>CM057338.1:31870673-33326217 GCA_030015575.1 Agapanthus africanus
GAGCTGTGGTAGGGTAGTAATATAAGAACAGTGGGAACACACTCGAGGTGAAGTAGCAGTGTCAAGTCGACGGACTAAGCTGTACTCATGTCACCTAGGAACTGCTACCCGACGATAGGCATAACACCCACCAGCAGCTCCCTACGAGTCCTGTCCAATGTACTCATAACCCAATGAGCACCTGCATACTATCTCCAGTACGATATACTAATGGTTGTAGGACAGACCATCTCTCCTGCTGGGATGAGAAGCGTATCCACTAGTCTACTCTGGAGTATCTGTTTCCCCCAATAAAAGAGCAAAGCTCTGTTCAAAACTCAAGAGACAACGCCTCACGTGCCTTCAATGAGGGTGCCAGTGCCAGAGTTAATAACTTTTATTGGCGCCGCACGTGGTCCTCACGTGGGCGCCAATGTGTAAAGCACATGAAGGAATTAAAACCTTAATTAGCGCTCACGTACATAGCACGTGAGTGCCGATGCCTAGTACAATTAAATTCTACTCTCTCTTAAGCAGAGCCATTGGATCAAAGATCTAACGGAGATGATAAATCATTAGGATGCAGAATTAAATTCTGTTTAGAGGAAATATTCCTCAAATCTTTCTGAACAAGAAAGATTGCCCTTTGTAAAACAGAGTACCGTTGAATTAAAAATCCAATGGTGATTAAAGAATCACTGATCTACAGAATAAATTCTGTATGGGTAAATATTTCCCTAATCTTGTTAAAAACAAGAAAATATTTTCTAGAAAATAGAAGTCCTCGGATCAAAGATCCAGCGGTGGGTAAAATCCCCAAATCATTTGGGACCTCTTAATGAGAGATTTCTTCGGAGCTAACCAATAAACTGCCCCTACTATATAAAGGACCTAAGACTTCAAGTCTAAAAAAGAAGAACCCCCATAAGCTTAAGAAAAAAAAGAGAAAGCTTCGAAAGAACAGAGAATTAAATTCTCGAGGAAGAAGAACTCTCTTTTTGGAAAATTATGTAAATAAAAATAAAGGATTGCTTAGCACTCAGTGACTGGCGCCCAGCGCCCCATGTGCCTCTCACGTGGCACTATAAAATAAAGGAGTGCTTAGCACTCAGTGACTGGCGCTCAGCGCTCAGCGCCCCACGTGCCTCTCACGTGGGCGCTACAAAATAAAGGAGTGCTTAGCACTCAGTGAGCGGCGCCCAGTGCTTCACGTGTCTCTTACGTGGGCGCCACAGAATAAAAAGTGCTTGACACTCACTACGCAACGCCTAGCGCCTCACGTGCTTCGTATGTGGGCACCATAAAGAGTGCTCAGCACTCCATAAAAAGACAAAAAAGGTAAAGTGTTTAACACTTATTGGACAAATTCCCATGACTGAAAACCCCACATGGTAATGTGTGAGCGTCAGAACCTACATAAGTGCTCAGCATATTTTGCACAAAAAAAAAGAGACTGAGCCCAAACAAGTGCTTAGCACTTCTTTTCAAATAAAAAGAAAATTGAGTGGACCAAGCCCATGTTGGTTAGGTCCCTAATTCAGATCAACCGAGCCCATGGGTTCACTACTTCCCAAACTGATTTTAGTCCCAAATACGACCATCGATCTTCTAATTGATGATATCCTAAAACGATATTCGTCCCACATTCCCCTGAGGAAGTCTTAGTCTCAAAATACGACTAATGATTTCTGGGTTTACCACTGATTCCTTTTTCCCTCAAATACGGGAATTGGTCCAAGGGTACATTTCTTTATACCTCTAATGCATGTCGTCGTAATTCCTCAACGTTTTCAGAGAGGTAGCGGGTCTCGACAACCAACTGCTTTTGGGTGCACTTCCCAAGCTGACGTGCACACCTTAAACCAAAAACACCTCAAAATGGGTGTATCCCACATCATCGCCGTACATCCCGTCACGTAACAAATACACGTGCATGCAAGGTGAACAATGGACCGATACGTCCTTAAACTACAATGGACCGAAATGTCCTTAAACTAAAACCTTACCTCCAAAATGGTGATCAACGGACCGTAACGTCCTCAAACTAAAACGTCGCCTCCAAAATGGCGATAATGGACCGAAACGTCCTTAAACCAAAACAACAGAGCCCAAATGCTCTCCTGTTGGATTTGAAACAAAAATGATCCTAAAACTTTGTTAAGTAGATCTTAGTCTCAAATTGGACTAATGTATCCTTAACAAAAAACCAACTGATCCCCCAAATGCTCACATACATTTAAGTCGATCTTAATCTCAAAACAGATCAACGATCCTTAAATCAACCCAAACCCAAATCTAAGATATACGGATTTGGACTAATCCATACCCTACGGGTGACGACACAAATTAGTCTTCGTATACAATCCATGGGCAACCAAAAAAAACACACGCATGACACGAAGTGAACTTTTGGAGCAGGAGAAAGTGGTTATCACGATGCGGTAACGTAATTAACTGCAGGGGCTTGCGTCTGCAGGGAAGAGCATCCCCACAATCAAAAACCCCTCGCAAACGAGAGGGATCTGACGAAGTCTGCTACAACGTCCGCATCCGTCCAAACCTCCGATACATGGTGCCATAAATCAACTCGGCATCTTCGGAGAGGTGGACGGATAAATCCAAATAGCATCTGCCCCTAAAATTCAGGCCAGACGTCTTAACGTCCCGGTCGCGTCTTTCGGCGGTGAACAGATTCTGGCACGTCCGGTGGGACCTTTTCCTCTTTCCACTCAAAACTTCGTGTGTCGTGTTCGCGAACAAATCGCGGTTTACTATGGTTGCCCCTGGATTCGAGGTACTAAGATTTGGTGTCTTACTCCTGTGCAGAGAAAAGAAGATCAATGGCTTCCAAGGGTACCTGCAACAGCAACTCCCGCTCCGTCCCCGCTGGAGGAGTGACATACGGGCCAAATGCGGCCTGTATCTTTTCAATGCCAGTGGAACAAGTGACTCAGGCCACCACTGGATTTTTCTTCGGGACCATGTTCCCGCCTGCAAGCTTCAGCGCCCCAGTGCCACCACAAGAAGCTCCAAAGAAGTCGGTCTTCGATTTACTTGCAACCACCACGGCCCCTCTCAATGGGTCGTCCAAGTCTGCCACCTCAGTCTTTAACAGGCTAAGCCAAAGCTCAAGTAGACCCGCAAAGAGGCTCGCAATACCTGAAGGGGTTATCCCGAAACAGAGAGCCGTTCCATCTCCGGTAGGTGAAGTCATCAAAGGAGCTTCTCCTACTAAAGGATTGGTATTCACAAGAATGGCCATTCCAACTCCTGCTATGTGTGAAGTCATCAAAAGAGCTTCCTCTACCAGAAAGTTAGCCTTCGAAAGATTGGCCGTTCTCTCTCAACGGATGTCGGTCTTCGACAGGCTGGCACCAGCAGCCCCTAACCAAAGCAGGGGGAATGACGGATCCACTTCCACAGTTGAGGTGATCCTATCGGCAAGGAATGCTTGACGTCGCCACTGGCACCGAGTGAGAAGAGCTGGGGGCAATTCCCCCTTTGGACTTACTCCACTAGCTACAATGGTGGAAGTTGACGCTGCTGTTCCAACCGGGAACAGCTTTGAACCGTTTAGGAGGGTGCGAAAGAACTCCCCAACAGCGGTGCTGAAGAAATCTTCACTTCCTGTTGAAAACATGACGCAGGAAAAACCGGAGCAGTCCCCTCAACGACTCTCCTCCCAAATCCACAGGGTCTGGCAGAAAGTCCAGGACTCTATGATCAACAAAGACCACTCTCGTCAACCGGAGAAAATGAAGGTCCGACAAGAGGAAAATCATCCATCCACCATACAGCGAGGGGCTTCTTTCACACAGGTGCCTGCAACTTCAACCTCCCACAAAAGGACGAAGCTGGAGAAAATACCACCACCGGCGGCAAATCCCAAAGGTGATGGATCCAAACGTCCCAAGTCTGGGGGCATGATCATGCACACCGTCTACATGGCTTTCGGGAAAGAGGATAGCCGTGCTTCCGTGAGCCATCGTCCGCAAACTCGGTCATTGACAAAAGCTCAGGAGCAACAACAAAAGCTCCAGGAGATGCTGACGAAAATGGCAGCACTCACCGGGCAGAAAGAAAGCTCAGAATCGGCATCTGAACAGCGTCAAGAACAGGAGACCGATACAGATTTCCTGCGAAGGGTGCTAGAAAGAAAATACAAGGAGGCCGCGGAGCAAGCTGCTAATATAAAATAGATGGCACTCCTGTTCCAAGACATGGTTAGAATGATGATCCAGCCAGAACCTCTAGTTGAAGACCCGCCGATAATTATTGAGGACGATAGAGGGAAAACATCAAACCCTCTTCCATCTCTATCAATAGCCAGGGAGGAAACAATCTCTAAGGCCGCCCTTGATGATTACATAGCTCAGCAAATACGAACTCATCAAGTGAGTGAAGCGGCTGGCCAAGTCGTCAGAACTGGGCGACCGTACCCAGGCTGGTATGAACAAATCAAATACCCGCCGGGATATACCATCCCCAAGTTCCATGTGTATGAGGGGACAGGCAATCCACATCAGCACGTCGCTCAGTTCAGAGCTTTGTGTGGCAATACTGGAGGCGATGATAAATTGCTGCTTCTCCAGTTTGTTGGCAGCTTGTCGGAGACGACATTTGAATAGTACTCGGAGCTCCCAAATGACTCCATCAAAACATTCAGAGAAATGGAGCTACTATTCACACAGAGGTTCACAAGCGCAAGCGAACACACCCTGATCATAACATTAATCAATGCCAGGGTGAAGCCAGGAGAGACGTGGGTTCAATACGCAATTCAGAGGCGGAACCTATGGTCGAAATGCGAACAACGCATCGAAGAGGCTCCTGCCATGGGCATGTTCATAGGGACACTCGATCCTCAGGTAACTGAGTCCCAGTTCATGACGTTCTTTAAGCCGAACACCTTCCAGGCTCTGATCGACAAGTTTGCCCAAATGGACCAGATGGGCCACGGGCCATCTTCTTCAAAAATGGACCATCGGAATCGGTTGCCCAAATGGACCATCGGAATGTAAAGGGTAAAGTAAAAGTGGCCTTCATTGCCAATACTCAACAACAACCGAGTGACCCAAAACCGGTTGCTCGCCAAAACAACGCGCGCCTGCGCCAATCCCTGGAAGAGAAGCTAGGACGTGCTTACTCGTTTCCCCGTGATAAAACGAGGAGATTGTTTGAACTGGCAGTGCGCAGCAAACCCATCACTCTGCCATTCCTAAAACGTCTACCACATAACTACTGCTCCTACCACAGAATGGTGAGCCACCCAATCGAAGATTGCTACGTTTTAAAAAATTGGATCGAGGACCAGTATCAACGGGGGAAATTTACGCTTTCCGAGAATTGGAGGATGAACCCGCCACAGAGGCATGCTCCTAAAAAGGTGGACACGCCAGGGGCATCATGCTCATTTGTGGAAGAAGTTCCATGGGAAGTCGTTCTTTCAGCTAAAACCAAAAGAATGCTGAAGGATTTTCAAGCGTGTCCGGCAATCAGATGGAAAAGCTTGCTAAAGCCTGAGATCATTGAGGGAATGCTGAAACCACTCCCCACACCGAAAACTGCTAATGATGGGCAAAACACCCAGGTCAAGCCTTCAAAGTTTTCGAAGGGAAAGAAGAAGACCAAGAAGCCCGTGTAGCCTGACAACAAGCGCACGGACCTGCAAAAATACATCGACACGCTGGAGGAATACAACCAAAAGGCGTGGACCCTATTCACCCTCGAAGAGTTTCTCAACCATATACTTGAGAACGGAGATAGTGACGATGTTGAGGGAAATGACTTGTCGGGAGAAACCGAAGATTATGTAGCAAGTTGCCACATGGTTTTTCATTCATCGTTAAATAATGAAGAAACTCCCTCGGCGTTGGAAAGCAACGCAGAGGAACCGAGGGCAGGATCGGTGCCAAAATCCCCGGAGCTGCCAGAAGACCCAGTTGACAGGCTGCTAAATGAAACTTTTCAAAAGAGCAGAGCTGACCAAGAACGTGAAAAGACCATATACGAAAAGGCCAAGTGTTGGTGTCAGGCTAAAGAAGCCGCGGTAAAGATGAGTCGAAAATTACTCCACCCAAGCCAAAGCACACCTGCTAAAAATAAGAGCAGAATCAAAGTGGAGAAGCGGTTCACCAAAGCCTTATTAATGGGAATGAAGCTGCCAACTCTCAAGGGAAATATTCCCGGGGACACATGCTTCAATGAAGCGGATGTACATCTGAACTACTGCTTATACCATCGGAGGGTCACACACCCCATCGAAGAGTGCAATGCCTTCAAGAAGTGGTGGCAAGGATACGTTACTCACCAGCAACACTTCAAGCGGATGAAGCACAAAACCCGTCGACAGCAAAGAAGCGCGATAGATGAGCGTGAAAGAACGGATGGCAACTGTCATATGGTTGATGCCAGTTCGAGAAAAGAAAAATCTCGAGTTCTTACATTCGGGAGCGATTCTGAGGAAGAAATAACCCTCGGCCCTCTCTTCAAAGAATCCACCTCTGGAAAAGAAGATGATGAGAAGAACTGCGAGAACATTCAGCTGCGTAACCGTACGTTGCCTGAAAAGAATCTCGGGCCTATAAACAGAGGTTCGAGCAAAAGAGATAAGGGAAGGAAAAAGTCTCTAAGAAAATTGCCCTCGATGATAGTGTCGTCAAAGTGATCGCGGCCAAGGACCCACCTAAGAAAAACAAGGTAGATTACAATGTTCTGGCATATCTGAGGAAGATACCCTCACAACTGAGCATATTGGATGCTCTCCTCCTGTCCAAAGAGGCATGAGATTCTCTTATTAAGGCATTGCAAGAGCCCGATCGGTTCCAAGCTTTCCTTATAGAAGAAAAGATGAAGGACGAGCTGGCAGAGGTTCATACAGCTGCCATTACATTCGGCAATGAAGATCTCCTCTTCGGAACATGCGAGCACAACCATCCTCTATATGTCATCGGGTACTGCCATGACATTAAGATAGGGAAGATCCTGATCGAAAATGGGTCCTCCGTTAACTTTCTCAATGTGAAGGTGCTGAAGGTGATTTGCATGAACGTTCAGCACCTGGTCCAGGAAAAAATTACTATCTCCGGGTTCGACTCACAGTCATCACGGACGCTGGGGTCCGTAATATTGACATTACGCTTTGGGCTTCTCATCACTGACTTCAAATTTCATGTCATCGACGTCAAGAATTGCTACAACGCTCTGCTCGGCCGGCCTTGGTTACACGAGTTCAACGTCATCCTTTCTATACAACATCAGTGTATGAAGTATTTCAAAGACGGCCTCGGGTACACCGTTACGGTGGAGCTAAACCCGTTCTCCGTAAACGAAGTCCGAAAATATAAAGACACAAAGTACTTCTTACCAGACTTCAAAGATACGGAAAGATGTCATAAGACGGAGAATAAATAAAAAGCCGTCACCACTATCCCGATCTTTGGGAGCTATACCAAGGAGGATGAGGAGATAGTCTACTCGGGGAAACCCTAAGGCAACAAGCCCGGACCATCTATCCCTATTTTGGTCTTCGGCAGTGACTCTGAGGACGGGGCCAACGCAGTGTTCTCCGTCCGCCCGTCAATGCAGACCTTCACTGGAGCTGATCAGAGTTTACAAATTACCATAGTTTCGCAGCGGCATTACAGGGAACTTGATGCGCTCGATAAATACGGCGTGCAAGAGCTGACCTTTTACGTCCCACCTACGCGAAAAGACGAAAAGGAGATCCTCTTCTACCAATCTACGGAGACTAAAGTGGAAAAAGAAGTCTGGTATGGTGCCGATTTTGCGTTTGACAGGTTTCAACCAATCCGTCTACATAGATATTACACAGAGGGATTGAAAAGGCTATTAAAATGCCAAGGTGTACCTTTCAAACAAACCACTCGACAAGTACAGTTCTACAAAAAGATTTGGGACGGCCCCGGGACTCAGCGAAAGATGCCCAACGAGAGAATGGAGACGATTAGGCTCGGATGTGTTCGGTCAAATAAACAAGAGCGATTCCACAATTGCCACGTCATAAATAGCTTCGGTAAAGAAGGGAGCATTTTTCCAAATGGTCATAACCTTGAACCAGAGCGAGATCCCGCAATAAGAACGTCAAGTCCATCGTTCGAAGAGCAGGTTGCTATGCTAATAAGGGAAGCCGGTCAAAAGGTCCGGTATAACCACAGCCGCGAAATGGCCATTTACGAAAAGGCCAGGACTCAGCGTCTCATTTAGCAGTCTACGGAAAAGGAAGATTACAATGCCCTTCACCTTCAGCCTGCTGTACGTTCTCGCGACAAGAAAAAACCCCGATGTAGAGGCAAAAATAAGGTGAAGAATGAGAATGACGTTCAAAGACAGCGAGGTGGATCCAAGAAGCAGCTCGATCGAGGAAAAATCAACTGGAATTCGTCTTTTATGAAGAAGATGGGCCGGGAATACTCTTTCCCCCAAGACAAGACAAGGAAAATATTCGATCTTGTCATTAAGCATCAAATAATGACGCTCCCGGAGTCTCGGCACTCCGAACAAATAAATGAGGTCCATCACCTGGCTTATTGCTCCTACCACTGAGCAATAGGATATCCTCCTGAAGACTGCTTCACCTTCAAAGACTAGGTCGAAGACCGGTATCGGCAAGACAGGTTTGGTCTATTCGACTGTTGGAGGGTAACCCCACCACGAAAGCATAAGCCAAAATCAACATATATTGTGAGGGTAAGTCCAGATCAACATCGAGCTTGGAAATGAACTCGTACCTGCCACGTGATAACATTCTCAATGGAGGGGGAGCACAAGATTATGGATGACCTTTTCCAGTGCTTCGCAAATGAGAATGAGTACGAGATGATCCTAAAATTTCCACCGGCGCCAAAAGAGTTGGAAGATAGGATACACATCACGATGGACAACCTAAGGAAAATTGACTTGGGCACGGTAAACGATCCGAGGCCAACATTCGTCAGTGAGCTGCTGTCTAAAAAGTAGGTAGCCACACTAAAGGACGTGCTTATACAATATAAAGATTGCTTCGCATGGAATTATTTCGAGATGTCAGGATTAGATCCAGAAATAGCGGTCCATAAACTGGCGATATCGCCGGACGTCATGCCAATCAAATAGGCGCCAAGAAGAATGTGGCTCGAGCTCGAGATGAGTATCAACGCCGAAGTCAAGAAACTAATTGACTCCGGCTTCATACAAGAATTTCAATATCTTGACTGGATCGCCAATATCGTTCCAGTGATGAAGAAAAATGGGACGGTGCGCATCTGTATGGACTTTCGAGACCTCAACAAAACTTGCCCGAAGGATAACTTCCCAGTACCTATTACCGAGCTGATGATCGATAACACGTCTGCCTATGAAGTCTTCTACTTCATGGATGGATCTTCGGGGTATAATCAAATAAAAATGCATCCTAAAGACCAAAAGAACACCGTTTTCCAGACTCCGCTGGGCATATTCTGCTATAGGGTGATGCCCTTCGGTCTGAAGAACGCAGGCGCTACCTATCAGAGGGCTATGACGAAGATCTTCGATGACCTCATACATGAGATTGTCGAATGTTATATCGACGACCTTGTGGTGAAAAGCAAATCGTATGAAGAGCACTGGGAGCATTTGAACATAATATTCCAGCATTTTCGGAAGTACAATCTGAAAATGAATCCTCTGAAATGTGCGTTTGGAGTCTTCTCAGGAAAATTCCTAAGATTCATCATACGAAACCGAGGCATCGAAATAGACCCATCAAAGATTAAGGCGATCCTGGAAATGCCAATGCCAAGAACTCTCAAACAATTTCAGTCTCTCCAAGGAAAGCTCGCATATATCCGACGGTTCATAGCTAACTTCTCTGGAAAATGCTGCCTGTTCTCCGTCGAAAGCCGCGACCGGGACCGCGTAGGTCGTCTGGCCTGAATTTTGGGGGTAGATGCTATTTGGTTTTATCCGTCCACCTCTCCGAAGATGCTAAGTTGATTTATGGCACCGTGTATCAAAAGTTTAGACGGATGCGGCTGATGTAGCAGACTTCGTCAGATTCCCCCTCATTATGAGGGGTTTTTAATTGTAGGGATGCTTTTCCCTGCAGGCGCAAGCTCTGCAGTTAACTACGCTACCGCATCGCGGTAACAACTTTCTCTTTCTCTAAATGGTCATTTCGTGTCGTGTGTTTTTTTTTTCTTTTTTGGTTGCCCGTGGATTGTATACGGAGACAAACTCGCCCGTAGGACGTGAATTAGTCCAAATCCGTATTTTCTTAGATTTGGGTTTGGGCTGGGTTTAAAGATCGTTAATCTCATTTAAGACTAAGATCAACTTAAACGTTTGTTAAGGATACGTTAGTCTAATTTTAGACTAAGATCTACTTAACAGGATCATTTAGATCCAACAAAAGAGCACTTGGACTCTATTGTTTTAGTTTAGGGACATTGCGGTCCATTGGGTTTAAGGACATCATAGTCTGTGACAGTTTAAAGATGTCATAGTTTGTAAAGTTTAAGGACATCATAGTCTATGAGTTTAAGGACCTCATAGTCCATAAAGTTTAAGGACATCATAGTCCATGAGTTTAAGGACCCCACAGTCCGTAAAGTTTAAGGACGTCATAGTCCAGTTTAAAGACGTCATACTCTATGTGGTTTTGGTTCAACCATTTGGGGATGCACCAAAAGTTATTGGTTATTGGGACCCTCCATCTCTCTAAAGACGTTGAAGAATTACAACGACATACATCAGAGGTATGAAGAGATGTACCCTTGAACCAATGTTGGTTGGGAGATCTGTAGTCAAGTTTGGGACTAAGACCAGTTAAAAAGATTTATGAGCATATGGGCTCAATTAATCTAAATGAGGGATCTGTGGCTAACTTGGGCTCGGCCTACAAAGTTAAAATGTTGAACATTTATTTGGGCTCGACCCTTTTTATTTAACAATGCTGAGCATTGGTTTGGGTTCTGACAACATTTTGTCTTTTGTTGAGTGTTGAGCACTCATTATAGCTCTGGGGATTTATTTAAAGAACATTTTATGTTCCCTCAGCGCACATGTGAGGAGCACGTGATGCGCTTGGTGCTGAGCACCAGATTTAGGGCGTTAAGGCGCTTCCTGTGAAAGAGCGCACACGTGGCGCGCTTGGTGCTAAGCGCCAGTTAATGAGCACAGAGCGCTCTTTATGAAATAGCGCACATGTGAAAAGCACGTGGTGCGTTTGGTGCTGAGTGCCAGTAAATGAGCGCAGAGCGCTCCTTATGAAATAGCGCACACGTGAGAAGCACGTAGCGAGCTTGGCGCTGAGCGCCAGTTAATGAGTGCAGAGCGCTCCTTTTGAAATAGCGCACACGTGAGGAGCACGTGGTGCGCTTGGTGCCAAGCGCCAACCTTGAAGCGCCGGCCGCTTCTTTTAAAATAGCGCTTGGAGCGTTGCGGCGCTGTGCGCCAGTCTTGGAGCGCCGAGGCGCTTCTTTTTAATTAGGAGCGCTAAGGCTCTTTTTAGGCAACTTTGATCAGTTCTGCGCTCTGAGAATTAAATTCTCGTTTATAAGAGACTTTGTCTCGTGGGTCTAAGAACAAAATTCTTATTTTTATAGACGTTGAAGAATTACAACGACATATATCAGAGGTATGAAGAGATGTACTCTTGAACCAATGTTGGTTGGGAGATCTGCAGTCAAGTTTGGGACTAAGACCAGTTAAAAAGATTTATGAGCGTATGAGCTCAATTAATCTAAATGAGGGATTTGTGGCCAACTTGGGCTCGGCCCACTAAATTAAAATGTTGAACATTTATTTGGGCTCGACCCTTTTTATTTAACAATGCTGAGCATTGGTTTGGGTTCTGACAACCTTTTGTCTTTTGTTGAGTGTTGAGCACTCATTATAGAACAGTTTATGTTCCCTCAGCGCACATGTGAGGAGCACGTGGTAGGCTTGGTGCTGAGCACCAGATTTAGGGCGTTAAGACGCTTCTTGTGAAAGAGCGCACATGTGAGGAGCATGTGGCGCGCTTGGCGCTGAGCACCAGTTAATGAGCGCAGAGCGCTCTTTATGAAATAGCGCACACGTGAGGAGCATGTGGTGCGCTTGGTGCTGAGCGCCAGTAAATGAGTGCAGAGCGCTCCTTGTGAAATAGCGCACACGTGAGGAGCACGTGGCGCGCTTGGCGCTGAGCGCCGGTTAATGAGTGCAGAGCGCTTCTTCTGAAATAGCGGGCATGTGAGGAGCACGTGGTGCGCTTGGCGCTGAGCGCCAACCTTGAAGCGCTGGGCGCTTCCTTTAAAACAGCGCTTGGAGCGCTGCGGCGCTGTACACCAGTCTTGGAGCATTGAGGCGCTTCTTTTTAATTTGGAGCGCTAAGGTTCTTTTTTGGCAACTTTGATCAGTTCTGCGCTCTGAGAATTAAATTCTCATTTATAAAAGACTTTGTCTCGTGGGTCTAAGAATAAAGTTTTTATTTTTATAGGAGATGTTATAATCTCTTTTTTTTATGAAAGGCTTTGCCTTTATGGATCTGTGATCTGAAGAGAATTGAATTCTTCTTCCCCCTTTTTTATGATGAGACACTATGATCTCTTTGTGAAAGACGTCTGTCTTATAGATCTATGATCTAGAAAAAGAACTAAGTTCTTCTTCTCTTGATGATATGCTTTGATCTCTCTGTTTTATTTACCTTGAAGAAATTCTTTTTCTTCCGAGAGCTTGCTCTTCTCTCTGAAATTTCTCAAAGTTTGTGGGGGGGGGGGAGGAGTTCCTCTATGCAAGACTTGAAGTCTTAGGTCCTTTATATAGAGAAGGCTGATTTGTTGAATCAGTTGAAGAGATCTTTTCTCTAATTGATTTGGGAATGTTTCCCATTGTTGGATCTTTGATCCAAGGGCTTCTGTTTTATAGAAAGCAATCTTCTTATTTTTAACAAGATTGGGAAAATATTTTCCCATACAGAATTATTCTGTATCTTGGTGATTTTTAATCACCATTGGATCTTTGATCCAACGGTGCTCTAATTTACAGAGTACAATCTTTCCTGTTTGGAAAGATTTGAGGAGTATTTTTTCAACAAAATTTTATTCTGTAATTTGATGATTTATTTATCTTAGTCAGATCTTTGATCTAATGGTGGAGAACATTTAGTTCTAGCGCTTGGCGCTCTCGTGCATTGTATGTAAGGCGTTGCCTCAGAATCTTTGAATCGTAGCACTGGCGCTCCTGACGCTAGCGCTATCGTGCTTTGCGCGTGAGGCGCTGCCTCAGAGTCTTTGACTCTTAGCGCTGGCGATCCTAGCGCTCTTGTGCTTTGCAAGTAAGGCGCTGCCTCAGAATCTTTGACTCTTAGTGCTGGCGCTCCTGGTGCTAGCGCTCTCGTGCTTTGCACGTGAGGCATTGCCTTAGAGTCTTTAACTCTTCAGCGCCAGCGCTCCTGGCGCCAGCGCTCTCGTGCTTTGCACGTGAGGTGCTGCCTCAGTTCAAATTTTGAATTTTGAATAGAGCTTTTCTCTCAATTGGGGAAACAAATGTCCCCCCACCGTTGGGCTCACACGGTTTACACGTGAGTGCAGCAGTGGCTGCTTTATCACCGTCGGATCAACTTAGAAGTTGGATCGACTTCCAACGCCTATAAATAGGGCCTTTGGCCCTTGAGATGATTTCTGTTCATCTTCTTCCCTTCTTATTTTTCTGAGAATTTAATTCTCTTTTAGAGCACAACTCTCTGCCTAAAGGAAATTCCTTAAAAGTTAAAGCTCTGTCCAAAAATTTGGTAAGATTTGAACCCATTAACAGAGCTTTGCTCTAGTTAGATTCACAGATCTTAAAGATTCTTAATGTTTCTTAACCCGTTAATTAAAAACTAGAGCTTTGCTCTTCTTTGATCATAGATCAGAAAAACCATTCTTTTTTAGGGTTTCTTAACCCTTTAATGAAGAACTCTTAGAGTTCATTTTGTAGATCTTAAAGATCTCAGAATTTTTACTTTGTAAAAAGCTTTGCTTTTTAGGGTTTTGATGGATTACTCCATTGTTCTAACAGAGCATGGCCCTTAGAATTTTTGGGGAATTTTTATTCCCCATTAAAGTTGACAGAGCATTGCTCTTAGAAATTTTGGGGAATTTTTTATTCCCCTCATAATGATAGAGGTGACCTCTGTAACAGAGCGCTGCTCTCAAAGGATTTAACTTATAACCCGAGAAATCTTTCATTGAACGAGAATCTTTTTTTGAAGATTTTCTTTTTAATGATTGACTGTCTCATCAATGATGAGTCATCAT
Source organism: Agapanthus africanus (assembly GCA_030015575.1). Taxonomy (NCBI): domain Eukaryota; kingdom Viridiplantae; phylum Streptophyta; class Magnoliopsida; order Asparagales; family Amaryllidaceae; genus Agapanthus; species Agapanthus africanus. The sequence goes on from CM057338.1 coordinate 31,884,911, forward strand.
CTTGATTTTATGGGTCCCCTTTGATCCCTTTCCACTGCATTGCAGTGTGGTACAAATTAAAGTATCAAGTACTAGGCTTTGGGCTGTAGCATTGACGGCTAACCCTCGTTCTTCCCGTGCAGTTACTATGTTTTATGACACTTCTTTTCCATTCGTTCGTCCGAAGAGTGCTTTCGCCGACGCGTCCGTAGACCGAGAAGTTTTTGCACTGATCAAAGATCATGACCCGGAGCAGAAGTCGCTTCATTTGTGGGGGTTGTGGTAAACCAGATTATCCAGGGTCGACACAGCTTCTCTTGTATGACGCCTTCAGAACCAATCTCCGCTATTCACTATGCCGACCCACCCCAGGTTAACTATGTCGTAGAGGAGGTCCACTGGACCTCAAAAGGTCGCCTTCAGCCCTCTATGGCCACGATATCTATGCAGCCGCCGATGGCTTTAGATATTCTGGGGCGGCGCATATGTCAGGGCGAGTTGCGCCCATGGGGACAGGTGTATATGATTGGCCCGACTCCTCGTCACTCGGCCGGATACCTGCAATGGGCCCGGTATATCTTATCGGCAAAAAAGTCGGCGTTATTGAAGCTCGGGTTGTACCCTGCTATCTATGCATCGCTTTTCCAGTATTCGGCGCCTCCGGTGTGGTGGATTAAGGCTTTCTTAGAGTAATGGAACATCCCGACACACACCTTTCTCCTATCGGATCGGGAGGTTTCAATCTTCCTGGAGGAGTTTGCGGAGATCTCAGGCCTACCTGTCAGAAGGGAACACTACGAGAAAATACTTCCCCTTGACGAATACGTCTTTGCGACCCGATCAGTAGTGATGGGTCTGACTCCGGAAAATGCCATTCAGCACCGATTCCCAAGCTTAATCAAGGTGTTGAATCTTTATGAGTGCCTGTTCTTGGAATCTGGGGGGCACGGCGTCAGCTTCACAGATTTATTGCCCGCTTTCTCCTCCCCGACGTCCTTTCAAAGGAAGCTGCGAAATTTTCCAAGCTCGCCGATCCCTTCGGCTTTGGTTTGGACAAACAGCCGGCAGCGGAAGCGGATCAGAGGAATTTCTTTCTCCCGGACACCTCGGTCGTCCCCTTCGCAGAGCTTACAGCTTTAGACATCGACGAAGAGACGTTCTTTTTGGGGTTTCTCGGCTTATGACTAAGTTGGTTCGTACTTCCCATGCACCCTCGTCAAATGAGGCCATCCGTTTTCTACCTGGCTCATCGGATGGTTGAAGGAACACGGGTTGCCGTCGGGATTGCCGGGCTGGCTCATTTGTATCATGGCTTGAGCTTAGCGGCGGACACTACTCAGCCGGGTTTAGAGCCCGTACATCTCCCGCTGCATTATTTTACTTCGTGGATCAAGCTGCACATGCTTGGAGCCTTTGGAATCCACAAACGTCCCCGTTTCTATGATAGCTACAATTTCCCCTGGGTGATGTCTCTAATCGACGCCTCTGCTTCAGACCTGTCGTCGTGAGAAGCTCGGGAAGTGATCCTCCGCCCGCGCATGGTTGGGGACAGCATGACCTTCGTTGATAGGGTCATGACTATCGGCAAGGAGTCAACTAAGGCGGTGCAGCCGCTGCGTGGCACCTTCAAGGACGATGCTTCCACATTGAAAGCTCGGGAGATCGTGCATTTGTACTTGATCAGGCCGAGCTTCTTAGTATTCAAGCAGAACGAGTCGGCGTTGTTTATGAGGTGCAACCCGCATCGCTTTGCCCAACAGTCGGGTTACAACCAGGGTGTTCCCCTCGAAGCTTTTCTGGATGAACCGACTGCCACTGAAGAGGTCATTCTCACTACGCTGCACCACTTCATGCGCCTGAATATGTAAGTGCACGGCGGCGCCCCGGCCGTCAATCCGACGGCCAAATGCGGAAGCGGTGATGAACTTTAATTTTTCTTGAACTGGCAAACCGCCGCGCACTAATACCCGGATCGAACCATTAATTAGTCCTAACTAACTACAAGATGGGGAAGAGAGATATACCGACTGATCTGAGTCCTCCGGTCTTCTCGTCGTCGTCTCGATCTCCTGCGGAAGCTCCGGTCTCCACCTCGTCGCCGGAAGTGCACCACAACGCCTACTTCTTTTACGGGCTCCCACCTCAATGCCGAGGCAGCTCGGGCACGAAGCTGGCTAGTCGACGTGCCCAAGATTTGCTGTAGAATATAGTGTGGAACTTGTGTCTCATTTGGGGTTCATGGAGATGCCATTTTGGTGGAGGGATGATACATGTAATTTTTGTGGAGCTATAAGATTTTTACAATGCCAAAAGAGATAAAATCCCTCCACTACAAATTTGGACAGCCCCTCTAATGCTTGGCCGGCCACTACATGTGTGGGAGGGAGTAAATATGAGAGAGTGGAGAGTATCTCAAAAATAATGGGAGCCATCTCATATCATGCAAGAGAGAGAGAGGAATGGTTATCATGAAAAGCAATGATCACAAAATCAAACCCATACTCCAAAAACCTACCTACTACAACCATGATTGCTCACAAAGTCAAGCAATCATGATAGAAGAAGTCAAGGTCAAAAGAATGGTGCACCATCATGATACAAGGAAATATGCAAAGACCCCCTCCACAAATGCTTATTTGCAACAATGCAAATAAGCCCTCCTCCACCAATCTTCGGCCAATGAACGATACAAAGGAAATTGGCCGAAACGGAAAGCAAACTGGCAACTCCAGAAAACTGGTCCCGTAATAAATTACAGGAAACCCCGATACTGTGCATACACACCCGCATTTGTATTCCGACCGAAATACAAATGCAATGAGACAAAATCTACACTGTACTATACTAGCATCCGGCTTAAACCAAAGCCGGCTAGTAACATCCGTTCGATCCTGATCCGTGCAATACCGCACGTATCTGATCGAACCCTGCCATATATCCACACGACCTATAGTACAAACTGTCCGATCCTGATCCGTGCAATACCGCACGTATCTGATCGGACCTTGCCATATCTCCATACGGTCTCTACAACCTTTCGCCCGAAAGCTGAGTAACTGAATGTGGGGGACTCTAAAGACTCGCCAACACCTTAGTTGTGGATTTAACCACTAGCACGTCAGAGGTATAAGCCAATACGTAACGGGCTACCAGGTATTGACTAAAAGGGACGTCTGTGAGCGAACTCAGCCTAACAAACCTACTGAGCCTGTCAGTGACAATATCCGTACAGTCCGGTCCGTTCGTCTATGAGTATCGCATGGCGGGCCTAGGGGGTTGGTAAAAGTCAGACCCCCAAAAGCGGTACAAGTCGTGTCGGAGTGTAGCCCAGAACACCCTGAGATACTACTGGAATACCTACCAGTAAATCTCCTTGCCTCGGCCGAGGGCTTCGTGTAATGGCTCTCCTAGACACAGCGCGACCTCACCCCCAATACCAGGAGAGACGAACCCCTGAAGATACGCTCACTGCCTCCATGTGGCTCGGGACTGTACCCAACTAAAACCTATTTGCATGACTCCTTTGAGCCGTGGTAGGGTAGTAATCAAAGTACAGTGGGAACTCACACAAGACACATGACGATCCTCAGGTCGAAGAACTAACCTGTACACATGTCACCAGGGAACTGCCATCTGACGTCTGGTATATGACCAACTAGCATGTTCCCGGCGAGTCCTGTCCGGTGTACTCATAACCCAATGAGCACCTGTATACATCTTAGGTGATCCAACTGACACCAGTGGCTTATGAGATCGACCACCGCCCCTCGTCGGGGTCTCGACTGTATACACCAGTCTACTCTGGAGAATCGATGCCCTGTCTCGAAACTCACACGACTAGGGACCATTTAAGGATATGCTTATAGACCCCAGCTCCCACTTATATGATCGCCCTCATACTGCTGGTGGTCAAGCAAGAATCCTAGGGGCTCTATCAACGTGTAATAGCAACTTGTCAGGTCACCTAAAGCAGTACACGATGATAAAGGTAAACCAGATAGCATACTATCATCTCGAGTAAGATTGTCCTACCGGGATAGGTCCTCCATCAATCATTGCAATCACGTACCTGTGACCTAATAATTGACTCTGAGGGCACTATCTCCAACAATCTCCCACTTGCACTCAAGGCTAATTATTGCGATGTCGCATACTCACAGCCCGTGTGATACCGAACACCCAACTCCTCTACTAGTCAGTCTCACAAAGCTCGTTTGCGAAACTATTGCGTTCGAGGAATAGCCTCAGTGAGTGGATCCGCTCTAATGTTTCTTTCTATGTCTCTCTAAATCTCAAGTTCGCGGAGAAAGCCATCTTCCGAAATGAGCAATACCTGTCTTAGAATGTCTGGATGTCTGATGGGACCTAGCTCATAAATGAACTCCAAATCCAAACTTCTTAGACTGTATCGTCAACTGAACTTAATCAGTATCCTGTGCCATGCCTCCCTTAGTATTGCCTTGGACCACCTGTCTAAAATACTGCCCCTCATCAGAAGGAAAAACTATAACTTTGACAACCTCCTTGTCGTCCATGTCATCTTGGAAGCCTGGAATGATAACTGTCTCCTGAATAAGGCTGTCGTTATCCTATCCCTAGAACATCCACTTATGTTCTAAAACTGCTTCCGACTGTTTCTCCAGGATTGGATCAATGTCAACTTATTGCATCTAGTGCAAGAACAACATCTGGTGTGGTACTTGACATCTCATGATTGACTCAATTGCCTGAGCAAGTGATCTGCCAATCATGCACATCCCTCTCCCCTTTAGTCTGTAAGATACCTTTAGAAAGGGTGACTCCATCACCTGCAGGTACACTACCGTGCCAGGAGTCGTCCATTCTAAATACTCTTAGAATGCTGTCTAAGTACCCAGATTGGGAGACTACCCAAATCTAGATCTAAAACCATAGATCTAGTAACCAGAATGTCTGATACAAAATCCATTTCCCATATGGAGAAAACACTGTGTGACGACCAAAGTATAACCGATTGTAGTATAGGATTTTCTTTTCCTACTCTGTGTATGTCATCCAAATACCAGGATATCACACCCTACTACCTTCTCAACAGATCCATCTCCTATTCTGATGAAGTCAAACCCATGACTGTCACGTCAGAAATAGATGATCTATATCCGCTATTCTTGCTTTAGTCTATAAATAGACATAAGCTACCTGTCCACCAATGCTTCCGCTGCTCCCACTGACTACGACAACCCTCTGGCAGAGTCATATACACGTACACTTCTGAAGCGAGTTCAGAACGACGCTATACTCATCCTCCCGCCGGGTATCACAGTCTGGAACAACAGCAATGGCGAGTGTGGGTAAACAAGAACCTTCCTGTCACCGTCCTTGAGGCTACCGGAGTACCCCTCGGGTGCCTGAGGTTACCCACTGTATCTGCGGAGTGGCCAATGGAATGTCAAACCAGATTGAATCTTTAGATTCCCATGAAATCTTCGGTAATCGTTTGTGGTTCTGGAATCACTTCCAGTTCTACCATACTCCCACTACTGTTTTCTGAAAAAATCTATTTTTAATAAAACTGTGGCGAGTCTAGAACAATATTGCTATTGTTCATCCAGCTGGTAGAAAGTCAACCCTCGTCATAGCCTGGGTCAACCCACAAACAGCCATTACAGAAACGTGCCTTGAGTTGTCCAGTGTCTGGTTTTAAGCATAAACCGGACAACTCCCCGTACCTTAATATCGTTAAGATATGAACTGTTCTATATCCAATATAGAAACAGAGGCACTGATTTAATTGAACCAGATTCAAATCATGCAGCTATATCTAGTGCATGTCAACTAAATGGAAGGAGGCCGATCAGCGTTACACAACTTAGGAATGCTTCCAATTATGAGTAACCTGAAAGAGAAGCAAGTTCTCTTAATCATTACTATCAACTGAATACCATTGACAAGTATCTACATCTTCGATCACTTTGAAGAATCCCGATACTTGCTACACCTGGTTCTCTACTCTATTCAAATACCTATAACTTCTCAAAATTCGGACCCTGTGTTTCCACGAAACACCTGTCTAAAAACTAGAGAAGTCATAAGTAAACCGAATATAGTACGAGGACCAACCCCTCTGTCCTGATGGACCCTGGACAGCATACAATACTCTGTATAAGTCCCTTGAGTCTGATTTCACTGTGTGTCGTAGGTTGAAAACCGTACTTATGGTTAAGAAGAATTACATCGCTGTTTAATGCTCCTTACCTAACCATCCACTGATACAGGTAAATGTCATAAACATAATTTCAGAAAGGTATATCTCACTCTATGAAAATAGACGTACAGATATATCAATTTGAAATTGGTGCATAACAGCGGATATTCAAAACCAAATATTTGCCGACCGGCAAATAACCCAGGTGACTTCCTCAAATATCACCGATTACAACGAATCCCGATATAATGAGGATGATCACCTAATTCCCAATAACTCACTCCCACTCATCATCTGTAAAACTATACAGATATGAGAATCATTCCTGGTAAATACATACCCTGGAGTAAGTATCTAATCGGGAAATCAGTTTTCTTTTAACATTACACAGTGAAATTGAAACATTGAAATGTTTCGATGGGGTATCCCGGTATTCCTAGTGCCTCTTCCAGATTCACGACTGTAACCGTATAATTCTTTGCCACCTCTCCAAATTCCTTCATATGTCTTTAGTCTTTACCTTCTGCACACCCCTTAGGCCAAATGGTTTTCTTCCTTCCCTACCGTTCGGCACCAGCCTATGGTTTGGAAGAAGACTATCCAATAAGCATAATGGGTGTACTGTCCCAATCCTAGGAACACTTACAATGCGAGAGAAGGTGAAGATAAAAGACACCTGAATAAATCTTATTCCTATTTCTCCTGAACCAGAATCCATCCCCGAACTGGAACAAGTTCCTTTCGAGTTCGTATATAACCATACGATGGATATATCCAATAAACTGTGGATATTCGTAGTGATACGGAGTGTCCTGGAGAAATACAAAGGTGATTTAGGATTGGCGAAGGAATATTTGGTTTGGTCGTGAATAACAGTCGCAATTTACTTTGCCCTCTTACTAATCCCTTGCTTTGTCTTAACTTAATACCTTCTGTACACCATCGTTAGGCTAATTGGTTTTCTTCATTCCCTACCGGTCGGCACCAGCCTAAGGTTTGGAAGAAGACTATCCAATTTGCGTAATAGGTGTACTATCTTCTAAACCAAGGAGTACTCGCAATCTGAGAGAAGGTAAAAGGAAAAGACAACTGAATAGTCCTATCCGTTTCCTCCAGAACCGGAAACCATCCTCGAATAAATCCCTTCGAGTTCGTATCTAACCATACGATGGTTTTGTCCAATGGAAGTGGACGTTCGTAGCAATACGGGGTGTCCTGGAGAAAATGGTAAAAGTAGGAGTGGCAATGAGGTTTGCAACTCTGACAATCCAAAAGCCAGTGTTTAAGAAGGTTCGGTCAACTTGGTCACTGAGTCATAGTCTTAGGGTCGGGTCAATGGTCGCTGCCAAAGAGAGAGAAAAGAAACACTCAGCGTGCACTCTAACCTAGATCAGAATGGTTACCAATTTATCTAATCTGGAAACCTCCCACTGTACCGTCAAATTCTCCTCCAAACCTAAAAGAAGAATTAGTCGGGAACACCCGAGGAGTAAACCAACTCATCAGTGGGAATCGGGATCCAACTATCATCGCATGATGACGTGACGGAATCCGCTCACGCTATCACACTCCAGAAGGTATGTGCATATCTGGCAAGTTTCAGTTCTTTTGAAACTCCCGATGAGATTTTTACCCCATGCTCTTATGACCTTGACTTTGGCCAACAAATCATAAGTCGCATGTCAAGTTCCACCCGTCATTCTCCAGGTTGATTTGAATCCACCCGTACCTACCCTTGACTTTGGCCAACAAGGCAGTACGACTGTTCCAAACCAACGCATCTATCTATGCTGCATATGAATAACCAACAGCAATCAAACACTGTGCCTTGACTTTGGCCAACAAACACAGCTTGAATACTATTGAATACCCATATAAAACGACGGAGGGCTACGAATGGTTTCTGGCTAAAACCTTTAACGTAAAGAACTAGATATCGTTGAAGGAACGGATAGCTTTTAAAAATATAGTGACGAAAACCTTTGCTAAAGAGGTCACTCCCGCTGAAGGGATCTCGGCTCTTTCCCCGTAGAATGAGGTGCAGGATATTCCAACTGAATACCACGATGCAAAGCAAAAGTAATCGGCTATAGTGAAGTTATTGCCCTGACGCAAACTTTTGTCCAAGGGGTCACTCCCGGTGAAGGGATCTCGGCCCTTGCCTCGTCGACTGAGGAGCAGGATATTCCAACTGAATACCACGGTGCAAAACAAAAGTGAACGTCCTTGCAATAACAGCTTTTTGAAAAGTGTTCCAACAATATCAGATTAGGTTTGTTTTTAACTTGCATCGATCCGAATCAACGCAATCCCATCAATTGATCACACCACAAAGAACGAAAATATACTGATGTACGTATATGCCATCCGCATTCGCCACTGGGTCCCGTCATTACCCGTTAGGTTAGCTAACTAACGACAGAGCGGGGACTGGACTAGCGCGGATGCAAAACATATACAACATCTACTAATATATATACCAATATATTATATTCGCTCAAGGCGTGATAAAATGCAACATCACAGAAATGTACAGCATCACAGAAACAATACAGATATCTGGGATCCCCGGGTTTCACAGAGCCACTACTGAAACCCGACGTTCCCCTGGTCGTGTGGATAGCCTGTGCAATGAAATCCTAGACCCCTACGGGCGCGGCAAGTTACCCGCCAAAACCTGAAGCGAGGCAGCCCCCTTCAGCAACGTGAATGGACCACCCAGCACTTCACGGAATCCGGTAACTTGGGCACCCCTCCTGGGTCAACCTGTACCCCCTACGAGTGCGGCGAATAGTCCGCCAATCCTAGAGTGAAGCCCCCTCCGTCTCAATGCCATGAGATGCGGGCTTGTTGCCTTCTAGAATCCGGCTATCCGTGCACCACTCCGCGGGGTAATCCTAGTACAGAAAGTAAAATATACATACAACGGGTACATCGACCGCAACCTGGCTGTGCCCCAAAATAATAATACAAACAGGCAGTGACGGCAGTCCACATGTCGGACGCTCGCCCCGCAATATCAAATGTACATAATACAACCACAACTGTACTAGCATTGCATCCAGGCTATCCCCACCGACCGATCCGCAATATCACAGCAATACATAGAACATCAACGTGAAAATCACGTTCGCAAATCCGTCTAACCGGGCTATAGCAGTTAGACTGGATTTACCGATCGAGTGACATTCATGGTCGCAGATATAATGTAAATACTGTGAAATAATGTGTTTAAAATATCCGATCGATCAATTTTTAACAAGTGGGCCCTCAAGCATTACTGTAGCAGATCAAGAAATTCTGGGCTCAATGTTATTATTCCAAAACCCCTAAAATCACCCCAGAAAGATAATGTACAAATTTGGTGCAGCGAACACATCATTGTGCGGCGGAACCGCGGCCCAAAGGGGTGTTTGGCCGCGGTTCCGCGCTCCAACAGTGGACTTAGTGCATCGAATTTTTACAGCACCCTTAGATATTCCAGTACATCACTTTTCTGTAACCTGAAAAATTTTTCGACACCAAAAATTTTCAACAGAAAACTGATGTGGTAAAAAATGCGGTTTTGGGATTTTTGTTCGATTGGAATTGTAAAACACATTAAACAAAGCTAGAATAAGTTAATGGCGAGACTCTGATACCACTGTAAGTGCACGGCGGCGCCCCGGCCGTCAATCCGACGGCCAAATGCGGAAGCGGTGATAAACTTTAATTTTTCTTGAACTGGCAAACCACCGCGCACTAATACCCGGATCGAACCATTAATTAGTCCTACCTAACTACAAGATGGGGAAGAGAGATATACCGACTGATCCGAGTCCTCCGGTCTTCTCGTCGTCGTCCCGATCTCCTGCGGAAGCTCCGGTCTCCACCTCGTCGCCGGAAGTGCACCACAATGCCTACTTCTTTTACGGGCTCCCACCTCAATGCCGAGGTAACTCGGGCACGAAGCTGGCTAGTCGACGTGCCCAAGATTTGCTGTAGAATATAGTGTGGAACTTATGTCTCATTTGGGGTTCATGGAGGTGCCATTTTGGTGGAGGGATGATACATGTAATTTTTGTGGAGCTATAGGATTTTTACAATGCCAAAAGAGATAAAATCCCTCCACTACAAATTTGGACAGCCCCTCTAATGCTTGGCCGGCCACTACATGTGTGGGAGGGAGTAAGTATGAGAGAGTGGAGAGTATCTCAAAAATAATGGGAGCCATCTCATATCATGCAAGAGAGAGAGAGAGAGAGGAATGGTTATCACGAAAAGCAATGATCATAAAATCAAACCCATACTCCAAAAACCTACCTACTACAACCATGATTGCTCACAAAGTCAAGCAATCATGATAGAAGAAGTCAAGGTCAAAAGAATGGTGCACCATCATGATACAAGGAAATATGCAAAGACCCCCTCCACAAATGCTTATTTGCAACAATGCAAATAAGCCCTCCTCCACCAATCTTCGGCTAATGAACGATACAAAGGAAATTGGCCGAAACGGAAAGCAAACTGGCAACTCCAGAAAACTGGTCCCGTAATAAATTACAGGAAATCCCGATACTGTGCATACACACCCGCATTTGTATTCCGACCGAAATACAAATGCAATGAGACAAAATCTACACTGTACTATACTAGCATCCGGCTTAAACCAAAGCCGGCTAGTAACATCCGTTCGATCCTGATCCGTGCAATACCGCACGTATCTGATCGAACCCTGCCATATATCCACACGGCCTATAGTACAAACTGTCCGATCCTGATCCGTGCAATACCGCACGTATCTGATCGGACCTTGTCATATCTCCATACGGCCTCTACAACCTTTCGCCCGAAAGCTGAGTAACTGAATGTGGGGGACTCTAAAGACTCGCCAACACCTTAGTTGTGGATTTAACCACTAGCACGTCAGAGGTATAAGCCAATACGTAACGGGCTACCAGGTATTGACTAAAAGGGACGTCTGTGAGCGAACTCAGCCTGACAACCCTACTGAGCCTGTCAGTGACAATATCCGTACAGTCCGGTCCGTTCGTCTATGAGCATCGCATGGCGGGCCTAGGGGGTTGGTAAAAGTCAGATCCCCAAAAGCGGTACAAGTCGTGTCGGAGTGTAGCCCAGAACACCCTGAGATACTACTGGAATACCTACTAGTAAATCTCCTTGCCTCGGCCGAAGGCTTCGTGTAATGGCTCTTCTAGACACAGCGCGACCTCACCCCCAATACCGGGAGAGACGAACCCCTGAAGATACGCTCACTGCCTCCATGTGGCTCGGGACTGTACCCAACTAAAACCTGTTTGCATGACTCCTTTGAGCCGTGGTAGGGTAGTAATCAAAGTACAGTGGGAACTCACACAAGACACATGACGATCCCCAGGTCGAAGAACTAACCTGTACACATGTCACCAGGGAACTGCCATCTGACGTCTGGTATATGACCAACTAGCATGTTCCCGGCGAGTCCTGTCCGGTGTACTCATAACCCAATGAGCACCTGTATACATCTTAGGTGATCCAACTGACACCAGTGGCTTGTGAGACCGGCCACCGCCCCTCGTCGGGGTCTCGACTGTATACACCAGTCTACTCTGGAGAATCGATGCCCTGTCTCGAAACTCACACGACTAGGGACCATTTAAGGATATGCTTATAGACCCCAGCTCCCACTTATATGATCGCCCTCATACTGCTGGTGGTCAAGCAAGAATCCTAGGGCCTCTATCAACGTGTAATAGCAACTTGTCAGGTCACCTAAAGCAGTACACGATGATAAAGGTAAACCAGATAGCATACTATCATCTCGAGTAAGATTGTCCTACCGGGATAGGTCCTCCATCAATCATTGCAATCACGTACCTGTGACCTAATAATTGACTCTGAGGGCACTATCTCCAACAGAATATCGGGTCCATATTCCTTATCAGCGAGTCGAGCTTCATCCCGAACACCTTGAATGCATATGTGGCGTGGTATCAGCACGCTACGGGTACCGTGATTAGGGAATAATGACGGCTGCTGCTTGATCACAAGGGTGCAGTCCCTGCCGGTATCCCGTCCGTCCTTTTTAAACGACGAATTGTTGTTCGTCCTTCATTAAAGGAGACCGATACGGTTGTGTTCCCTCACACCTTTACTTCAAAGACACAGCCCAGCGTTCCTAAAACGGTAGCTATAGCATCTCCGGACTCTGGAGTTGGCGCGGAGATTGGGACCCGTCGCCCAAAAATGCCCGTGAAGCGTTGGCTCCTATCGTCGGCCGATGGGGCTCGTTCACCGAAGAAGAAGAAGTCGATGTTTTCTCTCAACGTCGTACTCGGCCAGGATCCCCATGCTCTCTATAGCGAGGGCTTGAGTGAGTACGGGTCTAATGAGGGCCTATTTATTGTGCTCGTGGATGATACCGATCTTTAAGCCGCCCTTGTGGCTTCCGAGCGACATGATCATACAGAGGCAGCGTTGCTATCGCTTGCGGAGACGGGTATGCTCTAGTCATGCCGTTTTGAGCTTTTTCCTTTTCTCTTATTATGCATTTATTAATACATCCTTCTTTGTCAGGCATCTCCGCTGAAGAGGCTCTGGCGGCTTCCCTCCGGAATTTTGAGGAGGAAGAGAGGCTACGCGCTTCTTGTGGCTTGGGTATAACTTATTTCGTTTGATTACGCCCTCATGCTTTATACGTTGCTCTGACACTTTATTTCACCTTGTTACAGGGACTGCTTCGGATCTAGTTGTTCCTGGTGTAGCGCCGATCCCAAGCGATGGTGCAGTAGCCTTGTCAGAACCGGCCATCAAGGCTACGGCTATCCCCAAGCCAGCATAAGAGTCTTCGCTGAAACAGCCGATGATGAACGCCGTAGCGGCACCGAAGGCAGAACTACGGTCAGATGACGGCGAAGGCATCCCCTTGTCTGAAGTCTTGAGGAGGTTGGTCCTCATTGCACAAACTGAAAAGAAGCGCAGGAAGCGTGCAGCGAGGGAGCGTGATGATACCTTGGCTACGGGTGCAGGTTTAAGCACCATCCCTTCTGTCGCTATTACTTCAAAGGGTACCCCAGCTGCCTTGTCTACCGCCCATAGACAGGTTGCGCGCGTGGTTCGGAAGGCAACTGAGGATCCATCTCAAGGTAATGCAATGCCCATTCTTTTTTATCAGAACTTGGTCTGCAAATTCTTATATATCTTATCCTGCAGGGCCAAGTCTTGGCAGTGAGATGGTAGGTGAGGCGATGACGACCATGGAGCCCGAAGTAGCCACTCTCTCCAGAGAGTCTGGGACTGCCCAAACGCTGCTCTCTCCCTTTGTGGCTCTCTGGCATCGGCAGGCATCGCGAGTGTCACGATGGCCCTTTTCGAATCAGGGGACGAATCCATAGGCACCGAGACCGTCCCACTGAAGGAGAACGAAGAAGTTACTAGGCATAGCGATGCTTCTGTTGCTGAAATTGTGCCCTCTGAAGCACCTCGGGTCACCGCAATGACGGCTGTTGTTTCCTCACCTTCTCCCATGTCTTCTGAAATGCTGGAAGGTATAGGTTTGTGATTCATCGGCATCATTATGGGTATCACTCTCCTTGTACTGGCAGTATGTCGTCATAACTTTGCAGGAGTCCTTTTTTATCACCTATATCAGGTGTGAAACCCGCATTTCTCATTCCAGCCAGAGATTTCCCTACCTGCTGATGTCGGTGAGTATAGACTATAACAGACGTCTTTTCCTTTCTCTTACGGATAACCATATTGCTAACTCTTCTTCATATTGGATATAGCATCGTGGGTCGATAGAATAACCGAGCTCCCTGCACCCCCCGTCCTACCGCCTGTTGTTGCCGGTATGATAGGCTTTACCCCTTGTGCGTTTTCTTTATTTGCTGAGTTGGCATTTAACCGTAACTCATTTTGCAGCAATCGCACCAGCTCCAGCTCCCTTAGAGACTCGCATTATGATGCCGGTAGGGCCTCTTGTTAAACTCACATCTTCTCTAAGAGCCGTGAACAGCCGATGAATGTTGAGCGAGTTCGTCGAAGATCTTGATGTTGAAGCCCCCACCTCCGCTGCAAATTTTGCTATGCAGGTTAATCCAATTCTGGCGACACTCGTGAACTTCCATGAAGAGGACGTCGTCGGGTCATGGGTTTACTACTGCAGATAGATCGAGGCTTGCTTGCACGAGATCGAGCTCAAGCGTATTGATCCTGAGGTGTTAGCTTCAACTTCCCAACGGGTTGCGTGGATGGAGCAGGGTGTTCCTTTCCTTCGCCATTTTGAACAAGAGGAGACCCTGCGACAGAAGGAACATGAGGCGGCTTCTAACGAGTCTGCTTGGTTGCGTGCTGAGGTCGACGCGAATGCTGCACAGCTGAAGGCTATTTTCGATAGTCTCCAACCGTGTATCTTAGACGGGTTGGCGCTAAGGCAGAAGCTTGACTCCACCGAACGAGTTGCCCAAAGTTGTGAAGCTGCTAAGCATGAAATCGATATGAAGCTTTCATCTTGCTTGCAGCAACGAGCTCGAATTGAAGCGGAGCTGGAAGCGGTGGCCGACTGTGAGAAGGAGCTGAAAGGAGTGCACGAGCGGCTTGCCGACTTGTTGAAGAGGCCTCCTCCTTAGTACCTGTCTTTGTAATTTTTTGTATTGATGGAAATTTTTAATTCATGAATAACATGTATTCATTCATTTTTTTTATTCTTTTATTCCATTCATTTTCATTTGATGTACCTTGTATCCAACTGAATTCATGAATAAAGGACACATTTCTTTTCTATCTTATATTATCGCCTTCTTTTCTTTGTTTTCATATGATTTTAGCAAATTTGGCCTGTAGATGATAGATAATAGTTCATCTTGAACTCTTTGTAGGGTAGTGATGGCTTAGGAAACAGGTTCAGATCTGCCGCTCAAGACTTTTCAATTTTATGAGCCATGAGGGTCTCATAAAGATTTTTCTCCCTACGAGTCGTGAGGATCTCGTATGTGTATTTTCTCCTTAGGAGTCATGAGGATTCCTAAGTGTGCTTTCCTTTGAGAGTCGTAAGAATCTCACAAGAGAATTTTCTCCATTACAAGTCGAGAGGACTTGTAAGTGATCGATGAGTTGGCTTTTTTCCTCGTCGAAGCACTGCTCCGACGAGGAGGTCATTTGGTTGACGTATTTCTGCAACGAGGTCATTGGATGACGTATTTCCGCGACGGGGTTGTTTGCTGACATGTTTCCTCGACGGGGTCATTGGCTGACGTATTTCCGCGACGGGGTCATTTGCTGACGTGTTTCCACGATGGGGGCATTTGCTGACGTATTTCCGCGGCGGGGTCATGTGCTGACGTATTTCCGCGGCGGGGTCATTTGCTGATGTGTTTCCGCGACGGGGTCATTTGCTGATGTGTTTCCGCGACTGGGTCATTTGCTGACGTATTTTTGAGATAGGGTCATTGGCTGATGTATTTCCACGGCGGGGTCATTTGCTCACGTATTTCCGCGACGGGTATGCTGACGTATTTCCGCGACGGGGTCATTTGCTGACGTATTTCCGCGACGGGGTCATTTGCTGACATATTTCCGCGACGGGGTCATTTGCTGACATATTTCCGCGACGGGGTCATTGGATGACGTATTTCCGCGACGGGGTCATTTGCTGACGTGTTTCCGAGACGGGGTCATTTGCTGACGTGTTTCCGAGACGGGGTCATTTGCTGACGTGTTTCCACGACGGGGTCATTTGCTGACGTATTTCCATGACGGGGTCATTTGCTGACGTATTTCCGTGACGGGGTCATTGGATGCCGTATTCCATTTTCTGCGGTGTTGGGGCTGACTCTAGGTTGTCCTTGAACTGTAGAGTCTTGGAACTGGAGACTTTGTCGTGGCTCCGATTGGTGGTGTCGTGTCCGTGCTCTGCTGGCAGGAGGAGGAACGCTGTTGTTGGTCTTCTGGGATGTAGATGTTGCTGTTGAGATCTGACTTTCCCTTTTGACAGGATCTGGTGGGGGACATGTGGTTCTCTTTTCGTTTATGCCCATGGATTGTATACAGGGGTCAGTATGGACTCGCCTGTAGGGCAAATGTTTCATTCTTTCATTTCTTTCCGCGATGCTCTATCATTTCAGCTTTTTAAATCGCGAAAGTCTCAATTACCTAATCATTTCTGCTATTTTTCGCGGTGCCCAATCATTTCGGCTATTTTCCTTTTTACTCACTACTTTTTATTGCGAGTTGCCCAATCATTTCAGCTAGTTTTATACGCATATATCTTACTCGCTGATTTTTATTGCGAGTTGCCTAAACATTTCGTCCATTTTACATGCATTTTTTTCGAGTACGGAACTCAAGATCTGATACCAATATTAGCATCAGCATCGCCGCGACTGGAATATTGCCAGGAGCGAATTATCATTTGCCATGAAAGGACTTAGAATTTGATACCGATTTAGGCATCAACATCGCTACCACTGGAACATTGCCAGGAGCGAATCATCATTTGCCTCTATCGATGTCGAACAAAGGTGGCTTAGCAAACAGGGTTAGAATCCTGTCGACTAAGGCTGCTGAATTCATGAGCCGTAAGGGTTTCATAAAGGTATTTCTTCCTACAAGTCGTGAGGATCTCGTTGGTGCGTTTCTCCTTAAGAATCGTGAGGATCCTCAAGTATGCGTTCCCTTATAAGTCATAAGGATCTTATAAGAGTATTTTCTCCTTATAAGTCGAGAGGACTTATAAGCGTTTGTTCACCGAATAGGGGAATTTCACGCTATTGGTGGAACTTGGTGGGGGAGACGTTTATTTATGCCCGTGGATTGTATATAAGGGTCAACAATGAACCACTTATAGGGCAGTCTGTGGAGTGTGATGGCTTAAGTTTAGGTTCAGATCCCTGTAGCTTAAGGCTTTTGAATCTTATGAGCCGTAAGGGTCTCATAAGAGGGTTCTCCTTACGAGTCATAAGGATCTCGTAAGTGTAATTTCTCTTTAGGAATCGTGGGGATCCCTAAGTGTGTCGCTCCTTTGTGAGTCGTAAGGATCTCACGCAGGTATTTTCTCCTTACAAGGTCGAGATGACCTTGCAAGTGTCTTTTAACAAGATTGCGCCCTTTCGGGTTTTCACAAACTCGCCGGTAGCCCTGCTGTTTTTACTCATGGAGCCCTTTCGGGTTTTCATCCATGCCCATTTTGCTTATGGACGTACCGTTTTTTTTGCGTCAGCTTTAGGATGCTGCGGTTCATAGTAGTTTACAGACGTTTCGGTCAGTTGTTAGTTTTAGGACGTTTCGGTCCATTGTTGCCATTTTGGAGACAACATTTTTGCTTATAGAGTTTGGGTTCAGGAAGATAGTGAGCGGACGTAGGCGTCGTCATCTATTGTTGACCTAGGCCGTGACTCATCAGGCATAGTATTTCTTCAGGAACCGTCCATTTATTGGCCTGAAGGGTCTTTCGCCATGCATGTCCGTGAGCAAATAAGCCCCACCTTGGTAAACTTTGTCTATGATGTACGGGCCCTCATAGTTTGGCTCGAATTTCCTCCGTTTGGCACGATTGGGGATCATAGGTCTCTTGACCACCAGCACGTGTTCGCCTTGGCAAAATGTCTTCGGCCTAGTCAATCTCTCGTATGAGCGCGTCATCTTTGCCTTGTAAGCCTCCAAGTTTTGCTGCGCCATGAGCCGAGTTTCATCAAGGGAGTCGAGCTCTTCAAGTCGAAGGTGAGTATTCTCTTCGTCTGTTAGTTCGTAATGAACCTCCACTCGCAGAGAGGGTAGCTCTATCTTCAAGGGGAGTACCGCTTCAGCGCCGAATACCAATGCATACGGCGTTGTGTTTGTGGCCGTTTTGAACGTGGTCCGATATGCCTAGAGAGCTTCATGCAATCTCTCGTGCCAGTCTCTTCTATTTCTGGAAACCGTTTTCTTTATGATCTTCGTCAAGGTCTTGTTGAAGGCCTCCGCTAGACCGTTAGCTCGGGGATTATAGACCGAAGAGTATCTCCAGTCTATATTATGTTGTTGCGCGAAGCGGCTGATTTTGTGACTTCTGTAGGCTGGCCCGTTATCGGAGATAATCCGTCGCGGAGTGCCGAACTGATAGATGGCGTGTGTCTTGAAGAATTGGAGAATATTCTCCGTCTCCACTTCTCTTAGCGGTACTGCTTCTGCCCACTTGGAGAAGCAATCAGTTGTCTCCAATATGAACCGATGTCCTCTGGACGATGCTGGTTCGATGAGCCCGATTATGTCAGTTCCCCACATTTCGAACGGCCAGCTAGCCACCGTTGGATGTAGCGGATTTGGATGCTGGTGAATAAAGTCCCATGAATCAGCACAAGTGGCACTGCTTCGCGTATTCTAGGTAGTCTTGGATCATCGTGGGCCAATAGTTCCCATCCTTTTGATCTTCAGCTTCATCTTTGGCCCGGCTTGATAAGAACCGCAGAGTCCGTCATGAGTTTCTTGGATGACTTTCTTTGCTTCTTCTGGTCCTAGGCATCTTAGCCACAGAGAGTCAAACGATCTCTTATACAGCGTATCATTGACGAAGGCGAAAGACAGAGCTCGTTTCATGAGCTGATGTCTTAAGGATGCATCTTCAAGTGTTCGACGGGATTTGAAGTAGTCTATAAAGACTTCCCTCCAATCCTTAGCCTTTTTCCTGGTCTTTTATTTGTAGGGCCATTTGCTTGGTCGCTCCCTTTTCTTCGAACGACTCCGGAGATATTTCTGCCGGTGCAAGAACCTGACGGCTTTATACCACGATCCTTACGTCATCGAGGTTTTCGTCAGCCAGTTCTTTAGCAAGTTTAGCTAACGCATCTGCTTTGCTATTCTCCGCTCGCGGTATGCTTTCCAGGGCGTAGGAAGGGATTTGAGTCAGCAATTGTTGCACTCTCTCACCATACTTTACCAACTCTGATTTGCACGTTTGATAGTCGCCATTTACTTGACTAACGACCAGCTGGGAGTCTCCGTATATGAGAAGGTTTTCGATTCCCATGTCGACAGCGATCTTAAGACCTGCTATCAAAGCCTTATATTCGGCTTCATTGTTTATCCTTGGCTCTGTTAAGGAGAAGGCAAAGCGCATTATCCCTCCTTGCAGAGTCACGAAGATAAGGCCTACCCCAGATTTGATTATGAGGGATCTATGCTTTCGCTTCTTCATAGAGGATGCCTCGTCGAAGTAGAGTTCCCATCGGGTATCACTATCTCTTCTCCCCCCGTCTATCATGTCAAACGCGTTCTTGTCTGGCAATTCGCAATTTAGGGGTGAATCGGCAGGTATCAGATGCTCAGCGAGGAAGTCGGCGATGGCCTGGCCTTTCACTGCCTTGAGGGGTCGGTATGCTATCGAGAACTCCATTAAGAGTAGGGTCCATTTAGTGAGCCGTCTTGTTAGTATGTCTCTTGACATCAAATATTTGAGAGGATCCACTTTTGATATTAGGTGAACCTCATGCGCCAAAGCATAATGCCGGAGCTTCATTATCGCGAAGATTAACGCCAGGCAGTGTTTTTCAATGGTGGAGTAGTTGTTTTCTGCCCCCAGGAGAACTCGACTCAAATAGTAGATGGCTCTCTCCTTCCCTTGGCCGTTCTCCTGTGCTCATAGCGCGCCTAAAGAACCTTCAAGGGCCGTTGTGTACAGGATGAAAGGCTTTCCCTTGAGCGGAGCAGTCAGTACTGGCGGATTCTGCAAGTATTGCTTGATTTCATCCAGAGCGCTTTGACATTTGCGATCCCAGATGAAAAGGGTCCCCTTCTTCATTAAATGGCTACAGGGGCGGCATTTTCCGGAGAGATTAGCTATGAACAGCCGGATATATGCAAGCTTTCCTTGGAGGGACCACAGTTGCTTGAGAGTTCTTGGCGGAGGCATTCCCATGATCGCCTTGATCTTTGAAGGGTCTATTTCGATACCTCGATGTTGTACAATTAATCCCAGGAACTTTCCTGAGGAAACTCCGAACGCGCATTTGAGAGGGTTCATCTTCAGGTTGTATTTCCGAAGACGTTAGAACACTATCTTCATATCCTCCCAATACTCCTCGTGTGATTTTCTTTTTACCACGAGGTCGTTAATATAGCATTCGACGATTTCATGTATGAGGTCATCGAAAATCTTCGTCATGGCCCTCTGATAGGCGGTGCCTGCGTTCTTCAGACCGAAAGGCATCACTTTGTAGCAGAATATGCCCAAAGGGGCCCGGAAAGCGGTATGCTTCTGGTTTTCGGGATGCATCTTTATTTGATTGTACCCTGATGAGCCGTCCATGAAGGAGAAGACTTTATGAGTGGACGTGTTATCTATCATCAGCTCGGTAACCGGTACGGGAAAGTCATCTTTTGGACATGCTTTGTTGAGGTCCCGAAAATCTACGCAGATGCACACCATCCCGTTCTTCTTCATCACTGGGACGATGTTGGCAATCCTGCCGGGGTATTGCACTTCTCGGACGAAGCCGGAGTCGATTAGCTTCTTGACCTCAACGTTGATGCTCATTTCAAGTTCGAGCCGCATTCTTCTCGGTGCTTGTTTGATTGGCTTGACGTCCGGAGATATCGCCAATTCGTGCACAGAGCACCCGTTAGCATTCTCGATGCATTCTTTTAGCACTCTCACATTGAGAAGGTTGACAGAGGACCCTTTATCAACTAAGATCTTCCCTATCTTGATATCATGGCAGTATCCGGTGACATACAGGGAACGGTTGTGCTCGCACGTCCTGAGGAGGAGATCTTTTCAGCATGGCAGTCGAAGAGTTCTTGCGGACCCTTCTGAGTGGTTCAAAGCTGTTCCCAGTTGGAACATCAGCGTCGACTTCCACCGTTGAAGTTGGTGGAGTTAGTCCAGAAGAGGAACTGTCCCTAGCTTTCCTCACTCGGCGCCAGTGGCGACGTCGAGCAGACAGGACCACCTCTACTATTGGATGAGCTTCTTCATGCCCCCCGCTCTGATGAGGGGCCATTGTCGTCGTTAGCCTATCGAAGACCGACGTCCGCTGAGAGGGGATGGCCAACCTGTCGAAGGCAGACTTTCGAACAGGGGTAGAAGACTTGGTGACTTTGCCTGGAACGGGAGTTGGAGCGGCCAGTCTTGTGAAGACCGACCCCTTGGCATGAGAAGCCGCTTTGACGACTTCATTTACCGGAGCAGGGATGGCTATCTGTTTCGGGATAACCCTTTCAGATATTGCAGGCTTTTTTACGGGCCCATTGGAGTTTTGGCCCAGTCTGTTAAAGACTGAGGCATTGGATTTGGGCGACCCGTTGAGAGGGACCGCGGTAGTCGTAAGCCGATCAAAGACCGACTTCTTCGGAACTTCTTGCGATGGCAGTAGGGCGTTGAAGCTTATGGGTGGGAGCATAGTCCCAAAGAACAGTCCAGTGGTGGCCTGAGTCACCTGTTCCATTGGCATCGTAAAAATGGAGGCCGCTTGAGGCCCATAGGTCACTCCTCCAGCAAGGACGGAGTGGGAGTTGTTGCAGTTAGTGCAGTTGAAAGCCATTGGTCTTCCGTTTTCTGCACGGAGCAAGACACCAAATCTTAGTACCTCGAATTCAGGGGCAACCATAGCAAACTGCGATTCGTTTGTGAAACACGACACACGAAGTGTGGAGTGGAAAGAGGAAAAGGTCCCCCCGGGCATGCCAGAATCCGTTCTCTGCCGAAAGCCGCGACCGGGACCGCGTAGGTCGTCCGGCCTGAATTTTGGGGGCAGATGCTATTTGGTTTTATCCGTCCACCTCTCTGAAGATGCTAAGTTGATTTATGGCACCGTGTATCGAAGGTTTAGACGGATGCGGCCGATGTAGCAGACTTCGTCAGATTCCCCCCCATTGTGAGGGGTTTTTGATTGTGGGGATGCTTTTCCCAGCAGGCGCAAGCCCTACAGTTAATTACGCTACCGCATCACGGTAACAACTTTCTCCTTCTCCAGATGGTCACATCGTGTCGTGTGTGTTTGTTTTCTTTTTTGGTGGCCCATGGATTGTATACGGAGACTAATTTATGTTGTCGCCCGTAGGGCGTGGATTAGTCCAAATCCGTATTTTCTTAGATTTGGGTTTGGGTTGGGTTTAAGGATCGTTAATCTCATTTGAGACTAAGATCAACTTAAACGTTTGTTAAGCATACGTTAGTCTAATTTTATACTAAGATCTACTTAACAGGATCATTTAAATCCAACAAAAGAGCACTTGGACTCTACTGTTTTAGTTTAGGGACATTGCGGACCATTAGGTTTAAGGATATCATAGTCCGTGACAGTTTAAAGACATCATAGTCTGTAATGTTTAAAGACATCATAGTCTATGAGTTTAAGGATCTCACAGTCTATAAAGTTTAAGGACATCATAATCCATGAGTTTAAGGACCCCATAGTCCGTAAAGTTTAAGGACATCATAGTCCAGTTTAAAGACGTCATAGTCTGTGTGGTTTTGGTTCAACCGTTTAGGGATGCACCAAAGGTTATTGGTTATTGGGACCCTCCATCTCTCTGAAGACGTTGAAGAATTACAACGACATATATCAGAGGTATGAAGAGATGTACTCTTGAACCAATGTTGGTTGGGAGATCTGCAGTCAAGTTTGGGACTAAGACCAGTTAAAAAGATTTATGAGCGTATGGGCTCAATTAATCTAAATGAGAGATTTGTGTCCAACTTGGGCTCGGCCCACTAAATTAAAATGTTAAACATTTATTTGGGCTCGACCCTTTTTATTTAACAATGCTGAGCATTGGTTTGGGTTCTGACAACTTTTTGTCTTTTGTTGAGTGTTGAGCACTCATTATAGAACAGTTTATGTTCCCTCAGTGCACATGTGAGGAGCACGTGGTAGGCTTGGTGCTGAGCACCAGATTTAGGGCGTTAAGGCGCTTCCTGTGAAAGAGCGCACATGTGAGGAGCACGTGGCGCGCTTGGCGCTGAGCACCAGTTAATGAGCGCAGAGCGCTCTTTATGAAATAGTGCACACGTGAGGAGCATGTGGTGCGCTTGGTGCTGAGCGCCAGTAAATGAGTGCAGAGCGCTCCTTGTGAAATAGCGCACACGTGAGGAGCACGTGGCGCGCTTGGCGCTGAGCGCCAGTTAATGAGTGCAGAGCGCTCCTTCTGAAATAGCGCCCACGTGAGGAGCACGTGGTGCGCTTGGCGCTGAGCGCCAACCTTGAAGCGCAGGGCGCTTCTTTTAAAATAGCGCTTGGAGCGCTGCGGCGCTGTGCACCAGTCTTGGAGCATTGAGGCGCTTCTTTTTAATTTGGAGCGCTAAGGCTCTTTTTTGGCAACTTTGATCAGTTCTGCGCTCTGAGAATTAAATTCTCATTTATAAAAGACTTTGTCTCGTGGGTCTAAGAACAAAGTTTTTATTTTTATAGGAGATGTTATAATCTCTTTTTTTTTTATGAAAGGCTTTGCCTTTATGGATCTGTGATCTGAAGATAATTGAATTCTTCTTCCCCCTTTTTTATGATGAGACACTATGATCTCTTTGTGAAAGACGTCTGTCTTATAGATCTATGATCTAGAAAAAGAACTAATTTCTTCTTCTCTTGATGATATGCTTTGATCTCTCTGTTTTATTTACCTTGAAGAAATTCTTCTTCTTCCGAGAGCTTGCTCTTTCCTCTGAAATTTCTCAAAGTTTGTGGAGGGGGGTTCCTCTATGCAAGACTTGAAGTCTTCGGTCCTTTATATAGGGGAGGCTGATTTGTTGAATCAGTTGAAGAGATCTTTTCTCTAATTGATTTGGGAATGTTTTCCACTGTTGGATCTTTGATCCAAGAGCTTCTGTTTTTCAGAAAGCAATCTTCTTGTTTTTAAGAAGATTGGGAAAATCTTTTCCCATACAGAACTTATTCTGTATCTTAGTGATTTTTAATCACCATTGGATCTTTGATCCAACGGTGCTCTAATTTACAGAGCACAATTTTTCCTGTTTGGAAAGATTTGAGAGGTATTTCCTCAACAGAATTTTATTCTGTAATTTGATAATTTATTCATCTTAGTCGGATCTTTGATCCAATGATAGAGAACATTTAGTTCTAGCGCTTGGCGCTCTCGTGCTTTGCACGTGAGGCGCTGCCTCGGAGTCTTTGACTCTTAGCGCTGGCGCTCCTGCCGCTAGCGCTCTTGTGCTTTGCACGTGAGGCGTTGTCCCAGAGTCTTTGACTCTTAGCGCTGGCGCTCCTGGTGCTAGCGCTCTCGTGCTTTGCACGTGAGGCGCTCCTGGTGCTAGCGCTCTCGTACTTTGCACGTGAGGCGCTGCCTCAGAGTCTTTGACTCTTTAGTGCTAGCGCTCTCGTACTTTGCACGTGAGACGCTGCTTCAGTTCAAATTTTGAATTTTGAGTAGAGCTTTGCTCTCAATTGGGGAAACACCGCCCCTACATCCATCTAATGAAGAAGGGGACCCCGTTCGTTTGGGATCATAAATGCCAAAGTACACTGGACGAAATCAAGAAATATTTGCAGAACCCGCCGGTACTGACCGCTCCGGTCAAGGGAAAGCCCCTCATCCTGTACACAGCAGCCCTTAAAGATTCTTTAGGCGCGCTATGGGCACAAGAGAACGACCAGAGGAAGGAGAGAGCTCTCTACTATTTGAGTCGAGTTTTTCTGAGGGTAGAAAACAACTGCTCCCCCATTGAAAAGTATTTCCTGGCATTGATCTTCGCGATAACGATGCTTCGACATTATGCCTTGGCACATGAGGTCCATCTCATATCAAAGGTGGATCCTCTCAAATATTTCATGTCAAGAGACATACTAACAGGAAGGCTTGCCAAATGGGCCCTCCTCTTGATGGAGTTTTCAATAACGTATCAACCCTTCAAGGCAGTGAAAGGTTAGGCCATCGCCGACTTTCTCGCTGAGCATCCGATATCAGCTGATTCTCTGTTAAATTGCGAATTGCTAGATGAACATGCGTTTGACGCAATTAAAGGGGAGAAGGAAGAAAATAGTGTCCGATGGGAACTATACTTCGATAGAACATCTTCCTTGAAGAAGCGAAAGCAAAACACCCATATAATCAAAGCCAGGGTAGGTCTTATCTTCGTGACTCCGTAAGGAGGGATAATGCATTTCGTCCTTTCCTTAACAGAGCCACGGACAAACAATGAGGTTGAGTACGAAGCTTTGATAGCGGGTCTTGAGATTGCTGTCGACATGGGAATCGAAAACATCCTCATATATGGACACTTCCAGCTGGTCGTTAGCCAAGTAAATGGCGACTATCAGACATGTAAACCGGAGTTGGTAAAATATGGTGAAAGAGTGCAGCAACTGCAGACTCAAATTCCCTCCTACATCCTGGAAAGCATACCACGTGCGGAAAATAGCAAGGCGGATGCGTTAGCCAAGCTCGCTAAAGAACTGGCCGACGAAAACCGCGATGACGTAAGGATCATTGTGCAAAGCCGCCGTATTCTCGCGCCAGCAAAAATATCTCCGGAGTCGTCTGAAAGAAAGGAAGTGACCGAGAAAGCAGCCTTCCAATTAAAGGATGAAGAAAAGGCTAAGGATTGGACATAAGTCTTCATAAACTACTTCAAATCCTATCGAACACCCAAAAACGCATTTTCGAGACATCAACTCATGAAACGAGCTCTGTTTTTTGCCTTCGTCAATGATACTCTATATAAGAGATCGTTCGACAGTTTGTGGCTAAGGTGCCTGATTGATCTAATCAAAGATTCTCACCTCTATGATTTTAAAGAAAAAGATTTAGTAAAGAAATGATGAAATGTTTTGTAGTTTAGTAACCGCAATCAATAACGGTGTCGCGTGTAATGAGTGTTAATGAGTATGGGTCGTCCTCTGGGATTCGTGGAACTCGTCAATTCTTACTTTAGTTGAGTCGAAAGAAATAGTAAAGAAAATTCAAGAAGTAGTTCAAGATTGAGTTGAATTCATATTTTCTAGAAGTTTAAGAAATCGTTTTCAAGAAAGAGAATTCAAGATAATGTTCAAGATTTAGTTATCAAGAAAATTGAAGAATACTTGTAGGATTCGAACGGAATTAGTAGCCAATGATGATGATTCAAGATGATTCATCTTATCTATTGATAGAATTGCTACTAGATGATGGCTATTAATGAGAATTATGGATCCTTTGAAGAAACTAGGGTTTCTCCTTCATTGCTCTTTGTCCTTTCATTAATTGCCAATCTTATCTAGCCTTTAGCAAGAAAGATCATCAATCTAATCCCTAAATTGTGATGAAATTATCAATAGATTGATCTCACTCATAATTAGGACATTAATGATTCTTTTTGCTAAAGTTTATAATCTCCGTAATACTTAAGATGAATATATAATTCTTTTACCATTTGATCTACCAAATTCCTTCGAATCCTTATCAAGCGGAGATTACTCACACATTATGAAAATATAAGAATTAACAAATAGAGATTTCATAATGCGAAGAATTAAAGAAAGCGAGATTAAAAGTAATGATCACGTTTATTATTCAACTTCAAATTACAACTTCTTCAATCTGAGATTACAAGAAAATTCGCTCTGATCACTCCCTTGAAGAGGTAATTTCTCCATCGATCTTCGCTTCACTCGATCACCGTGAGTCTTGGATCTATCGAGGATTACGTGCTCTTGATCACGATCGGCTTCGCGTAAACGATCTTGAATGATCTCGCTCGATGAATTTCTCATGATTCTTGATTTTGGATCTTGATTTGGTTTTTTTGGATCAAAAGTTTCCCACTAAAAAATCAACAACCAATTAATGTAGGCTTAGGTCCCTTTTTATAGCCCTTAATAAAGCTTCCTTCATAAGCTAGGTTGTTATAGAGAGGCTTCTAGAATAAGTTAGGTAGTTATGAAGCTTGATGAACAAGCTAGGTTGTTGTAGAGAAGTTTCCAGAACAAAGTTGTTACAACGAAGCGTCCTCAACAAGCTAGGAAGTTGCAATGAAGCTTCTAGAGAAATATTTATTGCCGACCACACAACTCGGCTGGAGAAATATTTAATGCTGACCCCACAACTCGGCCGCGGATCCGCGGCGACTCGGGCTGACTCGGCCGCGATTCCATGGCCGATTGGTGTCTTCATGACTCCAATTTTCTGTGGTCTTCTGGTATTGATCTCTGGGTATTTATTTGATATCTGAAATCTTTTTATTTCTTCTGAATCTCTCCCAAAATTTAACTCTTTGATTTCTTGTATTTTTATCGGCGAATTTGCGATTCCGATATCTGACCCGCGCTGATTTTTGCACAAGATCTCAATAAAGGATGTTAAATATATACAATATTATGCGTGAAATAATAAACATACAATTTCCTTTAAAAGTGTAATGTATAACACATGGTAATTGATATTTTCCAGACAAACTTGTAATATGTGTTATATTTATAATAAACACCCTTAGATGATTAGAAAAGTGAAGAAATTGTTATGTTAAAAATTGCAATATTTTCGACTGAACAAATTCTCCCAAACTTGACTTTGATCGTCCCAAGCAAACTTCTTTTGTTCAAGAGAAGGAGAAAATAAAAAGAAAAAGAAAAACTAACCAGCACACTTTCGTAGGCAACACGATTGCACCGAGCACGTGCAACAAGCCTTTAAACCTCTGGATGTCCCTAGTAGGAGGAGTGTTGTCTCCTGAGGGTTTCAGCGAATTGCATCCACAAAATCCTATAATAAAAGGAAGACTGTGAAAGTTACATATAAAGATCAGAACTATAAAAGAAAGAACTTGAAAATCAGAGTTTTCAACTACACCAGCTTTTCCGTTGTCATGAGCTCCATCTTAATAGTTATGAAAAGATGTTAGAAATCATATCATCCATCAATAAAAACATCGCCTTTATGCTTCATCCCTACCTGTCTTCCAAACACCGATCATATACCCCTACGTGTGTGTAAAAGACATCCCTACACTCGGAGAATTCAATTCAAGCTATCATACTCTTGTCCATCTATCTCAGTACTTTTTAATCGGTGAATATTTTGGATGGAATTGCTCACACATTTTTCATGCGACCGTTAATACTTCTTGAGGTACTAATCGACCGATTACTAAATGTGCTCACTTATTAGGCGTAATTAGCAATTTCCTCGTCTTGCAACACCTAAGGGTTAGCAGTGACTCCCAAACCATTTGGTCTAAGGCACTAGGTGATGAAGCACCCTCGCTATATTTTTTATGCTGCCTTGGTGATTACAAAACCAGTGTTCATTTTTCTTCACCATTTTATACTCTTATACTTCATTTTTATTTTCTTCGTACTTTGGATTTTAGACAAGAGCATTTCAAGGTATCCTCTACTATTCCGAGTTTCAAGACGTGTGTAAGTGCGTATAGTAGGGCATCAATGTTCAATTGTCTGGCCTCAAGAATAGAAACTATTTTTCAGACTTATTTTTATTTTCAGATTAGTGAATTCCTTCATCTTACTAACCCTTGGGACAACAGCTCATAACTACTTATTACTAGTTCATTTAAGAAAACATCTAACTTTCTTGGTTTTCTTAAATTCTTCCAATCTTTTAAATGTAATTTTTCACTTTCTAATCTTTCATTATAAAAGAAAATTTTTATGCTTATGCAAAGTGTAATGCAAAGTAATGCTTAAATAAGCACAAACCACCCCCAAACTTGTTTACAGCAGTGTCCTTACTGTTGTCATCTTGTAAATCTCAAAAACCTGTAGACTTGGGAGGATAAGTTATTAACGGGGGCAAGTATATATGAAAGTGAAATCTTCCCCCAAACTTATTTTTTAGTACTCACCTCCATTCTTAAGATGAGACAATATTATCGAGATATGGAGGTGAGACGGAGGAAATTTAGTTATGATAAATCGGCTCCTGTAAAAACAGGAGCTCCTCCGTGTGGTCAGTGGAAAGATACGGTTTTAATCTATGCCTATTCACTTTGAAAATTGAACCATTTTTACTATTTTCAACTTCAACTGCCCCGTGCGGGTATACATACCGCACCACAAATGGTCCTTTCCAACAAGATCTTAGTTTACCCGCATGAAGATGGAGACGAGAATCGTAAAGTAGGACTTGTTGTCCTGGATTAAAAGTTCTTTTCAAAATATTTTTATCGTGAAATACCTTAGTCCGGTTCTTTACTATCACCGCATTATTGTAAGCTTCATCACGGAGTTCGCTTAGCTCATTTAATTGCAGCTTTCGAAAGTTGCAGGCTTGATTTACATTGAAGTTAAGTTCTTTAATGGCCCACATTGCTTTATGCTCAATCTCGACAGGAAGGTGGAAAGCCTTTCCAAACACTATACGGTAAGAAGACATACCAAGATCAGTCTTATAAGCGGTACGGAATGCCCAAAGAGCATCCGTCAATTTGGATGACCAATCTTTCCGGTTTTTAGAAACTGTTTTCTCCAAAATTTGTTTGATTTGCCTGTTGGAAATCTCAGCTTGCCTGCTCGTTTGGGGATGATAGGGTGTAGAAAGTCTCTGGTTGATCGAATATTTCCACATCAAAGTCTCGAAAGAACGATTACAGAAATGAGTCCCATTGTCGCTAATTATAGAGCGAGGGTGCCCAAATCACGAAACGATATTTTTTTAAGGAACTTAATAACAACCTTGTTATCATTAGTGCGACATGGTTTTTCTTCCACCCATTTTGAGACGTAATCAACCGCTAACAAGATATACAAATTCCAAAAAGATATGGGAAAAAGACCCATAAAATCAATACCCCAAACATCGAAAATTTCTACAACCAAGATAGGTTGGAGAGGCATCTCATTTCTCCGAGAAATCTGACCCGTGTGTTGACACCGTGGACAAGTTTTGCAATGATCAAATGCATCTTTGAATAACATAGGCCAGTAAAAACCACATTGCAAAACTTTCTCCGCCGTTATACGTGGACCAAAGTGACCACCACATGCCTGATCATGATTGAACGACAAAACACTCTTGAATTCATCATTGGGGATACATCTGCCAATGATTTGGTCAGGACAATACTTAAACAAATAAGGTTCATCTCAATAAAAATGCTTTACTCGGGATAGAAATCGATGTTTGTCTTGTTTAGACCATTCGCTGGGAATAAGTCTTATTGCTAGATAATTCACAGTACCCACGAAGCAAGGTTTGCAGGATACATTCAAGAGCAGTTCGTCAGGAAAAGAGTCGTTTATTGGAAAGGTCACAGTAGGTGAAGAAGAGATGCGTGAAAAATGGTTGGCTACTACGTTTTCATATCCTTTCTTATCTTGAATGACAAGATCAAATTCTTGTAATAGTAGGATCCAACGTATTAACCTACCCTTAGCATCCTTCTTAGATAAAAGATGTTTTAGGGCGGAGTGATCGGTGTAAACCACAATCGGTGAGCCAATCAAGTAAGGCCTGAATTTTTCTAATGCAAATACAACTGCCAAGACTTCTTTCTCAGTGGTTATATAATTAATTTGGGCTTCATTCAAGGTCTTACTTGCATAATAAATCGTATGTGGCATCTTATCAATGTGCTGTCCTAAGACTGCACCAACAGCAAAATCTGATGCATCACACATAAGCTCAAACGGGTGGTTCCAATCAGGAGATGATAGAACGGGGGCTATAGTGAGAGATCTTTTAAATGATTCAAAAGCAGCCTCGCAATCCGAATCAAAGTGAAATGTAGTATCCTTGGCCAAGAGAAGAGTTAAAGGTCTAGCAATTTTGCTAAAATCCTTAATGAATCTTCTATAAAATCCTTCATGACCAAGGAAAGATCGTACATCTTTGACGCATTTGGGATGGGGAAGGTTATGAATGACATCTATTTTAGCTCTATCTACCTCAATGCCTTTTCATGAAATGACATGTCCAAGCACGATACCTTCTTGGACCATGCAATTGCATTTTTCCCCAATTCAAAGTTATGTTCTTATCCTTACGGCGGACAAGAACAGCATCAAGATGACATAGGCAATCTTCAAATGAGTCCCCGAATATAGAGAAACCGTTCATGAAAATCTCCAGAAAATTCTCGACCATGCCAGAGAATATCCCATCATACACCGCTGAAATGTAGCGGGAGCATTGCATAACCCAAAGGGCATGCGTCTATAAGCAAATGTACCGAAAGGACAAGTAAATGTTGTTTTATCTTGATCCTTTTCGGCAATAGGGACCTGGTTATAGCCAGAGTATCCGTCCATAAAACAATAATATTCATGTCCAGCTAATCGTTCCAACATCTGGTCAATGAAAGGTAGAGGGAAGTGGTCTTTCCTCATTGCGGCATTGAGTTTTCGATAATCAATACATACACGCCATCCAGTTTGGGTGTGTGTTTGGATCAACTAATTGGCCTCATTTGTTATGACCGTGATGCCGGACTTTTTAGGGACTACATGAAGAGGACTTACCCATTGGCTATCAGAGATTGGGTAAATTATACCACTATTAAGACACTTGACAATTTCTTTCTTTACCGTCTCCTTCATGACGGGATTTAAGCATCTTTGTGGTTCTTGGGTTGGCTTGGTTTCATCCATCAAATGTATATGATGTTCTATAATTAAGGGACTAATCCCTTTGTTGTATGCCATTGTCCAACCAAATGCTTGCCGATTAGATCCCAAGACTATCAAAAGGGCATCCTTTTGCTCTAAAGCTAGAGAAGCGGAAATGATCACAGGAAAAGACTCATTCTTACCTAAATATGCATATTTAAGATGAGAAGGTAACAGTTTGAGATCTAATGTCGGCAGAGAGACAATAGAAGGTGGGGGTAAGGGAATGATATTCGGATTCTCGAAGAAGTTCATAACCTGTGTAGGATATTGACTCGGAAAGTGCTACTGACTTTTATGATGAGTCAAAAGGTTCAAACTCGGGGGTGGATTCATCAAAAGTGTCCTCACTATGATACTATGCAAGATCAAACAATGATGTGCTAATGTTGTCGAGATCATCAAAGCAAAGTTCATCAACCTTGCAGATTTCGGGAGCTATCTCGTGGACATAACAAACATAAAGAATATAAGTAGAAGTTTCAGATGGTTGACGTCCAAGCTTGTAAATGTTAAGCTCAATCGACATTTTTCCGAAGGATAGGTTCATAGAACCATTTCAGCAATTTATTACAGCATGTGAAGTGGCTAAGAAGGGTCGACCGAGAATCACCGTAATTTAGTTCCGTGGGTTCGCTACAGGCTGTGTGTCTAGAACAATAAAGTCCACAGGGAATATAAATTCCCCGACCTTTATCAACACATCCTCAAGTTCACCCCTAGGTTTGGTGATAGATCGATCTGTCATCTGGAGACTGCAGTGGGCATGTTTCAACTCTCCAATATCTAACTGCTTGTAGACAGAGTATGGAAGCAGGTTAACACTAGCACAAAGGTCGAGTAGAGCACAGTTAATATTTTTTCCCCAAATAGAAATAGAGATTGTAGGACAGCCAGAGTCCTTACTTTTCTTTGGTAACTGATGGGTAAAAGCTGTGCTAACATTACTCGTCATGAACACTTTTTTCGGCACTTGAGTCTTCCTCTTCCTGGTGCATAAGTCCTTTAGAGTTTTCGCATAGGACGAAACTTGTTGGATAGTATCTAGGAGAGGGATATTTATGTTAACATGTTTAAACATTTCCATAATCTTCTCCATTTGTGGACTTGGTTTGTTTTCCCTTAACCGATTTGGATAAGGAGCTTTAGCAATCAGAGCTGGGTTCAACATTAGAGAAGGTCGTGTGGGTGGAACAGATCCCAGAATTGGAGTGGGGATTGTCTTATATTGACTAGAAGAAGGTGGGCGAGGGTTCGAGCCTAGGGGAAAATGGAGAATAGGCTCGGAAGAAGATGGTGGACTAGACGAAGTAGGATCAGAAGTGGAAGTGGAAGCCGGGGTATCATTGATTGATTCCACATTATCAATCTCTTCACCGACATGGTTGTTTAGCACTCTTCCAGATCTCAACGTGGTAATAGCACTCATATTATGATGCGAATAGCCAGGATTCGGTAGGGGTTGAGCTGGAAGCTTCCTTTTCTCTCTAGCACTCATTGCGGTATTTAACTGTGCAATTTGTGCTTCTATCGCTTTTATACTCTCACCGTGAGAGGCAGAGTCCTTCTTTATAGTATTGATAGAAGACTTTATCTTAGCCGAAACTTGCATGAAATTTTTCAGAAAAAAATTCATGGTTTGTTCGAGTGAAGAGGAATTATTGGTACCGGACAATTGCAAAGAATTATTATACGATGCAGAAGTGTTGCCCGGATTTTGAAAAGTTTGTAGTTGAAAGGGGTGCTGACTCAGTTGTGGTGATTGCTGTTGTTGTGGAGGGACCCTTCCAAGAAAAATTAGGGTGATTCCTCCAACCCTGATTATAAGTGGAAGAATAAGGATCGTTTCGAGGTCGTTGCTGAAAAGCAGCATTAGTGTGTTCTTGACCTTGAAACGGAGAATTTAAAGGACATTCTTCCGTCAGATGTGATGGATCGGAATAGCATCCACACACAGTTTTAGGGAGTGTCACCTGGTTTAGGGAGGTTAATAAAAATTTGTTTTCCACAGCTTCCAGTTTCTTTTGCATTGCTACCATTTCGGCTTTGACTGCTATGGAAACATCAAGTTGATGTATACCTCCTCTAGATGATGGACTGATGCTTTCCCATTGTAAAGTGTTTTCAGCAAAATTTTCCAAAAATTTCCAAGCTTCATCATCATTTTTAGACACGAAATTGTCTTGACACATGGTTTCAAGCATCTGTTTTGTCATTGGATTAATGCATTCATATATAATTCAGTACAGATCCCATCTATGGATTCTATGATGAGGACATTGGACAAGCAGATCCTTGAACCGTTCAAAACATTTCCAAAATGGTTCATTGGGAAGCTGGGAAAACTGGTTGATTTCACTCCTAGCATGGGCGGTCTTATGATTGGGATAAAATTTCTTAAGGAATGCTATGACGAATTCATCCCAGTTTGAAATAGAGTGTGCGGGTGTGTTGTAAAGCCACTTTTCGGCTAAATCGCACAAAGTAAACGGGAGAAGACGTAAACGCATAGCATCCACAGAAAGTTGTGACGTACCTATCATAGCACATACGTTTTCGAATATGGTGATAAAAACGTATGCGTCTTCAGACTCTAAACCGTAAAATTTCGGCCAAAGATTGATATAGTATGGTTTGATTTCAAAATTATCCCCATTGGCTGATGGAATGGAAAGACAAGTAGAAAGAGGACCACGTATGGGATAACATCTCTCTTGGAAAGATATACGCGGTAGATTCTGCGCACCTGTGGGCGGTGGCAAAGTGGTGTTATTAAAATTTGATGGAGAACCGTCCATCTTGGTGGATGTGGTGTGTGGTGAGGAAAAAGAAAATGAAAAAATACCGACTTCGGAGTCGGTAGAAGAAACGCGGACATGACGGGCACTAGAATCCCGTGTCCAGCCGAGCATGCACTAAGAGGGTTTAGCGCAAGTGGTAGCGTATGTGTAAATTAAAAGAAAAGTTTGGTTTGTTTTTGAAAAAGCCGGATTTAGAAAAATCACAACAAAATGCACAATCAACCCTAGATCTACGGTCACCTAGGTCAAGTCACTAGACCGCTCCAAGACTTCCAGAAGACAAATCGTAGGATAAATCCTCTACTACCACTTTATCCCTCCCGTGGCCAGGTAAGTGCCAGATAAGTGGGAGGTATCCGCTACGTAACTAGCGGGCCTAATTAAGTAACCACTTGCTTTAGACACACTTGCCTTAGACACCACAAAAGAAATGCGGATAAGCAATAGATTACCCACGATCTTCCTCTACCCTAATTGAGCATGACGGTCCTTAGAGTCTTGTCTAGATATTTTTTATTAATGAAGGGTTATGGAGATGCTAGTTTTGTGATTTTTGGGGCTTAGGAAGGGTAATGAAATCCCCACCTAATCTGAATTTGGTCTTTTCCCCTTAATTACCATATTGAAATATGCAAAAACAAAAAATATCAAAACACGCAAAAAGATTTTTTTCAGCGCGGTGAATTTTTGCAAAGAATGCTGCAGAAAAGTTATTATTGGACTAATCAGAGGAGAGAGAAGAAGATAAGAAATATACCACAGAGAGCCAAAACCCTAACTCGTCCAGACTGCTGCGGTTCCGCCGCGAATACCTACTTCTTGCCGCGGTTCTGCGGTCTCTTGCACAGTTCTTTGAACAAGTTTTGGTACTGATGCTCCCCTTGCTCCTCTGGTTTCGATGAAATGAGCTGAATAATTTTCTCCCTGCTATAGTGATTCCAGATTTCCTTGCAAAATTCACACACTAATCGTTAAGCACACGATGCGATTTTGAATCAAATTTTTGATGGAATAATAATATTTCAACTGAAATAGCAAGAACGAACAAATTATGCACGCATCCCCGGCAACGACGCCATTTGATTGATCTAATCAAATATTCTCATCTCTATGATTTTAAAGAAAAAGATTTAGTAAAGAAGTGATGAAATGTTTTGTAGTTTAGTAACCACAATCAATAACGGTGTTGCGTGTAGCGAGTGTTAGTGAGTACGGGTCGTCCTCTGGGATTCGTGGAACTCGTCAATTCTTAGTTTAGTTGAGTCAAAAGAAATAGTAAATAAAATTCAAGAAGCAGTTCAAGATTGAGTTGAATTCATATTTTCAAGAAGTTTAAGAAATCATTTTCAAGAAAGAGAATTCAAGATAATGTTCAAGATTTAGTTATCAAGAAAATTGAAGAATGCTTGTAGCATTCGAACGGAATTAGTAGCCAATGATAATGATTTAAGACGATCCATCTTATCTATTGATAGAATTACTACTAGATCGATGATTATTAATGAGAATTAGGGATCCTTTGAAGAAACTAGGGTTTCTCCTTCATTGCCCCTTGTCCTTTCATTAATTGCCAATCTTACCTACCCTTTAGAAAGAAAGATCATCAATCTAATCCCCAAATTGTGATGAAATTCTCAATAGATTGATCTCACTCACAATTTGGACATTAATGATTCTTTTTGCTAAAATTTATAATCTCCATAAGATTTAAGATGAATATAGAATTCTTTCACCATTTGATCTACCAAATTCTTTCGAATCCTTAACAAGCGGAGATTCCTCACACATTATGAAAATATAAGAATTAACAAATAGAGATTTCATAATGCAAAGAATTAAAGAAAGCGAGATTAAAAGTAATGATCACCTTTATTATTCAACTTCAAATTACAACTTCTTCAATCCGAGATTACAAGAAAATTCGCTCTTGATCACTCCCTTGAAGAGGTAATTTCTCCGTCGATCTTCGCTTCACTCGATCACTATGAGTCTTTAATCTATTGAGGATCACGTGCTCTTGATGACTATCGGCTTCGCGTAAAGGATCTTGAATGATCTCGCTCGATGAATTTCTCACGATTCTTGATTTTGGATCTTGATTTGGTTTTTTTGGATCAAAAGTTTCCCACTAAAAAATCAACAACCAATTAATGTAGGCTTAGGTCCCTTTTTATAGCCCTTAATCAAGCTTCCTTCATAAGCTAGGTCGTTATAGAGAGGCTTTTAGAATAAGCTAGATAGTTATGAAACTTAATCAACAAGCTAGGTTATTGTAGAGAAGTTTCCAGAACAAGCTTGTTACAACGAACCGTCCTCAGCAAGCTAGGAAGTTTCAATGAAGCTTCTGGAGAAATATTTATTGCTGGCCCCACAACCCGGCCACGGATCCGCGGCAACTCAGGCTGACTCGGCCATGGTTCCGCGGCCGATTTGTGTCTTCATGACTCCAGTTTTCTGTGGTCTTCTGGTATTGATCTCTGGGTATATATTTGATATCTAGAATCTCTTTATCTCTTCTGAATTTCTTCCAGAATTTAAATCTTTGATTTCCTGTATTTTTATCGGCGAATTTGCAATTCCGATATCTGACCTGAGCTGATTTTTGCATAAGATCTCAATGAAGGATGTTAGAGATATACAATATTATGCGTGAAATAATAAACATACAATTTCTTACAAAAGTGTTGATTATAATGTATAACACATGGTAATTGATATTTTCCAAACAAACTTGTAATATGTGTTATATTTATAACAAACACTCTTTGACGATTAGAAAAGTGAGGAAATTGTTATGTTAAAGATTGCAATATTTTCGACTGAACAGTGCCTGGGAACAGAAGAAGTAAGGAGAGTCGTCCAAGAAACCAACGACGGACTCTGCGGTTCTCATCAAGCCGGGCCAAAAATGAAGCTGAAGATTAAGAGAATGAGTTACCATTGGCCCACAATGATTCAGGACTGTCTCGAATATACGAAGCAGTGTCACTCGTGCCAGATTCACGGGGACTTCATCCACCAGCATCCAAATCCGCTACACCCAACACTGGCTAGTTGGCCGTTCGAAATGTGGGGAACCGATATAATTGGGTTCATCGAACTAGCATCATCTAAAGGACATCGGTTCATATTGGCAACAACCAATTCCTTCTCTAAGTGGGCAGAGGCAGTACCGCTAAAAGAAGTGAAGACGGAGAACATCTTCCATTTCTTCATGACACATGTCATTTACCGGTTCGGCACTCCGCGACGGATCATCTCGGATAATGGACCAGCCTACAGAAGCCATAAGATCAGCCGTTTCGCACAGCAGCATAATATAACAAAGCTAAGAAAAATATCCATTAATCAAACATTAAAGCTAATGTTTAATCAAGTGAAATAAATCTGGCAACTTCAAAAGTAATATCATAACGAATCACAAGATTACCCCTCGTCTGTATATACATACCCTCATCCGTATTCCGACTGAATACGAATGCAACGAGAATAAATATTCCAACACAATATAATACTAGGAACAAGCTTAAACTAAAGCCCACTAGTATTATCCGTTCGATCATGATCCGTGCACAAGTGCATGTATACGATTGAACCCTGCCGTAAAACCATACGGCCTCTACAACGTTTCGCCCGAACTTGGGAAACTTTCTGTAGGGGACTCTAAAGACTTGTCAATACACTGGCAGTGGGTTTAACCACAAGCACGCCAGTGGTACTAGCTGTACGTAACGGCTTCCTAGGTATTGAGCACAAGAGAGGCCGATGAGCGAACTCATCCTGAAACCATACTGAGCCTGTAAGTGACAATATCCGTACAGTTTGGTCCGTTCGTCTATGAGTATCGCATATCGGGCCTAGAGGGCTGGTAAACGTCAGACCCCCAATAGCGGTATAAGTCGTGTTGGAGTGTAGCCCAGAACAACCTGAGATACTATTGGAATACCTACCAGTAAGTCTCGCTTACCCTGGCCAGGGATTTCGTGTAATGGCTATCCTAAACACAACGCGATCTCACCTTTAATACCGGAAGAGACGAAACCCCTGACGATCCGCTCACTGCCTCCATATGGCTCGGGACTGTACCCAACTAAAACCTGTTTGCATGACTCCTTTGAGCCATGGTAGGGTAGTAATCAAAGTACAGTGGGAACTCACACAAGACAAATGATGATCTCAGGTCGATAGACTAACCTGTACACATCTCACCAGGGAACTGCTATCTGACGACAGGTATAATACCAACTAGCATGTTCCCGGCGAGTCCGTCCGGTGTAGTCATAACCCAATGAGCACCTGTATACATCTTAAGTGAACCAACTGATACCAATGGCTTGTGAGACCGGCCACCGCCCTTCGTCGGGGTCTCGACTGTATATACTAGTCTACTCTGGAGCATCGATGCACTGTCTCGAAACTCCCTCGACTAGGGACCATTTAAGGA
Source organism: Agapanthus africanus (assembly GCA_030015575.1). Classification (NCBI taxonomy): domain Eukaryota; kingdom Viridiplantae; phylum Streptophyta; class Magnoliopsida; order Asparagales; family Amaryllidaceae; genus Agapanthus; species Agapanthus africanus. Next base: position 31,923,824 of record CM057338.1, read on the forward strand.
TGTGCTTATAGACCCCAGTTCCCACGTATATGATCGCCATCATACTGCTGGCAGTCAAGCATGAATCCTATGGGCTCTATCAACGTGTAATAGTGATATGTAATGTCACCTAAAATATATACACGATGATAAAGACAAACAAGATAGCATACTATCATCTCGAGTAAGACTGTCCTACCGGTATAGGTGCTCCCTCAATCATTGCAATCATGTACCTGCGATCCAATAATTGACTTTGAGGGCACTGTATCCAACAATCTCCCACTTTCACTTAAGGCTAATTATTGCGATGTCGCATACTCACGGCCCGTGTGATACCGAACATCCAACTCCTCTACTAATCAGTTTCATAAAGCTCGTTTGTAAAACTATTGTGTTCGAGAAATAGCCTCAGTGAGTGGATCCGCCCTAATGTTTCTTTCTATGTCTCTCTTAATCTCAAGTTCGCGGAGAAAGCCATCTCCCGAATTGAGCAATACCTGTCTTAGAATCTGTCTGGATATCTGATGGGACTTAGTTCACAAATGAACTCCAAATCCAGCAAACTTCTTAGACTGTATCGTCAACTGAATTTAATCAGTATCCCACGTCATGCCTCCCTCAGTATCCGCTTGGACCATCTGTCCAAACTACTGCCCTCGTCAGAGGGAAAACTATAACTCTGACAGTCACTCTGTCATCCAAGTTACCTTGGAATGATAACCGTCTCCCGATGGAGGCTATCGTTATCAAATCCTTAGAACATTCTCTTATGTTCTAAAACTGCTTCCAAACGTTTCTCCAGGATTGGATTAATATCAACTTATTGCATCTAGTGCAAAAACAACATCTGGTGTGGTACTTGACATCTCATGATTGACTCAATCGCCTAAGCAAGTGATATGCTAATCATGCACATCCTTCTCCCCCTGTAAGACACCTTTAGAGAGGGTGACTCCATCACCTGCAGGTACACCACCATGCCAGGAGTTATCCATTCTAAAATACCTTTAGAATACTTTCAAAGTACCCATATTGGGAAACTACCCAAATCTAGATCTAAAAGCATAGATCTAGTAACCAGAATGCCTGATATAATATCCAAGCCCTATGTGGAGAAACCACTGTATGACAACCACAGTATAACCGATCGTAGTATAGTAATTTCACTTCCTACAATGTGCATGTCATCCAAATACAAGGATATCACACCCTACTACCTTCTTAACAGATCCATCTCCTATTCTGATGAAGTCAAACCTATGACTGTCACATAAAAAATAGATGATCTATCTCCGCTATATCTGCTTTAGTCTATAAATAGACACAAGCTTCTTGTCCACCATGCTTCCGCTGCTCCCACTGACTACAACAACACTCTGGCAGAGTCATATAGACGTACACTTCTAAAGATAGTTTAGAACGACGCTATACTCATCCTCCTGCCAGGTCTCATAGTCTAGAACAACAGTAATGGCATGTCTGGGTAAACAAGAACCTCCCTATCACCGTCCTTGAGGATACCGAAGTACCTCTCGGGTGCCTGAGGTTACCCACCATATCTGCGGAGTGGCTAATGGAATGTCAAACATGATTGAATTTTTATGTCCTATTAAGTTTTCAGTAATCGTTTGCGGTTCTGGAATTACTTCCAGTTCTACCATACTCCCACTGCTATTTTCTGAAAAAATCCATTTTACTAAAACTGTGGCGAGTCAAGAACAATATCACTATTAATCTTCTAGATGGTAGAAAGTTAACACTCGTCATAGCCCGGGATAACCCACAAACAGCTATTACAGAAACGTGCCTTGAGTTATCCAGAGTCTGGTTTTAAGCATAAGCCGGAAAACTCCCCGTACCTTAACATCGTTAAGATATGAATCATTCTATATACAATATAGAAACAGAGGCACTGATTTAATTGGAACCAGATTCAAATCATGCAGCTGTCCCCAGTGCATGTCAACTAAATGGAAAGATGCCGATCAACATTACTCAACTTAGGAGTGCATCCAAACATGAGTAACCTGAAAGAGAAACAAGTTTCTCAAAACCATTACTATCAACTGAATACCAAACACAAGTATCTACATCTTCGATTACCTTGAAGAATCCTGATACTTGCAACACATGGTTTTCTACTTTATTCTTGTACCTATAACTTCTCAAAATTTAAACCTTGTATTTCTACGAAACACTTGTCTAAAAACTAGAGAAGTCATAAGTAAACAGAATATAGTATGAGGACCAACCCCTCTATCCTAATGGACTCTGGACAATATACAATACTTTGTATAAGTCCTCTGAGTTGAATAACTCAAACCATGTGCGTCGTAAGTTGGAAACAGTCCTATGGTTATGAAAAATTACACCGCTGTTTAATGCTCCTTACCTAACCATCAACTGATATAGGTAAATGTCATGGACATATTTTCAAAAAGTTATATTTCACTTTATAAAATAAACGTACAGATATATCAGTTTGAAAGTGTTGCATATCAACGGATATTCAAAACCAAATATTTGCCGTCTGGCAAAACACAGGTGATTTTATCAAATATCACCAATTACAATGAATTCCGATATAATGAGAATGATGGCCTAATTCCAAATAACTTACTCCCACTCATCATCTGTAAAACTGTACAGATGTGAGAATCAAACCTGGTAAATACATACCCTGGAGCAAGGGTCTAATTGGGAAATCAGTTTTCAATTAACAATACACAGTGAAACTGAAACATGAATATGTTTCGAAGGGGTATCCGGGTATTCCTAATAGTGCCTCTTACATTATCCAGATTCATGACTGTAACCGTATATCTCTTTGCTATCTCTCCAAATCTCTTTATTTGTCTTTACTCATTACCTTCAGTACACCCCCTTAGGCTAAATGGTTTTCTTCCTTCCCTACCATTCAGCACCAGCCTATGGTTTGGAAGAAGACTATCCAATAAACGTAATAGGTGTACTCTCCTAATCCTAGGAGTACTCGCAACCTGAGAGAAGATAAAAATAAAAGACAACTGAATAAACCTTATTCCTATTTCTCCTGAACCAGAATCCATCCTCGAACTGGAACAAGTTCCTTCGAGTTCGTATATAACCATACGATGGATTTATCCAATGGAAGTGGATGTTCGTAGTGATACGGGGTGTTCTGGAGAAATACAAAGGTGAAGTAGGAGTGTCGATGAAATACGTGGTTTGGTCGTGAATGATTACAGTTGCAATTTACTTTGCCCTCTTTCTGATCCCTTTATTTGTCTTTACTTATTACCTTCTGTATACCACACTTAGGCTAATTGGTTTTCTTCATTCCCTATCTTTCGGCACATGCCTATGGTTTGGAAATAGACTATCCAATAAGCGCAATAGGTGTACCCTCTCCTAATCCTAGGAGCTCTCACAACCTGAGAGAAGGTAAAAGGAAAAGACAACTGAATAGTCCTATTCAATCTCTCCAGAACTAGAATCCATTATCGAATCTGGAACAAGTTCCTTCGATTTTGTATATAACCATAGGATGGATTTATCCAATGGAAGTGGATGTTCGTAATAATACGGGGTGTTCTGGAGAAACTCAAAGGGTAAAAGAAGGAGTGGCAATGATGTATGCAACTCAGACAATCCAAAAACCAGTATTTTAAGAAAGTTCGGTTAACTTGGTTACTGAGTCATAGTCTAGGGTCGGGCCATGGTCGCAGCCAAAGAGAGAGAGAGAAAAGAAACACTCTGCGTGCACTCAAATCTAGATCAGAATGGTTAATCACTTTATCTAATCAGGATGTCCCCTACTTTATCCTTAAATTCTCCTCCAAACCTGAAAGAAGAATTAGTCGGGATCACCCGAGAAGTAAAACCAACTCATCAGTGGGAATCAGGATCCAACTATCATCGCATGATAACTTGATGGAATCCCCTCAAGTCACCACACTCCAGAAGATATGCGCAATCTTGGCAAGTTTCCTGTATGTTTGAAACTCCCGATATAATTTTTACCCCAAACGGTTTATGACCTTAACAAAGGCCAACAAATCATAAACCACAAGTCAAGTTCAATCCGTCATTATCCTGGATTACTCTAGCCCCACCCGTACAAACCCTTCATAAAGGCTAACAAGGTTATACGACCGTCCTAGATAATCGGAACTCAATGCAATAGACAAGCAATATCTAGCTACCGCACACTACGTCTTGACAAAGGCCAACAAACGCAGCATGAATACTAGGTACCACCTGAAAGAAATGACGGAGGGCTACGACTGGTTTTTGGAAAAAAACCTTTAACGTAATGAACTTGATATCGTTGAAGGAATCCAAGTGGTTTTACAAATATATAGTGGCAAAAATTTTTGCTAAAGAGGTCACTCCCGGTGAAGGGATCTCGGCTTTTTCCTCGTAGAATGAGGTGCAGGATATTCCAAACTGAATATCAAGATGCAAAGCAAAAAGTAATCGACTATAGTGAAGTTATTACCCTGACACAAACCTCCGTCCAAAGGGTCACTCCCGATGAAGGGATCTCGGCCCTTGCCTCTTCGAATGAGGTGCTGGATATTCATAACCGAATACCTCTGTGCAAAACAAAAGAGAACGTCCTTGTAATAACAGCTTTTTGAAAATTGTTCCAACAACATAAAATAGGTTCGTTTTTCCTTGCATTGATCTGAATCAACGTGGTCCAATCAATTAATCACATCAGAAAAGAACGAAAATATGATGTACGTATATGCCATCCGCATTCGCCACTGGGTCCTGTCATCACCCTTTAGGTTACTTAACTAACGACAGAGCGGGGTCTGGACTAGCGTGGGTGTAAAACATATACAACATCTACTAGTATATATATCAATATATAATAATCGCTCCAGGTGTGATAAATGCAACATTACAGAAAAGTAATAAGTATCACAAAACAATACAGATAATCTGGGAGCCCCGGGTTTCCTTTGAGCCGCAACTGAAACCTGACGTTCCCCTGGTCGTGTGGATAGGCTGTGCAATGAAAACCTAGACCCCTATAAGTGCGGAAAGTTACCCGCCAAAACCTGAAGCGGGGCAGCCCCTTTCAGCAAAGTGAATGGACCACCCAGCACTTTACGGAATCCGGTAACATGAGCACCCCTCCTTGGGTCAACCTATACCCTTTACGAGCGCAGCGAATAGACTTCTAATTCTAGAGTGAAGTCCCCTACGTCTTAAAGCCATGAGATGCGGGCTCGTTGCCCTCTAGAACCCGGCAATCCGCGCACCCCACCACGAGGTAATCCTAGTACAGAAAAGATAAATTTATACAACGGGTACATCGACCTCAACCCGGTCGTGCCCCAAAAGAATAATATACAAACAGACAGTGACGGCAGTCCACTTGTCGGACACTCGTCCCACGATTCAAATATACAAATAAATTCAAACTGCACTACCATTGCACGCAAGTTATCCACCACGACAATCCGCAACATCACAACACAACACGGAACATCAACGTGAATGTCACATTCGCAAACCCGTCTAAAAGAGCTATTGCAATTAGACAAGATTTACCGCTCGAATGACGTTCACGGTCGCAGATAGAAATGTAATGTACTGCAAATTTTAAACAATGTTAGAAAATATCAAATTCGAAATAACCCCCGAATAGCCCCAAACAACTAGATAAGACCATATCCAAACTGGGCTAAACAAACAAAACCACTGAACCAATATTCCATAGACTAAATGCTATTGGGGTGAAGAAAATATGAGCCATGAATTTTAGCTTGGAAGAAAAATGAGCTTGCTGGAAAATTGGCCAAGTGAAAAATAAAGAGCTTGCCGGGGAAGAAAAAAAACTGGGCTCGGCCAATACAATTGTTTTCTGTGGATTTCTTCATGTGAAGGTGGTGTTAATAAATTAATCAACACACTAAAACTATTACATGAAATCCACAGCCTCAATTATTCCTTGCACACTCAAAATTCGCAGCCACATTAATTTTGCCAAAAATTTCCCTCATCACCAAAAAAATTATTAGTATTGTTTCGGGGTTGTTTCGGTTTTGATATTTTAATATCGTCTAAATAACTAGTATGCGGTTAATGGGTTGGCTCTGATACCATATTGGGATACGGAAGCGTCCTGACCATCAATTCGAGGCCAAATGTGGAACAATTTTTTTTTCAACTGGTGCTATCGTAACCTTAAAACCCGGATCGTTCCATTAACCGTAAACTAGTAAACTGTAAAAGAGTTTGGAAAGATTATACTGATCGATCCGTATCCTTCGATCTTCAATCTCTGCGCCAAACTCCTAGCTGCTGCGCCGACGAAGTTCGCTCTCCGATCTCGCTCGTCGAAGTGGCACCACGTCAATGATTCTTTATACGGGCTCCCGCTTCAAACTGAAACAACTCGGACATAAAGTTTGCTAGCTGACATGTCCAAGATTGAAGTAGAGAGAGTGTAGAATACTTTGTCTCAAGGCACCCAAGTATTTGGGTGGAGGTAAATGTAAGTTGCCATGGATAATGTGAGCAAGGATTTTGCAAGGAGAAAATTTTGCTCACACCAAAATTTTGGCTAGGCCAAAAAAAATGCTCGGCCAAATAGTGCTCGGCCATTCAAGTGAGAAGGAAAAATGTTCACTGGCTTTTCAGTTTGGAGAGGTGAGCACAAGTAAGGCAGTGGTGAGAATAAGGATTGCAACATAAATATCCTACACAAAATATCCTAAGCTTGGACAATAAACATTAATGCATAACACCTCATCAAAAGAACCATGCCTTATCTAGAAGCAAGCCAATGACTCACCCAATTTCCAAACGAAGTTGGCAGCCACCTCTTTTTCGAAATTTGCTCACAAAAGAAATTGGCCCAAAAACAAAGCTAAGAAAAATATCCATTAATCAAATATTAAAGCTAATGTTTAATCAAGTGAAATAAATCTGGTAACTTCAAAAGTAATCTCGTAACGAAACACAAGATTACCCCTCGTCTGTATATACATACCCGCATCCGTATTCCGACTGAATACGAATGCAACGAGACTAAAATATTCCAACAAAATATAATACTAGGAGCCGGCTTAAACCAAAGACCACTAGTATTATCCGTCCGATCATAATCCGTGCACAAGTACACGTATACGATCGAACCCTGCGATAAAACCATACAACCTCTACAACGTTTCGCCTGAACTTGGGAAACTTTCTGTGGGGGACTCTAAAGACTCGTCAATATACTGGCGGTGGGTTTAACTACAAGCACGTCAGTGGTAATAGCTGTACGTAAGGCTGCCTAGGTATTGAGCATAAGGGAGGCCGATGAGCGAACTCATCCTGAAACCCTACTGAGCCTGTCAGTGACAATATCCGTACAGTCTGGTCCGTTCGTCTATGAGTATCACATATCGGGCCTAGGGGGCTGGTAAACGTCAGACCCCCAATAGCGGTATAAGTCGTGTCGGAGTGTAGCCCAGAACAACCTGAGATACTACTGGAATACCTACCAGTAAATCTCGTTTACCCTGGCCAGGGATTTCATGTAATGGCTCTCCTAAACACAGCGCGATCTCACCCCCAATACCGGGAGAGACAAAACCCCTGACGATCCGCTCACTGCCTCCATGTGGCTTGGGACTGTATCCAACTAAAACCTGTTTGCACGACTCCTTTGAGTCGTGATAGGGTAGTAATCAAAGTACAGTGGGAACTCACACGAGATAAATGACGATCTCAGATCGATAGACTAACCTGTACACATGTCACCAAGGAACTGCTATCTGACGACGGGTACAATACCAACTAGCATGTTCCCGCGAGTCTGTCCGGTGTACTCATAACCCAATGAGCACCTGTATACATCTTAGGTGAACCAACTGATACCAATGGCTTATGAGACCGGCCACCGCCCCTCGTCGGGGTCTCGACTATATACACTAATCTACTCTGGAGTATCGATGCCCTGTCTCAAAACTCCCTCGACTAAGGACCATTTAAGGATGTGCTTATAGACCCCAGCTCCCACGTATATGATTGCCATCATACCGCTGGCAGTCAAGCATGAATCCTATAGGCTCTATCAACGTGTAATAGTGATCTGTAATGTCACCTAAAACATATACACGATGATATAGACAAATCAGATAGCATACTATCATCTCGAGTAAGACTGTCCTACCGGTATAGGTCCTCCCTCAATCATTGCAATCACATACCTACGATCGAATAATTGACTTTGAGGGCGCTATATCTAACATTTTCCACCGTTGGATTTTCTTGGAAGTTGGATTGACTTTCCCTTCCTATAAATAGGGCCTTTGGTCCTTTGAGATGACCGCTGCTCATCTTCTTGCTTCTTGTTTTTTCTGAGAATTTAATTCTCCTCTAGAGCTAAGCTCTCTGCCTTAAGAAACTCTTCTAGAGTCAGAACCTTGCCAAAAATTTTGGTAAGGATCAAATCTTTGAAGGAATCATTTCATATTCTAGGGTTTTACCCATTAACAGAGCCTTGCTCTTCTTAGATCATAGATCTTAAAGTGGATTTTAAGGTTTCTTAACCCGTTAAACGAAAACAGAGCTTTGCTCTTCTTAGATTATAGATAAAAAAAAATCTTCTTTTAGGGTTTCTTAACCCATTAATGAAGAACTCTTAGAGTTCATCTTGTAGATCTTAAAGATCTTAGAGTAAAAGCTTTGCTTTTTAGGGTTTTGATAGATGATTCCATCGTTTTCACAAAGCGTAGCTCTTAAAATTTTTAGGGAATTTTATTCCTCTCATGATTAGAGTTGACAGATGTCACTCGTATTTGCAGAGCACTGCACTCAAGGGAGTTTAACTCCTTGGCCCGAGGGGTCTCTCATTAAATGAGGATCCTTTTTGGGATTTCTTTTTTAATAAGTAGCTGTCTCATCAATGATGAGCCATCACCTTGATTTTGTGGGTCCCCCTTGGTCCCTTTCCACTGCATTGCAGTGTGGTACAAATTTAAAGTACCAAATATCAGAATTTGGACCTTAGCATTGACATCTAACCCTTGTTCCTTTTTGCGCAGGTACTATGGCCGTTTATTTGTATGATCTTGACGAAATTATCTCCTATGAAGACATTCGCGTCCATGGTCATTGTCAAAACCAGGAGTTTGCGGACGCTCAATACGCTGAGGTTATGCGTCGTCTCAATGAACACAACGGTCGACTACTCCCCCGTCGTTCTATTTTGTTGAAGCTCATCATGGGAGCGATTTGGGAAGCCCTTCCTGGATTTTACGAAGCCATGCCACTGGAGGTGCTTGATAACGCCGAAGACAAGGTATGCTCAGTGTATCTGATGGGCTTGATCTCGAAGAGGCGGCGAGATAGTTTTGTTGATAACTTGCATCAAGTTTTCCAACAGACAACGATAATTTCTGCCTATCAAAGGGCGGATGATATCAGTGAAAATCCTGACGCTTGTATTCACGAGAAGATGCACACGAGAATGGTCAGAAAGGCCAGAAGTATTTTAGACGGCCTTACTTTTGAATTCCTCAATCCATGTCCAGGATTTAATGTTTTACCATTGTAAACATTTTAATAATATTATCTGTTTTACTGTTTTCATCAATGTAAGAATTTTCTGCAGCATGAATGAAATTTTTTCCCTTTCTATGCATTTATTTCACGCATTAATCCTTTCCACGTAGACATGAGTGGGTATGCTTCGAAAGCTTAATTGGATGCGAGTCGAATGTTCTCTTTGTTGCCTTGCATAGTCTGTGGCTGATGTCCATAGGTCATGCCTTTTTGTTTTGACTTGGCGCGAAGTAGTTTATGCACACTTGAGTAGCACCTCCATTTCAGTGGCATGTAACTTTGGCGAGTGTGGCCTGTAGATGGTCCATCTTGACCTCCTTATAGGGCAGCGATAGCTTAGGGAGCAGGTTCAAGAGTGTTGCTTAAGACTTTTCAACTTTATGAGAATGAGGGTCTCATAAAGACTTTTCTCCCTACGAGTCGAGAGGATCTCGTAGTTGTATTTTCTCCTTAGGAGTCGCGAGGACTGCTAAGTACGTTTTCTCTTGAGTGTCGTAAGAATCTCACTGGAGAATTTTCCCCCTTACAAGTCGAGAGGACTTGCAAGTGGTTTTTTTTGTCGATATTCGACTTTGGAGAGTGTGGCCCATGAATAGTATACAAGAGTCAGTTTGGACCTGCTTGTAGAGCCCCAGTGCTTAGGAAACAGGTCCTTATCCCCATTGCCTAAGGATCTCCCCTATGAGTCGAGACGAATCGAAGGATTATTGGTTTACTTGCTTCGCTTCCTGCGGTGTCAGGCTTGACTTTCTCCGTTTTCTACGGTGTCGGGGTTGACTTTCTCCGTTTTCTGTGGTGTCGGGGTTGACTTTCTCCGTTTTCTGCGGTGTCGGGGTTGACTTTCTCCGTTTTCTACGGCGGCAGGGTTGACTTTCTCCGTTTTACGGTGTCATGGTTGACTTTCTCCATTTTTACGGGGTTGACTTTCTCCGCTTTCTACGATGTCAAGGTTGACTTTCTCCTTTTTTCTACGGTGTCGGGGTTGACTTTCTCCGTTTTCTGCGGTGTCGGGGTTGACTTTCTCCGCTTTCTACGGTGTCGGGTTGACTTTCTCCGTTTTCTACGGTGCCGGGGTTGACTTTCTCCGTTTTCTACGGTGTCGGGATTGATTTTCTCCGTTTTCTACGGTGTCAGGCCTGACTTTCTCCATTTTCTGCAGTGTCGGGGTTGACTTTCTCCGCTTTCTACGGTGCCAGGCTTGACTTTCTCCGTTTTCTACGGTGTCGGGGTTGACTTTCTCCGCTTTCTATGATGCCGTGGTTGACTTTCTCCGTTTTCTACGGTGTCAGGGTTGACTTTAGGTTGTCTGTGAACTGTGGAGTCTTAGAACTAGGGACTTTTGCCGTGGCTCTGCTTGGTGGTGTTGCGTCCGTATCCTGTTGGAATGAGGAGGAACCCTATTGCTAATCTCTAGGCTGTAGGTGTTGTCGTCGGGATCTGACTCTCCATTTGACAGAATCTATTGGGAAATGTGGTTCCCTTTTTGTTTATGCCCATGAATTGTATACAAGGGTTAGCATGGACTCACCTGTAGTGCAAAAGTTTCATTCTTTCATTTTTTTATCTTTTTTATTTCCGCGATGCTTTATCTTTTCAGCTTTTTATATCGCGAAAGTCGCGATTGCCCAATCATTTCGGCTATTTTTCGTGGTGCCCAATCATTTCGGCTATTTTTCTTTTTCTTTACTCGCTGCTTTTTTTATTGTGAGTTGCCCAATTATTTCGGCAATTTTTGTATGCATATATTTTACTCGCTGATTTTTATTGCGAGTTGCCTCATCATTTCGGCTATTCATATGCATTTTGGCTCACTGATTTTGTTGCAAGTATGGCACTCAAGACTTGATACCAATCTTAGCATCAGCATCGCTGCGACTGGAATGTTACCAGGAGCGAATCATCATTTGCCTTGAAAGGACATGGAATTTGTTACCGATTTAGGCATCAGCATCGCTGCCACAGGGATATTGCCAGGAGCGAATCTGTAAGTCGATGTGCAACACCCCACGAGTTGCGGGGAGGTGGAAATATGAAAAACGATTTGTTCTTGAAGCATACATCGACTAACCGAAGATCTTTGCTAAACGATAATTAACAACTACCATAGAAGTTCTAAACTACTATGTAAAGGGATTATACCTAGTGATACGTGTCCTTCGTCTTTACAATCTCTTCGTCCTCCTTGGCTTCCTCCAAGTGATAGATGATCCACCCGAGAACCCTAATCCAAGCTTCACCTCAAAACTTGAGGTAACTAAGTTTCTCTAGTTGCTAATCAAAGGAACTTAGGTCATATAGAGTTAGGTTATGGGATGTTTAGTCTCATCTAATCCTTATTCTCAAATCATGAGTGGTAGGATTAGAGCTTGAAGAAAGAGAGAGCTTGAGGAGAGAGAAGGTGAACTAGAATAATGAAATGAAATTTCTTCTCACTTAATATATCAAGCATAATGAATAAATCAATAAAATGGATAATAAGAGATTATTCATCATGCTTCATAAATGTATATGAGTGATTCACTATGTGAGTCATTAAGTATTTAATAATGCATTAATGACATAGTGAATCACACATTATGAGTCACAATTTCATTAATGACAATGCCACCTAAACCCCTCAAGTCACCATGCTTTAGAAGCTTCCCGGAAATTACGAGAACGCCCCTCTCATCCGTGAAAACACGGAAAAACTTTAGACCGTATAAATCCAATAACCTGATACTAGAATCTGGCTTAAACCAAAGCCGTCTAGAAAAAACTGTCCGAATGTCGTACGTGTGTTTAAACACGTATTCGTCCGAACCCTTGTCGTAAAACCGTACGACCTCTATATGGTTTCGCCTGGAGTTGGGAAAACTCTGTGTGGGACTTTAAAGACTCGACTACTACGCTGGCAGTGGGTTTAACCACAGACCGCAAGCGGCACTAGCTGTATGTAACGGTCCCCAGGTAGATGTCGATAAGAAGGCCGATGAGGATACCCATCCGAACTCCTACTGAGCCTGTCCGTAACAATATCGGTGCAGTCCGATCTGTTCATTTAAGAGTATCGCATGTATGGTCTAGGAAGGTGGTAAACGTCAGACCCCTAATAACCGTACAAGTCGTGTCGGTATGGCTCTATCACCATCCGAGAATCTACTGATCAATCTATCAGTAATTCTCAATCAGCCCTGGCCAGGGACTTATGGTAATGACCAACCGATCACTGTGCGATATCAACTCGCTATACCGGGAGAGACGAATCCCTAACAGTCACTCACCGCCTCCACATGGCTCGGGATTGTGCCCAACTAAAACCTGTTTGCATGACTCCTTTGAACCGTGGTAGGGTAGTAATCAAATCACAGTGGGAACTCACACGAGACAAATGATGACTTTAAGTCAACGGACTGTCTGCACACATGTCACCTGAGAACTGCTATCTGACGTTAGGTATAAATACCATCCAGTCAGTTCTCGGCGAGTCCTGTCCGGTGTACTCACACCCAGTGAGCATCTGTATACAATCTTAGGTGCACTCCACCAATGGTTACGGGACCAATCCAACGCCCCTCCTCAGGGCAAGATATGTATACACCAGTCTACTCCAGAGTATCGATGCCCAGTCTCGATACTCCTGCGACCAGGGACATCTAAGGATGTGCCTATTGACTATCCAGCTCCCACTAGTATGACTGCCATCACAACACCGGTAGTCAGGCAAACACCCTATGAGCTTTATCAACATGTATATATATATGAATACTATGCAAAATATATCATATGTTAAGATAAAGACAAACCAAATAGCGTACTATCATATTAAGCAAGACTGTCATATACATACATATCCCTAGCATCCTATACAATGAAGGCCTCTAGGGCATATATATCCAACAATCTCCCACTTGCACTAAGGCCTATAATTGGCGCAATGAGTACCCTCTGTCTTCACTAGATCCAGTTGCTGGAGTACTGCATGCCCAACATCTCAAACAACCTCTCGAACTGAACTTGAGGGATGGCCTTGGTGAATGGATCTGCCGTATTGTCTTTTGTGTCCACTCTCCGTACCTCGATCTCCCGACGATCAACGATCTCCCTGATCAGGTGAAACCGCCTTAAGATATACCTGGATTTCTGATGGGACCTCGGTTCCTTCGCTAATGCTACAGACCCATTGTTATCACAATACAAAGGTATTGGATTGGCAATGGACGGAACCACCTGAAGTTCAGAGATGAACTTCCTCATCCAGACAGCCTCTTTTGCGGCTTCACTAGCAGCTATATACTCAGCCTCCATAGTTGAGTCTGCGACGATATCCTGTTTGGAACTCTTCTAACATACCACCCCTCCATTGAGGGTAAACACAAAACCCGAAATGGATTTAGAATCATCTTTGTCACTTTGGATCCCGGAGTCGGTAAAAGCCTCTACCTGTAGGTCCCCATTACCGTAAATCAAGAACATCTCCTTAGTCCTTTTTAGTTACTTGAGAATGTTCTTTACCGCTATCCAATATTTCTCACCTGGGTCAGACTGATATCTTCTTACCACACCAAGTGCGTAAGCTACATCCGGTCCTGTACATAATATCGCATACATTATAGATCCTACTGCTGAAGCGTAGGGTATAATGCCCATGCAATCCCTTTCTTCATCTGTCTTTGGAGACATCTCTTTGGAGAGGTTGATCCCGTGACAAGCGGGCATATTACCGCGCTTGGAATCTTCCATACTAAATCTCTTTAGTATAGTGTCAATATACCTGGACTGTGAAAGTCCCAACATTCTATTAGATCTATCACGATAGATCTTAATGCCCAAAATGTAGGTTGCATCACCCAAGTCTTTCATGGAGAATTTCTGTGATAAGAAGAGTTTTACTGATTGTAGCATAGGGACATCATTCCCTATCAGTAGTATGCCGTCGACGTACAAAACAAGGAAGACTACCGCTCCTTCTATAATCTTCCTAAAAATACATGGTTCATCTACATTTTTGATAAAGTCAAATTCTTTGACTGTCTCATCAAAGCAGATGTTCCAACTTCGCGATGCTTGCTTTAATCCATAGATGGATTTAAGCAACCTGCACACTCTTCTGCTGCACCCACTGTCTAAGAAACCTTCTGGTTGATCCATGTAAACACTCTATTCTAAATGTCCATTTAGAAAAGCTGTTTTTACATCCATTTGCCAGATTTCATAGTCATGGAAGGCAGCAATGGCAAGCAGGATCCGAATGGATTTAAGCATAGCTACAGGTGAAAAGGTTTCATCATAGTCCAATTGTGGTCTTTGAAGAAAACCTTTTGCAATGAGTCTAGCTCTGTAGGTTTCCACTTGTCCAAGTGCACCAATCTTCTTTTTGAAGATCCATTTGCATCCAACTGGTTTCACCCCAGGAGGAGCAACTTCTAAAGTCCATGTTCCCCTCCGAACGGCGGCGCACAAGACTGCGATGTCTTGGCACTGAGATTCGGGGCAGATGCTAATTGGTGCTATCCGTTCACCTCTCCGAAGATGCCAAGTTGATTTATGGCACCATATATCGAAGGTTTAAACGGATGCGGCCGATGTAGCAGACTTCGTCAGATTCCCCCTCGTTTGAGGGGTTTTTTGATTGTGGGGACGCTCTTCCCTGCAGGCGCAAGCCCCTGCAGTTAATTACGCTACCGCATCGCGGTAACAACTTTCTCCTTCTCCAGATGGTCACTTCGTGTCGTGGGTGTTTATTTTGTTTTTGGTTGCCCGTGGATTGTATACGGAGACTGATTTATGTCGTCGCCCGTAGGACGTGGATTAGTCCAAATCCGTATTTTCTTAGATTTGGTTTTGGGGTTTTGGTTTGAGGATACGTTATCCATATTTGAGGCTAAGATCAACTCAAACGTTTGTTAAGGATACGTTAGTCTAATGTTAAGACTAAGATCAACTTAACGGGATCGTTTAGATCCGACAAAGGAGTGTTTTAGGCTCCATTGTTCCAGTTTAGGGACGTAGTGGTCCATCGTATATGTGGCCGTCGGGACCCATCACCTCTCTGACGACGTTGAAGGATTACAACGACGGATGTCAGAGGAGTTCAGAGATGTACCCTCGAGCCAGAGTTAATTTGGGGGATTCATAGTCCAGTATGTTTGAAGGTTTAAGGATACGTCAGCCCTCTCTGAGGCTAAGATCAACTTAAACGGGACCGTTTAGATCCGACAAAAGAGCACGCGGGGCTCTATTGTTCTAGTTTTAAGGACATTGCGGTCCGTGGGTAGTTTAAGAACGTTGCGGTCCACGGGTAGTATAAGGACATTACGGTCCATGGGTAGTTTAAGGACATTGCGGTCCATTGTTAGTTTTAAGACATCTCGGTCAAGGTTAAGGACGTCATAGTCCATTGGTTTAAGGACTCCACAGTCCGGTATGTGCTCTGGATGCTTCACACGGGTTCACTGCCGTGCTAGGCGAGGACCAGGCTCCGCTCTGGATGCTTCACACGGGTTCATTGCCGTGCTTTGCGAGGACCAGGATCCGCTCTGGACGTTTTCCACGGGGTCAAAGAGTGACATTATCCGCGTTCCACGTAACCAGGAATTTGCATTAGGCATGGGTTTAAGGACCCCACAGTCCATATCATGGGTGGTCATCGGGACCCGTCACCTCTTTGAAGATACTGAGGGATTACAATGCCAAGTATCAAAGGAGTGAAGAGATGTACCCTAGAACCGGAATAGATTAAATGGTCCTTAGCCCAATTTGGGATTAAGACCAATTAACTATGTTATGAGCCCATTACGAATTGAGGACTTATGGCCAGCTTGGGCTAAGTCCAATCATGTCTGGAATATTGGCCTTTTGTTGGTCTATTGAAGGAGAGGCTTTGCCTCTATCCATTTAGCCAATTGGGCCAAGGCCTAGTGTTAAACACTACAGAGCAATCAGTGTTGAACACTGGGAAGGGGGTTGACAAGTTAATGTTTAACACTAAAAGACAATTGGTGTTAAACACCAGCAACGAGGCTTTCAAATTATCATAAACACTAAAATAGATCAGTGTTGAACAATGGCAATGGAGATCTCAAATTAGTGTTAAACACTAAGGTAGTCAGCGTTGAACACTGCAGATGAGGTTCTTTGATTAGTGTTGAACACTAAGGCCCAATAGTGTTTCAATACTGTGTTCAGGAGTTTCAATTTAGCGTTACACACTAAGGCAAGAGGGGTCACGTGGCAACACGTGAGAGCGCCCTCCCTTTATTCATTCTGCTGAGATTACTGCATCTTTCAGAGCATCACGTGCCATCACGTGATGGGCATTCAAACGCTTATATGTTGAAGCTTCTGCCGGGGGTCACGTGGGTCACGTGAGGCGCTGCCTCAAAGGGGCTTTCTGTAGATCTCTTGGGGGGTCACGTGGTGGCACGCGACCCTGCCTCTATGCATGTTGTTTAGAGAATCTGTTAATCTTTTTTTCAGGAATTAAATTCCTCGAGCTTTAAATTTCAGAGGAATTAAATTCCTTCTTCCTTTTGAAGACTTATATTCTGGAATAGAGTTGAACTCTGAGTTTTCTTTAGGAATTAAATTCCTCATACATATGAAGAACTGAATAGGGTTAAACCCTAATAAAAGCTTTTAAAGAATTTAACTTCCATTTTCTGTTAAGTTATGATTTAGGGAATTAAATTCCTGATGTTTCAACAGAACTAGGTTTTTTAATTAGGGTTAAACCCTGTTTCTTTTTTGTTCTGAAGGAATTAAATTCCCATGATATAGGGTCAAGCCCTATTTTTATTTTAAAGGAATTAAATTCCTATAGTTCTGTGAGAATTAAATTCTCATGTTTCCATTCCCCCTCTGAGTTTTGGATCTACATGGCAAGATCTCAACCCATTGAGAATTAAATTCTCAACCTAAAGGGGAGATGTGCACTTTGCAGATCCTCTATCAAAGAGAGAAGAAATATGTTCTTCTGTTTTTTATATTGTCAGAGTTAAACTCCGTTGAGAATTAAATTCTCCTTCTTTCAAAAAGCTTTCCCTTTCTTACCTAGGGTTTTCTTTTGCAGAAGCTTCAAATTCTTCAAAGTATCCAGGCTCTCTCTCCTTTTTTCTCCCTCTGCGTATATATCTCTTTTTTTGTTTCTCTTGGCTCCTATTTATAGGAGAAGCAGCCGAATCAATTAGTTTTTTGATGAATCTTCATTAAGAGATTTGATTTGCATCCATCATTTGTTTTTGACCTTTAGATTATTAGGTGAATTTTATTCACCATTGGATTTCAAATCCCCGGGATTCTCCTTTGTTATTTCTGTTAGATTTAAAGGAGAAATCTTTCCAAACTCGAGATTTTCCATAGATAGATGATATTTAATCACCTCTGAATCTTTAATTCGATCTGCTCCAGATAATCACTTTCCTTTGGAAAGATTTGATTCTCCTTCAGAATTTAATTCTGTTAACAAAACGGGCTTTGAAAGCCGGTCACGTGTGACCACGTGACCCATGGTCACGTGTGGGCACGTGACCCCCTTAGAACGAGCCTTCCTCTTTCTTTTGCGCTCAGTCTTCTGATTGCTGCTCAACCATCACGTGCCACCACGTGACCCCTGGTCACGTGTGAGCACGTGACCCTTGTCTGGAGCCTCTTTCCTTGATTCAACTGGAGAACGAGTCTGCTGCTTTGAACGTCACGTGCCAACACGTGACCCTGGTCACGTGGGAGCACGTGACCTCTTCTGAAGCCTTTTCCTTGACTTGATCAAGGAACCGGTGTGCCTTTGACGCTTGCTTTTAAACGTCACGTGTCGCCACGTGACCCTGGTCACGTGGGAGCACGTGACTCTTTCTGAAGCCCTTTTTCTTTAATGTGGTCAGGAAACTGAACTTGCCCTTGATGATGCGCTTAGGTGTCACGTGCCAACACGTGACTACTGGTCACGTGTAAGCACGTGACCCTCTCTTGAAGCTTTTCCCAGAAGCTTTCCTGATTTTAAATCAGGAAACAAATGCCCCCACAGCGTTATTCTCACGTGTCTGCACGTGAGTGCAACGCTGTCACCTCTTATGACCGTTGGATTCCTCTAGGGATTTGGGGAGATGAAACGTTTCCATTGCCTTCTATAAATACCTCTGTCTCTTCATAGGAGCCTTCACTTTGCTCATCTTCTTCTTCTGAGAACCTTTTCCTTGAGAATTTAATTCTCGCTTTCAGAGCTTAGTTCTCTGTCTTGAAACCATCTTCAGAGTTTAACTCTGTTCGAAAAGAATCCTTTTTCTCAGGTAATGTTCTTGGACAACGATGGACCTTCACATTTCTCTGGATTTTAAATCCAAAACAAGGGTTTTTACCCTTTTTCCTTCAGATTTTCCACAAGAACATGAAACCGGTTAACCTTCAAACTGTAGATCTCTTAGGGTTTAGATGATCTTTGAGGAGATGACGATGGCGTTTCAACCCCATGGAATTTAATTCCATCAAAAATATTTCTGGGAATTTAATTCCCTTTTCTTAATAAGGAATTTAATTCCAATGGAGAACTCGATTTCTTCATGCGAAGGCTCCCTGAGGTCTCTTGGCCCTAGGTCGTTCTTCTGCAATTAATGCAATGGGGGTTTTGTAATGATGTCTTCTTGTGGGAATTTAATTCCTTCGATTTTGTTGGATTCATTGTAGAGCTTGAGACAGATCCTGTTGGGGGGATGTGCATGGTCATCACTCTTTATCAAATGAGGATATTCCCTTTGTTTTATTGTAATGATTTGGCCTCATTATTAATGAGCCGTCATCCGGATTCTGTGGGGCCCATATGTTTTGTAGCCAAGGGTCCCAGAAAACTCTGCTGTTGCTTTCTTTAACTAGTCCTCATGTTCATGCATGAATATATATGGCTGATTTTTCTTTTAACGGCCTTCCTTTATTGGATTCCAGGTGCGATGGCTTCTGCTCCACGCTTTCCCTTCTCTCGCTCGGAGGCGGCTTTTCCTCAGTCACCATCTGATGAGGAAGCGATGGCGATGATTCGGGCCCATGACCCGAACTGCACCAACCTTCTTCAATGGGGACCTTGGTATAGTCAGATTATTCAGGGTCGCCGGAGTTTTCTTTGCGCGGTGCCAACGGAGCCCACTTTCCCCTTTTTACCGATGGATCCTCCAAGGACAGCTTTTGCTGTGGAAATGCCCAACTGGACTCCAACGGGGAGGTTGGAGCCTTCGACGACCGGCATTCCGAACCATCCGATCCCGGCCATAGACATCTTGGGATGGCGTATCTGCCAGGGTGAGGCCCACCCGTAGGGGCAAATTTATAAGATAGGGCTCACTCCTAGGCATCCTACGGGCTACCTTCTTTGGGCTCGCTACATCCTTTCTGCCCATCGGGCACGGTTGCAGAAAGTTGGGCTTTACCAGGCCATATACGCGTCACTATTCCATTATAAGTCCCCGCATGTCTGGTGGGTCAAGGCGTTTTTGAACCAGTGGAATCTTCCCACTAATACTTTCATTCTGGGAGATCGCGAGGTTTCGATTTCTCTGGCCGAATTTTATGATATCTCGGGATTGCCGATAAGGGGTAATCTGTATGAGGAGTTGTTGCCTCCTGACGAGTACGTTTTTGAACCCGAGCCCGCTCCAATTGACGGCCTGTCTGCTGAGAATGCTGTTCGCCACAAGCGCCCCAGTTTAATTAAGGCCCTAGGCATCTTCGACCGATTATTTACCGAGTCCGAGGAGCAGGGTGTCACTTTCAAGAGCTTCATTGCTCGTTTCCTTCGTGAGGATGCCTTATCGAAGACAGCCCCGAAGTTTGCCAACATTGGGGACCCCTTTGGGTTTGGTCCGAAGAGGTTGCCGACCAACGAATCAGATTTACCTCAGTACTACATCCCTATTATATCGCCGATATCTTTTGAATCCATTGCTGTCCCGGGCATGGACGAGGAGACGTTCTTTGTGGGGTTTGTTAGTGTCTGGCTTAGTTGGTTCGTTATCCCCATGCATCGCCGCTTCATGAGAGCCTCGGTCATCTACCCGGCTCATCGTATTGCTGAGGGGATGCGGTTGGCTATCGGCATCCCAGCCTTGGCGCACCTTTATAATGGATTGGGCACCGCAGCTAATACCTCTACGCCTGGCGTGGACGTAGTGAACTTTTCGCTTCATTATTTCACGTCGTGGATCGAAATGCATGTGCTGGGGTCTTTTGCAATGCATCAGAGGCCCGCCTTTTACGACGCCTATCCCTTCCCGCAACTTATGCGACTGGTGGGTGCTTCTGCTGCCGACCCAACTCAATTTGGGGCTATTCGGGTGCTGATTTCTCCTCATGCCACCGCTGGAGGGTTGGTTTTTACTGATCGGGTTTTGTCTACTCCTTCGGGTCCCGTTCAACAACTCTGGGACCAGTCGAAAGACAACGCGCCTTCTCTGAAGCCCCTGGAGGCCGCGCATTTGTATACAATCAGACCGGGCTACTTGGTGTTTCGCCAGGACATTGCAGCTCTTTTTATGCGGTACAATCCGCATCGATTTGCCCGGCAGCTTGGATACGACCAGGGTGTTCCTTTTGAGGCTTTTATAGTCGCCCCGATCCCTTCGCTCGATGCTGTTCACGATGTCGCTCATCATTTCATGAGGCTGAACACCGGCTCTCATTTCATGGTCCCTGAAGCCGAGTACATGCCCCGATGCGTAGGTGAATTTACGGGCTGGTATCTTCATCGGATCACCCCAATTATTGATGAAGAAAGAAGGGTTCTTCTTGGTCACGACGCCCCTCCTCAGGTTTCGGGAGCTAAGCTGCGACCGAGGGTTCCAGTCCGCTTCCCTTTGAGGGAGATTGGCGCCGCCCTCATTCCGGGGGAGTCAGGGGTCGACCTTACTCCGACGGCTGGTATGCCCTTGGGTTCCCGATCGCGGGGTAGACGGGCCCCAGTAGTAGCACCTCTGCCGGTGGCGGCACCGCCCCCCGTGGCGTCGACAATGGCGATGTTGTCTTCGGTTGTAGTACCGAGCGAGAGTAACAGGGATGAGGGTGCTTAGGGCGATGTGGGCCAGCACCGCCCTAAGGCTTCGCGAGGGAGGAAGCGGTCGTCCTCGGCGACCGGCTCTGGATCTAAACGGCGGAGGAAAGCGGCTACCATTCTGCTTGATTCTGTAGTGGAGTCTGAGCCTATCCTTGAAGACGAACCATTGGCCTTGCAAGAGTCAAACGCTGGACTTCTCTTCTCGAGTTCGGCTGATGAGGAGGCTGCACAATTGGCTGAGGCCATACGGCATTCAAAAGACGCATCCCATAACGCCAAGGTTCCAAAGAAGTCTTATCCCGCTGTAATTTTCTACGAAGACCCTTCATGGATTCGGCGGCGATTTATCGGCCCTTTGGAGGAATGGGGGGAAAGGGCTTTGAAGCAGGCTGCTTCAGAAGACGCAGCTGATGCACTTTCTTTATGGACTGGCGGTCATGAGTCTACCCTTGAACCTCGGCGAGCTTACCTCGTCGAGAAGGAGAAGCGGCTTGAAGAAGCCATATTGTGGGCTTCTTTACGTATAGGTACGTTGTGCTTCTTTTGTAATCTTTTCGATTATTTACGCTCGTGGGTATGTATCATTATTTTTATTTGAATCGTGCAGAATCTTCGACGCTGGGGGAGCTCCCTATTGGCCCATTAAAGCTAAAGCCCGCCGAAATTCTCAATGAAGCCTTGCTGGATGTGGAGGGGGCTGATGAGGCTGCTCGTTTCATGATAGAACCTCCAGCGGCGGTTCTTGATCAGGGAGTGCTTGCCCCTTTGGGGGAGGCTCCCTTGGAGGCCGTCGTCCCAATGACTCTTACTGAGGGCGGCCCAAAGGCTGGAAGCGAGGTAGTCAGGACTACTCTCCCTTTGTTGGAGCCTGAGGTCACGGCGGAGACCGTTGAAGCTGCCATCCCTCCGGCTCAGAATGGGAGGAGTGTTGAAGGTATCCCTCTGCGTTTTAATTTAGCAACCCCTTCATAGTCTGAACTCTTTTATCTTTCCCAGAATTGCGTGGTTTGGCGGCCACGATCGCGGATCTGTCGCCTCGACAGTCATTTCAGCGTTTATTGGAGATGGCAGCTCCACAGGCGATCTCCCCTCAGCGTATTGTCCTTTCCTCTGGGCAAGGTTAGTGTCATTTGCCCTTTTTTACCATAGCATTGTTACTATTTTGCGAAATGACGTTGATGTCTCTTATAGTTTTGGAGGCCGACGATGAGGTCGAGGTCGTTGAAGGGCCAGGGGAACCCTCAGCTCCTACTTGCCTGACTGTCGGTGAGTGACATTTTATTATAGTCCCATTCGTTCTGCGTTTAAGAGTTTTACTAACATCTGCCAAATTTGAACAGCCCTGCCAGTCTCCATGGCTTTGGAATCACGCATTGTGATGCCGCCCGGCCCCTACGCTTTGCAGGCTTCAGAACGCTTGGCCCAATTGAGCCTTGTCTCCCTATCTTCTTTCGTCGAGGAGCTCCGTGCTGGTAGTGCGACTACAGCCGAAGCGTTTGCCGCTGAAGCTAACGGCTCCCTTCCTTTTCTCGCCACCTATCATAGCGAGGAGGTGGTGCGGGTCTGGGTGGAGTTCTGTAGGAAGGTGGAGGCCTGCTTGTACGCTCTCGAATGTTCTCGCCTCTCTCCAGAAGCCGTGGCTGCAAAAGCGGAGTTGCGGGGTCTGATAGCACGGTGTGCAGCCAACATGACGTCATGCGAGAAGAGGCTTGGCCGCAAGTTCTCGGAGAGGGAGCTGGCTTCTAAGGCGCTGAGCGAGCTTCATGCCAGTCTCACAGCCAAGGCCAACAAAGCGTATGAACTCTGGCGGGTGCTTCAGGAGTCCATCAAAGAGGTGGTGGCTCTTGATAAAGCTGCCATGTTCACTCGTGAGAGGGTCGAGGCTCATAAGGCCACCGAGAAAGAGCTCGAAGCTCGGCTCGCTTCGTATCAGGCTCAGCAAGCTCAGGCGGAGGCTCGTCTTCTGGAGATCTTGCGTCATGAAGCCGTGGCTCAGCAACAGAACGATGAGCTGGTGAAATTATTGCACCGCCCGCCGGCTTGAGGACTTGTATCTTTTCTCCTTTTTTTGTATATACTCATGGATAAGAGTATCTTTCTTTTTGTTTCTCCCATGACTTGTATTTTGTATCCATTTTGGTTTATGAATAAAAGATACATTTTTCTTCTCGATGGTGTGTCCCCCTTTTTATTGAATGTACTCTGCGGATATTCTACCTCGATCTCCCTGCAGGACAGTGATGGCGTAGGATTCAGGGTCAAGATCTGCTTCCCAAGACTTTCGCATTTTATGAGCCACGAGGGTCTCATAAAGAGTTTTTCTCCCTACAGGTCGAGAGGATCCCATAGGTGTAAATTCTTCTTAAAAATCGTGAGGATTCTTAAGCGGGTTTTTCCTTGAGAGTCGTAAGGATCTCACAAGAGAGTTTTTCTTCCTTACAGGTCGTGAGGACTTGTAAGTGCTGGATGTGATTACCCTTGTCCGTGTTTTACGGAGTCAGAGGCTTCTCTAGGTATTGTAGTTTAAAGACGTCGCGGTCAAGGTTAAGGACCTCATAGCCCGTGGATTTAAGGACTCCACTGTCCGCTGTTAGTTTTAAGACATCGCGGTCAAGGTTAAGGACCTCATAGTCCGTGGATTTAGGAACTCCACAGTCCGATGTTAGTTTTAAGACATCACGGTCAAGGTTAATGACCTCATAGTCCGTGGATTTAGGGACTCTACAGTCCGATGTTAGTTTTAAGACATCGCGGTCAAGGTTAAGGACCTCATAGTCCGTGGATTTAGGGACTCCACAGTCCGGTGTTTGGTTGCAGGGACCCGTCACCTCTTTGAAGACGTTGAGGAATTACAACGCCAGGTATCAAAGGAGTGAAGAGATGTACCCTTAAACCAAGGCAGAATCCGTAGGGAATCGGGGGGGGGTTGATCGTTAGTTTTAAGACATTACGGTCGAGGTTAAGGACGTCATAGTCCGTGGATTTTAAGGACTCCACAGTCCGGTATTTGCTCTGAATGCTTCACACGGGTTCACTGCCGTGTTTGGCGAGGACCAGGCTCCGCTCTGGACGTTTTCCATGGGGTCAAAGAGTGACATTATCCGCGTTCCACGTAACCAGGAATTTTGCACTAGATGCTTCACACGGGTTCACTGCCGTGCTCGGCGAGGACTAGGCTCCACTCTGGATGCTTCACACGGGTTCACTGCCGTGCTCTGCGAGGACCAGGATCCGCTCTGGATGTTTTCCACGGGGTCAAAGAGTGACATTATCCGCGTTCCACGTAACCAGGAATTTTGCACTAGATGCTTCACACGGGTTCACTGCCGTGCTCGGCGAGGACTAGGCTCCGCTCTGGATGCTTCACACGGGTTCACTGCCGTGCTCTGCGAGGACCAGGATCCGCTCTGGACGTTTTCCACGGGGTCAAAGAGTGACATTATCTGCGTTCCACGTAACCAGGAATTTTGCACTAGATGCTTCACACGGGTTCACTGCCGTGCTCGGCGAGGACTAGGCTCCGCTCTGGATGCTTCACACGGGTTCACTGCCGTGCTCTGCGAGGACCAGGATCCGCTCTGGACGTTTTCCACGGGGTCAAAGAGTGACATTATCCGTGTTCCACGTAACCAGGAATTTTGCACTAGATGCTTCACACGGGTTCACTGCCGTGCTCGGCGAGGACTAGGCTCCGCTCTGGATGCTTCACACGGGTTCACTGCCGTGCTCTGCGAGGACCAGGATCTGCTCTGGACGTTTTCCACGGGGTCAAAGAGTGACATTATCCACGTTCCACATGACCAGGAATTTTGCACTAGATGCTTCACACGGGTTCACTGCCGTGCTCGGCGAGGACCAGGCTCCGCTCTGGATGCTTCACACGGGTTCACTGCCGTGCTCTGCGAGGACCAGGATCCGCTCTGGACGTTTTCCACGGGGTCAAAGAATGACATTATCCGCGTTCCACGTGACCAGGAATTTTGCACTAGATGCTTCACACGGGTTCACTGCCGTGCTCGGCGAGGACTAGGCTCTGCTCTGGATGCTTCACATGGGTTCACTGCCGTGCTCTGCGAGGACCAGGATCCGCTCTGGACGTTTTCCACGGGGTCAAAGAGTGACATTATTCGCGTTCCACGTAACCAGGAATTTTGCTGATTGTATCCGCATTTCACGGGACTGGGGTTTGACTCTCTGTGGGAATACATCGTCGAGTCATGGGACTGGGATTGGGAATTTCACGTAACCAGGAATTTTGCTGATTGTATCCGCATTTCACGGGACTGGGGTTTGACTCTCTGTGGGAATACATCGTCGAGTCATGGGACTGGGATTGGGAATTTTGCTGATTGTATCCGCTGTTCCGTTTCGCCTGATGTTGTGTCTGCTGCCATGAGACGAACAACGAGATGATTTCTAGGCTATCTGTGAACCGTCGAGATTTGGCTTCTCCTTATGATGAAACCTAGGGAAGAAGTATGATCCCTTCTTTGTTTGTGCTCCTGGATTGTATACAGGGGTAGATGTAACATCACCTGTAGGGCGAGGATTTCACTTTTATTTTATTTCTTTTTCCGCGATGCTCTATCATTTCAGCTTTTATATCGCGAAGGTCGCGATTGCCCCATCATTTCGGCTATTTTTCGCGGTGCCCAATCATTTCGGCTATTTATTTATTTTCTGCTCGCTGATTTTTATTGCGAGTTGCCCCATCATTTCGGCTATTTTTCATGCCTTCATTTTTACTTGCTGCTTTTTATTGCAAGTTGCCCCATCATTTCGGCTATTTTGTAGGCATGTGTGGCTTGTTAGCTTTTTCACTGCAAGCCTGGATTTTGGGCACCGATTTCGGCATCAGCACCGCTACAATTGGAATGTTGCCAGGAGCGAATCATCATTTGCCTTTGTCGATGACGAACAAAGGTGGCTCAGCAAACAGGGTTAAGGGTCCTGTCGACCAAGGCTTTTGACTTCATGAGCCGTAAGGGTCTCACAAAAGTATTTCTCCCTACAAGTCGTGAGGATCTTGTAGGTGTATTTTCTCCTTAGGGATCGTGAGGATTCCTAAGTGTGTGCTCCTCTGTAAGTCGTAAGGATCCTACCAGGGGGCTTTCTCCTTATGGATCGAGAGGACCTACAAGGGTTGGACTTTGCTGGGGAAATGTTTATTCGCGCCCGTAGATTGTATACAAGGGTCAGTATGAGCCGCTTGTAGGGCAATATCGAAGGTTGTGAAGGATTTGCTTAAGAACAGGTTTAGGTTTCTGTAACTTAAGACTTTCAAATCTTATGAGCCGTGAGGGTCCCATAAAAGAATTCTCCTTACGAGTCGTAAGGATCTCGCAAGTGCATTTTCTCCTTAGGCATCGTGAGGATCCCTAAGTGTGTTGCTCCTTTGTGAGTCGTAAGGATCTCACGCAGGTGGTTTCTCCTTACAAAGTCGAGAGGACCCTACAAGTGTCTTTTAACGAGGTTGCGCCCTTTCGGGTTTTCACAAACACTCGCCGGTAGTCCTGCTGTTTTTACTCACGGAGCCCTTTCGGGTTTTCATCCGTGCCCATTTTGCTTATGGACATACCGTTATTTTTTTTTTATAATCTCGTCAGCCTAAGGATGCTGCGGTAGTAGTTTAGGGACGTTTCGGTCCGTCGATAGTTTAAGGACGTTCCGGTCCGTCGTTAGTTTAAGGACGTTTCGGTCCGTCGTTAGTTTAAGGACGTTTCGGTCCGTCGATAGTTTAAGGACGTTTTCGGTCCGTCGTTAGTTTAAGGATGTTTCGGTCCGTCGTTAGTTTAAGGACGTTTCGGTCCGTTATTAGTTTAAGGACGTTTCGGTCCATTGTTAGTTTAAGGACGTTTCGGTCCGTCGTTATGGGAAGGCCAGCTGCTGCTTGCAAAGTCTGAGCCTAGGAAGATAGCGAGTGGACATAGTCGTGGTCATCTATTATTGACCCAGGCTATGGCTCATTAAGCATAGTATTTCTTTAAGAAGCGGCCGTTTATTGGCCTGAAAGGCCTTTCACCGTGCATGTCTATGAGTAGATAGGCTCCACCCTGGTAGACCTTGTCGATGATGTAAGGGCCTTCGTAGTTTGGCTCAAATTTTCCCCGCTTGGCACGATTGGGGATCATAGGTCTCTTGACCACTAGCACGAGTTCGCCTTGGCGGAATGTCCATGGCCTGGTCAATTTTTCGTACGAGCGCGTCATCTTTGCTTTGTAGGCTTCCAGATGTTGTTGCGCTATGAGCCGGGTTTCGTTGAGGGCGTCAAGCTCCTCAAGCCGAAGGTGAGCATTTTCTTCGTCCGTCAACTCGTGGTGGACTGCCACTCGCAGAGAGGGTAACTCTATCTCGAGGGGGAGTACTGCTTCCGTCCCAAACACCAACGCGTACGGCGTTGTGTTCGTGGCCGTCTTGAATGTAGTTCAGTAAGCCCAAAGGGCCTCTTGCAGCCTCTCATGCCAGTCTCTTTTATTCCGGGAAACGGTCTTTTTTATGATCTTCGTCAAGGTCTTATTGAAGGCCTCGGCCAGACCGTTAGCTCGTGGGTTGTAAACCGAAGAATATCTCCAGTCTATATTGTGCTGCTGCGCGAAGCGGCTAATCTTATGGCTTCTGTAGGCTGGCCCGTTATCGGAGATAATCCACCGTGGGGTTCCAAACCGATAGATGACGTGCGTCTTGAAGAAATGGAGGATATTTTCCGTCTTCACTTCCCTCAGTGGTATTGCTTCTGCCCATTTGGAGAAGTAATCAGTCGTTGCCAGGATAAAACGATGTCCCCGGGATGATGCTGGCTCGATGGGGCCGACTATGTCAGTCCCCCACATTTCGAATGGCCAACTAGCCACCGTTGGATGTAGTGGATTCGGATGTTGGTGGATAAAGTCTCCATGAATCTGGCACGAGTGGCATTGCTTCGCATACTCGAGGCAATCTTGGATCATCGTGGGCCAGTAGTAACCCATTCGTTTAATTTTCAACTTCATCTTTGGGCCTGCTTGGTGAGAACCGCAAAGTCCGTCGTGGACTTCTTGAATGACTCTTTCCGCTTCGTCAGGTCCTAAGCATCTCAGCCATAGAGAATTAAACGACCTCTTGTATAGAGTATCGTTGACAAAGGCGAAAGATAGAGCTCGTTTCATGAGCTGATGCCTTGAGGATGTTTCTTTGGGCATTAGGTGGGACTTAAAGTAGTCTATGAAGACTTCCCTCCAGTCCTCGGCCTTCTCGTGGTCTTTTATTTGTAGGGTCGTCTGCTCAGTCGCTCCCTTCTCTTTATATAATTCCGGAGGTATTTCTGCTGGGGCAAGCATTCGACGGCTTTGTACCACGATTCGTACATCATCGAGGTTTTCGTCCGCCAGTTCTTTAGCCAGCTTGGCTAACGCGTCTGCTTTACTGTTTTCCGCGCGCGGTATATTCTCCAAAGTATAGGAGGGAATTTGGGTCAATAATTGTTGTACCTTTTCGCCGTACTTCACCAACTCCAGTTTGCACGTTTGGTAATCACCATTTACTTGACTAACAACTAGTTGAGAATCCCCGTATATAAGGAGGTCTTCAATTCCCAGGTCGATGGCAATTTCGAGGCCTGCTATTAGAGCTTCGTATTCAGCTTCATTGTTTGTCCTCGGCTCTGTTAGGGAGAAGGCGAAGCACATTATCCCTCTTTGTGGAGTTGCAAAGATGAGGCCTATCCCCGATTTGATCATTGGGATACCTTGTTTACGCTCCATCGAAATAGAGTTCCCATCGGGTGCTACCGCCGCCAATCGCGTCAAATGCATGCTCGTCCGGCAAATCACAGTTCAGAGGAGAATCGGCCGGTATCGGGTGCTCAGCGAGGAAATCGGCAATGGCCTGGCCTTTCACTGCCTTGAGAGGTTGATACGTTATCGAGAACTCCATCAAGAGCAAGGCCCATTTAGCTAGTCGTCCCGTCAATATGGCTTTCGACATCAAGTACTTAAGGGGGTCCACTTTTGAAATAAGACGGACTTCATGCGCCAACGCATAGTGTCTGAGCTTTGTTATCGCGAAGATTAATGCCAAGCAATGTTTTTCAATGGGAGAGTAATTGCTTTCTGCCCCCAGCAGAACTCGACTTAAGTAGTAGAGTGCTCTCTCTTTTCCTTGATCGTTCTCTTGCGCCCATAATGCGCCCAAGGAACCTTCGAGGGCGGTTGTATAAAGAATGAGGGGTTTTCCTTTGACCGGCGCGGCCAACACCGGAGGGTTCTGCAGGTATTGCTTGATCTCGTCTAGTGCACCTTGGCATTTGTGATCCCAAACGAACGGAGTTCCCTTTTTCATCAGATGGCTGTAAGGACGGCATTTGCCGGAAAGATTGGCGATAAACCGCCGGATGTATGCGAGCTTCCCTTGGAGAGACCGCAACTGTTTGAGGGTTCTAGGCGGAGGCATTTCCATGATCGCTTTAATCTTTGACGGATCTATTTCGATACCTCGGTGTCGAACGATGAATCCCAGGAATTTGCCTGAGGAGACTCCAAACGCGCATTTGAGGGGATTCATTTTCAAATTATATTGCCGAAGGCGTTGAAATACAGTCTCCAGATGGTCTAAATGCTCTTCGTATGACATGCTCTTTACTACGAGGTCATCGATATAGCACTCGACGACGTCATGTATGAGGTCGTCGAAGATCTTTGTCATGGCCCTTTGATAGGTAGCGCCAGCGTTCTTTAAACCAAAGGGCATAACCCTGTAGCAGAATATACCCAAAGGGGTCCGGAAAGCGGTGTGCTTCTGGTCTTCGGGATGCATCTTTATCTGATTGTATCCTGACGAACCGTCCATAAAGGAGAAAACCTCGTGAGTGGACGTGTTATCTATCATCAGCTCGGTTACCGGTACTGGGAAATCATCCTTTGGACAGGCTTTATTGAGATCCCTGAAATCCACGCATATGCGTACCGTCCCATTCTTTTTCATTACCGGGACGATATTGGCGATCCAATCGGGATATTGGACTTCTTGGATAAATCCAGAATCGATCAGCTTCTTGACTTCGGCGTTGATGCTCATCTCCAGCTCAAGTCGCATCCTTCTTGGCGCTTGCTTGACTGGCTTGATATCTGGGGATATTGCTAATTTATGTACAGCAACCTCCGGATCTAATCCTGGCATTTCGGAGTAGTTCCACGCGAAGCAGTCTTTATGCCGTAGAAGCACGTTCTTTAACGCAGCCACCCTTTCTTCAGATAGCAGCTCGCTGGCAAATGTCGGTCGCGGGTCGTCTGCCGATCCCAACTCGATCTTCCTGAGGTTATCTGCAGTAGTATGTATACCATCTTCCAGTTCTTTCGGAGCTGGCGGAAATTCTGAGATCACCTCATCATCGCCGTTCTCAAAGCACCGGGGAAGGTCATCCATGTTCTCGGGCTCTTCTTTTAATATCGTAATCGTATAACAGGCGCGAGTCCGCTCCCAGGACTGAGGTGGATCCGGTTCTGCTCTTGTGGCCTTGGGTTCATGCTTTTGTGGCGGCGTTACCCTCCAGCTGTCGGAAAAAGCGAATATGCTCCGTTGGTACTGGTCCTCGACCCAGTCCTTGAAGGTGAAGCAGTCTTCGGTAGGATGTCCTATGGCTCGGTGATAAGAGCAATAGCTCAGATGAGAAGCCTTGTTAGCTTGCTCAGGATGTCTAGGCCTTGGAAGCGCGATCATTTGATGTTTTATAGCGAGCTTGAGTAATCTCTCCGTCTTGTCTCGGGGGAAGGAGTACGCTCGACTCATCTTCTTCATGAGGGACAAATCAGAGCCGTGCAATACCCGATCACGTAACCCTATAATCCTGCGTCGTTGTTATCGGCTCCTCTTTCCGCTTCTTGACTTATTTCCGTCTTCGTATTGGGCCTTTCGTATGACGGGTTGACAAGGATGAACATCTTTGTCTTTTGCAGCCCGTTGAAATAGATGTTGCGTCCTGGCCTTCTCGTAGATGGCCATTTCGCGGTTGTGGTCTTCCCAAACTTTCTGAGCCACTTTCCTGATAGGCTTGCCCATTCGTTCTTCAAACGACGGATTCGGTGCTTCAATCATGGGGTCTAGTTTTGATGAGGGGTTGGCATCTCCTGACAGGGCGTCTTCTTCTTCATCAAAGGTATATATAGTGTAGCTGCTGTGAGTCCGTTCCCGTTTTCCAGCTCTCGCGTATCCAAGCCTAAGTGTTTCCATTTTCCCGTTGGGCAATTTGCGTTGAGTCCCAGGGACATCCCAAACCTTGTTGTAGAACCGAGCCTGCCGAACAGCCTGTTTTAAGGGTGCTCCTTGGCGCTTCAATAGCTTCTTTAATCCATTCGTGTAGTATCTGGGCAGACGGATTGGTTGGAGCCTGTCGAGTGTAGTATCTGCGCCATGCCAGATCTCTTTCTCTATTTTCGACTCTGAGGATCGGTAAAATAGGATCACCTTCTCGCCCCTTCGCCTGGGAGGGATGTAAAATGTTTGCAGGTCCTGCACATTGTGAGCTTGAAGCGTGTCGAGATCCTTGTAGTGTTCTCGCGGTACTATGGTGATTTGCAAACTATGGTCATCGCAAAGGGGTGCTTGTATTGACAGCCGATTGGAGAACACGGCATTAACCTCATCTTCCGAGTCACTTCCGAAGACTAACATGGGGGCGGACGTTCCCGGGTTGCTGTGTTGAGATGGCCCTGCATAAACTATCTCTTCCTCTTCTTCGGTATCGCTCCCGAAAACAGGGATGGTGGCGGCGGCTTTGTTCTCCGGGTTGCGACACCTTTCTGTATCCTCGAAATCTGGCAAAAAGTACTTCGCATCTTCGTATTTGCGGACTTCGTTCACGGAAAATGGGTTCAACTCACCTGTTACGGTATACTCGAAACCATCCTTGAAGTACTTCATACATTGATGTTGCGTAGAAGGGATGATGTTGTACTCGTGTAGCCAAGGACGGCCGAGCAAGGCGTTGTAGCAGGTCTTGGCGTCAATGACATGGAATTTGATGTCTGTGACGAGAAGTCCGAAGCGTAATGTTAGTATCACGGATCCGAGAGTCCGTGAAGATTGTGAATCGAAACCGGAGATAGTAATCTTGTCACGAGCGAGGTGTTGCACACTCATGCAGATTTCCTTCAACACCCGAACATTAAGGAGATTGACGGAGGATCCATTATCCACCAGGATCTTGCCTATCTTGATGTCATGGCAGTATCCGGAGACATATAGGGGGCGGTTGTGGTCGCACGTCCCGAAAAGGAGGTCTTCATCGCCGAAAGTGATGTCGGCCGTATGCACTTCTTCCAGTTCATCCTTCATCTTTTCAGTGGCGAGGAATGCTTGGAATTACTCAGGTTCTTGTAACGCCTTAATTAGTGAGTCTCGTGCTTCTTTTGATAATAGGAGGGCGTCGAGAATGCTAAGCTGAGAAGGTAGCTTCCTTAGGTGCACGAGGATGTTATAGTCCACTTTACTCCTCCTAGGAGGGTCTTTGGCAGCCAGTTCTTTCATGACTTGGTCATCTAAAGTGATATCTTCAGTGACCTTTTCCTTTCCCTTATCTTTTCTGCTCGCAGGCCCGAGATTCTTTTCCGGGAGTGTGCGATTGCGCAGCTGAATGTTCTCGCAGGCCTCCGATTCCTCCTCTTTCCCTAACACGGATTCTTTAAAGAGAGGGCCCAGAGCCATTTCTTCATCAGAGTCGCTCCCAAAGGTGAGAACTTGTGACCCCCCGACGTTAACCATGTCACAGCTGCCAGTAGTTCTGTTGTGTCCGTTGACAGCGCTTCTTCGTTCCCGACGGCTCTTGCGTTTCATGCGCTTAAAATGTTGCCGACGAGCAACATATGCTTGCCACCATATCTTAAATGCGTCGCACTCCTCTGTGTGGTGTGAGATTTTTCGATGATAGGCGCAATAATCAGGGTGCCTCTCCACCCCATCATGTGTATTTCCCTCCGAGGGTGGTAGCTTCATCCCCATTGACATGGCTTTGGCAAACATTTTTCTCGTCTTGAATATCTTCTTGTCTACTTCGGATGCCTTTCGCTCTGGCAGGGGTAGGTCAACTCTTTCATTCAGTCGCTTGCATCTGGTTCCTTCTGATGTTGCCATCTCACGCTCCTGATCCGCTTTACTTTTCAGACGAATCTCGTCTAGAAAGGCATTGATCATTTCATTTGTCAGCCAGGCACGCCCTGGTTCAGGTTCTGCCTCTAGCTTCTTGGTGCTAGGGGTTTTCTCGTCGTCGGTAAACGAGTGGGAGATTACGTTACAACTCGCCACGTATCCTTCGGATTCATCCGACGAGCTCTCTCCATCATCTTCCTCTTGAAAGATGTGGTTGAGGAACTCTTGCAGTGTGACAGGAGTTCACGCCTTTTGATTGTATTCTTCCAGCGCGTCGATTTGCTTCTGCAAGTTCGTGTGTTCGTTTCCAAGCTTCACGGGCTTCTTGGATTTCTTCTTTTTCTTCGAAGATTTTGACGGTTGAGCATGAGTATTTGGGCCCTTATCACGAGTCTTTGTAGTTGAGCGGGGCTTCAGCATCCCTTCGATAATCTGGGGTCCAAGAGGGTCCTTCCATTCGACCGCAGGGCACGCATGAAGGTCTCTCAGCATTCTTTTGGTTTTTGTTGATAGCACGACCTCCCATGGAGCTTCTTCGATAAAGGAACAGGTTGCCCCCGGTGTATCTGCTTTCTTAGGAGTATGCGGCTGTGGTGGGTTTACCTTCCACTTTTCGGACAGTATAAACTTCCCCTGGAGGTATTGATCTTCAATCCATCCTTTGAAGACGAAGCAATCTTCAATCGGATGACTTACCGTTTGATGGTAAGGGCAATAGTTAGGATTATTCACCTCGGTGGGTTGCGGCGGTCGCCTTGGATTTGGTAGGTTTATAAGTCTGTTGCGTATTGCCAGCTCGAATAACCGTTTCGTCTTGTCTCGTGGGAACGAGTAGGGACGCTTCATCTTCTCATTATAGTACCGGCGTCTTTCTTCCAATTGATCTGCCGTTTCGGGGCGTTAGGTTGCTGTTGGGCATTCGCGACAAAGGTTGCCCTTCCTTTACCCTTGTCATTCCGAGGTTCCGACTTCGGGACGGGTGGTCTATAACCCATCTGGTCCATTTGAGCCAACTTGTCGATTAAAGCCTGGAATGTGGTTGGCTTAAAGAACATCATAAACTGGGAGATAGTTGCGTGGGGGTCTAGGGTTCCCATGAACATGCCCACTGCGGGTGCCTCTTCAATGCGTTGTTCACATCTCGACCATAAGTTCCGCCAGCGTATAGTATACTGGACCCAGGTTTCGCCTGGTTTTACCCTGGCGTTAATTAATGCAGTTATTGGAGTGCGTTCGCTGGCACTTGCGAATCGCTGAGTGAATAACAACTCCATTTCAGAGAACGTTTTGATAGAATCGTTCGGGAGTTCCGAATACCATTTGAACTCTGTTTCTGATAAGCTGCCCACGAACTGGCGGAGCAACAGTTTATCATCACCGCCGGTATTACCGCAAAGGGCCCGGAATTGGGCGACATGTTGATGGGGATTGCCGGTCCCCTTGTACACGTGGAATTTTGGTATCGTATAGCCTTGCGGGTATTTAATTTGGTCGTACCAGCTTGGATACGGCCGCCCCGTTTTCACGACCTGACCAGTTGCCTCAGTCGCATGATGGACCCGGATTTGCTGGGCTATGTAGTCAGCCAAGTCAGCCTTAGAGATTGCCTCCTCCTTGGCCGTTGAGAGGGCTGGTGGTGGATTTGACGTTTCTCCTCGGTCGTCTTCAAGAACGATTGGGGGATCCTCAGCGGGTAGGTCCTGCTGGATCATCATTCCTATCATATCTTGGAAGAGAAGGCCCATACGTTGTATGTTGGCCGCTTGTTCAGCAGCCTCCTTGTCCTTTTTCTCCAGTATCCGGCGAAGGAATTCAGCATCGGTTTCTTCTTCTTGGCGCGCGTCTGAGGACGTCTCTGGGCTTTCTTTTGGCCCGGTAAGTGCAGCCATAGCATTCATCATTTCCTGAAGCTTTTGTTGCTGCTCTTGTGCTTTCGTCACGGATCGGGTTAGCGGTCGGTGGCCTGTAGAAGTGCGGCTTTCCTCCTTTCCAGAAGCCATGTAAACAGTGTGCACCACCATGCCCCCAGACTTAGGGTGTTTGGGCTCAGTGCTTTTAGACGTCATTGCATGCTGGGTGGTCTTCTCTGGCCTCCTCCTTTTATGAGCCATGGAGGTTGAGGAAGCCGTTGAGGTGGGCGTCCAGACAGCCTTTCGGGGTTTTGCTTGGTGACCAGCCTCCGGTTGGATTTTCAGCTTCTTGTGCGCGGGAGAAATTTGGATCGATGATCGAGTCTCGGGCCTGCCGCCAAACCTTATAGATTTTGGAAGACAGCCGTTGAGGAGATCGGGGTTGTTCCGGTTTTATTTCCACAACCTTTTTTAATGGGGGAGGGGACCTCTTCAGCACTGCCGTAGGAGAATTCCTTCGCACCTTATTTAGCATTTCGAAGCTGTTCCCAGTTGGAACAGCAGCATTAACTTCTGCCACCGGGGCTGATGGAGTCAACCCAGAGGGGGAGTTGCCCCCAGCCTCCCTTACTCGGCGCCAATGGCGACGTCGAGCATGTCGAGCGGAGGGCGTTGGGTCAGCGGTAAAAATGGTTTCGTCTTGCCCCCTGTGTGGGCGAAGGGTGGCTGTTGGT
This sequence comes from Agapanthus africanus, assembly GCA_030015575.1. Lineage (NCBI taxonomy): Eukaryota > Viridiplantae > Streptophyta > Magnoliopsida > Asparagales > Amaryllidaceae > Agapanthus > Agapanthus africanus. The sequence continues at coordinate 31,960,072 of CM057338.1, forward strand.
GTTAGCCTGTCAAAGACCGATGTCCTTTGGGCAGCAGGAGCGGGAGCTGACGCCGTCAATCTTGTAAAGACCGGCTTTTTGGCCGGGGAAGCCGCTTTGGCGACTTCGGGGGCAGGAGTGGCCACTTTCTTAGAAGCAGTCTCCTCTAAGATGGTAGGCCCCATGATGAGTTCGCAGGATTTCTGGCCCAATCTAGAGAAGACCGAGGCGTTGACGTTGGGCGACTCGTTAAGAGGAGCCGCGGCAGGGGTGAGACGATCAAAGACCGACTTCTTGAGAGCTTCCTTTGTCAGCACCGGCACCGTGAAGCTTGTCGGTGGGAGTATAGTCCCAAAGAACAATCCGGTAGTGGCCTGAGTCACCTGGTCCACCGGCATTGTGAATAACGAAGCAGCTTGGGGTCCGTAGGCTATACCTCCTGGTGAGGCAAAGCGTTGGTCGCAATTGCAGTTTGAGCGGTTGGAGGATTTCGCAGAAGTAGAAGCCATCGATCCTTTGCTTTCTGCAATAAGCAAGACGCCAATTCTTAGTATTTTGAAACCCAAGGGCAACTATTAGCGAACCGCGATTGGTTCGCGAATCCCGACACACGAAGTGTGGAGTGGAAAGAGGAAAAGGTCCCACTGGGCGTGCCAGAATCTGTTCCCCTCCGAACGGCGGCGCACAAGACTGCGGTGTCTTGGCACTGAGATTCGGGGCAGATGCTAATTGGTGCTATCCGTTCATCTCTCCGAAGATGCCAAGTTGATTTATGGCACCATATATCGAAGGTTTAAACGGATGCGGCCGATGTAGCAGACTTTGTCAGATTCCCCCTCGTTTGAGGGGTTTTTTGATTGTGGGGACGCTCTTCCCTGCAGGCGCAAGCCCCTGCAGTTAATTACGCTACCGCATCGCGGTAACAACTTTCTCCTTCTCCAGATGTTCACTTCGTGTCGTGGGTGTTTATTTTGTTTTTGGTTGCCCGTGGATTGTATACGGAGACTGATTTATGTCGTCGCCCGTAGGACGTGGATTAGTCCAAATCCGTATTTTCTTAGATTTGGTTTTGGGGTTTTGGTTTGAGGATACGTTAGCCATATTTGAGGCTAAGATCAACTCAAACGTTTGTTAAGGATACGTTAATCTAATGTTAAGACTAAGATCAACTTAACGGGATCGTTTAGATCCGACAAAGGAGTGTTTTAGGCTCCATTGTTCCAGTTTAGGGACGTAGTGGTCCATCGTATATGTGGCCGTCGGGACCCATCACCTCTCTGACGACGTTGAAGGATTACAATGACGGATGTCAGAGGAGTTCAGAGATGTACCCTCGAGCCAGAGTTAATTTGGGGGATTCATAGTCCAGTATGTTTGAAGGTTTAAGAATACGTCAGCCCTCTCTGAGGCTAAGATCAACTTAAACGGGACCGTTTAGATCCGACAAAAGAGCACGCGGGGCTTTATTGTTCTAGTTTTAAGGACATTGCGGTCCGTGGGTAGTTTAAGGACGTTGCGGTCCACAGGTAGTTTAAGGACATTGCGGTCCATGGGTAGTTTAAGGACATTGCGGTCCATTGTTAGTTTTAAGACATCTCGGTCAAGGTTAAGGACGTCATAGTCCATGGGTTTAAGGACTCCACAGTTCGGTATGTGCTCTGGATGCTTCACACGGGTTCACTGCCGTGCTAGGCGAGGACCAGGCTCCGCTCTGGATGCTTCACACGGGTTCATTGCCGTGCTTTGCGAGGACCAGGATCCGCTCTGGACGTTTTCCACGGGGTCAAAGAGTGACATTATCCGCGTTCCACGTAACCAGGAATTTGCATTAGGCATGGGTTTAAGGACCCCACAGTCCATATCATGGGTGGTCATCGGGACCCGTCACCTCTTTGAAGACACTGAGGGATTACAATGCCAAGTATCAAAGGAGTGAAGAGATGTACCCTAGAACCGGAATGGATTAAATGGTCCTTAGCCCAATTTGGGATTAAGACCAATTAACTATGTTATGAGCCCATTACGAATTGAGGACTTATGGCCAGCTTGGGCTAAGTCCAATCATGTCTGGAATATTGGCCTTTTGTTGGTCTATTGAAGGAGAGGCTTTGCCTCTATCCATTTAGCCAATTGGGCCAAGGCCTAGTGTTAAACACTACAGAGCAATCAGTGTTGAACACAGGGAAGGGCGTTGACAAGTTAATGTTTAACACTAAAAGACAATTGGTGTTAAACACCAGCAACGAGGCTTTCAAATTATCATAAACACTAAAATAGATCGGTGTTGAACAATGGCAATGGAGATCTCAAATTAGTGTTAAACACTAAGGTAGTCAGCGTTGAACACTGCAGATGAGGTTCTTTGATTAGTGTTGAACACTAAGGCCCAATAGTGTTTCAATACTGTGTTCAGGAGTTTCAATTTAGCGTTACACACTAAGGCAAGAGGGGTCACGTGGCAACACGTGAGAGCGCCCTCCCTTTATTCATTCTGCTGAGATTACTGCATCTTTCAGAGCATCACGTGCCATCACGTGATGGGCATTCAAACGCTTATATGTTGAATCTTCTGCCGGGGTCACGTGGGTCACGTGAGGCGCTGCCTCAAAGGGGCTTTCTGTAGATCTCTTGGGGGGTCACGTGGTGGCACGTGACCCTGCCTCTATGCATGTTGTTTAGAGAATCTGTTAATCTTTTTTTCAGGAATTAAATTCCTCGAGCTTTAAATTTCAGAGGAATTAAATTCCTTCTTCCTTTTGAAGACTTATATTCTGGAATAGAGTTGAACTCTGAGTTTTCTTTAGGAATTAAATTCCTCATACATATGAAGAACTGAATAGGGTTAAACCCTAATAAAAGCTTTTAAAGAATTTAACTTCCATTTTCTGTTAAGTTATGATTTAGGGAATTAAATTCCCGATGTTTCAACAGAACTAGGTTTTTTAATTAGGGTTAAACCCTGTTTCTTTTTTGTTCTGAAGGAATTAAATTCCCATGATATAGGGTCAAGCCCTATTTTTATTTTAAAGGAATTAAATTCCTATAGTTCTGTGAGAATTAAATTCTCATGTTTCCATTCCCCCTCTGAGTTTTGGATCTGCATGGCAAGATCTCAACCCATTGAGAATTAAATTCTCAACCTAAAGGGGAGATGTGCACTTTGCAGATCCTCTATCAAAGAGAGAAGAAATATGTTCTTCTGTTTTTTATATTGTCAGAGTTAAACTCCGTTGAGAATTAAATTCTCCTTCTTTCAAAAAGCTTTCCCTTTCTTACCTAGGGTTTTCTTTTGCAGAAGCTTCAAATTCTTCAAAGTATCCAGGCTCTCTCTCCTTTTTTCTCCCTCTGCGTATATATCTCTTTTTTTGTTTCTCTTGGCTCCTATTTATAGGAGAAGCAGCCGAATCAATTAGTTTTTTGATGAATCTTCATTAAGAGATTTGATTTGCATCCATCATTTGTTTTTGACCTTTAGATTATTAGGTGAATTTTATTCACCATTGGATTTCAAACCCCCGGGATTCTCCTTTGTTATTTCTGTTAGATTTAAAGGGGAAATCTTTCCAAACTCGAGATTTTCCATAGATAGATGATATTTAATCACCTCTGAATCTTTAATTCGATCTGCTCCAGATAATCACTTTCCTTTGGAAAGATTTGATTCTCCTTCAGAATTTAATTCTGTTAACAAAATGGGCTTTGAAAGCCGGTCACGTGTGACCACGTGACCCATGGTCACGTGTGGGCACGTGACCCCCTTGGAACGAGCCTTCCTCTTTCTTTTGCGCTCAGTCTTCTGATTGCAGCTCAACCGTCACGTGCCACCACGTGACCCCTGGTCACGTGTGAGCACGTGACCCTTGTCTGGAGCCTCTTTCCTTGGTTCAACTGGAGAACGAGTCTGCTGCTTTGAACGTCACGTGCCAACACGTGACGCTGGTCACGTGGGAGCACGTGACCTCTTCTGAAGCCTTTTCCTTGACTTGATCAAGGAACCGGTGTGCCTTTGACGCTTGCTTTTAAACATCACGTGTCGCCACGTGACCCTGGTCACGTGGGAGCACGTGACTCTTTCTGAAGCCCCTTTTCTTTAATGTGGTCAGGAAACTGAACTTGCCCTTGATGATGCGCTTAGGTGTCACGTGCCAACACGTGACTGCTGATCACGTGTAAGCACGTGACCCTCTCTTGAAGCTTTTCCCAAAAGCTTTCCTGATTTTAAATCAGGAAACAGTCCATACTTTATTGGTGTACATGGATTCCATTTCGGATCTCATAGCATCCAGCCACTTCATCGAGTCAATACTCGTGATAGCTTGCTGAAAACTAGTAGACTCATCATCATCGATGATGCAATCCTCTCGATCCCCATCTAGAAGAAAACCATAGTATCTCTCAGGACGATGAGAAAGCCTACTAGATCTACGGAGTGGCATTGGTTCTTCATGTTCTATTGAAATATGAGGTTCTTCTAAGTCCTCGGTAGCAGTTTGAGGTTCTAGAATTTCTTCCAGCTCTACCGCGCTCCCACTAATTTTTTTTGCAAGAAATTCGCTTTCTAAGAAGATAATGTGGCGAGCGAAAAACGCCTTTTGTTCTTCAGTGTGGTAGACCATGTACCCCCTTGAATATTTGGGGTATCCTACAAACTTGCACAAAACCGATCGTGCCTCGAGCTTGTCCGATCTATGCTTTTTAACATATGCCGGACACCCCCATATCTTGATATACTTGAGATATGGTCTCTTCCCGCTCCACATTTCATATGGAGTGGTAGGCACAGACTTAGTTGGAACTCTATTCAATAAATATGCTGCTGATTCTAGAGCAAATCCCCAGAAGGAAAGTGGCAACTCAGCACTACTCATCATTGAACGCACCATATCTAATAGCGTGCGATTCCTCCTTTCTGATATACCATTATGCTGAGGTGTATAAGGCGGAGTAAGCTGAGAGAGAATTCCATTCTCTTTTAAGCATTCAAGGAAACTGGTACTTAAGTATTCTCCACCTCGATCAGATCGAAGTGTCTTGATGCTTTTACCAGTTTGTTTCTCTACTTCATTTTTATACTCCTTAAACTTCTCAAAGGCCTCGGATTTATATTTCAATAAGAACACATGTCCATACCTAGAGAAGTCATCAGTAAAAGTGATGAAGTAGGAGTGACCGCTTCTCGCATGTGTAGACATTGGACCACATACATCACTGTGTACAAGTCCCAAGAGTTCTGTGGCTCTTGCTCCGTGTCCGGTGAACGGAGATTTGGTCATTTTTCCTTTGATACATGATTGACAAGTTGCATATGATGAATATTCAAACGGATCTAGATATCCATCTTTATGTAACTTAGTCAACCTTGTTTCGTTTATATGACCAAGTCTACAATGCCATAGGAAGGCTTGATTTGAATCTGGAGCCTTTCTTTTAAGTGTGTTTTGAATATTGAAAATTCGAGGTTGATTAAATATGTATATGCCGTTTTCCAGTGTGCCATACCCAATCAGTTATTGATTTAGGAGAATGTTCATGACATTTCTTTCAAGCGCAAAATTATATCCCTCATTAGATAACAAAGATACTGATATAATATTACACAATATACTGGGAATACAAAACAGCTGTACAATACCAAAATGTGCCCACCAGTCAACCCTAGGTGATATTCCCCTATTGCAATAGCATCTACATGCATTCCATCGCCCATCCGGAGAGTCATATCACCTGTCCCCAGTACTCTACTACTTCTCAGATCCTGTAATGAATTACAGATGTGAGAACCAGAACCGGTATCAAGTACCCATGATGTAGAGTTTACTGAAAGAGAATTTTCGATTACGAACACACCTGAAGCAGAAGCAACAGCTTGCTTCGTGTCCTTTGCCTTGAAGGCCATACAGTCCTTCTTCCAGTGCCATTGCTTGTGACAATAATGGCATTCGTTTATATCCGCTTTCACCTTTCCTGCTTTGTTCTTTCCCTGCACCTTCTTGACCCCACCTTTCGGTTTGGTGGCTTTCATTTTCTTCTTCCCTTTAGCTTTCGCTTTAGATTTAGAAGAGGATGATTGGCCAACATACAGAACGGGGGACTTCTTCTTTTTCAAGGACGTCTGTGCTACCCTCAACATGTTGAGGAGCTTTGGAAGATCAGCTTCCATTTCGTGCATGTTGAAGCTAAGCACGAATTGAGAGAAGGTGTGGGGAAGAGACTGCAAAATCAAGTCGATATACAAATCATTCTCTAGCACGCATCCCAGGTTTGCGAGTTCCTCAATGAGGCTGATTATTTTGAGGACGTGCTCTCCTACAGGCGATCCTGGAGCTAACCTCATCTGGAAGAGTTTCCTTGAGGTCTCGTACCTCACGATACGGGAGTGCTCTCCATATAATTCCTTAACATGGAGAAAGATGGATACAATATCCATACTCTCGTGTTGTTTCTAGAGTTCATTGTTCATGGATGCCAGCACGATACACTTAGCTCGCTCACAGTCTAGATCCCAGGTTTTGCGAACTTCCTTATCCACAACTGAGGAATCTGGTCCAGGGATAAGGGGAGGAACAGCGGTGGTAACATATGCTACTTTGTCATAAGTCAGTGCAATGTTGACGTTCCTTAGCCAATCTTTATAGTTCTGCCCGGTCAGTATATTTTTTTCAAGTAATAGTTTTAGTCCTGTCATGGTAGCTGTTAGAGAGAGAGAAAAGAAAACACTCAGCATATGCTTCTTGCAAGTTTAGATTGGTTATTAGTTTATCTAAACAGGATGGCTCCCACTGTTCCCTCAAATCCTTCTTCAAAACCTAAAAGAAGAACTAGTCAGGATTTAATTACACGTCACAATACTTGCTTAACCTTTCAGCCAGGCTGGTGTTGGTACTTCGAGAGAGGTTTTCCAACGCTTTCGCGAAATTCCTTAATTAAATAACCTTTTTTCCCTGGAGGCGTAGCCCCTCTAACACCTTTCTGGACACCTACTTGGTTTGTAGCATTGATTGTTAAGTGAGAATGTTTCCTGAGAGTAATCCTACTCATCAGTGGGATCGGGATCCAACTATCATTGCATGATGTACTAGATGGAAGCCACTCTAGTCACCATACTCCAAAAGGTATGCTAAATCTGCAAGTTTCCTTTATGTTTGAAACTCCCGATGTGATTTTTACCCTAAGCTCTTATTGACCTTGACGTAAGCCAACAAGTCATAAGACGCAAGTCAAGTTCTACCCGTCGTTGTCCTGATTAATTTAGGTACATTGTACATGCCTTTGACGTAGGCCAACAAGGCTGTACGTCTGTCCTATACTAATGCATCTATCTTTGCAACAAATAGGCAAACTACACTGCTACCATCCACTATGCCTTGACGTAGGCCAACAAGCATAGCATGAATACGATGTGCTGTCTATTTGAAACGACGGAGGGTTACAGCTGGTTTTTGGAAAAAAACCATTAACGTAGTGAACTTGATTTGATCGAAGGAACCAAGATAGCCTTTTAAAAGGAGTGGTTTAAGCTCCGCATTTAAAATTTGCTTTTTGAAGAAAACCGAGTGGTTTTAGAAATTATTCCAACGATTCAGTTTAGGTTTTATTTTTCTTTGCATTAAAAATAATGCGTCCCATCTTTAACCTATCATTACAGATAACAACGAAAATACAACGTTCTCTTATACTATCCGCATTCTCCACGGGGTCCCGTCATCACCCGTTAGGTTACTTAACTAACGGCAGAGCGGGGGCTGGGCTAGTGCGGGTGTAAAACATAAGTAACGTTTAAATAGCTATCATATATAGATATTGTACATTCTTCAGACGCAATAATAGGCATTCCAGATCACAGATAAACTTTATTGGATATGCAAGCAATCCACGTTTCTTTTGAGCCTGTAAGAAAAGACGGATTATACAGTTGTAATGAATAGCCATTACCCCACCCCAGACCCCTACGGATACGGCAAACTACCCGCCAAGTACCCGAAGTGAAGCGGTCTCCCTCAACAACGTGAGTAGGCCACTAAGCACTTCGAAATACCCGGTAGTTTGTGCACCCCACCTTGGGTCTATCCTAGGAGCAAAAACAGTAAAAAGAAATAATACAACGGTGGCTACAACCGCAACCTGGATGTGCCCCGCAAAATAATATTACAACTTATTACAATTACATCGAATGAATTAATACAAAAACCCATCACAAAACCCCGGCTAATCATCACAACAGTCCAATAGAGTTCATAATCTCAAACAGATAAAACATTACAGATATGTGCAACCACCTGCCAACCGACATACTAGCAGTTAGGGGAGGTTTACGAACACATAATACAGTTCACTGATATAATCAAACAAGCAAACATCGTATAATTTCGATCGATCAAACCCATTAGATTCTGCTCAAAAACTTCTCTGTAAACCTGAGACCTGAGCAAAAAATAAACCATACCAGAAAAGACAAAATATCACAGAAGACACACAGAGAAAAACTGGGTTGAATCGGCCCCAACTCGGCCGCGGATCCGCGGCGGATCGGTGGGATCGGCCGCGGTTCCGCGGCTCAGTGGCCGATTCAGGAGCCTATTTTTTCTGTGTGTTCTTATAATTTCATTTGGGGTGTTCTGGAGGAACCTGAAAAAATTTTGGACCTCATTTAAAAATCGACAGAAACTATGTGATATCGGGGTGTTTTCCGGTTCGTTTTGCGTTCGAAATTCATACGACTTAGCAAGTGAGTTAATTATTGTTTAGTGAGGCTCTGATACCACTGTAAGTCGATGTGCAACATCCCACGAGTTGCGTGGAGGCGGAAATATGAAAAACGATCTTGTTCTTGAAGTATACATCGACTAACCGAAGATCTTTGCTAAACGATAATTAACAACTACCATAGCACTTCTAAACTACTATGTAGAGGGATTATACCTAGTGATACACGTCCTTTGTCTTTACGATCTCTTCGTCCTTCTCGGCCTCCTCCAAGTGATAGATGATCCACCCGAGAACCCTAATCCAAGCTTCACCTCAAAACTTGAGGTAACTAAGTTTCTCTAGTTGCTAATCAAAGGAACTTAGGTCATATAGAGTTAGGTTATGGGATGTTTAGTCTTATCTAATCCTTGTTCTCAACTCATGAATGGTAGGATTAGATATTGAAGAAAGAGCGAGCTTGAGGAGAGTGAAGGTGAACTAGAATAATGAAATGAAATTGCTTCTCACTTAATATATCAAGCATAATGAATAAATCAATAAAATGGATAATAAGAGATTATTCATCATGCTTCATAAATGTATATGAGTGATTCACTATGTGAGTCATTAAGCATTTAATAATGCATTAATGACATAGTGAATCACACATTATGAGTCACAATTACATTAATGACAATGCCACCTAAACCCCTCAAGTCACTATGCTTTAGAAGCTTACTGGAAATTACGAGAACGCCCCTCCCATCCGTGAAAACACGGAAAAACTTTAGACCGTATAAATAGAAATAACCTGATACTAGAATCTGGCTTAAACCAAAGCCGTCTAGAAAAAACTGTCCGAATGTCGTACGTGCGTTTAAACACGTATTCGTCCGAACCTTTGTCGTAAAACTGTACGACCTCTATATGGTTTCGCCTGGAGTTGGGAAAACTCTGTGTGGAACTCTAAAGACTCAACTACTACGCTGGCAGTGGGTTTAACCACAGACCGCAAGCGGCACTAGCTGTACGTAACGGTCCCCAGGTAGTTGTCGATAAGAAGGCTGACGAGGATACCTATCCGAACTCCTACTGAGCCTGTCCGTGACAATATCCGTGCAGTCCGGTCTGTTCGTCTAAGAGTATCGCATGTATGGTCTAGGGAGGTGGTAAACGTCAGACCCCTAATAACCGTACAAGTCGTGTCGGTATGGCTCTATCACCATCCGAGAATCTACTGATCAATCTATCAGTAATTCTCAATCAGCCCTGGCCAGGGACTTATGGTAATGACCAACCGATCACTGTACGATATCAACTCCCTATACCGGGAGAGATGAATCCCTAACAGTTACTCACTGCCTCCACGTGGCTCGGGACTGTGCCCAACTAAACCCTGTTTGCACGACTCCTTTGAACCGTGGTAGGATAGTAATCAAAGCACAGTGGGAACTCACACGAGACAAATGACGACTTTAAGTCAACGGATTATCTGCACACATGTCACCTGAGAACTGCTATCTGACGTTAGGTATAAATACCATCCAGTCAGTTCTCGGCGAGTCCTGTCCGGTGTACTCACACCCAGTGAGCATCTGTATACAATCTTAGGTGCACTCCACCAATGGTTGCGGGACCAATCCATCGCCCCTCCTCAGGGTCTAGATATGTATACACCAGTCTACTCCGGAGTATCGATGCCCAGTCTCGATACTCCTGCGACCAGGGACATCTAAGGATGTGCCTATTGACTATCCAGCTCCCACTAGTATGAATGCCATCACAACGCCTGTAGTCAGGCAAACACCCTATGGGCTTTATCAACATGTATATATATATGAATACTACGCAAAATATATCATATGTTAAGATAAAGACAAACCAAATAGCGTACTATCATATTAAGCAAGACTGTCATGTACATACATATCCCTAGCATCCTATACAATGAAGGCCTCTAGGGCATATATATCCAACAATCTCCCACTTGCACTAAGGCCTATAATTGGCGCAATGAGTACCCACTATCTTCACTAGATCCAGTTGCTGGAGTACCGCATGCCCAACATCTCAAACGGCCTCTCGAACTGAACTTGAGGGATGGCCTTGGTGAATGGATCTGCCGGGTTGTCTTTTGTGTCCACTCTCCGTACCTCGATCTCCCGACGATCAACGATCTCCCTGATCAGGTGAAACCGCCTTAAGATATGCCTGGATTTCTGATGGGACCTCGGTTCCTTTGCTAATGCTACAGCCCCATTGTTATCACAATACAAATGTATTGGATTGGCAATGGACAGAACCACCTGAAGTTCAGAGATGAATTTCCTCATCCAGACAGCCTCTTTTGCGGCTTCACTAGCAGCTATATACTCAGCCTCCATAGATGAGTCTGCGACGGTATCCTGTTTGGAACTCTTCCAACATACCGTCCCTCCATTGAGGGTAAACACAAAACCCGAAATGGATTTAGAATCATCTTTGTCACTTTGGAAGCCGGAGTCGGTAAAAGCCTCTACCTTGAGGTCCCCATTACCGTAAATCAAGAACATCTCCTTAGTCCTTCTTAGATACTTGAGAATGTTCTTTACCGCTATCCAATGTTTCTGTCATGCCCCGCTTCCTAGAGTACGCTAAAATGGGCACGTGACATAGCCAACCATGCTACCTGTGGGTAGGAAGTATCCATCCACAGTCACATTACGGCTGTAGAGATATCAAGAACAAAATAAAACTATCTAAAACATGTCCATAATCCAAGATAAATCATGAGTCAAGAATAATAAAATATGGAAGCGAAAGATCCAATACAAATAACTGGAATGTACGTCCCATAATGCGGGCTCACATCAGGAATAAAAATGCAGGAAAGAAAAGCTAACTACTGCTGACACTCACAGATCAGCCTGTCGGCTGAAGTACTCCTGTTCGGACTGCGACAGCGGTACAAAATCTGGGCCATGCAAAACCCAGACGTCAGCATGTCAAGTCATCAAGTAATAACATAATAAACAGGGTAACAGGCAATGCGAATATAAACATGAATAAACCAAGGGTAACAATAATATAAATCAGAGCAGTGCAGGGTAGTGTGCAGTGGGTAAACTAAACTGTTCTATCAGGTTTTCTATTCTAAAGTCTGTGAAACCAAATTGATGAACCATCGATGTAACTCAATAGTATCCCGTACATACCCGGGACCATGGCCCCAGATTCTCGGGCTGAAACCGAGACATGCCGCTACGCACTAAACAGGAATGTGTACAGATGAATGATGTCAGCATCATCATTCCAAGGCTGGCCCAGCCTCTAAAACTGATCAGAACAAGTAGCGAACTGTTGAGTTACAAGTCAGGTTTCACCTTTGATTTCTCCATACCCCCAAGTTATAAGTGTATGTCAAGTCAGGTATCCCGTAATCAAGAACTAATGCCAACACAGGATCAGGTAAGCAGATTTTTCTGGATAGACAACAGGAACGGTCCAAGAGAAATACATGTCAGGTCTGTTAGCATTAGATACAAGATCAGGTAACGAGTCAAGTCATGATACAACAGGTCAAGTCAAGCAGTATACGGTACCATGTCGGGTCAATCAGTATGTAAGTAGCAAGTCAGGTCAAGATGTAAACGGTATCGTGGGTGTGCTCATACTCAGCTACATATTCAAGCGTGGTCATCAACAACATAGATTATAGCAACGAATTAAACAATAATGAAGCATCGATTAATTAGCAGCACAGTTATCAATTGTGTGTCCGAGGTGTTATCAACATTACAAGAATACAATATGACAGTTAGGGCCGTTAAATCATGTTAACCAGTTTAAGAATTTCATGGATGCAATGAGATATATATATATATATATATATATATATATATATATATATATATATATATATATATATATATATATATATATATATATAGGTTCCATGGATGAAATCACAGTTCATGCAGGTTAAATGTACACGAGTGTCCGAATGAAGTAAAATGATAGATAAAGTGCCATAGGCTACGTCATTAGTGAAAGTGTAATTAAAACATGTAAATGTGATTATTAGGTTTAATTACAAACGGTAGGTTCCAAGTTTGAAAGATAAAATGATATATAACAATATTAAACACGAAAATAGGAAATGATCGTACTAAAGTTAAAACTACAGGTTTAGGGTGTCATCAATATGCATGTAAATATTATTTAGCATGTAGCAAGGGGTACTTGCCTTGACGGGTTGCGAAGTGGGAAAACGGAACGTAAAACGTCGGCGGGGAAAACTCGCGACGGGCGCACGGCTCACGGAATGAACCCAAACGACGAACAGTGGAACCACACAGACCAGAGTACCTCGCTGGATCGTTGGGACACGTCACCGGCACGGCCGGATTCCGGCGAACCCAAAAATAGTGAATCTACAATTTTCAAGAATTCATGAAATGACAAAAGAAGAATCAAGAAGAGGGAAGAGAAGGAGGATAGAGATGAGGGTGCTTACGAGGATCTGTGGAGGGGTGGTGATGGTCGACCACGTCGACGGAGTTCCGGCGGCCAGCCTACGATGACGGCGACCGAAACTGCAGATCAAGAACCATGAGCAGGGAGAAAGAAGAAGAAAGGGGAAGAGGAGAGGGAGTATCACATGGAGGGGTGTGCGCGATGGCCAGGGGATGGTCGGCGGCGATGGGAGACGGTGTTGGCGATGGGTTCTGGGTGCAGCCGATGTGCAGGGTACTCGGGGAGGATGGGAAAAGAGGAAGGAGGTGCAGTGGAGCGGACGAGGGCGAGGAGGCGATGCGGTCGGCGATGATGGCGTCGACGTTGGGGCTGCGGTGGCGAAGCGCGAGGCGGCTAGGGCTCGCGACGTTGGGTGTTACGGTGAAAAGAAAAAAAGAAGAGGAGGGAGGAAATATATATGGGACAGAGAGAGGAAGAGAGATACGGGGGGAGAGAGAGAGAGAGAGAGAGAGAGAGAAAGAGAGAGAGAGGAGAGAGATCGAGAAGAGAGAGGAAATTTAGAGGAGAGAGATGTTTGGAGTTTAGTGGAAGAGAAAAGAGAGAGAGAGGTGTAGAAAAAATGGTGGGGCCCAGGGTTAAGTGGAAGCTGATTGGTTGGGATTGAAAATATAAAAGATTTAGGAAATGGGGAAAAATATATTATAGGTTATAAAAATATATTCGATAGTTTTAAAATAAATTAGAAATTGGGATTTAGCGCAAAGTAAAATATTTCCAAATTGCGCCCAGGTCGGGTCCAAAAATTTGAAATTAAAATAAGAAAATTTTAGGCGGGATCCAAAATTTAAAATGAATTATTTTACAATCAAAAAGCATACCCCCAAAACGGACACACGTACGTGTGCGTAGCCGTCCAAACTCGCCCGTTTCACCGAACGGGACGAGAACACGATGCACGGACGCTACAACAGGGTTAGGGGTGTCAAGTAGGCCATGACGAATATTTTTAATTTTATTTTAGATGCCTTAAATTGTTATATGCAGAAATGAATTGCCGGGTAAAAATTTATACTAGCAACAGTCAATTAGGATCAATGAAATAAATACCATACAGCATTCATACGGTAACAGAAGCTAGTAGCATTGGGCTCGGTTGTTACAGTTTCTCACCTGGGTCAGACTGATACCTGCTTACCACACCAAGTGCGTAAGCTACATCCGGTCTTGTACATAACATCGCATACATTATAGATCCTACTGCCGAAGCGTAGGGTATAATGCCCATGCGATCCCACTCTTCATCAGTCTTTGGAGATATCTCTTTGGAGAGGGTGATCCCGTGACAAGCGGGCATTTTACCACGCTTGGAATCTTCCATACTAAATCTCTTTAGTATAGTGTCAATATACTTGGACTGTGAAAGTCCCAACATTCGATTAGATCTATCACGATAGATCTTAATGCCCAAAATGTAGGTTGCATCATCCAAGTCTTTCATGGAGAATTTCTGTGACAAGAAGAGTTTTACTGATTGTAGCATAGGGACATCATTCCCTATCAGTAGTATGTCGTTGACATACAAAACGAGGAAGACTACTGCTCCTTCTACAATCTTCCTATAAATACATGGTTCATCTACATTTTTGATAAAGTCAAATTCTTTGACTGTCTCATCAAAGCAGATGTTCCAACTTCGCGATACTTGCTTTAATCCATAGATGGATTTAAGCAACCTGCACACTCTTCTGCTGCACCCACTGTCTAAGAAACCTTCTGGTTGATCCATGTAAACATTCTCTTCTAAATGTCCATTTAGAAAAGCTGTTTTTTTTATCCATTTGCCAGATTTCATAGTCATGGAAGGCAGCAATGGCAAGTAGGATCCGAATGGATTTAAGCATAGCTACAGGTGAAAAGGTTTCATCATAGTCCAATCGTGGTCTTTGACGAAAACCTTTTGCAACGAGTCTAGCTTTGTAGGTTTCCACTTGTCCAAGTGCACCAATCTTCTTTTTGAAGATCCATTTGCATTCAACTGGTTTCACCCCAGGAGGAGCAACTTCTAAAGTCCATACTTTATTGGTGTACATAGATTCCATTTCGGATCTTATAGCATCCAGCCACTTCATCGAGTCAATACTCGTGATAGCCTGCTGAAAACTAGTAGGCTCATCATCATCGATGATGCAATCCTCTTGATCCCCATCCAGAAGAAAACCATAGTATCTCTCAGGAGGATGAGAAAGCCTACTAGATCCGCGGAGTGGTGTTGGTTCTTCATGTTCTATTGAAATCTGAGGTTCTTCTAAGTCCTCGGTAGCAGTTTGAGGTTCTGGAATTTCTTCCAGCTCTACCGCGCTCCCACTAATTTCTTTTGCAAGAAATTCGCTTTCTAAGAAGACAATGTGGCGAGCGAAAAACACCTTTTGTTCTTCAGTGTGGTAGACCATGTACCCCTTTGAATGTTTGGGGTATCCTACAAACTTGCACAAAACCGATCGTGCCTCGAGCTTGTCCGGTCTATGCTTTTTAACATATGCCGGACACCCCCATATCTTGATATACTTGAGATATGGTCTCTTCCCGCTCTACATTTCATATGGAGTGGTAGGCACAGACTTAGTTGGAACTCTATTCAATAAGTATGCTGCTGATTCTAGAGCAAATCCCCAGAAGGAAAGTGGCAACTCAGCACTACTCATCATTGAACGCACCATATCTAATAGCGTGCGATTCCTTCTTTCTGATACACCATTATGCTGAGGTGTATAAGGCGGAGTAAGCTGAGAGAGAATTCCGTTCTCTTTTAAGCATTCAAGGAAAC
Source organism: Agapanthus africanus (assembly GCA_030015575.1). NCBI lineage: Eukaryota > Viridiplantae > Streptophyta > Magnoliopsida > Asparagales > Amaryllidaceae > Agapanthus > Agapanthus africanus. Next base: position 31,976,015 of record CM057338.1, read on the forward strand.
TGGTACTTAAGTATTCTCCACCTCGATCAGATCGAAGTGTCTTGATGCTTTTACCAGTTTGTTTCTCTACTTCATTTTTATACTCCTTAAACTTCTCAAAGGCCTCGGATTTATGTTTCAATAAGAACACATGTCCATACCTAGAGAAATCATCAGTAAAAGTGATGAAGTAGGAGTGACCGCTTCTCGCATGTGTAGACATTGGACCACATACATCACTGTGTACAAGTCCCAAGAGTTCTGTGGCTCTTGCTCCGTGTCCGGTGAACGGAGATTTGGTCATTTTTCCTTTGATACATGATTGACAAGTTGCATATGATGAATATTCAAACGGATCTAGATATCCATCTTTATGTAACTTAGTCAACCTTGTTTCGTTTATATGACCAAGTCTACAATGCCATAGGAAGGCTTGATTTGAATCTTGAGCCTTTCTTTTAAGTGTGTTTTGAATATTGAAAAGTCGAGATTGATTAAGTATGTATATGCCGTTTTCCATTGTGCCATACCCAATCAGTTATTGATTTAGGAGAATGTTCATGACATTTCTTTCAAGCGCAAAATTATATCCTTCATTAGATAACAAAAATACTGATATAATATTACACAACATACTGGGAATACAAAAACAGCTGTACAACATCAAAATATGCCCACTAGTCAACCCTAGGTGATATTCCCCTATTGCAATAGCATCTACATGCATTCCATTGCCCATCCAGAGAGTCATATCACGTGTCCCCGGTACTCTACTATTTCTCAGATCCTGCAATGAATTACAGATGTGAGAACCAGAACCGGTATCAAGTACCCATGATGTAGAGTTTACTGAAAGACAATTTTCGATTGCGAACACACCTGAAGCAGAAGCAACAGCTTGCTTCGTGTCCTTTTCCTTGAAGGCCATACAATCCTTCTTCCAGTGCCCTTGCTTGTGACAATAATGGCATTCGTTTATATCCGCTTTCACCCTTCCTGCCTTGTTCTTTCCCTACACCTTCTTGACCCCACCCTTCGGTTTGGTGGCTTTCATTTTCTTCTTCCCTTTAGCTTTCGCTTTAGATTTAAAAGAGGATGATTGGCCAACATACAGAACGGGGGTCTTCTTCTTTTTCAAGGACGTCCCTGCTACCCTCAACATGTTGAGGAGCTTTGGAAGATCATCTTCCATTTCGTGCATGTTGAAGCTAAGCACGAACTGAGAGAAGGTGTGGGGAAGGGACTGCAAAATCAAGTCGATATACAAATCATTCTCTAGCACGCATCCCAGGTTTGCGAGTTCCTCAATGAGACAGATCATTTTGAGGACGTGCTCTCCTACAGGCGATCCTGGAGCTAACCTCATCTGGAAGAGTTTCCTTGAGGTCTCGTACCTCGCGATACGAGAGTGCTCTCCATATAATTCCTTAACATGGAGAAAGATGGATACAATATCCATACTCTCATGCTGTTTCTGGAGTTCATTGTTCATGGACGCCTGCACGATACACTTAGCTCGCTCACAGTCTAGATCCCAGGTTTTGCGAACTTCCTTGTCCACAACTGAGGAATCTGGTCCAGGGATAAGGGGAGAAACAGCGGTGGTAACATATGCTATTTTGTCATAAGTCCGCGCAATATTGACGTTCCTTAGCCAATCTTTATAGTTCTGCCCGGTCAGTATATTTTTTTCAAGTAATAGTTTTAGTCCTGTCATGGTAGCTGCTAGAGAGAGAGAAAAGAAAACACTCAGCATATGTTTCTTGCAAGTTTAGATTGGTTATTAGTTTATCTAAACAGGATGGCTCCCACTGTTCCCTCAAATACTTCTTCAAAACCTAAAAGAAGAACTAGTCAGGATTTAATCACACGTCACAATACTTGCTTAACCTTTCAGCCAGGCTGGTGTTGGTACTTCGAGAGAGGTTTTCCAACGCTTTCGTGAAATTCCTTAATTAAATAACCACTTTTCCCTGGAGGCGTAGCCCCTCTAACACCTTTCTGGACACCTACTTGGTTTATAGCATTGATTGTTAAGTGAGAATGTTTCCTGAGAGTAATCCTACTCATCAGTGGGATCGGGATCCAACTATCATTGCATGATGTACTAGATGGAAGCCACTCTAGTCACCACACTCCAGAAGGTATGCTAAATCTGCAAGTTTCCTTTATGTTTGAAACTCCCGATGTGATTTTTACCCCAAGCTCTTATTGACCTTGACGTAGGCCAACAAGTCATAAGACGCAAGTCAAGTTCTATCCGTCGTTGTCCTGATTAATTTAGGTACATCGTACATGCCCTTGATGTAAGCCAACAAGGCTGTACGTCTGTCCTATACTAATGCATCTATCTATGCAACAAATAGGCAAACCATACTGCTACCATCCACTGTGCCTTGACGTAGGCCAACAAGCATAGCATGAATATGATGTGCTGTCTATTTGAAACGACGGAGGGTTACGGCTGGTTTTTGGCAAAAAACCATTAACGTAGTGAACTTGATTTGATCGAAGGAACCAAGATAGCCTTTTAAAAGGAGTGGTTTAAGCTCCGCATTTAAAATTTGCTTTTTGAAGAAAACCGAGTGGTTTTAGAAATTGTTCCAACGATTCAGTTTAGGTTTTATTTTTCTTTTCATTAAAAATAATGCGTCCCATCTTTAACCTATCATTACAGATAACAACGAAAATACAACGTTCTCTTATGCTATCCGCATTCGCCACGGGGTTCCGTCATCACCCGTCAGGTTACTTAACTAACGGCAGAGCGGGGGCTGGGCTAGTGCGGGTGTAAAAGATAAGTGACGTCTAAATAGCTATCATATATAGATATTGTATATTCGTCATACGCAATAATAGGCATTCCAGATCACAGATAAACTTTATTGGATATGCAAGCAATCCGCGTTTCTTTTGAGCCTGTAAGAAAAGACGGATTACACAGTTGTAATGAATAGCCATTACCCCACCCCAGACCCCTACGGGTACGGCAAACTACCCGCCAAGTAGCCGAAGTGAAGCGGTCTCCCTCAACAACGTGAGTAGGCCACTAATCACTTCGAAATACCCGGTAGTTTGTGCACCCCATCTTGGGTCTATCCTAGGAGCAAAAACAGTAAAAACAAATAATACAACGGTGGTTACAACCGCAACCTGGATGTGCCCCGCAAAATAATATTACAACTTATTACAATTACATCGAATGAATCAATACAAAAACCCATCACAAAACCCCGGCTAATCATCACAACAGTCCAATAGAGTTCATAATCACAAACAGTTAAAACATTACAGATATGTGCAACCCCCTGCCAACCGACATACTAGCAGTTAGGGGAGGTTTACGAACTCATAATACAGTTCACAGATATAATCAAACAAGAAAATATCGTATAATTTCGATCGATCAAACCCATTAGATTCTGCTCAAAAACTTCTCTATAAACCTGAGACTTGAGCAAAAAATAAACCATACCAGAAAAGACAAAATATCACAGAAGATGCACAGAGAAAAACTGGGCTGAATCGGCCCCGACTCGGCAGCGGATCCACGGCGGATCGGTGGGATCGGCCGCGATTCCGCGGCTCAGTGGCCGATTCAGGAGCCCATTTTTTCTGTGTGTTCTTATAATTTCATTTGGGGGTGTTCTGGAGGAACTTGAAAAAATTTTGGACCTCATTTTAAAATCGACAGAAACTATGTGATATCGGGGTATTTTCCGGTTCGTTTTACGTTCGAAATTCATACGACTTTGCAAGTGAGTTAATTATTGTTTAGTGAGGCTCTGATACCACTGTAAGTCGATGTGCAACACCCCACGAGTTGCGGGGAGGCGGAAATATGAAAAACGATCTTGTTCTTGAAGCATACATCGACTAACCGAAGATCTTTGCTAAACGATAATTAACAACTATCATAGAAGTTCTAAACTACTATGTAAAGGGATTATACCTAGTGATACGTGTCCTTCGTCTTTACGATCTCTTCGTCCTCCAAGTGATAGATGATCCACCCGAGAACCCTAATCCAAGCTTCACCTCAAAACTTGAGGTAACTAAGTTTCTTTAGTTGCTAATCAAAGGAGCTTAGGTCATATAGAGTTAGGTTATGGGATGTTTTGTCTTATCTAATCCTTGTTCTCAACTCATGAGTGGTAGGATTAGAGCTTGAAGAAAGAGAGAGCTTGAGGAGAGAGAAGGTGAACTAGAATAATGAAATGAAATTGCTTCTCACTTAATATATCAAGCATAATGAATAAATCAATAAAATGAATAATAAGAGATTATTCATCATGCTTCATAAATGTATATGAGTGATTCACTATGTGAGTCATTAAGCATTTAATAATGCATTAATGACATAGTGAATCACACATTATGAGTCACAATTACATTAATGACAATGCCACCTAAACCCCTCAAGTCACCATGCTTCTAGAAGCTTCCCGAAAATTAAGAGAACGCCCTTCTCATCCGTGAAAACACGGAAAAACTTTAGACTGTATAAATCCAATAACCTGATACTAGAATCTGGCTTAAACAAAAGCCGTCTAGAAAAAACTGTCCGAATGTCGTACGTACGTTTAAACACGTTTTCGTCCGAACCCTTGTCGTAAAACCGTACGACCTCTATATGGTTTCGCCTGGAGTTGGGAAAACTCTGTGTGGGACTCTAAAGACTCTACTACTACGTTGGCAGTGGGTTAAACCACAGACCGCAAGCGGCACTAGCTGTATGTAACGGTCCCTAGGTAGATGTCGATAAGAAGGCCGATGAGGATACCCATCCGAACTCCTACTGAGCCTGTCCGTGACAATATCCGTGCAGTCCGGTCTGTTCATCTAAGAGTATCGCATGTATGGTCTAGGGAGGTGGTAGACGTCAGACCCCTAATAACCGTACAAGTCGTGTCGGTATGGCTCTATCACCATCCGAGAATCTACTGATCAATCTATCAGTAATTCTCAATCAGCCCTGGTCAGGGACTTATGGTAATGACCAACCGATCACTGTGCTATATCAACTCCCTATACCGGGAGAGACGAATCCCTAACAGTCACTCACTGCCTCCACGTGGCTCGGGACTGTGCCCAACTAAAACCTATTTGCACGACTCCTTTGAACCGTGGTAGGGTAGTAATCAAAGCACAGTGGGAACTCACACGAGAAAAATGACGACTTTAAGTCAACGGACTGTCTGCACACATGTCACCTAAGAACTGCTATCTGACGTTAGGTATAAATACCATCCAGTCAGTTCTCGGCGAGTCCTGTCTGGTGTACTCACACCCAGTGAGCATCTGTATACAATCTTAGGTGCACTCCACGAATGGCTGCGGGACCAATCCATCGCCCCTCCTCAGGGTCTAGATATGTATACACCAGTCTACTCCGGAGTATCGATGCCCAGTCTCGATACTCCTGCGACTAGGGACATCTAAGGATGTGCCTATTGACTATCCAGCTCCTACTAGTATGACTGCCATCACAACGCCGGTAGTCAGGCAAACACCCTATGGGCTTTATCAACATGTATATATATATGAATACCACGCAAAATATATCATATGTTAAGATAAAGACAAACCAAATAGCGTACTATCATATTAAGCAAGACTGTCATGTACATACATATCCCTAGCATCCTATACAATGAAGGCCTCTAGGGCATATATATCCAACAGAATCATCATTTTCCTATGTCGATTTAAACAAAGGTGGCTTAGAAAACAGGGTTAGGATCCTTTCGACTAAGGCTTTTGACTTCATTAGCCGTAAGGGTCTCATGAAGGTGTTTTTCCTTACGAGTCGTGAGGATCTCGTAGGTGCGTTTTCTTCTTAGGAATCATGAGGATTCCTAAGTATGTGTTCTCTTATAAGTCGTAAGGATCTTACAGGAATGTTTTCTCCTTATAAGTCGAGAGGACTTACAAGTGTCGTTCACAACATGAAGACATCTCATGCCATTAGTGGAATTTGGTGGGGGCGACAATTATTTGTGCATGTGGATTGTATACAGAGGTTAATATGGACTCACCTGTAGAACAGTCTGGGGGATGTGATAGCTTAAGAACAGGTTCAGATCCCTGTAGCTTAAGGCTTTTGAATCTTATGAGCCATGAGGGTCTTATAAGAAGGTTCTCCTTACGAGTCGTAAGGATCTTGTAAGTGTAATTTCTCCTTAGGAATCGTGGGGATTCCTAAGTGTGTTTCTCCCTTGTGAGTCGTAAGGATCTCACGCGGGTGTTTTCTCCTTACAAGATCGAGAGGACCTTGCAAGTATGCATGAATTTTTTTACGAGCCTGCGCCCTTTCGGGTTTTCACAAATTCGCCGGTAGCCCTGCTGTTTTTACTCATGGATCCCTTTCGGGTTTTTATCCGTGCCCATTTTGCTTGTGGACGTATCGTTTTTCTTTTATTTTTTTATTTTGCCGCATTAGCCTAAGGATACTGCGGTTCGCAGTAGTTTAAGCACGTTTCGGTCCGTAGCTAGTTTAAAAACATTGCGGTCCATCATTAGTTTAGGGACGTTTCGGTCCGTTGTTAGTTTAAGGAAATTACGGTCCGTAGCTAGTTTCAGGACATCTCGGTCCCTTCTTAGTTTAGGGACGTTTCGGTCCATACCGATTTTAAGGCACGTTTTCGCTGGATACTATTTATAGAGTTTGGGCTTGGGAAGATAGCGAGCGGACATAGGTGTTGTCATCTATCGTTAACTTAGGCCGTGAGTCGTTAGGCATAGTATTTTTTTAGGAGCCGTCCGTTTATTGGCCGAAAGGGTCTTTCTCCATGCATATCCATGAGCAAGTAAGCCCCACCTTGGTAGACTTTGTCTATGATGTACGTGCCCTCATAGTTTGGCTCGAATTTCCCCCATTTGGCATGATTGGAGATCATAGGTCTCTTGACCACTAGCATGAGTTCGCCTTGGCGGAACGTTCTCGGCCTAGTCAATTTTTTGTATGAGCATGCCATCTTTGCTTTGTAAGCCTCTAGGTTTTACTGCGTCATGAGACAAGTTTCATCGAGGGCGTCGAGCTCCTCAAACCTAAGATGAGCATTCTCTTCATCTGTTAGCTCATAATGAACCGCCACTCATAGAGAGGGTAGCTTTATCTCGAGGGGGAGTACCGATTCTGTGCCGAATACCAATGCATACGGCGTTGTATTTATGGCTGTTTTGAACGTGGTCCGATAAGCCCAGAGAGCTTCATGTGGTCTCTCGTGCCAGTCCTTTTTATTTTTGGACACCATTTTCTTTATGATCTTTGTCAAGGATTTGTTGAAAGTCTCAGCTAGACCGTTAAATCGGAGATTATAAACCAAAGAGTATCTCCAATCTATGTTATGTTGCTGTGCGAAGCGGCTGATCCTGTGGTTTCTGTAGGCCGGCCCATTATCGGAGATAATCCGTCGCGGAATGCCGAACCGATAGATGACGCGTGTCTTGAAGAAATGGAGGATGTTCTCCATCTTCACTTCTCTTAGCGGTACTGCTTCTGCCCACTTAGAGAAGTAATCTGTTGTCGCCAATATGAACCGATGTTCTCTGGATGACGCTGGTTCAATGGGCCCAATTATGTCGGTTCCCCACATTTCGAACGGCCAGCTTGCCACTGTTGGGTGTAGCGGATTTGGATGCTGGTGGATGAAGTCTTCATAAATTTGGCACGAGTGGCACTGCTTCGCGTATTCGAGGCAGTCCTGAATCATTGTGGGCAAGTAGTAGCCCATTCTTTTGATCTTCAGCTTCATTTTTGGCCCAGCTTGATAAGAACCGCAGAGTCCGTCGTGAGTTTCTTGGACGACTCTCCTTGCTTCTTCTGGTCCCAGGCATCTTAGCTATAGAGAGTCGAACGATCTCTTATATAGAGTATCATTGACGAAGGCGAAAGACAGAGCTCGTTTTATGAGCTGATGTCTTGAGGATGCGTCTTCAGGTGTTCGGTGGGATTTGAAGTAGTCTATAAAGACTTCTCTCCAATCCTTAGCCTCTTCTTGGTTCTCTATTTGTAGGACCGTTTGCCTGGTCGTTTCCTTTTCTTCAGACGACTCTGGGTATATTTCTGCTGGTGCGAGAAACCGATGGCTTTGCACAACGATCCTTACGTCATCGAGGTTTTCGTTAGCCAGTTCTTTAGCGAGTTTGGCTAATGCGTCCGCCTTACTATTTTCTGTACGCGGTATGCTTTCCAGGGTGTAGGAGGGAATTTGCATCAGCAGCTGCTGCACTCTCTCGCCGTACTTTACCAACACTGGTTTGCACGTTTGATAGTTGCCATTTACTTGACTAACGACCAGCTGGGAGTCCCCATATATAAGGAGATTTTCGATTCTCATGTCGACAGCGATCTCAAGACTTGCTATCAAAGCCTCATATTCCGCTTCATTATTTGTTCTCGGCTCTATCAAGAAAAAGGCAAAGCGCATTATCCCTCCTTGCGGAGTCACGAAGATAAGGCCTACCCCCGATTTGATTATAGGAGCGGTGTGCTTTCTCCTCTTCATGGAAGATGCCCCATCAAAGTAAAGTTCCCATCGGGTATCACTCCTCCTCTCTTCCTGTCGATCATGTCAAACTCGTGCTCATCTGGCAATTCACAGTTGAGGGGTGAATCGACCGGTATCGGATGCTCAGCGAGGAAGTCGGCGATGGCATAGCCTTTCACTGCCTTGAGAGGTCGGTATGTTATCGAGAATTCCATTAAAAGTAGGGCCCATTTAGCAAGCCGTTCTGTCAGAATGGCTTTTGACATCAAATATTTAAGAGGGTCCACTTTTGATATGAGATGGACCTCATGCGCCAAAGCATAATGCCGAAGCTTTGTTATCGCGAAGATTAACGCCAGGCAGTGTTTTTCGATAGGGGAGTAGTTGTTTTCTGCCCCCAGGAGAACTCGACTCAAATAGTAGAGGGCTCTATCTTTCCCTTGGTCATTCTCTTGTGCCCATAACGCGCCTAACGAAACTTCGAGGGCTTTTGTGTACAGGATGAGGGACTTTCCTTTGATTAGAGCGGTCAGTACCGGCGGATTTTGCAGGTATTGCTTGATTTTGTCCAGTGCGCTTTGGCATTTGCGATCCCAAACGAACGGGGTTCCCTTCTTCATCAAGTGACTGTAGGGACGGCATTTGCCAGAGAGGTTGGCTATGAAACGCCAGATATACGCGAGCTTTCATTGGAGAGACCGCAATTGCTTGAGAGTTCTTGGCGAAGGAATTTCCATAATCGCATTGATCTTTGATGGATCTATTTCGATGCCCCGGTGTCGGATGATGAACCCTAGGAATTTTCCCGAGGAAACTCCAAACGCGCATTTGAGAGGGTTCATCTTCAGATTGTATTTTCGAAGATGCTGAAACACTATTTTCAAATGCTCCCAGTGTTCCTCATATGATTTGCTTTTCACCACGATGTCATCGATATAGCATTCGACGATTTCATGTATGAGGTTATCGAAAATCTTCATCATGGCCCTCTGATAGGTAGCGCCGGCGTTCTTCAGACTGAAAGGCATCACTTTGTAGCAGAATATGCCCAGAGGAGTCCGGAAAGCGGTATGCTTCTGGTCTTCGGGATGCATCTTTATTTGATTGTACCCTGATGGTCCGTCCATGAAGGAAAAGACTTCGTGAGTGGACGTGTTGTCTATCATCAGCTCGGTAACCGGTACGGGAAAATCATCCTTCGGACATGCTTTGTTGAGGTCCCAAAAGTCTACGCGGATATGCACCGTCCCATTTTTCTTTATCACTGGGACAATGTTGGCGATCCAGTCGGGGTATTGAACTTCTTGGATGAAGCCGGAATCGATTAGCTTCTTGACTTCGGCGTTGATACTCATTTCAAGTTCGAGACGCATTCTTCTTGATACTTGTTTGACTGGCTTGACGCCCGGAGATATCGCCAACTTATGCACAGCTATTTCTGGATCTAGCCCCGGCATCTCGGAGTAGCTCTATGCGAAGCAGTCCTTATACTGCATGAGAACGTCTTTTAGCGTAGCCACCTATTCTTTAGACAGCGGCTCGCTGACGAACGTAGGCCGCGGATCGTTTGCCGTCCCCAAGTCGATTTTCCTTAGGTTGTCCGCAGTGGTGTGTATCCCATCTTCCAACTCTTTTGGCGCCGGTGGAAATTCTGAGATCAATTCCTCTTCATCCTCGTTTTTGAAGCACCAGAAGGGGTTATCCATATTCTCGGGCACTCTTTCTTCTGACAGCGTTATCACGTGACAGGTACGAGATCGTTTCCAAGACCGATGTTGATCTGGTTCTACTCTCGCCATATACGTTGCTTTTGGCACATGCTTTTGTGGTGAGTCTACCCTCCAACTGTTGGATAGGGTGAATCTGCCGAGTTGATATTGGTCTTTGACCCAGTTTTTGAAGGGGAAGCAGTCTTCAAGAGGATGTCCTATCGCTCGGTGATAGGAACAATAATCTAGGTGATGAACCCCGTTTTCCTGATCAGGATGCCGAGACTCCAGGAGTGTCATCATCTAATGTTTCATGACGAGGTCTAAGATCTTCCTTGTCTTGTCTCGAGGGAAAGAATATGCTCGACCCATTTTTTCATAAGAGACGGCTTCCGACTGACATTTTTTTCGATCGCGTGGCTTTTTGGATCCGTTTTGCTGTCTTGGAATGCCGTCCCCGTTCTTAACCTTATCATTGCTTCTGCGCCGGGCTTTCTTTTAGCCACGAGAGTGCATAGCGGGTGGGGGGTGAAAGGGATCGTCATCCTCCGCAGCCTGCTGAATGATACGTTGCGTCCTGGCCTTTTCGTAAATAGCCATTTTGCGGATATGATCATCCCGAACCCTTTGACCTGCTTCTCTGATTAGCTTGTCAATCTGTTCTTCAAACGACGGGTTCAGCATTTTTATGGCATGACCTCATTCTGGTTTAGCGTCAGCGTCTTTTAAAAGAGCATTCCCTTCTTCATCAAGATCATTTATGACACAGCAGTCATGAAATTGCTCCCGTTTCTTAGACCGGACATATCCAAGCCCAATCGTTTCCATTTTTCCGTTGGGCAATTTTCGTTGAGTTCCGGGGATGTTCCAAATTCTGTTGAAGAACTGAGCTTTTCGAGGAGTCTGTTTGAAAGGTACGCCTTTGCATCTTAATAACCTTCTCAATCCCTCCGTGTAGTATATGGGCAGACGGATGGGTTGGAGCCCGTCGAGCGCAAAATCAGCACCATGCCAGACTTCTCTTTCGACTTTAGTCTCCGTGGATCGATTGAATAGGATCGCCTTTTCACCTCTTCACCTGGGAGGGACGTAGAATGTATGCAGCTCTTGCACACTATGTCTCAAGCGAATCAAGCTCTCTGTAGTGCTGCTGCGGAACCATGGCGATTTTCAAACTCTGATCATTTCCAGTGAGGGCCTACATTGATGGACGGACCGAGAACACTGCATTGACTTCGTCTTCAGAATCGCTGCCAAAGACCAGAATAGGGGTAGATGGTCCCGGGTTGTGGCATTGGGGCGGCCCCGAATAGACTATCTCTTCTTCCTCCTCGGTATCGCTCCCAAAGACCGGAATAGTGGTGATAGCTTTTTGCTTATTCTCCGGTGTATGGCAATTTTCCGTATCTTCAAAGTCTGGTAGGAAATACTTTGCATCTTCGTAATTTCGGACTTCATTTACGGAGAACGGGTTCAGTTCCCCAGTCACGGTATACTCAAGACCATCTTTGAAATACTTCATACACTGATGATTTGTAGAAGGGATGATGTTGTACTCGTGTAACCAAAGCCTGCCGAGCAATACGTTGTAGCAGGTCTTGGCATCAATGACATGAAATTTGATGTCAGTGACGAGCAACCCGAAACGTAATGTCAGTATTACGGACCCGAGCGTCCGTGATGACTGGGAGTCGAATCCGGAGATGGTGATTTTTTCCCGAGCGTGGTGCCGAACGCTCATGCAGATTTCTTTTAGCACCATCACATTTAGGAGGTTGACAGAGGACCCGTTGTCAACTAAGATTTTCCCTATCTTGATGTCATGGCAATACCCGGTGACATACAGGGGACGGTTGTTCTTGCACATTCCGAGGAGGAGATCTTCATTGCTGAAAGTGATGTCAGCTACGCGCACTTCTTCCAGCTTGTCCTTCGTCTTTTCTTCGGCAAGGAAGGCTTGAAACTGCTCGGGCTCTTGTAATGCCTTAATCAGAGAATCCCGCGTCTCTTTAGACAACAGAAGAGCATCCAAGATGCTTAGCTATGAGGGTATCTTCCTCAAGTGTGCTAGGACATTGTAATCTACTTTGTTTTTCTTGGGCGGGTCCCTGGCTGCCAGCTCTTTGACGAGTCGATCATCGAGGGAGATATCTTCAGGGACCTTTTCTTTCCACTTATCTTTTTTGTTCGACCCCTTGTTTGTGGGTCTAAGATTCTTTTCAGGCAACGTACGGCTACGCAGCTGAATATTCTCACAGTTCTTTATTTCTTCCTCTTTTCCTGAGGTGGATTCTTTGAAGAGAGGGCCGAGGGCTATTTCTTCATCAGAATCACTTCCAAAGGTGAGAACTTGCGATCCCTCGGAATCAATCATGTGACAATTTCCGGCAGTTCTTTTGTGCTCATCTGTCGTGCTTCTCTGTTCCCGACGAGTTTTGCACTTCATTCGCTTGAACTGTTGTCGGTGAGCAACGTATCCCTGCCACCACTTTTTAAAGGTCATGCATTCTTCGGTAGGGTGTGCAATCCTTTGATGGTACAAGCAGTAGTTAAGGTGTACATCCGCTTCGTAAAAGTGTAGACCGCCAGGAGTATTTCCTTTGGAAGATGGCAGCTTCATTCCTATTGACAAGGCTTTAGCGAACCGTTTCCTTGCCTTGAGCCTGTTTTTTTCTGCTGCAGGCGTGCTTCAATCTAGTCGGGGTACTTGGCAACTCATTCGTACCATGATTTCTTTTGCTTAATGCCGACGCCTGGCTCTTTCGAATATGGCCATTTCACGCTCTTGATCAGCATTTCTCTTCTGACGGGCTTTGTTCAGCAGCATGTCAATCATCTCGTCTAACGGTTCTAAGGATTTTGGGACCGATCCTTCCCCCAACTCCTTTATATTATCTTCTGACGCCGAGTGAGCTTCTTCGTCATTTGCTGACAAATGAGAGATCATGTGACAATTTGCTACATAATCCTCGGGTTCTTCTGACGAGTCTTCTCCCTCATCATTGGCATTATTTCCGCTCTCAAGGATATAGCTGAGAAACTCTTGGAGTGTGACCGGGGTTCGCACCTTCTGGTTATATTCCTCCAGTGCGTCAATATGCCTTTGCAAATTTGTGCGTTTGTCATCAGACTGCGCGGGCTTTTTGGTCTTCTTCTTGTTCTTCGAAGACTTCGACAGCTGGACCTGTGTATTTTTCCCATCGTTACCAACTCCCAGTGTCGGGCACGGTTTCAGCATTCTCTCAATGATCTCTAGCTCCAGTGGGCTTTTTCATCTAATTGCCGGACATGCTTGAAGGTCTTTCAGCATCCTTTTAGTCTTGTTTGAAAGAGCAACTTCCCATGGAGCTTCTTCTATAAATGAGCATGATGCCCTCAGCGTGTCCACCATTTTAGGAGCGTGCGGTTGTGGCGAGTTCACCTTCCAGTTTTCGGACAACGCGAATTTGCCTTGTTGATATTGGTCCTCAATCCAGTTTTTGAAGACGAAGCAACTTTGATTGGATCGCCCAATATTCGGTGATAGGGGCAGTAATTGGGATTGTTGACGTCGCCGGGCTGCAGTGGGCGTTTCGGATCCGGAAAGGTGATGAACCTGTTGTGCACCGCTAGTTCGAACAGTCTTCTCGTTTTATCCCGAGGAAACGAGTAAGGACGTCTCAACTTTTCATCAAAGAATCATGATTTTTTGCCTTGGCGAGCAACCGGTTTCGGATCACTCAACTGTTGCTGAACGTTGGCGATGAAGCTAGATTTACTTTTCCCCTTTTCATTTCGAAGCTCCGTTTTCGAGGAGGGCGGTCTATGGCCCATCTGGTCAATTTGGCCCAGCTTTTCAATCAAGGCCTGGAAGGTGGTTGATTGGTCTCAAAAATATCTATTAACCGCAATCAAAAACGGCATCGCTTGGTAGCTAGCCGGTAAGTACGGGTCGGTCCACAGGGATGTTGTGAATTTCCTAATCGCTCTTACGAGTTAATTCCTATGGGCATCGGATTGATTTAATCTAAAAACTGAATTAATCTAGATCTAAATCTTGCTAGGGTTAGGTCTAGGTTATGTTTGGAAAGTCTATAAATCTCACCGCTTTCTATACCCATATTAAGATCTTATTAGGAGTTATGGTAATTATTAATAAATGGGATTAGAATCATTTGGAAAGATGTTTTCTTCCTCTAGGTTCTTGTCATTCCTTTATCAATCCTTACCCTAATCTCCATGGAAAACAATCACAACCGGGCCTTTATACTACGATATCATCGCTACCTCGAGAGATAGGGTGCCGTAGGGAGCGGTATGTGCATGTATGCATAGAGTCCTATTAATTATATATGATGGGCAAGAAAGGGGTGAGAGATCTTCATCTCTCAAACCTTCCCCAAATCTAACCCTAACAAGCGAGGAGACTACTCGCTTATTAGGGAATTGAAGAACATTTATCTAGGGCAGAGAATAAAAGATCTAACTAGGGTAAGGAATTAAATTTAACTAGGACAAGAACAGAAATTTAACCTAGGGCAGAAAATAAAAAACTTACAAATTGATGCTCTCCAAAAGAAATCTGAATTTTATTAATGAAGGGAGGCATAGACTTTACAATGATTTAGAGTTCCTATTTATAGAGGATAGGAAACCCTAGGTTACAATTGATTCGCATGTCTACATTTACCAAAATATCCTTAGGAAGACCTAGTCAAAGTAGACTCCAAGCTTTGGTGAAATTTTATGTCTCTGTCTCTTTAAAAGGAAGTATTGGGCCTTGAAATTTTCTTTGTTGGCTCTTCTGTCTTTGGGCTTCCTTATTATTTGGTTATTTTATTAAAATAGCTTCTATGTTTCTTCCAGATCTCCAGTGAATAATTGCGGTGGACTTTTAACCGTTCGCTTTGTAATCTTGGACCTTGCATTGCCTTGTACTTTGTGAATTTTATCTTTGATGTAGGCTTGATCAAGAGTTTTCTGTTTGTTGGTCAAAGTCCACTTTTGCATCGTCTTTTCATCGTTTTCACTGTTTTCTGTCCAAGAACCTGTAACCTGTAATATATAGCAGATATGCGTCAAAAGCACCTGTTTATTTATAAAACGAATAAGAATGGGGAATATAATAATAAAATATTATGGTGTGAACAAATACCCCCAAACTTATCTTTTGCTCGTCCTCGAGCAAACTTATTTTTTTATTCTCTACAAAAAACCTAGCCTCACTTTCGCAGGGAAACGCGATTGCATTGAGCTCGTACAACAAGCCGTTAAACCTGTAGGTGTCCCTAGTAGGAGGAGTGTTGTCTCCTGAGGGTTTTCAGCGGATACTACCCACAAAATCCTATCAATTTGGCTTTTCGACTTTAATTCTCCAATTAGGTTTTCTAACAAGGAATTCTATTATCGTCGACTCGTAAATTATCCACCCATATTCTTCACACTTTCTCATCATTTAACTTAAGATTATGTATGTTTTATAGACTTACTTAGCTTTCGGCATCTCTTAAGTTTTCCTTCTAGGGTTCCATCTCTACTTAGGAATTTCTATCAACCCTTACTAAAGATACAAATTCTATTCTTCACTCCTTTCTCTCATCTAAACTCCAATCACATATCCCTACGTATGTGTATTGATCATCCCTACACTTGGAAATTCAAATTAAGCAATCATACTCTCGTCCGTTGTCCAAAACACTTCTTAATTGGTGAATTTTTAAATGAATTTTGCTTACACATCCTTCTTGCGACCGTTAATACTTCTTGAGGTACCAGCAGCCGATTACAAGATGTGTTTGCACATTAAAACGTAATTCCTAGTCTTGCAACACCCAAGGTTTTAACAGTGACTCCCAAACCAGTTGGTCTAAGGCACTAGGTGATGAAGCACCCTCGCTAAATATTTTTTTCATTAATGCAGCCTTAAGTAATCACAAAAACCAGTGTTCATTTTTTTCTCTTTATTCACTTTTTTTCTCTTTTATTTTCATTGTACTAAGGACTTTAGACAAGAGCATTTCAAGGTCTCCTCTATTATTCTAAGTTTCAAGGTGCGTGATTGTGCAAATTGTAGGGTATACATTTTCAGAATCTAGACTTAAGCTATGAATTATTTTTCAAACTTATACTCTAATAAAAATATCAATACTTTTCATTTGCTTTGACTTAGCCCAAGAAGTGAACTCAAAATTTGCCTATTTCTAAATAAACTACAAAGACATACACTTTCTACCGTTAAACTCTAAAGAAGGTTATTTTTAGGGTTTTTAATTTACTACGTCTAAGATCTAGTTGTTCCTAGCTAGTTAACATATCTGTCAAACTCTAGTCAAATAAGGCCAAAATTGAATACATTAATTTTTATAATTTTTGAAATTTTTTAATTTTTATGGGTTTTAAAATAAGTATGCAAATGCAAAAATATACACATGAATGCGAAGGAAGAAGACTTACCGAGTATACCCCCAAACTTAAATTTGACAGTGTCCTCACTGTCATGCTACACCAAGAGGGTCAAAATGTCGGCACTCCCTTGTTTATTTATTTATAATTTTTTATTTTTTTATTTTTTATTTTTTATTTTTTTATAGAAAAAGAAAACAAAAAGTATATATACATATATACAACAAGGTCTTCCCCAAACAAGGTCTTACACAAGCTAAATGTTAGCACCAACCATTTAAAAATCTTATCGTGGTAATGGTAGAGTTGGTGAAAGGAGGGAGTGGAAAGAAAAGAGATGAGAAGCACACGAGACCGTATGGAGGTAGAAACGGGATACAGTCTCGGTGGGGGAGAAGAATGGCGGAAAAGAGAAAGAAGTGGAGTGCGATCTTGAGGGTGTAAATCGAGTGAATAAATTAGCGCAATTTGTGATGACCGATGTGTTAAAAGCGATTGTGCTAACCTATCAACCCGTCGAGAAATGGGGTCAAATCCCTCAAGATTCGCAAGAAAGCATGGGTACGCTGAACTTGGTATTGGAGATGAAAGCGTAACAGTCTCTTGCACGGTCGGAACGATAGGACAGACGAAAGGGAGTGAATTAGGGATAGGCTCATTCTTACCGTAGTAAACTATCTCGAATTTGAAAGATTCCATCAATGGTTCGAAACGACTGTAAGCAACCGAGTCTGATGGATCAACTAACTCATCTGAAAATTCAAAGGACTCACACTCGGACGGTGAGACTTCAACATCGTCTGAAAAAGTGAAACACTCGTAAGTGTCATCGGCTGTGAGAACTGTGTCAGATTCAAAGGAAAATTTTTCAAGTTCACAGTCTTCAAGCGTGATCTTTTGCGTGGTTGGAACGATGGAAAGGAGGGAGGGTGATTTAGTTAAAGGTTCAAGAGGATGAATTGAAAAATCTGACACATCAAACAAAAATGGTTCATTCTCAATACTATCTTCATAATCCTCCTCAATACTATCCTCATAATTCTCCTCAAAATTTAGCATATCCATGCCATTATCATCAAAATCAAGACGCATATGAAGTTCGGGAGAAACATTTAATGACTCGGGATGATGAATTGGACATAAAATTTCAATCAAATCGACAGGTTCATCATCCAAAATATTCCCGGCGTCTATATCCTCAATCAAGTGAAAATCAATATTTTCTGACACCTTATCAAAAGCATGGATATTTATCAATTCAGGTTCTAGATTGGAGGTGTAAAGATCGAAAGGATTAAGTGTGGTTTCACTCGAAAGGGGTTCTTCACAATCTGGAAAATCAAGCACTACAAAGTCACACAACTTGTTTTTATTTTCAACTTATGAATCGTTTGGGACAATCGATGGAAAACCGGAGTTGTGGGTTTCAATTGGGTATGGGTAGGTTTGATTTGGAAATGTATAGAACTCACTCGCTCCTCTCAAATTTTCCCTCTGTCCAACCGCCTCCTTATACATTGAAAAATTTGGAGCTAGTAGAAAACTAGCTATCGGTTCACTAAGTTGTATAAGGGCAGCTACGGATGCATCCACATTCCTAATCATTTTGTTTGTTGCTAAGATATAAGCTTCCAACGACTCTTCCAAACTAGACTTGGGTGGTGAGGGGGTTTCGGTAAAAGATTCGAAATTGTTTGGATATGTGAAACTCCCAAAAGGCTGTGTAGAAACAATGTCTAGTGACGGTGGGAAAGACGGGTAGGACTGGTAGGAAGTGGGTGGTTGGACAGGATTAGGATCAACATGTAGATAAAAAGGTGGATGAACTTGTTGATTCCTAGAACTAGATGAGGGGAGAGGGGTGAAAGATCGGCTACGAGATTGAGCGATATGCTCAGCAATGGACATCGGTTTAGGAGTTACAGCAGAACTTAAAAAAGTGGTATCAGCATATGAAGGTGGTAAAGGTAGACATGGTTGACACAAAATGGGTTGAAAAGTCGAACTGTTTCTCCTAGACGCTTCTATTTGATCTTTCAACGAAATTTTTGGCTTGGGGGGATCTTCCTTAAATCGACCGAAACAATTGACGTACGAAGCAAAGTTAGGTTCGGGATACCAAAATTCGGCAAGAGATTTGTGATGTGGGGTACCCATGATGTCAGAAGGAGAAGAGAAAGAAGGTGGGTGTAAGTGGGGTGCAAGGATTTCTTAGCGAAAGAAGCAAGTTTTTATAAAAACATTTCCTTTTTCCTTTTTCTCTTTATTTAGAACTGTTTGCAAAAAGATTTTCGAGAAAAGAGTTAAGACACACTTTCGATCAACCAAAAATGCACAATCAGGCCTAGTTCTAGGGTCACCTAGGTCAGCTAGACAGCTCCTAACTGTTCCAAAAGGCTAGAAATAGGACATCAAACCATCTCTTCACCGCCAATTGCGGCCAGGTAAGTGCCAGGTAAGTGGGAGGCTCCCCGCTACAAGTAGCGGTCCTAATTAAGTAACCAATTGCCTTGACACACTTGCCTAGACACCGCAAAGTCAGGTTAGGATTAACGGCTGATGCCTATAACCAGTTCTCTGTCCTATTGAGCTCGAAGTCCTTAGGGCTGAGTCTAGTATTTTTTAATTAAGATATGGTCAATGCAAATGCCTTATGTGATTTCTGGGGTCCTGGGAAGGGTGATGAAATCCCCACCCAATTTGAATTGGTCAAAAGCCCCTTAAAGTCAGTTTTAAAGATATGCAAAACAGAAAAATCACTTGCAATCAAATCTTTTTATTTTATACGCGGCGCAAAGAATCCTGCACAAAATTGTTATTTGGAAGGGGAAGATTTTTAAGCGCAAAGAATCCTGCAGGAGATTTTTTAAAGGAGATATCAGAGATTTGCAGAGGAGGAGATCAGAAGACTTACAGATTTTTTTATTTTTTTTTACCGCGCTTATGCCTTTTTTTTGACTCGACCAAAACGCGGCGGTTCCGCGGTCGAAAGTAGGCTCGAGCGGCGGTTCCGCGGTGGCAGGAATGGATCAATTCTCCGGATTTTTTTTTGGTCACCAGATCACCGCGGTTGACTTGTTGACCGGGTCCTCCAACTTTCTTCTGTTGTCTGTTGTGATATTCCTCTGTTTGTTCAGATTTGATATTTGCTGTTTTGATCTCTGAAGATTTCCAGATCCGAACTTGATTGTAGATCCTGCAAAATTCAAACAAAGATACCCTTCACAAAATAACAAAATGATAAATTTATATATATATATTTTTGATTTTTCAGTTTTTATGATTTTTTAATTTTAGATTAACCCGAAATTGCAAAAAGGAAATAACACGCCATCCCCGGCAACGGCGTCATTTGATTGGTCTCAAAAATATCTATTAACCGCAATCAAGAACGGCGTCGCTTAGTTGCTAGCCGGTGAGTATGGGTCGGTCCACAGGGATGTTGTGAATTTTCTAATCGCTCTTACGAGTTAATTCCGATGGGCATCGGATTGATTTAATCTAAAAACTGAATTAATCTAGATTAAATCTTGCTAGGGTTAGGTCTAGGTTAACTTTGGAAAGTCTATAAATCTCACCGCTTTCTATACCCATATTAAGATCTTATTAGGAGTTATGGTAATTATTAATAAAGGGGATTAGAATCATTTGGAAAGATGTTTTCTTCCTCCAGGTTCTTGTCTTTCCTTTATCAATCCTTACCCTAACCTCCATGGAAAACAATCACAACCGGGCCTTTATACTACGGTATCATCGCTACCTCGAGAGATAGGGTGCCGTAGGGAGCGGTATGTGCATGTATGCATAGAGTCATATTACTTATATATGATGGGCAAGAAAGGGGTGAGAGATCTTCATCTCTCAAACCTTCCCCAAATCTAACCCTAACAAGCGAGGAGACTACTCGCTCATTAGGGAATTGAAGAACATTTATCTAGGGCAGAGAATAAAAGATCTAACTAGGGTAAGGAATTAAATTTAACTAGGGCAAGAACAGAAATTTAACCTAGGACAGAAAATAAAGAACTTACAAATTAATGCTCTCCAAAAGAAATCTGAATTTTATTAATGAAGGGAAGCATAGCCTTTACAATGATTTAGAGTTCCTATTTATAGAGGATAGGAAACCCTAGGTTACAATTGATTCGCATGTCTACATTTACCAAAATATCCTTAGGAAGACCTAGTCAAAGTAGACTCCAAGCTTTGGTGAAATTTTATGTCTCTGTCTCTTTAAAAGGAAGTATTGGGCCTTGAAATTTCCTTTGTTGGCTCTTCTGTCTTTGGGCTTCCTTATTATTTGGTTATTTTATTAAAATAGCTTCTATGTTTCTTCCAGATCTCCACTGAATAATTGCGGTGGACTTTTAACCGTTAGCTTTGTAATCTTGGACCTTGCATTGCCTTGTACTTTGTGAATTTTATCTTTGATGCAGTCTTGATCAAGAGTCTTCTGTTTGTTGGTCAAAGTCCACTTTTGCATCGTCTTTTCATCGTTTTCAATGTTTTCTGTCCAAGAACCTGTAACCTGTAATATGTAGCAGACATGCGTCAAAAGCACCTGTTTATTTATAAAACGAATAAGAATGGGGAATATAATAATACAATATTATGGTGTGAATAGTGGTCGGCTTGAAAAACATCATGAATTGGGATATAGTCGCCTGCGGATCGAGGGTTCCCACGAACATGCCCACGGCAGGAGCTTCTTCTATGCGTTGTTTGCATCTCGACTACAGGTTCCGCCGCCGAATTGCGTACTGAACCCATGTTTCTCCCGGCTTCACTCTAGCGTTAATTAGTGCGGTGATCGGGGTGCACTCGCTAGCGCTCGCGAATCTTTGTGTAAACAGTAGCTCCATTTTTGCAAATTTCTTGACAGAGTCATTCAGGAGCTCGGAGTACCATTCGAATGCTGTCTCCGACAAACTGCCCACAAACTGGCGAAGCATCAGTTTGTCATCACCCCCAGTATTACCATACAAAGCCCTGAATTGAGAAACGTGCCGGTGTGGATTTAATGTCCCCTTATACACATGGAATTTATTGATCGTATATCCTTGTGGGTACTTTATTTAATCGTACCAACCCGGATAAGGTCATCCAGTCCTGACGATTTGCTCGGCCGCTTCGCTCTCCTGATGAGCTCGTATCTGTTGAGCTATATAGTCGTCAAGGGCGGCTTTGGAGATTGTCTCTTCCCTGGCTGCTGGTAGAGCCGGAAGAGGGTTTGATGTGTCCCCTCTATCGTCTTCAAGAATTATTGGAGGGTCTTCAGCTGGAGGATCCGGCTGTATCATCATCACGACCATATCTTGGAACAAGAGCACCATTTGTTTTATGTTGGCCACTTGTTCCGCGGCCTCTTTGCCTTTCTTCTCGAGCATTCTTCGGAGGAACTCGGCGTCGGTTTCCTATTCCTGGCGCTGCTCTGACGACGTCACCAGGCTTTCATTCAGCCTAGTGAGCACGGCCATCTTCGTTAGCATCTCCTGGAGCTTTTGCTATTGCTCCTGAGCCTTTGTCACAGACCGGGTGAGTGGTCGATAACCCGTGGAGATACGGCTATCCTGTTTCCCGGAAGCCATGTAGATGGTGTGCACTACCATGCCCCCAGACTTGGGGCGTTTGGATTCAGCACCCATGAGATTTGTCGCAGACACAGGGATTTTCTCCAGCCTTCTTCTTTTATGGACGATCGAAGTTGAGGGGGCTGTTGCAGGTGATACTTTCCGCGGTGCGGCGGCGGGATGGTCTTCCTTTAGCCGAACTTTCATTTTCTTCTGTCGACAGGAGTATTCCTTGTCGATCACAGAGTCTTGGACTCTTCGCCAGACCTTATAGATTTTTTAGGACAGCCGCTGAGGAGGCTACTCCGGCTTCGCTTTTGTAACATTTTCAGCAGGTGGAGGAGACCTTTTCAATACGGCAGTTGGAGAGTTCTTACGCACCCTCCTGAGCGGCTCAAAACTGTTTTCAGTTGGAAAAGCAGCGTCGATTTCCACCGTTGGAGCTGGTGGGGTAAGTCTAGAGGGGGAACTGCCCCCAGCCTTCTCTACTCGGCGCCATTGGTGACGTCGAGCATGTCATGTAGATAGGAATTGCTCAGTTATGGGGGTGGCTTCATCATGCCCCCTGTTCTACTGAAGGGTTGCTGGGGTCAACTTGTCGAAGACCGACGTCCGCTGAGAGGGAATGGTCAATCTTGCAAAGACCGACTTTTTGGCAGGGGAATCATTTGTAATGATCTCACCCGAAGCAGGAATTGGGATTTCCAATCTTGCAAAGACTGACCCCTTAGCCGGAGAAGCCCCTCTAACAACTTCGTTTACCGGAGCTGGGATGGCTATCCGCTTCGGGATAACTCCTTCGGGTATTGCAGGCTTCTTCATGGGCCCGCTTGAGCTTTGGCCTAGCCTGTTAAAGACCGAGGAGTTGGACTTGGACGACCTGTTGAGAAGGGTCGTGGTAGTGGTAAGCCGATCAAAGACCGACTTCTTCGGAGATTCCCATGATGGTACTGGGGCGTTGAAGCTCATTGGTGGGAGCATGGTCCCGAAGAACAACCCAGTGGTGGCCTGTGTCACCTGTTCCACCGGCATTGAGAAAATGGAGGCTGCTTGAGGCCCGTAAGTTACTCCTTCAGATAGGGTAGAGCGGGAGTTGTTGCTGCAGTTGGTGCGGTTGGAAGCCATTGACGCCATCTTCTCTTCTGCATGGAGCAAGACACTAAATCTTAGTACCTCGAATCCAGGCAACCATATCAAACCGCGATTCGTTCGCGAACACGACACACGAAGTGTGGAGTGGAAAGAGAAAAAGGTCCCACCGGGCGTGCCAGAATCTGTTCACCACCGAAAGACACGACCAGGACCTTGGGACGTCTGGCCTGAATTTTAGGGGCAGATGCTATTTTGATATATCCGTCCACCTCTTCGAAGATGTCAAGTTGATTTATGGCACCGCGTATCGGAGGTTTGGATGGATGCGGCCGTTGTAGCAGACTTCATCAGATTCCCCCTCATTGTGAGGTTTTTTTTATATTGTGGGGACGCTCTTCCCTGCAGGCACAAGCCCCTGCAGTTAATTATGTTACCGCATGGCAGTAACCACTTTCTCCTGCTCCAGAAGGTCACTTCGTGTCGTGTATGTTTGTTTTATTTTTTTGTTGCCCGTGGATTGTATACGAAGACTAATTTATGTTGTCGCCTGTATGTCGGGGATTAGTCCAAATCCGTATTTTCTTAGATTTGGGTTTGGTGAATTTAAGGCTCGTTAACCTCGTTTGAGATTAAGATCAACTTAAATGTTTGTTAGAGACATGTTAGTCTAATTTTAGACTAATGTCTACTTAACGGGGGTTTGGGGTCATTTTTGATCCAATGAAAGAGCATTTGGGCTCTATCATTTTAGTTTAGGGATGTTACGGTCCATAGTTTAAGGACATCATAGTCCATGAATCATAGTCCACAGGTTTTAGTTTAAAGACGTTACGGTCATAGGGTTTAGTTTAAAGACATTACGGTCATAAGATTCAGTTTAAAGACGTTATGGTTATGGAATTTAGTTTAGGGACATTACGGTCCGTGGAGTTTTGTTGTTGGTTATCAGGACCCGCCACCTCTCTGAAGACGTTGAAGAATTACAACGACATATATCAGAGGTGTGGGGAGATATACCCTTGAACCAAAGAATGTTCATCAGGTACTTGGTATTCCTATTTGACATTAAGGCCAATTTAAAAGAAGACATATGGGCTCGGTCGATTTAGGGTTTGGCCACCCTTAGGCTCAGCCCACTTTATTTATTTGAACTTAATCCCTTATGTTCAACAATGCTGAGCATTGAGCTGGGTCTTGATGCTCACCCTCCTTCCTTTGTTTTGTATCGAGTGTTGAACACTCTTTGTAGTGCTGGGCTCTATTTAAAGAGCGCTCTTTATTTCACCAGCGCCTTCGTGAGGGGCACGTGAGGCACGGAGCGCTCTTTATTTCATCAGTGCCTGGCACTGAGTGCTAAGCTCTTCTTATAAAATGGCACCCACGTGAGGAGCACGTGGAGCGCTTGGCGCTGAGCGCCAGACTTGTAGAGTTAAGCACTTCTTATAAAATAGCGCCCACGTAAGGAGCATGTGGAGCGCTCGGCGCCGAGCGCCAGACTACTGAGTGCTAAGCACTTTTTATTTTGCAGCGCTTAGCGCTGGGTTTTTTCTTTCTGTGTTATGTTCTGCAAAGTTCAATTCTTGGTTCTCCCTCGGATCTTCGATCCCTAAGAAAAAATTCGCCCCCGTAAGAATTAAATTCTCATTTGGGGGAGACTTGTCTCATGGATCTCAGATCCAAGGAAAGAACTATGTTCTTTTTTATGAGGGTTAAACCCTTGCAGATGAGACGATCTCTATTTTTTTAACCTTGAAGAAAATTCTTCTTCTTAAAGCTTGCTCTTTTCTTTGAGATCGAAGTTTATGAGGGGTTCTTCTCCACAAGACTTGAAGTCTTAGGTCCTTTATATAAGGGAGGCTGATTTGTTGAATCAGTTAAGGAAATCTCTCATTAAGAGATCTCTGATTGATTTGGGGATGTTTCCCACTGTTGGATCTTTGATCTAAGGGCTTCTGTTTTACAGAAGACATTTTTCTTGTTTTCAACAAGATTGGAAAAATATTTTCCCATACAGAACTTATTCTGTATCTTGGTGATTTTTTAATCACCATTGGTTCTTCGATCCAACGGTGCTCTGATTTATAGAGCACAATCTTTCTTGTTTAGAAAGATTTGAGGAGTTTTTCCTCAATCAGAATTTAATTCTGTATTTTAGTGATTTTTAATCACCATTGGATCATTAATCCAACGGTGGAGAACTTTTAGTTCTGGCGCTCTCGTGCTTTGCACGTGAGGCGCTGCCTCAGAGTTTTTGACTCTTGGCGCTGGCGCTTTTGGCACTGGCGCTCTCGTGCTATGCACGTGAGGCGCTGTCTCAGAGTCTTTGACTTATGGCGCTGGCGCTTTTGGCGCTGGCACTCTTATGCTTTGCACGTGAGGCGCTGCCTCAACGTCTTTGACTCATGGCGCTAGCGCTGTCTCAGTTCAAATTTCAAATTTTGAACAGAACCCTGCTCTTCTTATTGGGGAAACAATATATAAGGGTCAATATTGAACCGTTTGTAGGGAAAACTGGGGGATGTGATGGCTTAAGAACAGGTTCAGATCCCTGTAACTTAAGGCTTTTGAATCCTATGAGCGTGAGGGTCTCATAAAGGGGATTCTCCTTACGAGTCGTGAGGATCCCGTAAGTATAATTTCTCCCTAAGAATCATGGGGATCCCTAAATGTGTTGCTCCTTTATGAGTCGTAAAGATCTCGCGTAGGTATTTTCTCCTTACAAGGTCGAGAGGACATTGCAAGTGTGCATGAATATTTTTTTTTACGAATCTACGCCCTTTCGGGTTTTCACGAACTCGCCGACAGTCCTGCTGTTTTTACTCACGGAGCCCTTTCGGGTTTTCATCCGTGCTCATTTCTCTTGTGAACGTACCATTTTTTTTACGATGAAACTCTTGAGAATAGTTTCGGCGCATGTGACCCATCTGTTTGCCGGTGGGATTTAAGTTGCAGTCCTCACCGCTGGGACTTGTGGACTTGCATTCCACTATTGCCGTGTTTGAGGCGACGTTGTTAGTTTAAGGACATCTCGGTCCGTTGTTAGTTTAAAGACATCTCGGTCCAATATTGGTTTAAGGATATCTCAGTCCATTGTTAGTTTAAGGACATCTCGGTCCATAACTAGTTTAAGGACATCTCGGTCCGTTGGGATTTTGAGGCGAGGTTTCGCTGGATACTACTTATAGAGTTTGGGCTCAGGAAGACAACGGGCGGACACGAGCGTCGTCATCCATCATTAACCTGAGCTGTGACTTGTCAAGCGTAGTATTTCTTAATGAACCGGCCGTTTATTGGCTCTTTCACCATGCATATCCATGAGCAAGGTAGACCTTGTTTATGATGTACGGTCCATCATAGTTCAGCTCGAATTTCCCCCGTTTAGCACAATTGGGGATTATATGTCTTTTTACGACTAGCACGAGTTCGTCTTGCCGGAATGTCCTTGGCCTAGTCAATCTTTCGTATGAGTGCGTCATCCTTGCTTTGTAAGCTTCTAGTTTTTGCTACGCCATGAGACGAGTTTCATCGAGGGCATCGAGCTCCTCAAGCCGAAGATGGGCATTTTCATCATCCGTCAGTTTGTACCGAACCGCCACTCGTAGAGAGGGTAGCTCTATCTCCAAGGGAAGTACCGCTTCCGTGTCGAATACTAACGCAAATGGCGTTGTGTTTGTGGCCGTCTTGAACGTGGTCTGATAGGCCCAGAGAGCTTCATGCAATCTCTCATTCCGGTCCTTCTTATTTCTGGACATCGTTTTCTTTATGATCTTTGTCAAGGTCTTGTTGAAAGACTCAGCTAGACCGTTAGCCCGGGGATTATAAACTGAAGAATATCTCCAATCTATATTATGTTTTTGTGTGAAGCGACTAATCTTATGACTTATGTAGGCCGGCCTATTATCCGAGATGATCCGTCGCGGAGTGCCAAACCAGTAGATGACATGTGTCTTGAAGAAATGAAGGATGTTCTCCGTCTTCACCTTTCTTAACGGTATTGCTTCTGCCCATTTAGAGAAGTAATCGGTTGTTGCTAGTATGAACCGATGTCCACTGGATGATGTAGGCTCGATGGGCCCGATTATATCGGTTTCCCGCATTTCGAATGGCCAGCTAGCCAATGTCGGGTGTAGCGAATTTGGATGCTGGTGGATGAAGTCCCCATGAGTTTGGCACGAGTGACACTGCTTCGCATATTCGAGACATTCCTAAATCATCATGGACCAATAATAACCCATTCTTTTGATCTTCAGCTTCATCTTTGGCCCAGCTTGATGGGAACCGCAGAGTCCGTCATGAGTTTCTTGAACGACCCTTCTTGTTTCTTCTGGTCCTATACATCTCAGCCACAGACAATCGAATGATCTCTTATAAAGAGTACCATTTATGAAGGCGAAAGACAGGGCTCGCTTCATGAGCTGATGTCTTGACGACGCGTTTTCGGACATTCGATGGGATTTGAAGTAGTCTATGAAGACTTCTCTCCAATCCTTTTCCATTTCTTCATCCTCCAATTGGAAGGCCTCCTGTTCGGTTTCTTCCTCTCCTTTAGAAGTCTTCGGAGATATTTTTGGTGGTGCGAGAATCCGGCGACTTTGCACAATGATCCTTACGTCACCGAGGTTTTCGTCGGCCAGTTGTTTAGCGAGCTTGGCTAATGCATCCGCCTTGCTATTTTCCGCACGCGGTATGCTTTCCAGGATGTAGGAGGGGATTTGCGTCAGCAATTGCTGCACTGTCTCGCCATATTTTACCAACTCGGGTTTACATGTCTGATAGTCGCCATTCACTTAGCTGACGACTAGTTGGGAGTCTCCATATATGAGGAGGTTTTCGATTCTCATGTCAATGGAGATCTCGAGACCTGCTATCAAAGCTTCATATTTCGCTTCATTGTTTGTTCTTGGCTTCGTCAAGGAAAGGTCGAAACACATTATCCCTCCTTGCGGAGTTACGAGGATAAGGCCCACCACGGATTTGATTATGGGGGTATTTTGCTTTCGCTTCTTCATAGACGATGCTCCATCGAAGTAGAGTTCCCATCGGGTATCACTCCCTTCTTTCTCCCCGTCGATTGCGTCAAACGCGTGTTCATCCGACAACTCGTAGTTTAAGAGAGAATTAGCTGGTATCGGATGCTCGGCGAGAAAGTCAGCGATGGCCTGGCCTTTTATTGCCTTGAGGGGTCGATATACTATCGAGAACTCCATCAAGAGGAGGGCCTATTTGGCAAGCATTCCTGTTATCATGGCTCTTGACATCAAATACTTGAGAGGATCCACCTTTGATATGAGATGGACCTCATGTGCCAATGCATATGTCGAAGCTTCGTGACCGCAAAGATCAGTGCCAGGCAATGCTTTTCGATGGGAGAGTAGTTATTTTCTGGCCCCAGGAGAATTCGACTCAAATAATAGAGAGCTCTCTCCTTCCCCCGGTCGTTCTCCTGTGCCCATAACGCGCCTAAAGAATCTTCAAGGGCTGTTGTGTACAGGATGAGGGGATTTCCCTTGACCGGAGCGGTCAGTACCGGCAGGTTTTGCAGATATTGCTGATTTCGTCTAGTGCATTTTGGCATTTACGATCCCAAACGAACGGGGTCCCCTTCTTCATTAGATGACTGTAGGGGCGTCATTCGCCGGAGAGGTTAGCTATGAACCGCCGGATATACGCGAGCTTTCCTTGGAGAGACCGCAGTTGCTTGAGAGTTCTTGGCGAAGGCATTTCCATAATCGTCTTGATCTTTGATGGGTCTATTTCGATGCCTCGGTGTCGTACGATGAATCCTAGGAATTTTCCCGAGGAAACTCCAAACGCGTATTTCAGAGGGTTCATCTTCAGGTTGTACTTCCGAAGGCGCTAGAACACTATCTTCAGATGCTCCCAGTCCTCTTCGTACGATTTTCTTTTCACCACAAGGTCATCAATATAACATTCGACAATCTCGTGTATGAGGTCATCAAATATCTTTTTGATGACCCTCTGGTAAGTGACGCCAGCGTTCTTCAGACCGAAGGGCGTCACTTTGTAGCAGAATATGCCCAGCGGGGTCCAGAAAGCAATACGCTTTTGGTCTTCAGGATGCATCTTGATTTGGTTATACCCTGAGAATCTATCCATGAAGGAGAAGACTTCATGGGTGGATGTGTTATCGATCATCAGCTCGGTAACAGGCACTAGTAAGTCATCTTTCGGACAAGCTTTGTTGAGATCCCGAAAATCTACACAGATGCGTACTGTCCCATTTTTCTTCATCACCGGAATGATATTGGCGATCCAGTCAGGGTATTGAAATTCTTGGATGAAGCCAGAGTCGATTAGCATCTTGACATCGTCATTGATACTCATCAGAAGCTTGAGCCGCGTTCTTCTTGGCGCCTGTTTGACTGGCTGACGTCCGGCGATATCGCCAGTTTTTGCACAGCTATCTTTGGATCTAATCCCAGTATCTCAGAATAGTTCCATACGAAACTGTCTTTATACTGCATAAGCACGTCCTTTAACGTGGCTACCTATTTCTCAGACAGCAGATCACTGACGAACGTTGGCCTTGGGTCATTTGTCGTCCCCAAGTCGATTTTGCTCAAGTTGTCTGTTGTGGTGTGTATCCCATCTTCCAGCTCTTTTGGCGCTGGTGGAAATTCTGAGATCATCTCATCATCATCTTTATTTGCGAAGCACTGGGAGAGGTTGTCCACATTCTCATGCTCTCCCTCCTTTGAGAATGTTATCATATGGCAGCTACGAGCTCGTTTCCAAGCTCGATGTTGATCAGAACTTCCTTTCGCAGTGTAGGTTGTTTTTGGCTCATGCTTTCGTGGTGGGATTACCCTCCAACTTCTGGATAGAGCAAACCTACCTCGTTGATACTGGTCTTCGACCCAGTCTTTGAAGGTGAAGCAGTCTTCAAGAGGATGTCATATTGCTTGGTGATAGGAGCAATAAGCCGGGTGATGGACTTCGTCTATTTGTTCGGGGCGCTGAGACTCCGGGAGCGTCATCATTTGATGCTTCATGACAAGACTGAATATTTTCCTTGTCTTGTCTTTAGGGAAAGAGTACTCCCGACCCATCTTCTTCATAAAAGATATGTTCCAGCTGACTTTTCCTCGCTCGCGTGGCTTCTTGGATCCGCTTCGCTGTGTTTGAACGCTGTCCTTGTCCTTGATCTTATCATTGCTTCTACGTCGGGTTTTCTTTTTGCCACAAGAGAGCATAGCGGGTTGGGGTGAAGGGCATCGTCTTCTTCTCCTTCCGTAACCTGCTGAATGATACGCTGCATCCTGGCCTTCTCGTAAATGGCCATTTCGCGGCTATGGTCATCCCGAAACTTTTGACCTGCTCTCTTATTAGCTTGTCAATCTGTTCTTTGAATGACGGGCTTGGTATTCTCACGGCGAGATCTCTCTCTGGTTTGACATCAACGCCATCTGGAAATGCATTTGTTTCTCCACCGGAATTATTTATGACATGGCAGCCATGTAATCGCTCCCTTTTATTGGACCGAACATATCTAAGGCCGGTCGTCTCCATTCTCCCGTTGGGCATCTTCCGCTGAGTCCTGGGAACGTCCCAAATCTTGTTATAGAACTGGGCTTGTCGAGCAGTCTGTTTGAAGGGTATGCCTTGGCA
Organism: Agapanthus africanus; assembly: GCA_030015575.1. Lineage (NCBI taxonomy): Eukaryota > Viridiplantae > Streptophyta > Magnoliopsida > Asparagales > Amaryllidaceae > Agapanthus > Agapanthus africanus. The sequence goes on from CM057338.1 coordinate 32,006,867, forward strand.
TCTTAATAGCCTTTTCAGTCCCTCTGCGTAGTATCTGGGCAAACGGATTGATTGAAACCTGTCGAGTGCAGGTTCGGCACCGTGCCATACTTCTTTCTCCACTTTAGTCTCCGTGGATTGGTAGAAAAGGATCGCTTTCTCACCTCTTTGCTTAAGAGGGACATAGAAGGTCTGCATCTCTTGCATGCTGTATGTATCAAGTGCATCAAGTTCTTTGTAATGCCGCTGCAAGACCAGGGTAATCTGTAAACTCTGGTCAGCTCCAGCAAAGGTCTGCATTGGCGGGCGGACGGAGAACACTGCGTTGGACCCATACTCAGAGTTACTGCTAAAGACCGTAATAGGAGCAGATGGTCCTGGCCTATTGCCTTGGGGTTGTCCTGAGTAGACCATCTCTTCATCCTCTTCGGTATCGCTCCCGAATATCGGGATAGTGGCGATGGCTTTTTGTTTATTCTCCGATTTGCGACAACTTTCCATGTATTCTTAGTCTGGTAAAAAGTACTTGGCGTCTTCATATTTGCGAACTTCATTTACGGAGAATGGGTTCAGCTCCCCTGTGGCTGTGTACTCGAGGCCGTCCTTGAAGTACTTCATACACTGATGTTGTGTAGAAGGGATGGTGTTATACTCATGTAACCAAGGCCTGCCAAGAAGAGCATTATAGCAAGTCATGGCATCAATGGCATGGAACTTGATGTCAGTGACGAGCAGCCCGAAACGTAATGTCAGTATTACAGACCCGATCGTTTGTGATGATTGGGAGTCAAAACCAGAGATGGTAATTTTATCCTGAACCAAGTACTGAACGTTCATGCAAATCTCCTTCAGTACTCTAACATTGAGAATGTTGATAGAGGATCCATTGTCGACTAGGATCTTTCCTATCTTGATATCGTGACAATACCCGGTTACATACAGCGGACGGTTGTGCTCGCACGTTCCGAGAAGAAGTTCTTCATCCCTGAAGGTGATATCAGCCGTGTGGACTTCTTCCAGCTCGTCCTTCATCTTTTCATCTGCCAGGAAGGCTTGAAACTGGTCGGGCTTTTGTAACGCCTTGACCAGGGAATCTTGTGCCTCTTTAGACTGGAGAAGGGCATCCAAGATACTCAATTGTGAGGGTATCTTTCTCAGATGTACCAAGACATTGTAATCCACCTTGTTCTTCTTGAGCGGGTCCTTGGCTGTGAGCTCTACGACCACTCTATCATCGAGAGCAATCTCCTCAGGGACTTTTTCCTTTCCTTTGTCCCTTTTGCCCGAACCTTTGTTTGAAGGTCTGAGATTTTTTTCAGGCAACGTACGGTTTCGCAGCTGAATGTTCTCACGGTTCTTCATCTCCTCTTCTTTTTCAGAGGTGGATTCCTTGAAGAGAGGGCTGAGGGCTATTTCTTCGTCAGAATCACTCCCGAAGATAAGAACTTGAGGTTTTGCTCTTGTCGGGATGTCATCAACCATATGACAGTTACTGGCTGTTCCTTCACGCTCATCTGTCGCGCTTCTCTGTTCCCGACGGGCTTTGCGCTTCATTTGATTAAATTGTTGTTGATAGGTAACCTATCCCTGCCACCACTTCTTGAAGGCATTACATTTTTCGGTAGGGTGCGTAACCTTTCGATGGTATAAGCAGTAGTTTGGATGTACATCCAGTTCGTCGGGGCACATACTCCCGGAAGTATTTTCTTTGAAAGGTGGAAGCTTCATTCCCATTGACAGAGCTTTGGCGAACTGATTCCTTATCTTGATTCTGCTCTTGCTGGTGGCAAGGGCACTTTGATCCGGTTGAGCTACTTTATGGCTTCTCATCACCGGAGCTTTTTCGGCCTGACACCGACGCTTGGCCTTTTCGTAAATGTCCGGTTCACGTTCTCGATCAGCTTTGCTATTTTGAAAAGCTTCGTTCAGCAGCTTGTCGATGAGGTCATCCGACGGTTCCATGGGTTTTGGTTCTGGATCTGCCCCAGTTTCTTTACGTCAGGAGCCTCTTTGCTATTTATTGATGAGTGAAAGATCATGTGGCAACTCACTACATAATTCTCGGGTTCTTCCGAAGAATCGTCTCCTTCATCAATGTCATTGTTTCCGTCCTCAAGAACATACTTGAAGAACTCTTCCAGTGTGACCGGGGTCCGTGCCTCTTGGTTGTATTCATTCAGTGCATCGATGTATTTCTGTAGACCCGTACGATTGCCGTCGAGTTGGACAGGCTTCTTGGCCTTCTTCTTTTTCTTTGAATACTTCGGAGGCTTGGCCTGGAGGTTTTGTCCATCGTTACCAACTTTTGGCGTTGGGCGCGGTTTCAGCATTCCGTCAATAATTTCAGGCTCCAGCGGGCTTTTCCACCTAATCGCCGGACATGTTTGAAGATCCTTTAGCATTATTTTAGTTTTAGCTGAAAGGACCACTTCACATGGAGCTTCTTCCACAAATGAGCATGATGCCCCCGGCGTATCTACCTTTTTAGGAGTGTGCTGCTGCGGCGGGTTTACCTTCTAGTTTTTGGACAGCGCGAACTTGCCCTGTTGGTACTGGTCTTCGACCCCGTTTTTAAAGATGTAGCAATTTTCGATTGGGTGTCCCACTATTCGGTGGTAGGGGCAGGAATTGGGATAGTTGACATCGCCCGATTGCAGTGGGCGTCTCGGATCCGGCAGAGTGATGAGCCTGTTGCGCACCGCCAGTTCGAATAACCTCATCGTTTTATCCCGGGGGAACGATTAAAGACGTCTCAGCTTTTATTCAAGGGATCTTGGTTTGTTACTTTAGCGAACAACCGATTTCTGGTCACTCGGTTGTTGTTGAGCGTTGGCGACGAAGGTCGATTTTCCTTTGCCCTTTTCATTCTGAAGATCTGTCTTTGAAGAGGACGGCCTATGGCCCATCTGGTCCATTTGGGTCAGTTTGTCAATCAAGGCCTGGAAGGTGGTCGGCTTGAAGAACATCATAAACTGGGATATAGTTGCCTGAGGATCAAGGGTCCCCACGAACATGCCCACAGCAGGAGCTTCTTCTATGCACAGTTCACACTTTGGCCATAGGTTACGCCACCGAATTGCGTATTAAACCCAGGTCTCTCCCGGTTTCACTCTGGCGTTGATTAATGCCGTGATTGGGGTGTGCTCGCTTGCGCTTGTGAACCGCTGTGTGAACAGTAGTTCTATCTCCGTAAATGTCTTGACAGGGTCATTTGGGAGCTCAGAGTACCATTCAAATGCCGTCTCCGACAAGCTGCCAACAAACTGGCGAAGCAACAGTTTGTCATCGCCCCCAGTATTACCGCACAAAGCTCTGAATTGAGCAATGTGTTGGATATATATGCCCTAGAGGCCAGTATTGTATATGTATACATATGGATGCTAGGGATATGTATGTACAGGACAATCTTTCTCAGTTTTATAGTATATTATTTTACTTGTCTTTGTCAGGATATGTGTATTTATTTCTATTGTTGTTATATCTAGGTTGCACATATTGATAAAGACTCGATACAGTAGTATACTATTATGGTTTGTCTTTATCTTAACATGGCATATACCATACTCGTTATTACATATTGCGGTTATATGTTGATAAAGCCCATAGGATCTTGCTTGACTACCTGCATTATGATGGCGATCATACTTGTGGGAGCAGGGTAGTCCATAAGCACATCCTTAAATGGTCCCTAGTCGCGGGAGTATTGAGACTGGGCATTGATACTCCAGAGTAGACTAGTGTATACGTTTCTAACCCCGTCGGGAGATGGTTGGTCCCACAGTCATTGGTCTGATGCACCTAAGATTGTATCCATGTGCTCACTGGGGGTGAGTACACTGGACAGACTCACCGAGAACTTCCAGATGGTACTATACCTATCGTCAGATGGAAGTTCTCAAGTGACATGTGTACATGTTAGTCTTTAGACCCAAGATCGGCATTTGTCTCGTGTGAGTTCCTACTGAGCTTTGATCACTACCCTACCACGGCTCTACTGAGTCGTGCAAACAGGTTTTGGTTGGGTACAGTCCCGAGCCACATGGAGGCAGTGAGCGATTGTTGGGGATTCGTCTCTCCCGGTATTGGGAGTTGAAATCGCGCAGTGATCGATTGGTCAGGACCATAAGACCTTGGCCAAGGCAGTTGGGATTTACTGATAGGTTGATCAGTAGTTTTCCGGATTGGTCCTAAGCCATATCGGCACGACATATCATGTTATTAGGGTCTGACATTCACCACCCCATAGACCCGGTATGCGATAGTCTTTGACGAAGAGACCGGACTGTACGGATATTGTCACGGATAGGCTCAGTAGGAGTTCGGACAAGTTTGCTCGCCGGCTTTCCCTTTTGACAGGTACCTGGGTAGCCGTTACGTACAGCTAGTGCCGCTGACGTGCTTGTGGTTAAACCCACTGCCAGAGTACCGTCGAGTCTTTAGAGTCCCACTGATTGATCATCTTCGTGTGTATGGAAAAGTTTTAATCACAACCAAAGAAATTTATACCGCAATCAATTAACGGTGTCGATGTAGCACGTTAATGAATACGGATCGTCCACTGAGATGTGTGTTTTGATCGATCTTGTTTTAGATGAGTCAAAATGAAAAGATAAAAGAAAATGCAAGAATTTTGATTCAAGATTTATGAGTTTTAATTTCAGGAAACATAAAGAAAGTAAAAATCTAGAATCAGGAATCAAGAAATGTCCCAATCAATTTAGTTATCAAGATTTGTAGAATAGCTTGTAGGAATCGATCAAATATGTAGTGATCATGAAAAATAAAGATTACGAAATCTTATCTATTGAGGATTTGTTGCTAGATCGATGGCGATCAATGAGTTTTAGGGATCTATTGAAGAAACTAGGGTTTCTCCTTCATCATCCCTTATCCTTTCATTGATTATCATTCAAATTCTAGACTCTAGCAAATTAAATCATCGATCGTTGATCTCTAATTTGGAGCGAAAACATTCAAGAAAGCGATCTGGCTCAAACTAGGTCTTCGATGATTCAATTTCCTAAGGTTTACAAAAGTCATAAGACTTAATAATTGTTCAAAAATTTCATCATCATCATCTACCTATTCTCTCGATCCTCCACAAGCGGAGATTTCACTCACACATCATGAAAAAGGAAAGAATAAAGAATCGATAACTTTTCATAATGCAAGAATGTAAAGAAAAGAAAGATTTATAATTTTCACCTTTATTAATCGACGATTAGGTACACGTTCACTCAATTCGAGATTACAAGATTTGAGGAGGTAACTAGATCCGCCGAAATTAGCTTCGCATCGATCTTCTTGAGTCGCGGATCGTCGTGGATCTCTTGCTCAGATGAAGACCGGCGTTGCTTCAAAGGATCTTCATTTGCTTGCTTGATTCGCTTCTCAATGGATCTTGATTTGGCTTTGGAATTGGATTTGGGTTAGGGTTTTGAGTTACAAGTTGTATCACTAAACTTGCGTGTGAAATTATTGAACCCCAAAATTAATGAACAACCATTGTAATGAAGCCCTAAGTCCCTTTTTATAGTTTTTTCCTTTATCTTCTCCTAGAAGCTTGGTTGTTATGAAGCTTGCATATGAAGCTAGGTAGGTACCAAGCTTACACTAGAAGATTGACTATTGTAGAGAAGCTTCTGGAGATTTCTAAGGATTTTGAAACGTCTTGAAGAAGTTTGGCCGTTAAAAGAGAGCCTTTGCAAAAAGTTCCCACTGCCGACGAGTCAGATCGGCCGCGGATCCACGGCGGATCGGCCTGACTTGGCCGCGGATCCGCGGCCGTTTGATGGAGTCTGTGCATGGAATCTTCAAGGTTGTTTCATGTTGGCTTTATGGTTGTTTCCTGATATCTGGAATTTTATAGTTCTTTCTATTTTACTGCCAGATCTCAAGTCTTGGACTTGATGCGTTTTATCAGCACTTTTTGTGATTCCGGCTCTTTAACCTGGAGAATTTCCTGCACACAATCTCGAGACAAGTGTTGATATACAAAGATCATGCGTGTAGTAATAAACACACAATTTCCCTCAAAATGCCGGTTATAAAGTATAACACATGTTATTTGATATTTTGCAGACGAATTGCTAATATGTGCTATATTTATACCTAACACCTTTAGATGATTAGAAAGAGTAGGGAAATTGATGTGTTAAGAATGCAATATTTTCGACTAATCAAATTCCCGCAAACTTAATTTTGACCGTCTCGAGCAAACATCTTTTATTAGAAGGAGAAAATATAAGAAAAAGAAAAAATAACTAGCACACTTTCGTAGGCAACACGATTGCACTAAGTACGTGCAACAAGCCTTTAAACCTTTAAGTATCCCTAGTAGGAGGAGTGTTGTCTCCTGAGGATTTTCAGCGGATTTCACCCACAAAATCCTATAATAAAAGGAAGACTGTGAAAGTTACATGTAAAGATTGGAATTGTAAAAGAAAGACTTTGAAAATTAGAGTTTCCAACTATACTAGCTTTTCAGTTGTCATGAGCCCTATCTTAATAGTCATGAAAAAATGTTAGAAATCACATCATCCCTTAATAAAACATCGCCTTTATTCTTCATTCCTGTCTTTCTTCCAAACATCGATCATATACCCCTACGTGTGTGTAAAGAACATCCCTACACTCGGAGAATTCAATTCAAGCTATCATACTCTTGTCCATCACCTCAGTACTTTTTAATCGGTGAATGTTTAGATAGAATTGCTCACACATTTTTCATGCGACTGTTAATACTTCTTGAGGTACTAACCGACCGATTACTCATGTGCTCGCTGATTAGGCGTAGGTAGCATTTTCCTCGTCTTGCAACACCTAAGGCTTAGCAATGACTCCCAAACCAGTTGGTCTAAGGCATTAGGTGATGCAGCACCCTCGTTATATTTTTTTATGCTGCATTGGTGATTACAAAACCGGTGTTCATTTTTCTTCACCATTTTATCTTTTATGCTTCATTTATTATTTCCTTCATACTTTGGCTTTTAGACAAGAGTATTTCAAGGTATCCTATACTATCCCGAGTTTCAAGACGTGTGTAAGTGCGTATAGTAGGGTATCAACATTCAAATGTTTGGCTTCCAGAATAGGAACTATTTTTCAGACTTATTTTTATCCTCAGATTAGTGACTTCTTTCATCTTACTAACCCTTGGGACAACGGCTCATAACTACTTATTACTAGTTCGTTTAAGAAAACTTCTAACTTTCTAGGTTTTCTTAAAATTTTCTAATCTTTTGGATGTATATTTAACAAACCTTTGCAATTGTGCCTCTACAATCCATTTTGGGGAACCCGTTTAGTATGGTGCGGATTATCGTACATTCTCGGGCCTAGTAGAATGAGATGCAGACCTCCGCAAGGAGCATATGATCTCGAGAGATTTTTAAAACATTTTTCTTTAGAAAATGTGATTTCTATTATAAATAAAACTTATATTTTTAATAAATAAACAAATATGTAATTAATATCAAAATATCTGTTGCTAATATATATAATATTCCACATTTCCAAAATTCAAGAAAAACATTCCATTTATAAGAAAATACCATACAATTTCAATATTTCAAATAAATACCTTATACTTTAAAACTAGGTCATATTCACTAGAAATTTCACCTTTAATAAAAGAAATATCTATGAAAACTCTAAAGACGATAATTAAATACTTGAGGTATATTTTGAAAGTATAACAAAAACTATTTTACATAAACCCCTCTCAAGTTATACTAAATTACAATAAGGACTTTAGTAAACATAGGTTTAAGCGGAACCAGTCTCTTGAGTCTCAGGGAGCCGGAGATATGAGTGCTTACTTATTCAAGGTAGACAATATAACAAACGGTGTTATCAATACGGTAATTGTCTTTGAAAAAGACACAAATCCTGTCATCCATGTGCAGTAGTTACCGATAATACCAAAACGATCAGGATTTCAAGTTCTTTTAAATGTGTCTGACTCAGACAGAGTCTCGATATAATAAAACTGACTTGAATATGATTCAAGTATATATTCAACATGAATCCATGAATCCATATATTCAATCTATTCAATCTATACAACTTGACTGAACTGAACCATGGATATACTCCATTTACAATTTCATCCATTATATCCGTTCCATTACTGATATCATGGTTTCGGCAAGTCATCCATCTAGATACAATATACAATTCAAACAATACAAACAATACAATCAAGACATCGCGGGGTTTATAAGGGGTATATTGTTACGGAAGGCGTTAGAAGTGGCACGAGACTGTAACCATAATACACCTAACCTGAATATCCATTGTTGTTGTACCGTGGCTGAACGGTTCCTTAAGCTCCGTATACCTTAGTCTCCGGAATAGTGGGACTCCTCTCGTATATACTGGCATTCTTCTGTACCAAGTTACAAACAACAACGTTAACACTAAATAAAACATTATTGTAGGGTGTTTTTCTCCACCCCGGTTGAGATGGGAATACGTGCGCGCTTGTCAGGCGTATACTACAGATTCCCCCTGCCTAGGGTAGGCCGGGGTTTATTGATTGTGGGGATCCGAATCTCCGGCAGCCGCGGACTAAGCTGCCGTTAATTACCCCTCGCCTTTGGGGCGAGAGAACCTCCGATTAACGGGTTAAACTGGTCATGCGAACTCAATGTGCGGTGTGCGTGTGTTGTGTTTTGAAAGGGTTTTTTGGATATATCGGGAGCCACGAAGATTTCTAACAGGGACAGTGTCGTGGTGTTTGTGTGTGTGCACATATGTATGTATATGTGTATGTATATGTATGTACATAAAAAGAGGGGGAAAAGGCATCCAAGGGATGCGTGGGGGCAGCACCTTGGGCGCTGTGCGCCTAGGTGCTGTGTGCTCAGGCGCTAGACTGCCACGTGTCGGCACGTGGGCGCTCTGCGGTTGAGCGCTGGCGCGCCACGTGGCGCTTTGCGCTTCAGCGCTGGCATGCCATATGTCGGCACGTGGGCGCTTTGCGCTTCAGCGCCTGACGCTCGAGCGCAAGTGCGCCACGTGTCGGCACGGGAGCGACTTGCGCTTGAGTGCAAATGCGCCACGTGTCGGCAAGGGGGTGACTTTCGCCTGAGCACTTGCGCTTGAGCGCAAGCGCGCCACGTGTCGGCACCGGGGCGACTTGCGCTCGAGCGCTTGCGCTGGAGCGCAAGTGGGTAACGTGTCGGCACCAGGGCGACTTGCGTTCGAGCGTTTGCGCTTGAGCGTAAGCGCGCCACGTGGGCGCTTTGCGCTTGAGCGCAGGGCACTGTAGTGCAAACACGCCATGTGGGCGCTTTGAGCTCGAGTGCTTGAGCGCAAGCGCGCCACGTGTCGGCACGCGGGCGCTCTGCGCTTGAGCGCCGGCAAGAAAAGGAGGCTTTTGGCCTTAAAAAAAATTCTCGGAAGAGAAATCAGAGAGTAGTTGGAATCCTGAGTGTGTTTTTTTTTTTTGGGTTTAGTGAAAGGGGTTCTTCTTCTTCCTCCTCTATTAGCTGGATCTTGAAGATCAAGAGATGTGAGATCTCAAAATCTCTCCTTTTTGAAATCTGATGACAGATCTAAGTTCCCCTTTGTGGGTTTCATGGTGAAAAACTATTTTGTTTTTGAAAAGGAAGAGTAAAACTCTTGATTTAATTCAAAAGAAAGAAGAAGGTTTGAGACCTTCAGAACAGGGAAAGAGATACAAACTTTAGGTTTTTTGTGAGAATAAAAAGTGTTGTTTTTTTATTCATTATGTTGCCTTTTATAGGCTTATATATTTACATATAGCCCTTTAGGCTTTACAAAATGGCGTTTTTCCTATCCCATAGCTTATGTGCCATTTATTTTTGCACATAAGCCATGGGCTTACAAAATTTTGGTTTTCTGCCCGTTTTGTATACATTCATGTATAAAAAATTACATAAAAATTATTTATTACATGATTTTGATGTTGGCTTGGGGAGGCTGGTCGCGGGCTCGACTTGGGCATGGGCCCGCTGGACCTGGGCTTGGGCCCACCTGGCTTGGGGTTGACCTTGACTTTGACTCGGTCAACCGGGGTGTAAATTTTTACCCCAACAATTACAACAATATACTCTCTATTCTGGCTATTCCATTCTTGTCTATTTAGACATTCTCTTTCTTCGTCGTCGGGTGATTCGGACTCACTGGAGATCGAGCCCAGCAACGAGGACTTAGACCAGTTTACTGAAGATCCAGAGCTCTAGTTCACGTGTACATTATATTTCTTTTACATTTCTATTATGTCACTGTTTAGGCATTACTTTCATTCCATGTATTTACTTTTCAGTTGCATTGTAAAAAGAATGTTAATAAATAAAGTTGATATTTATTTACATCTTGTCTCTTGTGTACATTTTATTTTATATTGCTTAGATACGTTTAGCGTATTTATTTCTGAGTAAATACGTAGCGGCCTCGTCACGTCCTCCACCCGTATACTGGGAAGCGGGGAGTGACACAAACATGGTAGAAAAGCGTAGCTTTATTTTTAATGATTTTTCATTTGGTTACACTATTGGTGCATGGTTGATATTGATAAAGCCATTCCTTTTTACTTGATTTGGTTGGATGATTATTTTCTTGAGTTGAGCTCTTGCTCCATGCTTCATCTTCTCCTTCTCCTTCTTCTTCTTGCTCCCATATTTGAGCAAGATTATAAAGAGCGAAATTTAGTAGAGTATTCCTACATCACCGGCCATCCAAACCCAGCGAATTTGGGTCGTCGGTTTGAGCCTGCTCCGCGTTCCCTCATGTGGATCATTTTCAACAAGGGTGGTCAATTCTCAAGCGCGATCCCGTTGGCTACGAGCTCAAAGGGGTCTTCCACAATTGGGTGGACACGCGACAAAAGTTGTATTTCTCAACCTCTTGCACTTCTAGATTAGCTAGTTTAAGTATATGGTTCGAATCTTAGGTTTTACGGGACTCTGGTGCTCGTAAGAATTTTTGTTTTTCGCTTCCGCCTCGGCCGCAGCCTCCGCGGCGCGGGCGCCGGATCCCAACACATTTAACACCTTTGTAATGTATTTTAATCCAAAATTATAATTTCCAAAACCTAATTTTTCAATATAAATACCACCCCATGCCATAGCTCTTCCCATTCTGAAATTTTAGCAAAAATTCTCTCAAAACTATCTAAATGCCAAGTGGAGTTAAGCCCCTCAAGTGGAGTAGGGAGCCAAACTCGACGGTTGGAGCATCTCCGACGAAACCACGACCCCGAGAGCTTCTTCAATATCTTCTTAACCATCTAAAAGCCGTAAGCCCCTCTTCTCTCCATTTCTTTCATCTCAATTCGTATTTTAAAACAACTCAATAAAAGAGGAGTTGCCTCCGATATCATATTCTTTTTACATTTGTAAGGCATGTGTGAAGAAAATTAAAACAAACCAACATACTACCTTAATTTTAACATAATTTCACATCATTTAGTTTTTAATTTAACAAAATTTTCATATGAAACGAACATTTAATGAACTTTTTCAGTAAAATACCATGAACTTTAGTATCACCCTATCATCGATAATTAGTTTAAATACCTTTAAAAGAAAAACTTCACGGGGTAACGACCCACCTCACATGCACACTATGGCTCCATAGCGCTGTATTCTAGATCTATAGTTAATTTAAAGAAGAACTTTTTCATTAAAATACCACACCGTTTCAAAACAGGTTTCTTTAAATCGGTATTTCGAAATCCTTGGCAATTACGCCTCTACGACCCTCATTAGGGGACCCGCTAATGGATGGTGTGGATTATCGCATATCCTTGTGACAGTAGAGCTAGATGCAGAACTCCTCACGGAGTATTCGGTCTCGAAAGAAAATAAAAAATACGGTTTTTAAGAAATGCGACTTTTCTAAGCAAAATTAATTTTTGAAAAATTATATAAAAATCATAAATCCGTATTTTCAATAAAAACAAATTAAGAAACTATATTTTGAAAATGAAAGATTGGAATTTTTAATGAAATACCATCAAGTTACCAAAAGAGCTAGTTTTCATAAAAATATCATAAACTTTCAAAAAGTTAGGTTTTATCACCAAAACACTACAAAAAATAAAATACATGTTCATGAAAACCCTAAATATTAAAAATCACGATTAGGATTTTTTTTAAACTATATTAAAGTATTTTTCATAAAACCCTCTCGAGATATGCAAAACAATATTTTAAGGGCTCTAAATTAATATAGGTTTAAGCGGGATCAATTCTCTTGAGTCTCAGAGAGCCGGAGAAAGTGAGTGCTTGCCTATTCAGATTAGACAACTTAATGGAGTTATCAAATATCAATTGTCTTGGAAAAAGACACAAATCCTGCCATCCATGTGCAGCAGTTGCCGATTTCTCCCGAACATAAGATTTTTAACAATTTAAATCAATAAACATGAAAAGACATGAACTCGAATCAAAACTCGAATTTAAACTTAAACTCGAACTTGAACACAAACTCGAACTCTAACCTAACTCGAAACTAAACTGGAATATGAACTCGAACCCAACTATTCGAACCAACTTGACTCGAACCACGATTGCAATTTTCATGACTCGCATATTACTCATCTCACTTGAATACACTCTAACCTTTTACAATATCTGGTTTCGATCAAGACAAGTTAAGCAATCAATCAAATCAATTAAGTATATTAACCAGTTATAATATATTATACTCGGAGTGTTTAGGATAGTTTCTTGTGTGAATCCAACGGAATTTTAGGAGTCCCGTATTAATCTTTTTTTCTTTTACTCGAATATCAGTCAGGTTGACTCATCCACAGCCAAGAGCCCCGATGCTAACACATGAAACGGGCCCGTGTTTCCTTTCTCCTGTGGCCCCACCCTTGAGCTTGTGAATACTTCTACGGCTGCGTTGACATTCACACTTAGAACTTAACGTTAACATAGTGACCATATAAAGACCTATAGTATATACTTACCAATAAACATATACTCTTACTCGTCATATATATTCTACACTTGTCATTTTCTTTACTCTTACCTATTTTTGAGACTTACCGAGCGCTAGTTTGCTGACAGGAATTCCACCCACTTTTCTTCTCTTGAAATGCTCGTCAGATACGATCGAGACAGAGGAGGTTGAAGCCATAGAGGAGGACTACAACCAGATCGCTACTCAGGACTAGCTCCGCTTCATTTTTCTTCAGTTTAAGTATGCCACTTGTTTAGAAATTTTCCTCATTATATTTACTTTTCAGCATAAACTCGTGTATTTGTAAATATTGGAAGTTGAATGTAAATAAAGATATTTGTTAAAAAAAATTACAGTCTCAATTTATTCTTGCATTGGGTATTATTGTTTCAATACGCTTAGTATATTTATTTAGGGAATGACCCACTCTGGATAAATATGATGCATGCTTTCTACGTCATCGTTTCTGTCTATTGGGAAGCGGGGCATAACATGTTTTGTTGGTGGCCCATGCAGATCCCTCAGTGGTAGGTTTGTGGTTCGAGGACGAACCATTGTTCAAAGGTGGGGAGAATGTCAGGACCCGGTTCTTGCTCACGGAACAAAGTGCCACATGAAACAAAATGCCACGCCAAGTGTCATGCCAAAGGACGGGGGCCACCTCTTAAATCTGTGGGGGTAACCTCTTGAGTCCGTGGGACCCACTGTAGAACAATGGGATTTTCCGGAACACATTCCGAAAGAGGACCGAACCGCATTATAAATGTAATGATGCCACCCTCATTTACAAAGGCGTCTTTCAAGTGAATCGGCACTACAGGAGCTTGAGAACTCGGTGGTTAAGCGTGCTCGGGCCAGGGAAGTCTTGGGATGAGTGACCTCCTGGGAAGTGGCCCCTGGTCGGGTTCCGGTTCCTTCTAAAGGGCAAAACCGTGCGGTTTAGCCAGAGCGGACAATACCATTTGTACTGGGGTGTGAGGCGTTACACTTTCATAAGATATTTACTCCAACCTGAATACAAACTCAATCAGGATCCAAATTTTAACATAAACTTGAACCCTTGATCATGAACCAGAACACTGGAACTTGAATATCCCAAAACTTGAATACTAGAATATTATGGCTTGACATGAACTTAATATGAATACCAGAACACAATGGCTGCTATTGAAACTGACTTGACTCGAACCATGAATACAACTTGACATGAATACATGAACACTTGACACGAATACTTGACATTGATATGAACTCAATCGTGCAACTTGATGTATTCATGGATTCGAGCAAGGCTGGTAATTTTAACTGTAACCTAGAATACACGGGGTATTGGGGTAGTTCAAGTGCGAATCCAACGAAATCTCAGGAGTCCCCTTAGATCATGAATTCGTGTCTACTAACACAAATAAGTTATTATGAGGGCCTGTGTTTCTTTACTCCTGAATTATAGCCCGTTGAGTTTGGAATACTTCAACTCTATATTGAAATCCCGTTACAAACACTTGATTCGGGACCGTGGTTCCTTACCCCTAGATTACAGCCTATTGGTTTCGAGAACACTCTTGAGATTAGTTGACATTCACTCTTGAACTTCCATTAAATTAGTTTACCCATGTAGAGACATTTTAGGACACTTATATGCACTTCATATTCACTATACCTACACTACACAACCATGCTATACTATACTCATGTTATTTTGCCATGATATATATAGAACTGCATGCTAAATAGAATTGCCATGCTTACATTAAATGACATCTATAAATACCATATCTCATAGTCCATTGCTTCATGATATCCATTTTTTGTCATTATACTTATATACTTCACACCATTTTTCTTGAGGACTTATCGAGCGAAAATTTGCTGACGGGCATTCTATCCACCTTTGTTTCTTGGAATATTCGTCAGATACTGTGAAGACTGAGGAGGTGGACACTACAGAGGAGGAGCACGATCAGATCGCGACTCAGGCCTAGACTAGTTATTCTTTTCTTTCAATTTATGTATACCACCTGTTTAGGCATTTCTGTTCTTATAGTTTTATTTTCAGTTGAACTCATATATTGTAATTGTATCAAGTTTGAATGTAAATAAAGTTGTTGAAAATTAGATCTCATGTTAATTTCTTGTCATTTTATATTGCTTATTTTACGCTAAGCGTACTTACTCCGGGAAGCGGCCTTCTCGAAATAAATACGTCGCGGGCTTGTCACGTGCCGTCGTCGTCTACTGGGAAGCAGGGTGTGACAGGGATTGGAACCATTTAAAGGAGGTGCATCTCACAATGTATGGCCCGTTACACTAGTAGTTTATAACCTTCCGCCGTGGATGATTATGAAACAATCTTACATCCAAATACCTCTGTTGATCCCTGGAAGCAACTCTTCTGGTATTGATATCGATATTTATATGAAGCCGTTGATCGATGAGTTGAATGAGATGTGCGATACCGGCATCGTTGCTTATGATGTCCACAGAAAGGAGAAATTCACACCGCGCGTGGCGTTGCATTGGAAAATAAATGATTTCCCGGCATATGCCATGTTGTCCGGATGGAGTATGAAAGGTCATCGTGCTTGCCCCTATTGTCAAGAGAACACCGTATGTGAAACGCCAGTAAATCGGATTTTCTGTTACACTGGACATCGTCGTTGGCTAGATGTTGATCATCATTATCGACGCAATGGAATCAAGTTCAATGGTGAGCAGGAGAATTGACCCCCCTCCTCCTGAGCCAAATGGGATAAAGACGTTTGTGGACGTAGAGCACATCAATATTGATTTTGGTAAGAAACATAAGTATACTATTCCGAATGAGATATCAAATAATTGGAGAAAAAGATCTATATTTTATGATTTGTCGTATTGGCGTTTTCTTAATTTTTGCCATAACTTAGATATCATGCACATTGAGAAGAATGTCTGTGAGCTCTTACTGGGTACCCTGTTAATACCAAATTTAAGAATAGAGACAAATTAGCGATACGACAATAGTTTTCTACAAAGAATTTGCGGCCAGTATTGCATCCAACTCCGAAAGAGAATAGTAAATGGGCTATTCTACCAATAAGGCACACGATGTCCGATAATGAGAAGCTGAGTTTCCTTAAGGTACTTAAACAAGTAAGAGTAACAGATGCATATTCTGTGAACATTAGTAAATGGGTAAACTTGAAAAAGAAAACTCTCTTCGGTCTGAAAAGTCACGACTGTCGTGGGATCATGCAATAATTGCTTCCCATTGTTATTAGGGCGTTACCAGATAACGACGTTGTATCGGTTGTGACTGATTTGTGTCATTTCTTCAGAGAGTTATACTTCAAAGATTACTCGGCAAACGATTTTTGTAATGACCATGTTTTTACTATAATACTTGTTAATAAATAAAATAATTTTTTTTTCAAATTCAAACAAGTTTTTGAGTAAAAGGAATTTTTAAGTGATGATTAACATTTTTAAAATGATAGAGGAACTTTTCAGAAATTGTTAGAATTTTAACTGAGAATTTTTAGAGTTAAAAAGAATTTCTAGAATTATTTTAGTAGAAAGGTATTTTTATTATCAATTTTGTTTCAAACCCAAAGCCCAAATCCATTATTCTAATTTTTTTGTTCTTTTCTTAAGTTCTCATTTCTTTACGAAACAAACCCAACAGCTCAGTTCCCATTCATTTTTCTTTTAAACCAAAATATAAACAAAACCCAAACCCAAACTCTAAACTCCCAAACGAACCCAACTTCTCTCATCCTTTTTAATTCAAAACCATTCACTTCCATACATATTTACCCATGTATACCTCTTCCCCTCCCATGCAAAAACCGACCTCTCTCTTCACCTCCCCACAATCCTCTCACTCTCTCACCCACCTACTCTCTCTCATCAATTCTTATCAGTTCTCTCTCCACACACACTCTTTCCCCCCTTCACTTCTTCTCATATATATATAATAACCTCCACTCTCTCCTCTACATCTCTCTCTTATTTTTTTCACTTCTTTTATATAATTCCTCACACCACCCCTACCATGACCGATATTCTATCCTGGGTGCCTCCTCTCCCTATGGCCGAGCATCTGTAGCTCCTCTCCAGCACCACCCATCGCCGTCGTCAACATCAACAGCTGTAACATCAACAACACCACTGATGATGCTCTATATTGGCAGTTTTGCAGAAAAGGACACGTGGCAGCTGAAGTGTCCCAGAACTCAGAAGAAAGGGCCCACAGGGGCCGACCAGGCCACCCCTGTGCCCAACCTGCAACCGCAAGCTGGCTCTCCTCAGAGCCCCTGGAAATTGGCCTCCTCGGCCTTTCAGCTCGCCCCGAGCTGCCATAGGACCAAGACTCCTCGGCCCTCTCGCTCGTTCCCGAGCTCCCCAGCCGAGGCCATCTTCCTCGGTCCTCCGACCGACCAACAGTACCGCTCACAGACGCAACCGCCGCTCCGCAAATCTCTCCATGCGCAGATTCTCTGCCAGCAACATCCCACGTTTCACGCCATCACGATCCCCATTAATGGGCGATCCGCTCTTTACGTGGGCGTGACGTCGGGAGCGTAACTGCCGGCGAGATTCTCGCGCCTGCCGCCGCGTGCCGCCGCCGCTATATAAACCCCCATCACAGAGGGGCCAACTAAGCCATTTTTTACACTTTTATGCCGTTACTCTGCTCGGATCTCATCACTGACTTGAGTGTCGGAGGGTCCTTGGTAGTACCAAACCATCCCGGGACTTCTTTGCAGGTACTTGGCAACAGCTTCCTCACCTCACCTCTTCCTCCAAAAACCCATTGAGACCCATACGCAATGAAGGATAATCAGCTAAGTTCACCGCGAGATCAACGGAAGACAACATCTGACGGAGGCCCGAAAAGGAGCTCCATCAGTTGGCGCCGTCTGTGGGAAGGAAACTCAACAAAAAAACAAAGTTGGCCTTCCGATCTCCATCCCCATGGCAAGCGATCACCCTGAAAATCCAGATACCAGCCGCCGCCTCCCCCTCACCGGAGGCGCGGGTGAACCTCCTCCGGTGACCATCATCAATGCCCTCGCCGGCCGAATAGACCGACACCCCCTCCCTTGACGGGGTCGCACAGAGGGGGCTCGCCACAGCAGCTCGAGGGCCACCTCGCCCAAGGATCTAAGCCCTCATTAAGAGGCAACCCAGCAGCTACCCTGCTTGGCTATCCCTGGCGGGTATCTTCCCTACCGCAACGCCAGGGATCAGAAAGTCCCCCCAGAGACAGTCGAGCCCGAGGATCCCTCGCTCGGCTATCCTTGGCGGGTAGCTTCCCTACCGCAACGCCAGAGATCAGAAAGTCCTCCCAGAGGCGGTCGAGCCCGAGGATCCCTCGCTCGGCTATCCCTGGAGGGTAGCTTCCCTACCTCAACGCCAGGGATCAGAAAGTCCTTCCAGACGCAGTCGAGCCCGAGGATCCCTCGCTCGGCTATCCCTGGCGGGTAGCTTCCCTACCGCAACGCCAGGGATCAGAAAGTCCTCCCAGAGGCAGTCGAGCCCGAGGATCCCTCGCTCGGCTATCTCTGGCGGGTAGCTTCCCTACCGCAATGCCAGGGATCAGAAAGTCCTCCCAGAGGCATTCGAGCCCAAGGATCCCTCGCTCGGCTATCCCTGGCGGGTAACTTCCCTACCGCAACGCCAGGGATCAGAAAGTCCTCCCAGAGGCAGTTGAGCCCGAGGATCCCTCGCTCGGCTATCCCTGGCGGGTAGCTTCCCTACCACAACGCCAGGGATCAGAAAGACCTCCCAGAGGCAGTCGAGCCTGAGGATCCCTCGCTCGGCTATCCTTCAGGACAAAAGCCCTCGCCAAGAGGCACCGGGCAGTAACCCTGCCGGGCCAAGGGTCCTTGGTAGGCTTCTTACAGCCCTATAGCTTTTCCCGCGCCAAGAACCAAAGTCCTCCCAGAGGCAGTCGGGTCCTTGCTCGGCTATCCCCTGCTGGTAGCTTCCTACCACAACCGACAGGGATCAAAGTCCGCGCCAAGAGGCACTGGGCAGTAACCCTGCTCGGTCCCCGTCCTGAAGGATCAGAAAGTCCTCCCAGAGGCAGTCGAGCCCGAGGATCCCTCGCTCGGCTATCCCCGGCGGGTAGCTTCCCTACTGCAACGCCGGGGATCAGAAAGCCCTTGCCAGGAGGCACCGAGCAGCTACCCTGCTCGGCCATCCTTCACAGGCCTCTTAGGGCCCCTCCAGCATCAAAGATCAATGCCCTCGCCAAGAGGCACCGAGCAGCTACCCTGCTTGGCCATCCTTCGCAGGCCTCTCAGGGACCCTCCAGCGTCAAGGATCGAAGCCCTCGCCAAGAGGCACCGAGCAGCTATCCTGCTCGGCCATCCTTCGCAGGCCTCTCAGGGCCCCTCCAGCGTCAAGGATCAATGCCCTCGCCAAGAGGCACCGAGCAGCTACCCTGCTCGACCATCCTTCGCAGGCCTCTCAGGGACCCTCTAGCGTCAAGGATCAAAGCCCTCGCCAATAGGCACCGAGCACCTACCCTGCTCGGCCATCCTTCGCAGGCCTCTCAGGGCCCCTCCAGCGTCAAGACCAATGCCATCGCCAAGAGGCACCGAGCAGCTACCCTGCTCGGCAATCCTTCGCAGGCCTCTCAGGGACCCTCCAGCGTTAAGGATTGAAGCCCTCGCCAAGAGGCACCGAGCAGCTACCCTGCTCGGCCATCCTTCACAGGCCTCTCAGGGCCCCTCCGGCGTCAAGGATCAATGCCCTCGCCAAGAGACACTGAGCAGCTACCCTGCTCGGCCATCCTTCGTAGGCCTCTCAGGGACCCTCCAGCATCAAGGATCAAAGCCCTCGCCAAGAGGCACCGAGCAGCTACCCTGCTCGGCCATCCTTCGCAGGCCTCTCAGGGCCCCTCCAGCGTCAAGGACCAATGCCCTCGCCAAGAGGCACCAAGCAGCTACCCTGCTCGACCATCCTTCGTAGGCCTCTCGCAGCCCCTCCAGCGTCAAGGATCAAAGCCCTCATCGTGTGTCCGCCGAGTTCCTTCCTGCTCGGCGCATCCCAGCGGGCATCCTCCTGCCCACCAGACGCTGATGGTCTAAAGCCCTCATTGCGAGGCCACCGAGTTTATTTCTGCTCGGCGCATCCCTAGCGGGCATCCTCCTGCCCATCAGATGCTGAGGATCTCAAGCCCTCATCGTGAGGCCGCCGAGTTCCTTCCTACTCGATGTATCCCGGCGGGCATCCTCCTGCCCATCAGACGATGATGGTCTGAAGCCCTCATCACGGGGCCGCCGAGTTCCTTCCTGCCTGGCGCATCCCCGGCGGGCATCCTCCTGCCCAACAGACGCTGATGGTCTGAAGCCCTAATCGCGAGGCCGCCGAGTTCCTTCCTGCTCGGCGCATCCCCAGCGGGCATCCTCCTACTCATCGGATGCTGAGGATCTCAAGCGCTCATCGTGAGGCCGCCGAGTTCATTCCTGCTCGGCGCATCCCAGTAGGCATCCTCCTGCCCACCAGACGCTGATGGTCTGAAGCCCTCATCGCGAGGCCGCCGAGTTCCTTCCTGCTCGGCGCATCCCCAGCGGGCATCCTCTTGCCCATCAGATGCTGAGGATCTCAAGCCCTCATCGTGAGGCCGCCTGGTTCCTTCCTGCTCGGCGCATCCCCAGCGGGCATCCTCCTACCCATCAGATGTTGAGGATCCCATGCCCTCATCGTGAGGCTGCCGAGTTCCTTCCTGCTCGGTGCATCCCAGCGGGCATCCTCCTGCCCATCAGACGCTAATGGTCTGAAGCCCTCATCGCGGGGTTGCCGAGTTCCTTCCTGCTCGGTGCATCCCCGGAGGGCATCCTCCTGACCAACAGACGCTGATGGTCTGAAGCCCTCATCGTGAGGCCGCCGGGTTCTTTCCTGCTCGGCGCATCTCCAGCGGGCATCCTCCTGCCCATCAGATGCTAAGGATCTCAAGCCCTCATCGTGAGGCTGCCGAGTTCCTTCCTGCTCGGCTCATCCCCAGCGGGTATCCTCCTGCTCATCAGACGCTGATGGTCTGAAGCCCTCATCGCGAGGCCGCCGAGTTCATTCCTGCTCGGCGCATTCCCAGCGGGCATCCTCCTGCCAATCAGACGCTGATGGTCTGAAGCCCTCATCGTGAGGCCGCCGAGTTCCTTCCTACTCGGCGCATCCCCAGCAGGCATCCTCCTGCCCAACAGACGCCGTAGGTCTACACACAACGCGTCGGCCAACCGACGCTTGACATGCAGACCGTCGCTTTAGTGACGGGATGCACGAACCGGCGCACCTTCCTTAAATGCAGAGATTTCGCCTTGATTTGTTGGCAGAAAAGACAGCCGACAGCCCGGGGACGCGTCCCGACGAAATCTTAGGAAGGAGCCCTTCCCGGACGGCCCGGCAGTCCACTCTTGACCCGACCCGCCAGCTGGTCGGGACAAAAGCGGGGGGCTAATGATGATGCTCTATATTGGCAGTTTTGCAGAAAAGTACACGTGGCAGATGAAGTGTCCCAGAACTCAGAAGAAAGGGCCCACAGGGGCCCACCAGGCCACCCCTGTGCCCAACCTGCAAGCGCAAGCTGGCTCTCCTCAGAGCCCCTAGAAATTGGCCTCCTCGGCCTTTCAGCTCGCCGCGAGCTGCCACAGGACCAAGACTCCTCGGCCCTCTCGCTCGTTCCTGAGCTACCTAGCCGAGGCCATCTTCCTCGGTCCTTCGACCGACCAACAGTACCGCTCACAGACGTAACCGCCGCTCCGCAAATCTCGCCATGCGCAGATTCTCCGCCAGCAACATCCCACGTTCCACGCCATCACGATCCCCATTAATGGGCGATCCGCTCTGTACGCGTGCGTGACGTCGGGAGCGTAACTGCCGGCGAGATTCTCGCGCCTGCCGCTGCATGCTGCCGCCGCTATATAAACCCCCATCACAGAGGGGTCAAGTAAACCATTTTTTACACTTTTATGCCGTTACTCTGCTCGGATCTCATCACTGACTTGAGCGTCGGAGGGTCCTTGGTGGTACCAAACCACCCCGGGACTTCTTTGCAGGTACTCGGCAACCGCTTCCTCACCTTACCTCTTCCTCCAAAAACCCATTGAGACCCACACGTAACGAAGGATAATCAGCTAAGTTCACCGCGAGATCAACTGAAGACAACATCTGACGGAGACCCGAAAAGGAGCTCCATCAACTACCAAAATACCTTGACTAATCAATCCTAGTGCCGCAATTACAGGCTGAGAAACCGAGTCTCCAAGACCGGGTCAAGACCGCATGGATGCTACGATCGTTTCACCGCCTCCGGAACTCCGTTCCGTCGACATTTCAGTTTTGCACGAGACTGTGATCAATGAAATGTCCCGATGAAAAAAATTCCATTGTTCTTACGTCTAATCGTAAGTAAGTCCTCTTCCTCGAGCTTATTTTTAGACAAAGTAATATCCAAGTATTTCTCTTGCAGTTTCCTACCCAAAAGCTCAAACTGTTTGGCAAATGCCTCATGAGTTTAATTATAATCGTGATCTAAGTGTACTAATAAGTAACAGAAGTCATTTGCATAACAAGGCTCATATGTGTATTAAACTAAGGATATCAATACATAGTTTTAAACAAAATGCTAGCTATAATTATCAGATAAGTTGTATGCTATGTTTTATGTCGATGAAGACAGAATTCTTCTTATAGAGAATGAAGAAATTTGATGTTGGATCAAACAAAGCTGTGGGTATTAATGCTTAAATATAGTTCCTTGATTTCTAAACAAATGCCACTGCATATTGTGCCAAGGCTGGACTTAAAGAAAGCATTAACTAATGGAATCTGTAAAAATGGAGGAGGGTGGACAACTTGTATAATAGCCTTAACAATGAACTCTCGTGTGTGTGTGTATTTTGCTCTTCTATTGATATCAAGCTACTCGATCAAAATCCAGACAACATCAGATATTAACTACGCTAAACATTTCAGTTCATTTGATATAAAATCTCACTGTTTTCAAAGCCACCGCGCAGATGATAATAACCAATATGTGTACTGTGTGACAATCACCATAAATATACAAAGTTTTATTACGATTCAAAAGAAATGTCTATATTTTTTTCCTTTGTGTAAACTGTCTTTACAACTCTTTTAGGGGAATCCATTTACGGATGGTACGGCTTATCGTACGTCCTTGGATAGTAGAGCGGGATACAAAACTCTTTACGGAGAATTCGGTCTCGAAAAAAATAAAAATACGATTTTTACAGAAGACGGATTTTTAACAAATTAAAGCATTTGAAAATTTTCATAAATCCTAAATCCGTATTTTTCTATGAAAACTAATTTTGAAAAAAAAAATTTATTATTAAAATAAAAAAATTAAAGTTACACAAAAATACCACAAAATTTCCAAAAGTATAGTTTTTATAAAAATACCATAAACTTTTAAAAACTAGGTTTCATCGCTAAAATACCGCTAAATCTAAAATACATTTTTATAAAACTCTTAATATTATAAATCACCCTCGTGATTTATTTTAAAACAATACTATAATATTTTTCATAAAACCCCCTTGAGAAATACAACAATGTAAACACAATTGAAACAACAAGAATAAATCTTCACAGACACTAGATTAATATAGATTTAAGCGGTATAATTTCTCTTGAGCCCAGCGAGCCGTAGAAAGTGAGTGCTTGCCTATCCAGGTTAGACAACACTGTAAATTAACGGAGTTATCAATGACAATTGTTTTGGAAAAAACACAAATCCTGCCGTCCATATGCAGCAGTTGTCCGATTACTCCCGAACCTAAGAATTTCAACAGTTAAATCCTTTCACAAGAAATGACTATAGCCTGAATACAAGCTCGAACCAGATTCCAAACTCAAATCCAAACTTGAACACTTAATCTCAAAGTTGAACACTTGAACTTGAATATCCAAATTTGAACTTGAATACTTGATTTGACTTGACCGAACCATGAATATAACTTAACATGAATACATGATTACAACTTGAACATGAACTTGCATGTTATTTTTATATTCATGGATTCGGCCAAGACCTATTAACTTGAACTATACACTACAATACGCGGTGATAAGGGGGTAGATTGGTACGGAACGTATATCGTGGTACGAGAGGTAACTTTAAAAGGCACCAACATGAATTCACGTGTCGTTGTCTCGTGGATTATGACAGAGCCTTATATTACATGTTACCATAGTCTACGGGGTAAGTTGGACTCCTCTCGTATATATGAATACCTTCTTTATCAATTTACAAACAATAACGTTAGAATAACCATACTTACACATTAACATTCACTTCATATTCACTATACTTTTACTACCCGGCAATTTTTATACTTTCTTACTATAATCATGTTCCATTGTCATGCTTACATAGTTGCCATTATTTACCATATTATATAGAATTACTATGTTACATAAATTTGCCATGCTTATATTAAATAACATATTTAATCACCATATCACACTTAGTCCATTGCTTCATGGTATCCTTTTCCAACCTGTCACTAAATTTTTATATTTCACATTCATATTTTTTGGGGACTTACTGAGCGCTAGTTCGCTGACGACATTTCTCTCTATTTCTTTTTCTTTGAATGTTCATCGGGAGGACCGGACTCTTAGGAGATCGAGCCAAACCAGGAGAACTTAGACCAATCACTACTCAGCCTGACTACTAGCTCATGTTCCCCTCCGAACACAGAGGCGTGACCACGCAGGTCCGTCTTGCCTGAATTTCGGGGCAGATGCTAATTGGTGCTATCCGTCCACCTCTCCGAAGATACCAAGTTGATTTATGGCACCATATATCGAAGGTTCAGATGGATGCGGCCGATGTAGCAGAGTTCATCAGATTCCCCCTCGTTTAAGAGTTTTTTGATTGTGGGGACGCTCTTCCCTGCAGGTGCAAGCCCCTGCAGTTAATTACGCTACCGCATCGCGGTAACAACTTTCTCATTCTCCAGATGGTCACTTCGTGTCGTGGGTGTTTGTTTTGTGTTTGGTTGCCCGTGGATTGTATACGGAGACTAAGTTGTGTCGTCGTCCGTAGGACGTGAACTAGTCCAAACCCGTATCTTCTTAGATTTGGGTTTAAGGGGTTGGGTTTAAAGATACGTTAGCCTCATTTGAGACTAAGATCAACTTAAACGTTTGTTAAGGATACGTTAGCCTAATTTTAGACTAAGATCAACTTAACGGGATCGTTTAGATCCAGCAAGAGAGCAATTGGGCTCTATTGTTTTGTTTAGTGACATTGCGGTCGATAATTAGTTTAAGAACATTACGGTCCATTGTTAGTTTAAGGACATCTCGGTCCATTGTTAGTTTTAAGACATCGCGGTCGAGATTAAGGACATCATAGTCCATGGGTTTAAAAACTCCACAGTCCAATGTTAGTTTTAAGACGTCATGGTCAAGGTTAAGGATATCATAGTCCGTGGATTTAAGGACTCCACAGTCCGATGTTAGTTTAAAGACATCACGGTCGAGATTAAGGACATAATAGTCCGTGGGTTTAAGGACTCCACAGTCCAATGTTAGTTTTAAGACGTCACGGTCGAGGTTAAGGATATCATAGTCCATGAGTTTAAGGACCCCACAGTTCAATATTAGTTTTAAGACGTCACGGTCGAGGTTAAGGACATCATAGTCCGTGAGTTTAAGGATCCCACAGTCGATGGAAATGTGTGGTCGCCGGGACCCGTCACCTTTTTGAAGACGTTGAGGTATTACAACGACAAATATCAAAGGAGTGAAGAGATGTACCCTTAAACGAGGGTGGATTAAGTGATCTGTAGTCAAATTTGGAACTAAGATCAATTAATTATATTATGAGCACATTGGCTCAGTTGAGTCTGAATTGAGGATTTATGGCCTATTTGGACTAAGTCCAATTAGGTTTGAAGTGTTGGCCCTCTTGTTGGACCATTAGACATTTGTCTGGATTCGAGCCCATATTATTTAGCAGTGCTAAACGAGAGTTTGAGGGCTTTGGCAACATTTTTATCTTTGATTTCCTCAATTTCTAGATTCATTTGGACGAGAGACTTTTGCCTATGGAAAATTAGCCAATTTGGATAAAAGTAGTGTTGAACACTAAAGAGCAACGGTGTTAAACACTGGAGACAGAACTCTCAAATTGGCGTTATACACTAAAAGACAATCAATGTTAAACACCCAGATTAGTGTTAAACACTAGAACATAACAGTGCTAAACACTGGAAATAAGGTATTCGAATTAGTGTTAAACACTAAAAGATAATCAGTGTTAAACACTGGGAATAAAGCTCTCGAATTAGTGTTAAACACTAAAGAAAAAAGGGTCACGTGCGGACACGTGAGGGCGCCCAAAGGTGGGACCAGATCCCTCTTTACTTCACTCTGCAATTAAGTGTTAAACACTTTTTTTTATATTTTATTTTGAGCATCACGTGCTGACACGTGATGGACATTTATGCACTGATTGTTAAAGCATTTGATAAGGGGCCACATGGGGACACGTGAGGGCGCCCAGAGCTTATATTTCCTTTTCTTTTTCTTTCGTGTTTTGGAGGTCACGTGGTAGCATGTGAGGCATTGCCTCAAAGTTTTTTCCTCCTCAATTTTGGGGATCTTTTCAAGGGTCACGTGGGTCCACGTGACCTTAGTTCTTTGCGTATACGGAGATCTTTTAAGTCTCTTTATTTTTAAGAATTAAATTCTCTGGAGGGTTAAACCCTAATTATGATTTTGGAGGAATTAAATTCCTTTTGTGAAAGAATTAAATTCTTATGTAGGGTTAAACCCTAAATACTATTTGGAGGAATTAAATTCCCATATATGTAAAGAATTAAATTCTCAATTAGGGTTAGACCCTGGTTTTTATCCATCTTGAAGGAATTAAATTCCTATAATTGTGAGAGAATTAAATTCTCATATAGGGTTAAACCCTAATTTCTTATCTTGAAGGAATTAAATTCCTGTAAATCTTGAGAGAATTAAATTCTCAAATATGGTTTAAACCCTAATATATCTTGGAGGAATTAAATTCCTATAAATTTGGGAGAATTAAATTCTCTGAACTCAATCCTCCCCCTAAGTCTTGGATCTGCATGGCAAAATCTCAACCCGATAAGAATTAAATTCTCAACCTATGGGGAGATTTGCTTCTGCAGATCTTCAACTAGAGGAAGAACTAAGTTCTTTGCAAAAGAGTTAAACTCTTAGATTTTTTGAGAATTAAATTCTCTGTTTGAAGTTTGATCCCCTTTCTTTTTCTCACCTAGGGTTTTATTTGTTGAGAATTAAATTCTCCTTTCTTTTCTCTCTGAAATTTCAAGATTCCAAAATTCTATATCTCCAAAAAAAAATTCTTTTCTTCTCCTCTTGACTCCTATTTATAGGAGAAGGAAAAGAATCAATTTGTTTAATAAATCTTTCATTGAAAGATTTTGTTTGTTTTTTCGTGATTAATATGATCCTTTAAATTATCCAGTGAATTTTATTCACCGTTGGATTTTCAATCCAGAGATATTCTGTTTGTTATTTTCGGTGAGATTTAGGGAAATCTTTCCTTGTCTAAGATTTTTCCATCAATTGGTGATATCTAATCACCCCTGGATTTTTAATCCAACGGTTCCCCATAATCCTTTTTCATTTGGAAAGATTTTAGGGAAATTTAGAATTTTAATTCTATTAAACTGTAAGGCTTTCAAAGCCTGTCACGTGTGAGCACGTGACCCCCAATTAAGTCCTTTCCTCAGCCGCTTATTTATGCTTATGTTTTAACCCTCACGTGTTAACACGTAACCATTGGTTACGTGTGAGCACGTGATACCTCATTGAGATAATTCCTTCAGCCGTTTGTTTTTATTTCTGATTGATGAGAATTTAACCATCACGTGTCAACACGTGACCATTGGTCACGTGTGAGTACGTGATACCTTATTGAGGTAATTCCTGATTTTTTAAGAATTAAATTCTATTAAGTTATAAGGCTTTCAGAGCCTATCACGTGCTGGCACGTGACCCCTAGTTGGGTCCTCCTTCAGCCGTTTGTTTTCATTTCTGTTTGATGAGAATTTAACCATCACGTGTCAACAGTGACCATTGGTCACGTGTGAACACGTGATACCTCATTGTGGTAATTCCTGATTTTTAATCAAGAAACAAATGCCCCCACAGCGTTGCTCTCACGTGTCTGCACATGAGTGCAACGCTGTCACTTTTGTGACCATTGGATCCATCTAGGGAACCGGGGAGATGAAGCGTTTCCACCACATCTTGTAAATGCAGGGGTCTCTTCAGAAGCGCCTCCACTCTTTCATCTTCTTCCTTGCGAACTTTTTCTTTTGAGAATTTAATTCTCCTTTCTAGAGCTTAGTTCTCTGCCTCGAATATTTTCAGAGTTTAACTCTGTTGAAAGACTCTTTCTTCAGGTAATGATCTTTGAACGATCGAAGAACTTTCACAGAAACCTTCACTGGATTTTAAATCCACACCAAGGGTTTTCCCTTTAATCAAGAACCCATCCTTTTGAAACTCTCTAAAAAAAACAAAGAACCATTTAATCTTTAAATCATAGATCTCTCAGGGCTTTTTTGATCTTCAGGGGTCAATGGTGATGTTTGTCTTTCCCCTGGAATTTAATTCCATCCTCAAAGAGCCCTGGCTCTGGAAAAAGAAGTTTCTGGGAATTTAATTCCCTTTTTCAAAAGGAATTTAATTCCTATGGATAACTTGGTTCTTTCGAGAGAACTCCTTGGGTTTTTCTTGCCCTGAGTTGTCTCTCTGCGATCAAGAAGAGAAAGTTTGCAGTGGGTGTTCTCCCTAGGGAATGTGTAGAGTTGTTTGAAATCCACTGTTCATTTAGACAAGCATTCTTCTTGACTGGCTTATCCATTAAATTCTCATGATCTTTTATTTCAGATACTATGGCCGCCCATTTGTATGATCTTGATGAGATCATTTCTTACGAAGACATTCGGGCATTGAGCCGCAGCCAGAACCAGGAGTTCACTAACGCCCAGTGTGCTGAGATCATGAGCCGCTTCAACGAGTACAACGTTCGACTACTCCTTCGTCGCTCTTCTCTTTTGAAACTAATTGTGAGGGCGATCTAGGAAGCGCTTCCTTTATTCTATGCAGGCATGCCGCTTAAGGCTTTGGATGATGCCGAAGATAAGATACATTCAGTGTATCTGATGGGCCTAATCTCCAAGAAAAGGAGAAACAATCTTATCGATATCCTGCATCAAGCTTTTCAATAGGCGGCGATACTCTCTGCCTATCGGAGGGTGGAGGACATCAGCGGAGATCCCGATGCTTGCGAGCGCGAGAGGAAGCACACGATAATGGCTAGGGAGGCCAAAAACATTTTAGACGGCCTCACTTTTGAATTTCTCAATCCGTGTCCCGGATTTGATGTCTCACCATTGTAAATGTTTCTTCTTATTTTTGTATGAACTATTAAAGTATAGATGATAAGTTTTTTCTTTCCCTTTAGTGTTCGTATGCTTTCCTTCATTCTTTTTGTCATATCGTTGTTGCCGCTCACGTGTTTGGCATGTGAGGCATTGTTGGGGATTTCAATCTCACATCGGTATTCATACACGTGTTATTCATGTGCGATATTGTTTTACTTTTCACTGCATGTCACGGTTGATGCTCACGTGCTCTGCACGTGAGGCCCCATTGATGGGGTTGTTTAATTTCCCATGCAACTTTTTCTGTGTAAGATATTGAATGCAGAGAGGGGCTTTGGAAATAGTCCCGCCTCTTTGATTTCCAATGTCTTTCCCTCTTTTCTTTTGCTTTGGAAATGGTTTCATCCTGCAATATATTCCGTGCGCAGCATTTAATGCTCCTTTTTATAACTTGAAGGCATAGTTTTCCTTCTTTCTTCACAGAGAACTCCAAATACAACTAAAGTGATTTATCTTAAGAAAATAATTAAGTGCTATGGCTTGCAACCGCCCCCATGCTTGTCGAAAACCATGGGAGGTACCCATTGAGGAGATGATTCCTCGTTTTGCCGCGCGACAAGTGGATCCTCTGCTCGCTGATGCTGAATGTGACGCTGTGATGTATGAACTTCTGATCCGAAAGGGGTCCCCTCTTCCAATGGGATCCATTTGGCTCCGGATGATTCTTCTTCCCGCCGTGCTTGCTGACATCCCTCCCCACCCAGTGGAGATGACCCTGGCGATGCTTGATGCAGTCGAAGACAAGCTCGAGTGCTTTTATGAGGCGTGTCTGATTACTCAGGCTTTGAAAGATTGCTTGGTTCACCTGTTGGGCCAGATAAGAGCTCGGAGGGCTATTATATCTGCTTTTAGGGATGAACATGGCGCTAATCGGTGGGGAGCCACTCCTCGTGAAAATCGTCGTTTCGATGTGCTGGAGAAGGCGGCGAGGGAGTTGGAAAATTTTGTACTTTGTTTTGTTAACCCTTGTGCCACTGATCCCTTATTTGGTGATTCTTTCCCAGTGGTGTAGTGTGTTTGAATTGATGTACTCCTTTTATCATTGGCTGTTACATGCTTTCTACTGAATTTTCATGTTTGTCGGATATTCGTACGTGCGTATTGCTTGCGTAAATGAGCTTTATATATTTTCTTTTATGGGAACTTTCTTTAATTGCAATCATCATCATTGTGTTGCATGCACACCAGTGCTCTGGATATCATTTCCTTTTAAACATTCATATAGTTGCAGGTGCATACTTGATAGGGTATACGTTGGAGACTTTTCTTGTTACTTCCCACGTCAAGCGGCTTGTGCTTTTTATAGCGAGTATTGTCGTCGAATGGAGGCTTGTTTATATAGTCTTGGATGTACACCCCTTTCTCTAGAGGTTGTGGCTGAGAAGGCGAGCTTGCGGGGTCTAATTGAGCTGTGTGCTGCGAACATGATATCTTGTGAGAAGAAGCTTGGCCGCAAGTTTTCGGAGAGGGTGTTGGCTTCGAAAGCGCTGATAGAGCTTCAGGCCAACCTTACGGCCAAGGCCAATAAAGCGTATGAACTATGGCGAGTGCTTCAAGAGGCCATCAAGAAGGTGGTAGCCATCGATGAAGCCGCCGTGTTCACTCGTGAAATGGTTGAGGCTCATAAAGCTGCTGAGAAAGAGCTTGAAGGACGACTTGCCTCATACCAGGCCCAGCAAGCTCAGGCGGAGGCCCGTCTTCTGACAATACTGAATCACGAAGGCGAGGCTCAGCGAAAAAGGGATGAACTGGAAAATCTGCTAAATGGCACGCCGACTTGAAGACTTGTAGATATATTTTTTTTCTTGTACATACTCCTGAATAAGAGTATATTTTTTGTTTCTTTCACGAATTGTACTTTGTATTCATTTTGATTCATGAATAAAAGACATATTTCTTCTTCACGATGGTGTATCTCTTTGACTGAATGTATTCTGTGGATAGTCTATCTCAATTTCTCTGCAGGTCAACGATGGCTTAAGATTCAGGGTTAAGGTCTGCCTCCTAAGACTTTTCAACTTTATGAGTCGTGAGGGTCTCATAAAGAATTTTCTCCTTACCGGTCGAGTGGATCCCGTAGGTATGGTTTCTCCTTAAGAATCGTGAGGATTCCTAAGTGTGTTTTCCCTTGCAAGTCGTAAGGATCTCACAAGAGAATTTGCTCCCTTACGAGTCGTGAGGACCCGCGGGTGATGGGTGAAGTTGCCCTTATCCACATTTCATGGGGTCAGGGGTTGCTCTGGATGCTTCCCACGGGTTCACTGTCGTGTTCTGCGAGGACCAAGCTCCGCTCTGGACGTTTTCCAGGATACCGTAGTTTAAAGACAACGCGGTCGAGGTTAAGGACATCATAGTCCGTGGATTTAAGGACTCTGCAGCCCGTTGTTAGTTTTAAGACATCACGGTCGAGGTTAAGGACATCATAGTCCATGAGTTTAAGGACCTCACAGTCCAATGTTAGTATTAAGACATCACGGTCGAGGTTAAGGACATCATAGTCCATGGGTTTAAGGACCCAACAGTCCAATGTTAGTTTTAAGACATCACAGTCGAGGTTAAGGACATCATAGTCCGTGAGTTTAAGGACCTCACAGTTCAATGTTTGCTCTGGATGCTTCCCACGGGTTCACTGCCGTGTTCTGCGAGGATCAGGCTCCGCTCTGGATGCTTCACAGGGGTTCATTGCCGTGCTCTGCGAGGACCAGGATCCGCTCTGGACGTTTTCCACGGGGTCAGGAGTGACAAAATCCGCGTTCCACGTAGCCAGGAATTTTGCTCTGGATGCTTCCTACGGGTTCACTGCCGTGTTCGGCGAGGACCAGGCTCCGCTCTGGATGCTTCACACGGGGTCATTACCGTGCTCTGCGAGGACCAGGATCCGCTCTGGACATTTTCCACGGGGTCAGGAGTGGCATAATCCGCGTTCCATGTAACCAGGAATTTTGCTCTGGATGCTTCCTAAGGGTTCACTGCCGTGTTCTGCGAGGACCAGGCTCCGCTCTGGATGCTTCACACGGGGTCATGAGTGACATAATCCGCATTCCACATAGCCAGGAATTTTGCTCTGGATGCTTCCCACGGGTTCACTGCCGTGTTCGGCGAGGACCAGGCTCCGCTCTGGATTCTTCGCACGGGGTCATTACCGTGCTCTGTGAAGACCAGGATCCACTCTGGACGTTTTCCACGGGGTCAGGAGTGACATAATCCGCGTTCCACGTAGCCAGGAATTTTGCTCTGGATGCTTCCCACGGGTTCACTGCCGTGTTCGGCAAGGACCAGGCTCCGCTCTGGATGCTTCACACGGGGTCAGAGTTGACATTATTCGCGTTCCACGTGACCAGGAAGGGTTGACTTTATCCGCATTTCACGGAGTCGGAGTTTGACTCTCGATCATCTGTACACCGCCGAGTCATGGAACTGGGAGTTGCCGCTGTTCCGCTTTGCTTGATGTTATGTCCGTTGTAATAAGACGAATGTTGAGATGATCTCTAGGCTGTTTATGAACCAATTAGATTTGGCCTCTTTTTCTGATGAAGCTTGGGGAGGAAGGGTGTGATTCCCTCTTTATTTGCGCTCCTGGATTGTATACAGGGATTGACATGATATCACCTGTAGGGCATAAATTTCATTTTTTTATTTCTTTCCGCGATGCTCTATCATTTCAGCTTTTATATCGCGAAGGTCACGATTGCCCAATCATTTCGGCTATTTTTCGCGGTGCCCAATCATTTTGACTATTTATTTTATTTTTACTCGCTTCTTTTTATTGCGAGTTGCCCAATCATTTCGGCTATTTTGCATGCATACATTTTTACTTGCTGATTTTGTTGCAAGTTGCCCCATCATTTCGGCTATTTCGTATGCACGTGTAGTTTGCCAGCTTTTTTCTTACAAGCTTGGAATTAGACACCGATTTCGGCATCAGCACCGCTACAAATGGGATATTGCCAGGAGCGAATCATCATTTGCTTTCGTCGATGTCGAGCAAAGGTGGCTTAGTAGACAGGGTTAGGATTCTGTCGACTAAGGCTTTTGACTTCATGAGCCGTAAGGGTCTCATAAAGATATTTCTCCCTGCGAGTCGTGAGGATCTCGTAGGTGTGTTTTCTCCTTAGGAGTCGTGAGGATTCCTAAGTGTATGATCTCTTATAAGTCGTAAGGATCTTACAAGAATGTTTTCTCCTTGCACGTCGAGAGGACTTACAAGGGCAGTTCACCGTGTAGACATATCCCTAGCCATAGATGAGACTTTGTTAGGGAAATGTTTATTCGCGCCCGTGGATTGTAAACAAGGGTCAGCATTGAGCCGCTTGTAGGGCAGTATCGGAGGTTGTGGGGGCTGCTTAAGAACAGATTTAGGTCCTTGTAGTTTAAGACTTTCAAATCTTATGAGCCATGAGGGTCCCATAAGAGGGTTCTCCTTACGAGTCGTGAAAATCTCGCAAGTGTGTTTCTCCTAAGGAATCGTGGGGATCCCTAAGTGTGTTGCTCCTTTGTGAGTCGTAAGGATCTCATGCAGGTGGTTTCTCCTTACAAAGTTGAGAGGACCTTGCAAGTGTCTTTTTAACGAGATTGCGCCCTTTCGGATTTTCGCAAAACTCGCCGGTAGCCCTGCTGTTTTTACTCACGGAGCCCTTTCGGGTTTTCATCCGTGCTCATTTTGCTTATGGACATACCGTTTTCTTTTTCTTTTTTTCTAACGAGGTTGCGCCCTTTCGGGTTTTCACAAAAATCGCCGGTAGCCTTGTTGTTTTTACTCACGGAGCCCGTTCGGGTTTTCATCCGTGCCCATTTTGCTTATGGACATACCATTTTCTTTTTTTTTCTTTTCTTTTTTTTTATTCTTTTTTTTATCAGCTTTAGGATGCTGCAATTCACCGTAGTTTATCGACATCTCGGTCAACGGCTAGTTTTAGGATATAGTGGTCCGTTGTTAGTTTTAAAAACGTTTCGGTCCGTCGTTAGTTTAAAAACGTTTCGGTCCGTTGTTAGTTTAAGGATATTTCGGTCCGTTGTTAAGGAAGCCGGTTACTACTTACATGGTTTAGGCTTAGGAAGATAGCGAGCGGACATAGTCGTCGTCATCTATCATTGACCTAGGCCGTGACTCGTTAGGCGTAGTATTTCTTCAGGAAGCGACCATTTATTGGCCTGAAGAGACTTTCGCCATACATGTCCATGAGTAGATAGGCTCCACCCTGGTAAACTTTGTCTATGATGTACGGGCCTTCGTAGTTTGGCTCGAATTTCCCCCGTTTAGCACGATTGGGGATCATAGGTCTTTTGACCACTAGCACGAGTTCACATTGGCGGAATGTCCTCGGTCTAGTCAACCTTTCATATGAGCGCGTCATCTTTTCTTTATAAGCCTCCAGATTTTGTTGCGCTATGAGCCGGGTTTCATCAAGGGCATCGAGCTTCTCGAGACGAAAGTGAGCGTTCTCTTCGTCCGTTAGCTTCTAATGAACTGCCACTCGTAGAGAGGGTAACTCTATCTCGAGGGGGAGTACCGCTACTGTACCGAATACCAATGTGTATGGAGTTGTGTTCGTGGCCGTTTTGAACGTAGTCCAGTACGCCCAGAGAGCTTCATGTAGTCTCTCGTGCCAGTCCTTCTTATTTCGGGACACCGTCTTCTTCACGATCTTCATTAAGGTCTTCTTGAAAGCCTCAGCTAGACCGTTGGCTCGGGGATTATAGACTGAAGAGTATCTACAGTCTATGTTATGCTGTTGTGCGAAGCGGCTGATCTTGTGGCTTCTGTAGGCCAGCCCGTTATCGGAGATAATCCGTCGCGGAGTGCCGAATTGGTAAATGACGTGTGTCTTGAAGAAATGGAGGATATTCTCCGTCTTCACTTCCCTCGGCGGTACTGTTTCTGCCCATTTGGAGAAGTAATCAGTTGTCGCCAAAATGAACCGATGTCCTCTGGACGATGCTGGTTCGATGGGGCCGATTATGTCAGTTCCCCACATTTCGAACGACCAGCTAGCTACTGTCGGATGTAAAGGATTCGGATGCTAATGGATAAAATCCCCATAGATCTGGCACAAATTTAATTGCTTCGCATACTCGAGGCAGTCCTGGATCATCGTGGGCCAATAATAACCCATCTATTTGATCTTCAGCTTCATCTTCGGCCCGGCTTGGTGAGAACCATAGAGTCCGTCATGAGTTTCTTGGACGACTCTTTTTGCTTCATTAAGTCCCAAGCATCTTAACCATAAAGAGTCAAATGATCTCTTATACAGGGTATCGTTGACGAAGGCGAAAGATAGGGCTCGCTTCATGAGCTGATGTTTTGAGGATGCATCTTCAGGCGTTATACGGGATTTGAAGTATTCTATAAAGACTTCTCTCCAATCCTCAACCTTTTCTTAGTCTTTTACTTGTAGAGCCATTCGCTCGGTCGCTCCCTTTTTCTCGGACAACTCCGAAGATATTTCTGCCGGAGCGAGAACCCGACGGCTTTGCACAACGATCCTTACGTCATCGAGGTTCTCATCGGCCAGTTCTTTAGCGAGTTTGGCTAATGCATCCACTTTGCTGTTTTCCGCACGCGGTATGCTTTCCAAGGTGTAGGAAGGTATTTGGGTCAGCAGTTGCTGTACCCTCTCACCGTACTTCACCAGTTCTGGTTTGCACGTTTGATAGTCGCCATTTACCTGACTGAAAACTAGTTGGGAGTCTCCGTATATGAGAAGGTCTTCAATCCCCATGTCGATGGCGATCTCGAGACCTGCTATCAAAGCTTCATACTCGGCTTCGTTATTCGTCCTCGGTTCTGTCAAGAAGAAAGCAAAGCGCATTATCCCTCCTTGTGGAGTTATGAAGATGAGGCATACCCCTGATTTGATTATAGGGGTGCTTTGCTTGCGCTTCTTTATGGAAGACGCTCCATCAAAATAAAGTTCCCACCGGGTGCCTTACCATCGATCGTGTCAAACGCATGCTCATCTAGCAGTTCGCAATTCAAAAGAGAATCGGCAGGTATTGGATGCTCAGCGGGGAAGTCGGCAATGGCTTGGCCTTTCACTGCCTTAAGAGGCTGATAAGTTATTGAGAACTCCATCAGGAGCAAGGCCTATTTAGCGAGCCGCCCTGTCAATATGGCCTTTGACATCAAATATTTGAGAGGATCCACCTTCGATATGAGACAGACTTCATGTGCCAACGCATAGTGCCTGAGCTTTGTTATCGCGAAGATCAATGCCAGGCAGTGTTTTTCGATGGGAGAATAATTGCTTTCTGCTCCCAGTAGAACTCGACTCAAATAGTAAAGGGCTTTCTCCTTCCCTTGGTCGTTCTCTTGTGCCTATAATGCGCCCAAGGAACCTTCAAGGGCGGTTGTATACAGAATGAGAGGTTTTCCCTTGACCGGAGCAGCCAGCACTGGCTGGTTCTGCAGGTATTGCTTGATTTCGTCCAGTGCATTTTGTCATTTGCGATCCAAAACGAAAGGGGTTCCCTTTTTCATCAGGTGGCTGTAAGGACGGCACTTGTTTGAGAGATTGGCTATAAATCGCCGGATATACGCGAGCTTCCCCTGGAGAGACCGCAATTGCTTGAGAGTCCTTAGCGGGGGCATCTCCATAATTGCTTTGATCTTTGACGGATCTATCTCGATGCCTCGGTGTCGAACGATGAATCCTAGGAATTTGCCCGAGGAAACTCCAAATGCGCATTTGAGAGGGTTCGTCTTCAAGTTGTATTGCCGAAGGCGTTGAAACACGATCTTCAGATGCTCTAGATGTTTCTCGTATGATTTGCTTTTTATCACGAGGTCGTCGATATAGCATTCGACGATTTCATGTATGAGGTCATCGAAGATTTTCGTCATGGCCCTCTGATAGGTGGCACCGGCGTACTTTAAACCGAAGGGCATCATCTTGTAGCAGAATATACCCAAAGGGGTCCAGAAAGCGGTGTGCTTCTGGTCTTCGGGATGCAATTTTATCTGATTGTATCCTGACGAGCCGTCCATGAAGGAGAAAACCTCGTGGGTGGACGTATTGTCAATCATTAGCTCAGTGACCGGTACTGGAAAGTCGTCTTTCGGGCAGGCTTTATTGAGATCCCGAAAGTCCAAGCAAATGCGTACTGTCCCATTTTTCTTCATCACCGGGACGATATTGGCGATCCAGTCAGGATACTGAACCTCTTGGATGAAGCCAGAGTCGATCAGCTTCTTGACTTCGGCATTAATGCCCATCTCAAGCTCGAGCCGCATTCTTCTCGGTGCTTGTTCGATTGGCTTGACGTCCGGGGATATTGCAAGTTTGTAGACAACAATCTCTGGATCTAGTCCTGGCATCTCGGAATAGTTCCACGCGAAGCAATCATTATGCTGCATAAGCATGTCTTTTAATGTGGCCACCCGTTCTTCAGACAGCAACTCACTAACAAACGTCGGTCGTGGATCACTTTCCGTTCCTAAGTCAATTTTCTTGAGCTCATCTGCAGTGGTATGTATTCCATATTCCAGCTCTTTCGGCACCGGCGGAAACTCTGAGATCACCTCGTCATCATTATTTTCGAAGCACCACGGGAGGTCATCCATATCCTCGGGCTCTTCTTTTGATAGCGTTATCATATGACAAGTACGAGCTCGCTTCCAAGACTGATGTTGATCCGGTTCTATTCTTGCTATATGCGTGGCTTTTGGTTCGTGCTTCCATGGCGAATTTATCCTCCAACTGCTGGATAGAGTGAACTTGCCGAGTTGATATTGGTTTTCGACCCAATTCTTGAAGGTGAAGCAGTCTTCGAGAGGATGTCCTTTCGCTCGGTGATAAGAGCAATAGTCTGGGTGAGAGATCTCATTGGCTTGCTCGGGGAGTTTGGACTCCAGAAGCGTAATCATTTGATGTTTTATGGCAAGATCAAGTATCTTCCGTTTTTTGTCCTGAAGAAAAGAGTATGCTCGACTCATCTTCATTATAAGGGACGAATCCGGATTGGTCGATTCCCAATCGCGTAGCTTCTTGGTCCCGCTTTGTCGCTCTTGAACGCTTTTCCCGCTCTTTGATTTATTCTTGCCTCTGCGTCAGGTTTTTTGTATGACGGGTTGATAAGGAAGAACATTTTCATCTTTCGCAGCCTGTTGAAGAAGGCGTTGCGTCCTGACTTTCTCATATATGGCCATTTCGCGATTATGGT
Source organism: Agapanthus africanus (assembly GCA_030015575.1). Taxonomy (NCBI): domain Eukaryota; kingdom Viridiplantae; phylum Streptophyta; class Magnoliopsida; order Asparagales; family Amaryllidaceae; genus Agapanthus; species Agapanthus africanus. Next base: position 32,045,419 of record CM057338.1, read on the forward strand.
CATCTCGAACCTTTTGACCCGCTTCCCTTATAAGATTGTCCATTTGTTCTTCGAACGACGGACTGGGCATTTTCACGCCGGGAGCTCTTTCTGGTTCAGGGTTAGCATCTTCCCACTGAACATCCCCTTCTTTATCAAAGTCATGTACGACATAGCAGTCGTGGAGTAGCTCCCGTTTCTTGGATTGAACATACCCAAGTCCGGTCGTTTCCATTTTCCTGTTGGGCAATTTCCGTTGAGTTCCAGGAACGTTCCGGATCCTGTTATAGAATCGTGCTTGTCGAGCAGTTTGCTTAAGGGGTACACCTTGGCGTCTCAAAAGTCTCTTTAATCCGTCCGTGTAATATCTGGGCAAGCGGATGGGCTGGAGCCTGTCAAGTGTAGAATCTGCGCCATGCCAGATTTCTTTCTCTATTTTGGTTTCCCCGGATCGGTAGAATAGGATCTCCTTTTCACCTTCTCTCCTGGGAGGAACATAGAACGTCTGCAGCTTTTCCACATTGTAAGTATCAAGCGCGTCTAGTTTTTTATGATGCTTGGGCGGAACCATGGCAACTTGCAAACTTTGCTCTTGATCAGCGATGGTTTGTATTAAAGGCCGAGCAGAGAACATGGTGTTGACCTCATCTTCTGAGTCGCTGCTGAAAATAAGCATAGGAGCGGATGGTCCCGGCTTGTTGTGCTGGGGTGGCCCTGAATAAACTATCTCTTCCTCTTCCTCGGTATCACTCCCGAAGACCGGAATGGTGGTGATAGATTTGTTCTCCGGTTTATGACATCTTTCTGTGTCTTCAAAGTCTGGCAAGAAGTATTTTACATCTTCGTATTTTCGGACTTCGTTCACGGAGAATGGGTTCAACTCCCCTGTCGCAGTGTACTCGAGACCATCCTTGAAGTATTTCATACACTGATGTTGTGTAGAAGGGACGATGTTATACTCGTGTAACCAAGGCCGGCCGAGCAAAGCATTGTAGCATGTCTTGGCGTCAATGACATGGAACTTAATGTCCGTGACAAGCAGCCCAAAGCGTAACGTCAGTATTACGGACCCAAGCGTCCGTGATGTCTGGGAGTCAAAACCGGAGATGGTGATTTTATCACGAGCGAGGTGCTGAACGCTCATGCAGATTTCCTTCAACACTCGCCCGTTGAGGAGATTGACAGATGACCCATTGTCGACCAGGATCTTGCCTATCTTGATATCATGACAGTATCCAGAGACATATAGGGGACGGTTGTGTTCACATGTCCTAGGTAGGAGATCTTCGTCGCCGAAGGTGATATCGGCTGTGTACACTTCTTCTAGCTCGTCTTTCATCCTTTCTTTGGCGAGGAAAGCTTGGAATTGCTCTGGCTCTTGTAGCATCTTGATCAATGAATTTCTTGCTTCTTTTGATAGTAAAAGGGCGCCGAGAATGTTGAGCTGCGAGGGTAACTTTCTCAAGTGCGCCAGAACGTTGTAGTCCACCTTACTTTTCTTTGGTGGGTCCTTGGCGGTCAGCTCTTTCATGACTTGATCATCTAGGGCGATATCTTCAAAGACCTTCTCTTTTCCCTTATCTTTTCTGTTCGTGGGTCCGAGATTCCTTTCGGCCAGCATATGATTGCGCAGCTGGATATTTTCGCAGGTCTTCGGTTCTTCCTCTTTCTCCGAGGTAGATTCTTTGAAAAGAGTGCAAAGATTCATCTCTTCGTCAGAGTCACTTCCGAAGGTGAGGACTTGCGATCCCCTAGCGTTGACCATGCGACAGTTGCCGGCGGTCCTTCTAAGCTCCTCGGTCGCACTTCTTCGCTCCCGACGAGTTTTGCGTTTCATCCGCTTAAAATGTTGCCGGTGAGCAACATATCCTTGCCACCATCTTTTAAAAGCGTTGCACTCTTCGGTGGGGTGCGCAATGTTTCGGTGATATAAGCAGTAGCTAGGATGTATTTCCGCTTCATTGGTAGTGCTTCCTTCGGAGGGTGGTAGCTTCATTCCCATTGATATGGCTTTGGCGAACCTCTTCCTCGTCTTGAACTTGTTTTTATCTGCGACAGATGTCCTCTGATTCGGCGGGAATGTCTCGACTCTTTCGTCCAGTCGTCGGCGTTTGGCCTTTTCAAGTATAGCCATCTCACGTTCCCGGTCAGCTTTACTTTTCATAAAAGCTTCATTCAGGAATGCGTCGATCATTTCGTCTGATGGCCCTGGAAGTTCCGGTTCAGGACCTGCCCCAGTCTCTTGGTGCAAGGAGCTTCTTCATCATCTATCGATGAGTGAGAGATCACATGGAAACCTGCCACGTAATCTTCAGATTCATCTGACGAGTCTTCTCCATCATCTTCGTCCTCGAGGACGTGGCCGAGGAACTCTTAAAGCGTGATTGGAGTCCGTGCCTTCTGATTATACTCTTCCAGCGCGTCAATCTGTTTTTGCAGGTTCGTGCGTGTGTCACCAGGCTTCACGGGCCTTTTGGTCTTCTTCTTCTTCTTCGAAGACTTCGACGGCTGGGAGTGAACGCTTTGGCTATCACCACCGATTCTTGGAGTCGGGCGCGGTTTTAGCATTCCTTCGATGATCTGGGGTTCCAGCGAATTCTTCCACCTGACCGCCGGGCATGTCTGGAGATCATTCAGCATCCTTCTGGTTTTGGCCGAAAGAGCCACCTCCCATGGAGCTTCCCCAACAAAAGAGCACGTTGCCCCTGGTGTGTCCGTCTTCTTAGGAGTGTGCGGTTGTGGTGGGCTTACTTTCCATTTCCCAGACAACGTAAACTTGCCTTGTTGGTACTGATCCTCGATCTATCTCTTAAAGACGAAGCAATCTTCGATTGGATGGCTTACTGTTTGGTGGTAAGGGCAATAATTGGGGTTATTTGCTTCACCGGGTTGCAATGGCCGCTTTGGATTCGGTAGATTGATAAGCCGGTTGCGCATCACCAGCTCAAAGAGTCTCTTCGTTTTGTCACGTGGGAACGAGTAAGGACGCTTCATTTTCTCATTATAATAGCGCCGTCTCTCTTCCAGTTGATCCGTCAGTTTTGGGGCACTGGGTTGCTGTTGGGTATTCGCAACGAAGGTCGCCTTCCCTTTACCTTTTTCGTTTCGCGACTCCGGCTTCGGAGGAGACGGTCTATACCCCATCTGGTCCATTTGGGCTAGCTTGTCGATTAGAGCCTGAAACGTGGTCGGTTTGAAGAACATCATGAACTGTGAAATAGTTACATGAGGGTCTAGGGTGCCCACGAACATGCCCACCGCTGGTGCTTCTTCGATGCACTGTTCGCACTTCGACCACAGATTCCGCCATCGGATCACGTATTGAACCCACGTCTCGCCTGGCTTCACCCTGGCGTTGATCAATGCTGTTATTGGGGTGCATTCACTAGCACTCGCGAATCGTTGGGTGAATAACAACTCCATTTCTGCGAAAGTTTTGACGGAGTCGTTTGGAAGTTCGGAGTACCACTCAAATGCCGTCTCCGATAAACTGCCGATGAATTGGCGGAGCAAAAGTTTATCATCACCACCGGTGTTAGCACAAAGAGCCCTGAACTGAGCAACATGTTGATGGGGATTGCCTGTCCCCTTGTACACATGGAATTTGGGGATCGTGTAGCCCGGCGGGTATTTTATTTGGTCATACCAGCCTGGATACGGCCACCCAGTTTTAAAAATTTGCCCAGCCGCTTCATTCGCCTGATGAACTCGTATTTGCTGAGCAATATAGTCATCCAGGGCAGCTTTGGAGATTGTCTCCTCCTTGGCTGTTGACAGAGCCAGCAGAAGATTCGATGTTTCTCCTCTGTCATCTTCAATTATTACTGGAGGATCTTCAGCTGGGGATCCGGCTGGATCATTATGCCCACCATATCTTGGAATAGAAGGGACATTTGCTTTATATTGGCCGCTTGTTCCGCAGCCTCCTTGTCCTTCTTTTCGAGCATTCTCCGAAGGAATTCAGCATCAGACTCGTGTTCGTGACGTTGTTCCGATGATACCTCCGAGCTTTCTTTTGGCCCGGTAAGTGCGGCCATTGCAGTTAGCATCTCTTGAAGCTTCTGCTGTTATTGTTCATGAGCCCTTGTTATCGATCGGGTGAGCGGTCGGTGGCCCGTCGAAGTGCGGCTTTCTTCTTTACCGGAAGCCATGTAAACAGTATGTACCGCTATACCCCCAGACTTGGGGCATCTGGGCTCAGCATCTTTGTGTTCTGCCATGGTCATAGGGGCTTTCTCTGGCCTCCTTTTCTTTTGAGCAGTTGACATTGAGGGGGCCATTACAGCGGGCATCCAAGTGGTCGTCGTCTTTTGCGGCTTGCCAGGACGGTTCTCTTCCGGCTGGACCTTCAGCTTCTTCTATCGACGGGGATAGTCTTGATCAATCACTGACTCCTGGACCCGTCGCCAGACTTTGTAAACTTTGGTGGGCAGCCGTTGAGGGGACTGCTCCGACTTTATTTCTGTAACAGTCTCCACCAATGGAGGAGATCTCTTCAGTACGGCGGTAGGAGAGTTCCTACGCACCATGTTCAGCCGTTCAAAGCTGTTCTCTATCGGAACAGCAATATTGACTTCCACCGTTGGAGCTGGTGGAGTAAGCCCAGAGGGGGAGTTGCCCCCAGCCTTCTTCACTCGGCGCCAGTGGCGACGTCAAGCGTGTCGAGCTGTTGGGGTCAGTTCAGTGATGGGGACGGCTTTGTCTTGCCCCCTATCCAGATGAGGCGCTGCTGCTGGGGTCAGCCTCTTGAAGACTGATGTCCGTTGAGAAGCGGTATCCAACCAGTCAAAAACATACTTCTGAGCAGGGACGGGAACCATAGTGGGAGCCGGAACAGCCAGTCTTGTAAAAACTGACCCTTTGGTAGGAGAAGCCGCCTTGACGACTTCAGGAGCAGAGATGGCTATCCTCTGCGGAACAACCTTTTCTGGGACTGCAGGCTTCAACATGGGCCCACAGGAACTTCGGCCCAATCTGGAGAAGACCGAGGTGCTGAAGCTGGGCGACCCGTTGAGAGGGGCCGTGGTAGTAGCAAGCCGATCGAAGACTGACTTCTTGGGAGCTTCCGATGCTGGAATAGGAGCGCTGAAGCTCGTTGGCGGGAGCATGGTCCCGAAAAACAATCCTGTGGTGGCTTGGGTGACCTGTTCCACCTGCATCATGAACAGGAAAGCCGCCTGGGGCCCGTAAGCTATGTCCCCAGTTGAGGTAGAACGTGGGTTGCAGTTGCATGTAGAACACTTCAAGCAGGTGAACGCCATTGATCTTTGCTTTCTGCACCAAGAAAAACACAAAATCTCAGTATCTCGAACCCAAGGGCAACCATTAGCAAACCGCGATTCGTTTACGAACACGACATACGAAGTGTGGAGTGGAAAGAGGAAAGGGTCCCACCGGGCGTTCCAGAATATGTTCCCCTCCGAACACAGAGACGCGACCGCGCAGGTCCGTCTTGGCTGAATTTCGGGGCAGATGCTAATTGGTGCTATCCGTCCACCTCTCCGAAGATGCCAAGTTGATTTATGGCACCATGTATCGAAGGTTCAGACGGATGCGTCCGATGTAGCAGACTTCGTCAGATTCTCCCTCGTTTAAGGGATTTTTGATTGTGGGGACGCTCTTCCCTACAGGTGCAAGCCCCTGCAGTTAATTACGCTACCACATCGCGGTAACAACTTTCTCCTTCTCCAGATGGTCACTTCGTGTCGTGGGTGTTTGTTTTGTGTTTGGTTGCCCATGGATTGTATACAGAGACTAAGTTATATCGTCACCCGTAGGGCGTGGACTGGTCCAAATCCGTATCTTCTTAGATTTGGGTTTGAGGGGTTGGGTTTAAGGATACGTTAGCCTCATTTGAGACTAAGATCAACTTAAACATTTGTTAAGGATACGTTAGCCTAATTTTAGACTAAGATCAACTTAACGGGATCATTTAGATCCAGCAAGAGAGCAATTGGGCTCTATTGTTTAGTTTAGTGATATTGCGGTCGATAATTAGTTTAAGGACATTACGGTACATTGTTAGTTTAAGGACATCTCGGTCCATTGTTTGTTTTAAGACATCGCGGTCGAGATTAAGGACATCATATTCCGTGGGTTTAAGGACTCCACAGTCCAATGCTGGTTTTAAGACGTCACGGTCAAGGTTAAGGACATCATAGTCCGTGGATTTAAGGACTCTACAGTCCGATGTTAGTTTAATGAAATCACGGTCGAGGTTAATGACATAATAGTCCGTGGGTTTAAGAACTCTACAGTCCAATGTTAGTTTTAAGACGTCACAGTCGAGGTTAAGGATATCATAGTCCATGAGTTTAAGGACCCGACAGTCCAATGTTAGTTTTAAGACGTCACGGTCGAGGTTAAGGACATCATAGTCCGTGAGTTTAAGGACCCCAAAGTCCATGGAAATGTGTGGTCGCCGGGACCTGTCACCTCTTTGAAGACGTTGAGGAATTATAACGACAAATATCAAAGGAGTGAAGAGATGTACCCTTGAACCAGGGTGGATTAAGTGATTTGTAGTCCAATTTGGAACTAAGATCATTTAATTATATTATGAGCACATTGGCTCAGTTGAGTCCGAATTAAGGACTTATGGCCTATTTGGACAAAGTCCAATTAGGTTTGAAGTGTTGGCCCTCTTGTTGGACCATTAGACATTTGTCTGGATTCGAGCCCATATTATTTAGCAATGCTAAACGAGAGTTTGAGGGCTTTGGCAAAATTTTATCTTTAATTTCCTCAATTTTGAGATTAATTTGAAGGAAGGACTTTTGCCTCTGAAAAATTAGCCAATTTGGCTAAAAATAGTGTTAAACACTAAAGAGCAACAGTGTTAAACACTGGAGACAGAACTCTCAAATTGGCGTTATACATTAAAAGACAATCAATGTTAAACACCCAGATTAGTGTTAAACACTAGAACATAACAGTGTTAAACACTGGAAATAAAGTCTTCGAATTAGTGTTTAACACTAAAAGATAATCAGTGTTAAACACTGGGAATAAAGCTTTCAAATTAGTGTTAAACACTAAAGAAAAAGGGGTCACGTGTGGACACGTGAGGGCGCCCAAAGATGGGACCAGATCACTTTTTACTTCGCTCTGCAATTAAGTGTTAAACACTTTTTTTATATTTTATTTTGAGCATCACGTGCTGACACGTGATGGACATTTATGCACTGATTGTTAAAGCATTTGCTAAGGAGCCACGTGGGGACACGTGAGAGCGCCTAGAGCTTATATTTCCTTTGCTTTTTCTTCCGTGTTTTGGAGGTCACGTGGTAGCACGTGAGGCATTGCCTCAAAGCTTTTTCCTTCTCATTTTTGGGGATCTTTTCAAGGGTCACGTGGGGCCACGTGACCTTAGTTCTTTGCATATACGAAGATCTTTTAAGTCTCTTTTTTTTAAGAATTAAATTCTTTGGAGGGCTAAACCCTAATTATGATTTTGGAGGAATTAAATTCCTTTTGTGAAAGAATTAAATTCTTATGTCGGGTTAAACCCTAATTTCTTTTTGGAGGAATTAAATTCCCATATATGTAAAGAATTAAATTCTCAATTGGGGTTAGACCCTGGTTTTTATCCATCTTGAAGGAATTAAATTCCTATAATTGTGGGAGAATTAAATTCTCATATAGGGTTAAACCCTAATTTCTTATCTTGAAGGAGTTAAATTCCTGTAAATCTTGAGAGAATTAAATTCTCAGATACGGTTTAAACCTTAATATATCTTGGAGGAATTAAATTCCTATAAATTTGGGAGAATTAAATTCTCTGAATTCAATCCTCCTCCTAAGTCTTGGATCTGCATGGCAAAATCTCAACCCGATGAGAATTAAATTTCCAACCTATGGGAAGATTTGCTTCTGCAGATCTTCAACTAGAGGAAGAACTAAGTTCTTTGCAAAAGAGTTAAACTCTTAGATTTTTTGAGAATTAAATTCTCTGTTTGAAGTTTGATCCCCTTTCTTTTTCTCACCTAGGGTTTTCTTTGTTGAGAATTAAATTCTCCTTTCTTTTCTCTCTGAAATTTCAAGATTCCAAAATTCTATATCTCCAAAAAAATTTCTTTTCTTCTCCTCTTGGCTCCTATTTATAGGAGAAGGAAAAGAATCAATTTGTTTAAAAAATCTTTCATTGAAAGATTTTGTTTGTTTTTTCGTGATTAATATGACCCTTTAAATTATCCAGTGAATTTTATGCACCGTTGGATTTTCAATCCAGAGATATTCTGTTTATTATTTTCGGTGAGATTTAGGGAAATCTTTCCTTGTCTAAGATTTTTCCATCAATTGGTGATATCTAATCACCCCTGGATTTTTAATCCAACGGTTCCCCATAATCCTTTTTCATTTGGAAAGATTTTAGGGAAATTTAGAATTTTAATTCTATAAAACTGTAAGGCTTTCAAAGCCTGTCACGTGTGAGCACGTGGCCCCTGGTCACGTGTGTGCGCGTGACCCCCCCAATTAAGTCTTTTCCTCAGCCGCTTATTTATGCTTCTGTTTTAACCCTCACGTGTTAACACGTGACCATTGGTCACATGTGAGCACGTGATACCTTATTGAGGTAATTCCTTGAGCCGTTTTTTTATTTCTGATTGATGAGAATTTAACCATTACGTGTCAACACGTGACCATTGGTCACGTTTGAGTACGTGATACCTTATTGAGGTAATTCCTGATTTTTTTATAATTAATTTCTATTAAGTTATAAGGCTTTCAGAGCCTGGCACGTGCTGGCACGTGACCCTTGGTCACGTGTGAGCACGTGACCCCCAATTGGGTCCTCTTTCAGCCGTTTGTTTTCATTTCTGATTGATCAGAATTTAACCATCACGTGTCAACAGTGACCATTGGTCACGTGTGAACACGTGATATCTCATTGAGGTAATTCCTGATTTTTAATCAGGAAACAGCTCCTTTCTGCATTTACTTTCTGTAGACTAATGGTTAGACATTTGTTTAAAATCATTATATCTTTTTATTTCTGACAGTTGTGTTTGAAATTTGAATAAAGTTGTTGTTACTCTTGTATTCTTGCATATTTTTCTATTGTTTACATATACTTAATGTATTTATTAAGAGAAATGCCATTTTCATAATAAATACGTTACGGGCTTACCACGTCAGCGTTTCCGTCTACTGGGAAGCGGGGCGTGACAATTTTAGAACCCTGAAGAATATAATACTATGCATTCTTTGTAGAATGGAGATATTGTTTCCGCCTTCTATTTTCACTGTAATATTGCATCTCATGGTTCACTTTACTCAAGAGGCACGTTTAGGTGGTCCCGTGAATTATCGTTCGATGTATCCGTTCGAGAGTTAAAACCTATATAACAACTCTTTACTGTTCATAATAAATCGAATATTTATAATAAAAAAAATTAAATTTGTTTCAATCAGTCAGGTTTATGTACAAAATAAAACTGTACATCAGTAACAGGAGTCGGCCTGAAGGGCCAATCGCTGAAGGGTTTCTCGCGGAGGAATGTATGACATTCTGTTCTATGTATCTAGAGAGTGTTGAGACTGCATTTAATAGGCCGAGATGTAATGAGAACATGGTTGACAATAGACCTGTAATATCCATCTTCCGGGCCCAAGAAAAGGAACTGGGTAAAGTGAAGCCGGGTCACACTGCATCTGAGCAGCTCGGTATGATTCACCGTTGCATTTTATTCAACTGTTCAGATGTGAACAGTTTTATCGGGTAAGTATTTATTACTTTTTTCTTAACATAATTATAGAATATCTTCAAGTCAAAATTAAATGTTTATTTGTGATATATACAGCTGATTAGTTCGAAAAGAGTGTTTGTAGTGTAACCGCAATCAATAACGATGTCGCGCGTAGATAGGTCGAGATGAGTACGGGTCGTCCTCAGGGAAACGTTGAATCTTTTATTTTTACTTTAGATGTGTTGAAAAAGAGAGGAGGGATAAAGAATATTGTAGAATGGCTGTAGGATCTAGATCTACGTTAAACACGGATGCAAAATATAGATCTAGATTAATTACGGATGTAAGTTTATATAAGAAGAGGGCTTATAGGGTTCATTAGGATTTAGTAGTTATAGATGATTAATTAAAAATTACTCTTTCTATCCTTTAATAGATTTAACACTAGAACGACAGTGATGCATGTAGATTAGGATTTCTGGAGGGAAAACGAATCCCACTCTTAACCCCTATCTCGACACGGAACTCCGTTCATATCTAGCCTTTACCAAAACAATCATTAATCTAATCTCTAATCGCGGTCGAGACTAACAATGAATTGGTAGCTCACCCGATTAGGATGTTAATGATTCTTTTGGTAAAATTTATAAACTTTATAGGACGTAAAAAGAGTTTAGGTATTTTCATCATCCATTAACCTACCCTAATCCTACGAACCCTAACAAGCGGAGAATTACTCGCGCATGTCGGGAGAAGAAGAGGTGGAGAGAAAATGCATAATTAAACTACGAAGAAATAGAATAGGAAAAGGAGCTACCTTTATTAATCAACAATATTCATTACACTTTGATTCCTTAGAAAATGATTACAAATCCTAGTTTTGCTTCTCGATCTCTTTTAAGGAGGTAGATGAATCATTGATGATCAGCCTGGATGCGTGAGCCGTCTTGGACTTCGTGATCGCATCGACTTGATGCTTTTTCCAAGAGGCTCTCGGTCTTTATTTATAGTCCAAAATCCAGAACCCTAGCTTCCAAATTTGGAAGCTATCTGTTGAAATTCTACCAGAAAAATCCCATCTATTTAATCTTCAGATACGCGGCGGATCTGCGGTCAACGCGTAGGTTTGACCGCAGATCCGCGATTTTGTGTGTTGATCGTTGGATTTTGTCTTCTGGGCTTTTCTCCTTGTGACACGTGGAGATCTCTGGAACTTTTGGAAATTGGAAATCTTTTCTTTGCTTCTGCCAGAATTGATTTCTTAATTTGCTTTCTTAATTAGGCAGGTTTGCTCTTAACAACTTTGATTCCTTTGATTTTTAGTCCTGAAAAATTCTGCACAATCTCAACAAATAATATTAGTGGATTTTTGTTTTATTGAGATATTAATTTCACCATGAAGATTTGGTCAATGGTATCTTTGCATACATTTTCCTACCAAATGTTAATTATAATATATCAACACATGAAAAATAGTATTTTTACAGATAAACCCTCATATGTATGATATATTATAATAAAGACCTTTTCTAATATAGAAATAGTAGGAAAAATGTAATAACAAATGTGCAGTTTTATCAACTGAACAAATACCCCCAAACTTATCTTTGATCGTCCCGAGCAAACTAGTTTATTCAAGAGAAGGAGAAGAAAACTAAGCACACTTTCGTAGGCAAACACGATTGCACTGAGCACGTGCAACAAGCCGTTAAACCTCTAGGTGTCCCTAGTAGGAGGAGTGTTGTCTCCTGAGGGTTTTCAGCGGATTACACCCACAAAATTCTATAATAAAAGAGAGATGGTGAAATCTACATATAAAGATAAGAACCATAAAAGAAATACTTTGAAATTTTAGAGTTTCCAACCACACTAGCTTTTCAGTTGTCATGAGCCCTATCTTAATAGTCATGAAAAGAAGTTAGAAATCACATCATCCCTAAATAAAACATCGTCTTAATTCTTCATTCCTACCTTTCATCCAAACATCGGTCATATACCCCTACGTGTATGTATAGAACATCCCTACACTCGGAGAATTCAATTCAATCTAGCATACTCTTGTCCATCTACCTCGGTACTTTTTAATTTGATGAATATTTGGTTGGATTTGCTCGCACATTTTTCATGCGGCCGTTAATACTTCTTGAGATACTAACCGACCGATTACTCATGTGCTTGCTGATTAGGTGATAGCATTTTTCTCGTCTTGCACCACCTAAGGCTTAGCAGTGACTCCCAAATCAGTTGGTCTAAGACACTAGGTGATGAAGCACCCTCGCTAAATTTTTTTTTATTGCTGCCTTGGCGATAACAAAACCAATGTTCAATTTTCTTTTCACCATTTTTATATTTTCTTCATTTATTATTTCCTTCATACTTTGGCTTTTAGACAAGAGCATTTCAAGGTATCCTCTACTATCCTGAGTTTCAAGACGTGTGTAAGTGCATATAGTAGGGTATCAACATTCAAATGTTTGGCTTCCGGAATAGAAACTATTTTTCAGACTTATTTTTATCCTCAGATTAGTGACTTCCTTCATCTTACTAACCCCTGGGACAACAGCTCATAACTACTTATTACCAGTTCGTTTAAGAAAACTTCTAATTTTCTTGATTTTTCCTATCTTTTGGATGTAATTTTTCACTTCTACTCTTTTGTTATAAAAGAAAAAATTTTAAAAATTTTAATTTTTAATTTTTTTGAAAATGTTGTGCTTATGCAAAATATGATGCAAATTGATGTGTAAATAAGCACAAACCTCTCCCAAACCTGTTTACAGCAGTGTCCTCACTGATGTCATCCGTTAAACTCAAAAACCTGTAGACTTGGGAGGAAAAAGGGGACAAAAAATAATGCAAGTGAAATCCTCCCCCAAACTTATTTTTGGCTCACAATCTTATAAAAATTCTTTTTCTTTCAAGAGCCAAAATATACCCTCCCAAACTTGAGTTAAACAATATTAATCTTTTAAAATCACACGAGGGGGTCAAGGTTATTGGTCAATGCCAAGCTTTTCAAAGACCGAAGGTCAACACCAACCATTCAAAAATTTTATCGATGAAGCACCAAGGTTGGTAGAAGAACATGTCACCTTTCGACGTGAAGAAGTGGGGAGGTGATAAGAGATGTAATGGAAAAGGACTGCGTCTCAATTTGGAGAGACGACACAGTGATAGTAATGATGAATTACTCGCATTATCATGATTGTCCAGAAGAAGGGGTATAGGTTCAATTTCTTTATCTTGGAGTTGATTCATCTCAACACCCGTATCTTTTAAAAATGCGAGTTCATCAGCGAAAATTTCCTCAAAGCTTTCGTCGATACCCCGAAGAATAATGTCATTAGAAAAAATGGGGTGATCGTCACACTCTATAAAAAGTTCCTCATTAGTGTTAGATGTTGACCCGGACAACTCGGTAGAAGAGTCCGTGTATGTATAATACATGGTTGGGTCAAGCAACAATATATGAAAAGAGTCAGTATCATGAGGTTGATCAAATTCGCTGCTCTCGACATCCATTAATTCGACAGAACACACATGAGTATAGGGTTCGGAGGGTTCACTTCCCAACTTGTAAATGTTAAGCTCAATTGACTTCTTTCCAAAGGATAGGGTCATAGAGCCGTTTCAACAATTAATTACTGCGTTGGAAGTAGCCAAAAAGGGTCGACCAAGGATCACCGGAATTTGATTCCGTGGGTTCGCAACAGGCTGTGTATTTATAACGATAAAATCCACGGGAAATATAAATTCCCCGACTTTGATTAACACATCCTCTAGCTCACCCCTAGGTTGGGTGATAGATCGATCGGCCATCTGAAGAGTGCAATGCACCGGTTTTAACTCTCCGATCCCTAATTGCTCATAAAAAGAATACGGAAGCAAGTTAACACTAGCACCTAAATCGAGTAGAGCACGATTGATATTTTTACCCCCAATAGAAAAAGAAATTGTAGGACTTCCGGGGTCCTTTCGTTTTTTAGGTAGTTGTTGTGTAAAAGCAGTGCTCACATTACTCGCAAGGAAAACTTTTTTAGGTACTTGAACTTTTCTCTTCCTAGTGCACAAGTCCTTTAGGATTTTCGCATAAGATGGAACTTGTTGAATAGCATCTAAGAGAGGTATGTTTATGTTAACTTGCTTAAAAATTTCCACAATCTTCTCCATTTGTGGACTTGGTCTGTTGCCCCTTAACCTGTTTGGATAAGGTGCTTTATCAATAAGGGTTTGGTCCAACATTGGAGAGGATTGTTGGGATGGAGTGGATCCCAGAATTGGAGTGGGGATCGTTTTAGATAGATTCGAGGAAATGGGCGAAGGGTTCGAGCCTTGGGGAAAACGGAGAATAGGCTCGGATGAAGGTGGGAGACTAGAAGAATTAGGGGAAGAAGAAGAATCAGGGGTATCATTGGTGTCACTAACATCATCACATTGCTCACCCACTCGGTTATTCAGCACTTTTCCCGATCTCAACGTAGTAACGGCACTCACATTATAACTTTATGAGTGGCCAGGATTAGGTATGGGTTGAGATGGGAGTTTCCCTTTCTCTCTCGCACTCATTGCGGCGTTCAACTGTGCAATTTGGTTTTCTATTGATTTAATACTCTCACCGTGGGAGGCGGAGTCTTTCGTTAGGGTATCAATAGAAGACTTCATATCAGCCGACATTTGCATGGAATGTTTCATAAACATATCCAAAGTTTGTGCGAGTGAAGAGTTGTCAGTACTGGCCAATTGTGGTGCAGAAGAGTTGGCCGGATTATGAAAATTTTGTGACTGAAAGTGGTGCTGACTTTGTGGTTGTGGTTGCTGTGGAGGGGGTCTTTGATAATTGCTTTGTTGGTTTTGGTTCCAAGCAAAATTAGGATGATTCCTCCATCCTTGATTGTACGTGGAAGAAAAAGGATCATTTCTAGGTCGCTGCTGAAAGGCAGCATTAGTTTGAAACGATGCATTCATAGGACATTCTTCCGTTAAGTGTGAAGGATCTGAACAACAACTACAGACGTTCTTAGGAAGCGTGACCTGATTTAGGGAGACTGATGAAAATTTGTTCTCAATAGCGTCGAGTTTCTTCTGCATCGCTGCCATTTCGGCTTTCACTGCGATGGAAATATCGAGCTGGTGAATACCTCCCCTAGATGAAGGTAGTCTTACGCTTTCCCACTGCAGAGTGTTTTCAGCGAGGTCTTCCAGATACTTCCAAGCTTCGCCGTCGTCTTTGGACATGAAATTGCATTGACACATTGTTTCAAGCATCTGCTTTGTCGCTGGATTAATTCCCTCATATATAATTCGACATAAATCCCATCTTTGTATTCCATGATGAGGACATTGGACAAGCAGATCCTTGAAATGTTCAAAGCACTTCTAAAATGGTTCATTGGGAAGCTGGGTGAACTGGTTGATCTCGCTCCTAATATGGGCAGTCTTATGGTTTGGGTAAAACTTCTTAAGAAATGCTATTACGAATTCATCCCAATTAGTGATAGAGTGTGCGGCAGTATTATAAAGCCATTTTTCTGCCAAGTCGCACAGTGTGAATGGGAGAAGACGCAAGTGCATAGCATCCACAGTCAATTGTGAAGTACCCATCATTACGCATACGTTTTCGAATTTGGTGATGAAAACGTACGTGTCTTCCGACTCAAGCCCGTGAAATTTGGGCAACAGATTGATGTAGTGGGATTTAATTTCAAAATTATCCCCGTTAGCTGGTGGAATGGATAGACAAGTAGGAAGGGGACCACGGATAGGATAGCATCTCTCTTGGAGAGAGATGCGCGGTGGATTCTGCTCACCTACGGGCGGTGGCAGCATGGTGTTATAATTTGATGGAGCGCCGTCCATCTCGGTCGTGGTAGGTGGTGGGGGAAAAGAAGATGAAGAAATACCAACTTCGGAGTCGATAGCAGGAATGCGGACAAGATGGGCACTAGAATCCCGTGTCCAGCCGAGCATGCACTAAGCGGGTTTAGTGCAAGCGGCAGCGTGTGTGTGCTTTAAATTTGGTTTGTTTTGAAAAAAGTGGGACTCAAGACAAATCACTCTAAAATGCACAAACAGCCCTAGAACTAAGGTTACCTAGGTCCAGTCTCTATACCGCTCCTAGACTTCCAAAGGACAAGCCGTAGGATCAATCCTCTACCGTCTCTTTACTACTCTTGTGGCCAGGTAAGTGCCAGGTAAGTAGGAGGTATCCGCTATACGAATCACCGAAAATAGCGGGCCTTAATTAAGTAAACCACTTGTCTTAGACACACTTGCCTAGGCACCACAAAAGTAATGCGGATAACCGATAAATTACACACGACCTTCCTCTGTCCTTAATGAGCGCGACAGTCCTTAGAGTCTGGTCTAGATATTTTTTTAAATTAATGTAGGGTTGATGCAGATGCTCTGTTTGTGATTTGTGGGGCTTAGGAAGGGTGATGAAATCCCCACCTAATCTGAATTTGGTCTTTGTCCCTTAAAGTCCGTATTAAAATATGCAAAACAAAACCAATCACAAAACTTTTGCAAAAAGATTTTTGAGCGGCGCTATTTTGCAAAGAATCCTGTAGAAAATAGATTTTATTGGATTTTAGAGGAGAGAGAAAGAGTTGAGAAAGATACCAGAGAAGTTTGGAACCCTAAATCTCCTAGCCCACCGCGCTTCCGCCGCGGATATGCCTCCTTTGCCGCGGATTCGCCGCAGAAAGGAAAGATCCGTTGATGAAATTTTCTGTGTTCCCTTCTGTGCTCCTCTGGATCTCAATGAATGTCTCTGTCTCCTGTTTCCTCAAGTCTGTGACTCCAGATCTCCTTGCAAAAATTCATGCACAAATCGTTAAATATGCAATTTGCAGTTTTGTTTTAATTATGATATGGATCGTATAAGAATTCAACACAAATAGTAAAAATAAAAAATTACGCACGTATCCCCGGCAACGGCGCCATTTGATTGGTTCGAAAAGAGTGTTTGTAGTGTAACCGCAATCAATAACGATGTCGCGCGTAGCTAGACCGAGATGACTACGGGTCGTCCTCAGGGAAACGTTGAATCTTTTATTTTTACTTTAGATGTGTTGAAAAAGAGAGGAGGGATAAAGAATATTGTAGAATGGTTGTAAGATCTATATCTACGTTAAACACGGATGCAAAATATAGATCTAAATTAACTACGGATGTAAGTTTATATAAGAAGAGGGCTTGTAGGGTTCATTAGGATTTAGTAGTTATGGATGATTAATTAAAAATTACTCTTTCTATCCTTTAATAGATTTAACACTAGAACGATAGTGATGCATGTAGATTAGGGTTTCTGGAGGGAAAAGGAATCCCACTCTTAACCCCTATCTCGACACGGAACTCCGTTCATATCTAGCCTTTACCAAAACAATCATTAATCTAATCTCTAATCGCGGTCGAGACTAACAATGAATTGGTAGCTCGCCCGATTAGGATGTTAATGATTCTTTTGGTAAAGTTTATAAACTTTATAGGACGTAAAAAGAGTTTAGGTATTTTCATCATCCATTAACCTACCCTAATCTTACGAACCCTAACAAGCGGAGAATTACTCGCGCATGTTGGGAGAAGAAGAGATGGAGAGAAAAATGCATAATTAAACTACGAAGAAATAGAATAGGAAAAAGAGCTACCTTTATTAATCAACAATATTCATTACACTTTGATTCCTTGGAAAATTATTACAAATCCTAGTTTTGCTTCTCGATCTCTTCTAAGGAGGTAAATGAACCGTTGATGATCAGCCTGGATGCGTGAGCCGTCTTGGACTTCGTGATCGCATCGACTTGATGCTTTTTCCAAGAGACTCTCGGTCTTTATTTATAGTCCAAAATCCAGAACCCTGGCTTCCAAATTTGGAAGCTATCTGTTGAAATTCTACCAGAAAAATCCCATCTCTTTAATCTTCAGATACGCGGCGGATCCGCGGTCAACGCGTAGATTTGACCGCGGATCCGCGGTCTTGTGTGTTGATCGTTGGATTTTTTCTTCTGGGCTTTTCTCCTTGTGACACGTGGAGATCTCTGGAACTTTTGGAAATTGGAAATCTTTTCTTTGCTTCTGCCAGAATTGATTTCTTAATTAGGCAGGTTTGCTCTTAACAACTTTAATTCCTTTGATTTTTAGCCCTGAAAATTCTGCACAATCTCAACAAACAATATTAGTGAATTTTTGTTTTATTGAGATATTAATTTCACCATGAAGATTTGGTCAATGGTATCTTTGCATACATTTTCCTACCAAATGTTAATTATAATATATCAACACATGAAAAATAGTATTTTTACAGATAAACCCTTATATGTATGATATATTATAATAAAGACCTTTTCTAATATAGAAATAGCGTGAAAAATGTAATAACAAATGTGCAGTTTTATCAACTGAACAACAGCGTTTGGAATGCTCAATACCGTCCACCTACTAAACGAACTCGGAAATGGAATATCAATAAAGAGCAAAATAAACACTTTCCCGCTTGGTTAAAAGCATATGTAAGTTGTAAACTATAAAATCTAAACTACAACTCATATATATATATATATATATATATATATATGTATTTATATATATATATGTTTGTATTTATATATATATATATATATATATGTATGTATTTATATATATATATATACACACATAATTTAATCCGTTTTACCCTAATAGGTTGAAAGAAATCCCAATGATAGATATGTTTCAGAAAATATAAAAGCGCTAGTGTATAATCCATATGAACAAGCTGAGTACATCTCCGGTTATGTTGTTAACGGTTTAGATTTCACACCAGAAAAAGAAATCAAAATAAAAAGTTTCAGAATTGCGGCATCTTTGTCACATCCACCATTTCTGGATATTCATATTCTAGATATTCAAATCCAACCACGGGAAAATTGGACTATTACGGGGTGCTTAAAAAAATAATTCGGGTGTGTTATCATGAACAGACGGTTGTCATGTTCAAGTGTCTGTGGTACGATATCCATCATGAATATATTGGGTTCAAAATTGATGATGGCCTATTTTTACTCAATTCATCGAAACTCGTTTTCGGTGAAGAGTCTTATATTCTCGCCATCCAAGTCCGTTAAAACTTTTATGTCGCAGACCCTAAGGATATCCAGTGGGATGTTGCTGTTGTGACAAATCCACGAGACTATTACAATATGGGTGAAAATAATGTAAGCGAGATTAGTTGTCCCACAATCTCGGTTATATAAGATAATATTATTTCTATCGAATTCAACAACAGTTTATCATGAACAGACATAGAGCCGGAAATAGTCTCTGATGTGCCATCGGCGGTTGTAGAAGTAGAAGTCTAATTAAGACTTTAAATATCTTGATATATTAACTCGCTCGTGTATGATGCCCATAACTTAAGTAATGTGAAACTTACAAATTATTGCTTCTTTCTTTCCACATATTATTTCATACATTTTATCTTTTTCGCATATTATTTCTGCATATTATCTCCTACAGTTTTGAATTCTAATGTACAGGAATTTTCAAGTTAATTTATATTATTTCTGTATTTCATTTTTTCCCCTGCATATTATTTCCACAATTCATTGCTCATGTATGATATTCTTTTCAGCAATAATTTTCACTATTATTTTTTCATCTAACATATTAAACTATATTCCGTGAAGTTGTTTTAGATATGTCAGGTTCAGACAGCAGGATCGATCAGTCTACCGGGGACGAGGGGCAGTCCTTTCAGAAAAAGAAACGGGCTAGGAGAGGACCCATACGAGCCGGTGACATATGGAGGAGAATGTCGCATGCTCCTGGCAAACCGATTGTATACCTTGCGTTCACAGGAGATGTTGTGACAGGAGCCAGTAAAGAAGTGAAAAAAATAATGTCGTCGATAGTGAACAGTGAGAACCGCATATCTCATCTGTTGAAGGAAGAAGATGACGAGTGGGAGGTCCTAGATTAGGACAATGAAGCGTTAGGGCTAAACAAACAAGTTGCTATATGGGAGATGATGATTAGATTTCTTTAAACAATTCAATACTATACTTTTTTTATATGCACACATGTATATACACATACGCGTATATCACACACACACACACACACACACACACACATACTTACTGTAAAATACTCATACAACAATGAATTATCCCGTTTCGCAGGCTCGGTTCGAGTTCCGGTGAGTTGGCGTAGAGGGCCCACAGGGGGTTTGCGATGAACGCGCGGTTTATGATAAGATGTGTAGTCATATGGTGAAGAATTGGAGAGGCCATAAGAACAAAATCTTTAGAAAACTTGAAAACCGCGCTTTACCAGATGAGATCTATTCGATTAAGCCGGATCCAGATTGGTCCGACGAACATTGGCATACCTTGGTCGATCATTTCTTGTCCGGAGAGTTTAGGGTATGTCATTGACGATACCTTTTTACTATTTTATAGCAACTCAGTAAACAATATTTGATATAACTAAGAAGAGCGAGCGAGGAAAAGTTTCTCGCACTCAGCTGCACGATATTTATAGGGGTGGGAGCATGACTTCTCAGCAGGTTGCCATTGAACACGTAAGTATCGTGTTTGAAATTAATACGTTAAATTTATCTTCGAAATTTATGTATGAACTTTCTAAATGTTATATGCAGGAAGAAAATAATGGTGGAGAGTCTCTTGATCGTATTGAAATCTACCGAGCTCAATTTGTACGGGACGACGCCGCGTCTGCATCAATTGAGGCACATGGAATATATGTGTTCAGTTGATAAAACTGCACATTTAATATTACATTTTTCCTACTATTTCTATATAATAAAAGGTGTTTATTATAATATATGATACATATGAGGGTTTATCTGTAAAATTATTATTTTCATGTGTTTATATATTATAATTAACATTTGGTAGGAAAAAGTAAGCATATAATATCCATATGACATTTGGCCCACTTAATATGCTACCTTATTAAAACTTTTGACCAATTATTAAAGGTTAAGTTAATATCTCTACTAATATTATTTGTTGAGCTGTTGTGCAGAATTTTCAGGGCTGAAATCAAGCAAATCAAAGTTGTTGGAACAAACCTGCCTAATTAAGAAAGTAAACTAAACAAATCAATTCTGGCAGTGACGTAGAAAAGATTTTCAGTTTCCAGATATTCAAAAGATCACCATATATCACCAGAAGATGCCACAAGAAAATTGAGCCCAAGATTCCCTTACTTGGCCACGGATCCACGGCCAAACCCACCTTTTGGCCGCGGATCCGCCGCTGTTTTGATGAGTTAGGAGTTGGGATTTTTCAGTTTGGATCTTCACTACTAGTTTCCAATTTATGCATCTAGGGTTCTGGTTTTGGGACTATAAATAAGGACCGAGAGCCTTTTGGAAAAATCATCAAGTCGACGCGATCACGAAGTCCAAGATGGCTCACGCATCTAGGCTGATCATCAACTATCCGTCTACCTCCTTAGAAGAGATCGAGAAGCAAACTAGCATTTGTAATCATTTTCTAAAGAAACAAAGTGTAAATGAATTTTGTTGATTAATAAGGGTAGTTCTTTTTCTTATTCTAGTTCTTTGTAGTTTTAATATGATTTCTCTCTCCATCTTTTCTTCTCCCAACATGCGCGAGTAATTCTTCGCTTGTTAAGGTTCATAGGATTAGGATGGGTTAATGGATGATGAAGATCATTAAACTCTTTTTAACTCCTATAAAGTTTATAAACTTTATCAAAAGAATAGTTAACATCCTAATCGGGCGCGCTACCAATTCATTGCTAGTCTCGACCGCGATTAAAGATTAGATTAACTATTGTTTTGGTAATGGCTAGATATGAACGGAGTTCCATGTCGAGATAGGGGTTAAGAGTGAAAACCCTTTTCCCTCCAAAAACCCTAATCTACATGCATCACCGTCGTTCTAGTTTTAAATCTAAAAAGAGTAATCTTTAATTAATCATCCATAGCTACTAAATCCCAATGAACCCTACAAGCCCCCTTCTACTATAAAACCTACATCCGTAGTTAATTTAGATCTATATTTTGCATCCGTATTTAACGTAGATCTAGATCCTACAACCATTCTTCACCATTCTTTATTCTTCCTCCTTTCTTTCTCAACACGCCTAAAGTAAGAATAAAATATTCAACGTTTCCCAGAGGACGACCCGTACTCATCTCGGTCTAGCTACACGCGACACCGTTATTGATTGCGGTTAACACATAAAAATCAAGATCAATCAAATGGAGCCGTTGCCGGGGATACGTGCGTAATATTTTTTTTACTATTCGTGTTGAATTCTTATTCGACTATATCATAAAAATAAACAAAAGTGCAAACTGTATATTTAACGATTATTGTATGAATTTTGCGAGGGAATCTGGAGTCACAGATTTGAGGAAATAGAGATTCAGAGACATTCATCAAGATCCAGAGGAGCAAAGGAGGCCACATAGCAAAAATCTTCGTCAGATCTTCCTAGTCGGCGGCGGAACCGCGGCACAAAGAGCGTATTGGCGGCGGAACCGCAGCTTATTGGGGGATTTAGGGTTGCAAACTTCTCTGGTATTTTTTCTATATCTTTCTCTCTCCTCTGAAATCTAATAAAATATCTTTTCTGCAGGATTCTTTGCAAAATTTTGCCGCTCAAAAATCTTTTTGCAAAGTTTTGTAATTGGTTTGTTAATTCATATTTTAATACGGATTTTTAAGGGGAAAAGACCAAATCCAGATTAGGTGGGGATTTTATCACCCTTTCTAAGCCCCACAAATCACAAACCGATAATCTGCATCAACCCTACATTAATTTAAAAAATATCTAGACAAGACTCTAAGGACTGTCGCGCTCAATAAGGACAGAGGAAGGTCGTGGGTAATCTATCGCTTATCCGCGTTACTTTTGTGGTGTCTAGGCAAGTATGTCTAAGGTAAGTGGTTACTTAATTAGGCTCACTACTTACGTAGTAGATACCTCCCACTTACCCGGCACTTACCTGGCCACAAGAGTAGTAAAAAGGTGGTAGAGGATTGATCCTGTGGCTTGTCCTTTGGAAGTTTAGGAGCGGTCTAGAGACTTGACCTAGGTAACCTTAGTTCTAGGGTTGATTGTGCATTTTTGTGTGATTTGTCTCAAGTCCGACACACTTTTCAAAACAAACCAATCACACACAAGCTGCCACTTGCGCTAAACCCGCTTAGTACATGCTCGGTTAGACACGGGATTCTAGTGCCCGTCTTGTCCGCGTTCCTGCTATCGACTCCGAGATCGGTACTTCTTCATCTTCTTTTTCTCCACCACCCACCACATCGACCGAGATGGACGGTACTCCATCAAATTATAATACCACGCCGCCGCTGCCCGTAGGTGAGCAGAATCCACCGCGCATCTCTCTCCAAGAGAGATGCTATCCTATCCGCGGTCCACTTCCCACTTGCTTGTCTATTCCATCAGCCAACAGGGATAATTTTGAAATTAAACCCCACTACATCAATCTGTTGCCCAAATTTCATAGGCTTGAGTCTGAAGACGCGTACGTTTTCATCACTAAATTCGAAAATGTATGCGCAATGATGGATACTTCACAACTGTCTGTGGATGCTATGCGCATGCGTCTTCTCCTATTCACTTTGTGCAACTTGGCAGAAAAATGGCTTTATAATACTGTCGCACACTCTATCACTAATTGGGATGAATTCGTAATAGCATTTCTTAAGAATTTTTACCCAAACCATAAGACCGCCCGTGTTAGGAACGAGATCAACCAGTTTACCCAGCTTCCCAATGAACCATTTTGGAAGTGTTTTGAACGTTTCAAGGATTTGCTTGTCCAATGTCCTCATCATGGAATAAATAGATTGGATTTGTGCCGAATTATATATGAGGGCATTAATCCAGCGACAAAGCAGATGCTTGAAACAAATTGTCAATGCAATTTCATGTTTAAAGATGATGATGAAGCTTGGAAATATCTGGAAGACCTCACTGAAAACACTTTGCAGTGGGAAAGCGTAAGACCACCTTCATCTGGGGGAGGTATTCATCAGCTCGATGTTTCCATCGCAGTAAAAGCTGAAATGGCAGCGATACAGAAGAAACTCGACGCTATTGAGAGCAAATTCTCGTCAGTCTCCCTAAATCAGGTCACGCTACCCAAGACTGTGTGTGGTTGCTGTTCTAATCCTTCACACTTGATGGAAGAATGTCCTATGAATGCATCGTTTCAAGGTCACGAGCAAACTAATGCTGCTTTTCAGTAGCGACCTAGAAACGATTCTTATTCTTCCACGTATAATCAAGGATGGAGGAATCATCCTAATTTTGCTTGGAACCAAAACCAACCCCAAAATCAAAATCAGTTCCAAAGCAATTATCAAAGACCTCCTCCACAGCAACCACAACCACAAACTCAGCACCCCTTTCAGTTAAAATTTTTTCAAAATCCGGCCAACATTTCTGCACCGCAATTGGCCGGTACTGATAACTCTTCGCTCGCACAAACTTTGGATTTGTTCATGAAACATTCCTTTCAAATGTCGGCTGATATGAATTCTTCTATTGATACCATAAAGAAAGACTCCGCCTCCCACGGTGAGAGTATTAAATCAATAGAAAACCAAATTGCACAGTTGAACGCCGCAATGAGTGCGAGAAAAAAAAGGGAAACTCCCATCTCAACCCCTACCGAATCCTGGCCACTCACAAAATCATAACGTGAGTGCTGTTACTACGTTGAGATCGGGAAGAGTGCTGGATAACCAAGTGGGTGAACAAGTTGATGATGTTAGTGATACCAATGATACCCCGGCTTCTACTTCTTCCCCTAATTCGTCTAGTGTTCCACCTTCTTCCGAGCCTATTCTACGCTTCCCACAAGGCTCGAACTCTCAACCCACTTCCATAAATCTATCTAAAACGATCCCCACTCCAATTCTGGAATACATTCCATCCCCACAATCCTCTCCAATGTTGGACCCAACCCTTATTGATAAAGCACCTTATCCAAACAGGTTAAGGGGCAACAGACCAAGTACACAAATGGAGAAGATTGTGGAAATTTTTAAGCAAGTTAAAATAAACATTCCTCTCCTAAATGCTATTCAACAAGTTCCGTCTTATGCAAAAATCCTAAAGGACTTGTGCACTAGGAAGAGAAAAGTTCAAGTACCTAAAAGAGTTTTCCTTGCGAGTAATGCGAGCACTGCTTTTACACAACAATTACCCAAGAAACGAAAGGACCCCGGAAGTCCTACAATTTCTATTTCTATTGGGGGTAAAAATATCAATCGTTCTCTACTCGATTTAGGTGCTAGTGTTAACTTGCTTCCGTATTCTGTTTATGCGCAATTAGGGATCGGAGAGTTAAAACCGGCGCATTGCACTCTTCAGATGGCCGATCGATCTATCACCCAACCTAGGGGTGAGCTAGAGGATGTGTTAATCAAAGTCGGGGAATTTATATTCCCTGTGGACTTTATCATTATAGATACACAACCTGTAGCGAACCTACGAAATCAAATCCCGGTGATACTTGGTCGACCCTTCCTAGCAACTTCCAATGCAGTAATCAATTATAGAAACGGCTCTATGACCCTATCCTTTGGAAAGAAGTCAATTGAGCTTAACATTTACAAGTTGGGAAGTGAGCCCTCCGAACCTTATGCTCATGTGTGTTCTGTCGAATTAATGGATGTCGACAGCAGCGAATTTGATCAACCTTATGATACTAACTCTTTTCATATGTTGTTGCTTGACCCAACCATGTATTATACATACACAGACTCTTCCACCGAGTTGTCCGGGTCAACATCTAACGCTGATGGGGAACTTTTTATAGAGCTTGACGATCACCCCATTTTTTTGATGACATTATTCTTCGGGGTATCGATGAAAGCTTTGAGAAAATTTTCGCTGATGAACTCGCATTTTTAAAAGACACGGGTGTTGAGATGATCAACTCCAAGATAAAGAAATTGAACCTTCACCCCTTCTTCTGGACAATCACGATAATGCGAGTAATCCATCATCACTATCACTGTGTCGTCTCTCCAAATTGAGACGCAATCATTTTCCATTACACCTCTTATCACCTCCCCACTTCTTCACGTCGAAAGGTGACATGTTCTTCCACCAACCTTGGTGCTTCATCGATAAAATTTTTGAATGGTTGGTGTTGACTTTTGGTCTTTGCAAAACTTGGTATTGACCAATAACCTTGACCCCCTCGTGTGATTTTAAAAGATTAACATTGTTTAACTCAAGTTTGGGGGGGTATATTTTGGCTCTTCAAAGAAAATGATTTTTACAAAATTGTGAGCCAAAAAGAAGTTTGGGGGAGAATTTCACTTCCATTATTTCTTGTCACCTTTCTCCTCCCAAGTCTATAGGTTTTTGAGCTTAACGGATAACAACAGTGAAGACACTGCTGCAAACAGGTTTGGGAGAGGTTTGTGCTTATTTACGCATTACTTTGTATTATACTATATATAAGCACACAAAAAAAATTTGATAATAAAAGATTAGATAGTGAAAAATTACATCCAAAAGATTGGAAAAATTTAAGAAAACCAAGAAAATTAGAAGTTTTCTTAAACGAACTAGTTATAAGTAGTTATTTATTGAGATGTTGTTAAGAAAACCAATTATTAAAGGTTAAGTTAATATCTCTACTAATATTATTTGTTGAGCTGTTGTGCAGAATTTTCAGGGCTGAAATCAAGGAAATCAATGTTGTTGGAACAAACCTGCCTAATTAAGAAAGTAAACTAAAGAAATCAATTCTGGCAGTGACGTAGAAAAGATTTTCAGTTTCCAGATATTCAAAAAATCATCATATAACACCAGAAGAGCCCACAAGAAGATTGAGCCCAAGATTCCCCTACTTGGCCGCGGATCCGCGGCCAAACCCACTTTTTGGCTGCGGATCCGCCGCGGTTTTGACGAGTTAGGAGTTGGGATTTTTCAGTTTCGATCTTAACTACTAGTTTCCAAGTTAAGCATCTAGGTTCTGGTTTTGGGACTATAAATAAGGACCAAGAGCCTCTTGGAAAAATCATCAAGTCGACGCGATCACGAAGTCCAAGATAGGCTCACGCATCCAGGCTAATCATCAACTGATCGTCTACCTCCTTAGAAGAGATCGAGAAGCAAACTAGCATTTGTAATCATTTTCTAAAGAAACAAAGTGTAAATGAATTTTGTTGATTAATAAAGGTAGTTCTTTTTCTTATTCTAGTTCTTTATAGTTTTAATATGATTTCTCTCTCCATCTCTTCTTCTCCCAACATGCGCGAGTAATTCTCCGCTTGTTAGGGTTCATAGGATTAGGGTAGGTTAATGGATGATGAAGATCCTTAAACTCTTTTTAGCTCCTATAAAGTTTATAAACTTTATCAAAAGAATAATTAACATCTTAATCGGACGCGCTACCAATTCATTGCTAGTCTCGACCGCGATTAGAGATTAGATTAACTATTGTTTTGGTAAAGGCTAGATATGAACGGAGTTCCATGTCGAGATAGGAGTTAAGAGTGGGAATCATTTTCCCTCCAAAAACCCTAATCTACATGCATCACCGTCGTTCTAGTTTTAAATCCATTAAAAGATAAAAAGAGTAATCTTTAATTAATCACCCATAGCTACTAAATCCCAATGAACCCAACAAGCCCTCTTCTACTATAAAACCTACATCCGTAGTTAATCTAGATCTATATTTTGCATCCGTGTTTAACGTAGATCTAGATCCTACAACCATTCTTCACCATTCTTTATTCTTCCTCCTTTCTTTCTCAACACGCTTAAAGTAAAAATAAAATATTCAACGTTTCCCAGAGGACGACCCGTACTCATCTCGGTCTAGCTACACGCGACACCGTTATTGATTGCGGTTAACTACTACACATAAAAATCAAGATCAATCAATATGTAAGACTCTACATATGCTGTGTTTCTTAATTATTTCAGAATAATTATTGTGTAGATTTTAGAATGGCGGTAATATATTTCTTCTACAAACAAATGGCGATGACGGCCGAAAGAGATCGGTTGATCCAGGCGATGGAGGCGGAGCAAGGACACCCGATTGATGACGCGCAGAGAACATTCATCGTAGATAGGGATTTCACGACGTTTAGGCCGGATCGTCACGAGAGAGTACAGTGCGTGTCCTCCAAGATCATTCCGCGTCAATATAACACTCCTTTCCAGCTGACTGGGCATCCACCTCCTAGGTTTCAGCCGGCAGCGAATCACCTTTGGAGATGCCGATACAGACCAGGGCCTCTAGGACCAGGACCCGTGTGTTTCATGGATCACTCCAGGAGTTCACGTCGAAATCCGGCGGTTCCTCACGTCGATCGACTGCCGCTCTCACTCCCGCTGCTGCTCCCGCTCCCGCTGTCGATCTATTTGCTGGCTAGACTCTCGAGCAGAGCCTTAATCTTATCAGCGCGTACGTCCAGGCTGGGAGGCCCGTACCTTCGGTAAGTTTGATAACTCTTACATATATACACACATACGCACATATCACAAACACATACAATCATACATACACACACACACGCACACATGCATACATACACAGAGACACAAACACACGCACATATCACACACGCACATACACACACACGCATACATACACGCACAATCATACACACCCACATGCATTACACACACAGACACAACACACACATGGATACATACGCATATATCACATACACACAATCATACAAATACACATGCACACATACGCACATATTACATACATACACGCATACACGCACACATGCATACATACGTGCGCGTGTGCACACAAGCACGTGCACACACACATTTGATTAATATAAAATATTTATACTAATTCATGTATTTTAAACTTTTAATTGCAGGGCCTTTACCCCGGAAATCCATGAGCGCTTTCTTCGTGATCGACTCTTCCTCCCCTTGTTCGTCATCCGTTGATTTTTCATTTTCCATTTTTGTAAATTTATGATGTTAAGATTGTAAAAGAACGCGTAGTATATATTGTAATAGTATTTGGATAATCGATATTTGAATGGAATGGAATTTGTATTAAAATCGTTATTTGAATGGAATGGAATCAATATTAAATTGAAATAGATTGGATTGAAGATTTTCTTGGCTCTTTCAATTTTTTTTTACTGTAATCCACTCTATTTCGACGGGAAATTTCCGTCGAAATAATTTATTTCGACGGAAGTGGCCTGTCGAAATAGACTATTTCGACGGCAATTTACTGTCGAAATATAAAAAAGGAATTTTAAATGATTCCTGAGACAATTTTTAACTTAAAAAACTTATATATTTCGACAGAAATTACCCGTCAATAAAAATACTATTTCGACGGGAGTTAGCCGGCGAAATAGTTTTGATTATTGCGACGAACTTTAGCTGTCGAAATAATCTATTGTGACGCAACCTATTGTGTCGGCATTGCTTCGTGGCTATTTAGTGTGTTCCGACGAAATATGTGTCTATTTGCTCCAAGTATCATTATATAAAATGAAAATTAATGTAACACTTCCTGGGACAGACAGTACGGTAAACTTAATTTATGTTTGGCTTGACAAGCTTGATGCACATAGGATTACAAAGATGCCCCCGTTTTGTTGGTTACAATATAGGATTACCATGTTAATAAGACGCCGGCTTTCCATGATAATTCTTTCATTGGAAAACTTCTTTAAAATCGCAGGATAAATAAAAAAGCAAGGAAATACGGGTGAAGTCCTATGTTAATAAAAAGATGCCGCCATTCCATGGTAATTACAAAACTTTTTAGTTTTCTAAACAAAGGCATCTTATTAATATGCTAATCCTATATTCCTGAGGATACTTTTTATACCAAAACAAACTTGGTAATTCTTTATGGAAATTTAGGATTTCCACGTAGATTACCTCTTACCAATTGCATAAATTGAAAGATATTGCAAAGAAGCCACAACCGCATTGCGCTTAAGTCGGGTCAATCAAGACTTGGAGACGAAATGCTCGGCGTACCAAAATGGCTAATGAGTTTTAACGGTCGTCTTCTATTCTTTAGCAATGGCGGAAGATTTGAGATATCTACATGCTATCAATATCAACAAGCGTATAATATATACTCAAACACCAAGCATAATTTAAATAGCCTTAAAGTTTCGATGACTCCAAAACTTTCGATTTAGCGATGCATTTGAAAAAAAATCTGTGTTTGTGGTCATGAAAAGATTAAATATAATTGGTGTTTTTTGCCCCCTCAAGTGGAAAATAAAAAAGTTTCATTCTCAATATAATTGTAGCTGATGCAAATTGTTCCCTAATCAAACAGAATGTTTCATTTTCAACTTTCTCATCGTATGTTTACACAAATTTAGCAAACTTAATTATTAATTTCCAATAGCATGGCCTGAATTTGATTCCAATATTGCCATTCTCATTCAATTTAATTCACGGCAGTGCATTCAATTTCACACCAAAATCCTTCATCTTTCACACACACACATGCCCACAATGAATCATTCACTCATTAATTGTTCATGAAAAAAAGCAATGGAGTTACACCTCCCCTTCACACAATATCTCCTCACACTCCTAGCTAGGCCTCGTTTCTTTACTGAAGCTCGCCAAATCCCTCCTCCTCTTCCTCTACCTCTACTTCTTCCGTCGCCCGAAAGACCTCAAATTAACTCGCCTACGGCTCCTGGGCCCTCATCATCGGGGCCACTGACGGCAAATATTGGATTCAAAGGCGATGTACCCGATGTACCCGACCCGTAAAATCAAGAATGTTGTAACGAAAATAAACCAAAACAGTAATGTTCAACTTTAGCAAATATAAAAAAAATTCAATTATTCGTTTCATATTCACATCGGTGGCTTTTACAAAAGATTATCTTTTATTTAAGATAACCGTCTATATCCGTATAATTTGAAACCCGGTTAACAATAAAACTTTTTTCCCCCTAAAGAAAGAGAGGTTCAAAAAAGTCAGTTGGGCCTAATCGGCGAACACTATCCACAAGTAAAAGCCCACTTCATGCACCAAATGAGGGAATAGTTGTTGATGCACTCGTTAAAAAATGAGAAAGGCGCTGTATTTTGGTGCCCAAATCGGCCACCACCAAATTCAAAATTCCCAATCCCAATCTCCCATGGCGGCCATGGCTCCGGCGATCTTCATCGGAAAACCTAAATGATCGATTCAAGATCAATTAGGAGAGGGTTTCTTGGTGAATAACGCGGGGGGTTTCCAGCTCTGGATTCTTTCTGTGTTGTTTATGTTGCAAGCTAAAGTTTGAGCTTGTTATTTGAATTTGTATAAGTCGAATGATTTGAATTGCAGCAGCATCGTATAATTTTATCTGATGAATTTGTTGCAGGCATGTTGATCGGTTCTCAAGATGCCTTCATGTCGAGTACAAGAACAAGGGGATCGATGTCCAATGCCAAGCAACATATATTTCCTATCTTAATTATTAGTTGAAAATCATTCATTTTATAGATTCTTGATGATTATTTTTTTCTCACCCATCAACTGTTCAATAATTCCGATAGGTTTCATATGATTATGAAATTAGTTTCATTGGTCACTTATAAGAATGACTGGAAAATTTTGAGAAAGGTTGCTTTTAGTTTTTTTTGGCGCGTGAGCAAGTGAGACTGTGAAGTCCTTGTAGGTTATCTGTCAAAATTCAGATTCTTCTGCAAGTTTCGCTGGCAATTTCCAAATATCGGGGCAAAAACATCCTTTTGTATCCTATTTGTTTCTGTTTGGTTGTTGGTAAGAAAAACGAGAGTACTCGCAAGTGCAAGTACCCCGTGCCAGCTCGGCCTTTTTATAAAATTATTATGAAAGCAGTTGGTGCTTCAAGTGACCAAATCCTTCTAGCTAAAATGCATAAGAGTTCCCTTTCATAGTTCATACACAAGTATGTTGCATTTTGTGATTGCGCGGTTCTTTGGTGCAAAGAAACACAAATTTTAGTGTATTCCAGTAATGGCATGTATGATGTATCTGCACAACTCATTTTCAAAGCTTAGCCTTTGTGTCTGACCTATTAAATGATTTTCTTGAACACAAGTGCCCTTGTGATGGAGGCCTGGATCTCTTTCAGATGTTGTCCTCCGTCGATTTGTCGCGAGCGTTGATGAAGCGTTGAAATTGGTGTTGAGGGTTGTCTTCTTGAGCGTGTGGATCTCAATGGGTTGATTTCGAGATGAAGCCGAACTACCTGCAAAGAAGTCCCGGGGTGGTTGTACCACCGTGGACGTTCCGATGATCAAGTTAGCCGAGAAATTTGAGCACTGTAGCGGCTTGTTGGATTGAAATTGACTTACCTGAGTCGTCTGAGGGAGGGTTTTTTTATAGTGGTCGCTTGGAGCGAGATGGCGCGAGATCTTCGCCGTCGGTTATGCCCATGACGTTACACCTGCGTGAATGAGGGGATCCCCCCATTAATGACGAGATGCGCTCGTTAATGAGGAGATACGGCGGCGTGGAACGCGGAATGTTGGATGGCGGATATCTCGCTTCTGGCGAGACACGCGGAGCCGTGGCGGAGGCACTTGGGCTCTGCGTCCTTGATTGCTTGGTAGAACCGGAGAGGCTTAGCTCGGCGGAAGGCTCGAAGGCGAGCGGGAGGCCGAGAAAGCTGGGTTCTGTGATAGCTCGGAGGCGAGCTGGGAGGGCTGAGGAAGTTCAGCGTGTAGGAAGGCTCGGAGGCGAGTCGATAGTTATTTGTAAGGCGAGTATAGGAGTGTTCTGGGAGGCCATAAAAGGTCGGGTCAATCCTCGGGGCGAAGGCCCGGGGAATGCTTTCAATGTACCGTGTATGCTCCTGTCCCTTGGGCCCCGGTACATGTCATCTACCACGTGTCATGATCTTGGGAATTCCCACTTATGAGTTTCATCATTAGCCCCCCACTCTCGTCTCGACCTATTTATGGGTCGGGTCGAGAGTGGTCTGATCGGTTTTCTGGACGCAGACTGTTGCCAAAAAATTATCGGCGCGGATTTCTAGGGCAACTCAGTGAAGGGCAGTTGCGTCGTTCGGATTTACGAGCCCGCGTGGCGTACCCCGGGCGCTTGTATTTTCGCGTGCATCTTTGATGACATCAGCGGATCAGGAAAATGATCGTGCTTTAAAGAGGGGGCGTCGATTCGCTCGTACGTCTATTGAGGTGCAGGCCACGTGTCGGCAGCGGGTTGGCGGACGCGACAGGCTGTCACTGTCGCCTGCGATCGAAGGGTCGTCCCTAATGGTCGTTCGACATGTGGAGACATGACGGCTGGCGGACGCGAAGCTTCGTTTTGGCGGGAATTAATCTGGATCGTTAGATGCCTTTCCTGGAGGGTATAAATAGGAGGGGACCCCCCATAGGGCCAGCACTTCCTTCATAATTTCCTTTCGTTGCCGAAGATTGCGTGGCGCTCCTACCTTTTAGATCGGATCGCCCGTGCTTTTTCCTCGGCCAGGCCTTTCCTTTGAATCAGATTAGATGTCTCCATCTGAAGAGTCTGTAGATGTAGTTAGGGTAGAATCGGGCGATGAGGTTCCAGTTGTTGAAGTCGAGTCCGGAGGATCTTCCTCCTCTTCGGCTTCAGATAGCAAAAAGGGTTCATCTTCTTCTTCGTCCTCTGTGTTGGGGTCGCATCCAAGAGTCAGGGCCACCTGCGTCGCTCATCGCCAGGAGACGGTAAGGACCCCTAAGGTGCGCATCGGGAATGCCTGCAATGCGCCCTCAGTCTTGAGGGATGTAGGCGAGCTTGCCGAGATTCGGGCTCGTTTCGATATCCCCTCTAACTATTCGCTCCGTTTAGCTAGGGAGGGAGAATGGGCGGATCAAGTGCAGGGCAAGCAGATTGTTCTGTATTTGGAAGCTTTCCGGGCAGGAATGCATCTACCCTTCTCAACCGAAGTATGCGGGGTGCTTCGTTATTTCCAACTTGCCCCGGGCCAACTAGCGCCGAACTTGTGGAGACTCCTCCTCGGGTCCCTGGTCCGGTTGAAACTTGAAAATATCCCTTTCAGTTTGACCCTCCTAGTCTCATTCCTTTGTTATAAGAATCATCCCGGAACCAGTAAGGATGAGTCGAGCAGGGTGTAATTTTCCTTCAAAAAACGTAAGGGTGGGGTGGCCGGGTCGGGGGTAATAGTCGTCTCTTCCTCCATTCCTGACTGGAAAGAGAAGTATATATTCGTCGGGCCACCCGAGAGTGAGGATTGGCTTGTGCCTACACAATGGCACAGGGCCGACTGCCCGAAGGCGAGGCAATCGTCCTCACCCGAGGCGAGGGTGGTATCTATATAGGAGCCGATCCAGCGCGCCGACGTTCTGCTTTCTGAGCAGGCCCTAAGCTGGGCTGGGCTCAGCCCTACGCGCTTTCTGGGTAAGTTAGGGCCGTCGTAGATGATCTATCTAGACTTTGATGAATTTTCTTTGCCCTTTTCAACGTCACTAACTCTCTTTGTGTATTCTCCTTTCTGTAGAGCAATTGGACCAATCCAAATTCTTAGCCGCCATAACCGCGAAGGTAGGAAGGAAGACCGGTGGCGCTAGCTCGTCCCGACCTGGTTCGAGCTCGGCCCCGAAGCCAACTGCATCGGCGAAGCCTTCCACTGCACCCCGAGCCCCGAAAGTTAGTCGCGATGAAAGCCAGAAGCATGCACGGGAACCGGAGCCCCGGGCGAGGGGGTGGAGGATGAAGCTGGCCTCACCGAGGTCCCCCTCAAGAGGCACAAAAGGACGGTCTCTCGCTCTCCATCCTCCGGGATCCCCGTGCAAAAGGGGGATGTCTGTTTTGAGGTGCCTTCGGGGAATTCCGTTGCCGATAGCCTGCTTTCGGACATGGAACGATCGGCCAGGAGCAAAATTCCTCGGGGAACCCTAAAAGCCCAAGTGGCCGCCATCGCTCAGGAGGCAGTCCAGGTCGGTAGCTGTTTTCCTTTAAGGATTTTGTCAAGTATTTTTTCTCGGATCGAACATTTTTAATCTCCTTTTGCTGCTTTCCTCAGGTCCTCCAACACCGCGCCTTCATCATCAACATGGAGTCCGAGGAGATTGCCCCGGCCATGAGGAAGATGGGTGAATCGTCCTCGCAGGAGGAGAACATGCGCATGGAGCTGCAGCATGCAAGGGAAAGGATAGCCATCCTCAAAACCCGGGTGGCTGCTAAGGAGTTGACGAACTCCAAGTGTAAGGAGTCCGTTCGACTTCTGAGTGAATCCTATAAGGCCATCCAGGCTAAGTTAGAGGAGGCTAAGGTACTTAACATCACGATGAAGAAGTCGTGGGATGCCTGCAAGAGGGACACCCAAGTGGCGCTTGAAGCGGTGAAACTTGTCGATTTTCGGGCTTCGAAGTCCGTGGAGAGGTATAAGGCGTCAGACCAGTTCTACGCCGACCTCGCCGACGCCTCGGCCATTATTTGGCACCAGGCCCTCGACGCTGTCAAGGCGTTGATGCCGGGGTTTGCGGACGGCGAGCTTCGGCTCCAGTACCCTCTCTCCAAGGATGCGCCGCAGGGGGAGACTGCCAGGAGTGCCGCCGAGGGAGAGGTTTCCGGTGGAAGCACCGACCCATAGGCCGCCATTTCGATCCCTGACGCTGGTGTCGAGCAGGGCGAGATCCTCCCCGGTCCCAAGGCCTGAGCTTTCCTGCCTTTTCCCTTTACTTTTTCAAATTTTGGAAGCCTCCAGGCACCTTTTGTAAGGCTGAGGAGCCCGGAATACCTTGTAAAGACTTTCAGAACATAAATAAAACTGGGTTTATTTTCCTCTGGATGACAATGTGTTTCTTGCGTGAGTACTTGAGCTTGTCGGACTTTTTCTCGATCAAAGTTTTAGGCCGTAAGTCAATGACCGGCCTTTTAGATGGCGATCGCGCGTCGAGTGTAAGTCAGTTAATTACCAAGTGCAGGAAGGTCAGAGCCCTCCTGCCCCCGGAGTCGAGGCGGCGATCGTTCACTTAGGATACATCGGAAGACCTCTCCATGTAGGGAGGTCGGTATCTGACCATTTCTTAGAGTCGGACTGATGACCACGTCTCTTAGCGTAAGTTGACCAACAGCCAAGTCAGAATTGGTCGGCTTTGACTGGTTTCCCTACGATGTAGTTCCTAGACCTTCGTCTTGAGACGGTAGGAATTTATCACTCGGATTGACCAAGAAGGGAAGCTGCTCGGTGGCTTCTTGATGAGGGCTTTAGAGCTTTGGCGTCAGTGGGTAGGGGACTACCCGCCCGGGATTGACCGGGCAGGGAAGCTGCTCGGTAGCCTCATGGTGAGGGTTTCGATCCTTAGCGCAAGTGGGTAGAAAGTTATCCACTAAGGATTGATCGAGCAAGGAAGATGCTCGGTGGCCTCGTGAGGAGGGCTTTAGATCCTTGGCGAAGATGGGTAGAAATCTACTCGCCAGGGATTGAACGGGTAGGGAAGCTGCTCGGTGGCCTCTTGGTGAGGGATTCGATCCTTAGCGCAGGTGGGTAGGAAGTTAGCCGCTAAGGATTGACCGATCAGGGAAGCTGTTCGGTAGCCTCGTAAGGAGGGCTTTAGATCCTTGGCGAAAATAGGTAGGAATCTACCCGCCAGGGATTGACTAAGCAGGAAAGCTACTCGGTGGCCTCTTGGTGAGGGCTTCGATCCTTAGCGCAAGTGAGTAGGAAGTTACCTACTAAGGATTGACCGAGCAGGGAAGCTGCTCGGTGGCCTCGTGAGGAGGGCTTTAGATCCTTGGCGAAGATGGGTAGGAATCTACCCGCGAGGGATTGACCGAGCAGGGAAGCTGCTCGGTGGCCTCTTGGTGAAGGCTTCGATCCTTAGCGCAGGTAGGTAGGAAGTTACCCGCTAAGGATTGACCGAGCAGGAAAGCTGCTCGGTGGCCTCGTGAGGAGGGCTTTAGATCCTTGGTGAAGACGGGTAGGAATCTACCCGCCAGGGATTGACCGAGCAAGGAAGTTACTCGGTGGCCTCTTGGTGAGGGCTTCGATCCTTAGCACAGGTGGGTAGGAAGTTACCCGCTAAGAATTGAGCAGGGAAGCTGCTCGGTGGCCTCGTGAGGAGGGCTTTAGATCCTTGGCGAAGATGGGTAGGAATCTACCCGCCATGGATTGACCGAGTAGGGAAGCTGCTCGGTGGCCTCTTGGTGAGGGTTTCGATCCTCAGCGCAGTTGCGTAGGAAGTTACCCGCTAAGGATTGACCGAGTAGGAAAGTTGCTCGGTGGCCTCTTTTCGCCTTTATGGGGCGTCGGTCTGTCTCTCTTGACTCGTAAAATCTAGGAGAGAGGCCGTCGCAGACAACACGTGGCAGAAACGCACGGGCAAGGCATGACGCTCCGTAATGCGTGTCGTTCCAACTTCCATTGACCGCTTGAGGGCATGGTCGCCACGTTGAGAATTTTGAAAAGATCCCGTGATTCTCACTGCTGCGCGCGCAAACTTCGGCCTTTTGGGATTCTGTTGGGGCTATAAATAGCGAAGGCATGTTGGTTTCTTTTAGCCTTGCATTTCTGAAAATGGTCGGGTTTATTTATAGCATCAGGGAGATCATTTCCTTCGACGACATGTATCTTTATGACCCGGAGTGCTCCGAGGAGACGTACTAAGGGGCGATAGAGCGTGTGGAGGGCCACTTTGGTCGCCTACTCCCCCGGCGATCGCCTCTCCTCCAATTGCTTATATACGCGATTTGGAGGATGTCCCCGGGTCTGAACAATGCCTTGTCCGAGCAGCTGAAGGACGAGGCGGTTGATAAGTTGCACACGCTCCATCACTTCGGCCTGATCTCGAAGAGCAGGCGGGATCGCTCGGTGGCCCTTCTTCTGGAGTGTTTCCAGAAAAGGCTGATCGCCGACTCCTGTCCGGCGGGTGCGGTATCTGGCCCTTCCGTGGCATCTCGGGTCTGCGGGCACCATGATAGGGAGCGGGCTAAAGAAGCTAGGGCTCGGCTGGCGGAAATCTCCTTGGAGTACCATCAACAGTGCTTTCTTAACCCCCGTCCCCCTTTATTGTAATAATAATTTTTTTGTGTAAAGCTGGGGAGCCCATAATACCCCTCAATGAACAAAGTTTTTCTTTTCCGATGTGTTTTTGTCTCCTTAATACTTTTGCGTATTTTCTTAAAACGGATGTAGGGATCTCGGAACCGAGAAAAAGAACAAAATTTGTGGAAGAAGTCCCATTTAATTCAGGAGACTAAAGAAAATTTACATCGCTTTGAAAAGAAGAAAATACATTCGTTTGTACAGTTTGAGTTTTTCAGCGTTGTAGGGCCGAAAAAACTTGCGTCCATCGGCGTCTTTTAACCGATAGGCTTCACCGGGCAATACTTCGGAGACGAGGAAAGTGCCGTCCCACTTCGGAGAGAACTTGTGCAGTTTGCCCTGTTCTACGAATTCGTTCCGCCATAAGACCAAATCTCCTGTCTTGAAGGCGTGATGCTTAACTCGTGCGTTGTAGTAGCGGGTAGTTTTTAGTTGGTAAGCGGCCGCTTTGATCTGTGATCGTTCCCGCTTCTCTAGCAGGATGTCCACATTGGTCCGGAGCGCCGAGGTGTTGGCTTCGTCATCGAAGTGTTCGACTCTGTAACTGGGCAGTCCGATCTCCGCTGGGACCATTGCCTCGGTACTGTAGCAGAGGCTGAAGGGGGTCTCTCCTGTAGGCATTTTCTTCGATGTGCGTAAGGCCCATAGCACCCATGGTAGTTCCTCGACCCAGCTGCTATGACTCCCTTCCAAGTGAGCTCGAAGACCTCGGATAACGTCTCGGTTAGAAACCTCGGCCTGCCCGTTGCATTGAGGATGCGCGACCGCGGAAAACTTCATTGTTCCCGCCAAAATTTTCGGCCAAGAGATACTTGTTCCCTTACAAAAAATGGGGAGAATCCTTAAAAAACAGGCATCACGTGTAAAAAAACGTGGGCGAACGTATGCAAAGCATTTGAGCGCTGAACATAAATCACCAATAGCCAAACAGGCCTCGCATGCAAAAACGTGACCCTTTTTATGGGCAGATTCTATCTATGCCTAAATGCCTAATTGATAAAGTCACGTGCCCACACGTGATGGGCTCTTGAACCCACTGAATGAATAGAATTAAATTCTAATAAAATACAAATAAAGCAGCAAGGAAAAACCCCAAAGGGGGCATCACGTGTTGACACGTGACCAGGCCTCACGTGCAGACACGCGACCATTTACAGGCAAAGCCTGTAGACACGGAATAAAATAAACAAATTGGAAATGCTATGTCAGTGGGGTCACATGTCAACACGTGACCAGGTCTCACGTGCAGACACGTGACCATCTACAAGCAAAGCCTGTAGACACTGAGTTAAATTCTGGTTAAATGCTTAATCAGTGGGTCAGTGCCACCACGTGATAGGGTCTTAAAACTCTCTGAATTAATGGAAAGAAAACCCTAAATGGGGCATCACGTGCCCACACGTGACAGGGGGTCACGTGCCAACACGTGATGGGTTCCTAAGATCTCTGAACTGATAAAAATAAACTCTAATTAAATGGTCAATTAGTGGGGTCATGTGCCACCACATGATAGGGTCTTAAAACTCTCTGAGTTAATGGAAAGAAAAGGGGCATCACGTGCCCACACGTGACAGGGGGTCACGTGCCAACACGTGATGGGTTCCTGAGCCCTCTGAAACAATAGAATTAAGTTCTAATTAAAAGGAATCAAAAGCCATAATTGGAAGAATATTTCCCTAGATGTTTCCAAACAAAAAATATTGCGCTCTGTAAAGTGAAACACCGTTGGATTAAAAATCCAATGGTGATTAAAAATCACTAATTTATAGAAAGATTCTATACAAGGAAAGATTTTCCTAAAATCTGTCAGGGACAACAAATAAAATATCTTTTGGATTAAAAAGCCAATGGTGAATAAAATTCACCGAGTGATCTAAAAGATCATGTTGGTTACAAAATCAATCAAAATCTTTCAATGAAAGATTGACTAAACAAATCGATTCTTTTCTTTTTCCTATAAATAGGAGCCAAGAAGAGAAGAAAAGAGAGGAGAGACAACAACAGAGAGAGAATACAAAAAAAAGAGAATTTAATTCTCCAGAGAGAAAAGAAGATCTCTTCAGAAAAGAAAGAAACCCTAGGTTAGAGAGGGAAAGAGATCATCCTATAAGCTTCCATAAAACAAAAGAGAATTTAATTCTCAAACTAAGAGTTTAACTCTTCTGAATAAAAACTTAGTTCTTTCTTTGGTTGAAAATCTGCAGAAGCAGATCTTCCCATAAATTGAGAATTTAATTCTCATCGGAGAGATTCTGCCATGCAGATCCAAAACTTAGAGGGAGAATTGAGTTTAAAGAATTTAATTCTTTCGAACATATAGGAATTTAATTCCTCTAAATAAAATTAGGGTTTAGCCCTATAAGAGAATTTAATTCTTACACAAGGGATTCATCTCTCCATGCACGTAAAAAGATCAAGTACCCAACATGATCACGTGGCAACACGTGACCCTCCCCTCCAATGACCAAAAGAGAACAAATAAGATTAGGTCACGTGCTCTCACGTGACCCTTGAGCAAACTTCTCAAAATAAAAAAGGGCAGAATCGATTTTGGGCGCCTCACGTGTCCCCACGTGACCCCTGACAAACACCTCTTTAAAAAAGAGAAGATAGAAAAAACTGAAGGATTAATATCCAACGCATGGGCGCCCTCACGTGTCCCCACGTGACCCCTAACAAATCCTTTTAATATCCAATACATGGGTACCCATCACATGCCCACACGTAATGGCCATAAATATTAAGTGTTTAACACTTACCTGCATATTCTGAGAATAAAATAAGGGAAGTCTGGCCCAATACTCAAGCGCCTCATGTGACCCCCACGTGAGCGCTTCCCTTTTTTTATTAGTGTTTAACACTATTTTGTGCGCTTCATCCCTAGTGTTTAACACTATTCTAAGCGCATCACGTGGGAGCACGTGATAGCCGAGTGTACTCTAGTTTAAAGAAATGAGTTTGAGAAAATTAGATGGAATAATAAAATAATATATTTAATAGAAAACAAAATATACGAAAAAATACTAAGAATAAATGAATATAATATTTTACTAAAGAAAGAAAATACGAAGGTATAGTAATATTATGGTCGTTACAGCGCTTCACCCCGGCAGATCGGGGTCTACCTTTCAACTTTATCAGTGCCTCATATCGACGGGCAGCTTTCAGGGCCAGTTCATGGGTTGGGAAATCCCCTGTAGCTAAGGCAGCTTGGATCTCCGAATCTAACCCTTGCTGAAATCGTCTGGACCCGATCTCAGCAGTCGGTATCAAATGTGCCACGAACCTGTCAAGCTCTTGTGTTCGCTGTGTAGTATGTGATATTAGAAAATCAAATATTGAGACATATCTTGCTTACTGAGCATAGTAAACTCAGCATCATACTCATCCACCGATTTGGTCCACATCGAACCTAGTTGTAGATGGATGAATTGCTGCTCCATGTCAAATCGGGAAGTCTCTGAAAAGTACTTCGCGTCGAACATGTCGTGAAAGGTTTTCCATTTGATCAGTTGGTCAAGACGGTTTTCTTTCGCCTTCCACCAAACTCGGGCGTTATCAGTGAGTTGCAGTTTCGCAACTCGTACCCAAGCGATCTCTGGCACTTGTGCTGTTTCCAGATCATCCTCGATGCTCTAAGCCCATTCTTCAGCTTCCATAGAGCTCTCTTTCCACGAAAATAGCGTTGGGTGCAATGCTCGGAATTGCTTTACTCCAAGCGCTTCCGCTTCTGGACGGTTCAGTAATATAACAGCCTGCTGCTGCTATCCTTCCAGGAGGCATCGGATTGCCTCAAGCAGTACCTTCTGCTCATTGATCGGAGCAGCAACGGTAGGCGTAAGCGGTAGAGATGGTGGTGTGTTGTTGAAATTGGTGCTGGTATTGTTTGGAGAATCCATAATCTTGAAAGAAAAATAGGGTTAGGATAGATTCAAAGTATATGAAATTGTAAGATTCAAGGAATATGAAATGTAAAGAATGTTTTTAGTTGTTGATTCTTGTGTTATATTGCTTGGGACTTCATGCAGAATTGACCTGCATTGGCCACCAACAAAACCTGTCACGCCCCGCTTCCCAGTGTTCGGGTAAGGAGGCGCGACGGGTCACGCGACGTATTTACTCAGAAGTAAACACGATAAGAGTATTTAAGCAATATAAAGTAAAATGTACACAAAAGACATGAATATAAATGAACAACAACTTTTATTTATTTAACAATTCTTTACAAGTACAACTGGAAATGTAAATACAGGAATAGAAAGAAATGCCTAAACAATGGCAAAACTGAAATGAAAAGTATATACAAGTGCCTACAGCTCTGGGTCGATGGCAAACTGCTCCAAGTCCTCAGTACTGGGCTCGATCTCTAACGAGTCGGATCCACCTGACAACATTCCAAAGAAAGAAGAAAAGGAATGTCGTCAGAAAACAATCGCTCGGTAAGTCCCAAAGAAAAGAGAGAAGTAGAATAGACAGTAAGGAGAATATAACTGTATTATAATATCTTTTGTTCTCTTATCGCAGTTGTTTGTAATTTGGTACAGAATATGCCAGTGTATACGAGAGGAGCCCCACTATTCCGGAGACTAAGGTATACGGAGCACAAGGAACCGTTAAGCCATGGTACTGTTCTCCACCGAAAGACGCGACCGGGACGTTAGGACGTCCGGTGATTGTTTACGTTTTTGTTACATGCGTTTTTAAAATTAAGAATACCGCAATCAAGACG
This sequence comes from Agapanthus africanus, assembly GCA_030015575.1. NCBI lineage: Eukaryota > Viridiplantae > Streptophyta > Magnoliopsida > Asparagales > Amaryllidaceae > Agapanthus > Agapanthus africanus. The sequence goes on from CM057338.1 coordinate 32,087,844, forward strand.
GTATCGCTTGGTAGCTAGCCGGTTGAGTACGGGTCGGTCCACAGGGAAATGGTGTTCTCTCTTTAAGTTCTAACGAGTTAAGTCCTATTTTTGGTAGGTTTTGTTTTTAAAATCTAAGAATGAGATTAATTTGATTTAAAGTCTTGCTAAGGTTAGGATTAGGTTAGTTTGGAATAAGGATTCTACTCACTGCTTTTAATGCCCTAGTTAAGAGTATAGGTGTTAGGGTAATAGTCAACAAAGGGGATTAGCACGACTAAGAAGAAACGTAGTTTCTTCCTTTTGGTCCTTGTCCGTCATTTCTTGGCTCTTATCCCTAACCTCCAATTAATTCACCCACAGCCGGTCTAACTAGGGAATCACCGCTATCATGTAGGATAGGGTGCCGTAGTGAGCGGTGTGTGGTTGGATTAAAAAGAGTCCGTATTTTAAAATATAAATGGGCAAAGAAAGGAGTAAGAAAGATTTCCTTCTCTCAAACCTTCCCTATCCTAACCCTAACAAGTGAGGAATTACTCACTCATTAGGAAAGTAATGATAAAATTCATTTTTATAATTTTGTTTTAAAAGACTATCTAAGTTGCAGATAATAGAAGACAGATAAAAAAATTGCAGAAATTAAATTCAGATAAAAAAAATGCAAGATAGAAAAAGAAACTTACTTTATTGATACCTCTTCAACGATTACAATGAAATTAAAATTTAGATCTAGAATTAAAAAGAGGCATGCCTAATTAGGCTTTCGGCTTTCCTATTTATAGATAGGAGAAACCCTAGGTTTACATCTGATCCATATTTGAAATTACAAGACTACCCTAAGAAAACCGGGTCAAACCACCGACACCCACCGACACGTGCACTGCACGGCCGCGGAACCGCGGCAGAATACCATTTTTGGCCGCGGTTCCACGGCCAATAAGTGAGATCTCTGGCTCAGTTTTTCAGGGATGCTTCATGTTGCTTTTTCCTTCTGTTTTCTTCTGTAATACCCAGCCCCTTTTTATACCAGAATCTGTATTTGGTTATTTTATAATTTTATTTATTTTATTTTATAATGCTATCTATTTTATCTTACATACCTTAAACCTAACTGAAATTTCCTTTCCTAATATTTTTATTATTCAGCTCAGCCGTTTTCCTGTTATTGAATTTAGAACCCAAAACTAAATCTTTTTCATTTGATTTTTCCCCTCAGCCCATTTACCCTAGTGAGCCCTTTCCCTATTTATTAAACTTAGTTTTCCTGTTATTTTTAAAACACCAGCCTATTCCATTTTTATGCTAAAATCTTAATTCTGGCACAAGCCCAAAACTATATTACATAATTCCCAAGCCCAGCCCAGCTTCTATAAAATACGTAACTTTTATTGTTCCCGGCCCGCTTCCTTAATTCCCTCAAACAAATTCTTTTTCTCTGTTTTTTTATTTGGCTCGAGCCCAGCCCCTTATTCCTCAGCCCATTTCATAAATTAAAATCTTATTTTCTCAGCAGCCCACTCTCTGGCCCGCTTCTTTCCCTCACCCGCACCGCTTCGCCCCAACCCGACCCGACCACTGTACATCTTCCCCTTCAATTTCCCCAACGGCTACATCCCAAACGTGCGCGCGCGACCCGCCTCCTCCGCCGTCGCCCACGCCCTCGTCGCGAGCCGTTACCCCACGACGCGCGACCCCGTCCCCACTACCTTCCCTCTCTCCCTTCTCTCGCCTCCACATTCTACTTCTCCTTCCCTCCGCAAATTTTCCCCTGCAAACATTTTCTCACCGTCGACGACGACGACGAGAACGACCACGACCACCGTAACTACCTCGTCGACTCCTTCACTCTCGCCTCTCCACCAACGGAACCCTCGCCTCAATTTCTCCAGCCACGCAACACCTAAGCCCACGAGCTCCCTCTCACTGCACCCATCCAAACTTCTCACACCCCTGCCGTCGATCATTCCCCGATCATCACCGTCGACGCCAAACTCCACCCTCGCTCACCCGAGCCTTCCTCCTCACTCCCTCTATACCCTCTCTCTTTGCTTTCCCCCTCTGTGTCTCTCGCTTTCTCACTCTGCTCCCATTCCCCATCTCTCTCTCCGACCTCACTCACTGTGCTTCACCCTCACCCTCTTTCTCTGTCTCACTCTCTCTAGCCCTCTCCTTCTCTATCCCTTCTCACTCTCTTTCTCTCTCAGTCTCTTCTCTCTCTCTCTCACTCACAGCTCTCTCTTTCTCACTCTCTCTCTCGCTCACAGTTCTCTCTCTCTCTCTCTCTCTCTCTAACTGCCTCTCTCAACTCTCCCTCTCTCGTACCCACCTTGTGCCACCAGCACCATGTCACCATGCCACCAGCACCATGCCACCATATGCCCAGAGCCCGAGCCCGAGCCAAGACCGCGAACCTTGCACGCGTCATTCATCGCGCGTTCACGTCGTTGCCACTGCCGTGTGCTCCAAGACGTCTCCAGGCAAGTTTCTACTTGCTTTCATGCTATTCTCTATATGTTACAAGTCAATATCATATATATATATCTCATGTTCGCTTTATGTTAAATATTGCAACACAACTGTTCGATGCTTGTTCCCTTAGGAAAATTTTATCAAATTTGACGGAACTGGACTAATTACTTTGGCCCTGGCTATGATGGATAACGTGTGGAAGTTTCGCTGGAAAATATGATTGTTAATAATCAAAACGACTACCCCCAAGTTTGATCGTAAAACTAAAATTCTGTTGCACCTGAAAATAGTTAAATTCATCATAAATTATATACACATTAGAATGGTGCGTTCGAGGGCTTAAATCGAAGCTAACTCGACGAACTTTAACCCTATGCTAGTTTTCAGACATTCCTGTACCTAAACTGTGATGATATTCGTACTGGAGTGCGACTCTGGACTGCAGTCCAGAGCGACTTCAGTCGTGTTTGCTGTTCCGTAATGGATACCATAGGAATTACTTAACTCGTAGGTTGCGGAACTCCGCTGCTTATTGTAGGTAACTCTGTTAGCTAGACAACACAATTAGTTTCATCCTGTTTCGTTATCATTTACTATTTATTCTGTATTTTAATAGATCGGGACACATAACAGTCCCAGCAGAACCAGAACTGACATGTTAATATTAAACTGATCATAACTTCTAACGTACAGACGCGATTGAAGATCCGTTTGTTGCGTTGAAAACTTTACTGAAAACCCTAGAATTCATCCAACTGTAGTGTCGCTAAATTATGATCCCAACAGGGGTTAAAATGCGTTGCGAAATGGATTCCTGATTCTGAAACTGGATTTCCAGCCGCGTGCGCTTAAAATGAAACAGTTATAACTAATGATCCTGAAACCCGTTTGACCTGAAACAAAATTCTAAGGATAGATAGCTGAACATATTAAATACTACCTGTTTATTATTTCGCTAGATTATATACATATGTTTCATGATAAATCGTGCAACTGATAGACTACTGTTTTTATGATACCTTAGTTGTGCTTCTTATACTGTTCATGCATCATATCATACCTATATCATTGTAGTGATAACCTAGTGACATCGTGCATTTACCCAGTGTTAGATTTTAGTGTTGATTGTGGCAAGTACGTCAGTGTTCGTGTATTCGTGATCAAGTGAAAGTGATACGTACTTGTGCACAATCAGAGTCCCTTTTATTCTATTGCATTGTCGACGTCTGTGGGATGTGTGTACGTGTGACTATAAGTGGTATGGGACACTTATGGGAGCGCTTGCACGGATGTCACAGATAAGGCATCCGACACTGCCATTTATCTTAGGTATTAGTCGGGACGTGCTTGATGGAGGTCCTGCTTCCAGTTCTCGCGCAGACTTGTCACGGATCGATTAATATTTAGGGTTGTGGTTAGCGTTTGATGTAGACCTCGGGGTGTGGGGTAGTTCAAGTGTGAATTCAACAGGATCTCGGGAGTCCCATGCCGGCTTATATATTTAGGGAGTTATATGGAGATTTACAGGGTATGTGCTATATACACCGTGATACATTCGTTACATGTTGGGCCCGTGGTCCCTTGCCCTTGGGTTCTACCCTTGGGTGGAGGACACTCGCGAGTGGTTGACTCTCACACTTGGACTGACGATAGGCTTATTGACCTGTGCAGTGAGACTTAGAGACTGATAGGGTTACTGTCGTTTACATTCCTTATATACTGTGTTGACATACAGGACATATTGTTATACTGCTTTACTTTTCCGCTGCATTGATCTCTGCTCATTTATATTCATGCTGTCACTGATTTACTGTTATTCATATTCTTTACCACTGTTAGAACTGTTATTTAACTATATACATTATATTGCTATTGTGTCGCTCTGACGACCTGAGTATGCATGCTCAGTGTGAGGAGAAGATTTAGCTTGGACCAGATCTAGACGTGCATCACAGACTTCTTGACTTGCCTTCCCGATTTACATTCATTTGTTCCACTTCAGGTCAGTTTACATTATTGTATCTTTCAGTTACTGCATTTCTCATTACCTGCGCATCGTTTACTGTTTACCATGATAAACTAGAAGCCGAAGTGTGACTACGGCAGGACTTTCCTTGACCGTAGGAGCATGGCTGGCCTTGTCTACCCCTCGTATTTCCGTATTTTGGGAAGCGGGGCGTGACATGGTTTAGTTGGTATCAGAGCCAGGTTTTGCATCGATTGGGATTGCAGTTTTCCGTGTATAGTCTGGCAATCTATGACATCCCTCAGTCTAGATTGTAAACTTGATATCCTTGATCCATATTCACATCGTGTGTTCAGCTATCTATTCGCTATGGTTTACTTAAAATCATACCGTTGATTCTTCACTTGTAATAGATTCATCACCTATAATATTCCTGAATCTTTGTCCTATCCATATTACGTTTTGACTCATCTCTGATATTCTCGAATCCTTGTTCTATCCATATCATATTTTGATTCATTCAGCGTGTGACTTATATTATTCTCAAAATTGTTGTCTCAGGATCATGTCTTCCAACAACTCTTCATCTATTTCCGCTCCCCAGAATCGGACCGTTGAAATTCTGAGTACACTGAGAAGTCTAAGGGAGCCCGGGAGCGAACAAACGACTTCTTGGCTGAAGGACTGAGAAGACAGATGAATCAGACCCCAGCGGGAGTCTCCTATCATAAAGGGATCTCTATTGGACGAGGAAAAGAGAAGAAGATGAAGCGTCAACAGAAGCATCAGAAAAACCTTTGCTGTGGATATTGTAAGAGGCCAGGACACCTTCAGAGGGATTGTCGTCGTGCTCAAGGGAAATGTCTGATATGCGGGTCCAACAAACATCTCATCAACGGCTGCCCAGAAAGGAAAGAACTACAGGGAGGAGATTCGTCTACACTTCCTACTTCTGCCGAATGACGATTATTGCGTGGTTCGCCCTTCGAGGATAAAGCGGACCCAACACCGGATTCAACTCGCGTTACGATGATGCAGCGGCTTAGCGAAGAAGAATTTTTATGTTTTCCAATTTCAATAATAATGTTGTCATCTTTTATGAATATTTCTTCCAGTTTGAAATCTTGTAACCGCTGAACTTTAATTGAATGCAATGAAATCTGAATCATAATATATACATTATTCTCTTGTTTTCTCCTTATTCATATTATTTGTTATCACAGCGTTTCTATCCTGATTTTCAGTTTCTACAACCGCATATATACCTACACTTCGTACCCTGAGCTTTTTCCTTGACGTATCCCACTATCTGATCATGACTTTCCTTTCTGACCATGGCCCACCCTGGAGCAGCGCCGCATCTAGACGAGGATGCACAGTCATGCGTTTCCTTAGATCGCACACTGATGGGTTCTGATGATGAAGCCAACGGTCCCCATGCCAACTTCGGAAACAACGACTCAGAGGACGAGGGAGCAGCCGCCCCAGAGTTTGACATGATAGCTGATTCCGACGAAAAAGAAGGAGATCCTGAAGAGAACCCTATGGAAGAAAACCCGATAGAGGATGATCCCGAGGAAGGGCCGATAGAAGAAAATCCAGTTGAGGAAAATCCCGGGGAAGAAAATCCAGAAGAAGAGAATCACATGGAATCGGACCTCAATGAAGAAGCTCCATCCGAGGAAGAAGAACCAGAAGATCAAGACCCTGCTGTGGAAGAACTTCCAGTGGCGATGCCCGCGAGGCGATATGGAAATGGACGCCCCTACCTGAGTGCGCGAGCCTACCGCAACCTGCTGAATCTCCACAACCACGATTGACAGAACTTCTTTTGATGTTGTCTTTCTGGCCAAATAAACTGTGTATAGTTTAAGGCCACTTTTCGTCTTGGACAATGCTTGTTTCAAATTTTCTTGAATGAAATAAATCTTCTAGATTCGTAAACTTGTTGATTATTGGTTCGTTAAATACTTGTTTATTGCTCATATCCGTTTGTTTTCTACTGAGTTCCCTGACTGTCCACCCCTACTCATTGTATAGTTTTTCACCCTCGTTTAAATTCGAAAGTGCCGCACCCTGATCCTTGGAATGAGCCGCCATTCATCTTTCGTCTGTGCCTTGATTGAGATCCTTCTGGGAGGAGAAGTTCATAGTGAAACCCTTGAGTTAACTAAACCTTCAAATTCTTGATTCATACGATGTACCGAAAGTTATCCTCCCCATACTGTTTCCCATGTAGCCCTTTGTGGATCACCTTTACTTTGTGTTGACCCAATTCCAAATTCCTTGATCTTCAGCCTAAAGCCGTCATCCTTCGACCTTTTGTATCAGCCACATCCCGTTGTAATCCCTACCCTACCTAAGCTTGGACACACTTATGCTTTTCCGTGTTACCCCAACTAGATTTAGGGGCACTATCATTTTAAAATGTAGTTTTAGTATTTTGCATTTGTCAAAGAGTACGTGATATTGATTACCCTATTTTACGTATTTTAAGTGCATTATTATTATTCCTTTAGTAGCGCAACCTTAAACCGCGCACATTTTGTTCCATGTTTCTTATTTTCACTATATGAGTTTTCTAAGCTATTTTGAAACTATTTGACCGATGCATTATCCTAAAATGTTTTAACCTACCGACTAGATTTCCACTACTTTATTCTTGCTATTTTATTTTCGAGTTTTGTGCCTATGGTTACTATTATAAATGATTGTACCTTATATTTATTTTTCTGTCGTGTTACCTTTAAAATACTTGTATGTGCACCTGTTTAGGTTTCGTTTTTATTGAATACGCCTTGATTATGTTTGTCCATCATCGTTATCCATATTCTCGTGTATTTGTAGATTTCTCTTATAGTTATTCCTGACTTATACCTATTTTAGACTTATCTTCTATATGCTGTTCTTACATGTTTATACCTTCAAGTTTCGTCGTCTCCGGATTTCCTAGTAAATCCTTATATGTTAGTTGCGATTATGATAGCTTTCGCTTATGTTTTCATAACTTATAGTTTATTTAAATTTCGAGGACGAAATTTTTGTAAGGGTGGTATGATGTAATACCCAGCCCCTTTTTATACCAGAATCTGTATTTGGTTATTTTATAATTTTATTTATTTTATTTTATAATGCTATCTATTTTATCTTACATACCTTAAACCTAACTGAAATTTCCTTTCCTAATATTTTTATTATTCAGCTCAGCCGTTTTCCTGTTATTGAATTTAGAACCCAAAACTAAATCTTTTTCATTTGATTTTTCCCCTCAGCCCATTTACCCTAGTGAGCCCTTTCCCTATTTATTAAACTTAGTTTTCCTGTTATTTTTAAAACACCAGCCTATTCCATTTTTATGCTAAAATCTTAATTCTGGCACAAGCCCAAAACTATATTACATAATTCCCAAGCCCAGCCCAGCTTCTATAAAATACGTAACTTTTATTGTTCCCGGCCCGCTTCCTTAATTCCCTCAAACAAATTCTTTTTTCTCTGTTTTTTTATTTGGCCCGAGCCCAGCCCCTTATTCCTCAGCCCATTTCATAAATTAAAATCTTATTTTCTCAGCAGCCCACTCTCTGGCCCGCTTCTTTCCCTCACCCGCACCGCTTCGCCCCAACCCGACCCGACCACTGTACATCTTCCCCTTCAATTTCCCCAACGGCTACATCCCAAACGTGCGCGCGTGACCCGCCTCCTCCGCCGTCGCCCACGCCCTCGTCGCGAGCCGTTACCCCACGACGCGTGACCCCGTCCCCACTACCTTCCCTCTCTCCCTTCTCTCGCCTCCACATTCTACTTCTCCTTCCCTCCGCAAATTTTCCCCTGCAAACATTTTCTCACCATCGACGACGACGACGAGAACGACCACGACCACCGTAACTACCTCGTCGACTCCTTCACTCTCGCCTCTCCACCAACGGAACCCTCGCCTCAATTTCTCCAGCCACGCAACACCTAAGCCCACGAGCTCCCTCTCACTGCACCCATCCAAACTTCTCACACCCCTGCCGTCGATCATTCCCCGATCATCACCGTCGACGCCAAACTCCACCCTCGCTCACCCGAGCCTTCCTCCTCACTCCCTCTATACCCTCTCTCTTTGCTTTCCCCCTCTGTGTCTCTCGCTTTCTCACTCTGCTCCCATTCCCCATCTCTCTCTCCGACCTCACTCACTGTGCTTCACCCTCACCCTCTTTCTCTGTCTCACTCTCTCTAGCCCTCTCCTTCTCTATCCCTTCTCACTCTCTTTCTCTCTCAGTCTCTTCTCTCTCTCTCTCACTCACAGCTCTCTCTTTCTCACTCTCTCTCTCGCTCACAGTTCTCTCTCTCTCTCTCTCTCTCTCTAACTGCCTCTCTCAACTCTCCCTCTCTCGTACCCACCTTGTGCCACCAGCACCATGTCACCATGCCACCAGCACCATGCCACCATATGCCCAGAGCCCGAGCCCGAGCCAAGACCGCGAACCTTGCACGCGTCATTCATCGCGCGTTCACGTCGTTGCCACTGCCGTGTGCTCCAAGACGTCTCCAGGCAAGTTTCTACTTGCTTTCATGCTATTCTCTATATGTTACAAGTCAATATCATATATATATATCTCATGTTCGCTTTATGTTAAATATTGCAACACAACTGTTCGATGCTTGTTCCCTTAGGAAAATTTTATCAAATTTGACGGAACTGGACTAATTACTTTGGCCCTGGCTATGATGGATAACGTGTGGAAGTTTCGCTGGAAAATATGATTGTTAATAATCAAAACGACTACCCCCAAGTTTGATCGTAAAACTAAAATTCTGTTGCACCTGAAAATAGTTAAATTCATCATAAATTATATACACATTAGAATGGTGCGTTCGAGGGCTTAAATCGAAGCTAACTCGACGAACTTTAACCCTATGCTAGTTTTCAGACATTCCTGTACCTAAACTGTGATGATATTCGTACTGGAGTGCGACTCTGGACTGCAGTCCAGAGCGACTTCAGTCGTGTTTGCTGTTCCGTAATGGATACCATAGGAATTACTTAACTCGTAGGTTGCGGAACTCCGCTGCTTATTGTAGGTAACTCTGTTAGCTAGACAACACAATTAGTTTCATCCTGTTTCGTTATCATTTACTATTTATTCTGTATTTTAATAGATCGGGACACATAACAGTCCCAGCAGAACCAGAACTGACATGTTAATATTAAACTGATCATAACTTCTAACGTACAGACGCGATTGAAGATCCGTTTGTTGCGTTGAAAACTTTACTGAAAACCCTAGAATTCATCCAACTGTAGTGTCGCTAAATTATGATCCCAACAGGGGTTAAAATGCGTTGCGAAATGGATTCCTGATTCTGAAACTGGATTTCCAGCCGCGTGCGCTTAAAATGAAACAGTTATAACTAATGATCCTGAAACCCGTTTGACCTGAAACAAAATTCTAAGGATAGATAGCTGAACATATTAAATACTACCTGTTTATTATTTCGCTAGATTATATACATATGTTTCATGATAAATCGTGCAACTGATAGACTACTGTTTTTATGATATCTTAGTTGTGCTTCTTATACTGTTCATGCATCATATCATACCTATATCATTGTAGTGATAACCTAGTGACATCGTGCATTTACCCAGTGTTAGATTTTAGTGTTGATTGTGGCAAGTACGTCAGTGTTCGTGTATTCGTGATCAAGTGAAAGTGATACGTACTTGTGCACAATCAGAGTCCCTTTTATTCTATTGCATTGTCGACGTCTGTGGGATGTGTGTACGTGTGACTATAAGTGGTATGGGACACTTATGGGAGCGCTTGCACGGATGTCACAGATAAGGCATCCGACACTGCCATTTATCTTAGGTATTAGTCGGGACGTGCTTGATGGAGGTCCTGCTTCCAGTTCTCGCGCAGACTTGTCACGGATCGATTAATATTTAGGGTTGTGGTTAGCGTTTGATGTAGACCTCGGGGTGTGGGGTAGTTCAAGTGTGAATTCAACAGGATCTCGGGAGTCCCATGCCGGCTTATATATTTAGGGAGTTATATGGAGATTTACAGGGTATGTGCTATATACACCGTGATACATTCGTTACATGTTGGGCCCGTGGTCCCTTGCCCTTGGGTTCTACCCTTGGGTGGAGGACACTCGCGAGTGGTTGACTCTCACACTTGGACTGACGATAGGCTTATTGACCTGTGCAGTGAGACTTAGAGACTGATAGGGTTACTGTCGTTTACATTCCTTATATACTGTGTTGACATACAGGACATATTGTTATACTGCTTTACTTTTCCGCTGCATTGATCTCTGCTCATTTATATTCATGCTGTCACTGATTTACTGTTATTCATATTCTTTACCACTGTTAGAACTGTTATTTAACTATATACATTATATTGCTATTGTGTCGCTCTGACGACCTGAGTATGCATGCTCAGTGTGAGGAGAAGATTTAGCTTGGACCAGATCTAGACGTGCATCACAGACTTCTTGACTTGCCTTCCCGATTTACATTCATTTGTTCCACTTCAGGTCAGTTTACATTATTGTATCTTTCAGTTACTGCATTTCTCATTACCTGCGCATCGTTTACTGTTTACCATGATAAACTAGAAGCCGAAGTGTGACTACGGCAGGACTTTCCTTGACCGTAGGAGCATGGCTGGCCTTGTCTACCCCTCGTATTTCCGTATTTTGGGAAGCGGGGCGTGACATCTTCACTTGGTTCCTTAGAATCTTTTCTACTTTCTTCCAGATTTCCAACAGTGCAGAATTATGTGGACTTTTTACCGTGAGCTTCGCTTTGAAGTCTTGAATCTTGTGCTACCTTTGTGCTTTGTGCATTGAACTGTCTACTGATTTTCATTTGTTCCTTGAACTGGTAGGCGGCATCATACGGATTCATTTATTATTGGTCGTAGTCTCACGTTTATAGCGTCTTTTCATGAATTTCACTGTAACGATCTGAGAACCTGTAACCTGCAACTATTCAGCAGACATGGATCAAAAGTACCTATTTATTTGTAATGTGATTAAGAATGAGCGATATAATAATGCAAAATTCTGATATGAACAAATACCCCCAAACTTATCTTTTGCTCGTCCCGAGCAAAGCCAATTTTATTCTCGAAAAAATCCTAACCTCACTTTCACAAGGAATCGCGATTGCACTGAGCTCGTGCAACAAGCCGTTAAACCTCTAGGTGTCCCTAGTAGGAGGAGTGTTGTCTCCTGAGGGTTTTCAGCGGATACTACCCACAAAATCCGGTCAATTTAGCCTTTTGACTCGCATTCTTCAATTCGGTGTTCTAGCAAGAAATTCTATTATCTTCAACTTAGAAATCATCAACCCATATTTTTCACACTCACTTATCATTTAACTTAAGATCATATATGTTCTGCAAATTTATTAAGCTTTCGGCATCTTTTGAATTTTCCTTCTAAGGTTCCATCTCAATTTAGAAGTTTTTATCATCTCTATTGAAATTATAAGCCCTATCTTTCATTCATATCTCTCATCCAAACCCCAATCATATACCCCTACATGTGTGTAAATATCACCCCTACACTTGGAAATTCAATTCAAGCTATCATACTCTTATCCATCGTCCAAAGTACTTTTAGTTGGTGAATTTTAGATGAAATTGCTCACCCATTCTTCATGCGACTGTTAATACTTCTTGAGATACTAACGACCGATTACAAAATGTGTTCGCGCATTTAGACGTAATTCCTAGTCTTGTAATACCTAAGGCTTAGCAGTGACTCCCAAACCAGTTGGTCTAAGGCACTAGGTGATAAAGCACCCTCGCTATATTTTTTTATTTATGCAGCCTTAAGTAATTACAAAACCAGTGTTCATTTTTTTTATCTCTTTATTCACACTTATACTTTTATTTTCCTTCATACTAAGAATTTTTGACAAGAGTATTTCAAGGTATCTTCTACTATCCCAAGTTTCAAGGTGCATGTATGTGCGAGGTGTAGGGTATATATTTTTAGAATTTAGACTTAACATTCAGAATTATTTTTCAGACTTACACTTTAAATAAAAATTTCAATACTCTTCCCTTATTTTGACTTAGCCCAAGAACTGAGCTCAAAATTTGCTTATTTCTAAATAAACTGCAAGAACATATATTTTCTATAATTAAACTTTAAGAGAGGTTATTTTTAGGGTTTTTAATTTACCAAGTTTAGGATCTAGTTTTTCCTAACTAGTCAACCGTTATGTTGAACTTAAGTCAAATATGACCAATATTGAAATTTTCAAGTTTTTTAATTTTTAATTTTTATGGGTTTTAAAATAAGTATGCAAATGCAAAAATATACATATGAATGCGAAGGAAGAAAGCTTACCGAGCACACCCCCAAACTTAAACTTGACAGTGCCCTCACTGTCAGGCTACACCAAGAGTGTCAAAACTGCCGGTACTCCTCTCTTTGTTCATTTATTATTTATTTATTTATTTATTTATTTATTTATTATATATATATTAATTTATTATAAACAGGTAAACAAAATATATACACAAAAAGCCCCCCCCCCCAACTTAAGTGAAACAGTGTTTCCAATGTTGCTATTTTTTTTAAATTTCATAAACCTGTAAACTTGGGAGGAACAATTTATTAACGGGGACATGAAATATGATCGTGAAAATCTCTCCCAAACTTATTTTTGGCTCACCACTTTTAGTTAAAAAAAAAATATTTTCAAGAGCCAAATTATAAACCCCCCCCCCCCAAACTTAAGTTAAACAATGCTAAGTTTTTAAAGAGGGGGGTCAAAGTTATCGGTCAATGCCAAGCTTTGCAAAGACCAAAAGTCAACACCAACCATTCGAAGAATTTATCAGTGAAACGCACCGGTTGGTGGAAGAACATGTTGTATGGAGCCAGAAAGAAGTGGGGAAGAGATAAGTGGTGTAAAAGAAAAGGTTTACGTCTCGATTTATAAAGACGAAACAATAATGGTGAAAGGAAACGAGAATGTGGATGATTAAGAATGGGAAGAATGGTCACATTCTCGTATGGGATAAGAAGAAATGGTGGTGGTTCGACTTCTTCAGGTGGAGGTTGATTAATCACAAAATCCGTGTCGTTTAGGAATGCGAGTTCGTCGGCGAAAATATCTTCGAAACTTTCATCGATGGTTCGATTGAATGTTTCAATGTCAATAAGTGTCGCGCCAGAATTCAACACACTTGATTTTTCAAAAATTATAGAGGTAGGAGACTCGTAAGGCTCTTCTACCTCATTCTCAAGAGTTTAAATCAAGGTGTTTTTCTAGAATTATCGAACTCAAAATATCGGATTGTGATTCATTAACACTCGCTATCATTAAAGGAAGATTAGAAGAAGAACCAGAGAAAGTGGGAGAAAGAAGTGGAATACGAATTTGAGGGTGGAAATGGAGTGTATAAATTAGCACAATTTATAATGACCGATGTGTAAAAAGCGATTGTGCTGATCTATCAACCCACTGAGAAATGAGGTCAAATCCCTCAAGATTCGTGAGAAAACATGGGTACGTCAAACTTGGTAAACCAGACATTAAAAATGAAAGTGTAACGGTTTCTTGCAAGGTCGGAATAAGGATGGATGGAAGTGATTGAGAAAGGGTATCGGTTAAAGATTCAGGAGGGTGTGTGCAGTCAATGAAAGGGATAGAATGAATTTGAAAATCAGACTCCTCAAGTAAAACTGCTTCATCCTCAATAATTTTCTCAATACTCACCTCAAAATTTAGCTTATCCATGCAATTCTCATCAAAATCAAGACGCATATAAAGTTCGGGAGAAATATTTAATGACTCGAGATGATGAATTGGAGAGAAAAATTCAGTCAAATCTGCGGGTTCATCATCCAAAATATTCCTATTGTCAATATCCTCGATCAAGTGAAAATTAAATTTCTCAGACACCTCATCAAAAGCATGGATATCAATCAATTCAGGTTCTAGAGTGGAGGTGTAGAGGTCAAACGGATTGGTGATGGTTTCACTCGAAAGGGACCCTTCACAATCAGGTAAATCAAACACTACAAAGTCGCACAACTCATTAAACGTTTTATCTTCAACTGGTGAATCATTTGGAACACTTGATAGACATTCAATACCGGAGTTGTGGGATTCAATTGGGGATGGGTAGGTTTGATTTGGAAGGGTGTACAGCTCACTCTCACCACTTAAATTCTCAACCTATCCTACCGTCTCGTCATACATTGGAAAATTTGGAGCTAATTGGAAACTAGCTCCCGGGTCACTAGGTTGTATAAGGACGGCCATGGACGCATTCAAATCCATCATCTGTTGGCTTGACGCTACCATAAAATCTTTCAACGACTGTTTCAGACTAGACATGGGTTGTGACGGGGTTTTAGTAAAACATTTAAAGTTGTTTGGATACTGGAAACTCCCAAATGACTGTTCAGAAGTAATGTTTAGGGAAGGTGCAAAAGTCGGATAGGACTGGTAGGAATTGAATGGTTGGACAGGAGTAAGATCAACATTTGGATAAGAAGGTGAATTGAATTGTCGATCCAAAGACTTCGCAGTGGTGAAAGGAGTGAAAGATCGGTTACGAAATTGTTCAATATGTTCAGCAATAGACATGGGTTTCGTGGTTACAACGGGACTCAAAAATGGAGTATCAAAGTAAGAAGCTGGTGAAGGTTGAAATGGTTGATACAAGGTGGATTGCGGAGTCCAATTGGTTGTCCTAGACGCGTCTATCCAATATTTCAAAGAAATTTTGGGCATGGAGGGGTCGTTCGAAATTCGACCAAAACAAGAAGCGTAGGAAGTAATGTTTGGTTGAGGGTACCAAAGTTCAACAAGAGTTTTGCGAGGTGGGGTACCCATGATGTGATGAGAGAAAGGAGAAGAAAAAGAATGTGATTTTTTTAAATATTTTTTTTAATTTTTTTTTATATATTATTTTTTTTAAAAAAAATTGTTTGTTTTCGGAGTTTTGAAATTTTTGAAAGTGTTTTTTTTTTAGAAAGAGTTTTGCAAAAATTTGTATGGAACTACAGCACAATTTCAACAACCACAGTTTAATCATACACAATCAAACCTAGAGCTAGGGTCTCCTAAGTCAACTAGACTGCTCCTAACTGTTCCAAAGTAACAAGTTGTGAGATATCTCTCAAATCGCCTCTTCACCGCCAATTGTGGTCAGGTAAGAACAAATGAAGAAAGGAGGGTTCCGCTCACGAATCACCATGAGACGGGCCTTTTAAAGTTTCACTTGTCTAGCCTGGGCACCACAAAGTCAGATTTAGATAAACGACTGAATGCCCACAACCTTCCTCTGTCCTAATGAGTACGACAGTCCTTAGTTGGCTGAGTCTAGATATTTTTTAATTAACTCAAGGATGATGCATATGCTTTTAGTGATTTTTGGGGTCTTAGGATGGATAATGAAATCCCCACCCAATCTAAGTTGGTGTTATAGCCCCTTAAATTCCGTATTAATTATGCAAAGCAGGAACAACCAAAAAAATCTAAAACACTTTCAAATTTTTTTTTATTTGGCAGCGCAAAGAATTCTGCACAAAAACAATTTATTGGATAGGAGAAAGAGAATCTGTGCAATGAAACCTGCAGGAAAAAATTTTCAGTGGAGATTAGGGGGTAGAAGAGAAGACGAAATACTCACAGAGAATTCTGGACTGCAGACGTCAGCAAACGGCCGTGAATCCGCGGTTAAATGTTTGAATCTGCGGCGGTTCCGCGGTCGTTCAGTCGGTTCAAAGTTTCAAAAAAAATTCTGTTCTGATTTTTGTTCTCTCCTGTCTGTTCAGATCTTCTGTTTGTTGATTTGTTCACTGGGTTTGCTCCAGATCTGAATCAGTTCGTCTTTCGTTCCTGCACAATTCGCACAAAAACCGATCAAAAAGAACAAGATGATTTTTTTTCAGTTTTTTTTTTCAATTTTTTTTCTTTCAATTTTAATTAATCCGAAATTAAAAAAAGAAAATAACTACCGTTTCTCCGGCAACGACGCCATTTGATTGTTTACGTTTTTGTTTCGTGCGTTTTTAAAATTAAGAATACCGCAATCAAGACGGTGTCGCTTGGTAGCTAGCCGGTTGAGTATGGGTCGGTCCACAGGGAAATGGTGTTCTCTCTTTAAGTTCTAACGAGTTAAGTCCTATTTTTGGTAGGTTTTGTTTTTAAAATCTAAGAATGAGATTAATTTGATTTAAAGTCTTGCTACGGTTAGGATTAGGTTAGTTTGGAATAGGGATTCTACTCACTGCTTTTAATGCCTTAGTTAAGAGTATAGGTGTTAGGATAATAGTCAACAAAGGGGATTAGCACGACTAGGAAGAAACGTAGTTTCTTCCTTTTGGTCCTTGTCCGTCATTTCTTGGCTCTTAGCCCTAACCTCCAATTAATTCAACCACAGCCGGTCTAACTAGGGAATCACCGCTATCATGTAGGATAGGGTGCCGTAGTGAGCGGTGTGTGGTTAGATTAAAAAGAGTCCGTATTTTAAAATATAAATGGGCAAAGAAAGGAGTAAGAAAGATTTCCTTCTCTCAAACCTTCTCTATCCTAACCCTAACAAGTGAGGAATTACTCACTCATTAGGAAAGTAATGATAAAATTCATTTTTATAATTTTGTTTTAAAAGACTATCTAAGTTGCAGATAATAGAAGACAGATAAAAAAATTGCAGAAATTAAATTCAGATAAAAAAATGCAAGATAGAAAAAGAAACTTACTTTATTGATACCTCTCAACGATTACAATGAAATTAAAATTTAGATCTAGAATTAAAAAGAGGCATGCCTAATTAGGCTTTCGGCTTTCCTATTTATAGATAGGAGAAACCCTAGGTTTACATCTGATCCATATTTGAAATTACAAGACTGCCCTAAGAAAACTGGGTCAAAGCACCGACACCCACCGACACGTGCACCGACACGTGCATTGCACGGCCGCGGAACCGCGGCAGAATGCTATTTTTGGCCGCAGTTCCGCGGCCAATAAGTGGGATCTCTGGCTCAGTTTTTCAGGGATGCTTCATGTTGCTTTTTCCTTCTGTTTTCTTCACTTGGTTCCTCAGAATCTTTTCTACTTTCTTCCATATTTCCAACAGTGCAGAATTATGTGGACTTTTTACCGCGAGCTTCGCTTTGAAGTCTTGAATCTTGTGTTACTCTTGTGCTTTGTGCATTGAACTATCTACTGATCTTCATTTGTTCCTTGAACTGGTAGGCGGCATCATACGGATTTAGCTATTGTTGGTCGTAGTCTCACGTTTATAGCGTCTTTTCATGAATTTCACTGTAACGATCTGAGAACCTGTAACTGCAACTATTCAGCAGACATGGATCAAAAGCACCTATTTATTTGTAATGTGATTAAGAATGGGCGATATAATAATGCAAAATTCTGATATGAACATCCGGCCTGAATTTTGGGGGGGGGCAGATGCTATTTGGTTTTATCCGTCCACCTCTCCGAAGATGCCAAGTTGATTTATGGCACCCTGTATCGGAGGTTTGGACAGATGCGGCCGATATAGCAGACTTCGTCAGATTCCCCCTCGTTTGCGAGGGGTTTTTGATTATGGGGACGCTCTTCCCTGCAGGCACAAGCCCCTGCAGTTAATTACGTTACCGCGTAGCGATAACCACTTTCTCCTTCTCCAGATGTTCACTTCGTGTCGCGTATGTTTGTTTTATTTTTGGTTGCCCGTGGATTGTATACGGAGACTAATTTATGTTGTCGTCCATAGGGCGTGGATTAGTCCAAATCCGTATTCTCTTAGATTTGGGTTTGGGTTGGTTTAAGGATCGTTAATCTTGTTTTATATTAGGATCAACTTTAATGCTTGTTAAGGATATGTTAGCCTAATTTTAGAATAAGATCTACTTAATAAGGTTTTAGGATCATTTAGATCCAACGATAGAGTATTTGGACTCTATCGTTTTAGTTGAAGGACATTGCGATCCATTGGGTTTAAGGGCATCATAGTCCATGAGTTTAAGGACCTCATAGTCCGTAAGGTTTAGAGACATCATAGTCTGGTTTAAAGACGTCATAGTCTGTGGGGTTTAAAGACATCATAGTCTGTGAGGTTTTGGTTTAACCGTTTGGGGATGCACCAAAAGTTATTGGTTATTAGGACGCTCCACCTCTCTGAAGACGTTAAAAAATTACAACGACATGTATCAGAGGTATGAAAAGATATACCCTTAAACCAATATTGGTTGGGAGATCTATAGTCAGATTTGGGACTAAGACCAAAAAAGATTGCGAGCACATGGGCTCGTTTAATCTGAATTGAGGACTTATGTCCAACTTGGGCTCAGCCCACTAAGTTTTGAATAAAATGTTGAACATTTGTTTGGGCCCAGTCCCTTTTTATTCAACAATGCAGAGTATTGATTTGGGTTCTGACACCCTTTTTTTCTTTTTGTCTTTTGCTGAGTGTTGAACACTCTTTATGGTGCTGGGGCTCTATTTACAGAGCGCTTTGTATTTCCTCAGTAACCACGTGAGGAGCACGTGGAGCGGTTAGCACTGAGCGTCAGACTTGGAGTGCTAAAGCACTTCTTATAAAATAGCGCCCACGTGAGGAGCACGTGGCGCGCTTGGCGCTGAGCGCCAGATTTGGAGTGCTAAGGCGCTTCTTATAAAATAGCGCCCACGTGAGGAGCACGTGGCGCGCTTGGCGCTGAGCGCCGGACTTGGAGCGTTAAGACGCTTCTTATAAAATAGCGCTCACGTGAGGAGCACGCGGCGCGCTTGGCGCTGAGCGCCAGATTTGGAGCGCTAAGGCTCTTCTTTGGCAGCTCTGATCAGTTCTGTGCTCTGAGAATTAAATTCTTGGTTTATAAGATACTTTGTCTCATGGATCTAAGAACTAGGTTCTTCTCTTTTTGATGAGATGCTATGATCTCTTTTACTTTCATGAAAGATTTTGTCTTATGGATATGTGATCTAGAAAAAGAACTGAGTTCTTATGATGTGAGAGTTAAACTCTCAAAAATCGAGAAGATGTTATGATCTCACTTATTATTATTTACCTTGAAGAAAATTTCTTCTTCCTAGAGCTTGCTCTTCTCTTTTTCATTTCTGAGAACTTGAAGTTTATGGGGGGGTTCTTCTGTACAAGACTTGAAGTCTTGGGTCCTTTACATAGGGGAGGCTGATTTGTTAAATCAGTTAAGGAAATCTCTCATTGAGAGATTTCTAATTGATTTGGGGGTGTTTTCCACCATTGGATCTTTGATCCAAGGGCTTCTGTTTTACAGAAGACATCTTTCTTGTTTTTAACAAGATTGGGAAAATATTTTCCCATACAGAGATTGTTCTATATCTTGGTGATTTTTAATCACCGTTGGATCTTTGATCCAACGGTGCTCTGATTTACAGAGCACAATCTTTCTTGTTTGGAAAGATTTGAGGAGTATTTCCTCAACAGAATTTGATTCTGTAATTTGATGATTCATTCATCTCAGTTAGATCTTTGATCCAATGATGGAGAGTTCTAGCGCTTGGCGCTCTCGTGCTTTGCATGTGAGGCGCTGCCTCAGAGTCTTTGACTCTTAGCGCTGGCGCACTTGGCGCAAGCGCTCTCGTGCTTTACACGTGAAGCGCTGCCCTCAGAGTCTTTGACTCTCGGCGCTGGCGCTCTCGTGTTTTGCACATGAAGCGCTACCTCAGAGTCTTTGACTCTTAGTGCTGGCGTGCTTTGCACGTGAGGCGCTGCCTTAGAGTCTTTGACTCTTATCGCTGGCGCACTTGGCGCTGGCGCTCTCGTGCTTTGCACGTGAGGCATTGCCTCAGAGTCTTTGACTCTTAGCGCTGGCGCTCTCTGCGCTGGCGCTCTCGTGCTTTGCACATGAGGCACTGCCTCAGTTTAAATTTCAAAATTTAAAATTTTAAATAGAGCTTTGCTCTCGGATTGGGGGAAACAAATTCCCCCCACTGTTGCGCTCACGTGGCTCACACATGAGTGCAGCGGTGGCAGCCTTTCCACCGTTGAATTGTCTTGGAAGTCGGATCGACTTCAAACGCCTATAAATAGGGCCTTTAGCCCTTGAGATGACTGTTTGTACATCTCCTCCCTTTCTTGTTTTTCTGAGAATTGAATTCTCTCTTCAGAGCATAGATCTCTGCTCCCAAGAACTTTCTTTGTTCAAATATTTGGTAAGAATCATTCTTGACCCCATTAAACAGAGCTTTGCTCTTTCTAGATCACAGATCTTCAAACCGTTAATTAAAACAGAACTTTGCTCTTCCTAAATCATAGATCTAAAGAAATCCTTTTTAGGGTTTCTTAACATAGCTTTACTCTTTCTTAGATCATAGATCTAAAAAGATCTTTTTAAGGTTTTCTTAACGCATTAGTGAAGAACTCTTAGAGTTTCTAAGATTTGTATTTCAGATCGTTAAGATCTTAGGGTTTTACCTCTGTAAAAGCTTTGATTTTTAAAGGTTCTGATGGCTTGTTCCATCTTCTTCGCAGAGCATGGCTCTTTAGAATTCTTGGGGAATTTTTATTTCCCTCGTAAATAGAGTTGACAGGTGTCATCTCTGTTGTAGAGCGCTGCTCTTAAGGTAGTTTTACTCCTTGGCCCGAGAGGCCTCTCATTAAATGAGAATCCTTTTAGGATTTCATATTTAATGAGTGATCGTCTCATCAATGATGAGCCATCACCTTGATTTTGTGGGTCTCCTTTAGTCCCTTTCCACTGCATTGCAGTGTGGTACAAATTTAAAGTCCCAAGTGTCAGAATTTAGACTATAGCATTGACAGCTAACCCTTATTCTTTTTCGCACAGGTACTATGTATTTTGACACTTCTTTCTCGTTTGTTCGTCCGGAGAGCGTATTTGCTGACGCACCCATGGATAGGGAAGTATTCGCGCTCATTAAAGATCACGACCCGGAGCAGAAGCCTCTTCATTTATGAGGCGGCGTGGTATAATCAAATCATCCGGGGTCGATGCAGCTTCTCTTGCGCGGTGCTTTCGGAGCCCATTCCGGCGATCCACTACGCCGACTCACCCCCGGTGAACTATACCGTAGAGAAAGTCAACTAGACTTCGGAGGGTTGCCTTCAGCCCTCTATGACCGCGATACCCGTACAGTCGCCAATGGCTTTGGATATTCTGTGGCGGCGTATATGTCAAGGCGAGTCGTGCCCCTGGGGATAGCCATACATGATAGGATTGACTCCTCGCCATACAGCTAGGTATTTGCAATTAGCTCGATATATTTTGTCAGCCAAGAAATCGCTACTGCTAAAGCTTGGGTTGTACCCCGCAGTTTACACGTCTCTCTTCCAGTATTCCACGCCCCCTGTATGGTGGATTAAAGCTTTCCTGGAGCAATGGAATATACCGACTCACACCTTCCTTCTATCAGATCGGGAAGTTTCCATCTCTTTGGAGGAGTTCACGGAGAACTCCGGCTTACCTGTCAAGGGAGAACATTACGAGGAGCTACTTCCTCCTGACGAGTACATCTTTGCCGCCAAGTCAGTGGTGATGGGCCTTACCCCGGAGAATGCCATTCAACATCAATCCCCAAGTTTGATTAAGGTGTTGAATATTTATGAGAGTCTATTTCTCGAATCCGGAAGCCACGGGGTTAACTTCACAGATTTCATCTCCCGTTTTCTCCGCCCAGAAGTCCTGTCGAAGGAAGCCGCAAAATTCGCCAAACTCGACGATCCTTTTGTCTTTGGTTTGGACAACCAGCCGGCAGCGGAAGCGGATCAGAGGAATTTCTTTCTCCCTGACACCCCGGTCGTCTCTTTCGTAGAGCTTGCAGTTTCTGACATTAACGAAGAGGCGTACTTTTTGGGGTTCCTCGGCTATGGCTAAGCTGGTTTGTACTCCCAATGCACCCTCGCTATATGAGACCATCCGTCTTCTACCCGGCTTACCGAATGGTTATTGGGATACGAGTGGCCGTTGGGGTCGCTGGGCTGGCTCACCTGTATCATGGCCTTAGCTTGACGGCGGACACCACTCAGCCGGGGGTGCAGCCTGTAAACTTCCCGATGCATTATTTTACGTCGTGGATCCAACTTCATGTGCTCGGCGCTTTCGGAGTCCACAAGCGGCCCCGCTTCTACAACAGTTATAACTTTCCTCGGGTTATGCTGCTAGTTGACGCTTCCGCTTTGGAACCGACTCAGCGAGAGGCTCGGGGCTTGGTTCTTCACCCGCGTACGGTCGAGGATGGCATGACCTTCGTCGATAAGGTCTTAACCATCGGCAAGGAATCTGCTAAGACACCGCTGCGGGATACCTTCAAAGACGGGGCTTTTACCTTAAAAGCTTGGGAGATTCTTCACTTATATTCAATCAGGCCAGGCATTTTAGTGTTTTGGCAGAACGATTCGACGTTATTCATGAGATACAACCCGTATCGTTTCGCTCAACAATCAAGCTATAATCAGGGTATCCCGCTTGAGGCCTTCCTAGCTGAGCCGGTTGCCATGGAAGAGGGTATCCGCAACGCGCTACACCATTTCATGCGGCTTAACACCGGGTCTAACTTCTTTATCAGTGAGCCGACCTGCGTCCCGAAGGTCTTGAACGTATACGTGGCGTGGTACCAGCATACGATGGGTGCTGTGATCAGGGAAGAAAAGCGATTATTGCTTGATCGCAAGGGTGCTGTCCCAGCTGGTAATCCGGCCGTTCCCTTGAAATGACGGACCATCGCTCGTCCTTCCTTGAGAGTAGCTGCTGCGGTGGTGGTCCCGCGTGCCTTTCCTGATAAGCCTCTACCTCGCATGCCTGTAGAAGCAGTGGCTGCAGCGTCTCCTGAGTCTGGCGTGGGTACAGAGATCGAGACTCGTTACCCAAAGTTGCCCGCCAAGCGCAAACTCCTGTTGCCGGCTGCCGGCGTCCGCTCACAGAAGAAGAAGAAGTCACTATTTTCTGCGGTTGTTCCATTCGGCTAGGAGCCTCATGCTCCTTACAGCGAAGGCTTAAGTGGGTACGGGACCAATGAGGGTCTATTTATCGTGCCTGCGGATGACACTGATCTCCAGGCTGACCTTGTGGCCTCCGAGCAACTGGCTCGCGATGAAGCAGTAATAATCATTATCGCACAGTCAGGTAGACTTCAGTCGTATCTTTCCGTAGTTATCTTTTTTATTATGCTTCTATTGACGCTTTCTTATTCAACTGGTATCTCTGCCGAAGAGGCTCTCGCGGCTTCCCTCAAAACTTTTGAAGAGGAAGAGAGGCTTCGTGCTTCTTTGGGCCTTGGTATAATTCGGCTCATTACGCCTTCATTCCTATTTTCTTTATTTATAGTCTTACCCCTCCTTTATTTTAGAAAGTTTTTGTAATGGAATTCTAAATGAGGAGGGGTGAAATATGGTGTGGTGTTTATAGGGAAAATTAGTGTTTAGGGTAATGAATTTGAAAATTAAAATGTGCATTAAAATTTTGGTTTAATGGTGATTTTAAGTTCTCTGGATAATTGCAGAGTAAACAAACAACATGGGGGTAGTGGGGTAGGCCAAGGGGTGTGTTCTCCGCCGAACACAGAGACGAGACCGCGTAGGTTCGTCTTGCCTGAATTTCGAGGGCAGGTGCTATTAGGTGCTATCCGTCCACCTCTCCGAAGATACCAAGTTGATTTATGACACCGTGTATCGAAGGTTTAGACGGATGCGGCCGATGTAACAGACTTCGTCAGATTCCCCCCCGTTTGAGGGTTTTTTGATTGTGGGGACGCTCTTCCCTGCAGGCGCAAGCCCCTGCAGTTAATTACGCTACAGTATCGTGGTAACAACTTTCTCCTTCTCCAGATGGTCACTTCGTGTCGTGGGTGTTTGTTTTGTTTTTGGTTGCCCGTGGATTGTATACGGAGACTAATTTATGTTGTCGTCCGTAGGGCGTGGATTAGTCCAAATCCGTATCTTCTTAGATTTGGGTTTGGGGTTGGTTTTAAGGATACGTTAGTCTGATTTGAGACTAAGATCAACTTAAACGTTTGTTGAGAATTCGCTAGTCTGATTTTAGACTAAAATCTACTCAACGGTTTGTTAAGAATACGTTAGTCTAATTTTAGACTAAGATCAACTTAACAGGATCATTTAGATCCAACAAAAGAGCATTTGGGCTCTATTGTTTAGTTTAAGGACATTGCGGTCGATTACCAGTTTAAGGACATGGTGGTCCAAGGTTAAGGACATCATAGTCCATGGGTTTTAAAGGACCCCACAGTCCGAAGTTAAGAACATCATAGTCCATGGATTTTAAAGGACCCCACAGTCCGAAGTTAAGGACATCATAGTCCATGGGCTTAAGGACCCCACAGTCCAGTTTAAAGACGTCATGGTCTATGAAATGTATGGTTTTCGGGACCCTTCAGCTCTCTGAAGACGTTGAAGGATTACAACGAAAAATATCAGAGGAGTAAAGAGATGTACCCTTGAACCAGTGTGAGTTGGTTGAAAGATCTGTAGTCCAATTTGGGGCTAAGATCTGTTAAAATATTTATGAGCATATGGGCTCAATTAATATGAGTTGAAGACTTATGGCCAATCTTGGGCTAAGTCCAATCAAGTTAAAATGTTTAACATTTTATTGTGGGCTGTTGAGCTTTTATTTGGGCTTGGCCCTGATAGTGTTTTTGTCTTTTACTGAATGCTGAGCGTTCCTCATAGCCCTGGGCTTATTAAAGAACAATTTATGTTCTATCATCGCGACACGTGGCGCGCTTAGCGCTTTGCGCCAGTCAAAGAGCGCAGTGTGCTTCTGCCGAGTAGCGTACACATGAGGGACACGTGTCGCGCTTGGCGCTAAGTGCCAGATGATGGGCGCATTGCACTAGTTTATGAGCGCATTGCGCTATTAGTTTAGTGGCGCATACGTGATTGACACGTGGTGCGCCTGGCGCTGAGCGCCAGCCCATGAGCGCAGTGCGCTATTTCAAGAGCGCGGAAGCGCTAACCATTAAATGGCGCACACGTGAGGGACACGTGACGCGCTCGGCGCTGAGCACCAGTCTGAGAGCGCAGAAGCGCAGTTCAAGAGCGTAAAGCGTAGCTCCAGAGCGCAAAGCGCATCTGATCAATTTTGTGATCCAAAAAGAGACTTTGTCTCAAGATTCTAAGAACAAAAGTTCTTCCTTTATTAAAAGGCATTGCCTTTATGGATCTGTGATCCTAAGAGAATTGAATAATTCTCCACCCTCCTTTTATGTTGAAATGTATTTCTCTCATTTTGTAAAAGACCTTAGTCTTGTAGATCTATAATCTGTGAGAAGATTTATATTCTTCTTTTTACTTTATGATGGGATCTTTTGATCTCTTTTTGAAAAGACCTTGGTCTCTGTAGATCTATGATCTTTAAAGAAGTGAGTTCTTCTTTCAATTATGGGATGATTTCATCTCTCTGTTCTTTTTACTTTGAAGAAAAGAAGTTCTTCAATCGAGAGCTTGGCTCTTCTTTCTGGGATTTTCTCAAAGCTTATGGGGGGTTCCTCTGTATGCTTCTCTATATATATGAGACTTGAAGTTTAGTGGCCTTTTTATTGGGCAAGCCGATCAGTTCAATCAGTTAAGGAGATCTTTTCTCCAATTGATTTGGGGAATTTCCCATCGTTGGATTTTTGATCCAAGGGCTTCTGATTTACAGAAGGCAATCTTCTTATTTTTAATAAGATTGGAAAATCTTTCCATACAGAATTTATTCTGTATATTGGTAATTTTTAATCACCCTTGGATCATTGATCCAACGGTGCTCTGATTTACAGAGCACAATCTTGTTGTTTGGAAAGATTTTGAGGAATCTTTCCTTAACAGAATTTAATTCTGATTAATTAATGATTTATCATTATTATTGGATCTTTGATCTGACGGTGTGAAGTTTTTAGTTCCAGTGCTAGCGCACCCGTGCTTTGCACGTGGTACGCTGCTTAGAGCGCAACGCACTTAGCTCTAGCGCACCCGTATTTTGCACGTGGTGCGCTGCTTAGGGCGCAGCGCACTTGGCGCTGCATCTGAAGCGTTGTTTCATTTCAAAATTTTGAATTTTGAACAGAGCTTTGCTCTGATTGGGGGAAACAGGGTGCCAGGGAAAAAAATCCAAGGCAATCCCTACGGATTAGCCCGGCAGTGCCGGCTCTTCCTTCGCATCTCGCCGGTCAAAAACCGGCAGTCTGTGCTTGGATTTTCGCCACGTGTCCATGTCGCTTGGTATACCTCCGTGCACGCATTTGTTTACTTTGTGACTTTTCATTTTACGTGGAGTGCACGTGTAAACCTTTGGGCTTCTAAAAGATTAAAAGAAAAATCAATTAAAAATATATGTGGCTAGGGGGATTCGATCACAGGGTTTATGTCACTGCAGTGCTCGGCTTTACCAATGAGTTACAAGTGCTTTCTTGCTGTTCAAAAGCAATTCAAAAACTTATAGTGTACACAGGATTGTAACTACTCCATTTATACATTGACTTTTAAACAAATTTTCTGTACCCTGAAACAGAGTTGTTACACCTTGGGAGGCTTGTTCCTGGACGAGACGTGTACGGCGAGCAACTCTTCGATGAAGGCCTTCGTAAGTGAGTCGGCGGCGTACCTGGCTCCTTCACCGGATGTATGACCCTCCCGATGTATACCCTCGATTTTCTTTTCGAGGGCGTTGAGGCTGTCGTGATACCTCGAGGATTCTGCGCAGTCAGAGCGGCGGCCCTTCCCGCTGGTGGTTTGCGCCAGGCTGCAACTCCGATTCCGTTCTATCAAATTCCTTAGGTCCCCTGGAGAGGTCCTTCCTGAATCTTCGGAGCGAGTGCCGTCCGTGTAACCCCGTCGAGGGAGAGGGTGTCGGCTATGCCTGGGAGCAGGCGAGCTGACCGATACCTCCTCAGGAGGGACGGGAACGCGACGGGCCTCGGGGAGATAGGCTCTTTCACGAGACTGCGGCGTGGAGCCGCGTGGCGCCCAGCGGGTCATTGAATCGGTCGCCGCCGGGGATTCGCGGTCGCCGGAGTTAACAAGACGTTGTTCGGTGGTACTAGCGTGGGCGGTGTCATCCCTCCCTCTATGGAGGTCGTGATCCCTGGGAGGGGGAACGGCGACATGAGGGGCTGAGCCAGCCGTTTGGACACGGACAAGGGCGTCCACTATAGACGCGAGCCTGTCAATCCGTGCCGTAAAGGCGTGGATGGTGTTCGAGGGAGGAGTAGATCCGTCCGCGCCTCCGTTGTGGGGAAAGCGACGGCTTGTGCTTGGATCGTCATGGTGTTCGCTCGCCATGAAGTCGAGAGCGAAAGATCAACTTTCGATGAGTGGAAGAAATTAGATTTCCCACAGACGGCGCCAACTGATGGAGGCCTGGATCTCCTTCAGATGTTGTCCTCCGTCGATCTGTCGCGAGCGTTGATGAAGGGTTGAGATTGGTGTTGAGGGTTGTCTTCTTGAATGTGTGGATCTCAATGGGTTGATTTCGAGGTGAAGCCGAGCTACCTGCAAAGAAGTCTCGGGATGGTTGTACTACCGTGGACCCTCCAACGATCAAGTTAGCCGAGGAATTTGAGCAGAGTAGTGGCTTGTTGAATTGAAATTGTCTTACCCGAGTCATCTGAGAGAGGGGTTTTTATAGTGGTCGCTTGGAGCGAGATGACGCGAGATCTTCGCCGTCGGTTACGCTCCTGACGTTACGCCTGCGTGAATGACGGGATCCCCTCATTAATGACGAGATACTCGTTAATGGGGGGATACGGCGGCGTGGAACGCGGGATGTTGGGTGGCGGGTATCTCGCTTCTGACAAGATACGCGGAGCCGTGGCGGAGGCGCTTGGGCTCTGCGTCCTTGGTTGCTCGGTAGAACCGGAGAGGCTTAGTTCGGCGGGAGTCTCGGAGGCGAGCGGAAGACCGAGGAAGCTCAGTTCTGTGATAGCTCAGAGGCGAGCTGGGAGGCCTGAGGAAGCTCAGCGTGTAGGAGGGCTCGGAGGCGAGCCGATGGTTATTTATAAGACGAGCATAGGAGTGTTCTAGGAGGCCATAGAAGGTCGGGTCAATTCTCGGGACGAAGGCCCGGAAAATGCCTTCAATATACCGTGTTTGCTTCTGTCTCTTGAGCCCCGGGACACGTCATCTACCACGTGTCATGATCTGGGGAATTCCCACTTATGAGTATCATCACCTTGTATGCAGACACAAAGATGGCATCAATCAGAAGATCTTCCTTCTTTGTGCCCTCGCCCGATACATACACACACGCTACAGTGCGCTGGATCGGGTATGAACCGTGATGCACGCCCTACTGGCCGCATTCTATTTTGTGGTTTTTGCTTTCAATGTTCCCTGAGTCTGCACTCGACACTTGGCGCCTCGGAAATCCGGAATAAGGAACGTCAACTCAGAAACAAACAAACATGAAGCGCTTGCTGGTAATCTTACTCCTTACATTATTCCATGATATATAATTGAAGAATGAAAATGCAACATATCTTGCAACTATACAGCCGTGAACTCTAAATACAGCATTTAGGCACATTTTTAGAATAAATTGATGGCATGGCAAAACATCAGTTACAAAAACCTTTGAATTCGATGTCGAGATTAAACATATTCTCATTTTATCAGATTAAAAGAAACTAAAGCGAATTAACTGGATTAGATACACGATCAGATACATCACCTCTTAGTTTTGCTGGTACCGATGCAAAACAAGGGTAGAGTTGTTTGCTTCCTTGTTTCCCTAACAAAAGGAACAAAGGACTAAATCATAATAATTGTCACACTTTAATAGTGTGGCAAGGGGTTCCTAAAACTTGGTTCCTTAATGCCCACAGCTTCCATTCTTTAATGGCAGGATCCTGATCCAATAGCAACACCTTGTCTCCATCCTCAGCTTCCATTCTATGCTGCAGTGGTCTTCTTGTTAAATTTCTCACACGGTTTTCATGCTCTACCAACTCTCAACCCGTTTGGGACGTTTTTGGAACTGTGTGTTTCAAATATTTAAATAGGCCGAGCCCCATCTCAAAATGATTTAAATATTTAAGTAGGTTATTAATATGGGTAGGTTTTTTTTTTCTTGCTAATGAAAGATCTCAGTTTACGGACACATGTTTCATGATTTGAAAGATTGCCGATTTGGCTTCTTCAATCACATTTCCAACAACCTTTCCTCGTATCCTTGCCCTATTTTTATATTTCCACCACTGCCAAAAACTATGCGCCGTCACTATTTGGATGAATCGAAGACCATGGTTAAGACGACCTCATTGTTATCTGATTTATCTCTTCTACAGCAATCGTTTCTATTTTTAGGTTCCCCAAATAGCAATAATATGTGCCCAATACCTTCTGAAGGTAATACAGTTGCTGAACAAGTGCTCCATGTTCTCAAATTCAGCCTCCTCAAACATTTTGTAAGTCGGGTTGACTTGTGCACCTTTCCCTGTCAACCACATAGCCGTCGTGATCTTTTTTCAGGAAACCACCAAACCCTCGTGCTTGCTTTCATCTTTACCGGAACTACGGCGGATAGGAAAACTTTTAATTGCTAGGATAGGAAAACTTTTCATATTTTTTAAAATTCTTTTATTAAAAAGAGAGACCGTCAATTGCTTCCAAGGATGAGCTACATCGTTGGAGTTTGCATTATAAGAATAGAAAAGTGTAAAGTTAAAATTAAGCTAATATATTTGTACAAATTAAACTTATTGCTCCCTTGTGATTATAAGCATGCATGGTTCCTTATAACTTACGGTATCATCAAAAACTTGTATAAACAAATACAAGCAAACAAATCAGATTCTCACATTTGATGGTAAAGATGTAAAAGCGTTGCCTAAAGTTAATTGATACTTATTAGTTAACTGAGTAACATTTTCCCCTGTTTGCATACACACACGCCTCTCTTTTGTATGTCTACTCAAAAGTTACATGCAATAAAAAGGAATCTAAAATACAGTACATAATAGGGGCATGGGGTAAAATTACAAAATGTAGAAAAATCAGATTGTTATCCACTTGAATCAAACAAATTAAAAAGCTTAAGTAAAGATGAAGGAAAGTTACATGCAACTGCAAAATTTAAATTTATTAGGAAAAAAAATGTTATTGTCAAAGGGAAGTGGGAGCCAACAAAAAATAAGTATGTATATGGAGGGCTATGCATGGTCCTGTCGTTGTCACCCAGGATGGCTTTTTCCACCACATACCCTTGGAAAGGGTGGTTATGCTCTGATGCTTATCCACAGCTGTAAGCTATCTAATCTCTCTAAATTCAAATTGTCGGGAAAAAAAATTCCAAAAAAAAACCCAAAAAGTTTTCCCTTGACAAAAAAACCCTGGTCTATTGTTGTTTGCTATATCTAAATAGGTTGTCATAAATATCGCAGGCAGCCACTTGGAGATCGCAGGCAAACTGCATGTATATCGTAGGAAACTGTATATATATATATCGCATAATAACTAGATACAACAGGCAACTATACAGATACCACAGGTAGAGTTTTTTGACAATTGAAACATTTTCCAGGGGTTTTTAACAACTGCTTCAAAATCGGGGTTCTTGTCAACGAGAAAAAACTGCTTGATTTTATACTTTTAACCCAAAATTTAATCATAAGATTACAAATTACAAAACAAAAAGGATTGTAAATAACTAAGAATAGATGCGAGTGCCCCTAGATATAGCCTTGGCAAGTGGCAAAGACTTCTCGAAGTTTAGGAGATCAGATCCCGCAAGCACCAGATTATGGCCTATTGTCAAACAGAAAAGAAGAAAGAAAAATAAATTGTATGTATATCCCGATGACCAATGTCAGCATGGGTTCATATATATATTTATTTTAGAGCGAAGAAAGCGATTGAAAATCAAGTCTAAACCTATTTTATTTTCTTGTTAGACATCATACCCAACAACCTTCGTGGACACTCTTCCCATACTAAAATACCAAGCAATAATTTTTTATCATTATTTTAAGTAATAATCAAACAATAGCATCCCTAATTTCCCATCAATCTATGTAACTTGAAACATAAAATACAATGCACCATTATTTAATGTGTACATCACGAATAACCAAATCAAACGGGAAAAATCAGCGCTTTCATTTTTGTGTGATCACTTGAGAAATTATCCGTTGTGCAGGATGTAATATATTTGGCCAGGGGCTAAGAGAGAAGGGAGAGTTTCAGACAATCTTGGACAATCTGTGTGACTCATACTTCTATTTCTTCTCAATTGACCGGATGTATACGACCGGATGTATATGATAGGCAGATGGAATATTTTTTGGTGGTCCACTCCCTCCCGTCCTCTCTAATAAAAACCAAGATCCAATGCATGAACAACTGTAACCAGTTGCAGAATAATACTAAACAAATAACATCATACTGCTGATTAAATATAGTTTATTCCAAAATGAAACGTCGCAGAAAAAACATAACAACAGGACAAACTGAAATAAACTTAAATCAATTAAATTCCAATCAAAAAGCTGTAACCCTAAAATTAAATGCATACTGCATTTCACGTGAAATGCTTCAAACAAAACAAACAATCTGTATTGGTTTTTTTACCTCGATCATATCATGGAAGCCATGGCCAAACTTAAAATTCAAAAATAAATCTCTCGTCGTTTTTTCTTCTAAACGTTCGTGGTGGTCGTGGTCGTCTTCTTCTTCTTCTTCTTCCTCATGACGAGCTCAGTATCCAAGCCAAACCCATCGACCTTGGTCACGCTGACCAGGTCAGAATGGTTAAAAAGGGCGATGGCGCCGTCGACGGCGAAAAGGTCATTGGCCGAATACTTATCCCCTCTCCTATGAATGGCCACATGCAAGACACAGACTCCGCCGGGCCTCAGGGTGCGCTCGATCTCGGAGACGAACTTATCCGGGAAGAGGGCGTGATCAAAGACATTGGAGAACTCGAAGTCGAAGGTGTCGTTGGGGAAAGGCTGGCGATGGAAGTCGGCTTGGATGACGAGGGGAGGAGAGGGGACGAGGTCGATGCCGAGGGAGTCGGGGACGCCGATGGATCGGAGGGCGAGGACCTCCTGGCCGAGGCGGGCGCCGATGCAGAGGGCCTTGGAGGAGTTGGAGAGGAGGCGGTGGGAGCGGAGGGAGGAGAAGAAGGAGGAGAAGACGAGGACCTTGCGCGACCAGTCACGGGTGGCCCAGAGGTGCCGGAGGCGGGGGTCGAGGGTCTTGTTCAGCTGGTGCGCGATGTACGCCTCGTATGATTTGTATTTTGGACGGATCTTCAGGGATGCCCGGGACGACGACGACGATGCAGGGATTATTGGATTCGGCGGAGAAGTCGGGGTGGCCCTGCTGCTGCTGTAATTGCTGTTGAGGAGGAACAAGAGGGAGATCAGGGAGAGGCCGACGAAGAGAAAAGCTTTTACGATTACAAATGGATCGCTGCTCTTATTTGGCCGTGATTTCATTTTTCTTTTTCCTTTTTATCCAACCCCCACCTTCCCCTTCCCCTTTCTTTTAAAATAAAAAATAATAATTTGGTGGTGGTGGTGGTTAATTTTGGGTGGAGGGAGGGAGGGGAAGGGCGAAGAGGAGCGGTGAGGGGCGGAGGAGATTGGGGGGAAGACGCGAGAGAAGAAAGGAGATAATAGGAGATTGGTTTTGGGGGCAGAGGGTTGAGGGGGTGGCGCCTTGTACTCACATGCATCACGTGGTGAGCTTCTCTGTCTTTTTTTTGGATGTGCAAAATTGGTTGGTTTTTTTTTTTGAAATATTACCAATTAAAAAATTTATTATTAAAATAGGGGGGTTGGATTTAAAATTCACAAAATAGGACGGTTTCACCCACCCCACCCCACCCCACCCCATCCCCAACCAAGAATAGGAGGCGGGTTCCTAGAATCCGCCCCCTATACATTAGTATAGAGGGCGGGTTCCGGGAACCCGCCCTCTATACATTAACCCGCCCTCTATACTAATGTATAGGGGGCGGGTTCCGGGAACCCGCCCTCTATACTAATAATTTTATAATTATAATTATATAATTATAAATATAATTTTAATTATATAATTATATGATTATAATTATTTTAAAAAAATTTTAAAAATAAATAAACGTAAAAAAATATTTGAATAAAATAATAAAATTTTATTATATCACTATTTTTTACGGAATGAATCCGTCAAAATTTACAAAACAGAAAAATCCTATCTGATTTCTATCTCGACGGTCAAATTTATAATATCAAAATAAATCCGTCAAATTTACAATATAAAAAAATCCAACCTGTTTGTAAAATGTAAATTCTATATCAACGGTCAAATTTATAATAACAAAATGAGTCCGTCAAATTTATAATACAAAAAAATCTTCCGGTGCACTTGTCACGATCCCGAAGGTCCCGCCCGTGATGACTGTACTAGATATCTGGTCCTATAATGGTCTGGTTGTTTGCATAGGCTACATCTGGCGTGCCTTTGCTGAGGATCAGCATCCATTGTTATTCGATCTCGACGCACCTTAGATCTTCCGGGCCTTATATTTTTTTCCGGCGGTAATACAGTCGGTGTTTGTCTGTTCGCAGTATAATAGTGCCAATAGCGACTGTCCGGTATAGGATGAAATTTTGGATCGTATGCGTCTTGGTAATTGAAAACTGTATAGTAATGGGAAGCAAAATTGTAATGTGAGTTATGCATGCTGCTCGCAACAGCAATTGCGTGGGCACAACGTAAATGTTGTTGCTGGAAAAGACCGTATGTACACAAAGAGAGCCCTTCATCTCTAAAGTTCACGGTATATTGATTCGCATTACTGCCCGTTACTTGAAATTCCGCCGTGTCAAACCTTTCGGATCTGTAGTATTGTGCTCTGCGCTCTCTTTTCCGGAATATATCTTCGTAATACGCGGTGAGCGGAGTCTCCATCGCCAAGGACTTTTCTCTTCTGTGCACAAAGTAAGTATTCATCCGGAAAAAGGTTCGTACAATCAACCCCTGTATCGGTAAGTCTCTAACGCCTTTAAGGACCCCGTTGAAGCTTTCAGACATATTAGTCGTCATTAGTAGATATCTGCACCCATCATCATGTGCTTGTGACCACATGCGTACTGAATACTCATCTAACCACGCTTTCGCGGCTTGACTCATCTCCCCAATTTTTTTCATGTACATGTCATGAACATTATGGTCAGGCGTTTCACCGGCTTTGTACATAAGCTTATGTAGATCCGAACTTTTAAATTTTCTATCAAAATTTTGCCTGAAGTGCCGTAGGCAAAACTTATGTGGGGTCGTCGGAAATACAGATCTCATTGCAGCTAGTATTCCCAGATGTCTATCAGATATGATGCATAAATCTGTTTTATCAATAACAGATGGGATATTTTTGAGTTGACGGAAAAATCATGACCAGGAGGATGTATTTTCACCCTCGACAATAGAAAATTCCAACGGAAATATACCATTATTAGTATCAACACCTGTAGCAATTAACATGCAGCCTCTGTGCTTACCGTATAGATACGTACCATCAACGCACAATACCGGCCGACAGTGTGAAACCAGCCGCACATGGACCAAAGCACCAAAAAATTCTTTGAAAGCTGACAGAGCCTTCGATATCTGTTTCTGTGGTTTTTAACCGGTATACGGTCCCCGGATTTGATGCTTTCATGGCTTCCATAAAAGGGACTAGTGAGTTGTACGAGCTTTCCAAGTCCCCAAATATCTTGCATAAAGCCTTTCTACGAGTATCCCATGCCTTCACATACGAAATCTGAATTTTATGCTCTCCGCTAACCAAGAGCCGTATCTCTCGGGGAGTCATCGCCACATCTGTACGGATTAGTGGCATGATTAGCAAGCAAATGTAAGATGAAGTGCAATTCCGGTGATCTTGTAACATAATATAATTGATGCAAGTATGTTCTTGGTTGTATTTCGTGACCTTTCAAGGTTTGGCTCTTTTGGAACAACATGCATGCAATCTCCACTTACATTCAGGAGCTTTCGTACATACCACCGTATAGTACGTCTTATTTGACTCTTCGGTTTTAAATGTATCGTTTTGCTGAATAGACCACGACTTCAGCTTACAAATAAGATCTCCTTTTTCCTGAAACAAATCCCCGACACTGACGCAATCTTCACTTGCTGCTGTCGCTTCCAAATAGGGTGCCGTATTTACTTCTGCCACGGCTAAGTCTGTCCAACTATTATCTTCCAGCGGATCGAGGCCGGGATCTTCTAGTTCGACAAAATCATTATTCGCAACCATACCATTAAAGAATTCTACCTCATTCAATCCAGCGGCATATTCCATGCTATCCTCCCCTTGATGACCTTCACCGATTTCATCATCATCACTGCCACACATATCAATGTTACCCGTAGCAACATAAGGCTCGGGTGCAATATATGATGGTTGTGGTCGGTGTAATGTGGATGGTTCGGAGTGAGAAGACCGGAAAGATGTGGACGGACATGCTTGGAATGCGCTACTTGGATCGTGTTGGAATGATGCGGAGGTATGGGAAAATCTGCGTTTAGTATATAAATTGTCATTATAATATTATTCCTTAATATTTTCGTAAATAAATCACCCCTTGTTTCAGATTTATTTACCTGTGGAAGGTTGTGTATGGTAATCCTTGTTGTTCTTCTTGGGTGCATATAACTGCAGCAGTCGACTGAGAGAATCTGGATTTATGGATTTATAAAATGTTTGAATATTAGTATCTTGGTATTACTAAAATGTTTGAATATGGATTTATAAAATGTTTACCCATGAGTTTGAAGGTTTGAATAATGTTGTGTATAGTCATATCCACCGAGACTGACGGTATCATCGTTAACCATGTGACCGTACCCCCAGGAACTATCTCCAAAATTACCCGTTGAAGGGACATCTGATACTTCCAATTGTTCCTTCTGAACCAAAAGTTCAAAAGATTGCTGGGTGTTTGACAGACCGAAATCTATTATCGAAGATATTGATACATCGTCTATAATTTCAACCAATGCATTTCCACTAAATATAGGCCATATACAACTTAACTTAATCCTAACTTCACGGGGATCGTATTTCGTGATTTTGAACACTTTATTCTCTAGTTCATTAAAAGTCGTTGATGGTTCTAATCGCATGATTCTTGCGGACCCGCCCATATAGTCGGGACCTTGTGCACTTGTGATAATCCGGCCATCGTATTTACATACAACAAATAAACTTGAACTTGCCATAATCTGCATCAAACAATATCAAGCCAACAATAAAAAAAGCATTAACAACTTCATACAATCACAGTCAAACCATGCACAATCATACCTAGTGCTATGGTCTTCAAAGTTCACTAGACTGCTCCTAACTGTTCCAAAGTGACAAGTTGTGAGATAACCCTCAAATCGCATCTTCACTGCCAATTGTGGCCAGGTAAGCACAAATAAGGAAAGGAGGGATCCGCTCACGAATCACCGTGAGACGGGCCTTTTAAAATTACCTTTCTCACTTGTCTAGCCTAGGCACCACAAAGTCAAGTTTAGATAAACGATCGAATGCCCACAACCTTCCTCTGTCCTATTGAGCACGACAGTCCTTAGTTGGCTGAGTCTAGATATTTTTTAATTAAACTCGAGGGTAATGTGTATGCTTTTAGTGATTTTTGGGGTCTTAGGAAGGGTGATGAAATTCCCACCCAATCTGAATTGGTGTTATAGCCCCTTAAAGTCCGTATTATTTATGCAAATCAGTAACAAATATAAATCGAAAACACTTACAAACAACTTAATTGGCGGCGGCGCAAAGAATCCTGCACAAAAACAGTTTTATTGGAGAGAGAAAGAGAGTTTGTGCAAAGAAGATACTAGTACAAAATAACAAATATAATGGATGTTTCAGATCAATTATTGTGCAAAAATTGATATTTTAAGTAGTCACAGGTTCATGAATTAGTGT
Organism: Agapanthus africanus; assembly: GCA_030015575.1. NCBI lineage: Eukaryota > Viridiplantae > Streptophyta > Magnoliopsida > Asparagales > Amaryllidaceae > Agapanthus > Agapanthus africanus. Next base: position 32,125,153 of record CM057338.1, read on the forward strand.
TGGAAAGTACACAATTTTGTCAATATGATGGATGTTTCAGATCAGTTTGGTTTTTGATTATCAAATTGATATTTCACTCTCATTTCTTACTATGATTTTTGCTATTGTAGATCTTCGCAGGCACCAAAGATGAGCATAATGCAAGTGTCAATTTGTCAATTTTGTCAATTTGTGAGCATAATGCAAGTGCTATTGTAGATCTCCTTAACTGTACTTCATAATGCAAGTGTGTTTACTGAGAGTACAAGATGATCATTTGTCAATTTTGTCAATTTGTGAGAATGGAGAGTTTGAAAAAGAAAGAAGACATTGCAATATCAAACTCACACGTAAATAGATAATAATTAAATGTTAACTGAAATTAAGATATTAATAATATTTAGAAAATAAATTTAAAAAATGAACCTTCAATATATGTCTCTTTTTCCTGTTTAAAGCCCCTGAACCTTGGGTTGGTCACAGAATTTGCTCTGGAAATTTACAGTAAGCGTGGTTCCGTCTTGATCCTATCCAACAGCTCCTCCCTCCCGACTATGGTACTGAACTTGAATTTCTTCCTAAACTCCATACTTACACAAAATAAGGGTGTGTATAGCATAGAGCGTAAATGGGTTGTTGTATAGCAGAGAGCTATTTATAGGATAATATGAGGGCGGGTTCCTGGAACACGCTCTCATATAATTATTGAAGAGGGCGGGTTGTAATAACCCGCCCTCTTCCTTCTGCAAACACGACAAACCAAAAAAATTGATGCGACAACACAATATTAAAAAAAACTGATGTGACACCGCAAACAAACGGAATATCATATAATTATTGAAGAGGGCGGGTTATTAGACGTTATAAAAAAATATAAAAACAAACTGATTTGACAACACATTATAAAAAAATATAAAAACAAACTGATTTGACACCACAAACAAACGGAAATATAATTATAACCCGCCCTCTTTGTTCTGCAAACACGACAAATACAAAAAACTGATGTAACAATACAATATAAAAAAACTGATGTGACAACACTAATCGTTAAAGAGAGCGGGTTCAACCCGCCCTCCTTTCCCTATAAAACCCACCATCCAGTGTGCCTTTCATCAAACTTTCATCAAATTAACCCTTTCGTCAACCTTCTCATATCTAAAATCGTCTAAATGGAAAATCAACCATTCGACAAATCTCTGCTCGTTCATCAAAACGAACACAGATTTTTTAACATATTACACGGAGAGAAAATATTCTAAACTTAGTAATTTTTTTAAATACCCCTTTCTTTTAATTCTAATAGTTGAAAATAACATTATTTAATTTTGCAGGATGGAGATAATCTCACCGTCGTCACCCATAGTTCTGACAAGTGGATAGTTACCGACCAGCGAATAACCCAGCGGTTTCGACGGGCCGGATTTTATGAAGCTTCATTGCTTCGTCATATCCAAATCGACCATGCCCTCGTTACCTCTCTAGTTGAGCGCTGGAGAAAAGAGACCCACACTTTTCATCTAAGATGGGGTGAAACTACTATCACACTCCAGGATATTGGCCTCATACTCGGTTTACGGGTCAATGGGCTTGGATTGGTCGGAGGAAAAATTGTTGGTCCAGATACCGACCACCCGTACTGGGATACATATGCCGAGCTGCTCTCGGACAGGTAAAAAATTTCATTTTGTTTTCCCTCTTTAGTGTACCTATTGCATGTTGTACATTATTTCTAGCTTTAATATTTCACAAAAAATGCTAATATCAGGCACCAGGAGGCTACAGTAAGGGGTATAAGATCAGTTTAAACTGGCTAAAAAATACATTTAGTAATATTCCTGATGAAGCCACCGATGAAGTCTTGGACTATCATGCACGTGCCTACATTCTGTACATGATCGGTTCTTGGTTGATGCCGGACCAATCGGCAACGCATGTCCATCCGTTATACCTTGGCTTCCTTACGGATTTTGATGTGTGTGGCCAATATGCTTGGGGAGCAGGGGTCCTGGCCTTTCTTTACAAGGAACTCGATAAGGCATGTGCTCCAACGAAGAATAAAATTTGTTGATGCATTACATTACTTCAGGTAAATTCCTTGTTTTTCACAGCTAGAAATTTGCAAAATTGTAATATTGGTTTTCTCTCTTATCATCTGAAACTTTATTTATAGATTTGGTCATGGGAGCATATGTATATGGGAAGACCGGATCGAGTTAAAATAACTGGCTTGGATACCCCTGAAAAGCCACTCGGCTCTTGGTGGAATGGGAAGAAAGCGTATAAGGCTCCTCGTCGCGTACTTAGGTACTATAGAGATGAGTTGGATCGCATGAAGGTAACTCAGGTAACCATAACTTAGGTAATTAAGTTAGTTTTAAAATTTTGAAATACCGAAATCTGAATTTTTGTACTATGTTATTTGCGTAGTTCATGTGGACGCCTTATACAGCAGATCGTCTGCAAAGATTACCCGGCATCTGTATCGAAGGAGAGCCGGTTTGGCGGGCTCGATGCCCACTCCTCTGCATTAATGTCGTTGTCATGCACCTCCCGGACCGGGTGTTGCGACAGTTTAATAGATCGCAACATATTCATGTCCCACCGCCTTCGCCTATGACAATAGAGGGAGACATGCGAGGAGGAAAGGCGGAGCGTGATTGGAGGGAGCATCATCATCAATATTTGCTGAGATGGGAGGATAGGCAGCGTAATATTGCCTTACAGCAAATAGGTGACCAAACAGCCACCGACGCTACCGAAGCATATCTACAGTGGTATAAGCGTATCACCATAAGATATCTTTCTGCTCCCCCTAACAACTTCCCAAACATCTCGCGGTACGAGCCTAGAGGCCACGTGGAACGAGATTTGGTAAGTTGAATTCTTTATATTATATTACTTTTAAACATCCGGCGGTATGAGTCAATACTTATTTCTTATTTCTAATGTAACGACAAGCTCGTGGGTTGCATCTTGTACAAACAATGGTGTATGAACCATACCCGACTGATGTTGGTCCGGAAACTCAGGCTCTATTTACAAGTGCAGACCAATTAATTGGTGGTGTATTCGGATCATATAACATTCTTCAACATTTATCGCCGGCACCAGAGCAGTAGTATGAGCCACCACCGGAGCCGCAGTATGAACCGGCACCAGAGCCGCAGCATGAGCCGGCACCAGAGCCGCAGTATCACGGAGATCCAGCGCAGCAGGATCAGTGGTTTGGATCACCATACCGTCAGCAGCAACCTTGGCATACTGGACAAGCGCGACAACACCAGTCTCGGGGGTCAGGTTTTGCAGAACAGCCGTCTTGGGGGTCAGGTTTTGCGCAACAACAGCAACCTTGGGGGTCAGGATTTGCGCAGCCATGAGGCCTAGGTTTTGTGCAACAGCAGCCGCATGAAACCAGGACAGGTTATTCACTACAACTGTCCAGTTGGGACACGGATTTAGCGTCCTACATAGAGTTGTTGGGAGGCAGCACATATCCGACACCTGTCCCACATTCAGGTTCAGGATTTGCGGAACAACAGCCTGTCCAAGACGCTGCTGAAGACGAAACTGAAGCCGACGCCGAAGCAGAAGAGCAGACGCCGCCGCCGCCGCCATCTACCCAAGAAACGGATGGGTCCTCCAGTCATCCCAGGAGGCATAGGCTTATGTCAAGCCTCCTCGGATTTCATAAGGGAAAGGGAAAAGGAAAACGATAGTTATTTACATTTTACAAACAGATAGGATTTTTTTATATTGTAAATTTGACGGATTCATTTTGATATTATAAATTTGACCGTCGAGATAGAAATCGGATAGGATTTTTTTGTATTGTAAATTTTGACGGATTCATTCTGTAAAAAATATTGATATAATAAAATTTTATTATTTTATTCAAATATTTTTTACGTTTATTTATTTTTTAAACATTTTAAAATAATTATAATTATATAATTATATAATTAAAATTATATTTATAATTATATAATTATAATTATAAAATTATTAACCCGCCCTCTATACTAATGTATAGGGGGCGGGTTCTAGGAACCCGCCCCCTATTCTGGGTGGGGGGTGCGGTGGGGGTGGGGGTGGGGGACGAAACCGCCTTATTTTGAAAATTTTAAACCCAACCCCCTATTTTAATTATAAATTTTTTAATTGGTACTATTTCAAAAAAAACCCAAATTGGTTTGCTTTGCTTTGGGACTAGAATTTCCCCATAGGTAGGGGGGAAAACCTGTGAAACACTTCAAAACTATATGATTTTTTCTTTTTATCGATTACAATAGAGAGATGTTGGGGATCCCTAAAGATGGTTCATCTTGATCAATATATCTTAAAACATGCAAGCACAAATTGATCGATTATGATACTGTAATACCCAGTTCCTTTTGTACGCCAATGTCCATATTTAATCACACTCTTTTCCCTTCTAAATTCTTCTTGAGGCCCGGCCCACATATTTATCCTAAGCCCAAAACAATTATCCCTTCCCACTTTTTGAATTCCCACAAATCCAAATGGAAGTCTTCACCATGAATTCCCATTAATCATAATGAATCCCATCTTTATATCCCATTAATTCTAATTAATTATTTTAATTAACTTCTCTCTCTCTCCCTCATACGATTATTGTAGGGTTCCTAGGCACCCTAAGGAGGTCTCACAAGGCATCGATCATGCCAATTTCAAATTTTACGGTGCCGGGAAACCCTAAACTTCGGATCGTTGGCTAGATGTCTAGGCGAAAAACAAACTAGTTAACACTTAACTAAGAGATACGGAAATACAACCTTTGTAGATCCGGTTCTCCACCTCCATAGCTCCGCAACGAAGTCCTCTCCGCTGTCCAAATCAAATCCGGGCTCTAGCGTCGGCTTCATCGGAGAATAGGCGAGCTAGGTCGTCGATGTCCATGCCGAAGATGATCTACGTCGAGGCATCGCTAGATCAAGCTCCACCTTCACCAAGTCTTGAAAACTTGTGAAGGAAACACACTCTACTACTTGGCAAGAGGTAGAGGATGAAGAAATAGGAAGTGGGTAGACTTTAGAATTGGATTTCTCACTCTAATTCATCAATCACCATTGATGAGGTAAGCTTTCTTCTTGAAGTGAAGAAGAAGAAGATGATGAAAAGTTATGATAAGTTAATTAAAAATCAAATGAATAATCCAACCTTATCATAACAAGACCATGGTTAATTGTAGAGAGTTAACTCAAGTTAGATGAATGGTTAGGGTTTGTATAAGAAGACAAAATGGTTGCTATGGTCAAAGTTCATGAAGCTTCAAAGAATACAAACAAAATAGCAACCATTTTCTCATTTCCTTTTTCCAAAAAGAAAAAGATTAATAAATGAATAAGGAAATCAAAACCCTAATTATCCACTTAAAACATGGTTTAATTCTTTACATTTAACCAAAATGCATGTATCATCAAACATGATACAATCTAGTGCACAAAATCATATCGCATATGTAATGCGCACATCCGAGTGAGAAAATCCATTATAAAGTGAACCGATACTAGTTAATGCAAAGTAATATATCAAATATATAATTATACATTAAATCATTAAATCAACACTTGATTTAACGATCCGGTCATATCGCATATAACCGGCTAGTATCATTAGTAACAACTTATCGAATCAACACTTGATCCGATAACCCGGCTATATCACATATAACCGATCAATGTCACATCGCGAGAATCGAATACAGTATCACATACTCGTATTATTCTCGGTCCCGCACATATCTCATATGCGCTCCTATTTCGTTTCGCTTGAGCCAGGAAACCTCTGTGTAGGACTCTAAAGACTCGTCAATACGCCGGCAGTAGGTGATGATCATATCAAACACCCACAAGCCGCAAGCGGTCTGCTAAACGTAACGGCCACCCGGGTATTGAGCGATCAGAAGATCGACGAGCAAGCCCGCTCACACTCCTGCGAATCCGACCAGTAACACTACCGTACAGTCCGGTCTGATCGTCTGATATGTCGCATATCTCGCCTAGGGGTGGTAAACGTCAGACCCCAATAGCTCGATAAGTCGTGTCGATATGAGGTCTATAACAATTCGAGAAACTACTGGTAACACTTACCAGTAAATCTCAGCAACCCTGGCCAGGGATTTCCTGTTATAGCCAATCGAACACAGCGCAACATCAACTCCCTATACCGGGAGAGACGAATCCCCTCCTATCGCTCATTGCCTCCATGTGACTCGGGACTGTACCCAAAAACCACCGTTTTGCACGCCCTCTTGGACGTGGTAAGATGGAAATCAAAGCACAGTGGGAACCACACAAGACTCTATGACGATCTCGGGTCAACAGACTACTCTGTACCAGTGTCACCAGAGAACTGCCATCTGACGTGAGGTATAATACCATCTGGGAGTTCTCGGCGAGTCCGTCCAGTGTACCCAGTCTTTACTGAGCACCCGTATATCATCTCTGATGTCAAACACCAATGGATATGGGATCATCCATCGCCCATCTGTATGGGTCGAGAAGGTACACGCTAGTCTACACTGGTATATCGATGCCCTGTCTCGATACACCCACGACTAGGGACTTTGAAGGATGTACTTATGGACTACCATGTCCCCACTAGTATGATCCGCATCATAGTCCAGGTAGTCAAGTACAGATCCTAAGGGCTTTACCAACATGTAACAGAGAGACAATCAGTGTACACGTTAAGGTAAAGGTCAACCAGATAGCATACTATCATGTCGAGCAAGAAAGTCCTCCCTATATATGTCCCAGCATCCACTACAATATACATCCTATGTACAGTAATGGCCTCTAGGGCATACATATAACTAACAATTATCTCTCCCCCTCTCTTTCTCCCTCTCCCTTACCTCTCTCTCTCCCCTCACACGATTACCTCTCTCCCCCTCTCTCTCTCTCCCTGCTCATGCCCACTCCCTCTCCCTCACCCACGTACGCACACTCTTCCTCTCTTTCCACTACCCACGTCTCTCTCTATCTCCCTTACCTCTCTCTCCTCTCGTACACACTCCCTCTCTCTCCCCCCTCACACTCTATCTCCCTCCTTTCTCCCGCCGTCTCCGAGCTCGAACCCGTGCCCACGCCCACGCCCGCGTATCGTGCTCTCCGGCGTCCCCTCACCGCCGGCATCCCCATCCCTCCGCCTCCACCTCCTCGGCTCCCTCTCCCCAACGCCAGCGCACACAAGCCTTTACCGAGCCTACAACCTCGACCGCACCTTCTTCTCCTCGAGCTAGCCTCGACTGCAGCCCAAGCCGACTCAAACCACCTCATGAAACCACTTCCTTCCTCCAAGCTCCGAGCTCCACCTCACCGAACCACCGTCGAACCACCTTAAGCGATCACCAAGCCACCCCGAGCTCCCCAATAGCCCACACCCGAGCCTCCTTGCCACCACCTCCACAACTCGAACCACCATTGATCACCTCACTGACACCAACCGCATCCCCACCATCACCACTAACATCCCCAACGCCACGACAACTGCACCGAGCTTCCTCCCTCTCACCCTTCCCCTCTTCATGCAACCGAGCCTTACACCCTAACACAACCGCGGCCACCACCGTGCTGCCACATCTCTGCACTCCCTCACCTACAAGCCGCATCTAAGATCACCTCATTGCCGGAGCTCCCCTGACCGCCGCTGGACCCCGAGCTCCCTGCTTCGTACCCCAGCCGAGCTCAATCCCAAACCGAATCCGTATAGGCATTCTGTCGAACACCTGGTTGCAGTCGCCGTAGCCGCTGTCCCGTCAGCTCTGTTGTCGTCCAAGCTGTGGCCTCGGTCCCTGTGATCATCATGGTCGTCAATGTAGTCTCCGTCGCAACACCGCGCAGGTCCGTCGCTGTGTGTCACGCTCGAGCCTCGCATCGTGCCAGCCATATGTCACCGTGTGCCCAGACGTGTCGCGCCCCGGACCCACTCCTTGTGCTACGTCGGACTCACTCCCCATGCCACGTCGTGTCGCGCCCCGTGCTCAGTTGCCGTGCCACGCCTGTGTCATGTCATGCCCACCTCCGGACCAGGTCCCGTGCCGCGCCGTGCCTGCCTCCGTGTCATCACCAGGCCCAGCACCGCGTCGCGCCCGCATCGTCACCAGGCCCAGTTCCGTGTCGTGCCGTGCCACGCACCGAGCCAGGACCACGCCCGCGTCGCCACCGGGTCCAGTACCGGGTCACCGCGCACCGCGCTCGCGCCGCGCGCCGCATCCAGCATTTCGTCGTCCCGTGTGTCGGGACAAACTCTGCAGCGACGTCGCTTCCATATCAAGCGACCGAGACAAGTGATTTCCACTTGCTTTACATGCTATTATTGTTATACACATAATCATTTATATCCTTGCATAACCGAAGCTTTGATCACCTTACGTATAAACAAGTATTTGATGTTAAACTCTAAGTGAAAACCTATCCTTAAATGGCGGAACTTGTGACCCTTGGACCCTTCTACTATTTACGGTTGTGCTGTGGTAAATTGGGTTGAAAACCACGGTCATTTCACCTATGTAATGCTGCTCCCGACAGTCGGTACGAAATCTGAATTTCCTTAACAGGCTAGACCGTTATATTTATATTAAATCTTCTACAAGTCGGATTTCGGCGTTCCATGGCTCGTATCGAAGCCAACAAAATAAACTACAGAACCCTATAATTGATATTTAAATTTGAACTAGTTACAATAGAGAAAACTGAGGTGGATTACGATTCTGGACTGCAGTCCAGAACGGAAATCCCAGTTAACACCTGTATTTTCCTGTTCAACTATGAGAATACGCGGAACCCTTTATCGTTACGTAGGAAATTGAATTAGCTTTCTTATTCGACTGGTCTCACCGGATTCCTCAACCGTTTGATATTTTTAATTCATTTTACAATGTCGAGGCGTCTTGCTGAATTCTGCAGAGGCAGATTTTACACATCGAACATAACCTGTCCATAACTCCCTATCGACATAATGTATTACTGATCCGCCAATTGTGGTGGAATTGCGGTGGCAACCTAACTGATAATCCTAAATATTGTTCAACTATAGCGTCGCCTAATTATGATCCAAACTGGGAGTAAAGTGTGTTACGAAACGGACTTCCGATTTTGAAACCGGATTTCTAGCAGTGAACGCTTAAAATGAAATGGCCATATCTCGTGATCCTGAGACCCGATTAATGTGAAACAAATTTTGATGGATAGATAATTAAACATACTGCTTACCCCCTGTTCATTGTTTCACCAAATTTTGCATGTATGAGTTATGATAAATTATGCAAGTGGTAGGACACCGACTGAGGGGGACAGTGGTGCCGCCTCTCACAGCTTGAATTCAGCCTTTTTTGCTAGTCGGCTTTTGAGGAGAAGATGTCGAGGATTCTTGGCATTCATTCGTGATACCGTAGCCACAGTGGGTTTGTTGGACCGGTTTTCTATCATGCAAGAGTTTTCCGACGTTATTCCAGATGAGCCGGCGAAGCTTAAGGAGCTTAAGGATCTACTGCAGAGTTGTTTGTTGGGGGGTTTGTGCGTCTGAGTGTTTTAAATTAGGGAGCTCCTATTTCTGTTCGTCAAGAAGAAAGACGGCAGTTTGAGCTTGTGTATTGATTGATCGTCAATTGAACCAGCTTACGGTGCGGATAGGTATCCTTTACCTCGCAATGACGATTTCTTCGATCAGCTCCAGAGTGCGAGACATTTTCTAAGTTTGTTTGAGATCAGGTCATCATTGTTGCGGGTTCGGAGTGATGACATTCCGAAGACTGCCTTGTGCGTGCTACGGGCTTTGTGTGTTTTGGTGGTGTCATTGGACTCACCAATGCCCTAGCAGCATTTGTAGATATGATTAACCTGATTTCTTCAGGCCGTTTCTCGACCAGTTATTGTTGTGTTATTGACGACATTCTGGTCTATTCAATGTGTCTTGAGGGACAGGAGTAGCACTTGAGTATTTGTTTTGCGGACATTGGGAAGCCCCAGTGGTTTGCTAAATTCCCGGAGTGTTCCTTCAGGCTTGTTTGTGTTGACTCCTAGGTCTTTTAGTTACGGGAGATGGTTTTCGTATGGTTCCGAGGAGGATCGAGGCCGTACAGCTTAGGCCCGGACTTGTGTGCAGGACGGAGGTCCGCAGATTTTGGGCTTAGCAGGTTTTTACCGCCGTTTCGTGCAGGATTGCTTGTGTATCGCTGCACCATTGACTGAACTGATCGGGTAGGAGGTTCTTTTTCTGTGGACTGAGGCATGTGTGCGGAGTTTTCAGCAGTTGGAGATTCGGTTGACAACTGCACCAGTTCTTTCTTTGCTGTCTGGTTCGGGCGATCTTGTTGTTTAACTGTGATATTTCACGAGTAGGGCTCGATTTTGCGCTGATGTAGCATTATAGAGTTATCGCTTTTGCTTCCCTACAATTGGAGGAAGTATGAGCAGGACATCCCACTCATGCTCTGAAGATGGCCGAGGTGGTCGTGCGTTGAAGATCCGAGGACACTGCTTCTGTGGAAAGTCGTGTCAGATTTTCATGGACCACCAGAGCTTAATGTACATCTTCCTGCAGCGGGTTTTGATTGTTGAGATAGTCTTCTGCAGATTTACAGTTCTTGTGCGATCATTGAGTACAGCTTAAGTTCGCCTCTGCTGAGGGGATAGCTTGCTCATGTCCGCGCCCGACCACTTTCCTTAATCGCTTTCGCGAGGCACAGCTCGCCGATGCTCGTTCGTCAGAGATACTTGAGCGTACTCGGCTGGGTAAGGATTCGGAATCCTTGATTTGTGACTAGGGTGTGCTACATTCCGGACTCGTTGGTGTGTACCTGATATTGATAGGTAGAGACGCGAGATCCCAGAGCAGGCACATCGGTCCACTCTCAGTGTTCATCCAAGTTCCACCAACAATTGACGTGACTTGTGAGCTAGTGACGGGTGGGCAGGGATGTAAAGAGAAGTTTCGGGTTTCGTTTCAAGGTGTCTGTCTTGTTATGTGCTAAGGTTGAGCATTGGAGACCGGTTGGAGAGTTGCGACCTTTAACCGTTTCCGGAGTGGGAATGGGAGCAGATCTCCATGAATATTCGTTGTGGCGTCTACCCAGGTTTAGAGAGGGTGTGACTCCATTTAGGTGTTTGTTGTCCGGTTATTCTCAGTTTGCTCGGTTGTTCTTGTTAAGTTTGTGCGTTGCACGGAGTTCCTTCAGGGTCGTATCCAAATAAGGCACCCTATTCGCTTACCATTTGGGCAGGAACTTCAGGAAGCCTTGGGTACTGGTTGAGCTTTAGCTCCGTCTTTCCATCCGCAGGATGATGGTTTTGTGAGAGCGGGCTATACCGACTCTGGAGGATATGCTTGTGCATACGTGCTAATTTTTGTCGACAGTTGAGATCGTCACTTGCCATTGTTCGGATTCTCCTTCGATAGCAGTTATCAGGAGGCACTCCAATTGGAAACCTTTAGGTTTGTTTGTTAGGTGGTGTCGATCTCCAGTCTGTTTTTCTGGTTCTGCGTAAATAGGATTTTTGGACCCCAGCTAGTCTAGAGACTTCGGAGATGATCCAGTTGGTTCAGGTCAGGATGATGACAGTCCTGTGCGGACAGAGGTCTTATGCCGACCATGGTGGTCCCAGGCTTGAGTTCGCATTGAGAGATCATGTATTCCTACGGATTTTTCCGATCAATGACGTATTGAGTTTTGGAAAGCTTACCCCAAGATTTTAGGTCCTTTTGAGATCCTTTTAGCGAGTTAGTTCTGTTGCCTATAACTTGGCACTTCCGCCCAAATTATTAAGTTTTCACCCCCGTATTTCTTGTATCATTACTTTGCAAATACCTTCATGACCTTTCTCACATGATTCAGCATTAGACCATTTAGCTTGACGCGATCTTTTCGTTCACCGGCAGCCATTTGTGTCAGTGGCTCGGCAGGTGGAGAAACTTCGGTGAAGGGTCTTGCCATCTGTGGAGATTTTTCTTGGACGTAGCCATATAGTGAGGTGGTCACTTGGGAGGCTGCGAGCAAGATATAAGACTTTGTAATCTTTTCTTTGAAGGTACGCTTAGTGAGAATTTTAAATTCGGGGACGAATTTTTATAAGAGGGGAGATTGTAACGTTTTAGAAAATCGTTTTGCGAATTTTTTCCGTTTTAGGGTAAATTTGTCGGTATTTTCTGTTTTAACCCGACTGTAATCAAACGACCATATAGACTTGCCAGCACCTAGTTTATCTAAAATAAAACTAGTGCGCAAGCTTTGGGGGTATATGGGACGTTTTGGTTCAATTAGAATTTTTCTCAATTTTAATATTATTTTAATGCGGTATTCACATTTTGAGAAATTTCTCCTGAATTGGGATCTTTTCAAATGAATCAAGTTGGGTGAAACAAAACCTTTCTTATTGTATCTAGATATTTGTTATGCAAATGAATTAAAGGTTTAAAGAAAAAGAGAAAGTAGCAATGAGGTGCATGCATGTGTGTGTGAATGCATTTATGTGCATTTATTGATAGAAAGAGCTAGAAAACCCTACACAACTCTTCACACTCCCCCTTGGCCGAGATCCTTCCTTCCTCTTCTGCCCTTGACCATTTCTTTCCCATTTACAACAAATTCCAAGCTTATAAATCCCCAAAATCCCAAAATATATCCCAAAAATACCTCAAGTCTTGGTTTTGCCTTCTTGATCATTTGGAGCTAGGAAAGCTTGGATTTTGGAAGCAAGGTTGATAGGTATAATCTCTAATCTGTTAATTAGGAGTTTTTATGTTGTGTAGCTCGTTGGTTATAGCGTAGAACACTTTAAATATCGATTTGTGCAATATCGTGTTTTTAGTGTCCTTTTTGAGTCTCTGTGAACTGCTATGACCTGGATTTTGTACAGAAAAATCAAACAAAATTGTAGTGATGTACTAGTGACCCTGGAGCACCACCTGAGACACAAGATCCACCCCACCGACCGGGGCCGGCGACCCCTTTGACGATTTTCGGCGACGCCGGCTTTGTAGAAAGGTGTTGGGATTTGGATTTTGTGGGTAGTTGTCTGCTGTTGGTTAGGGGTGTTTGGTACTGTTTACTTTTTTAGTATTTACTGTATGAGAAATCTGGGATCGTTTTCCTATAATCTAGTGTTTTGTGTCCGCGCGATACGTTATACGACACGGATCGTGCACTTTGTGTGTTTTTGCTCTTAGGTTGTTTTCGTCGTGTCGCTACGCACGTTAGCCACAATACGAACACTTGGGAGTAGGTTTGGAGTTGGTGTGTCGGTAAAAACGTAGTCTGTACATGTTTTTGGTCGTTTATTAATATATATACTTGTGTTATCGTTGTGTTGTTTTAGGTTCGTAGGCGGGGACTTCGGACGCTGAGAAGAAGGGGAAACAAGTGGTTGGTTTCACTTAGCAAGGATGGTTGGTGAGTAGATTTAACATCTACAGGGGAATCGCCCGCATGGCATTATGCGTCTGGGCTAGATATGTTAATTTTGTCGCATATTCTATTGCATATATAGAATTGCGCATTCACCCTACTGCTTAGTTAAGTGTTGTGCTTGGACTAGTATCCTTAGGACACTGCACTATTATTGACAGTTCATGTTGTACGAGCACTGATTGTATGCCACACACACCGTCAATAATTGCCATGTCACGCACAACCCACATATAGAAATGATATTGTTTGGTTAGGGACATTGAGACATTGATTCATATTTCTTTATGCCTATGACTTATAGCATACCTATATACCTACATGCTTAAACATATGCCCTGGCATGCTTACATGCTAGTTAACCATATACCTATAGGGTAGTATACCATTAGTGATAGGTATATACACATATGTGACATAGCTACATATACATCTGGCATACATACATATACCTATATGGTAGTATACCATTAGTGATAGGTATATACACATATGTGACACAGCTACATATACATCTGACATACATACATACATATACCTGGAGGGTATTATGGATAAGCATAGAGACATATCTTGCAATACTGACATGGTTACGCATACCTTGTTATAGCTACATGTTCACCTGTCTTTATTGTTGCAGTTAAATAGTTGTTTTCCTTTATATGCTCATATTACTGTTTCATGTTGCATATATTACATTCATAGATGTCATATGATGTTCTCTGATATTTTTACTACTATGTATATATAACAGTGGAATGGGACGCTGTTATATATGCCTATACACATATATTAATGGAATGGAATGCTAATATGTGTGTATTGATTCATGCATTCATACGTATTCACTACTTGATGTTTTCTGGATTTGAGGACCGTGGTTGTTTCATGAAATTATGCATTATTTGAAAAACACGGTTCCTCTTGATATGATATTTCTGCAGCCACCATGAGTTTTATCGGTTCTGATTATATACCCGATTCGAGGAGCGGTAGGCACTGTCTACGGGTATATGGTGGGGCTCGGAGGTAGCCCGGGGCAAGAAGATTGATGGACCATGCCGATTGAGCCTGGTAGAGGAACCATACACTCCGGTGACATTACCAATGACTCAGCGGTTATCGTGGGGATACCGACGGGAGTCATGTACGTATGGATACGTCGAGAGACGAGGGTCAGAGCTAGGCACTCGGGATGTTCGATATAGCGTATGATACGTACCTATCAGGAGGCCAGTCGTGGTGACAGCACTTGATAGATCAGTATTTCTGTGTCGATACTTGACACTTGTTTCATGATGTTTTGGGTGTCGATGTTAGACACTCACCTTATATGAAACTTACTTGATACTGATATTGTACACACAGGATATGTGGGATATACTGATATTGTACACACAGAATATGTGGGATATACTGATATTGTACATACATGATATATGAGATATACTTGATGTTGGACATTCAGGATATATGAGATTTACATGATATGAGAGCTAATTTGGGGGCTGATTTGTGGAAATTGGGAATTGGATTGTCTTGTTGGATTTTGGTCCTACCACGAGGTTAGGATTTCTGTGGAAATGACATGTTTTATTCTATACTCCACATTTATTGTTTATGCTCTGCTTCATGTATTATTTATACCTGACAGAGTACTTTCCATGACTGTTGCATTTACATACTATTATATGCATTGTTTCATGTATTATTGTACCTGATAGAGTATCTTACATGATTATTACATACCGATTGTCATATTATTGCTCCATATATTAGTAGTACCTGCTAGCGTACCTTTCATGACTGATGCATTACATATGACTATTCATTGCTATTAAATACTTATCTTAGATTCGCGCTGTATGTGCATACTCGCGATTACCTGCATATATTATTTACTATTTACAAGTTGGCAACTCACCCCCGTTGTGCCACAGTGTTTGGCAGGTGTTCCTCAGGATAGTCAGAGGCATGGCTATTTTCATCCATCGTATCATTTTTTGCTGCGGATACCGCTTCGTCTGACAGTGTGTTGTTTTGCTTAGGTAGGTTTTGCGGTTATCCAATGTTGCTTGTTTTATATTCGTTGTATCCTGTACTCTCCATCTACCATTATATTGTATGACTTAGAGACTTGATGTGAGGACGATTTTGTATATTTTTTTGTGACTTGGAGGTGTTTATGCAGTTTTATTTATATCGTCTCTTTCTTCGCTATGGCGTCGTATATCTGTTGTGGTGATTGTTTTCCGCCGTTGGGCGTGAATTTTGCTCCCGTTTGGGATGTTTTTACTTATATATTATGTTGTACCCATTTTGGGGGCTTGTTTTACAAAGGATGTGCTGTCAAAATTTTAAAGGAAATCAGTTGGATTTTTAAAGAATTTGAGTTGAGATTTCAAAGAGTTTGAAAATGCTATTATTTCTTATTACTTTTGATTGTTTAGATTGTTGGGTTTTGGTTTTCTTTTACTACGTTACGCCTGTAGACGTTGCGTAGTATTAGGGCCGTCACGTACCAATTTCGGGTCGTGACATCATTATTATTGCACGAGTTCACATTCGTGTCTATATATATATTGCTATCGTGTCGCTCTGACGACCTGAGTATGCATGCTCAGAGTGAGAAGTGGATCTAGCTTGGACTAGGACCTGACGTACCCCGAGGACATCGCGGACTTCTTGATCAGCGACCCAGAGCTATACTTCTTTGATCTCCATCTGGTTAGTTCTTTTGATTTAGTTACTGCATTTCTCATTACCTGTGCATTGTTTACTGATTACCACGTAAAGCTAGAAGCCGAAGTGTGACTACGGCAGGATATTTCAAGACCGTAGGAGCATGGCTGGCCTTGTCAACCCCTCGTATTCCGTATTTTGGGAAGTAGGGCGTGGCAGATACTTTATTCATTTGCCTTGATGGATCGCAACTTTTAACGGTTTATGGATAACGGGGCGTATTCCATTACCAAATCAATGATCGAAAAGTACCAGATCCATATGAAAGCAGGAGAACCTGGCCGGCTCCTGTTATTCCCTTCTATGCTATTAAAAATTATTATATTTAATGTTGGATGAGTGGGTAAAACATGGAATCTAGCTACAGGTTTGTATTTTAAAAAATTATATGTTTATAGTGTATGTTCATGATCTAATAAAAACATGAAAATAAACAGAGAATAATAGCAGAGGTTTCAAATCCAAAAATTGTTGTGTATATGTTTTATAACCAATCAAGGAGAGCAATCCTTTCTGATGACGTTAACCCGACGTCCCTCATCCTATATGTATCATTGAGCAAATATTTTTATAGCATATAATAGGTGGATATTCGCTTTAAAACATTGGAGATGTAAATTTACTATGATTACATGATAAATCTGTTTTACTGTTTTTGAGATAGTTTTACTCGGATTAGGATCCCCAGCTTTGCCAAACCCCCAAGAATCATGCTCTGCCGGCTACTAGACATTGGATTCCTTCTTGACCCCACATAAATCATGGGATCATGTTTTTCCCCATCTTCTGGCCGTTGGATTTCACAAACAATTTTCTTCACGAGCAGAGGATCCGTATCCATTTTACTAGATGGTACATTCACTGTCAGTTTATGTTGGTAACTTAATTTGGGTAGGTTTCCACAAGTATTTTATGAGAATTGGATAGAATAAGATTGTTTTATTTGATAAGTAATTCAAAATGGTATATTCCACACGGGTCCTTCAGGTATGGCTCAAATAGATGGTGTTGTAAAAATTATGTTCACTGGATATACTTGAAGCATGACTTAATGTAAGAGTCTTCAAATCATCCATTTTTTCCATAAGCATACATTTTTTTTAATCCATTTTATATCTTATATATATGCTTTCAATGATAAATTCCAGCATCATACCGAATTTTTATCAATCCAACACAATAATTATCCGTATCGGCTAAGTCATATTTACAACACAAAGCCGTAACTTAATTGCAATGATCAGATCGAGTATGAATCAAGTTTGCATGTAATTAATAATTTCACTTGCCAAATAGTCTTGTAACTGCTTTAAAGAAGTCATTTATTATATGCTCTGATAAAAACAAATCCTGTTATACCAAACACTCTTTTTGCCTGTACGAAATGGGGGCCTACGGAATCCTGGCCACGACTAGACTGGACCATTAGCTCTTGTTCATATTCACACATAAGGCTTCATTTGAATTCAAAATTTATCAACATTTATCAATAGAAATGTACTACTTGTTCATATTCACACAAAAGTTTTCATTTGAAATCAAAATTTATCATTGTCACATATCAATTTTGATCCCATACGAATAATGAAGTAAATTTCGTTAAGATTTAAACGGAAAGAATCGGTTCCAATTATTTGGATACGTGCATCAAATACAATTTGTTTCAGAAGCAGTTAGAGGTTACCTTCTCAAGCTTTTAAAATGGCATGTATTGTACATCCCAAATGATGAAAGAAAAAAATTCAAGCTTTGAATTATTTTATTTTTTAATTAAATAAAGCTTTCTACTTCTTTCATGAAAAAAGGAACAATAACGCCACCTTTTTTACGGAGGGAGCAACACTACCCCTTGACTCGTCAAGTCTCAATTAGTTTGGCCAAAAGCTGCTTTGCTTAAGTACAACAATTAAAAAGTCTGTTACCAGTATTTTGTCAAAGACAGTATATGTTCATAGATAAAATTGGAGTGAACTAAGGAAATCAAGAGAGAAGTGATAAGGTACTTTTCAGGCCTCCTTCAGATGTTGTCTTTCGTCGATCTCCCGGTGGATTTTGGAGATGATCTCCTGTTGCGTGTGGGTCTCAATGGGTTTGAGGAGATTGGTAATTTGAGGAGTTTAGCGCCGAGTACCTGCAAAGAAGTCCCGAGGTGGTTTGGTACCACCGAGGACCCTCCGACGATCAAGTTAGTGCTAGATCTGAGCAGAGTAACAGCTAAGTGGAATAAAAATGGCTTACTTGACCCCTCTGTGATGGGGGTTTATATAGCGGTGGCGGCATGCAGCAGGCGCGCGAATCTCGCCGGCAGTTACGCTCCCCGCGTAGAGTGCGGATCGCCCATTAATAGGAATCGTGGTGGCGTGGAACGTGGGGTGTTGCTGGCGTAGAATCTGCGCATGGCGAGATTCGTGGAGCGGCAGTTACGCCTGTGAGCGGTGGAGTTGGTCGGAGGACCGAGGAAAACGGCCTCGGCCGGAAGCTCGGGGACGAGCGAGGAGGCCGAGGAGTCTTGGTCTTGTGGCGAAGCGAGCTATGGGGCCGAGGAGGCCGATTTGCAGGGGGCCCTGAGGAGGGCCGGCTTGTGCTTGCAGGTCGGGTACAGGGTTGGCCTGGCCGGCCCCTATGGACCCTTCCTTCTGAGTTCTGAGACACGCCATCTGCCACGTGTCCTGATCTTGGAGATCGCCAATATTGAGCATCATCATTATCCCCCCACTCCTGTCCCGACCAGCTAGCTGGTCGGGTCAGGAGTGGATTGCCGGGCCTCCCGAGGTGAGCTCCCTCCTAAGGTTTCGTCGGGACGCGTCCCTCGACTGTCAGTTGTCTTTTCTGCAAGCGAATCAGAGCGAGATCTTTGCATTTAAGGAAGGTGCGCCGGTTTGTGCATTCTGCCACTGAAGCGACGGTCCACGTGTCAAGCATCGATTGGCCGACGCGGCGTATGCAGGCCTGCGGCGTCTGATAGGATGCGGCCCAGCGCAGGAACGACATGTGGAGCG
Organism: Agapanthus africanus; assembly: GCA_030015575.1. Taxonomy (NCBI): domain Eukaryota; kingdom Viridiplantae; phylum Streptophyta; class Magnoliopsida; order Asparagales; family Amaryllidaceae; genus Agapanthus; species Agapanthus africanus. The sequence continues at coordinate 32,144,302 of CM057338.1, forward strand.
ATTGGAGCAGCTGGACATGAGTAGTCGTTTTGGCGGGAGATGACGGGCGTCGTTGGATGAGGTCGCTTGCAGCAATAAACAGGGGTGGGGCCCGTCCTTGGGCCCCTACTCCTTCATATTTCCCGCTTCTAAGTCCTGCTTGCTCGGCGCTCGTCTTCTTTCTCTCGCTTTCGTTTCCCGAGGATCCCTTTTCTCAAGATTAGATGTCTTCCTTTGTAGAGTCAGTAGATATTGTAGGAGTAGGTTCTAGAGACCCTTTAGTTGTGTCTGAGTCCCCCCCGGGGAGAGGGGTCGGATCCTCTCCCCGGGATCGTGCGGCGGGGGCAGCCCCAGGGAGGAGGCGGCAGATGTGGCCCCCAGCACCTCGTGTTGGGTGAGGCATGAGGACGAGCTTGCCAATGCTCGGGCTCGCTTCCACATCCCCTCGCATTACACGCTCCGATTGGCCAAGGAGGGGGAGAGGGCGGACCAAGTACGGGGCAGGGAGATCGCCCTATATTTGGAAGCTTTTTGGGGCGAAATGCGTCTGCCCTTCTTTCCCAAGGTAGTTGCAGCGCTGAACTTTTTCGGTTTGGCCCCTGGCCAGTTAGTGCCGAACACGTGGAGGATCCTCCTCGGGTTCCTGATCTACCTGAAGTTGCAGGCGATCCCCTTCAGCCTCTCCCTCCTCGATTCTTCTCTCGTCTTCAAAAATCACCCTGGTGGTCGAGCGGACGACCCGAGGTAGGTCTATCTCTCTTTTAGAAAGCGGCCGGAGGCACCGCCGGGACAGGGGTCGTGGCCCTGCCCTCTTCCATTCATGATTGGAAGAAGAAATTTTTCTTCGTTTCTCCTCCCACGAGCGAGGACTGGCCCGTGCCTATAAAGTGGTCGAGGGAGAAATGCTTGCCGGGGAACCAGTCCAATGACCCCACTGCGGTGAGAGTAGCGTCGTGGGAGCCCATCCCCCGATCCGACGTGCTGCTATCTGAGAGGGTCCTGAGTTGGGCCAGGCTCAGCCCCGTTGAGTTCGTCGGTAAGTTGGGCTTGCTTTTTGGCTTACATATTGCTTGTGCTGCTGACTTCTTTGCATTTGTTTTGTTCAGGACCCATGGATTTCGACTCGCTCAAAGCCTCCATGCGCCAGCCGAGGAAAGTTACGAAGGCTGGGGGCGCCAGCTCTTCTCACGCGAAGCCCGCCCCGGCTCCTCCTTCTCCGGTGGTTGCATCCCGCGAGCGTTCGGGGGAGGATCCCGCCCCGGGTCCCAGCAAAGTGTCGAGCCGGAAGCAGGCCCTGGTTTTGGATGACCCTGTCTCGGAGGAGGAGATCGACTCTCCCCCGAAGCCTCTCAAAAGGAGCTCCCAGAGGTCTTCCCGGGGCCGGTCCTCGCCGATCAACATGGAGGAAGGGGGTCTCCGGTTCGCAGTGCCATCGGGGCTATCCGTTGCGGATAGCCTTCTGCATGAAATGGAGGCATCGGCCGGAGGTAGATTCCTCAGGGGGACCTTCAGGGCTCAGCTGGCGTCCATTGCCCAGGAGTCCGTGCAAATAAGTGTTTGGCTTTTCGTGAAATTCGGTGCCTCCTTCATTTTTCTGATCTCTTTCCTATCTCTCAGGTTCTGCAGCACGTTTCCCTTGCCTTGTGCATGGAGGCCGAGGTAGTAGCCCTGGCAATGACGGATGCGGGCCAGCTCGCCTCGCTGGAAGAGAGCTCCAAGTGGGAGCTGGAGGCGGTGACGGCAAGGGTTGCCGCCCTGGAGGGCGAGGTGGAGGCTGGGAGACGGGAGGTCGCCCGTTACCGCGAGTGTTGGAGATAGTGCCCTCAAAGTCAATTATTAGATCGCAGGTACGTGATTGCAATGATTGAGGTAGGACCTATACCGATATGACAGTCTTGCTCGAGATGATAGTTTGCTATCTGGTTTGTCTTTATCATCGTATACATGTTTTGGTTCACTATTGCATGATGATAGAGCCCATATGATTCTTGCTTGACTACCAGCAGTATGATGGCGATCATATACGTGGGAGCTGGGGTCTGTAAGCACGTCCTTAAAGTGTCCCTAGTCGTGGGAGTTTCGAGACAGGGCATCGATACTCCAGAGTAGACTAGTGTATACAGTCGAGACCCCGACGAGGGGCGGTGGCCGGTCTCACAAGCCACTGGTGTCAGTTGGATCACCTAAGATGTATACAGGTGCTCATTGGGTTATGATTACACCGGACAGGACTCGCTGGGAACCTGCTAATTGGTATTATACATATCGTCAGATAGCAGTTCCTTGGTGACATGTGTACAGGTTAGTTCATCGACCTGAGGTCGTCATATGTCTCGTGTGAGTTCCCACTGTACTTAGATTACTACCCTACCACGCTCAAAGGAGTTGTGCAAACAGGTTTTAGTTGGGTACAGTTCCGAGCCACATTGGAGGCAAGTGAGCGGATTGGCAGGGGATTCGTCTCTTTCGGTATTGGGGGTGAGATCGCGCTGTGTCTAGGAGAGCCATTACACAAAGCCCTCGGCCGAGGCCGGAGATTTACTGGTAGGTACTCCAGTAGTATCTCAGGGTGTTCTGAGCCACTCTCTGACACGACTTATACTGCTATTGGGGGTCTGACGTTACCAACCCTTAGGCAGATATGCGATACTCATAGACGAACGGACCGGACTGTATGTATATTGTCACTGTTAGGCTCGGTAGGGTTTATGGATGAGTTCGCTCGTCAGCTTCCCCTCCAATCAATACATAGGCAAACCATTACGTACAGCTTGTACCTCTGATGTGCTAGTGGTTATACCCAGTGCCAGTGTGTTGATGAGTCATTAGAGTCCCCTACAGACACTTTCCCAAGTTCGGGCGAAACGTTGTAGAGGCCATATGGGTTTATGGCATGGTTCGGAAAATGCACGTGCGTTTTCGCACGTGTCCATTTTCGGGCAGATAATATTGGTAGGCTTTGGTTTAAGCCGGAACCCAGTATTATACTGTGTAGATATAATATTTTTGTCTCAGTTGCATTTGTATTCGGTCGTAATACAAATGCGGGTATGTTTATACTGATACGGGGTTATCCTGAAATTCGTTTCAGGATCACTTTTGGAAGTTGCCAGTTTCCAGTTTTCTATCAGCCGTATTTAACATTCGGTTAAATGCGGATTTATCTTTTCTTGATGAGGTGAGTCAGTGTTCTAGAAGGTTCTAGAGAGGGTGACAAGGCTTGTGAGTCATTAGGTCATTAATGGTGCATTTAATGACAAGGTGACTAAGTTAATTGTGATTGGTTTGCATTTAATGATTTCTAGTGAGTCATTCTTTGATTAATGGTTATGATAAGTATCTTGGTTTATGGTCACCCTCTTATCTCTCCTACACTCACCTCCCCCCTCTACTTATATGGCCGGTCCCCTTGAGGAAAGATCATGGTTGTTTTTTGAAAAGATATAAGTTTTGGTGCATAGAAATCAGATATGATCGGTTTCTCTTTTCACCCGATTCAAAAGGCAACTTCATTAACCGTTCGTCCATAGCCTTGGACGTAACGAGACAAAGTGTTCTACTCATTCTCTACATCATCTTGGTCGTCTCTTTTAGCAAACTTGACGATCGAGTTGCCTCGGTTCAGAGGCGGGAGCCCGTTTAAAGATCCGTCGACGTGGTGCCATCTGGACGAGAAGATTGGAGATTCAGGAGATCGGAGCAGCCGCAACAAGCGTGAGATGATGGTTGAAGACCGAAGGACTCGGATCGTTCGGTATAACAATTCTACCCACTTTGTATTTTGTTAGTTTAGCTTTAATGGCAGATCCGGGTTATAGTACACGATAGCCCCAGTTGTAAAAAGTTTTTATTCCGCATTTGGCGTCTGTTAGACGGCCGGGGCGCTACCATGGACTTACAGTGATATCTGAGCCTCACCATTGAGCTATATTAATTTGTGCTAACGCATTTATAAGATCGATCGAACGGAATTTCCGAAATCACAATTTTCAAGTGCTTAAGCTTCTGTCGATTTTAAACAGTGTCTAAAAATTATTTTGATGATCCCAGAAAATTAAGCAGGGTTTTTGAAGCATACGGCGGAAAATTGGACACGTGATCCTACAGTAACGCCGCGGATCCACGGTCAAAGCTTGGGTTTGACCGCGGAACCGCGGCCGTTATGTGGGAACAGTGATCCAGCTTTTGCAGTGAGCTTGTTTTGGGAAATTGTGGGTTTTGGAATATATCTTTTGGGCCCAGTTTTTGTTACTGTACGTGGGGCCCACTTTGGGAAATTTTGTCGATCGAAATTTTAAACTTGTTAGTATGCAGTATTTACATTATATCTCCGACCGGGAATGTCATTTGATCGGTAAACCGCGTATGATTGCTATAGTTCTTTTTAGACGGGTTTGCGAACGTGACATTCGCGTTGATGTTCTGTGTTGTGGTGTGATATTGCGGATTTGTCGTGGTGGATAGCAGGGTGCAATGATAGTGCAGTTTGGATTTATTTGTACATTTGATATTGTGGGGCGAGCGTCCAACATGTGGACTGCCGTCACTGCCTATTGTATAATATTCTTTTGGGGCACGACCGGGTAGAGGTCGATGTACTCGTTGTATATATTTTTATTTCTGTACTAGGTTTATCCCGCGAAGAAGTGCACGGATAGCCGGGTTCTGAAAGGCAACGGGTCCGTATCTCATGGCTTTGAGAGGCAAAGGGATCTCACTCTCGAATTGGCAGACTATTCGCCGCACTCGTAGGGGGTACAGGTTGACCCAAGGAGGGGTGCTCAATTTACCGGATTTCGTGAAGTGCCGGGTGTTCTATTCACTATGCTGTGGGGACTACCTCGCTTCAGGGTTTGGCGGGTAACTTGCCGCACCCGTAGGGGTCTAGCTTTCATTGCACAGGCTATCCACACGACCAAGGGAACGTCGGGTTTCAGCAGCGGCTCTGTGAAACTCGGGGATCTCAGATTATCTGTATTGTTCTGTGATGCTTATTACTTTTCTGTAATGTTGCATATTATCACGCCTGGAGCGATTATTGTATATTGGTATATATACTATTAGATGTTGTATATGTTTTACATCCACACTAGTCCAGCCTCCACTCTGTCGTTAGTTAAGTAACCTAACGGGTGATGACGGGACCCAGTGGCGAATGCGGATGACATATACGTACATTTTATTTTCGTTCTTTTCTGGTGTGATTGATTGATGGGACTGCATTGATTTTTGTCAATGCAAGGATAAAACAAACCTATATTTGATGTTGTTGGAACAAATTTTAAAAAGGTGTTATTACAAAGATATTTCCTTTTGTTTTGCATAGTGATATTCAGTTAGAATATCCCGCAGCTCATTCGACGAGGCAAGGGCAGATATCCCTTCACCGGGAGTGACCCCTTGGGCAGAAGTTTACGTCAGGGTAATAACTTCAATATAGTCGATTACAAGTTGCTTTGCATCGCGGTATTCGGTTGGAATATCCTGCACCTCATTCCACGAGGAAAGAGCCGAGATCCCTTCACCGGGAGTGACCTCTTTAGCAAAGGTTTTTCGTCACTATATTTTTATAAAAAGCTATCAGGTTCCTTCAACGAGATCAAGTTCATTACGTTAAAGGTTTTTCGCCAAAAACCAGCCGTAGCCCTCCGTCATTTCTTTTGGGTATTCAGTAGTATTCAAGCTATATATTTTGACCTAACGCCAAGGCATAGTGTTTGGTAGCTGATGAGTATTCAATTGTTGCATAGATAGATGAGTTGGTTTGGGACAGTCGTTCTGCCATTTTGACCTAACGCCAAGGGCATGTGCGGGTGGGTTCAAATTAACCTGGATAATGATGGATAGAACTTGACATGTGACTTATGATATTTTGACCTAACGCCAAGGTCATAAGAGCATGGGGCAAAAATCAATATCGGGAGTTTCAAATATACAGGAAACTTGCCAGGCATGCGCATACCTTCTGGAGTGTGATAACTTGAGTGGCTTTCATCAAGTTATCAAGCGATGATAGTTGGATCCCGATTCTCACTGATGAGTTGGTATACGCTTCGGGTGATCCCGACTAATTCTTCTCACAGGTTTGAAGGAGAATTTGAGATTACAGTGGGAGGTTTTCTGATTAGATAAAATGATAACCATTCTGATCTAGGTTAGAGTGCACGCAGAGTGTTTCTTTTCTCTCTCTCTTTGGCAGCTACCTTTGACCGGCCCTAGACTATGACTCAGTGACCGAACCTTCTTAAAATACTGGCCTTTGGATTGTCTTAGTTGCATAAGTCATTGATGCTCCTTCTTTTACCCTTTGTATTTCTCAGAACACCCCGTATTACTACGGACATCCACTTCCATTGGATAGATCCATCGTATGGTTATATACGAACTCGAAGGGATTTCTTCGAGGATGGATCCAGATTCAGGAGAAATAGAATTGGTTTATTCAGTTGTCTTTTATTATCACCTTCTCTCACGTTGCGAGGGCTTCTTGGTTTAGGAGAGTACACCTATTACGCTTATTGGATAGTCTTATTCCAAACCATAGGCAGGTGCCGAAAGGTAGGGAATGAAGAAAACCAAATAGCCTAAGTAGGGTGTACAGAAGGTAATATGTAAAGACAAAATGAAGGGATTAGAATGAGGGCAAAGTAAATTGCGACTGTTATCATTCACGACCAAACCGCGTACTTCATCGCTACTCCTATTTCACCTTTGCTTTTTTCCCCAGTTTGGGAGAAATAGAATAAGGTTTTGTTCAGTAGTCTTTTATCATCACCTTCTCTCAAGTTGCGAGTACTCCTAGGATTAGGAGAGTACACCAATTATGCTTACTGGATAGTCTTCTTCCAAACCATAGGCTGGTGCCGAACGGTAGGGAAGGAAGAAAACCATTTAGCCTAACGAAGGTGTACAGAAGGTAACGACTAAAGACAAATATAGGGATTTGGAGAGATGGCAAAGAAATATACGGTTATAGTCATGAATAGGATTATGGAAGATGCATTACTAGGAATACCAGGATACCCCTACGAGACATTTTAATATTTCAGTTTCACTGCGCATTGTTAAAAGAAAACTGATTTCCCGATTAGATACTTACTCCAGGGTATGTATTTACCAGGTTTTAGATTCTCATATCTGTATAGTTTTACAGATGATGAGTGGGAGTAAGTTATTGGGAATTAGGTGATCATCCTCATTATATCGGAATTCGTTGTAATTGGTGATATTTGAGGAAATCACCTGGGTACAGTTTTCAACCTACGATACACAGGTTTTGAGTTATTCAAACTCAGCGGACTTATACAGAGTATTGTATGTTGTCCAGTGTCCGTCAGGACAAAGGGGTAGGTCCTCGTACTATGTTCTATTTATTTGTGACTTCTCTAGTTTTTTAGACAAGTATTTCGTAGAAATACAAAGTCTAAGTTTTGAGAAGTTGTGGGTATAAGAATAAAGTAAAGAACCAGGTGTCACATGTATCGGAATTCTTCAAAGAGATCGAAGATGTAGATTCTTATGATTGGTATTCAGATAATAGCAATGGTTTTTTGAGAAACTTGTTTCTCTTTCGGGTTACTCATAATTGGATGGATTCCTAAGTTGAGTAATGCTGATAAGCCTCTCTCCATTAAGTTAATATGCACTGGAGACAGATGCATGATTTGAATCTGGTTCCAATTAAATTAGTGCCTCTGTTTTCTATATTGGATATAGAATGGTTCATATCTTAACGATATTAAGGTAAGGGGAGTTGTCCAGCTTATGCTTAAAACCAGACACTGGATAACTCAAGGCACGTTTCTGTAATGGCTGTTTGTGGGTTGACCCTGGCTTTGACGAGGGTTGACATTTCTACCATCTGGAAGATCAATAGTGATATTGTTCTTGACTCGCCATAGTTTTATTAAAATGGACTTTATCATAAAACAGTAGTGGGAGTATGGTAGAACTGGAAGTGATTCCAGAACCGCAAACGATTACGGAAAATTTAATAGGACCTAAAGATTCAATCAGGTTTGACATTCCAATAGCCACTCTGCAGACATAGTGGGTAACCTCAGACACCTGAGAGGTACTCCGGTAGCCTCAAGGACGGTGACAGAGAGGTTCTTGTTTACCCAGACTTGACACTACCGTTGTTCCAGACTATGAGACCCGGCAAGAGGATAAGTATAACGTCATTCTAAACATGCTTTAAAAGTGTACGTAGATATTATTCTGCCAGAGGATTGTCGTAGTCAGTGGGAGCAGCGGAAGCATAGTTGGCAAGTAGCTTATGTCTATTTATAGACTTAAGCAGATATAGCGGAGATAAGATCATCTAATTTTGATGTGACAGTCATGGGTTTGATTTCATCAGAATAGGGGATGGATCTGTTAAGAAGGTAGTAGGGTATGATGTCCTGGTATTTGGATGACATACACAGAGTAAGAAGTAAAATTCCTATACTACAATCGGTTGTACTGTGGTTGTTACACAGTTGTTTCTTCACAAAGGACATGGATATAATATCAGACATTCTGGTTACTAGATCTATGGTATTAGATCTAGATTTGGGTACTTTCCCAATTTGGGTACTTTGACAGTATTCTAATGGTATTCAGAATAGATGACTCCTGGCATGGTGGTGTACCTGCAGGTCATGGAGTCACCCTCTCTAAAGGTGTCTTAGAGACTAAAAGAGAGAGGAAAGTGCATGATTGGCAGATCACTTGCTTAGGCAATTGAGTCAATCATGAGATGTCAACCACCACACCAGATGTTGTTTTTTGCACTGATGCGATAAGTTTATATTAATCCAATCCTGAAGAAACATAAGAGAGCAGTTTTAGAACATAAGTGTTTGTTTTACGGATATGATGACGGCAGCCTCCTTCGGGAGACGATTATCATTCCAGGCTTCAAAGGTGACATGAATGACAGAGTGATTGTCAGAGTTATAGTTTTCCCTCTGACGAGGGACAGTATTATTGATAGGTGGTCCAAGAGGATACTGTGGGAGGCATGGTACTGGAAACTGATTAGGTTCAGTTATCGATACAGTCTAAGAAGTTTGGATTTAGAGTTCATTTATGAACTAGGTCCCAACAAAGATCCAGACATATTCTAAGACAGGTATTACTCGATTCGGGAGATGGCTCTCTCCGCGAACTTGAGATTTAGAGAGATATAGAAAGAAACATCAGGACGGATCCACTCACTGAGGCTATTTCTCGAACACAAGAGTTTTACAAACTAGCTTTATGAAACTGATTAGTAGAGGAGTTGGGTGTTCGGTATCACATGGGCTGTGAGTATGCGACATCGCAATAATTAGCCTTAAGTGCAAGTGGGAGATTGTTGGAGATAGTGCCCTCAAAGTCAATTATTGGATCGCAGGTACGTGATTGCAATGATTGAGGTAGGACCTATACCGATATGACAGTCTTGCTCGAGATGATAGTTTGCTATCTGGTTTGTCTTTATCATCGTATACATGCTTTGGTTCACTATTGCATGATGATAGAGCCCATAGGATTCTTGCTTGACTACCAGCAGTATGATGGCGATCATATACGTGGGAGCTGGGGTCTGTAAGCACATCCTTATAGTGTCCCTAGTCGTGGGAGTTTCGAGACAGGGCATCGATACTCCAGAGTAGACTAGTGTATACAGTCGAGACCCCGACGAGGGGCGGTGGCCGGTCTCACAAGCCACTGGTGTCAGTTGGATCACCTAAGATGTATACAGGTGTTCATTGGGTTATGAGTACACCGGACAGGACTCGCTGGGAACCTGCTAATTGGTATTATACATATCGTCAGATAGCAGTTCCTTGGTGACATGTGTACAGGTTAGTTCATCGACCTGAGGTCGTCATATGTCTCGTGTGAGTTCCCACTGTACTTAGATTACTACCCTACCACGCTCAAAGGAGTTGTGCAAACAGGTTTTAGTTGGGTACAGTCCCGAGCCACATTGGAGGCAAGTGAGCGGATCGGCAGGGGATTCGTCTCTCCCGGTATTGGGGGTGAGATCGCGCTGTGTCTAGGAGAGCCATTACACAAAGCCCTCGGCCGAGGCAGGAGATTTACTGGTAGGTACTCCAGTAGTATCTCAGGGTGTTCTGAGCCACTCTCTGACACGATTTATACTGCTATTAGGGGTCTGACGTTACCAGCCCCCAGGCAGATATGCGATTCTCATAGACGAACGGACTGGACTGTATGTATATTATCACTGTTAGGCTCAGTAGGATTTATGGATGAGTTCGCTCATCAGCTTCCCTTCCAATCAACACATAGGCAAACCATTACGTACAGCTTGTACCTCTGATGTGCTAGTGGTTATACCCAGTGCCAGTGTGTTGATGAGTCATTAGAGTCCCCCACAGACACTTTCCCAAGTTCGGGTGAAACGTTGTAGAGGCCATATGGGTTTATAGCATGGTTCGGAAAATGCACGTGCGTTTTCGCACGTGTCCATTTTCGGGCAGATAATACTGGTAAGCTTTGGTTTAAGCCAGAACCCAGTATTATACTGTGTAGATATAATATCTTTGTCTCAGTTGCATTTGTATTCGGTCGTAATACAAATGCGGGTATGTTTATACTGATACGGGGTTATCCTGAAATTCGTTTCAGGATCACTTTTGGAAGTTGTCAGTTTCCAGTTTTCTATCAGCCGTATTTAACATTCGGTTAAATGCGGATTTATCTTTTCTTGATGAGGTGAGTCAGTGTTCTAGAAGGTTCTAGAGAGGGTGACAAGGCTTGTGAGTCATTAGGTCATTAATGGTGCATTTAATGACAAGGTGACTAGGTTAATTGTGATTGGTTTGCATTTAATGATTTCTAGTGAGTCATTCTTTGATTAATGGTTATGATAAGTATCTTGGTTTATGGTCACCCTCTTATCTCTCCTACACTCACCTCCCCCCCTCTACTTATATGGCCGGCCCCCTTGAGGAAAGATCCTGGTTGTTTTTTAAAAAGATATAAGTTTTGGTGCATAGAAATCAGATATGATCGGTTTCTCTTTTCACCCGATCCAAAAGGCAACTGCATTAACCGTTCGTCCATAGCCTTGGACGTAATGAGACAAAGTGTTCTACTCATTCTCTACATCATCTTGGTCGTCTCTTTTAGCAAACTTGACGATCGAGTTGCCTCGGTTCAGAGGCGGGAGCCCGTTTAAAGATCCGTCGACGTGGTGCCATCTGGACGAGAAGATTGGAGATTCAGAAGATCGGAGCAGCCGCAATAAGCGTGGGATGATGGTTGATGACCGAAGGACTCGGATCGTTCGGTATAACAATTCTACCCACTTTGTATTTTGTTAGTTTAGCTTTAATGGCAGATCCGGGTTATAGTACGCGATAGCGCCAGTTGTAAAATTTTTTGTTCCGCATTTGGCGTCTGTTAGACGGCCGGGGCGCTACCGTGGACTTACAGCGAGACTGCCGCGACCAAGCTTGGGGACGCTCAGGCGCTCGCCGGCAACCTGAGGAAGACGGTGAAGACCTTCCGGAAGGAGCTGGTGGCGGCGGCCGAGGCGGCCAAGTCGGCCGACCTGAAGGCGGCAAAGTGGGCCGACCTTTCGGCGGCGAAGGCAGTTGAGGGCTATAAGAAGTTGAAGGACTTCTATGATGACCTGGCCGTGGCTATGACCCGCATCTGGCACGAGGCACTCGACGCCGTTAAGGCCCGGATGCCGGGGTTCGCCGATGAAGACCTCCGGGCCGAATACCCCCTCGTGGACGCCGATGAGCAGGGGGAAGAGATTCCTGGCGAGGAAGCCGCCGAGGACCCTGCACGTCACGTGGTGGTCATCGAGGACCCCGAGGCCGCACCTGACCCCGAGGCCTAAAGCCCCCGTCTTCCTCTTTTTATTTTTTTGCTTCTGGAATTTGTAAGCCTCCGGGCATTTTGTAAGGCCGGGAGGCCCAAAAATACCTTTGTAAAGCTTTGCCCTTGGTAGTAATGAAACTTTTTGCTTTATCTTTCGTTTGCGAAGGATGCTTTGTAAAATATCTCTGCTTGCACCGTTGTGTTTCCATGTCAGGTTGGCCATCTGTCTAGCGATCGTTCGTCGAGTTGATTTCGATCACTTACCGAGCGTGCCAAGCGCTGGCGAGGAGGCATCCTCATAGGCCCCGAAGTCGAAGGGGGATCGTTTAGACTTAGATACCTCTTGTGGGGGCCTCAGATCCTTTGCATGTAACGGGCAGAGGGTTGTTCGCCGCACCTGTGCCGAGCATGAATGGGAAGCTGCTCGGTGGCCCCACGGTGGACTTTGGGTTTTTTCAGCATTGGAGGGGCTATAAGAAGCCCGCTAAGGATGACCAGGTAGTGAAGCTGTGTGGTCACCTCTTGGCGAGGGCTTTGATCTCTGGCGTCGTGGGTAGGCAACTACCAGCCCGGGATGACCGAGCGGGGTTGCCGCTTGGATGCCTCTTGCGAGGGCTTCAATCCCTGGCGTCATGGGTAGGGAGCTCCCAGCCGGAGATGACCGAGCAGGGTAGCTGCTCGGTTGCCTCTTGCGAGTGCTTTGATCCTTCAGGACGGGGACCGAGCAGGGTTACTGCCCAGTGCCTCTTGGCGAGGACTTTGATCCCTGTCGGTTGTGGTAGGAAGCTACCAGCCGGGGATAACCGAGCAAGGACTCTACTGCCTACGGGAGGACTTTGGTCCTTAGCGCGGGAGGGGCTGTAAGAAGCCTACCAAGGACCCTTGGCCGGACAGGGTTACTGCCCGGTGCCTCTTGGCGAGGGCTTTTGTCCTAAAGGATAGCCAAGCGAGGGATCCTCAGGCTCGACTGCCTCTAGGAGGGCTTTCTGATCCCTGGCATTGCGGTAGGGAAGCTACTCGCCAGGGATAGCCGAGCAGGGAAGCTGCTGGGCTGCTTCTAAGGAGGGCTTGGATCATTAGCGTTGGAGGGGCCGTAAGAGGCCCGCTAAGGATAGCCGGGCGGTGTGGCTGCGCGGTCGCCTCTTGGCGAGGGCTTTGATCCTCAGCGTTGGAGGGGCCGTAGGAGGCCCGCTAAGGATAACCGGGCAGTGAAGCTGCACGGCTGCCTCTTGGCGAGGGCTTTTGATCCCTAGCGTTGCGAGTGGGGAAGCCACCGGCCAGGGATAACCAAGCAGGATAGCCGCTCGGCAAATTTTCGTGAGGTTTCGCCCGACCATCCCGTTGCGGGTATGGGGAACAGGAACGGTCGCGGCAACCGTGCGTGCAGCATGCGCATTGAATGCCGGGGGAGGCGAAGCGCTAGGGTCAGGTCGTTTCAATTCCGCCAAAGAAGGCTCGATGATTGCCCCGTGGCAGCGACTTTTTAGGCGAAATCGGGCGACTGTTGAGCTCCATTCGGGCGCTGTGGGCTATATAAGGCAGAAGGAGCGCTGGTTCTTCTTTCCTTTGTATACAGATCGTTGAAAATGCAGGACTTCCCCTTCACCATCCCCGAAATCATTCACTTTGAAGATGTGTACCTTTATGACCAGAATTGCACCGAGGACACGGTGCAGTTGGTCTATGGGAGTATCGAAGACCACTTCGGCCGGTTGCTACCTCGGCGATCCTCCCTATTGCAGCTGCTGATGTACTCCATCTGGAGGGCATTGCCGGGGCTTTACAACTCCTTGTCCGAGCAGCTCTATGATGAGGCCGTGGTAAGCTGCGGTCTCTGAGGCGCTTCGGCCTGATCTTCGCGAACCGGCTGGCTCGCTCAGAGGCACTCGTCCGTGAGTGCTGCGAACTGGGTCGACGCGCGCGGTGGGAATCGAAGGCAGAAGCTGGATCTCGCGAGGCCTCGGATGGCGGAGATCTTCACCGAGTACCATGAGCAGTGCTCTCTGCACCCCTCCCCCTGCTGTTGTAATTTTCTTTTTTCTTTTTTTTTCTTTTTTTTTGTGCATGTATGGCTGAGGAGCCCATAATACCTTTTGAATAAATGAGATTTTTCCTTCCTTTTTGCAATGTTCCATTGATCTTTATTAAATTAACAACAGACCTTAGGAAGAGTTTACATCGCCCAGAAAGGAAAGTACATGCTAATAGATAACCTTATTAGTGCGGCCCGAGCTCCCCGGAGGCTTGTTAGTCTCCGTGCTCGGCACCGGGTGCGGGGCTCCCTGAGCGCCGGACTGGTCGTCCGCCGAAACGAGCATGATCTGGCCGATGGTCAGCTCGGTGGGGGGGAGGATGTTGTTCCTGCTTGCAATCGGCCTGTCGTTTGTCCCTCAAGTAGGAGGCGAGGTGCCCCTTCGGATGAGCTCCTCGATATAGTCCCGGAGCTGCTTACAATCCTCCGTTGCGTAGCCCAGCATCCGGTGGAAGGCGCAGTAAGGGCCTCGGGTTCGCTTCGAGGCCTGGCGCGGGATCGGAGGGAACTTGAAGAACCCCTCGCCCTGGGCCTCCTCTAGCAATACTACGAGGGAGACGTTGAGCGGGGTGTACTCCTGGAACTTTGAGTGATAGGGCTGCTGACGCTCCGGCCTATCCTCCCGAGCCCTCTTCTTCTGGTCGGATTGCTCCGCTCGGGGGAGATTTGCGTTCACCTCGGATTCCAGCTGAACCTCGCGCTCAGTCCACGCCTTGACCTCGGCCATGGTCTTAGGCTGTGCCAATGCAAAGGAGCGCAATCACTCCTTGTGCCTCAGACCAGATCTGAGCGCCGTGATGACGGTCTCGTTCCGGTGCTCGGGGACCTCGAGGAGGGCGTTGTAGAAGCGGGTGATGTAGGCCTTGAATGTCTCTTTGTCCCCACTCTTAATCGTGAAGAGGTAGTCGACCGTACGCTTCTGCCGACGGTTCCCAACGAAGTGGCCGAGGGACTGAGTAGCCAGCTCGTCGAAGGTCGAGATTGAACGCGGTTCGAGCCCTCGGAACCATTCCCGACCTGCGCGGATGAGGGTAGCCGGGAAGGCCCTACACTGGGCGGCGTCGGAGTGGTCCTGGAAGCTCATCCCCACGGTGAAAGCGTCCAAATGGTCTTTCGGGTCGGTTTTCCCGTCGAATAGAGAGATCTTCGGGGGTTTGTTGCGCGAGGAGACGTGGACGGCGAGCAGTTCTTCGGTGAACGGCTTTGTGAGCGAGTCGGAGGCGTACTTAGCCCCGTGGCTCGAGAGGTGACCCTCCCGGCGTATGCCCTCGATCTTCTTCTCGAGGGTGTCGAGTCGACCGTGGTATCCCAAGGATTCGGGCCCTTGGGATCCCTAGCCTCTGCTGCGGGAGACCTGCGTCTGGGAGCGGCCCCGATTCCTCTCGATGAAATTCCTCAGATCCCCGGGCGAGGTGGCTCTCGAATCGTCGCGGCGAGCCCCTTCTGTGCGACCCCGCCGAAGGAAGGGGTGCCGACCATGCCTGTGGACAGGCGAGGTGACCGACATCTCCTCAGGGGAGTAAGGGTCGTGAGGAGGCTCGAGGCGAGGTATTCTGGCGGTGGACCTCGGTGTGGAGCCGTGGGGCGCCCAGCGGGCCTCAAGGAGTATCGGCCCGAGAGATCTGTGACCAGGAGTCGTAGCCTGCTGGTGGTCAGCCGTCCCGACTGGGGCAGAGCCTTCTGGGGGCGGTGGAGCGGCGATCTAGGGCGCGGGCCAGACCGCTTGGACGCGGACGAGCGCCTCTACAAGAGACTGTAGCCTATCTATCCAGCTGGCGAGGGCGTTGATGATGGTCGCCGGGGGAGGTTCATCCGCGCCTCCGGTGAGGGGCAGGCGGCGGCTGGTACCTGGATCTTCAGGATGGTTGCTGGCCATACAGATGGAGATCGGAAGGCCAATTTTGTTTTCGTGGAGTTTGCGTGTTCCCACAGACGGTGCCAACTGATAGAGGTCCTTTTCAGGCCTCTTTTAGATGTTGTCTTCCGTCGATCTCCCGGTGGATTTTGGAGATGATCTTCTGTTGCGTGTGGGTCTCAATAGGTTTGAGGAGATTGGTAATTTGAGGAGTTTAGCGCCGAGTACCTGCAAAGAAGTCCCGGGGTGGTTTGGTACCACCGAGGATCCTTCGACGATCAAGTTAGTGCAAGATCTGAGCAGAATAACGACTAAGTGGAATAAAAATGGCTTACTTGACCCCTCTGTGATGGGGGTTTGTATAGCGGTGGCGGCACGCAGTAGGCGCGCGAATCTCGCCGGCAGTTACGCTCCCGACGTCACGCCCGCATAGAGAGCGGATCGCCCATTAATGGGGATCGTGGTGGCATGGAACGTGGGGTGTTGCTGGCGTAGAATCTGCGCATGGCGAGATTAGCGGAGCGACGGTTACGCCTGTGAGCGGTGGAGTTGGTCGGAGGACCGAGGAAGACGGGCTCGGCCGGGAGCTCAGGAACAAGCGAGGAGGCCGAGGAGTCTTGGTCTTGTGGCAGCTCGGGACGAGCTATGAGGCCGAGGAGGCCGATTTGCAGGGGGCCCTGAGGAGGGCCAGCTTGTGCTTCAAGTCGGGTACAGGGTTGGCCTGGCCGGCCCCTATGGACCCTTCCTTCTGAGTTCTGGGACACGTCATCTGCCACGTGTCATGATCTTAGAGATTGCCAATATTGAGCATCATCAAGAAGAATAGATAAAAAGAATAAATAATATAGATGCGACAAACTACAACTCAACTCCATAGAAAAATCTTCGACTTTCGCACTACCGATTTCATCCACTCCACGTAGGCAATCAGGAGTTTGAAGTCGGTGAACAAAATAAACATAATATTTCAAACTCTGACCAAAATTAGTGCTTTAAACTCCTCGTTTTAGAAACTCCATAGAAACAATCATACCCTTGTATTGGTTTTTGTTAGCTATTGAGCTTAATCCGGTTCAATACCCACCCACTTGAGTGTGTGCCGAATATATTTATATATAGAAGGCTAGGGTTTTATATACGAGACATATGCGATATATGAGAGATAATACATAGAGAGTTTTTCTAGAGAGAAAAACTAGAGTGCTGTCATCTCCTTCTTCATTCTATTCTACTTTCGGTTGGTTTGCAGGATGATCAAGTATGGGATTCTCGCTTTCTACTAAAATGTGGTTTCTCTCCGGCCGTTATTTGGAGGCGATAAAGATCAGATTTTCTACGTGACGTGGACGAGAAACGATCCAATCAATCGGATCAGGTATATCGTAAACCTTTAGGGTATATATATATATATATATATATATACACACACGCTGTGCATAATTGCTTGTTATATATCTATATTACCTAAAGTATACATTGGTTTCAGAGCCATGCATCCCACGTTTGTAGAGTTATACATTTGTGATTTTTTAAATTTTTTGCAACTCAAAATTTGCGTGTTTTTTTATCTAAACCTATATCAATTTTTTTTAATGACAGGTCTATGATATTAAGGTTGTCGTTTGATAGATCTTTTAAGATCTATCTATTTTGCATTATTATGTGTATCTATAAATTAGATTTAGTAATGTGAAATAACCCAAGAAAAAAAATTGGAATAAATTTATTTTAAAGATTCGATCTTTTATGTGAAAAGAAAATTTTAATTCTCTCTCTCTCTCTTTTGGTAAACATTAATGACTGCTAGATCGCAATTTTTTCCTAAAATCCTAACCCTGTTTTTTTTGGATAAAAGAAACTTATGGGATATTTTTTTGGGGAGTTTGGTTGGACCAAATATTTTTTTTGATTGGTTCAATAAAAAAAGATTTTTTGGACTTTGGTAATGGCACAAAATATTTTTTTTAGATTTTGATTTGGAACCAAATATTTTTTGGAATTTTGGTTTGTAACCAAAAATATTTTTCTTGAGATTTTGATAGTGGGCCAAATATTTTTTTTAACAAAAAAAAATTCTGGAAATTTTATTTTTTTTCGGATTTAAAAAAAACATTTTTCAATAAAAGTACGCAGGGAGTCCCGGGCACAAGCTCGGCTCGGGCAAGGCCCCAGTCTGAGCCCCTGGCCTGAGCCGGGGCTCGGCTGCTCCGGCCGAGCCGGTTCCATATTTTTTTTTTATTTAAAAAAGAATTCCAGAAAATCCAGAAAAATCCCAGAAAATTTTAAAATATTATTTTATGAGTTTTCTTATATTTGAGGAGTTTTCTACTCAAGTTTTGGGTTAATTAAGGGTTTTGTTGTTAACTCTGCGAGTTATATTTTTTTCCAAAATTTTGTTTGCTTACCAAAACTTGCAAATTTTTATTCTCACATAAATTCTTGAAGATTTGATGGGTGAATGTTCCAGTGAGCGTCTGAGGCTATAAGAACCAGTTTTCTTGTGTACGTATTAACCGTATTTTAATAATATTTTTCCCCTAATTTAAATTCTATTATTTTCCTATTGACTATTCCCTAATCCAAACCCAAACACTTTTCCCTTTTCTTTTTCCTATCTTTTTTCCTAAGACCCAAACCCAATAGCCTAAACTCTCCTCTTTCTTTTCTCCAAATGGTTTCTTTCTCTTCCCCTTCAAATTCAAAAAAAATATTCTCTTCTAATTCCCCATAAATCCTCCTTAACACCCAAATCAATCCCAAGTTAATCACCATAATTCATAATTATTCCTTTTAAATTAATTTTAATTCTCTCTCTCTCTAAACTCTCTTTCTCTCTCTCACACACTCTCTCTTTTCTCGTTTTCAACCCCTCTCTCTTCCCTGCAATCTCTCCTCTTTTTCTAGTCGACCCCCTCTAAAAACCCATCTCCACCCTGAGCTCATCTCACCAGGCCACCGCTCAACTTTACCTCGTCACCAGCCGACCCCCCTCGCCGACGAGCCTCGCCGCGGCACCACCTACACCAACACTGTCACGCCCCGCTTTCCGGTATACGGCCAGAGGACGCGACGGGGCCGCTACATATTTACCCTGAAGTAAATACGCTAAGCGTAACTAAGCAATATAAAAGAAATGTACACAAGAGACAAAAGGTATAATTGAACAGCAACTTTATTTATTCACATTCTTTTGTACAATGCATGGAAAGTAAATACATCTGATGAAAGCAATGCCTAAATAGTGGCATAACAGAAAAGAAAAGTGCTGACATAAAAGTGTATGTTCCCCTCCGAACGGCGGCCTGGACTTTGGGACGTCCGTGCCTGGGGTTCGGGGCAGATGCTAAATGGTTTTATTCGTCTATCTCTCCGAAAATTCCAAGTTGATTTATGGCACCGTGTATCGGAGGTTTAGACGGATGCGGCCGATGTAGCAGACTTCGTCAGATTCCCCCTCGCTAGAGGGGTTTTTGATTGTGGGGACGCTCTTCCCTGCAGGCGCAAGCCCCTGCAGTTAATTACGCTACCGTATTGCGGTAACAACTTTCTCCTTCTCCAGAATTTCACTTCGTGTTGTGGGTGTTTGTTTTGTTTGTGGTTGCCCGTGGATTGTATACGGAGACTGAATAATGTCGTCGCCCGTAGGACGTGGATTAGTCCAAATCCGTGTTTACTTAGATTTGGGTTTGATGTTTTTAGTTTAAGGATGCATTAGTCGCGTTGCGGCTAAGATCAACTTAAACATTCGTTAAGGATACGTTAGTCCTGTTTTAAACTAAGATCCACTTAACGTAGTGATTAACTTAATGTATGGCCATCGGGACTCGTCACCTCTCTGACGTCGTTGAAGGATTACAACGACATGTATCAGAGGAGTTCGGAGATGTACCCTCGAACCAGAGTTAATTGGGAGTTTTATAATCCATTTGAATGTTTAAGGATACGTTAGCCATGTTTGGGGCTAAGATCAACTTAAACGGGACCGTTTAGATCCGACAAAAGAGCGTTTGGAGGCTCTATTATTCCAGTTTGGGGGATTCATAGTCCAATTTGGGACTAAGATCTGTTTGGAGGATACGTTAGCCATTTTTGAGGCTAAGATCGACTCAAACGTTTGTTAAGAATACGTTAGTCCAGTTTGAGACTAAGATCAACTTAACGGGACCGTTTAGGTCTGACAAAAGAGCATTTGGGCTCTATTGTGCCAGTTTAGGGACGTGGTGGTCCAATATTAGTTTAGGGACGTCTCGGTCCGTTATTAATTTAGGGACGTTTCGGTCCAATGTTAGTTTAGGGACGTTTCGGTCCGTTATTAGTTTAGGGACGTTTCGGTCCAATGTTAGTTTAGGGACGTTTCGGTCCAACGCCAGTTTAGGGACGTTTCGGTCCGATATTAGTTTAGGGACGTTTCGGTCCAATGTTAGTTTAGGAGACGTTTCGGTCCGATATTAGTTTAGGGACGTTTCGGTCCGATATTATTTTAGGGACGTTTCGGTCCGATATTAGTTTAAGGACGTTTCGGTCCACGAGTTTAAGGACCCCGCAGTCCATATCGATGTGTGGTCGTTGGGACCCGTTACCTCTTTGACGTCGTTGAAGAATTACAACGACGGATGTCAAAGGAGTTCAGAGATGTACCCTCGAACCGGTTGTGAATTGATTTAGGAGAGCCATTTTGCTCAATCAATTTAATTTAAGGACTTACGGCCAGAATTGGGCTAAGTCCAGTTGAAAATGTTTGGCATTTTTATTTGTTTTTGCATTGCATTTCTTTTTATTTTTATTTGGGCTTTGCCCAGAAAGGATGCAAAGCATCAATTTGTTTTGGGCTCTGCCCCTTTTTATTGTATTGCAATTTAATTTGGCCTACTAGGCCCCTCTGATTTGGGCCTGGCCCTTCAGTAAAATGCATTGCATTTGTGCAAGGCACCAAGAATCTTTAGATTCAGGAAAAGAAGTGCAGAGCACTTTTTAATTTCTTGATCTAAATTTAGATCAAAGAAAAGAAAGAAATATTTTCCTTCTTTCTGTTCTAGAGAACCAAAGGATCATAGCAAGTGCAAGGCACTATTTTTATCTGTTCCAGAGAACCAAAGGTTTATAGCAAGTGCAAGGCACTATTTTTATCTGTTCCAGAGAACCAAAGGTTTATAGCAAGTGCAAGGCACTATTTTTTATTATTTTTATTTATTTATTTATTTATTTATCTATTTATTGAAGATCACTGATCTTGTTTTCTAGATCAATGATCTATTCTTTGAGAGAATTTTCTCTTATTTCAAAGGTTTTTACCTTCTTCTTTGTGTTCTCAAGAAGTTCTCTTCTTCTTCTTTTTTTTAAATCCCCTTTTTGTCTCTCCCTTTGAAATGGGGTCTGGGGTCCTTTTTATAATGCCCATAAATTAGTTAAAGTTTGTTAAAGAGATCATTTCTGAGTGATTCGGGGAATTTTCCCCACCGTTGGATTTTTGATCCAAAGGCCCCTGTTTTACAGAAGAAATCTGCTTGTTTTAACAAGAACAGAAAAGATTTCCTTAAATCTTCATTCTGTTGTTGCGCAACTTACCAGCGCGTGACACGTGTCATGCAGTAAGACGCTTGCGCAACAGCGCTTGCGCAACTGCGCAGACACGTGTCGCGCTGTCAGGCGCTTGTGCAACAGCGCTTGCGCAACTGCGCAGACACGTGTCGCGCAGCCGTGCGCTTGCGCAGTTGCGCTTGCGCAACTGCGCAGACACGTGTCGTGTTGCCGTGCGCTTGCGCAGTTAAGTGTTATGTTTTTAAAGAGCCTTGCTCTGATCGGACATACCGCCTTTGGGCGTTGTGCTGCCGTGTCAAGTTTGACACGCTGCGCATTGCGCGCAGCGCACGAGAACCGAAGCGTTGCTTCAAAATTTGAATTTTCAAAATTCAAACAGAGCCTTGCTCTGATTGGGGGAAGATGAAGCGTTGCTTCTTCTCCCGCCTTGGAATTTGAACAGAGCTTTGCTCTGATTGGGGTAAACAAATGCCCCCCCACCGCTGCGCTTACGTGGCCTCCAAACGCAAGCGCAACGGTGGCAGAATCCGAACCGTCGCGGCACCTTTTGGCAGTTGAAGAGGCGATTGATGCCTATAAATAGGACCCTTGGTCCTTAGTAATTCTTTTACCATTTTCAAGAATTTGAATTTTAGAGCCTTGCTCTTGTTTAAGAACTTCCAGAGCCTTGCTCTTGTGAGAGCTTCAAAGTTCTAGTTTTAGAATCACTCTAGGTAAAATTAATTAAATTAAATTGATTTAAATTAAATTTAATTAACAGAGCCTTGCTCTTATAGATCTTTGATCTAAAGGAAAATCCTTTTGGGGTTCCACCAAATAGAGCTCTGCTCTCAGGAATCTGTTTCAGGGTTTCTCAACCCATGAACAGAAACTTGCATCTTCGGCAAAACATAGATCCCTTTGATCTAAAAGAACTCTTTTAAGAGTGTTTCATTGATCTTAGAGCTTGAAGATGACATTTTATTCCTCAGCGCGTTATATCGTTTTACTTAATCGGTATTTCTGATAATTCGGTTGATCTTCTTTCACAGGAACAATGAACGCCCGCATGTATGCTCTCAACGAGATCATCTCTTATGGAGACATCCGCCGACTTGGCCGCACTCAAAATCGGGAGTTCACAAACGCGGAGTGTGCTGAAATCATGAGCCGCTTCGACGCATATAACGGTCCACTGCTTCCCCGACATTCCTCCCTCCTGAAACTTATTGTGGGAGCCATCTGGGAAGCGCTTCCCCTATTCTGTTCCGGTGTGCCGCTTAAGGCGCTGGATGCCGCTGAGGATAAGGTGCACTCGGTGTACCTGTTGAACTTTATCTCAAAGAGACGGCGAGACAGTCTTATCGATCTCTTGCACGAGATCTTCCAACAGTCTGCCATACTCGCTGCTTACCGGAGGGTGGAAGACATCAGGGGGGATCCTGACGCTTGTGCTCGCGAAAGGAAGCACACTAGGATGGTCCGCGAGGCTTGGAAAGTCATAGATAGGATCGCTTTTGAATTCCCCAATCCATGCCCTGGATCTGAGGTTATTCCATTGTAACTTTCGCTTATTGTTTTTATGACTGTAAGAACTTCGGGCAATATTAATGGAAATTTTTTTTTATCCCAGCTTGTCTTTATTATATATCTTTGTCCTGAGTCTTTTTGCCCATGCATGAATGAATACGTCCTGAACGCTTGATTAAACATAAATCGGGTGCTCTTTCTGTTGCTTTTCCTCTTTCTCAGCATGTCGTCACAATTAGCAGGTAATAGAGTAAGCTTCTTGATTTCTTCATGAGATAGCGAGGGCTTAGGCCGCAGGTTCAGATCTGCTGCCTAAGACTTTCCAACTCTATGAGCCGTGAGGGTCTCATAGAGACTTTTCTCCCTACGGATCGAGAGGATCTCGTAGGCGGGTTTTTCTCCTTAGGAATCGTGAGGATTCCTAAGTGTGGTTTTCTCTTGTAAGTCGTAAGGATCCTACAAGAGAATTTTTCCCTCTTATGAGTCGAGAGGACTTGTAAGCGGTTGCTTCCCTCCTTGTCGAAGTTCGACGTTGGAGAATGAGACCCGTGGATGGTATGCAAGAGACCGTTTTGGGCCAACTCGCAGGGTCCCAATGCTTAGGAAACAGGCTTCTTTTATGCCCACTGCCTAAGGCTTCATCCCACGAGTCGAGCCGCCTCGACAATTTTTCACAAGTCGAGACGAATCGAACGTTTCTCGCAAGAACATCTTAACGTCGCATTTAACCTCTGCTCTTTACGACAGAAGCCCGTTAAGGTTGGTGGTACTTAGGGTTTGGCCATCGTACCGTCGTATAAGCTGATATAGTCCTCGATAGGCAATCGTGCTGTTCGAGTAGCCCTGCGACTGCCGTGTCTCTGATCCCTTCGGGGGCTGGACAAGATGTCTTCAAGCAATCCTCCTTGGCAGTTTGACCGTCGGAAGAGCAAGCGCTAGAAATTTGCCATGCCGCTTTTTACTTGAGGTTAGGCTCATTTTGGAGAGCCCCGATGAGTCATAACCATTCCGCGCTGGTGTGGGATGATCCCCGATAGTCTTTCGGGTTTTATATGAGTTGCCGTCAAGACCCTGAAGCTAGGAATTCGGCCTTTGCTTCGTTTGCTGGCATTGCGTCTGCTGTATCGAGACGAATGTTGTGGTGGGAACTGGGGATTTTGCCGTGGCTCCTTTCGTTTGATGACGTTGCGTCTGCTGTGTCGAGACGAACGTTGGGGTGACATCTCGTCTGCTGTATCGAGACGGACGTCGAGGTTGTCTCTAGGTTGCTGGTGAACCGCCGAGGTTTGGAACTAGGGATTTTGCCGTGGCTCCATTTGTTTGATGACGTTGCGTCTGCTGTGTCGAGACGAACGTTGGGGTGACATCTCGTCTGCTGTATCGAGACGGACGTCGAGGTTGTCTCTAGGTTGCTGGTGAACCGCCGAGGTTTGGAACTAGGGATTTTGCCGTGGCTCCATTTGTTTAATGACGTTGCGTCTGCTGTGTCGAGACGAACATTGGGGTGACATCTCGTCTGCTGTATCGAGACGGACGTCGAGGTGGTGACCATTCTGTGCTGGTGCGAGATGATCTCCGATTGTCTCTCCGGTTTTATATAACTTTGCCGTCAAGACCCTGAAGCTAGGAATTTGGCCTTCGCTTCGTTTTCTTTGGTGTGTCCAGATCCTGTTGGAGGAAGAATGCTGAGGTTGACATTTCGTCTGCTGTATCGAGACGAACGTCAAGGTGGTGACCACCCTGTGCTGGTGCGAGATGATCTCCGATTGTCTTTCCGGTTTTATGTGAATTACCGTAAAGACGTTGAAGCTAGGAATGTGGCCTTCGCTTCATTTGCTTACACTGCGTCTGGTGTATTGAGACGAATGCTAAGGTGGAGCTGGGATTTTGCCATCACTCCGCTTTGTTTCGACCATGGGGTCTTTTGTTAACTTTGCATGTACACCTCGCTGGGCTGCGAAGGAACGCCGTTGTTGACATTGCGTCTGTTGTAACGAGACGAATGCTGAGGTGGAGCTGGGATTTTGCCGTTACTCCGCTTTATTTCGACCGTGAGATCTTTTGTTGACGTCATGTCTGCATCTAGTTGGAGTGAGGAGAAACACCGTTGGTGATCTTTAAGTTGTCGATATTGAAGTCGAGACCCTGAAGTTAGGGACCTTCCTTTGCTTCATTTGTTGACATTGTGTCTGTAATATTGCGACAAATGTCGAGATGGTCTCTAGGTTATTTATGAACCGTCAAGATTTGGCTTCGCTTTCTGGTGGAGCCTGTTGGGAAGGTATTGTTCCCTTTTTATCTGTGCCCCTGGATTGTATACAGGGATCGATGTGATTTCACCTGTAGGGCAAAAGTTTCATTCTTTCATTTTTTTTTCTTTCCGCGATGCTCTATCATTTCAGCTTTTATATCGCGAAGGTCGCGATTGCCTAATCATTTCGGCTATTTTTTGCGGTGCCCAATCATTTCGGCTATTTACTTTATTTTTACTCGCTACTTTTTATTGCGAGTTGCCCAATCATTTCGGTTGTTTTGTATACATACATTTTTACTTGCTGATTCTGTTTGCAAGTAGCCCCATCATTTCGGCTCTTTCGTATGCATTTTTTTTTTTTGCGTGTAGTGAATTTGGGGTCTGATACCAATCTTGGCATCAGTATCGCTGCGACTGGGATATTGCCAGGAGCGAATCATCATTTGCCTTGAAAGGACTTGAAATTTGATACCGATTTAGGCATCAGCATCGCTGCAACCGGGATATTGCCAGGAGCGAATCATCATTTGCCTTGAAAGGACTTGGAATTTGATACCAGTCTAGGCATCAGCATCGCTGCAACTGGGATATTGCTAGGAGCGAATCATCATCTGCCATGAAAGGACTTGGAATTTGATACCGATTTAGGCGTCAGCATCGCTACAACTGGAATATTGCCAGGAGCGAATCATCATTTGCCTTTGTCGATCCCGAACAAAGGTGGCTTAGTAAACAGGATTAAGGGTTCTGTCGGCTAAGGCTTTTGACTTCATGAGCCGTAAGGGTCTCACAAAGGTATTTCTCCCTACAAATCGTGAGGATCTTATAGGTGTGTTTTCTCCTTGGGAATCGTGAGGATTCCTAAGTGCATGTTCTCTTGTAAGTCGTAAGGATCTTACAAAAGGGTTTTCTCCTTATAAGTCGAGAGGACTTATAAGGGTTGTTCACCATATGGACATATCCCTAATCACGGGTAGGACTTTGCTGGGGAAATGTTTATTCACGCCCGTGAATTGTATACAAGGGTCAGTATTGAGCCACTTGTAGGGCAAGATCGGAGGTTGTGGAGGCTGCTTAAGAACAGGTTAAGGTTTCTGCAACTTAAGACTTTCAAATCTTATGAGCCGTAAGGGTCCCACAAGAGAGTTCTCCTTACGAGTCGTGAGGATCTCGCAAGTGTATCTTCTCCTTCGGAATCGTGGGGATCCCTAAGTGTGTTGTTCCTTTGTGAGTCGTAAGGATCTCACGCAGGTGGTTTCTCCTTACAGGGTCTAGAAGACCATATAAGTGTTTCTTAACGAGGTTGCGCCCTTTCAGGTTTTCACAAACACTCGCCGGTAGCCCTGCTGTTTTTACTCACGGAGCCCTTTCGGGTTTTCATCCGTGCCCATTTTGCTTGTGGACATACCGTTTTTTTTATTCTCTTTTTTTTTTCTTTTTCTTCTTTTTTTTTTATTTTAAACGAGGTCGCGCCCTTTCGGGTTTTCACGAACATTCGCCGGTAGCCCTGCTGTTTTTACTCACGGAGCCCCTTCGGGTTTTCATCCGTGCCCATTTTGCTTGTGGACATACCGTTATTATTATTCTCTTTTTTTCTTCTTTTTCTTCTTTTTTTTTTTAAACGAGGTCGCACCATTTCGGGTTTTCACGAACATTCGCCGGTAGTCCTGCTGTTTTTACTCACGGAGCCCCTTCGGGTTTTCATCCGTGCCCATTTTGCTTGTGGACATACCGTTATTATTAATTTTTTTTATTTTTTTTTATTTTTTTAACGTCAGCCTGAAGATGCTGCGGGTTGGGAGTAGTTTAACGACGTTTCGGTCATTTGCAAGTTTTAGGACATTGCGGTCCGCCGTTAGTTTAAGAACGTTTCGGTCCGTTGTTAGTTTAAGGACATTTCGGTCCGTTATCCAGTTTTAGGACGTAGTGGTCCGTTAGGCTTTCTCTATGAATGAGCATGATGCCCCCGGCGTGTCCATATTTTTCGGAGCATGCGGTTGTGGCGGGTTCACCTTCCAAATTTCGGACAACGCGAACTTGCCCTGTTGGTATTGGTCTTCAACCCAGTTTTTGAAGACGTAGCAGTCCTCGATCAGGTGACCTACTGTTTGGTGGTAAGGGCAATAATTAGGATTATTAACGTCGCCTGGCTGCAACGGACGTTTTGGATTCGGCAGATTAATGAGTCTGTTGCGCACTGCCAGCTCGAACAGTCCCCTTGTTTTATCTTGCGGAAACGAGTAAGGACGTTTCAACTTTTCCTGGAGGGATTGCCGCTTGTTGCTTTGGCAAGCAACCGGTCTAGGGTCACCTGATTGTTGTTGAGCGCTGGCGACGAGGGCCTTTTTTCCTTTTCCTTTATTCTTTTTGCTCGGTCCCTTGTTTACGGGGCCGAGATTTTTTTCGAATAACGTGCGATTACATGGCTGAACGTTCTCGCAGTTTCTCAATTCCTTTATTTTCGAAATAGATTCCCCGAGGGAAAAGTTGGGGATAGCTTCTTCGTCAGAGTCGCTTCCAAAGGTGACAATTTGTGATCCCTTGAAGTCGGCTATATGACAGTTTGCGGCGGCTACTTTGCGCTCATATATCGCATTTTTCCGATGTCCACAAGCTTCACACTTTGTCCTGTCGAAGTGTTGCTTTTGAGCGACATACCCTTGCCACCAACAGTTAAAGGACTCGCAGTCTTCGGTAGGATGTATGATCTTCTGATGATATAAACAGAAGTTAGGGTGCATCTCTACCTCAGAGAAAGAATTTTCTTCAGAGGGCGGTAGCTTCATTCCTACTGATAGAGCTTTGGCGAACCGTTTCCTCGTCTTGAATTTGTTTTTACCCGCAGTGTATGGCTTTTGATTTGACGGGAATACCTTGGTTCTTTCTAGTATGGCCATTTCACGTTCTTGATTGGCTTTTGCTTTCAGACGAATTTCACTTAGGAAGACATCGATCAACTCGTCTGATGGCTGTAGAATCTCCGGCTCAGAATTCGCCATTGGTTTCTCAGCGCAAGGAGCCTCTTTATCATCCGTCAGTGAATGAGAAATCACATGACAAGTCGCTACGTAGTCTTCGGATTCATCCGATAAGTTTTTTCCATTGTTTTCATCCTCGACGAAAGAACAAGTTGCTCCCGGCGTGTCCGTCTTCTTTGGAGAGTGCGGCTGTGGTGGGTTTACCTTCCATCTTTCAGACAGCGCGAACTTGCCTTGCAGGTATTGATCCTCGATCCATCCCTTAAAGACGAAACAATCCTCAATCGGGTGACTTACCGTTTGGTGGTAAGGGCAATAATTGGGATTATTAAGATCGCCTGGCTGCAACGGACGTTTTGGATTCGGCAGATTAATGAGTCTGTTACGCACTGCCAGCTCAAACAGTCTTCTCGTTTTATTCTGAGGAAACGAGTAAGGACGTCCTAGCCTCTCTTCGAGGGATGGGCGTGGACGCACGTTATTTTGGCGAACGACCGGCTTTGAGTTGCTCGACTGTCGTTGAGCATTGGCGACGACGATCGCTTTCCCTTTTCCTTTCTCATCTCGGGAATCTGATTTTGGAGGAGACGGTCTATGGCCCATCTGGTCCATTTGGGCTAATTTGTCAATCAAGGCCTGGAAGGTGGTCGGCCTGAAGAACATCATGAATTGCGAGATGGTCGCCTGCGGATCGAGAGTTCCCATAAACATGCCTACCGCAGGTGCCTCTTCTATGCGTTGTTCGCATTTCGACCATAGGTTCCGCCATCGTGTTGCGTATTGAACCCACGTTTCGCTTGGCCTTATCCTGGCATTTATTAGTGCTGTTATCGGGGTGCGTTCACTAGCACTCGCGAATCTTTGTGTAAACAGCAGTTCCATCTCTGCAAATGTTTTGACAGAGTCGTTAGGTAGTTCCGAATACCATTCAAAGGCTGTTTCTGCTAAGCTGCCGACGAATTGACGTAGCAACAATTTGTCATCTCCTCCAGTATTGCCGCATAAGGCCCTGAATTGAGCGACATGCTGATGCGGATTCTCTGTCCCTTTATATACGTGGAATTTAGGGATCGTATATCCTGGCGGGTAACTGATTTGGTCATACCAGCCCGGATACGGTCGTCCGGTTCTAACAATTTGCCCAGCCGCTTCATTCGCCTGATGAACCCGGATCTGCTGAGCTATATATTCGTCTAGGTCAACTTTGGAGATTGCCTCCTCCTTGGCTGTTGACAGAGCCGGCGGAGGATTTGACGTTTCTCCCCTGTCGTCTTCAAGGATGATCGGAGGATCTTCAGCAGGAGGATCCGGCTGTAACATCATCCCTACCATATCTTGGAAGAGGAGTGCCATCTGTTTTATGTTAGCCGCTTGCTCTGCAGCTTCTTTGTCCCTCTTTTCGAGTACTCTGCGTAAAAAGTCAGCGTCGGTTTCTTGTTCTTGACGCTCATCCGAAGACATTTCAGAGCTTTCTTTTGCCTCAGTGAGTGCAGCCATTGTAGTCATCATTTTCTGAAGCTTTTGTTGTTGCTCATGGGCTTTCGTCACGGATCGGGTGAGCGGTCGGTGGCCTGTAGAAGTGCGGCTTTCCTCTTTTCCAGAAGCCATATGAACAGTGTGCACCACCATGCCCCCAGACTTATGGAGTTTGTGTTCAGTGTCTTTGCGATTTGC
The DNA here is from genome assembly GCA_030015575.1 of Agapanthus africanus. Classification (NCBI taxonomy): domain Eukaryota; kingdom Viridiplantae; phylum Streptophyta; class Magnoliopsida; order Asparagales; family Amaryllidaceae; genus Agapanthus; species Agapanthus africanus. Next base: position 32,173,953 of record CM057338.1, read on the forward strand.
CAAAGACACATGGGATTTTTGCGGCCTCCTTTTTTGAGTGATTGGAGTTAAGGGAGCCGTTGTAGTGGGCACCCAAGTAGCTTTTGCTTTTTGTGGTTTGACAGAGTAATCCTTCCCCTACCGAACCTTCATCTTTTTCTGTCGTTGGAGGCAGTCTTGATCGATCACCGACTCTTGGACCTGTCGCCAAACTTTGTAAATTTTAGAGTACAACCGTTGAGGGGGCTGCTCTAACTTCTTTTCTGGAGTATTCTCCACAGGTGAAGGAGTTCGTTTCAACATCGCAGTAGGAGAGTTTCTGCGCACCTTGTTGAGCAGTTCAAAGCTGTTCTTGGTTGGAACAGCAGCATCGATCCTCACCATCGGAGTTGGAGGAGTAAGTCCAGAGGGGGAGTTGCCCCAAGCCTTCCTCACTCGGCGCCAGTAGCGACGTCGGGCATGTCGTGCTGATGGAGTTGTTTCAGCTATAGGAGTGACCTCCTCATGCCCCCTGTGTTGGTCAGAATATGCTGGTACCAGCCTTTTAAAGATCGACGTCCGTTGAACGGGGACGGCCAACCTGTCAGAAGCGGGCTTCCGAACATGGGAAGCGACCCTGGTGACTTCGCCAAGAACGGGAGCTGGGATAGCTATCCGTTTCGGGATAACGCCTTCTGGTATGGCAGGCTTCTTCATGGGCCCGATGGAGCTCTGGCCTAATCCATTAAAACCTGAAGCAGTGGAGTTGGATGACCCGTTGAGAGGGGTCGCGGCAGTGGTGAGTCGATCGAAGACCGACTTCTTTGGAGCTTCTTGCAATGTCATTGGGGCGTTGAAGCTCATTGGTGGGAGCATAGTCCCAAAAAATAGTCCAGTCGTGGCTTGAGCCACCTGCTCCACCGGCATTTTGAAAAGGGAGGCCGCTTGGGGCCCATAAGTCACTCCTCCAGCAATGACGGAGCGAGAGTTGTTGCTGCAGGCGATGCAGTTCGAAGCCATTGATCTTCTGTTTTCTGCACGGAGCAAGACACCAAATCTTAGTACCTTGAATCCACAGGCAATCACAGCAAACCGCGATTTGTTCGCGAACACGACACACGAAATGTGGAGTGGAAAGAAGAAGAGGTCCCACCGGGCGTGCCAGAATCTGTTCCCCTCCGAACGGCGACCTGGACTTTGGGGCGTCCGTGCCTGGGGTTCGGGACAGATGCTATATGGTTTTATCCGTCTATCTCTCCGAAGATGCCAAGTTGATTTATGGCACCGTGTATCGGAGGTTTAGACGGATGCGGCCGATATAGCAGACTTCGTCAGATTCCCCCTCGCTAGAGGGGTTTTTGATTGTGGGGACGCTCTTTCCTACAGACGCAAGCCCCTGCAGTTAATTACGCTACCGCATTGCGGTAACAACTTTCTCCTTCTCCAGAATTTCACTTCGTGTCGTGGGTGTTTGTTTTGTTTGTGGTTGCCCGTGGATTGTATACGGAGACTGAATAATGCCGTCGCCCGTAGGACGTGGATTAGTCCAAATCCGTGTTTACTTAGATTTGGGTTTGATGTTTTTAGTTTAAGGATGCATTAGTCGCGTTGCGGCTAAGATCAACTTAAACATTCGTTAAGGATACGTTAGTCCTGTTTTAAACTAAGATCCACTTAACGTAGTGATTAACTTAATGTATGGCCATTGGGACTCGTCACCTCTCTGACGTCGTTGAAGGATTACAAAGACATGTATCAGAGGAGTTCGGAGATGTACCCTCGAACCAGAGTTAATTGGGAGTTTTATAATCCATTTGAATGTTTAAGGATACGTTAGCCATGTTTGGGGCTAAGATCAACTTAAACGGGACCATTTAGATCCGACAAAAGAGCGTTTGGAGGCTCTATTATTCCAGTTTGGGAGATTCATAGTCCAATTTGGGACTAAGATCTGTTTGGAGGATACGTTAGCCATTTTTGAGGCTAAGATAAACTCAAACGTTTGTTAAGGATACGTTAGTCCAGTTTGAGACTAAGATCAACTTAACGGGACCGTTTAGGTCTGACAAAAGAGCATTTGGGCTCTATTATGCCAGTTTAGGGACGTGGTGGTCCACATTCCAGTTTAGGGACGTGGTGGTCCAATATTAGTTTAGGGACGTCTCGGTCCGTTATTAATTTAGGGACGTTTCGGTCCAATGTTAGTTTAGGGACGTTTCGGTCCAATGTTAGTTTAGGGACGTTTCGATCCGTTATTAGTTTAGGGACGTTTCGGTCCAATGTTAGTTTAGGGATGTTTCGGTCCAACGCCAGTTTAGGGACGTAGTGGTCCGATATTAGTTTAGGGACGTTTCGGTCCAATGTTAGTTTAGGGACGTTTCGGTCCAATATTAGTTTAAGGACGTTTCGGTCCACGAGTTTAAGGACCCCGCAGTCCATATCGATGTGTGGTCGTTGGGACCCGTTACCTCTTTGACGTCGTTGAAGAATTACAACGACGGATGTCAAAGGAGTTCAGAGATGTACCCTCGAACCGGTTGTGAATTGATTTAGGAGAGCCATTTTGCTCAATCAATTTAATTTAAGGACTTACGGCCAGAATTGGGCTAAGTCCAGTTGAAAATGTTTGGCATTTTTATTTGTTTTTGCATTGCATTTCTTTTTATTTTTATTTGGGTTTTGCCCAGAAAGGATGCAAAGCATCAATTTGTTTTGGGCTCTGCCCCTTTTTATTGTATTGCAATTTAATTTGGCCTACTAGGCCCCTCTGATTTGGGCCTGGCCCTTCAGTAAAATGCATTGCATTTGTGCAAGGCACCAAGAATCTTTAGATTCAGGAAAAGAAGTGCAGAGCACTTTTTAATTTCTTGATCTAAATTTAGATCAAAGAAAAGAAAGAAATCTTTTCCTTCTTTCTGTTCTAGAGAACCAAAGGATCATAGCAAGTGCAAGGCACTATTTTTATCTGTTCCAGAGAACCAAAGGTTTATAGCAAGTGCAAGGCACTATTTTTATCTGTTCCAGAGAACCAAAGGTTTATAGCAAGTGCAAGGCACTATTTTTTATTATTTTTATTTATTTATTTATTTATTTATCTATTTATTGAAGATCACTGATCTTGTTTTCTAGATCAATGATCTATTCTTTGAGAGAATTTTCTCTTATTTCAAAGGTTTTTACCTTCTTCTTTGTGTTCTCAAGAAGTTCTCTTCTTCTTTTTTTTTTTAAATCCCCTTTTGTCTCTCCCTTTGAAATGGGGTCTGGGGTCCTTTTTATAGTGCCCATAAATTAGTTAAACTTTGTTAAAGAGATCATTTCTGAGTGAATCGGGGAATTTTCCCCACCGTTGGATCTTTGATCCAAAGGCCCCTGTTTTACAGAAGAAATCTGCTTGTTTTAACAAGAACAGAAAAGATTTCCTTAAATCTTCATTCTGTTGTTGCGCAACTCACCAGCGCGTGACACGTGTCGCGCAGTAAGGCGCTTGCGCAACAGCGCTTGCGCAACAGCGCTTGCGCAACTGCGCAGACACGTGTCGCGCAGCCGTGCGCTTGCGCAACTGCGCAGACACGTGTCGCGCAGCCGTGCGCTTGCGCAGTTGTGCTTGCGCAACTGCGCAGACACGTGTCGTGTTGCCGTGCGCTTGCGCAGTTAAGTGTTACTTATGTTTTTAAAGAGCCTTGCTCTGATCGGACATACCGCCTTTGGGCGTTGTGCTGCCGTGTCAACTTTGACACGTGGCGCATTGCGCGCAGCGCACGGGAACCGAAGCGTTGCTTCAAAATTTGAATTTTCAAAATTCAAACAGAGCCTTGCTCTAATTGGGGGAAGATGAAGCATTGCTTCTTCTCCCGTCTTGGAATTTGAACAGAGCTTTGCTCTGATTGGGGTAAACAGTGTACAATGAAGCTAGAGCTCTGGGTCGTAGGAAAGCCGGTCCAAGTTCTCACTAGTAGGCTCGATCTCCTGAGTGTCTAGATCACCTGACAACATTCCGAAAAAGAAAGAGAAGGAATTTCATCAGCGAACAATCGTTCGGTAAGTCCCAAAGATAAGGGAGAAATGGAATAGACAGAAAGAGAGAGAGTGTGTAGTTTTTAAAGTTGTATTATATTGTTATAATGTTGTATTTAGTGTTAACGCTGTTGTTTGTAACTTGGTACAGAAAGATACCAGAGTATACGAGAGGGGTCTCTATATGCTAGAGATTAGGGCAAACGGAATGTACAAGGCTCCGTTATACAATCCGGAACAACGGCAATTGGATTCAGGTTAGGTGTCTTAATCTTGCAGTCTCGTGCCACTTTTAACACTTTCCGTACCAATCTACCCCTTAAACCCCACGATATCTTGTTTGTATTGTTTGTGTTGTATTGTAAATTACATTGTTTTGTAATATAGATTGTATAATTAGATGACTTGCTGAAACCATGATATCAGTAAATGGATATAACTGGAGAATCATGAATGTAACTGGAGAATCATGTTAATGGAAGTATATCCATGGTTCGGTTCGGTCAATACAGATTGAATAGATTGAATATATGGATTCATGTTGAATTGTAATATTGTAGATTGTACTTGAATCATATTCAAGTCAAATTATTATAATGAGACTCAGTCCGAGTCAGAACAACTAGAAAAGAAATTGAAGTCCTAAATTAGGTTTTGATATTATCGGTAACCGCTGCACATGGGCGGCATGATTTGTGTCTTTTTCAAAGACGATTACCTTATTGATAATACTATTGTTAAGTTGTCTATCTTAGATAAGCAAGCACCCACTTCTCCGGCTCCCTGAGGCTCAAGAGATTGGTCCCGCTTAAATTTATATTTACTAGGGTCCTTAGGGTAATTTATAGAACTTGAGGGGGTTTTATGTAAAAATACTTTTGTATAATTTTCAAAATACACCCCAAGTATTTAATTATTGTCTTTAGAGTTGTCATAGATGTAGATTTTATATTTGTGATATTTCTAGTGAAAATAATCTATTTTTCATAATACATGATATTTATTTGTAATATTGAACTTGTATGGAATTCATGGTATTTTAATGTAAAACGATTCTTATGATTTAGAAAAGTTGGAATATTTATATTATATTAAAAATAGATATTTTGATGATACATATATATATATTTTTATATAAAAATAATATTTAATATATTATATTTCTAGAAATCTCATTTTCTTAAGATATTTGTATTTTTTTCTTCGAGACCGAATGCTCCTTGCGGAGGTCTGAATCTCGCACTACTAAGCCCAGTGATGTACGATAATCCGCACCATCCCAGTTGGGTTCCCCAAAGTGGGTTGTAGCGGCGCTTTGCAAAGATTTATAAAATACTTAATATTTTTAGAAAACGGTTTTATTAGTAAATGGTATTTATTTGAAAATTTTCGTTTTCCCGTATTCTAGGTTCCCGAAAGTATTGTGCTATGTTGCATTTGAGTGTTGTGAGGAGGTAGGTCATTATCTCGTGATCTACTTAAAAATATAGCAAGTTTGTGATGTTTAAATGTCGAAATGAAACTATATAGTATTTTAATGAAAAAGAGCGGTAAAAGTTACAAAATGAAATAGATTGTCGTGAAACTTGATCAACATGTGTATTAATATTTAACAGTCAATATGTAAGAGTTTTGTGTGAATGTATTTAAGAAAATGTTGGATTTTTAGAAAGAACCGAATCGGAAATCGGTTTAACTCCGATTCCGTCGAGTTTTAAAATTTCGTATTTTTAGAACAAGATTAGAGAAGAGGGAGGGGTACTTACGGGTTTAGAAGTTAGGATGAGGAAGAGGAGATAGGAGGAGGCGCCGGTGCGTCGTTTCGTCGCCGGTAACTCCTAGGGTTGTCGTCGGAAAATTGCCGAAGCTTTCGCCCTTCGCTACTCCAAAAGTACACTAAGCTTCTAGGAATTTTCTTGAGAGTTTTGTTCGGAATTGGAGTGAGGGTGTGTGTGTAGGGGTTGTATTTATAGGGTAAGGCTAGGGTTAGGGTACGTGAAAATTTGAAATGAAAAAAATGTGATAAAATATATTAAAATGTATTAAAAGTAGAGTAATTAGTATTCTAAAGTGTCTCTGTTACTGATCCAGGGAAATAAAGTATGCAGGTGTATAGGGGAGACCAAAAGACACCATTTTGATGTTGATGATTCGGCGGTCCGGACGAGTCCAACCGGCGGCGGCGGCCCGAGTCGGCCGGTCCGCCGGCCAAATCCGGTCAAGTCAGGTGGCCGGAGTGCTCAATGTTGCTTCATTAGTCCCCTGGTACAGTTAGGTTTCAATGTGTAGTGGGGGTTTTGTGAGTTATGCAGGTGTAAACCCTTGGTATTCTAAAAATTCAAAATAAAACAATATTAAAAATAATGTGGGGTGTAGGATTTGAACTCTGGTGGCTTGGTTCAGCAGTGCAAAGTCTTACCAATGAGCTACAAGCTCTTGCTTGCTATTAAAAAGAAAAACAAACTTATATCTTGTGCTCATGCAAAAATACCCCTTTCTGTAATTTAAAAAAAAATTGTAAAGAAAGTTGTACAGAAAGTTTGGGGTTGTTACAAACACCCCCACCACTATGAACCCAAGCACCAACCTACAGTGACCCACTCCTCCATCAACGAGCCCTGGCCAACCCTCCACCTCCGACCACGACAAGCTCCTCGTCAACCGAGCCCTCATCCATTGTACAACCACCTCCAACTTCTTCTTTCTCATTAACCCTCTCCTCACGTCACTAGCAACATCGACACCATCTCCCCTTTCGACCCACCGCAACCCAATCACCTGAGCTCACTGCCGGCCTCCTGTTGACGTCGCCAACGCCACCACGAACCTTCACCCCTGCGGCAACCTCCCGCCTCAGCTCCTCCCCCATCGGCCCAGACATGCCTCCCCACTACCGCTATCTCGTGCCGCCAATACCAGCCACTGCAGCCACCTTTCCATCGCCGTTGAGCCGCCAGCAAGCGCTCCTGAACCACCACCTCCAGACCGAGCTCCCCGCATAGCCAAACCTCATGACTTTTCATCGAACACCCTCGCCATTGTCGAGCTGCCTTGTGTGCGCTATGTCGTTGCCAACGTTCACCGTATCACCTCATCAATTCATCTTAAGGCAAGTGAAAATCTTCACTTGTTTTCATGCTACAGTATAGGAAATCACAATAGAATTAAATATACAAACAAATGCAACTCGATATGCTTTATATATGTGTGTGTCTATATGTTTGGATGTGGTGTAATGAATCTCGAGACGTGTCAATCTGAGTAGAGCCGACTAGGACTTATCACGGGTTGATATCATATGAAAAATCGTAGAGATAACAAACCGTTTCGAGAAATCTAAGGAAACGTGTGGTTGGTTGATACCAAATGCCCATATTAGGTGTTCGATGCGTATTTTGTGCGAAAACCCCATCTAGTGTGGAGGAAATTTTAGCTACTAGATTACTTTAATGATAATGGATAACTCCTAAAAATTTAGGGTGAAAACATAGGCTTTAACACCATAGAATGTCAACCTCATTTAGATCCGCCATATCGGAAATTTCCCGTACATCTAACTTGTGAAAATTATAGTAATTTGGACACATACTGGAATGTTGTGTTCGAGAGCTCGTATCAAAACTAACTCGACAGCCTATAAACCCCTGTAATTTATATTTCGTTTCTGTTTTAAAACGATGACAAAAACTGTTCGGGAATGCGGCTCTGAACTGCAGTCCAGAGCAATACTGCTTGTCGACACCTGAATTAAAATGCTTTTACGACTCTGTATGAAAACGATATTATGTAGAACCCTATACTATTGCAAATATTATTCTGTTAGCTAACTATTGGTGGTGATTTCATTCATTTTTACCGTCGTTTGCTATTTTAGTTATATTTTAAACCATCGTTGCGTACTGCAGTCCCAAGCAGGGACATAACGTATACCCTGATCTTAAACAGGGCATATCTTCCAGTACACAGCGGATATTGCCGATCCGTATGGTGTGTTGGAAACCTAATTAATAGATCTAAATATTACCCAACTGTAGAGTCATCTAATTATGATCCCAACAGGGTGAAAACTGTGTTACGAAACGGACTTTCAGTTCAGGAACTGAATTTTCAGCAGAGAACACTTAAAAAGAAATGATCGTAATTCGCAAACCTGAAACCCGAATGACTTGAAACCAATTTTGTTGAATTGATAATTAAGTTTAATTTTTACCCCTTTTGTATCATTTTGCTTAATCCTGATCGTACGATTTAATGTGAATTTTTCTAAATTCCTAAGACACGTAATGACTTATTGCTTATGACTGTTCAGCGGCATAATTCACATATTTACCTGACTGTGATATCTTTAGCGATAGTGAGCGCCTTTATTAATTCTTAGTGGTTGTTGTATTGTCGAACGTGAGTGGTATCAAAGTAGTTGTGTCGAGTACGCCAGTGAAAAGTGAATGATTTGTGATAGTGAACAGTACAGTGAATAATGAACAGAACAGTGAATAGCGAACAGAATAGTGAATAGCGAACAGAACAGTGTTATTGGTCCGTACTTATACACAACTAGCATATACATACATTGTTAGTGTATATGCCCTAGAGGCCATTATTGTATCATACTGGATTGTATATTACATATTGGATGCTTAGGATATTTCACAGTTATAATAACAGTCTTGCTCGATATGGTAGTATGCTACCTGGTTTGATTTTACATCAATATGTGTATGTGTTTCTTTTAGCATATCGCTTATACATATTGGTAGAGCCCTTAGGATTTTTGCTTGACTACCAACGTTGTGATGACAGTCACACTCGTGGGGGCTGGGTAGTCTATAAGCACATCCTTATACAGGTCCCTAGTCGTTGGGTTATCGAGACGGGGCATCGATACTCCGGAGTAGACTAGTGTATACGCTTCTCATCCCAGCAGGGGATATGGTCTGTCTCACAGCCATTAGTACGACGTACTGGAGAAGGTATGCAGGCGCTCACTGGGTTGTGGCTTACACTGGACATGACTCGACGGGAACTGCTTTTTGGTTTATACCTATCGTCGGGTAGTAGTTACCAGATGGCATGAGTATAGCTTAGTCCGTTAACTTATCACTACTTCGTCTCGAGTGTGTTCTCACTCCACTTTGATTACTATCCTACCACGCTCAAAAGAGTCATGCAAACAGATAGTAGTTGGGTGTAGTCCCGAAGCACTTGGAGGCAGTAGCAATCAGATAGGATTCGTCTCTCCCGGTGTTGGGGGTTGATATCGCGCAGTGTTCGGAAAGCTATTACACAAAGTCCCTGGCCAAGGCAGTCGAGAAATACTGGTAAGGTACTCCAGTAGTTTCTCATGGTGTATTGGGCTCTCCTCCGACACGATTTATCACGTTATTAGGGGTCTGACGTTTACCATCCCCCTAGACGGATATGCGAGTATCTCAGATGAACAGACCGGACTGTATGGAGATTATCACCGATAGGCTCAGTAGGAGTCTGGGTGAGTTTGCTCATCGGTCTTCTTATCGGCGGATACCTGGGTAGCCGTTACGTGCAGCTAGTACCGCTGACGGCTTGTGGTTAAACCCACTGCCAGCGTACTGTCGAGTCTTTAGAGTCCCACACAAAGGGTTTCCCTATTTCAGGTAATTGATGTAGACGTATGGTTTTACGACTGGGGTTCGATCACATATGTGTACTTGTACATGGATGCTGATCGGGCAAACAATACTAGCGGGCTTTGGTTTAAACCGGATCCTAGTATTGTATTATTGGATTGTTATCGTCTCAGTGTATCCGTATTTTTCGGAATACGGATACGGGTATGTATATACTGTGAGAGGGGCATTCTTGTAATCTGTCAAGGCATGCTTCTAGAAGGTGCCACCTCTTTATTTGTATTATCCATTTTCCAAATGGATTAATGAGGTGGAAATGGAGGAGACTTTGCTAGCATGGTGTAAGGAATGGCTCTTGTATTATTATATTGGTTTGGGATCACTATTAAGGCATGGCACACATATTGTATTACATTTTATTCCATGGCTCAATAAGTGAGAGTTGATAATAGCCATTTTCTACACTCTGTTTCTTTAGTTGGTTCATTATTTTTCTTGAGCTGATTTCTTGAGTTGCTCTCCTCTCTTGAGCTCTCTAGGTTTCCTCCATCTCCTTACTCCTCTAAACTAAACCCTAATCCTTCACATGTGTTGTGAATCATAGGGTTTAGTGAGACTACACAATCTTTTAGACTTTCAACATCTCCCAGGCTAGTTGGTTTAGCGAACCATCTACCTTAGTTATCTCATTTAGAGGTTGAAACTTGGAGCACATTCTCTCGCGGTGGATCATCTTTGACAAGAGAAGGCCGATAGAGCAAACCCGATACGATCACCAAAGAAACTTGGAGAGGAGAACTAGAAGACCCGAAGGACCGTATTTTGGAGGTATAACATTCTAACATAGTAGTTAAATCTCTAGATAGATTAGCTAGTTAAGGGTTTAGTAAAGATCCTGGACTTATAGCCGGTATTGCGTAGTCAAAATCATCGTTTTTTGTAAATTCCGCCACCCCGCGAACTGCGGGGCGCGCGACATCGGCTTACATATATTTATTGAAACCTGAGGGAAAAGAGGAAATCGAAGTGGAAAGGAACTTGTATTTAGCGAGGATAGTGCTTTAGAGGATGATCATTCGAACAGCGACTCTTATATATATTAGGTTTGGACTTAGCGGTCCGGCTGACAGGGTTATGTCCCGGGTAACAGTAGGCCGTAGTCTCGGATACGCATGAGACCCTCGTTAAACATGATCACTCTTTTCCGCAAACTCGATTTCAAAATTGACTTAGAGACCAGTAGGAACACGGTCATACATTGCATTAATTATTGATGTATCGATTACCTGCATTTATTGTCTATATTGTTATTACCTTTTATTTTCATGCCTCATTATTGTTATCCCATTGTTGCTATTGTATCGCTCTGACGACCTAAGTATACATGCTTAGAACTTGGAGAGGACCCGGCTTAGGAATCAGACCTACCATTCGAGCATGCACAGATCTAGACGGTCGTACCTTCAGTACTTTACAGCTTTTCATAAATGAACCTTGTGTTCGTACTTGGTTAGTAGTTTCTTTTTGTAAATTATGAACAATTAAAGTTGATGTAAAAACTAGTGATGTGTTTGCTTTACTTCAGTGCTATGTTTACTGATTACCATGTAAAGCTAGAAACCTAAGTGTGACTACGGCGGGATCATTCCCTGGCCGTAGGAGCATGGCTGGCCTAGTCGCCTCTCGTATTCCGTATTTTGGGAAGCAGGGCGTGACAGGGGAGCGCATTATTTTCACAAATAAAACGAAAATCCTAATAAAATGGACAAGATTAGATATGGTAGTTTAAATGAAAATGAATTTGTTAGATTGATTATTGCATTTTGTGTTGTGCATGGTATATTATATATACAAAGACGCATACTGTATTAATTTGACAAATTTCAAGTGGGAGATATCAAGAGAAGACGGGAATATCGATTCAACTATCCAATCTATTCCGTCTCTAAGAAATCTATGATCTGTTTTTCAATCATTTTAACAAAATTTTAAATTTTATACTTTTGAAGGAAGCGGTTGGGGCCACAGGCCTTCTTCTCTTTCTTCATGGTGTAGGTTTATTATTGTTGTTAAGATGGGTTGAAAACGAAGCATTTTTTGGGAAAGAAGGGTACTCCATTATATGCCATAGTCTTAACACATCCATAATAAAGTCAAGAAATCGTAGTCTCACCAGGGGTGAGATGTTAGATGACGATAATATAATAAAATATAAATATTAGTTTAATATTAAATGAACAAGCTGAAAGACTTGGACGCTAGTGACGAGGTGACAACAATGTAGCAGGGCTACACGACGCGGCACCATTGAGGTGGCTGCAATGTATCGGGGCTACACGACGTAGCACCATCGAGATGCAGCGATTTTCGGAGGATTGGCGCATCTAGGATCGCTCTACGCATTGGATATGATGAAGAACGATGTCATTAGTGGTCATATGTTTTATTGCCGAGCACTCACAGTTTATATTGAGCGGTAGTTACAGGGTATTTACGCGCCAAGAGATAAATTGTGCGATAGTTACGGGGTAATTTATGCGACGTGGCGACGTCGCATTATTTCTTGGTTTTGTCTTATTTTCATAGAAGGAGTCAAATCACGTAATGTGGATACACTTAAGAGTGATATCTTCATTGATCCGGGATCTGAAGAGTGCTGCTCCAGTTAGACCGTCGAGCAATAGCAGTGGACGATTACATATTTTTTACTCGATCCATGAAGCAGTTAATTATGCGGAAAGCGAATGTGTCGATGTTTGCTAGTACGTTTAAGTGACTGAGGCTTAAGGTTTAATCGGCAGGGACGATAGAACCAAGAGCTCTGCTGATATGTTGATGAGCTCAACAGTACGCAAGGGCGGGTATCTAGCGCAAGAAGAGTTCAACCGAATTACGAAAATAGGAATAACGCGTCAACAACTTAAGTGATTCGACATGAAGAAATGTGCTGGCAATAACGAATATAATAAGTCCAGCATTTGACTGAACCGCTCCACTCATCAGGGTACTGAGTGGAAATAGGCTTTCTGCTGGGAGCAGAAAAGTTTATGGAAGCAAATCATGTGTCGAGGACATATGAGTCAATTCTGCATCAAGAATGCAGATAGCTATCCACAAATCATCTTCCCGTCGGTTACAGTTTCAGTCTTAGCTTATAATATTTAGATAGCTTAATAGGATAATCTGTCTTATAAGTTCCTTATGATTTTGAGGATTGAACTTTCTATAAATGTCATGAGTAGTATGGTAGATTAGATTAATAGAAAGATGGGATAATTTAACCACATGGGTGGATGAGTTGGCATTTGAGCTAAAGTCAAACCATCTACTTGTGAGAGTTGCCTTGGAAGCAAAACCAACAGAGTAAAACCATTTGGATATCCATTACAAATAATTCACTCGGATAGATACAGACCAATAAATATGAAAACACGTAGTAGAGTTTCCTAATTTAATACTTTCATTAACAATTATCCGATACGGTTATTGATCTCATACGAAACTAAAGCGTTGATTTGTATCAAACGTGGTATTACTGAAGTGAAGAGTTGGTTCACACAAACAGAGTTGTGCGTGTTTCACGGAGCAGTTTTGGGAACGTATGCAAGCCATGAGTACTTATTTTAGCAGTTCAGGGAACTGAATGAAGGAAAAAGGGTCGTCAGATTGTTGTTGATACCGTAAACTCTGTAACAAAATGGTGTTGTAGAGAGGAGAATTAAGAAATCCTGGATATGATAAAGAATATGATGGTAAAGGCCAATCTTACATATTATTTGGGAGATACGCTGTTGGCGGCGGCTTATGTTCTTGATTATGTGTTTTTCAAAGACAGTATAGTCAACACCTTATGAGTAGTGGACGAACGAGAGATCTGGGAGCTCACTTGTGTCCATAAGTATGTGAATGGACAGTGATTGACATTTGGTCGTGTGACATTGATTTTCTCGGGGAGGAAACAACGAACGATTTCCTCAGGGAGGAAACAACGAACGATTTCCTCGGGGAGGATTTTTTTGCAAAAGGCAGAAGTAGATCAGGATTTGAGATTCTGCGAGATTGAGGGGACTCCTGGTCAGTCAGCGGAGCAAAAGAAATTGGTTCTTTTAGCGGCTGGCGACAGCGGGAGCGATATTTTGGTTGATGGCTCAGAGCAAATCATGGATTCTCAAGAAACTTGTAGATAGTGCTGTGGATTAACACCGTAACGATATTTAGATATCAAAGGGGAGACGTCTATGGTAACTCCGTATTGGTTGTGGAACCCAAGTCATTTGTGGACACTATTTCTGAGCCTACTGTGAAGGAGTGAATAATGACAATGGAAGAGAAGTAAGAGTCAACGTTAGAGAATTAGGTCTGGGATTTGATCGATTATCCTACCGGACGCAAGACTATTAATAAAAACTGGGTTTTTTCAAGATCTTGCGAAGAGAGGACGATACTGTAAAGAGATATAAGGCATACTTGTTGGCGAAGGGATTCACCTAGCGTAAGTGGAAAATGAAGAAACACTTTTCACCCGGGATGATAATTGCGTCTATTTCACCTTCCCTAACAAATCATTGCACATAAAAATCTTAAGCTTGTCCTGGGGACTGTAAATCGTATTGTCGAAGAAGATTTGGATAAAGAGATCTGCCTACGGGTTTCAAAGCCAAGGAGATTCGAGTTGGCTCAGAGAGTCCATTTATGGCTTGAAACACTTATCCAAGCAGTTGTTGATTCGATATCATCGATCTATATTGGATATGGACTGACGATGATTAAATGCGACAACTGTAAGTTCAAAGATCTTATTGTGAACGAAGTTGTAATGATCAAAAGTGACTTGGATACAATGAATGCTATTTAGAGTTGTCGTTCTCGCTATAGAGGACACACGAGATATTGAGTTTGTGCTTAGGAATTGGATTCAAGAGGAGTCGTTTCAAGAGCATCTTATGTTTGTCTTCGAAAACTCACATGGGGTATATCTTAAAACGGTTCCGCCCGCACAGTTACTCTCCAATTTATTACTCCAGTCACTAATGGACATGTTTTTAACCTTGATCTTTGTTATAAGACTCTTAATACAGAGAGACAGATTTTATGGGATCCATTTTGCATAGTCAGTGGTTTATTGTATGCATAGTGTGTACTTTACTAGACATATAACCCTTACCGATTGGACTTAGTAGCAAGGTATGCTTGTTGGGATGAGGTGCCGAGAATTTTCAGGTATTTATGTGGGTCGGCCACAATACATAGTGCTATGAGGAATCAGGCCTGCGGTTATGTGGACATACAAGTGTCTACTGGGCCGGCGATTTAGGTATGCGAACATCCACATCCGCACGCACTTTCTTGCATAATGGCAGGGCCATCACTCGGAGTAGCAAGAAGCAGGAAGTGTAGATTTTTCACTATGCGGGTGGAATATGTGGCTAGCTCAGTAGCGCCAAAGGGGCTGCTAGGCTGAGGTGATTTCTCGAGAGTTTGCATGTAATTTCGTACGTAAGGGAAACATGATTTCTTTTTATCGTGACATAAGGTCAACGATAGCATACTCAAATAATCCTATACATATGGGAAGTTGAAGCACTTACAGTTTTAATGATACTTTATCAAGGAGTAAGTGGCATAAGAAGGTGGTCTATGCTATAGTGTCTTCCTTTAGGTCAGACGATCGGGGATCCAATAATGAAGGAAATAACCGAGTAACGCTATATGCGTTTGTGTTTCGTCCTGGATGACGTATTACATTTCAGATAACTTGATAGACCTTACTTTTATGTTTAATATTATTATTATGGATGACGACTTTTTATAGATGCATATTTTAAGATTGATGGTGTATAGCTTTCTTTCTTATCTGGGATGATATTTGTATATTTTGTTTGATTATTTCAGGCATGAAGTACAAGTGTATATGGTACACAAAGTGTGCAGGGTACACGATGTGTGTAGGACACACATTTAACAAGAATACGTTAGCAGGTAGGAACTCTCCCTCACGCGAGAGATACCCTTTTTGTAGGTTTTCCTTAGCACCTTGCTTAGGGTTTTGCAAGCATCACGCATGCCATATTAAAATTTTAGGAGGTGCTAAACAAACTAACCTAGGAATCAAACTAGAAAGTTAGAGTAAAAACATATAGTATCACATACTATCTAGTGTCTAACACTAAGTGAGAAGAAATACAATCTTTGTAGACTTCCCTCCTTGACTCCTTGGATCTTCTAGAGTTTGAATCGGCTTACTTGAATCCTTCCAAGTCCACGACGATCCACCCGAAATCCCTTTGCTCAAGCTCCAAACTTCATTTGATCAAGGATGAAAATGAAGCAAACACTCTACACTAGTGGGCTAGACTAAAGTAAAATGGTGATGTGGGTTGTGTTCTCACTTAAAAATCTTTCCTTTCTTTTTACTTCACTCACTTTTAAAACCCTAGAGAGTTTGAAGGAGGAAGAAGAAGAAGATGGCTAACATGAGCTCTTTTGTTTTGAATAAATCTCAAAATAAAATGAGAAAAGAAAATATATATGAGAGACACTCTCTCAAGTAACCATGGTCAATAAATATTTAAATATTTTCATCATTGAGCTAAAGAACAAAGGAAATTAAATCATGGTCCAACTTAGGTCAAGTAAAGAATAGTGTAGTATAATATTCAACCATGATTTAATCATTTTTCTTTTTCTCAATATTAAATATATACATAGATATTTATAAATCGTGTGAGTCTTGCATTGCCATCTTCTAGTATATCAACAACCATGACACACGTGTATGCATGTATATATGCATTCACATCAACATGTGTATGTGCATACATGCACACACATCCAGCAAGAAAAGGTTTATATAAATGAAATAAAATTCAATATTAAATCAACACTTGATTTAATAAACCGGTCATATCTCATACGACCCGACCAATAGAAAACGCCGATTAAAACATGGTATCATATACACGCATTTAATCGAGCTCCCGCGCATATCTCATATGCAAACCACATCGTTTCGTCTGAGCTAGGAAACTCCTGTGTGGGACTCTAAGACTCGTCAATACGTCGGCGGTAGGTGATGATCATATCAAACACCACTACTACAAATAAGGGTTGCCTCTACGAATAAATCCGTAGGAGCAACCCACTGCCCCTACGGATATATGCGTAGGGGCGAAAAAATACCCCGTAGGTGCAAAGGCCGCACGTGCAAGTTGAGGCCCTAAACTTGCCCCTACGGGCAAATTCTTGCCCCTACGGATTTATGTGTAGGTCCTGTTGCCCCTACGGATTAAGCCGTAGGGTATAAGATTTTATATTATTTACGGGTTTTTTTAATATATTACTTGTACCTACGGACATGTCCGTAGGTCCATGTACTACCCCCTACGGATATATGCGTAGGTACGTTTCCGGAGGGGCAAAATATCAGGATTCCTGATATTTTGCCCTTACGGATAACGCCGTAGGGGATAGGCAGTGGCCCCTACGGTTATGTCCGTAGGGGCATTCTCAACCCCCGGCACTGAGATCAGGGGGAAATATCAGTTACTGCTGATATTTTGCCCCTACGGATATATCCGTAGGGGTAACATGTGTGCCTACGGATTAATCCGTAGGTACATATTGTCTGTATTTTTTTTTAAAAAATGGGCTGCTTGATTTTTTCCCGCCCTGTGCACAATAATATATACATCAATCAAATCATATATTGCAGTATTCATAATCACATCTCACGCATATATATAATATACAAAAGAAACCCAAAAACTGAATATGATATAAATACAAACCAATATCAATATTGTTTCAAAATGTAGTACAATGTGTATGATATAAATAAATACATGTTTCAAAAAATAAGAACCAAAAATCTACCCTAGCTCGGTCCAGCTCCACCTCTGAATAACGATAGAATAACGCGCGCCTGCTCCTCGGTCAATAAACTCTGCAATTCGTCGCGAGCGGGAGTCTGAGCGGCATGTGGAGCTGGCGATGTGGTCTGCGCAGCCGCCGTCGAGGTAGTCGCTTGCGGAGCCGCGACTGCGGGAGTCTGAGTGGGCGGTGGAGCTACAGGAGCTGTCTGCGGAACCGCAGCCGATGTAGTGGCTTGCGGAGCCGCAGCCGAAGGAGATGCATGTGGAGGCTCGGCCGATCTACCCTGTCGCGTCTGGACATAACGTGTGTAAGAAGCGTGTAAGAACTGTGTATTATTCGAATTCGTATCATTATTAAGTTATTTCGAAACCCTGTTTGGATATGTAGTTTGGAAAAGCGTTGTTTATTTTAATTACATATGTATGTATGATTAATCAAACTTAAGTCTAAAACCAAATAAGCTCAAGCTACGTACTAATTATGGATATGTTGATATGTATATAATATGAAATGATATTTTACTATAAAGTAGTATACATACCAGCATCTCCTTCAACTCCTGAACGGTGGCCCTCAAGCTATCCAGTTCCTGATGGACATGCCGGTCACTGGAGACGGAGGAAGTAACCGCCGGGGTGGAGTCTAACCTCATATGGGCCCTGCTAGGGCCCAATCCCCGGCCTCTCTCCCAACCTCCGTGGTGCCCTCCGTGTGCGGCGTCCAGAACTGGGGTCAGCAGCCTCGGATCGTTCTGTCCGGTAAAATCGATCCCCGAGGCCTGGGCCTGCTCAACCACCCGCTCCTACACCCACATTAAGCAGTAAAGTATAAGTATAAAATTTAAACTTGAACCTTCCAAAACTAAAATTTCAAATTTGGGTAGAAAAAATATTAACACTTACGCAGTACTCCTGGGTAGCGACGTCGGGATATCGAAGCTCGTCCGTGGCAGGATCTGTCGAGGTGCCGTGGACGGCAAGATATACGGACAGCACGCTCGGTGTACCACCTGACGCCACGGTCCGAGATGTCTGCAATATTAGAAAGTAACTCTTAATATTAGAAATATTAGAGAATAACTCTTAATATTGCAGAATATTAGAGAATAACTCTTAATTTACCGATAACTCCAAGGCTCGAGTAATGTTCCTCGAGCCACCTGTGTAAGTGGGGCGACCCCTCTTCGCCGACTTCCTGTTCTCTGTATTCTGAGCGGCCTGTTTCTGCACAACGCATTAACATTTAGTTTTCTAATTAAGAAACACAAAGAAATAAATTATATCATAAATAATGAATTAAATTTAAAATACATACCTGTTTGCGTTGGGAGTCGAAATAAGCGCACAATAGAGGCCATGTCTCTACGTCGACTCTCGCAAACGCCGGAGTAGATAGGAGGGCCGCTCTCTCTGCCTCGGGGGTCGCCATCCACAGGGAGTAGCAATCGGCCTTCAGCTCATTCCTGTTGTATCGGACCTTGGCCTGCATGTTCTTCATCAGGCCATTGTACAGAGCATGAAGGTCGAGCACCCTTCCCGGGTGATCAGGGTCGGCTACAGGCTGAAAATCGTAATCCAACTGAAAATACAAAAAAAACATTGTTATTAGATTGCAAGTGTTAATAATAAATATATTGGATAGATCAAATGAAAATATATATTAATACATACCCGAGCCTGATCAAAGAAGAGGGCGAATGAGCGCTGGTGCTGCTCGCCCCACTCAACGTGAAGTGGATAGTTCTTCACGATCCGGCTCTCGTCCCCCAAATACCGGCCGAACCTTTCGGCATGAGGACCGGTATAACGATAGTCAAGGGTAAAAAATAGGGGGAATGCTGCCTCCCCCTAGCTCTATCAGGCCTCAGCCTATGGGATTGATTCAGGCCTCGAGTCCCCCTCTGGGGATGGAGAGGCCCTGCGTCTGCACGAAATATCAAGACAATCAATAATAAGACAAAATTGTATTAAGAAATCAAGGTTAAACAAAATTCAAGTGTGATATATACCTCCGGTGACTAGCGCACGAGCCTGGGCCCGAGCAACAGCACGAGCGGGACGATAGTTCCTCCGGTGAGGAACAACCGGGGTCCCGGACCCGGACGCATCCCCTCCAACTATAAAATAAACATCGGCGCTAAATTTCCATGAAGTTCATATTTATTCTATAGAGCATATGTAAAATGAATAAATATTTTAAATTTATTCATACTAACCTGCAGACGATGCGGAGGGTATGGAAGCGGCAGGAGTGGCCCCTGTGGAAGGTGTGGTCGCACCACCTATAATTAGACAATTAAAAATAGATTATATAAGTAATTGCAAAAAGAATGTGTAGATCAATAATATAACGTTCTAAATCAATATGCATACACTATAGGATATATAAACATACCCGCAGGTGCGGTGGTGTCACCACCTACAGCTAGACAATAATAAAAATTGCTAAGTAAGAGCAAAAGGAATGTGTGTATTTATGATATAGCATTCTAAATCAATATACATACACTATATGATATATAAACATACCTGGAGGAGCGGGGGTGGCCTCTGTCCCAGATGTGGACGCATCACCAATAACTAGACAATCAAACATTGACAATATAAGTAATTTTGACATAAACATGCATGAATATCTGTAATATTACATTCAAAATGGATATGCGTGCAGTATACCTGGAGGTGTGGCCAAATCAACACGGAAGGAGGCATCCGAAGGGGTCTCCGATCTGGGTGCAAGACCGGCCCTCTGAAGCTCCCTACGGAGCTCTCCGGACGGCAGAACCGCTCTGCCTCTGCCTCTGCCTCTGCCTCTGCCGCGGCTGGAGCTCCTGCCGCCCCTCGCTGCTCCCGACATCGTCATCAAATCTAGATAAACGGTTCGTGGACGCATTAGACAATCATTAAAAGTATTGACTATATATGATCTAGAGCGTAAAATGTGAAGTAATAATATAACATTACTGATAACCTTTTTCGTTTCATGGGCGCATCATACATATCTACTTGGATTTCATCGTCGATATCATTTCTAACCCACGTAACTTCATGATCGGTCGAAGACAACCCGTCCTTCGAAACAGACGGTCGGAGCACTTTAAGCCTTCTCTCTTCTTCGTCCTCATCGCTGTCCTCGTATTCTGGGACATCGTAGACATCTCTAGGTTTCCATCGGCATACAACACTCCACCCCGGATGCTTCAAACACTGTGAGTAGTATACTTGGAACGCTTGGTTCGGAAAGATAAACGGATCGTCCTGACCGTAAAATCGAAGTGTGTTCACACTGGTCAATCCATATTCATCTTTCCAAGTCCCAAGACTGCTTCTCCACCTGTCCGTATCGGTTCGCGGATCGTACCAAGTACACTGGAATATATAAAAGGGTTCTGATCGTCCGGGATAGTGGATGCCGAGTATACAATTTAAGTACCCATAGTAAATCACACCGTCCGATCCTACCGTCGCAATCCCACTATTCTGAGTGGTTCTAGATGTTTTTATGTCCTTAACTTCGAATTTGTATCCAAGGACACCAAATCCTTTGTAATATGCAACCTCCATACTAGGAAATTGAGCTAAATATCTTGAATCACTCTCAAATGATGCAGACAAGTTCGGATCGTGGATCCAACAAAACAAATTTTACGACAAAATACATAACGATACAAGTTTAGATTAAAACTGATAGCAATAAAATGTTATTCGAATAACTTACATGATCTGTGACCCAATCACAAAAATTATCCTGATGGTATTTTTCCAAACATTCTTCGTTCCAATCAGGATGCCCCTCACGTACCTCGTTAAAATGAGTTCTGTTTTCGACAAGTAATTGTGACATTAATATTATGTCATTTCATACACACACAAATATAGATATAACAATTAATCCAAAAGAACTTACTCTCTAATTTGTTCAAGATATGCGCAATTAAGCAAGATAAACCAGTATATCTTGTTGATAAACATAGTGTCTACCCTCTTATACTCGGCTTTACCATATGGCCCGTCTTGAATTCTTCATGGTCGGTTAAGCCTTGTCTCAATGTTCTCGTCCAGATAGCGGGAACAAAATGTGGTTGCTTCATCAAGAAGATAACCTTGCATGATAGAACCCTCTGGTCAATTTTTATTGCGTATATACTTCTTAAGAGTGTAGAGGTACCTAATGAGAATATGTTGAATAAATAAATACGGGCATACATGACAACAATAAATTTATAAATTGCGCGAAACGAAAAATTACACGTACCTCTCGACGGGATACATCCATCGATATTGTACTGGTCCGGCTAACTTCACCTCAGTTGCAAGATGAACCGTCAAGTGTATTATGATATCGAAAAATGACGGTGGGAAAATACGCTCAAACTTGCAAAGTATCAACGCAATAGAATTTTCTAGTTTATCCAGCGTCGCAACCTTCAGTGTTTTAGCACACGACTCCCTGAAAAAACAACATAGGTCGTTGATTACTAGACCAACCGAGTCGGGGAGAGAAGTCCTGAGGGCTAATGGAAGAAGGTGCTCCACGATAACATGGTGATCATGACTTTTCAGCCCATCGATCTTGCCCTTCACAATTTTTATTTTCTTGCTGAATGATCCTGAGAAACCTGTGGGGACTTTCAAATCATGCAACACCTCAGGAATCTTTTCTTCTCCGGTTGTGACATATGATAAGCGGCATTGGGAAGTATAAACTTGCCTGGTTTACCCGCTACCGGTCTAAGGTGCAATTCACTTCTTATTCCCCACTCTTGTAGATCCATCCGAGCATTCATGTTGTCTTTCGATTTCCCGTCTTTACACAGAAGCAAGTTAAGTATGTGCTCTGATACTCCCTTCTCTATATGCATGACGTCCAGACAATGACGCATTGAATTTGTAGACCAGTACGGAAGCTCGAAGAAAATGCTTAACTTGTTCCAATATTGTGGTTTGACCTGTTTCGTCGGATCCATCCCGAAGGTCACGTTATTGTAACCATCCCATTTAACAGTCACGTCCTCTCCGGATAATGGGGATGGAGCTCCAAGAAGCTCCTGATGACCATCAAAGTGAACCGTGTCTAACCTATAGGGGTGGTCTGGAGGCAGAAAACGTCGATGGCCGCAATAACA
The DNA here is from genome assembly GCA_030015575.1 of Agapanthus africanus. Classification (NCBI taxonomy): domain Eukaryota; kingdom Viridiplantae; phylum Streptophyta; class Magnoliopsida; order Asparagales; family Amaryllidaceae; genus Agapanthus; species Agapanthus africanus. The sequence continues at coordinate 32,196,528 of CM057338.1, forward strand.
AACCTTCCTGCTAAAATTCAAAAATTTTGATGTTGTGTGTTCATGGCAATGAGGACATGCTTTGTGACCATGTACGGACCAACCTGATAGCATTCCATACGCAGGAAAGTCATTAATTGTCCACATTAAAGCCGCACGCAGTATGAAGGTTGTCTTTGTGTTTGAATCATACGTCTCTACACCATCAATGAACCAACTTTTCAGCTCCTCGATCAGAGGTCGGAGATAGACGTCGATATTGTTCCCCGGTGAGTTTGGTCCGTCGATAAGAAGAGGCATCATAAAGTATGATTGATCCATAGCCAACCAAGGCGACAGATTATAAATTATCATTACAACGGGCCATGTACTGTGACTTCCAGCCATATAGTTGAATGGGCAGAAGCCATCGGTAGCCAGTCCGAGCCGGACATTACGAGGATCGCTACTGAATATTGCGTGCCTCCTATCGAAATCCTTCCATGCCGGTGAATCTCTTGGATGGCTCATTTTTCCATTTTCGCTTGGAGGAGCACGGTGATGCCAAATCATTGCCTCGGCTGTTTTCTTGCACTTGAATAGCCTCTGTAGCCTCTGTGTTATGGAAAAATATCGTGCTATCTTCACAGGTATATCAGGTTTCTTATCAGAATCTTTCGGCTTATACCTGGCCTCTCCGCATGTTGGACACTCTTTCAAATCTGAATTCTCTTTCTGGTACAACACGCAATTTTTAGGACATGCTTGAATCTTCTCGCACTTTAGACCCAAATCAGACATCATTTTCTGGGCTTCGTACCAGCTTTCGGGCACATTATTTCCCGGAGGCATAGAATCTTTCAAGAACGAAAGAAGCATTGTGAATAACTTGTTGCTCCATCCATTTAGGCACTTAATCTGGAAAAGTTGGACGAACCATGAGAGGGTGGAATACTTCGCATTCTCATAAATTGGTTTCCTAGCATCATTCATGAAATTTTCATATTTATCCGCACACGGTCCTTGACCGGAAGGAATGTCATCTTCGGTACGAATAGATTCACCTAGGGCAGCCTCTACCATATCCTCCATTTCTTCTGATGGAAATAAATTTCCGTCTCCTGCCGTATTACCGAATTCTTCTTCTCCTGCCGCATTATCGTGTTCTCCTTCTTCTTCTACCGCAGTACTGCATTCTTCTCCTTCCCCGTGATATTTCCAACTTGAATAAAGTCTAGTAAACCCATGTTTTACAATATGAAGCTCTGCCAATTCTACCTTCTGTCGGTACTTATTGCCACATCTATCGCACGGACAGAGAATCTTCTCTATTATGATCTTATTATGTGCGCGTGCAAATTCAAGGAAAGCGGCAACTCCTACGACAAACTTAGATTGCATACGTTGTTTCCAATCCACATACATCCAGTCCTTAACTCTGACGTACTCATGGGCCATGTTAGACTGAATAACATATAAATTGTAGGTTATGCTGACTATATTGAGAAATATAAGAACGGGATAGTTACTGACAAAGGAGAAAATCCGTGTATATGCTTTGTGTGTGCGTTTGTCGTTGAAAATAATAAATTATCGCACGTTATGTTAACCGATAGACGGGGACTAAGTGGCGCTTTTAGTTTCATATATGAGTATCGATGGGAATATGAAGGTTTCATATTATCATATATTGGTTTTAACCCGAACATCTCGAATCGCTCTCTAATTATGCGTTTGTATGTGTGTGTTCCGGCTGTCGGGGGTAGGCTTCTATCCCATTAAGAATGTATAGAGCGAACGCCCATCACTTGTGCTTTCAACCGTTTCGAGTAAATTTCGGCAGCACCTCCCCGCTGTTCTCCGAGTACACTGTAATAGAATAGACAATCATTTCAAAGCTGTGAAACAACGTTGAAATGAACATCTAATCTATCTTTGTACACGGAGAACCAGCGGAAAGGTACCGACGAAATATCTCGAAACGGATGAAAACACAAGTGAATGAAGGCGTTTGCTTTATACATTCTTAACTTGTCCACACGGGACAAATCTATGGGTTACCATATGATTGAATTTTCTCGTCGCGTAGACAATACGACGGTTGTTAGTATCGAGCTATACTGTCCGATATTTAACAACCTTCGTATAGTTCTAGGTCACGACGAGCATCGCACGTATGTTAACCGATAGACGGGGACTAAGTGGCGCTTTTAGTTTCATATACGAGTATCGATGGGAATATGAAGGTTTCATATTATTATCGAGTATCATATATTGGTTTTAACCCGAACATCTCGAATCGCTCTCTAATTATGCGTTTGTTGTGTATTCTTGTTGTATGTATGTGTTCCGGCTGTCGGGGGCAGGCTTCTATCCCATTAAGAATGTATAGAGCGAACGCCCATCACTTGTGCTTTCAACCGTTTCGAGTAAATTTCGGCAGCACCTCCCCGCTGTTCTCCGAGTACACTGTAATAGAATAGACAATCATTTCAAAGTTGTGAAACAACGTTGAAATGAACATCTAATCTATCTTTGTACACGGAGAACCAGCGGAAAGGTACCGACGAAATATCTCGAAACGGATGAAAACACAAGTGAATGAAGGCGTTTGCTTTATACATTCTTAACTTGTCCACACGGGACAAATCTATGGTTTACCATATGATTGAATTTTCTCGTCGCGTAGACTATACGACGGTTGTTAGTATCGAGCTATACTGTCCAATATTTAACAACCTTCGTATAGTTCTAAGTCACGACGAGCATCGCACGTATGTTAACCGATAGACGGGGACTAAGTGGCGCTTTTAGTTTCATATACGAGTATCGATGGGAATATGAAGGTTTCATATTATCATCGAGTATCATATATTGGTTTTAACCCGAACATCTCGAATCGCTCTCTAATTATGCGTTTGTTGTGTATTCTTGTTGTATGTGTGTGTTCCGGCTGTCGGGGGTAGGCTTCTATCCTATTAAGAATGTATAGAGCGAACGCCCATCACTTGTGCTTTCAACCGTTTCGAGTAAATTTCGGCAGCACCTCCCCGTTGTTCTCCGAGTACACTGTAATAGAATAGATAATCATTTCAAAGCTGTGAAACAACGTTGAAATGAACATCTAATCTATCTTTGTACACGGAGAACCAGCGGAAAGGTACCGACGAAATATCTCGAAACGGATGAAAACACAAGTGAATGAAGGCGTTTGCTTTATACATTCTTAACTTGTCCACACGGGACAAATCTATGGGTTACCATACGATTGAATTTTCTCGTCGCGTAGACTATACGACGGTTGTTAGTATCGAGCTATACTGTCCGCTATTTAACAACCTTCGTATAGTTCTAAGTCACGACGAGCATCGCACGTATGTTAACCGATAGACGGGGACTAAGTGGTGCTTTTAGTTTCATATACGAGTATCGATGGGAATATGAAGGTTTCATATTATCATCGAGTATCATATATTGGTTTTAACCCGAACATCTCGAATCGCTCTCTAATTATGCGTTTGTTGTGTATTCTTGTTGTATGTGTGTGTTCCGGCTGTCGGGGGTAGGCTTCTATCCCATTAAGAATGTATAGAGCGAACGCCCATCACTTGTGCTTTCAACCGTTTCGAGTAAATTTCGGCAGCACCTCCCCGCTGTTCTCCGAGTACACTGTAATAGAATAGATAATCATTTCAAAGCTATGAAACAACGTTGAAATGAACATCTAATCTATCTTTGTACACGGAGAACCAGCGGAAAGGTACCGACGAAATATCTCGAAACGGATGAAAACACAAGTGAATGAAGGCGTTTGCTTTATACATTCTTAACTTGTCCACACGGGACAAATCTATGGGTTACCATACGATTGAATTTTCTCGTCGCGTAGACTATACGACGGTTGTTAGTATCGAGCTATATTGTCCGATATTTAACAATCTTCGTATAATTCTAGGTCACGACGAGCATCGCACGTATTTTAACCGATAGACGGGGACTAAGTGGCGCTTTTAGTTTCATATATGAGTATCGATGGGAATATGAAGGTTTCATATTATTATCGAGTATCATATATTGGTTTTAACCTGAATATCTCGAGTCGCTCTCTAATTATACGTTTGTTGTGCATTTGTGTTGTATGTGTAACATGATTTTAAACCATTGAGATCAAGATTGATAGAACTGATCATCCTACATTGCAATAGCATTCATCAACCAAAAACTATTATTGCAATGGTATTCATCTATAACAATCAACAATTAAAACTACAAATGTAGAATACTGATATCATAAAGCGTTATACGCAACATTGATAGAACTGATAAATAAAAAAACGAAACACAAACCGTATCAAGATTTAACAACTTTGATTATGTTATATACGCGGGCCGATATTTTCATATTAGCCAATAGGCAAAAATAGATTGCGGTCTGGATATGGCATATTGGCAGATGTTACCTATATGCATACATGCATGTTGTCTCCCCATTTTTTCATAAATCAAACCAACTACATACATCAAACTAGTCCATGCCACCAATCGGAAACTCCACTATGTCTTTGAATTATTATTTTTCCAAATAGCATTGAGCTCCTATTGACATTGTCTCATCCAACAAATTTATTGTGCTTGCCTCGACCTTCATCTAGCTTTCACATGACATACACATTATATGAGTAATATAGTTATAAATTATGGTATTTTGTTGTCATCAATCCATCTAACCCTAACCCCAAGTTGCTCTCTGAAAGCACATAGAACCATCCCCCCTAGTCAAGCATAGCTTTTTCTGTGCAATTGTTCTCATTCTTAATTTCTCACATTCATTACTCTCTCATTTTCTTGTCAACAAATTTGTTGTGCAATTGTTCTCATTCTTAATTTCTCACATTCATTACTCTTTCATTTTCTTATTTTTTTCCAACTCCCCACCACTTAACCCCAACCCAGCCCCAGCCCCCAGCCCCAGCCCAGCCCCAACCTAACCCTAACCCCGGCGCGGCCAGCTAAACCCCAACACCAACCCTAAGGCAAACCCTAACCCCAGCCCCACCCCAGCAGTAGCCGAACCCCAACCCTAACCCTACCCCGACCCCGACCCCGACCCCGACCGCGACCCCTGTCCAACCCCAACTCGCGCGCGCAACCCCAGACCCAGCCATGAACCCTAAGCCCAAAATAATCCAAAAATTCTTTAATTTACCTCGAGATTTACTCACCTGAACGGCTGCTGCTGGGGCTGGGGCGACGACCTGAACGGCGGTGGCGACGACCTGAACCGCGGTGGCGACGAGAACTGCGGTGGCGATGAAACCGGCGGTGGCGACGAGGAGAACGATGGCGGCGACGACGGCGTGGCGATTTGGGGATTTTTTTCGCGCGCGATCGAGAGAGAGAGAGAAAGTGAGCGTAGGCGATCGATCTGGGCTTTTGTTAAATCGATATTTACTTGCCCCTACGGATATACCCGTAGGTCCTTTATTTGCGGCTCCGTAGAGGCAAACACCAAATTAAGAATTAATATTTTTATTCTTGGACGTCTGTGCCCGTAGGGGCAACCTTTTAGCCCTACGGATTAATCCGTAGGACCAGGTTAAATCTGCCCCTACGGATTCCAATATCCGTAGGGGCAACCCCCTATTTTACTAGTGCACCCACAAGCCGCAAGCGGTCAGCTAAACATAACGGCCACCCGGGTATTGAGCGATCAGAAGAAAAACAAGCAAACCTGTCAAAACTCCCATCAAGCCAACTGGTAACACTTACCGTACAGTCCGGTCTCTTCGTCAGATATGCTGCATATCGAGTCTAAGGATGGTATCGTCGACCCCAATAACTCAATAAGTCATGTCGGTGTATGGCTCATAACAGATCGAGAAACTACTGATAACACTTATCAGTAAATCTCAGCAGCCCTGAGCAGGGACTTCCTGTTATAGTCAATCGAGCATGGCGCAACATCAACTCCCAACACCGAGAGAGACGAAACCCCTCCTATCACTCATTGCCTCCATGTGCCTCAGGACTGTACCCAAAATCCACTTGTTTGCACGACTCAGTAGAGTCGTGGTAGGGTGAAGATCAAAGTACAGTGGGAGGACACACAAGACTCTATGACGATCTCGGGTCTACAGACTAACCTGTACCAGTGTCACTTGAGAACTGCTATCCGACGATAGATATAATACCATATAGGAGTTCTCGGCGAGTCCGTTCAGTGTACCCAGTTTCCACTGAGCACCCGTATACAATCTTTGGTATCACCACACCAAATGGATATGGGATCATCCATCGCCCATCATATGGGACAAGAATGGTATACGCTAGTCTACTCTGGAATATCGATGCCCCGTCTCGATACACCCACGACTAGGAATATTTCAAGGATATGCTTATAAACCGCACATGTCCCACTAGTATGATCCACATCATAATCCCAGTAGTCAAGCAAATATCTTAAGGGCTTTATCAACATGTACCAAATGAGTAAGAAGCATGATCAAATGAACATGTCGAGATAAAATACAACCAGATAGTATACTATCATGTTGAGCAAGAATGTCCCATGAATATATATATAGACATACCGATACATCCACTATCATATAATGGCCTCTAGCGCATACAAATATCCAACACTTTATGCCAGGAAAGCATACGAATGTGAGACTAAGTGTTAGACGTTAGCTGCTCGGAGCAGTGACTGTGGTATTGCATACTGGGTATGGCGACAGTGGGAGCACTTAATAGAGTCGTCCTGACCGGGTCAGGATGAGGTTGCCATGTACTGTAGGCCGAGTGACCGAAGTGGTTATTTTATGGCTACTTTTACTTGTTTACATATAGCCGGACTAAGGGTCTAACTCGTCGTACAGGGTGCAAGCTTGTCAGGAGATCTCAGGCATATCGTAGAACGATATGACCAGGCATGTCAATTACAGGGTGATTGGACTTGGGTCCGTACGGTATAACTTTAACGGCATACGCTCTCAGGGAATTTTTTTTATACCGTAATACGTTTCCATACGACGTGCGCTTGGATCGTGCACATAAGGAGGTTGAGAGATGGATCCCATCTCTCTCACCGTGTGAGTCTTTATGACGACCTCTTTTATAGAAGGACGGACAGTTTATACCCTTAGCGACACTAGGCTGTCTGGGTAGGTATATTATGAGCGTCTGCTACTTTAGATGTTGTTTCCTGCTGCGATGACAATCTACTGCACATGCAGGGCAGTGTCAGGAAAGCGGGTAAATAGCATACCTAACTATTCAGAGCCGGAAGAAAATCGATTGAAATGTTTTCTGATTGCATCGCATGGCCAACTCTTATTGACGTCATGGTGGCGAAATTTAAGAGTGCGGTGAATCGAGAAGTATATCTAGGTGTTCAAGTACGCTTCTGAGAGAGATCGAAAGTACTTGAGCAGACATGTCTGATCAGATCTAGGATATGAGATTTTGCGAGCCTAACGTATTTTTGGTTTATATTGTTTTCTTTTAAGGAGATCCTTATGTTGGTCCAAACGGATCTGGCTGTAAGGCTACCCGATTGCAGGTTCTCAATGGTACACGCCGCACCAACATATATGTATGGATAAGAATGAGGAAGAGAAAGAGAATATTCTCAGGGAGACAATTGATTCAGGGAATCAATGGTTCAGGAACCAGCTCAAAGAGCTATGGACGTCACCCACTTGAATGTGCGAGTAAAAGTATGTTAGCTATTGGGCCCGATCCGGCCCTATACCCGCCCACTTGAGTAGGTGCCCTATATATTCATATATAAGAAGTTAGGATTTTATATATGAGACATATGCGATATATGAAAGATAAAACATAGAGTTTTTCTAGAGGGAAAAACTAGAGTGTTGCCGTCTCCTCCTTCATCATCTTCTAGTTTGGATTGACTTGCGGGATGATCAAGTGAGGGATTCTCGCTTTCTTCTAAAGTGTGGTTTCTCTCCGGCAGTTGCTTGGAGGCGATGAAGATCAGTTCTTCTACATGACATGGACGAGAAACGATCCAACTAATCGGATGAAGTATATTATAATCCTTTAGGGTAGATATATGTATTTGTGCTGTGCATGATTGCTTATTATGTATCTACGTCATCTAAAATGTACAATTTTAAATTAGTAGTTGTAGTGTGTGTGTGTGTTTCAATGGCAAGAATTACTAGAGAAAATGGAGGGCATGGATGTTAACTCCTTTTGATTAAAACCAACAGATAGATTCACCACCTCAAAAAATTAGTCAAGGGCTCGAAAAGGCACTATACCTTGTATTGGATTTACACCCACTTCACATATAGCCTAGTCAGCACATGCTATGCTTCTTTTTATATTATCTTCTAGACGCAACCTTTTTCAGAATCAAACACACGGCTTCTCATTTTAAAAAGAAAATTATTATGGCACAAGAGCCCGACTTTGTCACAACAAAGATTTTACATCCCAATTCTAATCCAAGTCAGAATCGAAGCAGTACGAAATATTTCACATAAGAGTACACAAATTTTATTTTATTTTATTGTAATTTTACAGGTAAATTCTCATCTCTATCAAACAGTACAAAAATATAAATACCCGACCAATCATTAACATTTACCTTATATGAAGGTTCGGTAGGGTTTGGGCCTGCATCGGGTTAATTAGACCGTTGTCAACCTAAAACTTGTATAGAATCCAAGTTGGGATGAGATTTTTAGGCCAAGGGCTGACTTCAGGGCAAGAAATTTGCAGGCCTACCATGGTTGTGGATCTGTGAACAAGTCCTGCACTGGAATTTTTCGCACCAGATCTCATATCATATAAGAAACCACTATGGCTGGTTCTAGATTACACGCATGTACAACATAATCGTTGATAAATTTTTCCAAGATCGATTCTCAGACCTAGCCCAAAATTTATGAGATTCAAGTAAAAAGTGAATCCTAAATCCTGCATTCATTTTGCTTAATGAATCAACAATCTCATAACAGATTCATAACATAGCCTGTCAATTGCATTCTTTATGGCCATCTCTTAACAGCACAACTTAAAGTTCTAGTCGGCAACCAATCAGCAATACGTCAGTTGGTACGTCACTTCCCCATCCAGAGGGAGTGCAAGGTTAGATCTCAGGACGGGAAGTCGCCACAATTTAACGCTTTCAGGCAATTTGTAGGTGTGGGTGTGCGTGTGTGTTGTGTATAGATGTGTCGTGGTCGTGGTTAGGCTTACAGGCCAGTTCGGGGAAAAAAGTTCTAGTAGGTATAATCTAATGATTAATTAACAACAGAATATTTATAAGAATCCCACAAAAATAGTTCTAGCAGTCATAATATAAGATAAATTATACACAAAACATCAAAGATGGTTGTGGGGTTTGGAGTAGCCCAAGGAAGAGACCCGCTCCCGGGATCAAGCACGGGTCTTCCATTTACGAGGGATGGCTAATTTATCCCACCTATTATGTAAAAGAAAAAAAAACACCAAAGACAGTATATATATTCATACAAACAAAAAAAAATTCAACACTTGATGAGCAGTACTAGAAGTAGAAGCAGTTCCAACCATTTATTGGCTTGTTCAAATAAAAACACAAATCATCATCAAGATCTCATCCTATTGATCTGATTCAAAGCAGGCTGCAGGATATTGAACAATACCCACCCGATGGCCGGAGCCACCACAATCAACAGCAGAAGCCCTCGGCTATCGCTTGAAGCCGCAGCATCGGCAATCGATGCTAGCTCGTTAGCCGAAGCAGTATCTGTCGACATGAGACCCAAGCCCGAACCGATCCCTAGCCCGACGATGATCCCTTTCTCACTCCTCATTCGGTTAAGTTGGTTAAGGGCCGGCTGCAGTATGTTAAAGAGAACCCAACCGATTGCTGGAATGATCGGCAACAGGAGAGCGAGTCCTCGGTTATCGCCTTCGGCTATGTCAGCGATTTGCTGTGCAGCGAATGCCGCTTCGGTGGAGCTCAGAGTGGAGAAGATTGCAGCGGCGATCGCTGCGCCCGTCCCCAGGTTGGAGAGATGTGAGGGCTTCGAGATTGAGAGGCCTTTAGGGAGGGTTTGAAGGGAGAAGAGCCTTGAAGGGTTGTTTTTCGGCGGCGAGTTGATGCCTAGGCACTTGGCATTGACAATGGACATTGAAGCAATGGTTGCCATTGCAGATTGCTCTTTGGTTTGAAAACTGAGTTGTGTGGAATGAGAGATTGGTATAGGTTGAGGAGTTAGCGGGGAAAAGGCAATCTAAAACTGGATTGGATTCTCACCTTATCCTATTGGCAGCCAATGGAATGATATCTGCCTCATGTTAGCAAGTCCAGCTCTGTTTTCTTATCACCTTTGATGTAAGGACCAAAATTTTAAATTATGGCCTACAACATTTTGATATTTACTTACAAATTCTTTTTTTCTTTTTGAAAACAATTATTGGATAGGATGCTCTGGAATTAGGCTTTTTTTGGCGGATCCTGGTGTTCTATTATCACGTATAATCGTTAGAAGACTGAAGGCAGCCGCCATCAACATTATTTCCAAGATAGAACAGTGACAAAAAAAATTTATTTCCAAGATAGAACAGTAACAACAAAAAATCGAGACTTTATCATAAACTTTTGGGATTGGTACCTTTATCGTCACTAATCTTAGCGGGATCAGACTATGTTATAGTCTTCTTATAGTTGTTGGCTACCTAGCATAACCCATGGGATCAACAACATCGCACTAGACAGAGTTCAATATTTTTTCCAACATATGACGTCATAATGGAAGTCGTGGGATCAATTCTACGGAAACATCTATTTCTCTTGATGTCCAAGCTTTCGACACGGCTTCTCATAAAAGACTTTGGCATCCCCTCAACAAGATAAAGAAGCCCTCTGGCAGAGAATTAACACCTTAAAGTCGGTAAAGACTGTTCTGGCGGTGAATCGGTTACAATTCACTGAGGACGGTATAAATGGGTCTAAGCAAGACGAAAATTAGAAATTGTAAGTTTTTCGATGGGAAAATACTTTATCAAGTAACAGGTCAACTAAACCTGATTATGTATTTAGGTCCTAAAACACAAGTCGATGAATTTAACCATAACTTCTTTCCAATGAACTTAACTAAAATTTGCACTTAAAGCATGAAGTTAGTTGGGCTAACCTTTTCCACTGATGAGAATCCCATATTTGCATCAGTGCCGTCTTCATGAGAAAATGAATGCCAACAACTCCCGATCAATGCAGCTTCAAGCCCCATCATTAGATTACATACTGCTTAAGAAAAGAGCCATGATAACACAAGAATAAGGTTGCTCGAGTAATTTTTGTTAGTAATAAAAGGTTTTGAAAAAACAAATCCCCAAAAAGACGACGATAAAAATAAACTGAGATGTGCTAAGAACTATAGAGAGCTACATGCAGATATCAATTTGTCGCTGTGATGCTCACCAGATGAATCTAAGAATGTGGACACAGTTATATGCCAATATAACTGCCATTAAGTTTTGCCCAAGAATTTGGATTCAGCAAATTTACAATACTTTCAGATATCGGCATATTATGGCTTAAGAAGATGGATTCATATGTGCATCGATGTCGTCTTCTTTGTTTCAAACAGTGATAGATTTTGTTCCGCAAAACACAACTTTTCTTCAGCACATACGATATTAAAAGGAAAAATAGAAAGAAAAAATAAGGAAAATAAGGAGATAAGAAAAAAAGGCGGATAAAACCTAAGGGTACCCAACAATCTACACTCATCATTTCGTAACTAGAATATAGATACAAGTATCAGAATGCGGCTATAACTAATATGTTACACAATGATAAAAAAAAATAAATAACGACACAAGTTTACATATGTATTTTTCATAAAGCAACACCATTAAGCTTTAAAAATACCATGAACCCTCTTGAATGGTATTTTTGTCAGAAAATCAGAGAGTGTATAAGCAAAATGCCATATGCAGTAGTTTGTTTTGGGGGTATTTAGTGCATGTACAAGGTCATTTTGGGATTGTTCGCTCCATTCGTGCTTAAAACGATTGACGAGCTTAAAACGATTGATGAGTTGAGCATTTTCAGACAACATTACTGGTTCAAAAGGGTTTTATCACACTTTTAAAGTCTAACGGTGCTGTCGCAAAAACTCTAAAGATTTGATGCTGCTTTATAAAATTTCCCCTATTTCCTGATAATACGCAAACAATATATTGAGCATAATGAAGCCTAAGATAGATATATATATATATATATATATATATATATATATATATATATATATAAAACCAATCATATATACAATTCAATACAACAAAGTCTATATGAAAATGGGGTTGGATTCAAGTTGTTGTGAGGATCAAACCCTAATTATATTCGGAGATTAATTCGAAATAATTCCTTTATGAGACAACCAAAAATCGAACATTTTTAAGGATTTAATTACCAATTAATCCTTCATCGGTGGGCTAATCTCCGGTGAGCATTGCTGTGGCTTTCCTTCTCCTAAAATTCGACGTCGGCCCTTTCAAAAATTAGGGTTTCGCAAAATTTGGGGAAGATGTAAAACGGTGGGGCCCGAAACGGGACCCACTTAAATTTAAGCCTACAGTCATGAGGCTGACATGTGGGGACCACAATCAAAAGTGGGTCCGGCCACTAGATGGAAAAAGTTGAGGTTTTCCCATCGAAAAGAGGGGTTTTTGATCGATGAACAAATAGTTGGTGGTTCTCTCGATGGCGACGAGATCGCCGGTAAAGATGATCGGAGATGCCATGAACGTGCGGCGCTCGTATTCGAAGTGCTCGTCGGCATCCAAAATGGTGAGCTTTTGGAGTTTTCAGAACTTGAGATTATTTGTTGAATAAAGTTGGTTTCCGTAAAATTATGACTCTTTCTAACAAAGAAGGATCATAAGTTTTTGGACAATTTTAAATGGATAAAATTGAAATAGAATAATTTGTATTTAAATATCTAAAACCTTGGTTTAATTTGCAAAACAGTAATATACCACCCATCTTAAATATTTTAAATTTCTGCTGAAGTATATCTATAATCCTATTTCTATTCAAAGATTAAGAAATACAACTAATACAATCCTTTTTCAATCATTACTTAATTTAAGTAATTAAAAGTTTTCTCTTAGTATTCAAAGATAAAGTTTTCTACTTAAAATACAACATGCATGTGTAACGAGATAACAACAAATTATTTAAATTAAATTGTAAAGACCTGCGAATTTAAAATTTGAATTATTTATTACTTTAGAGTTCTGATGTGATTGGAACGTTAAAAAAGAATCAAATTCGCTTCTTATTTTTAATTAATTAAACAAAGAAATTTCAGATTGATGACTACAATATATGTGTTTCAATATAAGTTGTTATGATATTTTTTTTATCCTAATGCTAGATAAACATTTATAAAGGTAAGCCATGCACTACCATAATAAAATAAACCTTCTCTTTCTTCCATTCATCTTTTTCATACTCGAATCTGTTCTCATAGCTGTTATATTACCCTTTATTACTGTTTTATAATTTGCTTGGAAATATTTGTAGTCTTGCGCATGGCTTTAGCGTAGACTATCAATTTTGTTTGGTAATATGATTTCTACATGTTTACTTCTATTCAGTCTTGTTTGAACAAGTGTTCCTTATTTGTTCGCATGACATATAACGACTATATTACACGAAATTATGCAGAAATATACTATATTTAGACACACAGAAACACATCCAATACATATATCGTAATTTTAGAAAATTAAAAAAGATAATCAAAAGTATGTCGACTGGGAGATAAAGTAATGGATTTAACTTTTATATGAATCTGGAGTTTGGTTATCAGGCTTTTGATATCTGGTGCATTATGCACCGCGCCATTTGTCTAGTTAAATTGTTATTCTCCTGTATATGTCACATAGGACCTATTATGCGGTTCTTTGCCGCTTAATCCTATTAGAAGTGGTAGCTAGCAATAAAACCTTTAAGCAGCCAATTAATCGGCCTTTCGAATCTTGTTTTCCAACACTTGTTCTGTTTGTTAAAGTTCTCTCAAACAAATAGTAACAAACATGTTTCTATCAGGCACTTGTTAAATGATCAATAATTCAGAGTTATGATCGTAGTCCATTATGTTAACATGATATCCTTTGATATACTTTGTTACTATTTTTTTTTTCACTGCAAGCTTTTGCGAGCTACTCCTTTTCACGTGTTTTGTTATTTTATTTTGTTCTGATGTTTCCTATTTTTCTTCTTTTTGATAATCGTAGAATGAAGTTTCTATAATTTCTCCCTACTATCAACATAGAATTGCTTAACTAGTCCCTAAATGTTACTCGAGAAATATCTATATAGTAGTATATTGTGGAGAAATGTTGGCAGTCTTGATACCTGATTATCTTTCCTTTTTCTTTTTTCTCCTATCGATTAAATTGCAGGATTCTCAAATGAAGCGTCTATGGAAGACACTACTAATGATGGTGAAACCCCTTCCAAACGTGCATGCCTCACTGGCCCCTCATCTTCTGCAGGATTTCCGTCAAATTTGGGTGATCTTGCCCCAGACACAATTCTCCATATCTTAACGTCTTATGACTTTGAATGCCCACATCTAGCATTCCTTGAGGCAAGTAGCTGATGTTCTATATATTTAATTTTATTGATTATAAATTATATTAACTGAACTTTCATATAGTTGGAAGATAATCTCTAGATTCATTGTGTTATGTGAAAGAATGACAAGATGAAAGTGTCTCTGACAAAGTTGAATTGATGTAAATAAGTTTTTTTTATGCCATCAGATATTATTATCTTCCTGCAGAAAAATATATGTTAGATAGTTTAGATACACAACATTTTCCATATGAGGGCCTTACTGTTTCTGCTGTAGACTTGTAGCTAGTTTATGTCATCATGTTCTTTTCTGTTATAAATTGTTAGACTTAATAAGAAAGTAGAGCAAGCAAAAAGAACACGGGACACACAATATTTTTTACGTGGAAAACCTACTCAGTGTGAGGGGAAAAAACCACGGCACCTAGTCCAGAAAGTTTATCATCCACAATGAGAATAATGAAATTATAAAGTTCGTCTTTAACATACTAGAGGATCATCGACATAGAATTCTTCACTACAAGAGTGGATTACAACAAGAACAAACTCACCGGCACACCGCCGATGGTACAACTTTGACATCTTGGTCCTTCACTCATCGTCTTGAGTGGATAGCTTCATTTGGATGAACTTCAAGTGGATGACATTGGATTGATACTTAGATGTGTTGGATATTGGATACCTTAAAGATGCACCAAGGAGCCCCTTTTTATAAGTGGGAGCAAGCCTTGGTCAAGCAATACAATTACTCACTTCTCTTCCCAAAACCAATAAACTCCAATTTTCATGGTTCATTAACCTCATTTTCCAAGAGTAATACCAACTCTGAAGAAGCTCACCTTTCATCTTCCAAGAAGCATTAACTCCAAGAAAGAATAATCATGCATACCATGCATGCAACTTTGACTAGAACACATTCATCCATAAGGAGTGCGATTCCCAACAAACTCCCTCACGACTTATAAGGAGAACATCATGCCTACAACCAATCGACAGATCTCGTGCTTGTCTTTGATCAACGGCTTCATCATCATATCTTGTTGGAAATAGCCAACAATAAGATATTTCTCATATTAGTTAGAATCTGTTTGTAACAGAATCTGTTTATACTTAGTTAGAATCTGTTTATACTTAGTTAGAATCTGTTTGTAACAGAATCTATTTGTAACTTATTGTTTTCAAGACTATAAAAGAGCCTCTCTGTATACTGAATTTAAAAATGAGAAAGAAAGTTCAATTCACTTATATGGTATCAAAGCGGTAAAACTTTCTCCAAAAAATCACCATTTTTCTTTAACCAAAATTTTTTCCCAGTTTCGTTTTTTTCCAGCCATAATGTCCTCCACCACAGAGACTGAAGTATCCTCCACTTTGCAGATCGAGTCCGATGGTTCTCAGGAGTTAAGAATCAACTCAGAATCGTCTCCATTCATAAAGGAACAACTGGAGCACCTGTACAAATTCTTTAACTCCACAGCAGATCCGTCAAAACCCTCCTGTTCTTTAGCCCAAATCGGTAACAATCAACTTCCTTAGATTCTTGATTCTGGAGCAACTGATCACATGACCAGTTGCTTCACATTATTTTCAACCTACACACCCTATGCAGGAAACAAAAGGGTCAAAATTGCAGATGGTTCATATTCTGCCATAGCCGGCCAAGGAACCATCACAATCTCTCCTTCCTTAACCCTTCTTAATGTTTTACATGTTCCAAAGATTTCCTGCAATTTGATTTCCGTTATAAAGCTAACTCAAGACCTTAAATGTCAAGTTAAATTCATGTCCTCTCATTGTGAAATTCAGGTTCTGAACTCGGGGACGATGATTGGCAATGTTAGAACCAGTGGAAGTCTCTACTTGCTTGAAGAAGGATCGCATCTCAATAAGTATGCATCTAGTCTGTGTTTTCAGTCCATATTTGTTTCTCGTGACAATGAATTAATTATGTTACATTTTCGTCTAGATCATCCTAGTTTCCATTATATATAGTATTTGTTTCCAAAGTTGTTTCGGAATAAAATTTCTTCTCAATTTCAATGTGAAGTTTGTGTTTTTGCCAAACAAAAAAGGGCAATTTATCCACTTCGACCCTATAAACCTTCAGTACCGTTTGCCTTATTCCATAGTGACATTTGGGGACCATCCCGCGTTTTATCTGTCTTCGGAAAAAAATGGTTTGTTTTGTTTATTGATTATCATACTAGAGCCCTTTGGGTGTTTTTGCTAAAGAAAAAATCAGAAGTTGAACAAGTTTTTAAAACCTTTTATGCCATGGTTGAAACATAGTTTAACACAAAAATTCAGAATTTTTGAAGCGACAATGGACGAGAATTTTTTAACGAAACCTTGGGAGATTTTTTTGCAAAGAAAGAGATCATTCACCAAAGTTCTTGCATTAACACACCGCAACAAAATGGTATGGCTGAAAAAAAATAAACACATTCTTGAAATTGCTAGGGCATTATTATTCACCAACCATGTTCCAAAAATATTATAGAATAAAGCAATTTTAACAGCAACCTATCTTATTAATAGAATGCCCTCGAAAATTCTCAATTTAAAAAAATCGGTTGTCTTGTTAAAATCCCTTTACCCTCAAAGCCGCCTTGCAATCTCGGATCTGTCGTTGAAAATTTTTAGTTGTACCGTGTTTGTTCACGATCACAACCCAACTAGGGGTAAACTTGATCCAAAATCGAAAAAATGTGTTTTCATTGGCTACGCCATGAATCAAAGAGGGTATAAATGCTTTGATCTTTTATCAAATAAAATATTTATCACAATGGATATGTTGTTTTTTGAAAATAAACCTTTTTTTAAGCTTCCTCTTCAGGGGGAGACAAATAGTGAAGACTCGGTTTCCATAAAAAATAGTCTCCCAAAAATAGTCAACTTAATCCCACATACAAATTCACAAGATCTAGATTTTTTAAATCAAGACATTTTGGACCAGTATTTTGAACACCTGGCAAATCAAAACAGTGAAAATTCACTGGACACTCAAAATACGGTTCTTGAAAACTTAAAAAATATGTCTGTTGAAAACTCGGTTCCTTTATTAGAAAATCCGGAAAAATCCCATAAAAATAGGAACACACCACCGACTCCTAAAACAACTTATCTCGTGGATTTAAATCCATCAGATGCTGATGTGGAAATTAAAACTAACAAAAGGAAATAACGTGAAACAGGTCTGGAAAAACACAACAGAAACATTTAATTGAGATAGATCCTTCTCCAGAAGTAGAGGCCGACTCTGTCCAGCCCCACCAAAAATCCGACTCGAGAATAGAACCGGATCACAGTGAGCTGGATCTTCCAATAGCCCTCCGAAAGTCCATAATGTCATGTACTAGTCGTCCCTTGTATCCAATGTCAAAATTTGTGTCCTCAAATAATCTCTCACCCAGTTTTTCAGCCTTTATCTTCAATGTATCTGCTGTGGAGATTCCAAAAACTGTACAGGATGCTCTGAGAGCTCCAGAGTGGAGAAAGGAGATTTTCGAGGAGATGAATGCACTTGAGAAAAATCAGACTTGGAACACGGAGGAGCTGCCGAGAGGAAAGAAGACTGTAGGATGCAAATAGGTATTCACACCAAAGTTTCGTGCAGATGGAAACCTAGAACGATATAAGGCGAGGCTCGTTGCTAAAGGGTTCACTCAAACATACGGGATCGACTACACGGAGACTTTTGCACCTGTGATTAAGCTAAACACGATCCGGATCTTGCTATCAGTTGCAGTAAATCTCGATTGGCGACTTCAACAACTAGATGTGAAGAACGCGTTTTTAAATGGAGACCTGGACAAAGAAGTGTACATGGAACCTGTAAGTCTACGGTAGCGCCCCGGCCGTCTACAGACGTCAAATGCGGAACAAAAACTTTTTAACTGGCGCTATCGTATACTTTAACCCGGATCTGCCATTATTGCTAAACTAACAAACTGTAAAGAGTGTAGAAAGGTTATACCGAACGATCCGAGTCCTTCGTTCTTCAACCATCATCCCACGCTCCGTTGCGGCTGCTCCGATCTCGTCGATCTCCGATCTGCTCGTCCAGGTGGCACCACGTCAACGATTCTTTAAACGGGCTCCCGCCTCTGACTCGAGGCAACTCGGTCGTCAAGTTTGCTAAAAGAGACGACCAAGATTGATGTAGAGAATGAGTGGAAGACTTTGTCTCGTTCCGTCCAAAGCTATGGACGAACGGTTAATGAAGTTGCCATGGGAATCGGGTGATGGAATGAAATGAGCTGTGAAATTCCATACACCCCAAAATCTATCATAATCTTTTTACCAGATGAAAACTCAAGTGTGTTCAAGTGAGTGAGAGAGAAGAGGGGGCCGGCCATATTATAGGAATGGTGGGGTGAGTGTAGGAGAGGGGGGGAGACCACAAGAAAATATCATGTGTGAACACAAACAAATATCTCAAGTGTGAACACAAAGTGTGAACACACCAAAAGCAACCAATGAAAATACAACACCATTTAACCTAGTCACCTTATCTAGATGCTTCTAGAAACTTCCACACTCATCTCAAGAAAAGATAAATCCGTCTTTAACCGAATGTTAAAAGACGGCTGATAGAAAACTGGAAACTGGCAACTTCCAAAAGTGATCCTGAAACGACTTTCAGGATAACCCCGTAACTGTATAAATATACCCGCATTTGTATTACGACCGAATACAAATGCAACTGAGACAAAGATATTATATCTACTCAATACAATACTCGAATCCGGCTTAAACCAAAGCCAACCAGTATCGTCTGTCCGAAAACCGACATGTGCGTAAACGCACGTGCATTTTCTGAACCCTGCCATAAAACCATACGGCCTCTACAACGTTTCGCCCGAACTTGGGAAACTGTCTGTGGGGAACTCTAATGACTCGTCAGTACCCTGGCAGTGGGTTTAACCACAAACCGTCAGCGGCACTAGCTATGCATAACGGCTGCCCATGGACTGACCTCAAGGGAGGCCGATGAGCGAACTCATCCGGAAACCCTACTGAGCCTAACAGTGACAATGTATATACAGTCCGGTCCGTTCGTCTATGAGTATCGCATATCTGCCTAGGGGGCTAGTAACGTCAGACCCCCAATAGCAGTATAAGTCGTGTCGGAGTGTAGCACAATAACACCCTGAGATACTACTGGAGTACCTACCAGTAAATCTCCTGCCACGGCCGTGGGCTTTGTGTAATGGCTCTCCTAGACACAGCACGATCTCGCCCCCAATACCGGAAGAGACGAATCCCCTGCCGATCCGCTCATGTGCCTCCATGTGACTCGGGACTGTACCCAAAAACTACCTGTTTGCACGACTCCTTTGAGCCGTGGTAGAGTAGAAATCAAAGCACAGTGGGAACTCACACGAGACAAATGACGACCTCAGGTCGATGAACTAACCTGTACACATGTCACCATGGAACTGCTATCTGACGATATGTATAATACCAACTAGCAGATTCCCGGCGAGTCCTGTCCGATGTACTCATAACCCAATGAGCACCTGTATACATCTTAGGTGATCCAACTGACACCAGTGGCTTGTGAGACCGGCCACCTCCCCTCGTCGGGGTCTCGACTGTATACACTAGTCTACTCCGGAGTATCGATGCCATGTCTCGAAACTCCCACGATTAGGGACCACAATTAAGGATATGCATATAAACCACCCAACTCTCACGTATATGATCGCCATCATACTGTTGGTAGTAAAGCAAGATCCTAAGGGCTCTATCAAAGTGTAACATGTAATCGGTCACCTGAACATGTACACGACTGATAAAGGCAAACCAGATAGCATACTATCATCTCGAGTAAGACTGTCCTACCGGTATAGGTCCTCCGCAATCATTGCAATCAATTACCTGCGATCCAATAATAGACTATGAGGGCACTATCTCCAACAATCTCCTACTTGCACTCAAGACTAATTATTGCGATGTCGACTACTCACAGCCCGTGTGAAACCGAACATCCAACTCCTCTACTAATCAGTTTCACAAAGCCCGTTTGTAAAACTATTGTGTTCGAGAAATAACCTCAGTGAGTGGATCCGCCTAGATGTTTCTTTCTATATCTCTCTTAATCTCAAGTTCGCGGAGAAAACCATCTCCCAAATTGAGTAATACATGTCTTAGAATATGTCTGGATATCTGATGGGACCTAGTTCATAAATGAACTCCAAATCCAAACTTCTTAAACTGTATCGATCACTGAACCTAATCAGTATCCGGCACCATGCCACCCACAGTATCCTCTTGGACCACCTGTCCATAATACTGTCCCTCGTCAGAGGGAAAACTAAAACTCTGACAATCACTCTGTTATCCACGTCACCTTTGAAGCCTGGAATGATAATCGTCTCCCGAAGGAGGCTGCCGTCATCAAATCCGTAGAACATCCACTTATGTTCTAAAACTGCTTCCTTATGTCTCTCCAGGATTGGATTAATACAAACTTATCGCATCTAGTGCAAAAACAATATCTGGTGTGGTACTTGACACCTCACGATTGACTCAATTGCCTAAGCAAGTGATCTGCCAATCATGCACAGCCCTCTCCCCTTTAGTCTATACGACACCTTTAGAGAGGGTGACTCCATCACCTGCAGGTACACCACCATGCTAGGAGTCAACTATTCTAAAAACCATTAGAATGTCTGTCAAAGTACCTACATTGGGAAACTACCCAAATCTAGATCTAAAACCATAGATCCAGAAACCAGAATGTCAAATATTATATCCATATCCTGTCTGGAGAAACAACTATGTGACGACCACAGTACAACCGATCGTAGTATAGGAATTTTACTTCCTACTCTGTGTATGTCATCCAGATACTATGACATCACACCCTACTACCTTCTTAACAGATCCATCCGTATTCTGATGAAGTCAAACCCATGACTGTCACATCAAAATTAGATGATCTATCTCCGCTATAACAACTCTAGTCTATTAATAGACATAAGCTACTTGCCCACTATACTTCCGCTGCTCCCACTGACAACGACAACCCTCTGGAAAAATAATATACACGTGCACTTCTATAGCTAGTTTAGAACGACGCTATACTTATCCTCCTGCCTGGTCTCATAGTCTGGAACAGCAGTAGTGTCAAGTCTGGGTAAACAAGAACCTCCCTGTCACCGTCCTTGAGGCTACCGAAGTACCTCTCGGATGTCTGAGGTTACCCACCATATCTGCAGAGTGGCTATTGGAATATCAAACCTGATTGAATCTTTAGGTCCTATTAAATTTTCCGTAATCGTTTGCGGTTCTGGAATCACTTCCAGTTCTACCATACTCCCACTACTGTTTTCTGAAAAAATCCATTTTACTAAAACTGTGGCGAGTCAAGAACAATATCACTATTGATCTTCCAAATGGTAGAATATCAACCCTTGTCATAGCCAGAGTCAACCCACAAACAACCATTACAGAAACGTGCCCTGAGTTATCCAGTGTCTGGTTTTAAGCATAAGCTGGATAACTCCCCATACCTCAACATCTTTTAAGGAACGAACTATTCTATATACAATATAGAAACTTTGGCACTTATTTAATTGGAACCAGATTCGAATCATGCAGCTGTCTCCAGTGCATATCAACTTAATGGAAAGAGACTAATCAGCATTACTCAACTTAGGAATCCATCCAATTATGAGTAACCTGGAAGAGAAACAAGTTTCTCAAAACCATTACTATCATCTGAATACCAATCACAAGAATCTACATCTTCGATCTCTTTGAAGAATCCCGATACTTGTGACACCTGGTTCTCTACTTTATTCTTATACCCACAACTTCTCAAAACTTAGACCTTGTATTTCTACGAAACACTTGTTTAAAAACTAGAGAAGTCATAAGTAAACAGAACAAAGTACGAGGACCTACCCCTTTGTCCTGATGGACACAGGACAACATACAATACTCTGTATAAGTCCACTGAGTTGAATAACTCAAAACCTGTGCGTCGTAGGTGGAAAACTGTACCCTGGCGATTTCCTCAAATATCACCAATTACAACGAATTCCGATATAATGAGGATAATCATCTAATTCCCAATAACTTATTCCCACTCATCATCTGTAAAACCATACGGATATGAGAATGCAACCTGGTAAATACATACCCTTGGAGTAAGTATCTAATCGGGAAAACAGTTTTCTTTTAACAATGCACTGAAACATGAAAATGTTTCATAGGAGTATCCTGGTATTCCTAGTAATACCTCTTCCATAATTCAATTCATGACTTTAACCGTATATTTCTTTGCCTTCTCTCCAAATCCCTTTATTTGTCTTTAGTCGTTACCTTCTGTACACCTTCGTTAGGCTAAATGGTTTTCTTCCTTCCCTACCGTTCGGCACCAGCCTATGGTTTGGAAGAAGACTATCCA
Source organism: Agapanthus africanus (assembly GCA_030015575.1). Classification (NCBI taxonomy): domain Eukaryota; kingdom Viridiplantae; phylum Streptophyta; class Magnoliopsida; order Asparagales; family Amaryllidaceae; genus Agapanthus; species Agapanthus africanus. The sequence continues at coordinate 32,219,516 of CM057338.1, forward strand.
GTAAGCATAATAGGTGTACCCTCCTAAACCAAGGAGTACTCACATCTTGAGAGAAGGTGATGATAAAAGACAACTGAATAATACCTTATTCTTTCAAAGGTGAAATAGGAGTGGCGATGAAGTACGCGGTTTTGGTCGTGAATGATAACAGTCGCAATTTACTTTGCCCTCTTTCTAATCCCTTTATTTTGTCTTTACATATTACCTTCTGCACACCCTACTTAGGCTAATTGGTTTTCTTCATTCCCTACCTTTCGGCACCTGCCTATGGTTTGGAATAAGACTATCCAATAAGCGTAATAGGTGTACTCTCCTAAACCAAGGAGCCCTCGCAACCTGAGAGAAGGTGATAATAAAAGACAACTGAATAAACCAATTCTATTTCTCCTGAACCTTGATCCATCCTCGAAGAAGTCCCTTCGAGTTCGTATATAACCATACGATGGATCTATCCAATGGAAGTGGATGTCCGTAGTAATACGGGTGTTCTGAGAAATTCAAAGGGTAGAAGAAGGAGTGGCAATGACTTATGCAACTCGGACAATCCAAAAGCCAGTATTTTAAGAAGGTTCGATCAACTTGGTCACTGAGTCATAGTCTAGGGTCGGTCAAAGGTCGCTGCCAAAGAGAGAGAGAAAAGAAACACTCTGCGTGCACTCTAACCTAGATCAGAATGGTTATCACTTTATCTAATCCGGAAACCTCCCACTGTCCTGTCAAATTCTCTTCCAAACCTGAAAGAAGAATCAATCGGGATCACCCGAAGAGTAAACCAACTCATCAGTGGGAATCGGGATCCAACTCTCATCGCATGATAACGTGATGGAATGCATCCACGTTACTCATACTCCAGAAGGTATGCGCATACTTGGCAAGTTTCAGTTTCTTTAGAAACTCCCGATATAATTTTTGCCCCATGCTCTTATAACCTTGGCTTTGGTCAAAATGTCATAAGTCGCATGCCAAGTTCTACCCGTCACTATCTTGTCAATTTGAACCCACCCGCACATGCCCCTGACTTTGGCCAATCGGCAGAACGACTGTCCCAAACTAACTCATATATCTATGCAACAAATGAATACCCAGCAGCTACCAAACACTATGCCTTAAGTTTGGCTAAAATGCATAGCTTGAATACTACTGAATACCCAAAAGAAGTGACGGAGGGCTACGGCTGGTTTTTGGCGAAAAACCTTTAACGTAGTGAACTTGATATTGCTGAAGGAACCTAATAGCTTTTTAAAATATAGTGGCGAAAACCTTTTGCTAAAGAGGTCACTCCCGGTGAAGGGATCTCGGCTCTTTCCTCGTGGAATGAGGTGCAGGATATTCCACTGAAAACCGCGATGCAAAGCAACTTGTAATCGACTATAGTGTAGTTATTACCCTGACGCAAACTTCTGCCCAAGAGGTCAGTCCCGGTGAAGGGATATCGGCCCTTGCCCCGTCGAATGAGGTGCAGGATATTCCACTGAATACCACTATGCATAACAAAAGGAAACATCTTTGTAATAACACTTTTTAAATTTGTTCCAATAACTGCAAACAGGTTTGTTTTCCTTTGCATTGATCAGAATCAACGCAGTCCCATCAATTAATCACACCAGAAAAGAACGAAAATAAAATGTACGTATATGCCATCCGCATTCGTCACTGGCTCCCGTCATCACCCGTTAGGTTACTTAACTAACGACAGAGCGGGGACTGAACTAGCGCGGGTGTAAAACATATACAACATCTAATAGTATATAAACCAATATACAATAATCGCTCCAGGCGTGATAATATGCAACATTACAGAAAAGTAATAAGCATCACAGAACAATACAGATAATCTGGGATCCCCGGGTTTCACAGAGCCGCTGCTGAAACCCGACGTTCCCCTGTCGTGTGGATAGCCTGTGCAATGAAACCTAGACCCCTACGGGTGCGGCAAGTTACCCGCCAAAACCTGAAGCGAGGCAGCCCCCTACAGCAAAGTGAATGGACCACCCAGCACTTCACGGAATCCGGTAATCTTGGGCACCCCTCCTTGGGTCAACCTGTACCCCCTATGAGTGTGGCGAATAGTCTGCCAATTCTAGAGTGGGGCCCCTCTGCCTCTCAAAGCCATGAGATGCGGACCCGTTGCCCCTCAGAACCCGGCTATCCGTGCACTCCGTCGCGGGGCAAAACCTAGTACAGTAATGGAAAAATAGTACAACAGGTACATCGACCGCAACCTGGTTGTGCCCCAAAAGAATATTATACAACAGGCAGTGACGGCAGTCCACATGTTGGACGCTCGCCCCGCAATATCAAATGTACAAATAAACTCAAACTGTACTACCATTGCACACTGCTATCCACCACGACAAATCCGCAACATCACATCACAACACAGAACATCAACGCGAATGTCACGTTCGCAGACCCGTCTAAAAGAACTATAGCAATCAGACGCGGTTTACCGATCAAATGGCATTCCCGGTCGGAGATATAATGCAAGTACTGTAAACTAACATGTTTAAAATTCGATCGACTAAATATCACAAAGTGGGCCCCACGAACAACTGGTGAACAGTAACAAAATCTGGGCCCAAAAGATATATACCAAAACCCCCAATTTCCAGAGAAGAATACACTGTGCAAGTTTGGGGGCATGATCACACAGAACGGCCGCGATTCCGCGGCAGTCTTGTCGATTCATGAGCCCAAATTTGTACGGTGTTCTTATAAAACCCTGCACAGTTTTCTGAGATATGTAGAATAATTTTAGGACATCATTTAAAATCGACAGAAACTGTGAAGCTTGAAAATTGTGATTTTCGATATCCGGTTCGATCGATATTTTAAACGCGTTAGCACAAGTTAGTATAGCAAAATGGTGAGGCTCTGATACCACTGTAAGTCTACGGTAGCGCCCCGGCCGTCTACAGACGCCAAATGCGGAACAAAAACTTTTTAACTGGCGCTATCGTATACTTTAACCCGGATCTGCCATTATCGCTAAACTAACAAACTGTAAAGAGTGTAGAAAGGTTATACCGAACGATCCGAGTCCTTCGTTCTTCAACCATCATCCCACGCTCCGTTGCGGCTGCTCCGATCTCGTCGATCTCCGATCTGCTCGTCCAGGTGGCACCACGTCAACGATTCTTTAAACGGGCTCCCGTCTCTGACTCGAGGCAACTCGGTCGTCAAGTTTGCTAAAAGAGACGACCAAGATTGATGTAGAGAATGAGTGGAAGACTTTGTCTCGTTCCGTCCAAATCTATGGACGAACGGTTAATGAAGTTGCCATGGGAATCGGGTGATGGAATGAAATGAGCTGTGAAATTCCATACACCCCAAAATCTATCATAATCTTTTTACCAGATGAAAACTCAAGTGTGTTCAAGTGAGTGAGAGAGAAGAAGGGGCCGGCCATATTATAGGAATGGGGGGGTGAGTGTAGGAGAGGGGGGAGACCACAAGAAAATATCATGTGTGAACACAAACAAATATCTCAAGTGTGAACACAAAGTGTGAACACACCAAAAGCAACCAATGAAAATACAACACCGTTTAACCTAGTCACCTTATCTAGATACTTCTAGAAACTTCCACACTCATCTCAAGAAAAGATAAATCCGTCTTTAACCGAATGTTAAAAGACGGCTGATAAAAAACTGGAAACTGGCAACTTCCAAAAGTGATCCTGAAACGACTTTCAGGATAACCCCGTAACTGTATAAATATACCCGCATTTGTATTACGACCGAATACAAATGCAACTGAGACAAAGATATTATATCTACTCAATACAATACTCGAATCCGGCTTAAACCAAAGCCGACCAGTATCGTCTGTCCGAAAACCGACACGTGCGTAAACACACGTGCATTTTCCGAACCCTGCCATAAAACCATACGGCCTTTACAACGTTTCGCCCGAACTTGGGAAACTGTCTGTGGGGAACTCTAATGACTCGTCAGTACCCTGGCAGTGGGTTTAACCACAAACCGTCAGCGGCACTAGCTATGCATAACGGCTGCCCATGGACTGACCTCAAGGGAGGCCGATGAGCGAACTCATCCGGAAACCCTACTGAGCCTAACAGTGACAATGTATATACAGTCCGGTCCGTTCGTCTATGAGTATCGCATATCTGCCTAGGGGGCTAGTAACGTCAGACCCCCAATAGCAGTATAAGTCGTGTCGGAGTGTAGCCCAATAACCCCCTGAGATACTACTGGAGTACCTACCAGTAAATCTCCTGCCACGGCCGTGGGCTTTGTGTAATGGCTCTCCTAGACACAGCACGATCTCGCCCCCAATACCGGGAGAGACGAATCCCCTGCCGATCCGCTCATGTGCCTCCATGTGGCTCGGGACTGTACCCAAAAACTACCTGTTTGCACGACTCCTTTGAGCCGTGGTAGGGTAGAAATCAAAGCACAGTGGGAACTCACACGAGACAAATGACGACCTCAGGTCGATGAACTAACCTGTACACATGTTACCAGGGAACTGCTATCTGACGATATGTATAATACCAACTAGCAGATTCCCGGCGAGTCCTGTCCGGTGTACTCATAACCCAATGAGCACCTGTATACATCTTAGGTGATCCAACTGACACCAGTGGCTTGTGAGACCGGCCACCGCCCCTCGTCGGGGTCTCGACTGTATACACTAGTCTACTCCGGAGTATCGATGCCCTGTCTCGAAACTCCCACGACTAGGAACCACAATTAAGGATATGCATATAAACCACCCAACTCTCACGTATATGATCGCCATCATACTGTTGGTAGTAAAGCAAGATCCTAAGGGCTCTATCAAAGTGTAACATGTAATCAGTCACCTGAACATGTACACGACTGATAAAGGCAAACCAGATAGCATACTATCATCTCGAGTAAGACTGTCCTACCGGTATAGGTCCTCCGCAATCATTGCAATCACGTACCTGCGATCCAATAATTGACTATGAGGGCACTATCTCCAACAACCTCCGCCAGGGTTTGAAAAAGGGTTCGGCTCCAAAGTATACAGATTGAAAAGATCACTTTACAGTCTTAAACAATCTCCACGAGCTTGGTTCGATTCCATCAGTTTGTGAAAGGGCAAGGATACAATCAGGCTCAGGCAGATCACACCATGTTCTATAGAGTCTCGAGACATGGAAAAATTGCAATACTAATTATTTATGTTGATGACATCATTGTTACGGGAGGTGACAAGAAAGAGGTCAACCAGTTAAAAGGAAAGGAGTTCGAAGTAAAAGACTTGGGAGAATTGAAGTATTTCTTGGGTATGGAAATTGCTTGAAGTAAGAAAGGCATTGTGTTGTCTCAACGGAAATATGTTCTCGATCTTCTCAAAGAAATAGGGATGACAAACTGCAAACCTGCGGAGACACCGATAGATCCGAATAAAATGCTCAGAGAATTTACACAGAGCCCGCCAATGGACATTCCACAATACCAGAGGTTGGTAGGAAATTTGATCTATCTCTCACACACACGTCCTGATATCACCTTTGCAGTGAGTATGATAAGCCAATTTATGCACTCACCTCAAGAAGAGCACCTTGATGCAGCATATAGAGTTTTGAAGTATTTAAAGGGCGCGCCAGGAAGAGATTTATTCTTCAAAAAAGGTGAGACTCGCAGCGTCGAAGTATTCACTGACGCGGATTGGGCAGGTTCCATCGTAGACAGGAAGTCAAGTTCAGAGTATTGTACGTACGTGTGGGATAATCTAGTTACATGGCGGAGCAAGAAACAAAGTGTCGTGGCAAGGAGTAGTGCGAAGGCAGAATTTCGAGCCATGGCCAACGATATTTGTAAAGTTCTGCGGGTTCAACAGATACTACAGGAAATAAAGCAGTCTATAACTCAGCCACTAAAACTATATTACGACAACAAAGCTGCCATCAGCATAGCACACAACCCCATACAGTATGACAGAACGAAGCATATTGAAGTCGACCGACACTTCATCAAGGAAAAACTGGATGCCGGTACCATCTGTATCCCCTACATTCCGACAAAAGAACAAACTGCAGATATCTTTACAAAGGGACTATTCAAAATAGTGTTTGAGAGACTCATAAGTAAGTTGGGCATGATGGACATCTACGCACCAACTTGAGAGGGAGTGTTGGAAATAACCAACAGTAAGATATTTCTCAAATCAGTTAGAATCTATTTGTAACAGAATCTGTTTATACTTAGTTAGAATCTGTTTGTAACAGAATCTGTTTGTAACAGAATCTGTTTATACTTAGTTAGAATCTGTTTGTAACAGAATCTGTTTGTAACTTTCTTATTGTTTTCAAGGCTATAAAAGAGTCTCTCTGTATACTGAATTTAAAAGTAAGAAAGAAAGTTCAATTCGCTTATATATCTGAACCATTCTTGTCAGTATGGATTTTCTGTAGGTTTAACATATTCTTTTCAAGCACGTCTTGGATCCAGTGATAGCGAACATCGATGTGCATGGACTTCGAGAAACTTGGATTCTTTGTTAGATGGATGACACTCTGACTGTCATAATGAAGAACAAAAATACTTTGCTCAACACCCAATTCTTTCAAGAACTGCTTCATCCATAGCAACTCCTTGCAGCCCTCGGTTGTTGCAATGTACTCGGCCTCAGTAGTTGATAGGGTTACACTTCTGCCACTTGGACTGCCATGACACAGCTGCCCCCGCAAAAGTAAATAAATATCCAGAAGTCGACTTCCTAGAGTCGATGTTGCCCGCCATATCAGCATTGGTATATCCTTCCAGTATCGGCTTACCACCTCCAAAACACAAGCTAGACTTAGAACTGCCTTGGAGATAGCAAAGTAATCCATTTAACGGCCGCCCAATACTCCTTGCCTAGATCTGCAAGGAATCGACACACGACGCCAAGTGTGTGCGCGATGTCGGGCCTCGTGCACACCATGGCGTACATCAAACTTCTAATAATAGATGAATAAGGAACTTTCTTCATTTCTTTCTTCTCCTCGATCGAAGGGCTTTGTCTTGAGCTGAGCTTGAAGTGATGTGCAAGTAGGGTGGAGACTGGTTTTGCTTTGTCCATGCCGAACCTTGCAAGCACCTTCTCAACATAGCTTTCTTAGGATAGCCACAACTTCTTTGTACTCCTATCACGAGAGATCTTCATCCCCAAGATTTTCTTCGTTGGACCCAAGTCCTTCATTGCAAAGCACTTACTAAGCTCGGTCTTCAATCTTCATCCCCAAAATTTAACTTAAAGATTTCCTGCAATTTGATTTCCATTATAAAGCTAACTCAAGACCTTAAGTGTCAAGTTAAATTCATGTCCTCTCATTGTAAAATTCAGGTTCTGAACTCGGGGACGATGATTGGCAATGCTAGAACCAGTGGAAGTCTCTACTTGCTTAAAGAAGGATCACATCTCAATAAGTATGCATCTAGTCTGTGTTTTCAGTCCATGTTTGTTTCTCGTGACAATGAATTAATTATGTTACATTTTCGTCTAGATCGTCCTAGTTTCCATTATATATAGTATTTGTTTCCAAAGTTGTTTCGGAATAAAAATTCTTCTCAATTTCAATGTGAAGTTTGTGTTTTTGCCAAACAAAAAAAGGCAATTTATCCACTTCGACCCTATAAACCTTCAGTACCGTTTGCCTTATTCCATAGTTACATTTGGGGACCATCCCGCGTTTTATCTGTCTTCGGAAAAAAATGGTTTGTTTTGTTTATTGATTATCATACTAGAGTCCTTTGGGTGTTTTTGCTAAAGAAAAAATCAGAAGTTGAACAAGTTTTTAAAACCTTTTATGCCATGGTTGAAACATAGTTTAACACAAAAATTCAGAATTTTCGAAGCGACAATGGACGAGAATTTTTTAACGAAACCTTGGGAGATTTTTTTGCAAAGAAAGACATCATTCACCAAAGTTCTTGCATTAACACACCGCAACAAAACGGTGTGACTGAAAAAAAAATAAACACATTCTTGAAATTGCCAGGGCATTATCATTCACCAACCATGTTCCAAAAATATTATGGAATAAAGCAATTTTAACAGCAACCTATCTTATTAATAGAATGACCTCGAAAATTCTCAATTTAAAAAAACCTGTTGTCTTGTTAAAATCCCTTTACCCTCAAAACCGCCTTACAATCTCGGATCTGTCATTGAAAATTTTTAGTTGTACCGTGTTTGTTTACGATCACAACCCCACTAAGGGTAAACTTGATCCAAAATCGAAAAAATGTGTTTTCATTGGCTACGCCACGAATCAAAGAGGGTATAAATGCTTTGATCTTTTATCAAATAAAATATTTATGACAATGGATATGTTGTTTTTTGAAAATAAACCTTTTTTTAAGCTTCCTCTTCAGGGGGAGACAAATAGTGAAGACTCGGTTTCCATAAAAAATAGTCTCCCAAAAATAGTCAACTTAATCCCACATACAAATTCACAAGATCTAGATTTTTTAAATCAAGACATTTTGGACCAGTCTTTTGAACACCTGGCAAATCAAAACAGTGAAAATTCACTGGACACTCAAAATACGGTTCTTGAAAACTCAGAAAATATGTCTGTTGAAAACTCGGTTCCTTTATTAGAAAATCCGGAAAAATCCCATAAAAATAGGAACACACCACCGACTCCTAAAACAACTTATCTCGTGGATTTAAATCCATCAGATACTGATGTGGAAATTAAAACTTACAAAAGGAAACAACGTGAAACAGGTCTGGAAAAACACAACAGAAACATTTAATTGAGATAGATCCTTCTCCAGAAGTAGAGGCCGACTCTGTCCAGCCCCACCAAGAATCCGACTCGAGAACAGAACCGGATCACAGTGAGCTGGATCTTCCAATAGCCCTTCGAAAGTCCACAATGTCATGTACTAGTCGTCCCTTGTATCCAATGTCAAAATTTGTGTCCTCAAATAATCTCTCACCCAGTTTTTCAGCCTTTATCTCTAATGTGTCTGCTGTGGAGATTCCAAAAACTGTACAGGATGCTCTGAGAGCTCCAGAGTAGAGAAAGGAGATTTTCGAGGAGATGAATGCACTTGAGAAAAATCAGACTTGGAACACGGAGGAGCTGCCGAGAGGAAAGAAGACTGTAGGATGCAAATAGGTATTCACACCAAAGTTTCGTGCAGATGGAACCCTAGAACGATATAAGGCGAGACTCGTTGCTAAAGGGTTCACTCAAACATACGGGATCGACTACACGGAGACTTTTGCACCTGTGGCTAAGCTAAACACGATTCGGATCTTACTATCAGTTGCAGTAAATCTCGATTGGCGACTTCAACAACTAGATGTGAAGAACGCGTTTTTAAATGGAGACCTGGACAAAGAAGTGTACATGGAACCTCCGCCAGGGTTTGAAAAAGGGTTCGGCTCCAAAGTATACAGATTGAAAAGATCACTTTACAGTCTTAAACAATCTCCACGAGCTTGGTTCGAACGTTTCCATCAGTTTGTGAAAGGGCAAGGATACAATCAGACTCAGGCAGATCACACCATGTTCTATAGAGTCTCGAGACATGGAAAAATTGCAATACTAATTATTTACGTTGATGACATCATTGTTACGGGGGTGACGAGAAAGAGATCAACCGGTTAAAAGGAAAGGAGTTCGAAGTAAAAGACTTGGGAGAATTGAAGTATTTCTTGGGTATGGAAATTGCTTGAAGTAAGAAAGGTATTGTGTTGTCTCAACGGAAGTATGTTCTCGATCTTCTCAAAGAAATAGGGATGACAAACTGCAAACCTGCGGAGACACCGATAGATCCGAATAAAATGCTCAGAGAATTTACACAGAGCCCGCCAATGGACATTCCACAATACCAGAGGTTGGTGGGAAATTTGATCTATCTCTCACACACACGTCCTGATATCACCTTTGCAGTGAGTATGATAAGCCAATTTATGCACTCACCTCAAGAAGAGCACCTTGATGCAGCATATAGAGTTTTGAAGTATTTAAAGGGCGCGCCAGGAAGAGATTTATTCTTCAAAAAAGGTGAGACTCGCAACGTCGAAGTATTCACTGACGCGGATTGGGCAGGTTCCATCGTAGACAGGAAGTCAAGTTCAGAGTATTGTACGTACGTGTGGGGCAATCTAGTTACATGGCGGAGCATGAAACAAAGTGTCGTGGCAAGGAGTAGTGCGAAGGAAGAATTTCGAGCCATGGCCAACGGTATTTGTAAAGTTCTGCGGGTTCAACAGGTACTACAGGAAATAAAGCAGCCTATAACTCAGCCACTAAAACTATATTACGACAACAAAGCTGCCATCAGCATAGCACACAACCCCGTACAGTATGACAGAACGAAATATATTGAAGTCGACCGACACTTCATCAAGGAAAAACTGGATGCCGGTACCATCTGTATCCCCTACATTCCGACAAAAGAACAAACTGTAGATATCTTTACAAAGGGACTATTCAAAGTAGTGTTCGAAAGACTCATAAGTAAGTTGGGCATGATGGACATCTACGCACCAACTTGAGAGGGAGTGTTGGAAATAACCAACAGTAAGATATTTCTCAAATCAGTTAGAATCTATTTGTAACAGAATCTGTTTATACTTAGTTAGAATCTGTTTGTAACAGAATCTGTTTGTAACAGAATCTGTTTATACTTAGTTAGAATCTGTTTGTAACAGAATCTGTTTGTAACATCCTTATTGTTTTCAAGGCTATAAAAGAGTCTCTCTGTATACTGAATTTAAAAGTAAGAAAGAAAGTTTAATTCGCTTATATATCTGAACCATTCTTGTCAGTATGGATTTTCTGTAGGTTTAACATATTCTTTTCAAGCACGTCTTGGATCCAGTGATAGCGAACATCGATGTGCATGGACTTCGAGAAACTTGGATTCTTTGTTAGATGGATGACACTCTGACTGTCATAATGAAGAACAAAAATACTTTGCTCAACACCCAATTCTTTCAAGAACTGCTTCATCCATAGCAACTCCTTGCAGCCCTCGGTCGTTGCAATGTACTCGGCCTCAGTAGTTGATAGGGTTACACTTCTGCCACTTGGACTGCCATGACACAGCTGCCCCCGCAAAAGTAAATAAATATCCAGAAGTCGACTTCCTAGAGTCGATGTCGCCCGCCATATCAGCATCGGTATATCCTTCCAGTATCGGCTTACCACCTCCAAAACACAAGCTAGACTTAGAACTGCCTTGGAGATAGCAAAGTAATCCATTTAACGGCCGCCTAATGCTCCTTGCCTAGATCTGCAAGGAATCGACACACGACGCCAAGTGTGTACGCGATGTCGGGCCTCGTGCACACCATGGCGTACATCAAACTTCTAATAATAGATGAATAAGGAACTTTCTTCATTTCTTTCTTCTCCTCGATCGAAGGGCTTTGTCTTGAGCTGAGCTTGAAGTGATGTGCAAGTAGGGTGGAGACTGGTTTTGCTTTGTCCATGCCGAACCTTGCAAGCACCTTCTCAACATAGCTTTCTTAGGATAGCCACAACTTCTTTGTACTCCTATCACGAGAGATCTTCATCCCCAAGATTTTCTTCGTTGGACCCAAGTCCTTCATTGCAAAGCACTTACTAAGCTCGGTCTTCAATCTGCCAATCGTGTTAGTATCCTTGCCGACAATAAGCATATCATCGACGTACAACAATAATATAATAAAATCATCACTATAGAATCTCTTAATGAAAACACAATGATCAGAGGCAGTACGATTATACCCATGTTCTACCATAAATAAATCGAACTTCTTGTACCACTTTCGAGGAGCTTACTTCAAACCATATAAGCTCTTCCTCAAATGACAAACCAAATTCTCCTTACCTTTAACCGTGAATTCTTCATGCTGCGCCATGTATATCCCTTCCTCCAAATCACCATGAAAGAAGGTTGTCTTCACGTCTAGCTGTTCGATCTCCAAGTTCATACTGGCCGCAAGTGATAACACAACCCGGATAGATGTCATCTTGACTACTGACGAGAATATCTCTTCGAAGTCAATACCCTTCTTCTGTTCGAAACCTTGCACAACCAGTCTTGCCTTGTAACGTAGTTGTGAGCTCCTGCTTTCTTGATTCAGTTTGAACACCTATTTGTTCTTCAAGGCTTTCTTCCCCTTAGGTAACCGAACCAGCTCAAAAGTATAGTTTTTATGTAAGGATTCCATCTCTTCTCGCATAGCTTCCCACCATCGGTCCTTATCCTGACAGTCTTGAATTTCTTGAAAAATTTCTGGCTTATCTGCATCAGAAAGCATAACATATTCATTGCTAGAGTACCTTGTTGATGGCCGACGTTCTCTTGTTGACCGTCTTGGTGTTGGAACTTTAGACGGCTGGACTGGAGTTGGCCCCTCCTCCTCGTGGTCATCGGACCGATATCCACTTCAACATTACTGACCTCGGTCACATCATCTCCCTCGTCATCATGCACCTTGGAAGTAGGCAGTGGTTCCACATCTTCGATCACTTCTGGAGAGGATTGCGACGTCAGTTCCTATGACGTCAGTCTATCTCCTTTCTTGATGTTTTCGAGGGTTTAGTTTTCAAAGAAAACCATATCTCATCTTCTAACTAGCTTATTGCTTTCTAGGTCCCACAACTCGTATCCAAATGCATCATATCCTAAGAAAATACACTGCTTTATCTTGGCGTCGAGCTTCGCCCTTTCATCTTTGGGTATGTGTACAAATGCACAACAACCGAACACCCTTAGATGCTTGTAGGATACTCCCTTTCCTCTCCAAATTTTCTCAGGAGCCTCATCGCCCAAAGGAACCGATGGAGAGAGATTCAGCATATCGACCACTGTCCTCATTGCCTCGACCCAGAATGTCATTGCTAGCTTTGCATGTGATAATATACTCCTGATTTTTTCCATAATGATACGGTCCATACGCTCGGCGATACCGTTCTATGGAGATGACTTCGGACATGTCCTTTCATGTCTTATGCCATGACTCTTGCAGTACTTATCAAATGTCCTAATATACTCCCCACTATTATCCGTGAGAATGCACTTGAGAGACCTTCCCGTCTCCTGCTCAACCATTGGATGAAACTGCTTGAAGATGTCCACAACTTGACTCTTCTGCTTCAGCGCATACGTCCATGTCTTTCTGGAGAAGTCTTCTATGACGGGAACAAAATAGATGGTATCGTTGAGTGATCTATCCCCCATTTTACAGATGCCAGAGTAAACCTTCTCCAAAACACATCTTTCTACAAGATGCACACTTGATAAATGGAACACGAGTTTGCTTGCCAGCTAAATAATGTACACAAAGACTCAAATGTGTAACTTTCTAAACATGTAGGAGATTTCTCTTGGCAAGTGCTTGTAGGTCTTTCTCGCTCAAATGTCCAAGCTGCCGATGCCATAACTCCATGGCGAGCCTTGCTCGACAGTATTCACCAAGGCATTATATATCTTGGTCAGCGTCTTGTAGAGAGTACACTTCTTTCCATGTGCCACGATAAGAGATCCCTTGGTAAGCTTCCACCGTCCTTTACCAAAAGTGTTGATGTAGCCTTTCTCGTCCAACTTGCCTATAGAGATTAGATTCAGACAAAGGTCCGGAACATGTCTCACCTCCTTGAAAACAGCTTTGCAGCCCAAACTGGTCTCGATCTCGATGTCGCCAATTCTCACAATCTTCGACGTACTCTCGTTTCCCACCCTAACAACGCCAAAGTCGTCGACTTTATAAATTGAGAAGAACTCTCTCCGTGGGGTCACATGATAGGGTGCTCCGGTGTCCACCATCCAATCCATATCCGTACATGTGAGGCATATGCAATCATCTTTATAGGCCGATATCATGAGAAACTGATCGACCTCGGCTGGAGCTGTCGTCACTTCTTCAGATTTGTTCTCGACTTTTCCTTTGTGCTGCTTCTGGTCCTTCTTGAACTTGTGACTCCTTCAGATGTGTCATCTTCTTATAGTAGAAGCACTCGACATTCTTTCTCGGCCTCGACTTGCTTCGGGACCGACCTCGATTTTGAGGTTGCCTTTGCTGACTTCTCCCCCGGTTCTCTGTGACAAGAGCTTTCGATGATGAGGCCCCCAAGGCTTTCCTTCTCGTTTCTTCATTCAGCAAACTCCCGGTTACGAGGTTCATGCTAACCACATAGTCGGATGCCGATTTGCTCAGAGGCATCACCAATGTATTCCAACTATCCAGCAAAGAGCTGAGCAATAACTAGGCCTGCAACTCATCATCAATAGTCATTTTCATAGAGAAGAGGTGATTAATAATAGTTTGCATTTCATTCAAGTGCTCTGAAATAGAACTTCCTTCTTTGTACTTGAGATTAACCAACTTTCGGATCAAGAAAGCCTTGTTACTCGCCATCTTTTTTTCATAAAGACCTTCCAACTTCTTCTAAAGAGAGTGGGCCGAACTTTCTGTGGATTCGTGATGGAACACATTATCAACCAACCATTGTCGGATAGTACCGACGGCTTTACGATCAAGCTTCTTCCAATCGCCTTCGGACATCTCACCAGGCTTGGCGGCGTCGCTTAGCAAGGGTGCAACTAGATCCTTGCAAAATAGCAAGTCCTCCATTCGAGATTTCCATATCATCCGGTTGCTACCATTAAGACTGGTTATTCGTGTGGTGTTTGTCCCCATGACTATCTGTTCAACCTTGGCTCTGATACCACTTGTTATAAATTGTTAGACTTAATAAGAAAGTAGAGTAAGCAAAGAGAACACGGAACACACAATATTGTTTACGTGGAAAACCTACTCAATGTAGGGAAAAAACCACGGGACCTAGTCCAGAAAATTTATCATCCACTATGAGAATAATGAGATTACAAAGTCCGTCTCTATCACATTAGAGGATCATCAACTTAGAGTTTTTCACTACAAGAGTGGATTACAATAAGAACGAACTCACCAACACTCCACCGACGGTACACCTTTGACATCTGGGTCCTTCACTCGTCGTATTGAGTGGATAGCTTCACTTGGATGAATTTCAAGTGGATGTTATTGGATTGATGTTTAGATGTGTTGGATATTGGATGCCTTAAGGATGCACCAAGGAGAGGCTCTATTTATAGGTGGAAGCAAGGCTCCTTAGTCAAGCAATACAATTGCTCCCTTCTTTTCCCAAAGCCAACAAACTCCAATTTCCAAAGTTCATTAACCTCATTTTCTAAGAGTAATACCAACTCTCAAGAAGCTCATCTTTCATCTTTTAAGAAATATTAACTTCATGGGAGGATAATCATGCACACCATGCATGCAATTTTGACTAGAACACATTCACCCATAAGGAGTGAGATTTCAACATTTTCTTCTTACTACTCCCTCCGTCCCTTTTTACTTGTCATTTTAGAGGAATGCACACCGATTAAGAAAAGCGTTATCACTTTCTTAATATCACCAATTAATCTACCGCCACATCATCACTAAAGAATCATTCCATTTCTGTTCTCAACTATCAAGAAAAGTATTATTACTTTTTTAATATCAGCAATTAATTTTCTACGCTATTTTTGATATTGTATTATTTATTGATATCTTTATCATTAATGATTTCCTCGTTATTTCAAAAACGTCGAGTAAAATGAGACTTTTTTCAATCCAAAATGACAAATAAAAAGGGACGGAGGAAGTATGGTTTGTCAAATTTAGGAGGAAATATCTAATGGGAGTCTGGGACAACCTTATAGGCATTACATACTCCTCAATAATAAAAATAAATATTAGGGTATTATTTAAGATAAATCGTAATGATTAATTGATATGGGACAATACTCACAATGACTTATAAGCAAAATGACGGGGGGAAATGTCAAACTAAATTTTCTTAAAATTCCATGAGCCATCAACATTTTTCTTATAAATATAATTTACTCTTAAATCGCAAAATAAATATCAAGAGCTAGGTCACTTGCAAATATATACCTTAACCATCCATTAATTTTATATGTAATAGACCCAACGTTTAAAATCTCAGAATCCGTATCGATATCGGGCATTCACTTTTGGGATTAGAACCTGCCATCTCGGCCGTCTAAGATCGGAAGTATCGAGTTTTTGTTCCATAGACCAAAAACATAAATAAGTTTGTGAAATTCTTTAAATATATAGTAAAAGCAACCATAAAGAATTTGGCAAATTCTTTAGTAATTAAATATGTCTAAAATGGCTGTTTTGACACTCGGTAAAAAATACCTACACACACACACACTCTTTGTATTGATTTCAAATAAACTGTAGCCCAATAACATATTAATAAACATACTGACCCATTAATAAACTAATACTAGAACCCTATCACTCGAATGGTAAACCCAATATAACTATGTATTGGATGGCATCGGTAACGAAACTCAAATGGTCATTTTGTGGCAAACCTGTGTCAAATATATAGTGGATTGGGCGCCTCAGAAACGGCCATCTTGTATCGGAATCAGCCAAGATTTCAAATCAAGTGTACTACAATTTGTACAATTGTAAAACAGTCTTTGGTATTAAATTGAGAAGCGTTAATTTGTGTTATTTGTCTGCAGCCGACTTAGTTAACGGTATTGATTTGCAATTTATGATGTTTATCTTGTTTGGTGAGGTCTTCCATGTTAATGCTTATATTGTAGTAGAAAAAGGATAACATTTATTACTCTGTGTACTATCTGAATTGTCCTATATGTGTCTAGTTTTTGGGTAATAGTGGATACAAGGGAGTGATGGCATAATTACAACAACAACAACAACAAGGGAGTGATGGCATCATTGAATAGAGAAAATCCCTCCTGAAATTTATTAGGGGCGACAAGCCAAGTTTAATTGGTATATATACATTGAGAACCACACTTAATTTTTTTTAAAATGTGAATAAAACAAGATTTTCGTGGGAAAAATATAATTCCAGTAGGAAAAATGTCTCATACTATTGAATGATATCATTTATGTATTTTTCGTACAGGTGTACAGTCTACTGATTATGCATTTATGAACTGGTTTTAGCCTTTGGCAGGCAACATGCTCGTTTTTTCCATCGTCCATCTAGTTTATACTCGTATGGTCTCGGTCTAAACATTGTGGAAGTTGCTGCTTTGAAGACATGTGCAAAGAGAGATATGTTGAAATTGATGGGTTCAAAAGAAATAGAGTCACTCAAGCAACGCTGGCGAGGTTCCTGGAAGCTCTTTTTAAATTATTTGACAGCGGTCGAAGCATGCAACCGAAGGGAGAAGTCTCAGGAAATCGCAGGCGCTACATTTAGTATTGTTGTGGCCTCAAATGGCATTGTTTATTCTTTTGGGAATAATCACGCAGGCCAACTCGGCCTTGGCACCATCGATGAGGAATATAAGCCAAGACGAATCAAGTGTGTTTTGTGTTATTAATGATCTTGGTTCATGGAAGAACACAAATTAAACATTTTGTTGTTGTTTTGGCAGAGATTTGCAAGGTATTCGGATCGTACAAGCAGTTGCTGGACTTGAAAAGACAGTGCTAGTCACCGATGACGGCAAAGTTTACACATTTGGAAAGAAAACTTATGCAGATTTGTTTCTCCCGGATACTATACCTGAATCTGTAGATATAGATAAAATTGAGTTCACACCACCTATTGAGAAATCACTTCTGGATATATTTGTAGTTCAGGTATCGATAGGGAACTACTTTGCTGCAGTTCTTTCTAGAGAAGGGAGGGTGTATACTTTGCTGCAGGTCTGATAGCCCTCGTCGAACCATCAAGTATACACGTTTATTAGCCTGTATTGCAGACATCCAACAATCTCGATCGGTTTTTTCTCATTGTACCCCCGTCGAACCATCAAGTATAGTTTTGTCCTCTTTTCCTAACTAGCACATTTATTAGCCTGTATGCAGACATCCAACCATCTCGATCGGTTTTTCTCATTGTATCCTCTATGAAAACTACTATAACTTCTTGTGAGTACAACATTGCTTATCCTGTTCTTTTCTTTCAACCTTGTAAGGATTGCCGCTCATCCATCTCGACTTTCTTATTTTGGTTGCGCTCATTTCTTAGACTTCTTTTTTTGCCAAATGCGAGCGCAAAAGGCCCTAAAATTTATGTGTTAAAATAAAATTGAGTCACAAAGAAGAAAATAGCTTTGATGTTGTTTCCGTGTACTTTTCCTTAGACATCTTGGTTCTTAATCACGCAACATTTTTGAGCCATACAGCAGTTCTGGACTTGAGCTTGTCTTATTTGTAATGTTTACTGTTTGTCTCTTTGGGCTTATCTATGCTTTATATGTTAATGCAATTCCCTATATCAAATAATATATCAAACGACGTTCCTCTTCTTTTTAACTTTTTCCCCTTAAAGAGTTAAATGCCTTGGAGTGCTTCTATTTTGTAACATTTCAGAAAATAAAATATTATTTTTGGAATTTAAATAAATAAAATAATAAATTTCATGAATATTTTTAAAAATATGAGAATTGATTTTTAATGAAATGGTATAATTATATACCAATTGTTTGGAAAATATTTGGAAAACTTATATCAAATATTGTTTTTGAAAGAAATTATGCGAATTGAGCATTTATAGATTATTAAATAATTATTTGTATACAAGTTTAATGCTAAAATTGATTAATATTTACTAATTATTCATTAAACATGTTTATGTGCATGATATGCAACAAAACATGTTGCATACACTTGTTACATTTTATTTAATATGCACCATGGTTTCTCCTCTTTAAAATGATTTTTTGTTTTAAAAATATAAAAGAGAAAAGATAAAAGGAAAGAAAAAAGAATTTAGATGAGAGAGAGAGTGTGAGATAACTTGTGTCATGTGAGGGTGAGAGAGAGAGAGTGAGAGGCTTCTACACATTTCTCATACCTTCATCTCTTCATTTCCTCATTTCCTCTTCTTCTTCATCTCTTTCTCATCCTCCTCCTCTACTCCTATGGCTACCCAAAACTCAAACAAAACCTTATACTCCCTTCAAAAAAAATGTGTACAACCTCACTACAAACCACTTGGATGAATCAAGTTGGAAGTTTGGGCACTTTGGGCAACCCTAGAATTTTTCCTTAGTTGCCAAATGAGGTATAACCCTTCACTTCTAACTAAATATTTAGTGTTCCTTGCATTTTATACTAGTTTAGAGTTAACCAAGCGTGGTTTAGTGAACCTTGAGAATTCCTAGATGAGGGTTAGGGCTTTTCATGAGTTGTGATGGTGTATTTGAGAGTAATTAGTGACCATAAACCTGTTAGTGCTATTCTGGACCAAACTGAACATTTAAAAATCCAAGATTTGAGTTTTGTAACCTTTCCGATATCGGTTTTGTGAATTTTTTGGGACTACAGGGAATCTGGTGTAACATGGGATGATTATAGGAAAAACAAACAACTTCATATATCTAGATAGACCACTAGGAGACCATCACAGTGAGACGAGATCCAAACTCCAACTTAGGGCCGGCGAAACCGGGGAATATGGGTATTTCGTCGGACCATTGTTAGGGTCCGGTGTTGGGTTTTGGCCTATAACACACACACCCTATAACTTAGCTCCTGTAATGTTGGTTTGATCCCTATTTACTTGAGTAAGAATCTGAGAGCACTTTTGTGTTGGTTTTAACTATGTTTTCCGATTTCTAAAACTTGGTTTTGGTATTTGAATTGTGGATTTGGTCGTTGGACGTTTGTACGTCAACGACGAGGGTTTTATGGTTGTTTTTGCATGCGTAGACCATAGGTTATAACCTATGTGCTTTTCGTATGCCGCTTTAGTTTTCGTATTCGATACGTGTTTACGATATAACTATTGAAAACTATAGGTACCCGTGTGGACTTGATACAACAAGGGAAGAGCACGGCGGCATCAACTTCGGCAAGCGAGAATCAAGGTGAGTAGATGTATATCTACGGGAGAAGTCGGGTGGACGGCGTATAGCACCCCCGCAACAGTAGAATAGGGTATTATTATATTAGTAAGTTTGGATGCGATATTTGGATACTTAGCGAATAGAGTATTTAGAAGACCTTAGGTTAGATTAGATTGATTTAGGAAGACCTATCTAAAGGATGATTACCTTGGTGGCGAATCGCAGGTTATACGTAGTCACACACACGCACACTTGATTTTTGTGTATATATGTTTGTGTGTGTGTGTGTGTGTATGTATATGTGTGTGTGTGTGTGTATACATATACACGGGTGATGAGGATAGCATATGATATGTGGAGTTGAGTCGATATGATCGGGTATGATGCCGTGAGATTTGGATATGTGATTGAGTCGTGATATGATATTATAATGGATCGTTGGACGATATGTATTCATACATACGATGATATGTGAGTTGGTAATATTTGAATGTACGAGACTTTAGAACCGTACCCATGATCATGATATTGTACGATGATGATGCCGTACGAAGGATAATAATATATATGATTTTGACCCGTACCCTTCGATTTTGAGGATGTCGTACGATGGATATTACCATACGAGACGTATAAGATGATTGATCCGCACTCTTGACTCGAGAATGCCATACTATGTATTATACAGTACGTAACGCTATGAGGCTGGATCGCCGACTACTAGGTATATCTACTCGGAATATATGTAGATTTTCTTATCCTTCCGACCAGTTTCTTAGTTTAGTCTTTTAGTTGTTTAGATGGATACTAGACTAGGCTCGAGTCAAACCTATTTTCAAAACTAACGAGTCGTGAGTATTTTCAAAGGACAACCCGAGGGATGCTACGGATTTTTCAAAGGACGTATCTTTTCTCAAAAATATCGTAGCCCCTACTTTTCTAAAAACCACGATTCGTGCTATTTCAAACACTAAAACCGTATGACTCGTACACCGATATGTATATTGATTAATGTTACGTTTGCTATTCACTTTTCTGTTATATTTATGTTGTTCTCATTGCATTGCATATTTATTGCATCTGTTTCTTTAGCTATTATGAATCCCGTCTGTTAGGACACCGGCACCATTACCGATGATGCGTATGTTCCACGTATACTTGCCTGCCGGCTCACACACATCATCATCGGTAATTGCCATGTCACGTACACTTTAGAAAACGTTACTTCATTGGTATAACCTGCTAGCTGGTAGCTTCGACACATTATTAGTATGTTTGCTCTCATATGCTAGTTTAGATATTGCATTCCTTACTTAGATACCCCATGCATTTATATATTCATTCTGTTATGCAATATTGTGGGGCTTTATGCCGATATTCACTGTTTATTGACTCATGATTTTGAGATTTTGTATTTTCCATGAGATTTCTGGATCTGGGGGAAAATCGCAAGAATTTTATAAACTTATTATCATTTTAAAAATGTAAGTTGCGGTTTTCTCGTGATATGATGTATATGGCGTCCACCATGAGTTTTCCTGATTGAGTTGGTTTTCGAGACCCAATTCGAGGAGTAGGATGAACAGTTTCGGGTACATGGTGGACCCGGTAAGGTACCCGGGGCAAGAAGCTCGAGTTGTAGACGATGAGCCTGGCAGGGGAAGTGTAACACCCGGTCCCTTTTATACCGAAGTCCGTATTTTATTACTTTAGAATTCCATTTATTCTATTTACAATTTTATGGGTTTTATTTAGAAATTATTTATTTATTAAAACCCTTTCTTTAAACCCACATCCTATTTTCTAACCTATTTTTCCCCTCAGCCACTACCCATTTTCTTACCTAGTGTTATAAAGAACTAAGCCCGGCCCATTTCTATCTTTTCCTTAATAGATTTCTTTTCTTTTCCCTCTGGCCTAGAATCCCCAAGCCCAGCAAATATTTTCTCAGCCATTTCTTTAGTGAGCCTTTCCTCACTTATTAGATATAAGGTTCCCTATTATTCTTAAAACCCAAACCCTATATTATCTCATTTATTTTCATCTAATTTTCCTTAATTTCCCTAGCCCAAACTCGCCTCAGGCCCGCTCCCATTTTCCAATTAATTTTTCTTTTTCTATTTAATCCTTCCAGCCCGTTTCTCTTCTTATAATCCTTTTAATTTATTCTTCAGCCCACTGATCCACTCAGCCCAGCAGCCCGAGCCCACAAAATATATTTAAACCATTTTTCTTTATTTCTCGGCCCGGCCCACTCCTTTTAATCCCAATTATTTTTCCTAATAAACCCCGGCCCGGCCCTCTGGATCCAATTTCCCTTTAATCCCTTTGTTTTTCTCTGGCCCAGCCCGCTCCCTACAGTGGCTTCTCCCCCAACGTTCACTTCTCTTCCCGCGCACGTTTCCTCGCGACCACGTCGCCGCGTTCCTCGCTTCCACCAACGCCTGCGCTCGCGCTGCCGTTACCCCACGACGCGCACCCCCTCTCTAACCTCCGTCGCTCCCGTTCTCTCTCACTCGTTCTCTTTCCTCCTTCCTCTTTTCCCCTCACCCCCGTCACCTGTGCACTCCGTGCTCCCACCATCGCCGCCGTCGCTACCCTCCTTTCTCCTCTCTCGCTCACCCGCAGCCGACCTCCCTCGCTCTCTTCTCACCCACCAGCACGACTCCTCTCGTCCTCCCCCTCGTTCACCCAGAACCCCCCTGCTTCGAGCCCTCGCCATCGACGCCGCGACGATCCCCTACGTCGTCGTCATCCCTCTCTCTCTTCCTCTGCAACCCGACTCCACCCCGTCGACTACACTGCACCCCTCATCAACGGCATCATCCCTGATACCACTACCCACTTCCCTCTCTCTCACTCTGCCTCTCTCTCTCTCTCACTCTGTTTCCCTCTCTCACTGCCTTTCTCTCTCTGTCCCTCTCCCTCACTCTCTATCTCGGTACTCTCTCTCCCGATCTCTCTCTCTCTCTGAGTTCTGTTTCTCTCTCTCTCTCTCTCTTACTGAGTTCTCTTCCTCTCTCACACTCTCAATTCTCTCTCTATATATATCTCATTCTCTCTCTCACTCTCTCAGTTCACTTACCCTCTCTCTCTCTCTATAACACCCGCTCTACCGTCCACCACAGCGAGCAACTCCACGTCAACGAGCACCACCCTCACCGACACGACCCCAACAACCAAGCCGCCGCTGCCGAAACACGAGTTCGAGCCAAATCTAGTGCCGTGCCGCGCGTGTGTCGCGCGTTCGTGGCGTTACCGTCAGCGTACAACCCCGAGACATTCTCAGGCAAGTTTTTACTTGCTTTCATGCTATTCTCTATATGTTACAAGTCAATATCGTATATATATCCCATGTTTGCCTTATGTTAATTATTACAACACGACTGTTCGATACTTGTTCTCTAAGGAAATCTTTCCCTAATTTGGCGGAACTAAACGGTATTGGTTGGCCCGTATAATTGTGAACTTAGTGTATGAATTTCGCTGTATGATTTGATCGTTAAAGGTTAAAACAACTACCCCCAAGTTTAACCGTAAAACTGAAATTCTATTGTACCTGAAAACCGTTAAATTCACCATAAATCCTATACACACTAGAATGGTGCGTTCGAGGGCTCAATTCGAAGCCGACTCGACTAACTTTAACCCTATATCAGTTTCCGGACATTCCTGTACTTAAATTGTAAAGATAATCAGATCGGAGTGCGACTCTGGACTGCAGTCCGGAGTTACTCCAGTTACCGCTAGCTGTTCCGTAATGGTTACCTCAGGATTTCCTTAACTTATAAGTTGCGGAACTCCATTGTTATTTATAGGTGAATCTGTTAGCTAGAGAACACAATTAGTTTCATTCTATTTCGTTATCATTTACTATTTAATCTGTAATTTAAAGGATCGGGACACATAACAGTCCCAACAGAATCAGAATTGACATATTAGGGTTAAACATTGTATATCTCCTGACGTGCAGATGCGATTGAAGATCCGTATGTTGCGTAGAAAACCTTACTGAAAACCCTAGAATTCATCCAACTGTAGCGTCGCTAAAATCTGATCCCAACTGGGATTAAAATGCGTTGCGAAATGGACTTCTGATTCTGAAACCGGATTTCCAGCCGCGTGCGCTTAAAATGAAATGATTATAACTAATGATCCTAGAACCCGATTGGCTTGAAAAAAAATTCTATGGATGGATAACTGAACATACTAATTACTACCTGTTTATCTTTTCGGCCAATTATATACGTACGTTTCATGATAAATCGTGCAAGAGAAAGAATGCTGTTTCATAATAACCTCATCATGTTTATATACTTGTTCACGCATCATATCATACTCATATTATCGCAGTGATTACCTAGTGATATCGT
This sequence comes from Agapanthus africanus, assembly GCA_030015575.1. Lineage (NCBI taxonomy): Eukaryota > Viridiplantae > Streptophyta > Magnoliopsida > Asparagales > Amaryllidaceae > Agapanthus > Agapanthus africanus. The sequence continues at coordinate 32,243,727 of CM057338.1, forward strand.
GCATTTACCCAGTGTTAGATTTTAGTGATGATTGTGGCAAGTACGTCAGTATTTGTGTATCCGTGATTAAGTGAAAGTGATACGTACTTGTGCACAATCAGTGACCCTATTATTCTATTGCATTGTGGACGTCTGTGGGATGCGTGCACGTGTGACTAATAAGTGGAATGGGACATTTATGGAAGCGTTTGCACGGGTGTCACAGATAAGACACCAGACACTGCCATTTATCTTAGGTATTAGTCGGGACGTGCTTGATGGAGGTCCTGCCTCCAGTTCTCGCGCAGACTTATCACGGATCGATTGGTATTTAGATTGATGGTTAGCGTTTGATGTAGACCTCGGGGTGTGGGGTAGTTTAAGTGTGAGTTCAACAGAATCTTGGGAGTCCCATGCCGGCTTATATATTTAGGGAGTTATATGGAGATTTACAGGGTATGTGATATATACACCGTGATACACTCGTTACATGTTGGGCCCGTGGTCCCTTGCCCTTGGGTCCTACCCTTGGGTGGAGGACACTCGCGAGTGGTTGACTCTCACACTTGGACTGACGATAGGCTTATTGACCTGTGTAGTGAGACTTAGAGACTGATAGGGTTACTGTCATTTACATTCCTTATATACTGTGTTGACATACATGACATATCGTTATACTGCTTTACTGCTCCGCTGCATTGATTACTGCACATTCATATTCATGCTGTTTTACCGTTATTCACATCTATTACCACTGTTAGAACTGTCACTTGATTTCATATATATATATTGCTATTGTGTCACTCTGACGACCTGAGTATGCATGCTCAGTGTGAGGAGAAGATTTAGCTTGGACCAGAACTAGACGTGCATCACAGACTTCTTGTTTTGCCCTCCCGAGTTATATTCTTTTGTTCTACTTCAGGTCAGTCTTTACATTGTTCCTTTCAGTTACTGCATTTCTCATTACCTGCGCATCATCTACTGTTTACCATGAAAAGCTAGAAGCCGAAGTGTTACTACGGCAGGACTTTTCCTTGACCGTAGGAGCATGGCTGGCCTTGTCTACCCCTCGTATTCCGTATTTTGGGAAGCGGGGCGTGACAGGAAGACTACCTACTGGTGATATTTGGCGCGGCGGATATCCGGAGGATACCGACCGTAGTCGTGAGATTGGATGATATGGGCCGATCTGGACTGACGGAGCCCGGGATTTGAGGATTTTGTGTCGATATTTGACACGGATTTCTGTCGATTTCATTGATGATACTCCAGTTTTTATACTAAAATCTTACTGAGATAAGAACATACCTTTCTCATACAGATATATTCTGATTTCATTCTTGATGCATTCATACATTATACATATGACATGTTGCTACTTGAGGCACTGACACGAGTACTTGGTATTACACTTATACTTAGATTATTACCCTTACCACTACTAGATGTTTCAGTGTTATATTTGAGTATGTTACTGTATGACCTAGGAGATTGTCATACATGCGATTTCTACTCGGTGATATCTTCTGCTCACGAGTTGGCAACTCATCCCCATTGTGCCACAGTTTCTTGCAGGTTCAGCCGTACAGGTTCCGATGCGGCTTGCCGGTACATCATTTCTTTCGGGTGATTGCTTGGTAAGTGGGTTCACTTGTATCGTGACCACCGTTGCACATGTACTTTATTTGTTGTATCTAGTTAAAGCTCTATCAACCAGACTTATATATTTAGTAGACTTAGATGACCACGGTTTGTATATTCTTTCGGCCTTAGAGTCACGCTTATGTATTTATTATTGTTTCTGGTTTTCCTGATGTTTAGTTTTCATTACTTTCTTTCTGAGTTTTGATCCTCGCCTTCGACGTTGTATATTTGCTTTACTTGCGTGGTTGTTTCCGCCATTTGGCGAAGAGCTAGCTCCCGTTTGGGGATGCCTTGTATTATATTGTTGTACCATTTTCGGATTAAGTTTTACAAAGGAGGTGATGCCCAAATTTTCAATGATGAAAATGTTTTAAAGTTAGATACAAAGACTATGTTTCATATACTATTACTTATATACTTAAAGAAAGAACTTGATTTCATTATACCATTCTTTCAAAACTCCACCTACACTATTTTTCCTAAAAGGTTTAGATTTCTGGGCTTTTGGCTTACTTGAATTAGGTGGGGTCCTATAGACTTCACATGATTCAAGTGCCAGTCACGTGCCTTTCCGGGTCGTGACATATTTCTTGTGAAAGAAGTCAGAATTACTCCATTTTACTAAAGCAGGCAGTGATAATTGTTAGTGATATATGCCCTAGAGGCCATTATTGTATCATACTGGATTGTATATTACATATCGGATGCTTGGGATATTTCACAGCTATAATAACAGTCTTGCTCGATATGGTAGTATGCTACTTGGTTTGGTTCTACCTCAATATGTACATGTGTTTCTTTTAGCTTATCGCTTATACATATTGGTAGAGCTCTTAGGATTTTTGCTTGACTACCAGCGTTGTGATGGCAGTCACACTTGTGAGGGTTGGGTAGTCTATAAACACATCCTTATACAGGTCCGTAGTCGTTGGATTATCGAGACGGGACATCGATACTCCGGAGTAGACTTGTGAAAGAAGTTAGAATTACTCCATTTTACTAAAGCAGGCAGTGATAAAAAAACAAATAAGAAGGTAATTTCGTGTGCATTTACAAAGTTTGGTTTAATATTCTAGAAAACCTGGAATCCATTTCATCTTGTATCATAAGATAAAACGAATCACCTGCTCATTCAAGTTCATGGTCAGACTCCAAAATTTATTGCTTTATTTAAGAGGGTCCACCTGCAGCATTTCAAAAAAGAAAAAGAAAAAGAATGAAAAAGAAGAAGAAAAACTGAATGGTGCCATGCCATACCATATAAACTCACAAATTTTCTTATTGAAAATGCATCATAATCGTCTCTTATAATCTAAAAAGTGTCCACATGCATCCTGAAAACAATATTTTTTCTCATATTAAATTCCATAAATGGTTTTGTACATCAGGTCTGTATACTCTATGGGCCGTGGTTTAAGGGGGACACTCGGTCATGGCACCTATAGACATGAGATGTATCCACGGTTGATCAATCACTCTCAGGCTTAAACCTGAAACCTATATGCATCTCAGTTGGCCCTTGGCACTGCGCCGTTCTGGGCCAGGGTGGGCGTGTATGTATCTGGGGGTGGGGCCAGTACGGTTCTTTACGCCATGGACAGACACAACAACAACCGTTAGTTCTGTTCAGACAACCTTTGAATCTGAAATTCAAAATGTCAACTCTGTTACTAAGTCAACTCAAGATGGCCCAAGCGCCCAAGTGCCTCATCAAAGACAATAGTAAATAAATGTTATAAGCCTGCTAGAAATCAGGCCCACTTGGCTCATTATTTACTTTATTCAAGTTATTACTTAAATATTGGGAACTATTATAAAGACTTGGGTATTCGTCTCTCCATCCGATGTGGGACTATTTCCCACATACATATGCAACCAATATATTCAAACTACTAACAATCCCCCACTAGTTTGTATATATTGGCTGCAATCACATCTCTCTCGTGATAAATATTATGCATAAAGAAAGGTATCTCTCGATTTAAACCTTCCATTAGTGTATATATATCAATCGTCTAACAAAGTTATTGGTGCCCGCAGATTAAACCAAAACTTTTATTATTAGAATTTGAAATATAACACACACAATATTCATCTTATTTTCTAAGAGGTTTATAACTGCTTTAGCACTATTATGGCCATGTGCTACTCTTATACTTCATAAGCATTTACAAGAGAATACTTCATATCTCTTGTTGAAGCGGCATCACTTCTATGCTAATATAGGTGGAATTTCCTTTATTATATCCCTGTTACTGTGAATATTTAAAAATTAAATAACTCCATTGAGAGCTTTCGCTCATCCTCTTTATCGTAACAGACAGCACTAGATACTTATTTATATAAGAATGAGACATCTAGTGCAATACAGGCACATGACAGTAACTTGTTATTACCCATTGAACTATTAAAATTAGTTTTTACTAATTAAAGTTGGGTTACCATTACTGGTGCCAAATTGTAAATGTTTAAGTCACATTCCAATTGACGTATTCTTTACCAAATCTCTAGATAATGCCTTGGTAAAGAGATCTGCTAAATTCTTTGCAGATCTCACATAAACTATGGTAATTATTCCATTAGTTATTAATTCTTGAATATATTCATGCCTTAAGCTAATGTGTCTAGATTTACCATTATAAACATTATTATAAGCTCTAGACATAGTCGCCTCACTATCGTAATGCAAGAAAATAGATGGCATTGGTTGTGGCCATAACTCTATATCCAATAATAAATTTCTCAGCCATTTCGCTTCCTTGCCGGCAACAGCCAAAGCGACGAATTCAGATTCCATTGTTGAATGTGTGATACAAGTTTGTTTCTTAGAGGCTCAACTAATGGCACCGCCTCCAATTGTAAATACCCAACCTGTTGTGGATTTATTATCACTTGCACTTATGATCCAACTTGCATCCGAATAACCTTCTAGTACTGCAGGATAATTGGAATAAAATAGAACAAACTCTTTTGTTCTTTTTAGATACCCAAGAACTCTACTGATGGCCTTCCAATGATTAGTACCGGGTTTACTGGTGTATCGTGATAATTTGCATACTGCAAAAGCTATATCAGGCCTTGTACAATGCATCGCATACATAAGGCTTCCAATAGCGCTAGCATATTCTAATTGTGCAATTATATTGTCACAATTCTCATTTAATTTCATACTCGGATCATACGGAGTAACACTTTATTTAATATTAAGATGTTGGAATTTATTTAATAATTTCTCTATATAATGAGATTGGTTTAGCACAAACCCTTCACTATGTTTTTTCACCTTTATTCCTAAAATAGTATCTACTTCATTCAAATCTTTCATTTTGAATACTGAAGTTAAATACATTTTTGTTTCATTTATTCCAATCATGTTTGTACCAAATATCAACATGTCGTCTATATAGAGACATATGATTACCCCATAATTCTGATTGAATTTGGAATATACACATTTATCCGCACTATTATGCTTAAAACCATTTGATATTGTTGCTTTATCAAATTTCTCATGCCATTGTTTAGGGGCCTGTTTTAAACCATATAGCGACTTAGTTAATTTACAAACTTTGTTCGCATTTCCAGGAAGTATGAAACCTTCGGGTTGTTTCATGTATACTTCCTCATTTAATTCACTATTTAAAAAGGCTGTTTTTACATCCATTTGATGCACATATAAATTATATATTGAAGCCAAAGCTATAAGAACTCTAATGGATGTTATTCTAGCCACAGGTGCATAAGTATCAAAATAATCTATGCCTTCCTTTTGTGTGAATCCTTTAGCCACTAATCTTTCCTTGAAAGTTTGTATAGAGCCATCTGTATTTTGTTTTCTTCTAAATACCTATTTACACTTTATAGGCTTAGATCCTTGAGGCAAGTCAACCAATATCCAAGTATTGTTAAACATTATTCAGTCCATTTCGTCATCAATAGCCTCTTTCCAAAATGCAGTATCTCTTGATGACATTGTTTCACTAAATGTTTTAGGATCATATTCTATATTAAGTAGAATAAGTACTTTGTTAAGCACTTTGGTTCTATCTCCTTCAACGAGAAAGACTATTGAACGCGAATCAATAAAATCAGGACCAAAAGATTTTTCTTTCCTGATTCTTTGACTTTTTCTTGGTTCAATATTTTCATTACTTTCTCTTCTTTTTTCATTTGTAATTTTCTTAGAAGTGACTGCATTTTCATTATTATACAAATTAGAATCAACATTGTCATGCATAAATTTATTTTCAAAAAATTCAACATGTATCGACTCAATTATGACATTTGATTCTAAATCTAGAAGTCGATATGCTTTAGAATTCTGTGCATATCCAACAAATATACTTCTAATACCTCTCGGCCCTAATTTAGATTTATATGGATCAGTCACTTTATAATATGCTATGCACCCCCACACTTTAAGATAGTTTAAATTGGGTTTTCTACCATTCCAAATTTCATATGCTGAAATATGATTTTTCTTGGATGGTATTCTATTATGAATATAACATGCTGTTAAAAGTGCCTCACCCCAAAGATTAAAAGGTAATTTAGCATTTAAAAGCATAGCATTTACCATTTCAACTAAAGTCCTATTTTTCCTTTCGGCTAATCCATTGTGTTGAGGCGTATAAGGAGCAGTTCTTTGATGAATAATACCATGCATTTCGCAGAATTGAGAAAAAGAATCAGAAAAATATTCTCCCCCTCTATCACTTCTAAGGATTTTAATCCTTTTATCTTTCTGATTTTCTACAACTGACTTATACTCTTTAAATTTCTCAAATGCTTCATCTTTTGTTCTTAATCAATATACATATGTAAAACGAGAATGATCATCAGTAAAGGTTATAAAATATCTTTTTCCTCCTCTAGTTAATTGACCATTTAATTCACAAATATCAGAATGAACAAGTTCTAATAAATTAGTATCTCTTTCGATTTTAGGGAAATGTTTTCTAGTCATTTTTGCTTCTACGTAAATCTCACATTTATCATTATGATCATTTTGACATGCAATGTAACCATGTTTAGACAAATACTTTAAAGAGCGAAAATTTAAATGACATAGTCTAGCATGCCACAAGGAAAAAGAATACTCAACAACATAAGCAAACACGCAATTTATTTCATTAATACTGAGTTTGAACATGCCATCACAGGAATATCCCTTTCGTACAAATATACCATTCTTCGATATTACAACTTTGTCAGACTCTAGAACAATTTTAAATCCCTTCTTGCACAACAGATTTGCAGATACAAGATTTTTCCTCAAATCGGGAACATGAAATACATTAAGCAGAGTAAGTTTCTGTCCAGATGTAAACTTCAATTCAACACTTCCTTTACCGAGCACTTTGGCCGAAACGTGGTTTCCCATCAACACCTCTTCAGGTTCTTTCTGAACCGTGTAGGTTTTGAACATTGCTTTGTTATTGCATACATGGATGGTTGCGCCAGAATCCAGCCACCAATCTGCAGTTCTAGTTACCGCAGCCATATGCAATTCCGTAATCATGTCTATCTGCATGTCAGAAACCATAGCAACAAGTTCTTTGACTTCATTTTCTATTAGATTTGCCTTGTTGCTATTTTCTGATCCGAAACCAAGTTTTTTTCTGGTATTTCTGAATTTGCAATCTTTAATATAATGGTCTTTCTTTCCACAGTTATAACAAGGCCACTTCTTCTTTGAAAAATTAGATTTCTTAAAATTTTCCTTTTTCTGGACTTTGAAATTGTTCTGAAATTTTCTATGACCATTTTCACTGACATGATTCACTTTAGAGTTAGATTTAGAACTAAGAAAAATCATGTCACGTGCACGGTTCTCTGCCTCAATCTATAGATGAGTCTGAAATTGCTCTATGGTAAAATTTTCAGGAGAGTGCAGAATTTTCTTTCTGTATTCATTCCAAGTAGGAGGAAGTTTAGATAGAATCGCTCCAACTTGAAATGAATCAGGGACTTTAATTTCAAGTTCGCTCAGTTTAGAGACGAGAATTTATAATTCATGCACTTGATCCATGATTGGCATGCCATCAGACATCTTAAATTCAAAATATTTAAGCGCTAGAAATTTATCCGTACCTTTCTTCTCATTTTTGTACTTTGTTTCAAGGGCGCTCCAGATTTCCTTTGATGTCTTCATATTTCTGTAAAGATCATACAGACGATCGGTGAGGGAATTGAGAATGTAACCGCGACAAACTAGTTCGTCTTCTTCACGCTTGTTTTTCTCTATTCTGGCACTCTCGGCATCATTCGAAGTTGACACGGAATCTGGAATTGGCGGCAAGTTCGGATCGAGAACGTAAAATATCTTCAAGGCGGTCAACAAGAACACCATCTTGTCTTTCCATCTAGTGTAGTTGCTCCTATCGAATCGATCCAGTTTGATAACATCTTGGTTCTGAAAATGAATCTTGACACTTGAATTTAATTCTGTCTCCATAATATCACCTTTCGATTGTTGAGTTTTAGTTTGGTTAAGACAGAATTAAAAGCTTAGAGACGAGAATTTGTAATTCATGCATTTGATCCATGATTGGCATGTCATCAGACATCTTAAATTCAAAATATTTAAGGCGCTAGAAATTTATCCGTACCTTTCTTCTCATTTTTGTACTTTGTTTCAAGGGCGCTCCTGATTTCCTTTGGTGGATCCATATTTTTGTAAAGATCATACAGACAATCGTAACCGCGACAAACTAGTTCGTCTTCTTCACGCTTGTTTTTCTCTGTTCTGGCACTCTCGGCATCATTCGAAGTTGACACGGAATCTGGAATTAGGCGGTCAACAAGAACACCATCTTGTCTTTCCATCTAGTGTAGTTGCTCCCATCGAATCGATCCAGTTTGATAATATCTTGGTTCTGGAAATGAATCTTGACACTTGAATTTAATTCTGTCTCCATAATATATCCATAAGACAGAATTAAAAGCTTAGAGACGAGAATTTGTAATTCATGCATTTGATCCATGATTGGCATGTCATCAGACATCTTAAATTCAAAATATTTAAGGCGCTAGAAATTTATCCGTACCTTTCTTCTCATTTTTGTACTTTGTTTCAAGGGCGCTCCAGATTTCCTTTGGTGTCTCCATATTTTTGTAAAGATCATACAGACAATCGTAACCGCGACAAACTAGTTCGTCTTCTTCACGCTTGTTTTTCTCTGTTCTGGCACTCTCGGCATCATTCGAAGTTGACACGGAATCTGGAATTAGGCGGTCAACAAGAACACCATCTTGTCTTTCCATCTAGTGTAGGTGCTCCCATCGAATCGATCCAGTTTGATAATATCTTGGTTCTGGAAATGAATCTTAACACTTGAATTTAATTCTGTCTCCATAATATCACCTTTCGATTGTTGAGTTTTATAGTTTGGTTAAGACAGAATTAAAAGCTTTCAAACACCTAAAAAAATTAACACTTTTTGAAAGGTGATATTGCCCCACTTGACTCATTATTTACTTTATTCAAGTTATTACTTAAATATTGGGAACTATTATAAAGACTTGGGTATTCGTCTCTCCATCCGATGTGGGACTATTTCCCACATACAAATGCAACCAATATATTCAAACTAACTAACAGATTCCTCGCCTGTTTCCAAGGTTGTGGAAGCTCTCAGTAGAATCAAGGCTGTTCGTAGAGCAACAGGCCATTGCACCATGTTTATTGTCTCTGAGGATGGCGATGTCTATTCATTTGGATGGAATCAACATTCTAGTCTTGGGCACAATGAACAGGTTAGTGTACATTTGTAAGTTGTGTGTTTAGTTTCTGCCCTTGTACAAATTTATTGATTTTCTCTCTTTCAAAACTTTATCCAAGTTGGCAAATTTTCTTCAGGTTTAGTAGTAAAAAATGTAAGGGTTGATTGCAGATACCATCTTTCATGTATATCCCATTCAACAATTCATTGGTACATGACATCTCTTTAGTTGATCTTGATTACTCTAAGAAAAATGGTGGGGTGGGGGGGAGGGGATGATGTCATCGTTGACTATTTTAGGGGCGACATTTGATAGGTGCTAATAATTCATTTACAGAAGATTTATTTGAGGGTTGTTGTATGCAATTAACCCAAATAGAAAAATGAAAAGATTAGTGCAATTCTTTCTATTATTCCTCCAGGGTAATTAACATGAATGACCAACAAATGCTATCAGTTGTTTACAGACACCTTTGAGCTGTCGGAAAGTATAGTTAATCACCATTCAAGTGCTTAGTGTTATTTTGAAGGGTTATTTAATATAGTTTTTAATAAGCTTCTAATGGTTTAAGATTGCTTGATGCGATTTTAAAGGTTAATGATGCTCTGTAAAAGCCGGGGGAAGTTCAAGCTTTATGTAATTTACCCTATTTGTTAAGCAGAGCAAACGTTTAATTTTTACTGACCCGGAAGAATTATATAGTTTGAATCGATATACAAAACGATATACCAATGAGCAATAGCTCATTTGGTAGTGCATGGTTCGATCCCCGGGAAGTGGCCACAATTTAACATTCTCGGGGCAAATTCGTGGGTCCCCTGGGTGCATTGTGTGCTTGTGTATATTGTGTGCTTGGGTTAGGCTTACGGGTCAGTTCATACACACACAAAACGATATTTATCCAATTTACTTTGGTTTCTTAAGTTCCTGATCCTGAAATTTCCTGGCAAACTATCTGGACAATGAAATGATGATGGAACCAGAGCTAGCAACATCAATCAAGAAAGCCATAAACAATGAAAAAGTAGTACAAATCAGCACAAGCAGAACCTCTGATGATTTGGCTGGGCACACATTACTGATAACGGACGCAGGTAGGCTTTATGCATTGGGGTCAGGGGAATTCGGTCAGCTTGGTGTAAAGCTCGAAGATTTGAAAATGGGAAACCCAGAACTGGTCGATATTGATCTCAGCTAGTTGCTTTACTCTCTGTAAAATTAATGTTATTATGGAATTTTGGACAAGTGTCTGGCTGAAGATTTCTTTAGTATGCTGCAATGATCTCCTTGCTTCCATTTGATGAAAGAATGATTCATGTTGAAAATGTTATTTAACTAATATGTCCAAAAGGAAATCTTGCTATAGTTTACACCAGCTAGTTTTGATTCTTTCCCCTTATTTCACCGCAATTTATAGATCATACTGGACTAGTACTTGATACTAATATGGTTAACATTTTTGTACTTTCCGCTGAATTTGGTAGTTCTTATGGATATTGTGTTTTCGAGTTATTTTATTTAATTATATTTTGTTATGTTCATGACGAACAATGATCTCTGTAGTTGGTATGGGTTATTGAAAATGTATATCCTATTCTTTTCTTTTTTATTTTTCCAGAGAAGGCCTTAACCTGATGCATTTTCTTTCAGGCTTTGAGTTAAGTGCGCCTTTTCTATGGCAGGTGAATACAGAGGATGCAAATTGATTTTCAAGTTTGTACTAATTTTCAAGATAAAAATATTCATTCACATTCAGCAATTTTTATATGATGAGAATCACAACCATACTGAACATAATATTTTAAAATTTTGTCAACCTGGAGTTTGATAACTTCAACGTTTATCGAAATTTTGTCAGAGCACACTCATAGTTAACTAATAGTAATAGCAAAAGCACAATGCATCAAATCAAACTGTCATCTTGTACATGGTGTATAAACAGAAATCATCGTCTCCGGAACCGCTATCATACTCCTAGTCGCCCTCCTGTTCATCCAATATTCCTTCAGCAGCAGCAGCTTCATCAACACCATATGAAGGAGGTGCAAATATGACAATCTGGCCTCTCTCCAGCTCAAAGTATGGAGCCAATATGCTCTCCAGTGCAAATTCAGACATTTGAGAGTGAAAAAAAAAATTAATGGCTTGCTGGCAAAATTAAAACGATGCAATTAAAAAGATCATCAGACAAGTGATGTGATTAGAATGAATAAGTTCTAACTACAGGATATAGGAGATTCTGCAGCAAGTATATATACAATAAGGAGGGCTTCAAGGATTAATTTGTAGTGATAGGTTTGATTAGAAATTCGGAATTAAATATGGTGGAGCCACATATTAACGCCTTCGTGGACAATTCATGGGTCCCATAGGCGCGTGTGTGTTGTGTGGTTGTGTTGTGTGCATAGAGGTTAGGGTTTATGGACCAGTGCCAAAAAAAATTGTCTTAACATTATAAACAAACCCCATACATATATATAAATACTAGAAATTGTAATAACTCATAACTCCTGATATTACATGTACTTAGTGTAAATAAATTCATTACATGTAATTTTAATTACCGTTACTTAATGATATCAATTACTCTGAATAACTCCAATTAAATCAAGTTTAATTTCAATAAGTACTATAATGAGAATGGTTTCAATATTGTCCCAAATGTTTTAAGGCCTTCAATGAATTGGATAAATGGTACAGGGATTCTTTCAGCGCTTAAACTAATCGTTTGCCTTCATGAGTGTCGCTATAGCATAGTTGTAAAACCTTTTTGCATCTGAGCGGAAGTCTGAGGTTCGAACCTTGCTCAGGTTACGGTCTAATTATTCAAAAATAAATGATATAAAAAAAACACGCACACACGATGCTCGATCTTCAGGTGGAAGCAGTCGATATGTCGATGGCAAAGCACCCCTCCTCGGTACATTTATGACCAGATCACAAATCTAAAGAATCGAAACTATCAAACTAATTATTGTTTGCTCAAATTAGGCCACATCCAATCAATTAATAATTATAAACGACGACGACGACGACTTACATGAAAAATCTCCACTACGACGGGACACGTATCGTGAACGAATAGGAGCTGTTTGGGTGTGAGGGTATAGCTTGTGATGTCAATAATCAGCCGTCTCAGCTCCCCGTGTTCATTCTACTCGTAATAGCAGCGAAATCGAGGGATTTGTCATTTTCGAGAAAGATGACACAAACCTAAGACATGAAAAACTAGCTAGCTAGGGTTAGGGAGCTGTTTTTATATGAACAAGATGTATACAGCCGATCGTCATTTTGATTGATGAATGATGGTCGAATTTTTCTATCTCGCTTTAAGAATCTCATCGCACCATCTTACCATATAGCTCCTCTCTCCCCCCCCCCCTCTCCGAGAGAGAGAGAGAGTTCGATTGGGATCCTATCAGAAGGATTTGATAACAAATTCTTCCTACATTTTCACCATTAGATTAACTTATTGAATGCACAAATCCCAAAATTAATCTAATAGTGAAAAAGTGGGAAAATTTGTTTCAAAATCCTTCCAATAGGTTCGTAGTCGATATATATATATATATATATATATATATATATATATATATATATATATATATATATATATGAGTGCTCTATTGCAAATCGGTCCGTGTTTTTAAGAAACGGGAACTCCCGATCTATGACATATTTTAACGATCTGATCCGTTCAAGTTGATCATCCTACCCTCAACTTGTATGAAAAGTCAAACGATTTAAACACCTTTAGCCTATGTATTGATGGGTACAAAAATGAACGTATTTCGATAATGCAACATAAACTTCATCCAATGCATATGTTAAAGGAATTTAAATTCTTTGATTTTTCATACACGTATATTTAAAGGTAGGATGATCGACTTGAACGAATCGGATCGTTCAAATATGTCGTAGACCAAGAGTTTCCGTTTTTAAAAAACGCGGACCGGTTTACAATAGATCACTTTCATATATATAGAGAGAGGGGGGAAGGTGCCATATGAGGGAATATCCTCCCATGGTGTAGAAAAATACACCCTCCATGATATTTTTCGACGATCGACACCTATCATCATCATCTTTATCATGTAAGATATGGATACACTAAATTTCATGTGATTCCATCATTTTCTCACCGTTGATTTAGTAGATGTAAAATTAACGGTTTACCGACAATAGAACTTTTTACATTGCTAATTCAACGATGCAAAAGTTATGGAATCACATGAAAATTGATATATCCACATCTTACATGATAAAAATGATGATGATGGGTGCCGATTATCGAAAAAAATCGTGGAAGGTGTATTTTTTGACGCCGCATAAAGAAAAAACCTCTCAGGGCCTCTTTTCTTCATTATTCTCTCACACACACATTTATATAAGAATGAAAGGTGCCATTCCTCCGGTGGCATCGAAAAAATACACCCTCCACGATTTTATCCGACAATCGGCATCCTTCATCTTCATCCTTATCATCTAAGATATGGATGTTGGGGTCAAAAATTACAACCCGGTTGACCAAGTCAAAGTCAAAGTCAATCCCAAGTAAGCGGGCCCAAACTCGGGTCAAGTGGACTCATGCCCAAGTCGAGCCGCACGGCCAACCTTTCCCATACCAAAATGAAAATTATGTAATAAATAATTTTGATATAGTTTTTATGAATAAATATAAGAAAAATTGGTATAAAGCCAAATTTTTGTAAACCCATGCCTCATATACAAAAGAATGAGGTATGGGATAGGCAAGATGTCATTTTGTAAAACCCAATGGGCTAAGTGTAAACTTGTAAGCCTATATAAAGCAACATTAAATAAAAAAAAGAATTGATTCCCCTAAAAAAACTAGGGTTTCTATGCCTGCTTCTTCCTCAAGATTTTAAATCTTCTTCCCTTTTTTTAAAATTAAATCAAGAGTTTAACACATCTTTTCCCAAAAAGAAATAGTTTTTCACCAGAAAACCCTTGAAGGGAAGCTCGAATCTTCCATCAAATCCCCAAAATGAGAGATTTTTAAGTCTCACCTCTTTTTCTCTAAAATCCAGCCAGCAGAAAGGAGGAAGAAGAAAACCCAACTCTAAAACCCCCATTTTGGGAAGATCCAAGGCTCAAGAGAAAACCCAAGGCTCAAGGGAGAACAAATGGGTCCCCTTTCATCATCTCCGAAATTCTCAAAGGAGTTTAACTCCACAAATATATATATATATCCCTTTTTCTAGGAGTTTAACTCCAAAAGTCAATCGGGAAGTACAACTTCCTGTGCAGGGGCTAAGCTTCTCTTCCGTTTTCTTTTTTTTTAGGAGTTTAACTCCAAAAGTCAATTGGGAGTACAACTCCCAGTACAGAGGCTAAGCCTTTTTTTCTGCGGGCGCCCAGCGCCCACGCGCCAAGCACGTGAGACGCTGGCGCCCAGCGCCTGCATGCCGGGCACGTGAGACACTGGCGCCCAGCACCCACGCGTCCTTAGGACACTTTCACCCCTCTTTTCCCACATGCTCCACACTAAAAATACCTTCTTCGTTAGAAAAAAATTAAGTTCGCATGACCAGTTTGACCCTCTTTTCCCACACGCTCCACGCTAAAAATACATTTCCCCGCAAACTCTGCAAGGTCCCCAATATATCCAAAACCCTTCGAAACACAACACACGCACACGGTACATTAGTTCACATGACCAGTTTGACCCATCAATCGGAGGTTTCTTCGCTTCAAAATCAAGGGGTAATTAAGGGCAGCTTAATTCGCGGCTGCCGGAGACTCGGATCTCCACAATCAATAAACCCCAGCCTATCCTAGACAGAGAGAATTTATACATGCCTGACAAGCACGCATATTTCTCATCTCAATAGGGTGACGAAAAACACCCTACAGTGGATACATCAAATTCCATGTGATTCTACCATCTTTTACCGTTGAATTAGCAATATAAAAAGTTCCATTGTCAGTAAATCGTTGATTTTGCACCCACAAATCAATAGTGAAAAAGCGGTAGAATCGCATTAAATTTGGTGTGTCCACATCTTAGATGATAAGGATGAAGATGGGTGCCGCTCGTTGGAAAAATTGGTGGAGAGTATTTTTTCGACGCCATAGGAGAAAATTCCCTTCTATGGCCTCTTCCTACATTATTCTTATATATATATATGGGGGGTGGGGGTGGAGCAGTGATTTTATGAGGTCCAACCTCATTTCTTATTTTGAGACCCATTTTTCAAACACACAACCGTCGTATTTTTCATCGATCCACACCGGTCATTATGATTTACATATGTTAAATATATTATGTATCAAATTTTACAAGATTTGGAGATCTCTAACACATCCACCAATTGATAATGTTTTTCATTCATCGTAAAGCCATCAATTTTTTAGTTAGTTTGATGGATTAGTTAGAGATCTCTGAATCTCGTTAAATTTGATACATACCCTATTTAACATACGTAGATCACTATGACCGGTACGGATCCGTTAAAAACACGGGAGATTGTGTGTTTAAAAAATAGACCTCAAAATAAAAAATGAGGTCGGACCTCATAGAAACAACTTCATGTATGTGAGTGTGAGTGTGTGAGAATAACATAGGAAAGAGACCATAGGAGGAATTTCCTCCTGTGGCGTCCAAAAAATATACCCTCCAAGATTTTTTCCAACGATCGGCATTTATCATTTTCATCTTTATCATATAAGATGTGGATTCTATATGATTTTACAACATTTTCATCATTGAATTAGCAATGTAAAAAATTCGATTGTTGGTAAACAGTTAATTTTACACCCACGAAATCAACGGTGAAAAATTGCAATATCATATAAAATTTGATGTATCAACATCTTAAATGATAAAGATGAAGATGATAAATACCGATCGTTGAAAAAAATCTTGGAGGGTGTATTTTTTCCTATGTCACGAGAGAGAATTCCTTCTTATGACACCTTTCCTCAATATATATGTGTGGGAGGGGAGGGAGTGATTCATTCCAAACCGGTCCGTATTTTTAAATCATTATATTAAATCAAATATTCATTGGACCTTGCCATTGCTGCAGCTGATGGTCATCTGCCGAGGATCCAAGGGCCTGCCGGCGTGCATTCCCATGAAATCGTAAAAGCCAATGTCGAAATCCTCGCGTTCGACGTATCCGCGATCAACGAGCATCTCTCCAGCAGTGCGCAACACAGCGAAGTGGTACTTGCAGTACTTCTCTTTTCTTTCCCTCGTCAAACGATGATGCCTCTACACCATCTCTTTCTCTTCCACAACAAACTCCAGCGCCATCACAATTTATCAAAGAGAGTGAATTGGTGGAATGAAAAAATGAAAGGAAAAAAAAGGCAACGCATATATTATGAATATATTTCTTTGCTGTTTATACACCATACGTACCAAGATGCTAATCACTGTAATTAATTGACAAATAAATGTGTAGCAAATTTGTAATATTTTGCACTTGTGCAATGCATTTCAATAATGTCCGAATTTTTAAGGCCTTCAATGAATTCGATAAATGGTACAGGAATCCTTTCAGCACATAAACTGACACTCCACTTCTAATTCAACTATTTGTATTGTTCAAATTCAACTTCTAATAACAATTACCAATTGAGCTTAGCTCGGTTATCAATTTCCTTTTCAATGTGGGAGGTCGCAAGTTCAATCTGAGGATATTTCCAAAATTATAATAATAAAAAAATAAAATAAAATTCTAATAACAATTGATAGAAACTAAACAATAAACACAATTCCAAACATATAGAATAGAAGGTTTATTTCATAGCAAGAGCAGCACAACTTTAGGAGTATAATGTAATTGTAGTGTATACACCATGTTTGTAAATCAAATTCTTGCTTTAGCATAAATAAATAAAATATAACACTACAAATCATCAACTACAAAATGCGTAAAGATTTGTAGAAGCGACGAATAAATAAACATATGGTGTGACATTTTCCATCAAGAAGATCGTCAAGAAAAAAACAAATGCAAATAAAAGTATCCAAAAAAGAACAAGGGAGGAATTCAAAGAAAATTTAAGATTAATGATCGAATAAACTACAATATCAAATGTGTTGAGAATTTTATACCCATATAGAGGTTTATCCATCTTATATCTTATACCCATACGCATCCCATAATTTCCCCGACGTGGGACTGTGTTATCCACATTCTCAACAGAATGGTTATGGCATAACAAGCACCGTTTAGGCATGTGTAATGCATTTGGAGAGGTAAAGCACTAAGTTAATTTACTCTAGAGTTAGACATCGAGACCAAAAGTAACAGCGGATGGAAGTTGGAATGGCATGCCGGATATACCGAGAGAGTAAGCATGTCTATGTACAAACAAGATGTCGATCCGGAAACAAATAAGTCTAATTAAGTAGACTTAGAAGTCGGAAATCAAGAACTCCGTAGTACGACCCTTGTTATCGCATATACAGAACATTTTGAACGACATATATAAGCGTGAGCATTGAGTCTAATAAATATTAATGAAGAAGCAACACATAAAAAGGAATCGAGCATTGATTGTAAAGAGAACAAACAACAAGGAAATGGGAAAACACCCGTAGGGTGTTTGTGAACCATAGGTAAAAATAGACGGGTATTTTCCCTAAGCTTTGAGTATGCTACTACATGAATGGCATAGATGAGAAAAGGTGGTCATTATGAACCCCTTTCATTATAGCGAAGAGGTAGGTTAGTAAAATGAATTTTGACATGAGCCAAGAGCTAGGATCTTGTTACTTCCTTTTGTGTTGGGCAATTTTGCAGTGCACTGCTCTTGCACCTCAATTCGGAGGGTCTGCTTCCCTAAGTACCGCTCTCGCAGTCGACTATTATGGGTGGATTCAAGATATGCCAACTAATGTTACACCACCCGTTAATTAAGCAAATAGTCCACCTGGTTATTGTCATGACTTCCCGATATTCGAACTGGGTGGAAACTTGCTGGACCAGCCACATAATTCAATATTTCCCGGGCAGCAAATTCTGGATCAACCTGGACCAAGCGCACCTCGACTCGAAAAGTTTGCTTCCAGCAATATTGTTTTCACACTTCAATTCAGAGGGTCTGCTTCCACAAGCACCTCAATTCGAAGGGTCTCGCTTGTGGAAGCAAACCCTTTGAAGTGTTGTGCGAGAGCAGTACTTTGAGGTGCGAAAGAAGAACTTGTGACAGCAGACTCTCCGAAATGAGGTGCGAAAACAGTACTGCTATAAGCAAACTCTCTAAGTCGTGGTACGCTTGGTCCGGGTTGATCCAGAATTTACTGGCCGGAAAACATTGAATTATGTGGCTGGTCCAGCAAGTTTCCACCAAGTTCGAATATCGGAAAATCATGATAATAACCGGATGAACTATATGCTTGATTAACGAGTGGTGTAACATCAGTTGACATATCTTGGAGGCATCCATAATAGTCGACTGTGGGGAGTATTGTTGAATCTTCTCCTTGATTATTTTCTGCCATTATCTTCTGTAAAGAAAGGAGAAAACCAAAATGGGGCAAGTTAATAGATAGCAACAACAATGGCATGAAGCAAACAATTATAGAAAAAGCATAAAGATTCATTACATGACCTTTTAACCTAGCTATTTATACTAATAAACGCCAATTGTTTAATTCAAGATGTTGACATAAAAATGACATATACGATTTATCTTTATTTTTCCTTTTTCAAGTCGTTAATGGTGCAACGGGCCGGGGAATGCATTTCCACCAGGAATCAGTGCATTCCTAACAAAACCTTAAAAAAAATAACTTATAATTTTCATGGTAGGGTGGTAAGAAAGATGAATATAGAAACAAATTACCAAGCTTTGTTATAAATGATTATTAATACAGTTTAGGTTATAAGGTGATATTGATATTGTTGAGATATTTTGATGCTATCGACCATCTCTCTCTCTCTTTTCCCGCTTCTTTAACTTATTTCTATTCTAAAATCTATATTGAGTTTATTGGTTGTGTGTATATAATTTATTTTTCAATGTGTTCTACTTCTACTCAATTCGTTGATAAGGCAATCAAGAGAGGCCACTTAGTTGCTAAGAAGATATATAACTATTTTTGAATATTGAGGAAATATGTGCGCGTGTGATAATTATAACTTAATTTGGAACCATAAACTATCCTTATATTTATACATAATCAAAAACCACTTTAAACTCATCCTTATATATCACTGTAAAATAGTTAAAACAAAACAAAAATAAAGATTATGTTTATTACAAAATATGGAAAAATAAATTTGTATAATTGTATAAGCATAGTCACATAATTTGCGAATAACTCACCGAATTCATGAATAATTCGTGAATTTTTGATCGGCCCATTAATTCTCCGATCTAATGCGAACGCTTCGAATAATTCACGAATTATTCACGGATAATTTAAATAAACAGCGAATAATTCGCAATAACAAAACTCAGCGCCTCATATATTAATTTCTTGCTCGAAATCCTTTCCGGACATTTTCCGAATACTTGCCGAATCTTTTCCGAATACATGCCGATTTTTTTTCCAAATAGTTCCCCGAATCCGAATTTTCGAACCCGCCGAATTTGTGACTATGTGTATAAAATCTCAAATGGCAAAATAAACTATATGTCCATATTAGATCGTGGAATTTTGATATTATTATGCACAGAACAAAGAGATTCATTGTAAGAAATTAATCGATTTCAACATTTATTTTGGGGGGAAAATGCACAAAATATATTTGCAGCAATGAAGAAGTATTTTACATTCACGGTTTCTAGAAGCAAAATTTAACAATTTGTCACAAACATTTATTAAATCATTTTATTGGCTTTTCTCTATACTTAATCTTCCACGTATGGAAATTCAACAGATTCTGTACCTAGTGAGCAGATCGTCGGCGAGAGGTGGCGGGGAGGGAGGGAGGGAGGGAGAGAGAGAGAGAGAGAGATCGTTGGCGATCGACGGCGAGAGGTGGCGAAGAGAGAGATCGTTGGCGACAGGAGAAAAGGCGAGTAACCTAAACCCAAGATCCTAGGGTCTCACTTTCGTTTTTGAAAGTAGAGAGAGAGGGAGAGAGATGCGCCTGAGAGGTGGGTTTGTTAAATTATTTGCAGGTTGCATACAGTTCGGATACCAAAATTACCACGGAGTTAGCCGGGGCTTCTTCCTCGAGTCCTGTCATGATCGCGCACTCGACGAAAGAGCTTTACAAGCGGCATTGCCCTATCCGTATCCGCTTTTTAGTTTCGGATATGGTCCGATAAGAAATATTCATATCCGTATCCGGAAAAAACGGATACCGATACAAAACGGCTATTAAAGAGACCGACACATCGGATATTTTTATAAATAACATGTAATATAAAAACATATAAATGTGAATCGAAAATGTGTATGTAAAAAAATGACTGAAAAATATTTGATTGAGATAAATTTACATGAAAATGAATAATATATGAATAAATAAATATGCTACTAATACTAAATATGATTAGCGTATATTAAAACAATTTTATAAAAAAAATTAATGGAACTATATGTCATATTATTCTTTTAAATGCGATATAAAATAATTAAAAAATTCCTATGGTTTAAATAGGCATTTTAAGGGAAAAAAATAATATAAAAAGATATATTCTTTTGTATTTTTCTGCGAATATCCGGATTCACATATCCAGATATCTGTATCTGTATCTGGATTCACATATCCTGATATACGTATCTGTATCCAGATAATTTTACTAAAATTGTATCTGTATCCGTATCCGGCCAGATATTAAAATCCGTATCCATATCTAGTTGATATCCGGATGCAACCCCAAGTAAGAGAGCCCTGTAGGTATTGCCTATCTATATCTATCTATAGTACTGTATTAAACTGAAAATGAGAATTGGATTTTGTAGTCCTTATTTTGCTAATCCCCTGTTTAGACACTCAATTATTTTATTCCTCTCTTTATATTAGATATGTTTTATTATGATTGTGATGGTAGATTTAGTAAGAGAAGAGTGGTATTAGTAAAAAGGAACACGGGGAGTTGTTACAATAAATAAGAGAATGGAATATGAAAAGATGAAATTTTCATTATATATAATCACCTATCTTCATTATTATGGTCCATTAGTAGTAGGTGTTTTTTTTACTACCCTTGGGTAGTTTAATATTAAAATTATTAAAATAGGACAATTTGTTTTAAATTTATTAAAATAGAACGGTTTGAGCCCGATCCCACCCCATCCAAACAGAGGGCGGGTTCTAGGAACCTGTCCTCCCCTATAATGGGAAGAGGGCGGGTTCTGAACCCGCCCCATTTTTAAAAAAAAATTAAATAAAAAAACGAAATGAATTAAATATCCAATAAAATAATAAAAATTGTATAATATTATTGTTGTTTAAATATGAATCTTGTATACACTCTAATAACAAAATGAATCCGTCAAATTTATAATACAAAAAAATCATATATGTTTGTAAAAGTATATAACCATCGCTTTCCCTTTCCCTTTCCCTTTTTCCTTTCTCTTTCCCAATCCGAGGAGGCTTGACATACACCTATGCCTCTTGGGATGACTGGAGGACCCTCCCGTTTCTTAAGTATATGGCGGAGGCGTCGTCGTCTGCTCTTCTGCTTCGGCTTCGGCTTCAGCTTCGTCTTCAGCAGCATCTTGAACAGGCTGTTGTTCCGCAAATCCTGAATGTGGGATAGGTGTCGGATATGTGCTGCCTCCCAACAACTATATGTAGGACGAAAAATCCGTCTCCCAACTGAGTAGTTGTTGCGAAGAACATGTCTCGGTTTCATGCAGCTGTTGTTACACAAAACCTGGGCCCCATGGCTGCGCAAATCCTGACCCCAAAGATTGTTGTTGTTGCGCAAAACCTGACCCCCAAGACGGCTGTTGTGCAAAACCTGACCCCCAAGACTTCTGTTGTTGCGCAAAACCGGGCACCCAAAACTGTTGTTCCTCCGGTTGTTGCGCTTGTCCGGTATGCGAGGGTTGCTACTGACAGTATGGTGATCCAAACCACTGATCCTGCTGCTTTGATCTCCCTGATGCTGCGGCTCTGGTGCCGGCTCATGCTGTGGCTATGGTGCCGGTTCATGCTGCTGCTCCGGTGCCGGCTCATGCTACTGCTCTGGTGCCGGCGATAAATGTGGAAGTATATTATATGAACTGAATATACCACCAATATATGAGTCTACATTTGAAAATAAAGCCTGAGTATCCGGACCAGCATCAGTCGGATATGGATCCTGCATCATTGATTGTATATGATGCAACCCACGAGCCTGTCGTTACATTAGAAATAAGAAATAAGTATTAACTCATACCGCCGGATGTTAAAAAATAATATAATTTAAAGAATTCAACTTACCATTTCTCGTTCTACGTAGCCTCTAGGCTCGTACCGCTGAATGTTTGGGAAGTCGTTAGGGGGAGCAGAAAAATATCTTATGGTAACACACTTATACCACTGTAGATATGCATCGGTGGCGTCGGTGGTTGTTTGGTCACCTATTTGCTATAAACCAATATTACGCTGTCTATCCTCCCATCTCAGCAAATATTGATGATGATACTCCCTCCAATCACGCTCCGTCTTTTCTTCTCGCATGTCTCTCTCTATTGTCATAAGCGAAGGCAGCGGGACAGGAATATGTTGCAGTTTACTGAACTGTCGCAACACCCGGTCCGGTAGGTGCATGACAACGATATTAATGCAGAAGAGTGGGTATCGAGCCCGCCAAACCGGCTCTCCTTCAATACAAATGCCGGGTAATCCATGCAGACGATATGCTGTATAAGACGTACACGTGAACTGCGCAAATAATATAGTACCAAATTGTAATGAAAGCAATTTAAAATTTTAAAACAAAATTAATTACCTAAATTATGGTTATCTGAGTCGCCTCCATGCGATCCAACTCATCTCTATAGTACCTAAGTACTCGATGAGGAGCCTTATAAGCTTTCTTGTCATTTCACAAAGAGCCGAGAGGCTTTCCAGGGGTATCCACAGCAGTGATTTTAATTTGATCCGGTCTTCCCATACACATGTGCTCTCATGACCAAATCTATAAATAAAGTGTCAGATGATAAGAGAAAGAACCAATATTACAATTTTGCAAATGTCTAGCTGTTAAAAACAAGAATGTACCTGAAGTAATGTAATGCAGCCACAAATTTTATTCTTCGTTGGAGCACATGTGTAATACCCAGCCCCTTTTTATCAAAATCTGTATTTTGTTACTTTATAATTCCATTTATAATTTTAGTTATATTATTTAAAATTTTAATGAAATTTATACCTCCATTTTCTATTAACAATAAAACTCCTTTATCAATAAAACCCAAAACTTTAAAATTCCTCGGCCTGCTTCCATTTTCCCCCTCTAATTTACTCTTGCGGCCCAACAATAATCCTAAGCCCATTCATGTTTTTCTCCCATGAGTTTAAACCTATTTTATAGCCGGGCCCTTTTCTTATTTATTATTTTAGTTAAATACTTGGCCCGGCCCGCTTCCTTAATTCCCCTCAACTAATTTCTTTTTCCTCATTCCTTCGGCCCGGCCCGGCCCCATTTCCTTTATTCATTCTATATTACCCAGCCAAAACTTTCCACAGCCCGCCTCCTCACCTACCCGACCCGACCCACTAACCCTTTCTTCTCCCCAACGGTTCACTTCTTTTCCCGCGCGCGCTCGACCCAACTCCGTCGCCTCCGCCCACGCTCGTGCCACGTCGCTTGCGTGCGTTACCGCCCTCGACGCGCGACCCCGCCTCCACTACCTCTCCTCTTTTCTCACCTACACCCCCTTTTGCCTCAACTCGCTTCCTCTCCCTCGTCTCTTTTCTCCTTCCTCCTTATCTCTCAAATTCACCTCTGCTGCCACCACCCATTTTTCTCGACGGCGACGACCTCATCACCATGTGCAACCCTCACGACCTCTCTTCTCCTCTCCTTCTCCTCCACTTTCGACCACCGCCTGACCCGAGCTCCCTCGTACTCCTTTCAGCTCGAACTCACCGATCACCCAACTCTCCTCGCCCCACCGTCGACGACGACAACTGCACCGTCGACATCGCCACCATCTCCGCTCACTCCTCCTCCCCTCTTCCTCCACTGCCCGAGCGCCTTCGCCTGCACCCACTCACCCACACCCGAGCTCGACCATCCCTGCACACCACCCCCGCCGACGACGGTGACCTCAACTGCGACCGCCTCGTCCTCACTTCCCTTCACCCTCTCCTTCATCTCGCTGCCCCTCTCTCGATCTCAGGTCTCTCTCTCCCTGGTTCTCTGTCCCTCTCTCTCTTTCTCTCCCAGCTCCCTCACTCTCTCTGTCTCTAAACCCTCTCTCTCTGTAACTCTCTCTCTCATTCTCTCTCTCCACCTCACTGTCCCTCTCTCTCTCTCTCTAACTCTCAGCTTCCTCTCTCCCTCCCTCTGTGATATCTCTCTCCCTCTCTCCTTCTAACACCCCCCTCTCTCTCTCTCTATTTTGATTCTCACTCAGTCCCTTTCTCACTCTGCATCTCTCTCTCAATCCCTCTATCTCTCTCATTCTCTTTCTCTCTCTCTCTCTCTAACACCGCTCTGTGAACCACTACACTCACCGTCAAGACCTCAGCAACCGAGCCTTGATGGCATGCTCGAGCTTCAAGCCTAGTCCAAGTTCCGAGGCCGAGCCAAGATCGAGCCGAGGTCAATACTTGTCGTGATCGCGTCAGGCCATCACAATAGACCGCGTAGCTGCCGTGCATCCCCGAGACGCTCCAGGCAAGTTTTTACCTGCTTACATGCTATTTGCTTGTGTTACAAACATCAAATACATAGATTATAAAGTTGCAGATTTAAACCGATTATGTGCCAT
Source organism: Agapanthus africanus (assembly GCA_030015575.1). Lineage (NCBI taxonomy): Eukaryota > Viridiplantae > Streptophyta > Magnoliopsida > Asparagales > Amaryllidaceae > Agapanthus > Agapanthus africanus. Next base: position 32,268,952 of record CM057338.1, read on the forward strand.
AACCTGCTCGACGTGTGTTCCCAATGGGAAACCTTTTCCATTTTGGCGGAACTAGATAGTTTTGCTTGGCCCGTATTTTCGTGGACCTACTGTGTAAATTTAGTTGGATAATTTGATCGTTAATGACTAAAACAACTACCCCCAAGTTTAATCGTAAAACCGTAATCCTGTTGTATCTGAAAATCGTTAAATTCACCATAAATCATATACATAGTAGAATGGTGAGTTCGAGGGCTCAAATCGAAGCCGACTCGATGAACTTTAACCCTATACCAGTTTTCAGACATTTCTGTATTTAAACTGTGATGATACACGGATCGGAGTGCGACTCTGGACTGCAGTCCAGAGCGACTCCAGTTGTGCTTGCTGTTCCGTAATGGATACCATAGGATTTCCTTAACTCGTAGGTTGCGGAACTCTGCTGCTTATTGTAGGTAACTCTATTAGCTAGACAACACAATTGGTTTCATTCTGTTTCGTCATCATCTGATATTTAATCTGTAATTTAAAAGATCGGGACACATAACAGTCCCAGCAGAATCAGAATTGACATGTTAATATTAAACAGATTGTAACTCCTAACGTACAGACGCGATTGAAGATCCGTTTGTTGCGTTGAAAACCTTACTGAAAACCCTAGAATTCATTCAACTGTAGCGTCGCTAAATTATGATCCCAACTGGGGTTAAAATGCGTTGCGAAATAGATTTCTGATTCTGAAACCGGATTTTCAGCCGCTTGCGCTTAAAATGAAATAGTTATAACTAATGATCCTGGAACCCGATTGGCTTGAAACAAAATTCTAAGGATAGATAACTGAACATACTAATTACTACCTATTTATCGTTTCGCTAAATTATATATGTACGTTTCATGATAAATCGTGCAAGTGATAAAATACTGTTTCATAACATCCTAATCATGCTTATATACTGTTCACGCATCATATCATATCCATATCATTGTAGTGATAATCTAGTGACATCGTGCATTTACCCAGTGTTAGATTTTAGTAGTGATTGTGGCAAGTACGTCAGTGTTTGTGTATCCGTGATTAAGTGAAAGTGATACGTACTGGTTCACAATCAGCGATCCTATTATTTCATTGCATTGTCGACGTCTGTGAGATGTGTGCACGTGTGACTATAAGTGGAATGGGACATTTATGGAAGCGTTGCACGGGTGTCACAGATAAGACACCAGACACTGCATTTTATCTTAGGTATTAGTCGGGACGTGCTTGATGGAGGTCCTGTCTCCAGTTCTCGCGCAGACTTGTCACGGATCGATTAGTATTTAGGTTGATGGTTAGCGTTTGATGTAGACCATGGGGTGTGGGGTAGTTTAAGTGTGAGTTCAACAGAATCTCGGGAGTCCCATGCCGGCTTATATAATTAGGGAGTTATATGGAGATTTACAGGGTACGTGATATATACACCGTGATATTCTTGTTACATGTTGGGCCCGTGGTCCCTTGCCCTTGGGTTCTACCCTTGGGTGGAGGACACTCGCGAGTGGTTGACTCTCACACTTGGACTGACGATAGGCTTAGTGACCTGTACAGTGAGACTTAGAGACTGATAGGGATTCTGGCATTTTATTCATGTTATACTTTGTGGCATACGTGACATATCGTTATACTGATTTACTGTTCCGCTGCGTTGATTACTGCACATTCATATTCATGCTGTCGTTGATTTACTGTTATTCATATTCATTACCACTGTTAAAACTGTCACCTGATTTCATATATATATTATTGCTATTGTGTCGCTCTGACGACCTGAGTATGCATGCTCAGTGTGAGGAGAAGATTTAGCTTGGATCAGAACTAGACGTGCATCACAGACTTCTTGACGTGCTATTCCGAGTTACTTTCGTTTGTTCCACTTCAGGTCAGTTTATATTATTGTTTCTTCCAGTTACTGCATTTCTCATTACCTGTGCATCATTTACTGTTTACCATGATAAACTAGAAGCCGAAGTGTGACTACGGCAGGACATTTCCTTGACCGTAGGAGCATGGCTGGCCTTGTCTACCCCTCGTATTCCGTATTTTGGGAAGCGGGGCGTGACATGGTTTAGTTGGTATCAGAGCCAGGTTGTGCAACGATTGGGATTGCAGTTTTCCGTGTATAGTTTGGCAATCCAAGACATCCCTCAGTCTAGGTTGTAAACTTAATATTCTTGATCCATATTCACATCGTGTGTTCAGCTATCTATTCCCTATGGTTTACTTAAAATCATACCGTTGATTCTTCACTTGTAATAGATTCATCACCTCTAATATTCTTGAATCTTTGTCCTATCCATATTACGTTTTGACTCCTATATCTTGTGACTTACATCATCCTTAAAATCATTGTTTCAGGACCATGTCTTCCAACGACTCTTCATCTTTATCCGCTCCCCAGAATCAGACTGTTGAGATCCTTAGTGTACTACAAGGTTTAAAGGAAGCCCAGGAGCGAACAAACAACTTATTAGCTGAAGGGCTGAGAAGACAGGTGAGTCAGACCCCAGCGGGAGACTCCTATCATAAAGGGATCCCTATTGGACGAGGAAAGGAGAAGAAGATGAAGCGTCAACAGAAGCATCAGAAGAACCCTTGCTGTGGATATTGTATGAGGCCAGGACACCTTCAGAGGGATTGTCGCCGTGCCCAAGGGAAATGTTTGATATGCGGGTCCAACAAACACCTCATCAACGGCTGCCCAGAAAGGAAAGAACTACAAGGAGGAAACTTGTCCACACTCTCCACTGCTGCCAAGTGAGGATTTCTACCTAGTTCGAATTTTGAGGATAAGGCGGACCTTACACAGGTTTCAACTCACGAGACGAGAATGCAGGGGCCTAGCAATCAAAGAAGAAATTTCCTTTTTCCAATTTCAGCATAATGTTGTCATCTTTTTATGAATAATTCTTCCGTTTGAACCTTTGTAACCGTCGAACTTTTAGTTGAATGCAATAAAATTTGAATCATAATATATGTATCCTCCTCTTGCTTTCTCTATGTCAAATTCTTTTCATTATCACAGTATTTTCATTATGATCTTTCAGTTCCTACAACCGCGTATTTTCCTATATTTCGTACCCTGAGCTTTCCTTGATATAATCCACTGTCTAATCATGACTTCTCTTTCCAGGCCATGGCCCACCCTGGAGCAGCGCCGCATCTAGACGAGGATGCACAATCATGCGTTTCCTTAGATCACACACTGACGAGTTCCGATGATGAGGTCAATGGTCCACAGGTCAACTTCGAAAACAATGATTCAGAGGACGAAAGAGCAGCCGCCCCAGAGTTCGACATGATAGCCGATTCTGATGAAGAGGAAGAAGATCCCGAAGAGAACCCTGTAGAGGAAGACCAGATAGAAGAAGATCCCGATGAGGACCCGGTAGAAGAAAATCCAGTTGAGGAAAACCCCGTGGAAGAAAATCCAGAAGAAGAAAATCACATGGAATCAGATCTCGATGAAGAAGCTTTATCCGAGGATGAAGGACCAGAAGATCAAGACCCTGCCGTGGAAGAACTCCCTTTGGCAGTCCCCGCGAGACGCTATGGGAATGGACGCCCCTACCTGTGTGCGCGAGCCTACCGCAACCTGCTGAATCTCCACAACCGCGACTGACGGAATTCCTTTGGGATGTTGTCTTTCTGGCCAAATAAAATGTGTATAGTTTAGGGCCACTTATCATTCTTGAGAGTGTCTTGTTTCAAATTTTCTTGAATAAAGTAAACCTTCTGGATTCGTAAACCTTTTGATTATTGTTTCGCCTGATACTTGTTTATTGCCCACATCCATTTATTTTTTCTGCTAAAAATCCCTGACTGTCCCTATCTACTCGTTGTATAGTTTTCACCCTCGAAAGTACCGCACCCTGATCCTTGGAATGAGCCGCCATTCATCTTTCGTCTGTGCCTCGATTGAGATCCTTCTGGGAGGAGAAGTTCACAGTGAAACCCTTGATTTAGCTAACCCTTCAAATTCTTGATTCATACGATATACCAAAAGTTATCCCCCCATACTGTTTCCCTTGTAGCCCTTTGTGACTCACCTTTACTTTTGTGTTGACCCGATCCCAATTTCCTTGATCTTCAGCTTAAAGCCGTCATCCTTCGACCTTTTGTATCAGCCACATCCCATTGTAATCTCTATCCTACCTAAGCTTGGACACACTTATGTTTTTCCGTGTTACCCCGACTATATTTAGGGGCACTATTATTTTAAAATGTAGTTTTAGTATTTTGCATTTGTCAAAAGTACGTGTTATTGATTACCCCGTTTTACGTATTTTAAGTGCATTATTATTATTCTTTTAGTAGCGCAACCTTAAACCGCGCACATTTTGTTCCATGTTTCTTATTTTCACTATATGAGTTTTCTAAGCTATTTTGAAACTATTTGACCGATGCATTATCCTGAAATGTTTTAACCTACCGACTAGATTTCCACTACTTTATTCTTGTCGTTTTATTTTCGGGTTTTGTGCCTATGATTACTATTATAAATGATTGTACCTTATATTTATTTTTCTGTCGTGCTACCTTTAATATACTTGTATGTACACCTGTTTGGGTTTCGTTTCTATTGAATACGCCTTGATTATTTTTGTTCATCATTGTCATCCATATTCTCGTGTACTTGTAGATTGCTCTTATAGTTATTCCTACCTTATACCTATTTTAGACTTATCTTCTGTATGCTGTTCTTACATGTTTATACCTTCAAGTTTCTTCGTCCCCGGATTCCTAGTAAATTCTTATATGTTAGTTGCAGTTATGATACCTTTCGCTTATGTTTCTATAACTTATAGTTTATTTAAATTTCGAGGACGAAATTTTTGTAAGAGTGGGATGATGTAATACCCAGCCCCTTTTTATCAAAATCTGTATTTTGTTACTTTATAATTCCATTTATAATTTTAGTTATATTATTTAAAATTTTAATGAAATTTATACCTCCATTTTCTATTAACAATAAAACTCCTTTATCAATAAAACCCAAAACTTTAAAATTCCTCGGCCTGCTTCCATTTCCCCCCTCTAATTTACTCTTGCGGCCCAACAATAATCCTCAGCCCATTCATGTTTTTCTCCCATGAGTTTAAACCTATTTTATAGCCGGGCCCTTTTCTTATTTATTATTTTAGTTAAATACTTGGCCCGGCCCGCTTCCTTAATTCCCCTCAACTAATTTCCTTTTCCTCATTCCTTCGGCCCGGCCCGGCCCCATTTCCTTTATTCATTCTATATTACCCAGCCAAAACTTTCCACAGCCCGCCTCCTCACCTACCCGACCCGACCCACTAACCCTTTCTTCTCCCCAACGGTTCACTTCTTTTCCCGCGCGCGCTCGACACAACTCCGTCGCCTCCGCCCACGCTCGCGCCACGTCGCTTGCGTGCGTTACCGCCCTCGACGCGCGACCCCGCCTCCACTACCTCTCCTCTCTTCTCACCTACACCCCCTTTTGCCTCAACTCGCTTCCTCTCCCTCGTCTCTTTTCTCCTTCCTCCTTATCTCTAAAATTCACCTCTGCTGCCACCACCCATTTTTCTCGACGGCGACGACCTCATCACCGTGTGCAACCCTCACGACCTCTCTTCTCCTCTCCTTCTCCTCCACTTTCGACCACCGCCTGACCCGAGCTCCCTCGTACTCCTTTCAGCTCGAACTCACCGATCACCCAACTCTCCTCGCCCCACCGTCGACGACGACAACTGCACCGTCGACATCGCCACCATCTCCGCTCACTCCTCCTCCCCTCTTCCTCCACTGCCCGAGCGCCTTCGCCTGCACCCACTCACCCACACCCGAGCTCGACCATCCCTGCACACCACCCCCGCCGACGACGGTGACCTCGACTGCGACCGCCTCGTCCTCACTTCCCTTCACCCTCTCCTTCATCTCGCTGCCCCTCTCTCGATCTCAGGTCTCTCTCTCCCTGGTTCTCTGTCCCTCTCTCTCTTTCTCTCCCAGCTCCCTCACTCTCTCTGTCTCTAAACCCTCTCTCTCTGTAACTCTCTCTCTCATTCTCTCTCTCCACCTCACTGTCCCTCTCTCTCTCTCTAACTCTCAGCTTCCTCTCTCCCTCCCTCTGTGATATCTCTCTCCCTCTCTCCTTCTAACACACCCCCTCTCTCTCTCTCTCTATTTTGATTCTCACTCAGTCCCTTTCTCACTCTGCATCTCTCTCTCAATCCCTCTATCTCTCTCATTCTCTTTCTCTCTCTCTCTCTCTAACACCGCTCTGTGAACCACTACACTCACCGTCAAGACCTCAGCAACCGAGCCTTGATGGCATGCTCGAGCTTCAAGCCTAGTCCAAGTTCCGAGGCCGAGCCAAGATCGAGCCGAGGCCAATACTTGTCGTGATCGCGTCGGGCCATCACAATAGACCGCGTAGCTGCCGTGCATCCCCGAGGCGCTCCAGGCAAGTTTTTACCTGCTTACATGCTATTTGCTTGTGTTACAAACATCAAATACATAGATTATAAAGTTGCAGATTTAAACCGATTATGTGCCATAACCTGCTCGACGTGTGTTCCCAATGGAAAACCTTTTCCATTTTGGCGGAACTAGATAGTTTTGCTTGGCCCGTATTGCCGTGGACCTACTGTGTAAATTTAGTTGGATAATTTGATCGTTAATGACTAAAACAACTACCCTCAAGTTTAATCGTAAAACCGTAATCCTGTTGTATCTGAAAATCGTTAAATTCACCATAAATCATACACATAGTAGAATGGTGCGTTCGAGGGCTCAAATCGAAGCCGACTCGATGAACTTTAACCCTATACCAGTTTTCAGACATTTCTGTATTTAAACTGTGATGATACACGGATCGGAGTGCGACTCTGGACTGCAGTCCAGAGCGACTCCAGTTGTGCTTGCTGTTCCGTAATGGATACCATAGGATTTCCTTAACTTGTAGGTTGCGGAACTCCACTGCTTATTGTAGGTAACTCTATTATCTAGACAACACAATTGGTTTCATTCTGTTTCGTCATCATCTGATATTTAATCTGTAATTTAAAAGATCGGGACACATAACAGTCCCAGCAGAATCAGAATTGACATGTTAATATTAAACAGATTGTAACTCCTAACGTACAGACGCGATTGAAGATCCGTTTGTTGCGTTGAAAACCTTACTGAAAACCCTAGAATTAATTCAACTGTAGCGTCGCTAAATTATGATCCCAACTGGGGTTAAAATGCGTTGCGAAATGGATTTCTGATTTTGAAACCGGATTTTCAGCTGCGTGCGCTTAAAATGAAATAGTTATAACTAATGATCCTGGAACCCGATTGGCTTGAAACAAAATTCTAAGGATAGATAACTGAACATACTAATTACTACCTGTTTATCGTTTCACTAAATTATATATGTACGTTTCATGATAAATCGTGCAAGTGATAAAATACTGTTTCATAACATCCTAATCATGCTTATATACTGTTCACGCATCATATCATATCCATATCATTGTAGTGATAATCTAGTGACATCGTGCATTTACCCAGTGTTAGATTTTAGTAGTGATTGTGGCAAGTACGTCAGTGTTTGTGTATCCGTGATTAAGTGAAAGTGATACGTACTGGTTCACAATCAGCGATCCTATTATTTCATTGCATTGTCGACGTCTGTGAGATGCGTGCACGTATGACTATAAGTGGAATGGGAAATTTATGGAAGCGTTGCACGGGTGTCACAGATAAGACACCAGACACTGACGTTTATCTTAGGTATTAGTCGGGACGTGCTTGATAGAGGTCCTGTCTCCAGTTCTCGCGCAGACTTGTCACGGATCGATTAGTATTTAGGTTGATGGTTAGCGTTTGATGTAGACCATGGGGTGTGGGGTAGTTTAAGTGTGAGTTCAACAGAATCTCGGGAGTCCCATGCCGGCTTATATAATTAGGGAGTTATATGGAGATTTACAGGGTACGTGATATATACACCGTGATATTCTTGTTACATGTTGGGCCCGTGGTCCCTTGCCTTTGGGTTCTACCCTTGGGTGGAGGACACTCGCGAGTGGTTGACTCTCACACTTGGACTGACGATAGGCTTAGTGACCTGTACAGTGAGACTTAGAGACTGATAGGGATTCTGGCATTTTATTCATGATATACTTTGTGGCATACGTGACATATCGTTATACTGATTTACTGTTCCGCTGCGTTGATTACTGCACATTCATATTCATGCTGTCGTTGATTTACTGTTATTCATATTCATTACCACTGTTAAAACTGTCACCTGATTTCATATATATATTATTGCTATTGTGTCGCTCTGACGACCTGAGTATGCATGCTCAGTGTGAGGAGAAGAGTTAGCTTGGATCAGAACTAGACGTGCATCACAGACTTCTTGACGTGCTATTCCGAGTTACTTTCGTTTGTTCCACTTCAGGTCAGTTTATATTATTGTTTCTTCCAGTTACTGCATTTCTCATTACCTGTGCATCATTTACTGTTTACCATGATAAACTAGAAACCGAAGTGTGACTACGGCAGGACATTTCCTTGACCGTAGGAGCATGGCTGGCCTTGTCTACCCCTCGTATTCCGTATTTTGGGAAGCGGGGCGTGACATGGTTTAGTTGGTATCAGAGCCAGGTTGTGCAACGATTGGGATTGCAGTTTTCCGTGTATAGTTTGGCAATCCAAGACATCCCTCAGTCTAGGTTGTAAACTTAATATTCTTGATCCATATTCACATCGTGTGTTCAGCTATCTATTCCCTATGGTTTACTTAAAATCATACCGTTGATTCTTCACTTGTAATAGATTCATCACCTCTAATATTCTTGAATCTTTGTCCTATCCATATTACGTTTTGACTCCTATATCTTGTGACTTACATCATCCTTAAAATCATTGTTTCAGGACCATGTCTTCCAACGACTCTTCATCTTTATCCGCTCCCCAGAATCAGACTGTTGAGATCCTTAGTGTACTACAAGGTTTAAAGGAAGCCCAGGAGTGAACAAACAACTTATTAGCTGAAGGGCTGAGAAGACAGGTGAGTCAGACCCCAGCGGGAGTCTCCTATCATAAAGGGATCCCTATTGGACGAGGAAAGGAGAAGAAGATGAAGCGTCAACAGAAGCATCAGAAGAACCCTTGCTGTGGATATTGTATGAGGCCAGGACACCTTCAGAGGGATTGTCGCCGTGCCCAAGGGAAATGTTTGATATGCGGGTCCAACAAACACCTCATCAACGGCTGCCCAGAAAGGAAAGAGCTACAAGGAGGAAACTTGTCCACACTCTCCACTGCTGCCAAGTGAGGATTTCTACCTAGTTCGAATTTTGAGGATAAGGCGGACCTTACACAGGTTTCAACTCATGAGACGAGAATGCAGGGGCCTAGCAATCAAAGAAGAAATTTCCTTTTTCCAATTTCAGCATAATGTTGTCATCTTTTTATGAATAATTCTTCCGTTTGAACCTTTGTAACCGTCGAACTTTTAGTTGAATGCAATAAAATTTGAATCATAATATATGTATCCTCCTCTTGCTTTCTCTATGTCAAATTCTTTTCATTATCACAGTATTTTCATTATGATCTTTCAGTTCCTACAACCGCGTATTTTCCTATATTTCGTACCCTGAGCTTTCCTTGATATAATCCACTGTCTAATCATGACTTCTCTTTCCAGGCCATGGCCCACCCTGGAGCAGCGCCGCATCTAGACGAGGATGCACAATCATGCGTTTCCTTAGATCACACACTGACGAGTTCCGATGATGAGGTCAATGGTCCACAGGTCAACTTCGAAAACAATGATTCAGAGGACGAAAGAGCAGCCGCCCCAGAGTTCGACATGATAGCCGATTCTGATGAAGAGGAAGAAGATCCCGAAGAGAACCCTGTAGAGGAAGACCAGATAGAAGAAGATCCCGATGAGGACCCGGTAGAAGAAAATCCAGTTGAGGAAAACCCCGTGGAAGAAAATCCAGAAGAAGAAAATCACATGGAATCAGATCTCGATGAAGAAGCTTTATCCGAGGATGAAGGACCAGAAGATCAAGACCCTGCCGTGGAAGAACTCCCTTTGGCAGTCCCCGCGAGACGCTATGGGAATGGACGCCCCTACCTGTGTGCGCGAGCCTACCGCAACCTGCTGAATCTCCACAACCGCGACTGACGGAATTCCTTTGGGATGTTGTCTTTCTGGCCAAATAAAATGTGTATAGTTTATGGCCACTTATCATTCTTGAGAGTGTCTTGTTTCAAATTTTCTTGAATAAAGTAAACCTTCTGGATTCGTAAACCTTTTGATTATTGTTTCGCCTGATACTTGTTTATTGCCCACATCCATTTATTTTTTCTGCTAAAAATCCCTGACTGTCCCTATCTACTCGTTGTATAGTTTTCACCCTCGAAAGTACCGCACCCTGATCCTTGGAATGAGCCGCCATTCATCTTTCGTCTGTGCCTCGATTGAGATCCTTCTGGGAGGAGAAGTTCACAGTGAAACCCTTGATTTAGCTAACCCTTCAAATTCTTGATTCATACGATATACCAAAAGTTATCCCCCCATACTGTTTCCCTTGTAGCCCTTTGTGGCTCACCTTTACTTTTGTGTTGACCCGATCCCAATTTCCTTGATCTTCAGCCTAAAGCCGTCATCCTTCGACCTTTTGTATCAGCCACATCCCATTGTAATCTCTATCCTACCTAAGCTTGGACACACTTATGTTTTTCCGTGTTACCCCGACTATATTTAGGGGCACTATTATTTTAAAATGTAGTTTTAGTATTTTGCATTTGTCAAAAGTACGTGTTATTGATTACCCCGTTTTACGTATTTTAAGTGCATTATTATTATTCTTTTAGTAGCGCAACCTTAAACCGCGCACATTTTGTTCCATGTTTCTTATTTTCACTATATGAGTTTTCTAAGCTATTTTGAAACTATTTGACCAATGCATTATCCTGAAATGTTTTAACCTACCGACTAGATTTCCACTACTTTATTCTTGTCGTTTTATTTTCGGGTTTTGTGCCTATGATTACTATTATAAATGATTGTACCTTATATTTATTTTTCTGTCGTGCTACCTTTAATATACTTGTATGTACACCTGTTTGGGTTTCGTTTTTATTGAATACGCCTTGATTATTTTTGTTCATCATTGTCATCCATATTCTCGTGTACTTGTAGATTGCTCTTATAGTTATTCTTACCTTATACCTATTTTAGACTTATCTTCTGTATGCTGTTCTTACATGTTTATACCTTCAAGTTTCTTCGTCCCCGGATTCCTAGTAAATTCTTATATGTTAGTTGCAGTTATGATACCTTTCGCTTATGTTTCTATAACTTATAGTTTATTTAAATTTCGAGGACGAAATTTTTGTAAGAGTGGGATGATGTAATACCCAGCCCCTTTTTATCAAAATCTGTATTTTGCTACTTTATAATTCCATTTATAATTTTAGTTATATTATTTAAAATTTTAATGAAATTTATACCTCCATTTTCTATTAACAATAAAACTCCTTTATCAATAAAACCCAAAACTTTAAAATTCCTCGGCCTGCTTCCATTTCCCCCCTCTAATTTACTCTTGCGGCCCAACAATAATCCTCAGCCCATTCATGTTTTTCTCCCATGAGTTTAAACCTATTTTATAGCCGGGCCCTTTTCTTATTTATTATTTTAGTTAAATACTTGGCCCGGCCCGCTTCCTTAATTTCCCTCAACTAATTTCTTTTTCCTCATTCCTTCGGCCCGGCCCGGCCCCATTTCCTTTATTCATTCTATATTACCCAGCCAAAACTTTCCACAGCCCGCCTCCTCACCTACCCGACCCGACCCACTAACCCTTTCTTCTCCCCAACGGTTCACTTCTTTTCCCGCGCGCGCTCGACCCAACTCCGTCGCCTCCGCCCACGCTCGCGCCACGTCGCTTGCGTGCGTTACCGCCCTCGACGTGCGACCCCGCCTCCACTACCTCTCCTCTTTTCTCACCTACACCCCCTTTTGCCTCAACTCGCTTCCTCTCCCTCGTCTCTTTTCTCCTTCCTCCTTATCTCTCAAATTCACCTCTGCTGCCACCACCCATTTTTCTCGACGGCGACGACCTCATCACCGTGTGCAACCCTCACGACCTCTCTTCTCCTCTCCTTCTCCTCCACTTTCGACCACCGCCTGACCCGAGCTCCCTCGTACTCCTTTCAGCTCGGACTCACCGATCACCCAACTCTCCTCGCCCCACCGTCGACGACAACAACTGCACCGTCGACATCGCCACCATCTCCGCTCACTCCTCCTCCCCTCTTCCTCCACTGCCCGAGCGCCTTCGCCTGCACCCACTCACCCACACCCGAGCTCGACCATCCCTGCACACCACCCCCGCCGACGACGGTGACCTCAACTGCGACCGCCTCGTCCTCACTTCCCTTCACCCTCTCCTTCATCTCGCTGCCCCTCTCTCGATCTCAGGTCTCTCTCTCCCTGGTTCTCTGTCCCTCTCTCTCTTTCTCTCCCAGCTCCCTCACTCTCTCTGTCTCTAAACCCTCTCTCTCTGTAACTCTCTCTCTCATTCTCTCTCTCCACCTCACTGTCCCTCTCTCTCTCTCTAACTCTCAGCTTCCTCTCTCCCTCCCTCTGTGATATCTCTCTCCCTCTCTCCTTCTAACACCCCCCCTCTCTCTCTCTATTTTGATTCTCACTCAGTCCCTTTCTCACTCTGCATCTCTCTCTCAATCCCTCTATCTCTCTCATTCTCTTTCTCTCTCTCTCTCTCTAACACCGCTCTGTGAACCACTACACTCACCGTCAAGACCTCAGCAACCGTGCCTTGATAGCATGCTCGAGCTTCAAGCCTAGTCCAAGTTCCGAGGCCGAGCCAAGATCGAGCCGAGGCCAATACTTGTCGTGATCGCGTCGGGCCATCACAATAGACCGCGTAGCTGCCGTGCATCCCCGAGGCACTCCAGGCAAGTTTTTACGTGCTTACATGCTATTTGCTTGTGTTACAAATATCAAATACATAGATTATAAAGTTGCAGATTTAAACCGATTATGTGCCATAACCTGCTCGACGTGTGTTCCCAATGGGAAACCTTTCCCATTTTGGCGGAACTAGATAGTTTTGCTTGGCCCGTATTGCCGTGGACCTACTGTGTAAATTTAGTTGGATAATTTGATCGTTAATGACTAAAACAACTACCCCCAAGTTTAATCGTAAAACCGTAATCCTGTTGTATCTGAAAATCGTTAAATTCACCATAAATCATATACATAGTAGAATGGTGTGTTCGAGGGCTCAAATCGAATCCGACTCGATGAACTTTAACCCTATACCAGTTTTCAGACATTTCTGTATTTAAACTGTGATGATACATGGATCGGAGTGCGACTCTGGACTGCAGTCCAGAGCGACTCCAGTTGTGCTTGCTGTTCCGTAATGGATACCATAGGATTTCCTTAACTAGTAGGTTGCGGAACTCCGCTTCTTATTGTAGGTAACTCTATTATCTAGACAACACAATTGGTTTCATTCTGTTTCGTCATCATCTGATATTTAATCTGTAATTTAAAAGATCGGGACACATAACAGTCCCAGCAGAATCAGAATTGACATGTTAATATTAAACAGATTGTAACTCCTAACGTACAGACGCGATTGAAGATCCGTTTGTTGCGTTGAAAACCTTACTGAAAACCCTAGAATTCATTCAACTGTAGATTTGCTAAATTATGATCCCAACTGGGGTTAAAATGCATTGCGAAATGGATTTCCGATTCTGAAACCGGATTTTCAGCCGCGTGCGCTTAAAATGAAATAGTTATAACTAATGATCCTGGAACCCGATTGGCTTGAAACAAAATTCTAAGGATAGATAACTGAACATACTAATTACTACCTGTTTATCGTTTCGCTAAATTATATATGTACGTTTCATGATAAATCGTGCAAGTGATAAAATACTGTTTCATAACATCCTAATCATGCTTATATACTGTTCACGCATCATATCATATCCATATCATTGTAGTGATAATCTAGTGACATCGTGCATTTACCCAGTGTTAGATTTTAGTAGTGATTGTGGCAAGTACGTCAGTGTTTGTGTATCCGTGATTAAGTGAAAGTGATACGTACTGGTTCACAATCAGCGATCCTATTATTTCATTGCATTGTCGACGTCTGTGAGATGCGTGCACGTGTGACTATAAGTGGAATGGGACATTTATGGAAGCGTTGCACGGGTGTCACAGATAAGACACCAGACACTGCCGTTTATCTTAGGTATTAGTCGGGACGTGCTTGATGGAGGTCCTGCCTCCAGTTCTCGCGCAGACTTGTCACGGATCGATTAGTATTTAGGTTGATGGTTAGCGTTTGATGTAGACCATGGGGTGTGGGGTAGTTTAAGTGTGAGTTCAACAGAATCTCGGGAGTCCCATGCCGGCTTATATAATTAGGGAGTTATATGGAGATTTACAGGGTACGTGATATATACACCGTGATATTCTTGTTACATGTTGGGCCCGTGGTCCCTTGCCCTTGGGTTCTACCCTTGGGTGGAGGACACTCGCGAGTGGTTGACTCTCACATTTGGGCTGACGATAGGCTTAGTGACCTGTACAGTGAGACTTAGAGACTGATAGGGATTCTGGCATTTTATTCATGATATACTTTGTGGCATATGTGACATATCGTTATACTGATTTACTGTTCCGCTGCGTTGATTACTGCACATTCATATTCATGCTGTCGTTGATTTACTGTTATTCATATTCATTACCACTGTTAAAACTGTCACCTGATTTCATATATATATTATTGCTATTGTGTCGCTCTGACGACCTGAGTATGCATGCTCAGTGTGAGGAGAAGATTTAGTTTGGATCAGAACTAGACGTGCATCACAGACTTCTTGACATGCTATTCCGAGTTACTTTCGTTTGTTCCACTTCAGGTCAGTTTATATTATTGTTTCTTTCAGTTACTGCATTTCTCATTACCTGTGCATCATTTACTGTTTACCATGAAAAACTAGAAGCCGAAGTGTGACTACGGCAGGACATTTCCTTGACCGTAGGAGCATGGCTGGCCTTGTCTACCCCTCGTATTCCGTATTTTGGGAAGCGGGGCGTGACAACATGCCTTATCGAGTTCCTTATAAAGATGGGCCAGGACCCCTACTCCCCAAGCATATTGGCCACACACATCAAAATCCGTAAGGAACCCAAGGTATAAAGGATGGACATGCGTTGCCGATTGGTCCGGCATCAATTAAGAACCGATCATGTACAGAATGTAGGCACGTGCATGTCTATCCAAGACTTCATCGGTGGCTTCATCAGGGATATTAGTAAATGTATCTTTCAGCCAATTTAAACTGATCTTATACCTCTCACTATAGCCTCCTGGTGTCTGATATTAGCATTTTTTTGAAATATTAAAGCTAAAAATAATGTACAAAATGTCCATGCAATAGATACACTTAAGAGGGGAAATAAGAAAGAATCTGAATCTGAATACTAAATATAAATAATTTACTTAGCTAAAATTTAAACTTCATAATTATATTAAAAATAAGATGTAGTTTTTAATAAGGTATAAAACAATATTTGATGTTGAAAAGATATCGAGAGATTATTGACATTAATTTTTTTACCTGTCTGAGAGCAGACTCGGCATATGTATCCCAGTATGGATGGTCGGTATCTGGACCAACAATTTTTCCTCCGACCAATGCAAGCCTATTGACCCGTAAACCGAGTAAGAGGCCAATATCCTAGAGTGTGATAGTGGCCTCACCCCATCTAAGATGAAAAGTGTTGGTCTTTTTTCTCCAACGCTCAATAAGAAAGGTAACGAGACTGTGGCCGATTTAGATATGACGAAGCAATGAAGCTTCATAAAATCCGGCCCTTCGAATCCGCTCGATTATTCGCTGGTCGGAAACTTGCCACTTGTCAGAACTATGGCTGATGACTGTGAGATTATCTCCACCCTATAAAATTAAATCATATTATTTTCAACTATTAAAATTAAAAGAAATGGAGAATTAAAAAAATTGAATAAGTTTTGAATCTTTCCTCTCCGTGTAATATATTGAAAGATCTATGTTCATTTTAATCTACGAGCAGAGATTTGTCGAATGGTTGATTCTCCATTGAAATTATTTTGATATTTTAATCCCTAAAAGATTTAGATAAAAGAAAGAAATTTGGACACAGAGTTAATTTGAACACAGAGTTGCGAAAACCATACTGAAGAGGGCGGGTTTTTATAGGGAAAGGAAGGCGGGTTCTTGGAACCCGCCCTCATCTTTGCAGTAATATGTTTTTTCGGACGCAGTGATATGTTTTTTTAATGTATAGTGATTTTTTTTTGTAGTGTTGTCACATCATTTTTTTAATGTACAGTGATTTGGGTTTTTTTGGACGCAGTGATATGTTTTTATTATGTATAGTGATTTGTTTTTTTTGTAGTATTGTCACATCATTTTTTTTATTTAGCGTCAAGTCACATCATGTTTTTTAATGTTTGTCAGAACCATGCAGTCATTTTTTTTTTATCATATTGAACAGGGCGGGTTCTTAGAACGCGCCCCCTTCAATAAGTTGAATAGGGCGTGTTCCAAGAACCCGCCCTCATGTTTTATTAATATTTTTTTTACAGTGTGTTGTCAAATCAAGCAGGACCAATAATTAAACTTGTGAAACGAAGAGGGCGTGTTCCAAGAACCCAATCTCATCTTTTATTAATATTTTTTTATAGTGTGTTGTCAAATCAAGTAGAACCAATAATTAAACTTATGAAACGAAGAAGGCGGGTTCTTAGAACGCGCCCCCTTCAATAATTTGAAGAGGGCGTGTTCCAAGAACCCGCCCTCATCTTTTCTTATTCCTATAAATATAACTCCTATCCAGCAACTCTCCATTCCACTCCAAGTACCCTTATTTTGTGCAAGTGTGCATGTTAGGAAGAAGGTCAAGTTCAGTGCCATAGTCGTGGGGAGTTAGACCCAAATTTTATGCAAGTGTGCAGGTTAGGAAGAAGGTCGAGTCCAAGAAATTTGAAGTTCCAAATTCTCTATGAGTGTTTCAATTCTCTTCTGAACTCCTCTGAACTCCTCTGAACTATTCTTCATGCAGAATTCTTTGCACAAACTCTCTTCCCCTATCTAATAAAACTGTTTTTGTGTAGGATTCATTGCGCCGCCGCCAAATAAATTTTTTGCAAGTGTTTTAGATTTTTGTTTGTTACTGTTTTGCATAAATAATACGGACTTTAAGGAGCTATAACACCAATTCAGATTGGGTGGGGATTTCATCACCCTTCCTAAGACCCCAAAAATCACTAAAAGCATACGCATTACTCTTGAGCTTAATAAAAAAATATCTCGACTCAACCAACTAAAGACTGTCATGCTCAATAGGACAGAGGAAGGTTGTGGGTGTCACGCCCCGCTTCCCAAAATCCGGAATGCGGAGAGCGACGAAGGCCAGCCATGCTATCTACGGTAAGGAAAGATCCTTCCATAGTCACATAAGGCTGTCTAGATTAACCTGTCAAAAATAAAATCCAATATCGTAAGGAATAATACTGATAATCATGCTACAACGAAACCACAAAGAATACTAGAAAATGGGTCTACTAGATAATTGATGCAATTAAAGATCTGATACAATAGATTCGAAATAAAACAAGATCCAAAAGAGGTACATAAGTCCTAATGTCCCATAAGGACGCACATGCTAAAACCTAACTGAAAGGAAAATAAATCTACGGGTTACTGATCTTTGGCAAAAGTCCTGATAGTCGCTGCGATCCTGCTCAGCCTGAAAATCTGTCTCTAAACCTGAGATGGCAAATCTCAGGGATGTCAGAACATCCCAGCAAGTACTCAACGTATAAATTGTATGTGTGGTATGATAACATGAATATAAAAATGTAGTGAAGCCCGTGTGCGCAGGTAAAAACGGATATATAAATAAATGCATTACTACTATGAACAAACAGATAAAGAGGTTAAGTCATAACCTAACTGGTCACTAAAAGGTAAACTACTCTATCGTAAGCTTGAGTGTGTGCGTCAACCTCTGCAGGAATATTCCTAACCCAAGAGTGGTGCTCCAGGAGCTAGGAAACACGGGCCCAACTGTGGAATGAACAAGCGATCGATATAGCCCGGTACGAGCTGTAAACATGAGACCGATATAGCCCGGTACGAGCTGCCGGCATGGGACTCCTGAGATCCTGTTGTACGAACGCACACTCAAACTACCACAACACCCGCGTATTTATAGCTACTATGGTAATGTCTGAATCAATAATTAAGAATGCTGAAAAGACTGGAACTTATAATATCATGTTAATTGTATAAAAAAGAAACTTTTAAACAGTATAGATTGTGTCATGTCATGTAATTCAACATTCAAATTAGAGAACTCATTTTAATATGAGTAGTCATGGCATGTCAAGTATAATAGTTATAAAATGATAGTGTCCATAAGCAAGAATAGCATGTTAAGGTTTCTCAAGCATACCGACAATGATAGTCTCAAGTAAAATGTTAAATATAGACGATAGAATATGATAAGGTCAAAATGTAAACAAGACTCAATATAAATATGCACGCATCTGTATTTAACATCCGGATTTATTTATTGAAAAGAATAATAAATTGAAATATGGTTTTAAAGGGTTAATATAGTTAAATAGGAATGACAAATTACAGATGCATAAAGCGGATGATGGTAATAGTATAATTACGAGATAATAATAAGTAAGATAAAATAAATGACGGATTGACTAGTCATCATGTAAGCGCTAATAATAAGTTTTATAATCATGTGATAATAGAAAATATTAATACAAATTATAGTATCAAAATAATTTATATGACTATGGCATATAGAGTGCAGCGATATTATAAGGAGTGATAGTGTAGAAAGTTTAATTTATATATATAAAATATTAAGCCTAAAGAGTTTATTGATCAACAGTAATAATGGTATATTTTTATGTTTTAGAATAGGATATAAGTGTTGACATTTTGCATGCCAGTGTATACCAATATTGTTGCAACAGAAACATATAATTACTTATAAAGCTTTTTATATATTAAACCACATTTACTTGTTAAAAGTTATTTTATTACGCTTACACTTTTACAGTTGTTCACTTGATGACAGGATTAATATGTATTCTAGATCTTGGGGTTTTCCTCATATGTACAAGTATTATAAGATATATTAATAAAGCGGCAGAATATTACAATTTTATTTAAATATTGTAAGTTAATAATTTATTTAGAGAATTGCTGATGTTGCATCGACTAAAAAAATAAAAGAGTAAGAGTACTTGTTTCGGAGACAGATAAACACGACGATACGAAGAACAACTCCAAGGTTTGATTGCTCGGCTAATTTTGAAGAAGAAGAAAATATTGTGCTGGGAAAAAGAGAAGGTTGATTTATATGAGAAGGGGAGAGATGATAATAATTAGGTTGTTATTTATAGGGAAGAGAGATGTTTTGTTAAAAATTGGAAAGATTATTATAATTGGAGAGAGAAATATTCTGATAAGATGAGGTTTGAATTTGATTTTATGAAAGAGAGATATGATGAGTTGTTATATACTTCTATAAGATATTAGAAAAGTTGTATATATACATATTAGTTTGTATATAGTTAGAATAATAGAAAAGTATATGTATATATACATATTAGTATATAGTGAAAATATATGTAGATATGTATATGGTTATGGGTTAATGAAAATAAATATAATTAGTTATATATATAGGATTTTATGATATCAAACAACTAAAATATATTTTCAGTTAAACTATCATAACAAAATATATTTAATTATATATATGTATGTATGTATATAGGTTTGTAGAAAAATAATTAAAGAAAGTAGATTTGAGAAAGAATCCGCTGAAAGAGATTAGATTAGATTGGAGAGAGAGGGATTTTGTTAGGGAATATATATAGAAAGAGAGCGGGGGGTTGATGAAATATAGTTAGTGATATAGAAAAATATATGTAGATAGAATAGAATATGGGGACAAAGAAATCTGTTGGAAAAGATATTTGTTTGGAGAGAGAGAATAGTATTTGTTTTAAAAGAATAAAGTTATCAGGTGAGACATATATGGTGATTGGAAAGAGAAAATTGAGTTGTTAGTTTAGGAAAAATATTTATATGCTTAAAAGATTTAATAGGGGCTCTCATGACTTTTCAAAATTAAATATTTTAACCAAATAAATATCGTAAGACAAAATATGTTATAAATAGAATTTAAAAGGGGTAAAATCTTATGTATATGTATTGTTTAAAGAAATACCAAATAAAATATGTTTTGTTTAAACTATGATACTAAAAATATAAATATGGTTATAAAATAGTGTTAGACAAATAAATATTTAAATACTAATAATATGCATATTTAACAAACTTGAAAAACAATAATTATATGTATATATCTTGATTAAAAATATTAAACTCCAAGTTATAATAATAAAAATAAAACAAAACTCAATATATCCAAAAGAAAAAGAAACGTATGATCGAACTAGGATGTTACAGTGGGCATTCGATCGTTTATCTAAACTTGACTTTATGTTGCTACGGGTGACATTGATATGTGTGGCAGCGATGATGATGAAACTGGTGAGGGTCATCAAGGGGAGAATAGCGTGGAATATTCCACTGGATTGAATGAAGTAGCATTGTTTGATGATATGGCTGCGAATAATGATTTTATCGAACTAGAAGATCCCGGCCTCGATCCCCTGGAAGTTGATAGTTGGGTAGACTTAGCCGTGGCAGAATTAAATACGGAACCTTATTTGGAAGCGACAGTAGCAAGCAAAGATTGCGTCACTGTTAGGGATATGTTTCAAGAAAAAGATGATCTTATTTGTAAGCTGAAGTCTTGGGCTATTCAAAAAAACGTTACATTTAACATCCAAGAGTCAAATAAGACGTACTATACCGTGGTATGTATGAAAACTCCTGAATGTAAGTGGAGATTGCATGCATGTTGTTCCAAAAGAGCCAAAGCTTGGAAGGCTACGAAATACAACCAAGAACATACTTGCATCAATTCTATTATGTTAAAAGATCACAGGAATTGCACTTTATCTTACATTTTCTCACTAATCATGCCACTAATCCGTACAGATGTGGCGATGATTCCTCGAAAGATACGGCTCTACGTTAGCGAAGAGCACAAAATTCAGATTTCGTATGTGAAGGCATGGGATGCTCGTAGAAAGGCTTTATGCAAGCTATTTGGGAATTGGGAAAGCTCATACAACTCACTAGTCCATTTTATGAAAGCCATGAAAGTATCAAATCTGGGGTCCATATACCGGTTAAAAACCACAGAAACGGATGTCGATGGTTGTGTCAGGTTTCAAACAATTTTCTGGTGTTTCGCTCCTTGTGCGGCTAGTTTCACATACTATCGGCCGGTATTGTGCATGGATGGGACGTATCTATATGGTAAGTACAAATGTTGCATGTTAATTGCTACAGGTGTTGATTCTAATAACGGTATATTTCCGTTGGGATTTTCTATTATCGAGAGTGAAAATACATCATTCTGGTCATGATTTTTCCGTCAACTCAAAAATATCCCATCTGTTATTGATAAAACAGATTTATGCATCATATTTGATAGACATATAGGAATACTAGCAGCAATAAGAGCTGCATTTCCGACGACCCCACATAGGTTTTGCCTGCGGCACTTCAGGCAAAATTTTGATAGAAAATTTAAAAATTCAGATCTATATAAGCTTATGTACAAAGCCGGTAAGCGTCTGATCTTAATGTTCATGACATGTACATGACGAAAATTGGAGAGATGGGTCAAACCGCGAAAGCGTGGTTAAATGAGTATCCAGTACGCATGTGGTCACAAGCATATGATAATGGATGCAGATATCTACTAATGACCACTAATATGTCTGAAAGGTTCAACGGGGTCCTTAAAGGTGTTAGAGGATTACCGATACATGGGTTGATTGTTCGAACCTTTTTCCGAGTGAATACTTACTTTGTGCATAGAAGAGAAAAGTCCTAGGCAATGGAGACTCCACTTACCGTGTATTACGAAGATATATTCCGGAAAAGAGAGCGCAGAGCACAATACTACAGATTTGAATGGTTTGACACGGCGGAGTTTCAAGTTACGGGGAGTAATGTGAATCAATATACCGTAAATTTTAGAGATGAAGGGCTCTCTTCGTGCACATGCGGTGTTTTCCAGCAACAACATTTACCTTGTGCCCACGCAATTGCTGCTGCAAGTAGCATGCATAACTCACATTACAAATTTGCTTCCCATTACTATACAGTTTCCAATTACCAAGGCACATACGATCCAAAATTTCATCATATACCAGGCAGTCGCTATTAGCACTATTATTGTAAATCCACGTTCCCATCTCAATAAAAGTTTCTAATTTTCCAAATTCCCCGAGTGTCCCTTTCTTTTTCCCCTCGTAAATTTCTGGGGGAAGTTGGTTGCTTAAATTCTAATATTTATAATTTCCCAAACCCTAAAAGTCAAAACTCAAGATTTAAAACCAATTAAAACCAAAGCTAAAATAAACTAAAACCAAAACCCAAACTATATTTCATATCCCCTAAGCCCAACACAAATTAAACTAAATTAACATTTTAAAAAAATCCCTCAGCCCAATATAATTTCCCCCGGCCCGTTCACTCCTCAGCCCACAAAAAAAAAATTAAAATGAATTCATTAAAACCGCCGGCCCAGCCCAAAACTTCCCTTTCAAGCCTTCACCCAACCCGACCCGCGCCTCCTGACCCGACCCGACCCACTCCTATTCTCTTCTTCTTCCCAACGGCTACTTCTTTTCCCGCTCACCTCCTCTATTCACGATCCGCTTTCTTCGCCTCACCTCGTGCCCACGCCCATGCCCCCGCTCGTGCGCCGTTACCCCACGATGCGCACCCCTCGTCTCCCCTATCTCCCTCACATCCTCGCTCCTCTCTCACTCTCAAAATTCCTCACCTCTCTCTCTCGAAAACCCACTGCACTTCACTCGACTCCCTCCGACGACGACGGTGAACCTCCTCGTCGATCCCTCATTCATCCTCCCTCGTTCCTCCTCCATCCACAGAACCCTCCTCTATCTTCTTCTACCAACCTAGAACCCCTACACACCCAACCTCTGTACACCCGAGCCTCACCTGCATCCATTCGACCACCACCCTACACCCTCACGCCGGCGATCTCCCCATCACGTCGTCAACCTCTACACTCTCTTTTCCTCAGCCTCATCTCCATCACGACAGCACCCGAGCCCCTACCCTCTCTCCCTTTCTTCAAAAATACCATAACCCTAAAACCACACCACTGCGACCCACTGTTGCCCATCGCCGGAGCACCGCCGCCGACCATCGTCAACCCCAGCACACTCACAGAGGACCACTGAACACCCCCTCCGCTTCCAGTGACTGTGAAACGCCTCCGGGCAGCTCCGACGTCAAACCCGTATCGCGAGCCAAGGTCGCGCAAATCGATTCACGCCTTTCGTCGCGCGTTCGTGACGTTACCGCCGCCGTGCATCCACGAAACGTTTCCAGGAAAGTATTTTACTTGCTACATGCTAATATATTCATGTTATAAACTTAAATCGTATAGATTACAAATTTACAATTTCCGGTAGATTATGTGGCATACCTGTTCGATGCATGATCCCAATGAAAATACTCACCTAATTTGACAGAATTGGATTGTTTTTGTTGTCCCATGTGGTGAAGAATATCTTGTATAAATCTCACTGGAAAATACGACTGTTAGTGACTAAAATGAATACCCCTAAATATACTCGTAAAACTAGAAATTTCACGTATCTGAAAATGGTTAAAATCACCGTAAATTACGTACATATTGAAATGATGCTTTCGAGAGCTTAAATCGAAACCGACTCGACGAACTTTAACCCTATGCAAGTTTCTAATGGTTTCTATACTGAAACTGCAACGATATTTGGATCGGAGTGCGACTCTGGACTGCAGTCCAGAGCGACTCTGGTTACTGTTTACTGTCCCGTAATGCGTGCCACTTTGTTTCCTGAACTTGTATGTTGCGGAACTCTGCAGTTTATTAAAGGTTAATCTATTAGCTAAATAACACAAGTGGTTTCATTCCGTTTCATTGCCGTTTGTTATTTAATTTGTAAATTAAGAGAGCAGGACGTATAACAGTTCAGAACAGATTCAGAAGTGACATACTAATGTTAGACAGTGTATAACTTTCTACGTACAGACACGATTGAGGATCCGTCTATTGCGTTGAATACCCTATTGAAAACCCTAGATTTTATTCAACTGTAGCATCGCTAAATTCTGAACCCAACTGGGTTAATTTCGTGTCGCGAAACGGGCGTTCAGTTCAGAAACTGAATTTCCAGCCGCGAGCACTTAAAATGAAACTGCTGTAACTTGAATACCAGAAATCCGATCGAAATGAAACTAATTTTGATGAACTGCTGACAGAGTGTTCTATTTATTGTATTTGTATCATTTCATTGAATTCCGAACATATGAATTTATGCAAATTTTGTAAGTTGATGACGTGCATATTGGTTCATAACATACTTGGCTTGTTAATGGCATACATACACATATCTTACCCCATTTGCCATATACATAGTGTTAGTGCGTGTTAGTGTTCAGTGAACATTGCATTATCGTGCGTGAATGATATTGGTTTAGGAGTGTCGACTACACCAATGGAAAGTGAATGATTCGTGACAGTGATTGATACAGTGAACAGTGATAAAACCGTGCCATTGGTATACTTGTACACGAATAAATCAAAATCATAAATAGTATAAACCTGGGGAAAAAGGGGAAATCGAAGTGGAAAGAGAATCGTATTTAGCGGGACCGTGTTTTAGAGGATGATCATTCGAGCAGTGATATATATATTAGGTAGGATCTAGCGATCCGGCTGACAGGGTTATGTGCCGGTCATGTGGGCCGTTGTCTCGGGTATGTACGAGACTCCTGTTAAACATGATTCTCCTTTCCACTATACGATTTCAAACATGACCTAGAGACTGATAGGGACACAGATCATACCTTGCATCATATAGTGACATAGCGATTACATGCATTGTACTTTCACTGTTATTACCTTATTTACCCGTTTCACCTCATTATAATAATATTGCTATTATGTCGCTCTGACGACCTGAGTATGCATGCTCAGATTCCGTGGAAGAATCAGCGCAGGAGACGGATTTATCTTTCGAGCTCACGGAGATCTAGTCTGGAGTACCTTCCTTTCTTTACTGTTTTCCATAAAAGAGATCGTGTAATTGAACTTGGTTAGTAACTCTTCTTGTTTATTGTAATTTGTGAACAATGGATTTTAATGTAATAATTTAGTGATGTAATTCCTTTACTACTGTGCTTTATTTACTGATTACCATGTAATGCTAGAAGCCGAAGTGTGACTACGGCGGAATTATTCCTTGACCGTAGGAGCATGGCTGGCCTAGTCATCCCTCGTTTTCCGTATTTTGGGAAGCGGGGCGTGACATGGTTTAGTTGGTATCAGAGCCGTGTTTAGTAACAAGGGATGACATTAACTACACTGTATTACATTATTTTCGTTTCACTATTCCTGATTTTCATCCTTGAATCTAATCACATCCTTTTGAATCTTCCAGCGATATGACGTCCCCGAACGACCCCTCCTCGGACTCCAGTTCTCAGGACCGCACGGAAAGAATACTTAGTGCACTGACCTCTCTCGCGGAAGCTCAGGAGAGAAAGACAGACTTACTCGCTGAGGGACTCAGGGCGATTACCGCTGCAGGAGGACCCTCCGCACTCATTACCGTCCCCGAGGGTGCTACCCCACCAGCTTATCATGCTAGGGCTGGTACCGTTTCAGACTTCTGACGGTTGCATCCAGCTGTATTCACAGGGCTAGCTGAACCCCTTGAGGCCGAGCAATGGTTAGTGAACATGGAAAACTTATTGACAGCTGCCAGGGTTCCAGATGATGATAGGGTGGACGTGATAAAGATCCAATTGGACGATGAAGCACGTACTTGGTGGTTAGTGGAAGAAAGCAGGCTGGACAGGCCGATTGAGTGGGACAAATTCAAAAAGTGCTTCCTAGACCATTATTTTCCTTCCACCGCCAAGGCAGAGATGGAGGAAAGATTTATTCTATTGAAGCAGAATGGACGTCTAGTGGACGTATATACGGCAGAGTTCAACCGTCTGAGCTGTTTTGCTCCATACATGGTCGCCTCAGAGGCCACCAGGGCCAGACGCTTCTTACAGGGGCTTGATTTCGAGTTGCAGTAGTTGATTGCATCACTGGAGTTGCAGACTTTCACACAGGTACTCAACGCGGCGAGAATTCAGGAGCAATTGATCAACAATTCCAGGAAACCCCCAGTCGTTCCAGCACGTACCCATGCACCTTCTCGAGGAGCCATACCGGTTCACAGGCCTGGAACGACACAAATGAAGCGTCCGTTCGTGCCACAACATCGCCCCTAGAGACAGAACGTGGTTTGCGGCTACTGCGGTAGAGATGGGCATACTCAGAAGGACTGTCGCCGTGCCAAGGGACAATGCTTGATTTGCGGATCCAGTCAGCACAGGATTAGCGGTTGCCCTGAGCGAGCAGAGATACAGGGAGATCCTGGACCGTCGCAGCAGAGGCCACAGGAGCAGAGGCAACCCTTTACAGGTCGCGGTCAAGGACGGGCTTTCACCTTGACCGCCGAGCAGGCAGAGGCGTCAGGAGACGTTGTTACAGATACTCTACTCGTACATTCCTTGCCAGCTAGAGTACTATTTGATTCTGGAGCATCGCACTGTTTCTTGTCTGAGCATTTCGTTGATACACACTCCATACCACATGAACCACTAACCAAGGGCTGGGAGATACATACGGGTAATGGCATTATAATATCTAGTCGAGAATGTAGATCATGTCCGGTTGTAGTGTGTGGCAGGGAATTCTATGCGAATTTCCTTCTGATTGGGACAGGCAGTTACGACGCAATTCTCGGGATGGATTGGATGAGTACCTTCCATGCAGTTATCGATTGCCGTGCAAGGAATGTGATCTTCCGCATTCCCAATCACCCGGAGTTTATTTTCGAGGGAGAAAGCGAATCTTTGGAGCCAGCCAAGTACAAGCCAAGCCCAAGGAGCTGACAGCTATGGAGATTGATGAGAGCCCAGCCCCAGAAATTGTTCGAGACATTCTGGACGTATTTCCTGAAGATCTACCAGGTCTACCACCTCCTCGCATCTTGGATTTTTCGATCGATTTGACTCCAGGTACGGCCCCAGTATCCAAGGCCCCATACAGAATGGCACCAGTTGAGTTGGCGGAATTGAAGAAGCAAATTGAAGAGCTATTGGAGAAGGGATTTATTCGGCCGAGCGCTTCACTGTGGGGTGCACCAGTTCTGTTAGTAAAGAAGAAGGATGGATCGCTGCGAATGTGTATAGATTATCGGGAGCTGAACAAGGTCACAATAAAGAACAAGTACCCGATCCCACGCATCGACGACTTATTCGATCAGTTAAGTGGGGCCAAGGTATTCTCGAAGTTGGACCTCCGTTCTGGATATCATCAAATCAGAGTAGCAGCCGAGGATGTATGCAAGACGGCTTTCAGGACCCGATACGGACATTACGAGTTCCTTGTGATGCCATTCGGTGTTACCAATGCCCCAGCGATATTCATGGACTTGATGAACAGGGTGTTTGCAAAGTACTTGGACACGTTTGTCGTTGTGTTTATCGACGACATACTTGTCTACTCGAAGACCCGGGAGGAACATGCTGAACATTTGCGCACAGTTCTACAAATTCTTCGTGAAGAGAAGCTGTATGCGAAGCTAAGCAAGTGTGAATTCTGGCTCGACAAAGTTCAGTTTTTGGGACATATTGTTTCGGGCGAAGGCATCTCGGTGGACCCGGCAAAGATAGAATCTGTCAGAGATTGGCCAATGCCGAAGTCAGTGGCCGAGATCAGGAGTTTTCTGGGATTGGCAGGTTATTATCGGAGATTCGTCCAAGACTTCTCAAGAATCGCTGAACCATTGACGAGGCTGACACGTAAGGATGTACCGTTTACGTGGACAGAGGAGTGCACTCAGGCATTTGACACGCTGAAGCAGAAGTTAACCACGGCGCCTATTCTTACAGTACCAGATGATTCCGGTGGTTTGGTGATACACAGTGATGCCTCAGGGAAGGGTTTAGGCTGTGTTCTGATGCAGCACGGCCGAGTGGTTGCTTACGCCTCTCGACAACTGAGAAATCACAAGAAGAATTATCCTACGCATGACTTAGAGTTAGCTGCAGTAGTCTTTGCGTTGAAGATTTGGAGGCACTATCTATTAGGCGAGAAGGTAGAGGTATACACGGATCATAAAAGTCTGAAGTACGTCTTCACTCAAAAGGAACTAAACATGAGACAGCGCCGATGGCTAGAGCTGATGGCAGATTATGACTTGGACCTTCAGTATCACCCGGGGAAGGTGAACGTTGTACCAGATGCGCTCAGTCGCAAGCCAGCGGCCATGATGTTGACCGGTCAGAGGAGCATTATTGAGGACTTCCAGAGACTCGAGCTTGAAGTCATTACACCGGGCGCACTCAGTCAACTTTGGCAACTACAGGTGCAGTCTTCTCTGGTGGATCGCATCAAGGCTGCACAAGCGGATGATCCCCGATTGCAAAAGTTCAGAGCGCAAGTGGAAGCCGGGCTGAGAACGGACTTGATCATACATGAAGATGGCTCTCTGAGATTCGGTAGCAGACTCTGCGTACCCAAGGGAGATGTACGAGAAGAGGTACTGGCTGAAGCGCATAGTTCAGCTTATTCTGTGCATCCGGGAGGTACAAAGATGTATCGGGATCTAAAACAGCACTTTGGGTGGAACGGAATGAAGCGGGAAATTGCGAGGTTCGTATCCAGATGCTTGGTATGCCAGCAGGTGAAGGCGGAGCATCAGAGGACGGCAGGATTGTTACAACCACTGCCGATACCAGAATGGAAGTGGGAGCACATTAACATGGATTTCGTGACGGCCTTACCACGAAGCCCTAGGGGCAATAACGCCATTTGGGTTATTGTTGATCGCCTCACGAAAGTTGCACACTTCATACCATTCCGAGTGGGACAGTCGACAGAGTCACTGGCAGAGAGATATATGCAGGAGATTGTACGACTTCACGGTGTTCCAGTCAGCATTGTGTCAGACCGGGACACCAGATTCTTGTCGCACTTTTGGAGGAGCCTACAGGAGAGCTTGGGTACCCGCCTCAAATTCAGCACAGCTTATCACCCGCAGACGGATGGACAATCCGAGCGTACGATTCAGACGCTCGAGGATATGTTGAGAGCCTGTATGTTGGACTTTCAGGGTTCCTGGGAGGACCATCTGCATCTAGTCGAGTTTTCTTATAACAACAGTTGTCAGGCTAGCATCCAGATGGCTCCTTTCGAAGCGCTTTACGGGCGGAGGTGTCGATCCCCAGTATGTTGAGATGATGTGGGAGAGCGAAGATTATTAGGTCCCGAGCTCATTGTTCAGACAGTCGACAAGGTCCAAATGATCAGACAGCGTATTAAGACGGCTCAGGATCGACAGAAGAGTTGGGCAGATACCAGCAGGAGGACACTAGAATTCGAAGTCAGAGATCACGTGTTCTTGAGGATTTCCCCTACCCGTGGAGTTATCGGGTTCGGAGGTCGGGGAAAGCTCAATCCCCGTTTTATCGGACCATTTGAGGTGCTAGAGCGAGTAGGAGAGGTGGCCTACCGACTTGCCTTGCCTCCATCGCTAGCTGGTGTGCACAATACCTTCCACGTGTCACAGTTGCGGCATTATGTTCGGGATGAGAGCCATGTCCTGGACTATTCGGAGCTAGTTTTGGGTACCGATCTATCGTACAAGGAGCAGCCCACTACCATCCTCGACCGCAGAGAGAAAGTGCTGAAGAATAAGGTCATTCCGTTAGTCCGAGTGTCTTGGGGCTGTCGTTCCCCAGGAGAATCCACCTGGGAGCGGGAGGAAGATATCCGTGCTCGTTTTCCACATCTCTTTGTTTAGTATCCTTGTTTCTTTGTGTCCTTGTTAAATTTCGAGGACGAAATTTTTGTAAGGGGGGTATGATGTAAATCCTCGTTCCCATCTCAATAAAAGTTTCTAATTTTCCAAATTCCCCGAGTGTCCCTTTCTTTTTCCCCTCGTAAATTTCTGGAGGAAGTTGGTTGCTTAAATTCCAATATTTATAATTTCCCAAACCCTAAAAGTCAAAACCCAAGATTTAAAACCAATTAAAACCAAAGCTAAAATAAACTAAAACCAAAACCCAAACTATATTTCATATCCCCTAAGCCCAACACAAATTAAACTAAATTAACATTTAAAAAAATCCCTCAGCCCAATATAATTTCCCCCGGCCCGTTCACTCCTCAGCCCACACAAAAAAAAATTAAAATGAATTCATTAAAACCGCCGGCCCAGCCCAAAACTTCCCTTTCAAGCCTTCACCCAACCCGACCCGCGCCTCCCGACCTGACCCGACCCGCTCCTATTCTCTTCTTCTTCCCAACGGCTACTTCTTTTCCCGCTCACCTCCTCTATTCACGATCCGCTTTCTTCGCCTCACCTTGCGCCCACGCCCACGCCCCAGCTCGTCCGCCGTTACCCCACGACGCGCATCCCTCGTCTCCCCTATCTCCCTCACACCCTCGCTCCTCTCTCACTCTCAAAATTCCTCACCTCTCTCTCTCGAAAACCCACAGCACTTCACTCGACTCCCTCCGACGACGACGGCGAACCTCCTCGTCGACCCATCATTCATCCTCCCTTGTTCCTCCTCCACCCACAGAACCCTCCTCTATATTCTTCCACCAACCTAGAACCCCTACACACCCAACCCCTGTACACCCGAGCCTCACCTGCACCCATTCGACCACCACCCTACACCCTCACGCCGGCGATCTCCCTATCACGTCGTCGGCCTCTACACTCTCTTCTCCTCAGCCTCATCTCCATCACAACAGCACCCGAGCCCCTACTCCCTCTCTCTCTCTTCAAAAATACCATAACCCTAGAAGCACACCACTGCGACCCACTGTTTCCCATCGCCGGAGCACCGCCGCCGACCGTCGTCAACCCCAGCACACTCGCAGAGGACCACTGAACACCTCCTCCGCTTCCAGTGACTGTGAAACGCCTCCGGGCAGCTCCGACGTCAAACCCGTATCGCAAGCCAAGGTCGCGCAAATCGATTCACGCCGTTCGCCGCGCATTCGTGACGTTACCGCCGCCGTGCATCCACGAAACATTTCCAGGCAAGTATTTTACTTGCCACATGCTAATATATTCATGTTACAAACTTAAATCGTATAGATTACAAATTTACAATTTCCGGTAGATTATGTGGCATACCTGTTCGATGCATGATCCCAATGAAAATACTCACCTAATTTGACGGAATTGGATTTTTTTTGTTGGCCCATGTGGTGACGAATATCTTGTATAAATCTCACTGGAAAATACGACTGTTAGTGACTAAAATGAATACTCCCAAATATACTCGTAAAACTAGAAATTTCACGTATCTGAAAATGGTTAAAATCACCGTAAATTACGTACATATTGAAATGATGCTTTCGAGGGATTAAATCGAAGCCGACTCGACGAACTTTAACCCTATGCAAGTTTCTAATGGTTTCTGTACTGAAACTGCAACGATATTTGGATCGGAGTGCGACTCTGGACTGCAGTCCAGAGCGACTCTGGTTACTGTTTACTGTCCCGTAATGCGTGCCACTTTGTTTCCTGAACTTGTATGTTGCGGAACTCCACAGTTTATTAAAGGTGAATCTGTTAGTTAAATAACACAAGTGGTTTCATTCCGTTTCATTGCCGTTTGTTATTTAATTTGTAAATTAAGAGAGCAGGACGTATAACAGTTCAGAACAGATTCAGAAGTGACATACTAATGTTAGACAGTGTATAACTTTCGACGTACAGACACGATTGAGGATCCGTCTATTGAGTTGAATACCCTATTGAAAACCCTAGATTTTATTCAACTGTAGTGTCGCTAAATTCTGAACCCAACTGGGTCGCGAAACGGGCGTTCAGTTCAGAAACTGAATTTCCAGCCGCGAGCACTTAAAATGAAACTGTTGTAACTTGAATACCAGAAATCCGATCGAAATGAAACTAATTTTGATGAACTGCTGACAGAGTGTGCTATTTATTGTATTTGTATCATTTCGTTGAATTTCGAACATATGAATTTATGCAAATTTTGTAAGTTGATGACGTGCATATTGGTTCATAACATACTTGGCTTGTTAATGGCATACATACACATATCTTACCCCATTTGCCATATACATAGTGTTAGTGCGTGTTAGTGTTCAGTGAACATTGCATTATCGTGCGTGAATGATATTGGTTTAGGAGTGTCGACTACACCAATGGAAAGTGAATGATTCGTGACAGTGATTGATACAGTGAACAGTGATTAAACTGTGCCATTAGTATACTTGTACACGAATAAATCAAAATCATAAATAGTATAAATCTGGGGGAAAAGGGGAAATCGAAGTGGAAAGAGAATCGTATTTAGCGGGACCGTGTTTTAGAGGATGATCATTCGAGCAGTGATATATATATTAGGTAGGATCTAGCGATCCGGCTGACAGGGTTATGTCCCGGGCATGTGGACCGTTGTCTCGGGTATGTACGAGACTCCTGTTAAACATGATCCTTCTTTCCACTATACGATTTCAAACATGACCTAGAGACTGATAGGGACACAGATCATACCTTGCATCATATAGTGACATAGCGATTACACACATTGTACTTTCACTGTTATTACCTTATTTACCCGTTTCACCTCATTATAATAATATTGCTATTATGTCGCTCTGACGACCTGAGTATGCATGCTCAGATTCCGTGGAAGAATCAGCGCAGGAGACGGATTTATCTTTCGAGCTCACGGAGATCTAGTCTGGAGTACCTTCCTTTCTTTACTGCTTTCCATAAAAGAGATCGTGTAATTGAACTTGGTTAGTAATTCTTCTTGTTTATTGTAATTTGTGAACAATGGATTTTAATGTAATAATTTAGTGATGTAATTCCTTTACTACTGTGCTTTATTTACTGATTACCATGTAATGCTAGAAGCCGAAGTGTGACTACGGCGGGATTATTCCTTGACCGTAGGAGCATGGCTAGCCTAGTCATCCCTCGTTTTTCGTATTTTGAGAAGCGGGGCATGACAATTATACTGGGAACATACAAACACCGACTGTATTACCGCCGGAAAAAAATATATGGCTTGGAAGACCTAAAGTGCGTCGAGATCGAATGACAATGGATACTAATTCTCGGAAAAGACATGCCAGATGTAGCTTATGTAAACAATCAGGTCATTATAGAACCAGATGTCCAGGACAGTCAACAGGGGTGGGACTTTCGAGATCGTGACAAGTGCACCGGAAGAAAATCGATTAGCGCTTGTAAAGAAACTTGTACAATTTACATTTTACAAACAGATATGAATTTTTTGTATTATAAATTTGACGGATTCATTTTGTTATAAGAGTGTATACCAGATTCATATTTAAACAACAATAATATTATACAATTTTTATTATTTTATTGGATATTTAATTCATTTCGTTTTTTTTTATTTAATTTTTTTTATAAAAATGGGACGGGTTCTGAGAACCCGCCCTCCCCTATATAGGATAGGAACCCGCCCTCTGTTTGGAAAGGGTGGGGTCAGGCTCAAACCGTCCTATTTCAATAATTTAAAAACAAATCGTCCTATTTTAATAATTTTAATATTAAACTATTCTATTTCAAATAAAAACCCTTATTAGTAGGGTTTTTTACTTCTAGCGCCCCCTCCCCGCAACAAGCATTGCTAATTACTTTTCAGCCCCCTACAACTTGATATTTACATTTTAACCCCTCCCCCAAACTAATAAAATACATCATTTTATCCCCTTTACGATTTCCGTCAGAAAAGACCCCGTTAAATTTAACTTTAACTTTTCTCCATATATTTTAGGTTTATCATTTACCGGAAGACAACAAGTAAATACCTTTACGACTTCCGTCAGAAAAAACCCCGTTACCTCTAGTTTTAACTTTTCTCTATAAAGTTTAGGTTTATCATTTATCTGAAGACAACAAGTAAGACTGCAGAAGTTGTTTCTACGGTCTTACTTGTGATCTTATGGTAAATGATAAATCTAAAATTTACAGAGAAATGTTAAAGCTAAAGTCAACCGGGATTTTTCTGACGAAAATCAAAGGGGGTAAAATGATGTATTTTATTAGTTTTGAGGGGGTACAAAATAAATAACAAGTTTTGGGGGGTTAGAAAATAATTAGCTATGTTTTTTTAGGTTGGGGAAGGGAGGGGGACAATAAGTAAAAAAAAACCTTATTAGTATTATTTATCATGACTTAAAAAAAGTTTTTAAAAAAATATGAAAATATATATTTTAACAAGGATATATGCCCATTTTCATTATTACTAGGCTATATGTCTACTTTCATTATTTATAATGAAGTGCCTTATGTGCAAAAGGATATGGAATATTTGTCTATCTAAAATCTAAATATAAATTATTCCCAAAAGAGAATAATATTGCTGTGTTTTGTTCCCTTGTACTAATTACAATATAAATGATCTAGCTAGAGTTTACTTAACAAATTTTCTTTTAAAATTAAATTGTGAAAATAAAAAATGGACTGCAGTTATTATGGTTCATTTTATTCATTTGAAACATATACATAATACTTATCTAATAATGTATGTTTTCATTAAATAACATTTATTATTTATGTTTTTAATCATATTCATATTACTGACAAAGGGGCTATTTCATTTCTGGCCTCCTAGCCTTCTAAAACCTTGTCTTCAATATATGTTTTCCTATTTATCTCTACTGTTATAATTTAAACTCATGAGGGTAACATAAAAAAATTCTCATTTTTCATTAAAAATTCAGAAAAGGAGAAAAATCCATATGAGAATTCTAGAGCAAGAGCATGCCATTCTCTCATATACATGTAATTTATACCCTTAACAATTTTCAATATAAAATATCTTCTGTTTGGGAAATGAACAAACTTAGTAAAAACGTCCTTAGACTAATAACCATCAAGGAAGCATACAAAAATCATGACAGATGGATTTTTCCTCGTCACATTATAGTTACTGGTTTATTACATGATACTTACAAATTCATTGATTAGAATACCAACAGTTTCAAAGGGAATAATATTCTGTACTTCTTAGGCTTCTAAATTTCTGAAGAGGTTTGAGAATGGATATAGAAAGAAATATTAATCTTGATTCTTCCTGATCTTTTTCTTTTTCCCCTTTTCCCCTTTTCTTTTTCTTTTTCCTTTTTCTTTTTTCCCCTTTCTGTTCGCAATGATTGATGTATGTTTGAAAGTTGTATTCAGGTTGCAAATGTGAATTTCCATTAATATTAGGTTAGTATATATGGTGTCTTTCTACACTGTTTAGTTAATTGTTAGAAAAATTGAAGAATTCATGCAAGTTGTTTCTCAAAATCATGTAGTATATTATTTCTTTAGAAAAGGGTTAATTTGTAAACTAATATCAATATCTTAAGGGAATAATTAACGAATAGAATACATGGCGAGTCGTTTATGACTATAAAGACTAAACAATAAAGACATGACTATTTTTATATACGTGGTACCGCCCTCCCTTGTGAAAATGGGATTTAAATTAAAATTAATGCCCGGCTTTATTGATAAAACAGTTTATTTAAATATAAATTGATTTAGTTAAAAACTTTAACAAAGAGGAAATTTCTTCTCTTACATTTTAAAATGAAGAAATTTCTTTGTTGCTTCCCTTCATAGGCATAGAAGTCTCTTTCCTGCATCTACTCCGGATCGATAGCTCCTTCATAGGCATAGAAGTAGAAGTCTCTTTCCTGCATCTATTCCGGATCGATAGCTCCTTCATAGGCATAGAAGTTTCTTTCCTGCATCTACTCCGGATCGATTGCCAGCATCGGAGGAAGGAGTGTGCCTACCAATGCAACACGTTCATGTCAACATGCCCAACCAATGGGAAGGATAACCTTAAAGCGGTTGGGTAAATTGTCAAAAAGGCCCATAGCCTCTTCAAACTTCTGTAAAAGTCCCTGGGCTTTTCTCTCTTGTTAAAAAACCCTAGGCCCAATCAAAACTCTGTATCCCAGCTGCCTGTAATATCCAAGCAGTTGCAGTTGCCTGTATTATCCAAACAGTTGCATGTAATATCTAAGCAGTTGCAGTCCAAGCAGTTGCCTGTAATATCCAAGCAATTGAGAGAATACGAGTCTAAATGAAATAAAGCTCATGGGTTTTTTCACAAGGATTTTGAACGGTTGGCCCTTTCTGATAATTTCGAAAAATACAAGGGTTTTTAGACAAACTCCTCAGTGGAATGCGCGATTTTTGATAATTTACCCTAAATATTTTATCCATCACCCTTTTACCTCTTTGTACAACAATTCTGTATCACACCTGAAGTTTCTTTTTTTCTTACAGGAAAATGGGTCCGGCTCTCTAAGTCCAGTCCCCAATAGGAAAAACTCCATAAGCAAAAAAATCCAATGAATAACTTTCTAAATTCAAAAAGTTATAGGTTTAAGTCTTTATAGTACAACCGGACACTTTTTACTTTTTAATATTCTCATATTACCATATTACTCTTATCAACTTCTAGCAGATAACTGCTATATTTCACAGCTAAACTGTTACACTTATACGATAACTGCTGCATCTGATAATTAAGTATAGCAGTTATTTGCCAAGTGTAGCAGTTTTCTGCCATACATTGACAAGGATAATTCCTTGCCCGTTCCCATATGATGGATGTTTTGGAAGCTCCCAGTACAATCAAGGTTGTTTGTCTAGCAACGTACTATCGCACAACCTTCGCTGTCTTTGAGGATTGGCGGCCGTGTCTTTTCATTTTGGATGGAATCAATATTCTAGTCTTGGGCACCATGAACATGTTGGTTGTGCATTTGCAAATTACGAGTATAGTTTCTACTCTTTCAATTATTTCCATTATTATTTATATAAAATACCAACAAAAGCTTTCAGTTATTTGCATACATGGTACCTTTGAACTTTTGGGGGGACAGCTACACCATCTGCAAAGTGTTCTGTGTTATTTTGAAGGGTTTGTAAAATGCCTGGAGTATATCTTCTGCACATGTTTGAAAAATTTTTAGAGCTCATTTAAAATTCGACAAAAACTAGGGTTTGATATTAGGTGTTTCGGAGTTGTTTCGGTTTCGTAATCCTACACTAATCATGTTAATTCTATCCATAATTGTCATAATTAATAAAATTATTGCTTTAGTACCTCTCCGGTTTTTTGTTTTTTCTCCCGCCAAAGGCTAGCACAAAAAAACCCCATTTTATTTATACATTAAGATAAAAGATAGTTATTTTGAAAAAGGCTTAATTAAAAATAAATTAAAAAAAACCCAAACTTTTTAGCTAAAATACGAGAAAACCCCAAATAGTTTCAAAAAAAACTCAAACCTTTTCTCTTGATGTAACCTAAATACAAGAAAACAATATCAAGACTATAACAAGACAACAGTTCAAGATCGAACTTTTAAAAGAAAAGGTAGTGCATTCCAATTTCAAGCGCTTGATCCACTATGAAGAACCGTAGCATCAAAGAACTTAGATGCTCTAATGGAAGTATCGTAGATTACATCTCAAAGATCAATCTCTTTATCTATAATGAAATCTAAAAAACTTCAAATTTCTTTCTTTTCAAACATGTCAATTAATATTTGCAACCAACATAAGAAGCAATGCTCTGGTTTCTTATATAAGAGCTTCGATTAAATGAAATCTATAATGTTATGAAGATGAGATGGTAAATTGGAACCATCCAGTTAGAGGACCCAGACTTAAAAAAAAAAATGCATGTCTCTCGGATTGAGCCTTGCATAAAACAAGTAGAACCCGTTAGTTTTAACTGTTTAATGACAGCTTTGGGTTTTTTTGAAAACAAATGAAGATCAAGGGGGTTTTAAAGAGGGTTTTTCTATATTTATCCCTAAATCTTTCGTATTTTTAAATAAGACTCCCAAAATTTAATTAGAAATATGAAGTTTAGGGGCCTGATATAGAAATATGAAGGATGTGGGGGTTTAAATTTCGGTAAATTTTTTGGTGCTTCCCACCAAAGAATCTTGTGTGTGAGAGAGAGAGGTGAGTGAGAGAGAGAGAGAGAGAGTGAGTGACTGAGTGTGTGTGTGAGAGAGAGAAAGAGAGAGGTGCAAAATATGGTAAGCACCAAAGAATAACCCTTAAAATTCGAGGTTTTAGGGAGGGTATATCAAATTTGTTCGATGAAACCCTTTTATTTGTCTGGGGAAAAAAGAAGTAGGGGGTGTTGATTGATCCACAGAGCGTGGGCTGCTAAAGATTGCAGCGCTAAACGCGGAGGTTCTCTCGTCGGCGGCGAGCTCACCGCTGAAGATGATCGGAGATGCCGGGCATATGCGGCACACGCATTCCAGGAGCTTGTCTGCCTCCAAAATGGTGAATTTTTTCTTATGTTTTTTTTTGTTGAGTTTTTTAATTTATTAAATTTGAACGAAACGAAGATCGATCTTCAGATATTTTAAAATCCTAATCATCGGTTTGGTAGGTAGCTATGAAGTTTGGTTTAAATCACATGAACATCAGTATTAGCCTTACAATTTCATTAGAAATTTAAATTTCT
Source organism: Agapanthus africanus (assembly GCA_030015575.1). Classification (NCBI taxonomy): domain Eukaryota; kingdom Viridiplantae; phylum Streptophyta; class Magnoliopsida; order Asparagales; family Amaryllidaceae; genus Agapanthus; species Agapanthus africanus. The sequence continues at coordinate 32,307,827 of CM057338.1, forward strand.
GTTCAAAATTTTTTTTATCACTACTCAACTTTTTTTTTTGGCACTGGCCCGTTAGCCCTAACCTATGCACACACCATACTCACTCACACCACACACAAGCACACAACATACACGCACCCAGGGGGCCTACAAATTTGCCCCGAAAGCGTTTATGATTTGTGGCCACTTCAACTCTTAGGATTTCTGGGGTTCAAACCCTACACTCTCTCCCCAAGAGGGGAAGTGCTCATATCAACCGAGCTATTGCTCATTGGTATATTACTACATAACTGAACCTGTTCTTTTCATATCATTAGTCGAACTTCCAATACTTGGAATGTTTCTCTCTATTTAAGAATTGACATACAAAATGAAAGTAGCATGGAAGCTAACACAAATAGTTCTAGAGGGGGGTGAATAGGACTACACAAACAATATGCCCAAATTAAAAATTCTACCAACCACACTTGCAAAGATATCACAATTGAATTGCTTAACAAAAAATATACCAATAGTGATAAGTAGTTAAGCCAACTACAATTGCAGACATAAACAATGACAAGCAATAATAGAGATAGCAATCAAGTCTAAACAATGAGCATATAATGCGGAATATACACGTTGCATGCAATTTCTAAGCAATTGAAATATAAATCATAAGAAATATTGCAAACGCAAGCACAAGTCGCTTTTAGAGTGGTTCGGAAGATTTCTTAGTCCACTTTCTTTAGGCGTACAAACCCGTTCCACTAAACACGTCTCCATCGAGACTCTCACGTTGCGCATCCACAACCTAACACGTCACTCGACACACGAGTGGCTCTTCTCGCTACAAGCACTTGCACCCCTCTCTTACAAAGGCACCGATAACGTTTCGGTCCTCATACAGAAAAAATACAAATCCCTCACTCTTCTCTCTTACAAAGGCACCTTTACACTCAAGAATCCTCACGCAAAGACAAGAAGAGGGTTTACAATGAAGCACAATACTCTCAAAGGAGTCTCTTAATACTCTCTCTCTAATACTCTTACAAATATGGATAATCAAATGAAATCTCTTGATTTTATGTGTGAGAGTGAATTTGGACAGCAAATTGAAAAAAAATTTAAACTCTTACAAGAGATGAGATTTTTGGCTCAAGATCACTTAGATATTGGCAATTGAAAAGCTCAAGTGATTGCAATTGGTTCACCATAAAAAATCCTATAGAATCCCTATTTATGGCCCACAAGAAAAACAACTCAAAAGAAGTGGGGAGAAGCAGTTTTAAACACGAGACAGACGTCTGAAGGCAAGATCAGCAGACGTTTGGCCTAGAACAAAATAAATCCCCAATGGCTATAAACGACCATATTTTTCAAAAAAATCTTAATTGCAAACGTCTGAAATTCAAAGAGGCAGACGTCTGAAGCAGAAAAAGTTTTGGTAAAAACATAACATCAGACGTCTGCCACGATGAGCTGTAGACGTCTGTGTTCCTAATTGAAAAACACAGAGCCAAAACCAGACGTCTAAAGTTCACAAAGCAGACGCCTGAACCTTGAAACATCTTTAAAAAATACCTTGTTCAGACGTCTGACCATAAATGACTTCAGACGCCTGACCTGCTTCACAAACATATTTCTGATCAAATATTAGATATGCTACAGGAACCAGACATCCGACCTGGCACAAAACAAAATATTTTGGGCATTTAAAACATGAACATTTTTAATTCTTTTTGTCCAATTTTCAACTGATGTAGAGCTTGTTTTGTGCGTGAGCGCATGAGTGTTCAAGAGCTCTAAATGATATAACCATATTTTATAAAGTACTTACAAGGATTTCTATGTCGGTTTCGCAAATTTTCAAATCTTAAATCCTTGAACTTTTGAGCTCTCGAAACTTTGGCGAAACTTGAACTTATTGGTCGATTGATCTTCGATTGGTTTCGACACTTCCAATCTTCCTTGATCTTCGCCACTCCACCCACGATCGTCTCGAGGTCAACATTTGATCTTTAAATCTTGAATTATCTTGGACTTCGACTTCGACGCTTTAAATTCCGACTTGACTTCTAGCTTCTTCGCTATTTGTAGCTTGAACTCATGAATCCTTTGAACCATGGCTGCTTAGCATCATGAAGTTTGAATATGCAAATTGTGAAGCACTCGTTTGTATCCTCCAACCTCCATTAGATATATCCATTTAAGTTTGATTTTTTCCATCTTCCTTTTTAGAGTTTCGTCTCGAGATATCCGATAAACTGAAATGCAAGCTCAAAAACTAAGCTCATCGTATATAATGCTATAAAATATAAGTAAGTTAATAAACACAAGTATATGACCATTCATTATTTTTGATATCACAATCATGAATAGTATATCGATATCAAGATATAACTCAAACTCAAAATATGAGATATTGATATACTAAATATATACACATGGTATAAGAGAAGTAAGATATAAATCACATGTATATATAAATTCATATTGTGAATTATCAAAACAATGAATAAGAGTAATATATCGATATAAAAAATATAATATAAGTATAACATGCAATATTGATATATTACTCGGTATACACAAGATATCGCATAAGGAAGCCAAACAACGAGTGTATACGAATTTAGTGTCGACAGGATAAAGCAAGATAAGCAAGTGACACTAAATAAACTATTCATGTTTAAGCTATCATCAAAACCAAATAAGAGGATTATCAAAATCCATAAGTTGTCAATCTCCTCCTTTTTCATGATGGCAAAATATGAATAGAAAATAGTATATCTATATCAAATAGAACCAAATACCCGATATCGATAACTAAAACTCCTATTATTCTCCCCTTTTCTACATAACCAAAATGGGTATTTAGGAAAAGTAGACCGTTTGAATTACTCCCTAAACATATGCGTACACCTAAAACGAATCAAACGTTTGAATTACTTTCTCTAAATGTATGCATAGGAGAACACTAGAAAATGGATACGAGTATAAGTAAAATGCGAATTTTGAAAATGAAACTCTACTCATATCCAAAAGCATGTAATGAAACAATACACAATGAAAAGTTAAAAAACATACGCTAACTCATAAAAAAGAAAAACAAGTTTTGAAACTTATGAGTTAGAATACATGTCGTAATACGAACCATAAGATATTAATGAAAAACATAATCGTATTATGCATATACAAAGTGTGTGCGTGTTTCTTTAAAAATTATGGAATTTTAAAATGTGCACAACATAATTGTATTTGCTGGGCACCCGTATTACGCATATACAAAGTCGCATGATGCACTTGTATTTGCTAGGCGATATATTCGTCCAAGTTAGTTTTAGAAATTGTATCATCTTTAGCCGTTGACAAAGCTGGCAGAGGATTTGATGTCTCTCCCCTATCATCTCCAAGAATGATGGGGGAATCTTCAGTAGGTGGATCTTGTTGAATCATCATACCCACCATATCCTGGAACATGAGGGCCATCTTCTTTATGTTGGCTGCCTGCTCCGCGGCTTCTTTATCTTTCTTCTCTAGTACGCGTCGAAGGAATTCGGCGTCCGTTTCTTGTTCTTGACGCTCGTCCGAGGATGTTTCAGGGGTTTCTTTTGGCCCTGTAAGCGCGGCCATAGCGTTCATCATTTCTTGGAGCTCTGCTGCTGCTCCTGAGCTTTGGTCACTGACCTCGTGTGCGATCTATGACCTGTTGATATGCGGCTATCTTCTTTTCCCGATGCCATGTAAACCGTATGAACTGTCATGCCCCCTGACTTGGGGCGTTTAGGTTCACCATTTTTAACTTTTGCCGCTGACGCGGGAGTTTTCTCTGGCCTCCTTCTTTTGTGGGCCGTTGAAGTTGAAGGAACCGTTGAAGGGGGCGGCTTTGCAGCTGCTGTTCCCTGCTGTTTAATAGGATGGTCTTTTTCTTTTTGCACTTTTGCCTTCTTTTGCCGACGAGAGTGATCTGGGTCGATCACTGAGTCTTGAACCCTTCGCCAAACCTTATAAATTCTTGAGAACAGTCGTTGAGGGGGCTGTTCTTGCTTCGTTTCTGGAGCTCTCTCTGCAGGTGGAGGAGATCTCTTCAGTGTAGCGGTTGTAGAGTTCTTCCGTACCCTTCTCAGCAGTTCAAAGCTGTTCTCGGTTAGAACAGCAGCGTCGACTTCCACCACTGGAGCCGGTGGAGTTAGCCCTGAGGGGGAGTGCCCCCTGCCTTCCTCACTCGTTGCCAATGGCGACGTCGAGCATGACGAGCCGTTGGGACTGGCTCGGAGATTGAGACATCTTCTTTTTGCCCCCTGTCTGAATGAGGTGCCGCCGGTGTTAACCTCTTAAAGACTGAGGTTGTCTTTTGAGGGGTGATATTCAACCTGTCGAAGACGGATCCTTGAGCGGGGGCAGGAGCAGGAATCGTCAGTCTTGAAAAGACTGACTCTTTGACAGGGGAAGTCGCCTTTACAACTTTTGAAGCAGCAGCTGTTGCCTTCCTCGGGACAGCCAATTTAGAGTTCTGACTTAGCCTGGTGAAAACAGAGGCTGTTGGTTTGGTAGTGGGCGACCCGTTGACAGGGGTCGTCGTAGCAGTGAGCCGGTCGAAGACCGAGTTCTTGTTCATTTCCGGTGCAGGTATTGGCATAGGGAAGCTTGTAGGTGGGATCATGGTCCCAAAGAACAGACCAGTGGTGGCTTGGGTCACCTGATCTACCGGCAGAGTGAGGAAGGAAGCCGCTTGGGGCCCATATGCTACACCTCCCAGTGAGGTGGAGCGTCCGTTGCAGTGGCATTTCGAGCAGTTAGTGCAGTTAAATGCCATTGAATCTTGAGTTCTGCGCCAGGCAAAAGACCAAATCTTAGTAACTTGAAATCCGAAGGCAACCATTAACAAACCGCGATTGGTTCGCGAAGACGACACACGAAGCGTGGAGTGGAAAGAGGAAAAGGTCCCACCGGGCGTGCCAGAATCTGTTCCCCTCCGAAGGACGGCGCACAAGACCGCGGTGTCCTGGCGCTGAGATTCGGGGCAGATGCTATTTGGTTTTATCCGTCCACCTCTCTGAAGATGCCAAGTTGATTTATGGCACCGTGTATCGGAGGTTTAGACGGATGCGGCCGATGTAGCAGACTTCGTCAGATTCCCCCTCGCTAGAGGGGTTTTTGATTGTGGGGATGCTCTTCCCTGCAGGCGCAAGCCCCTGCAGTTAATTACGCTACCGCATCGCGGTAACAACTTTCTCCTTCTCCAGAATTTCACTTCGTGTCGTGTGTATTTGTTTTGTTTGTTGTTGCCCGTGGATTGTATACGGAGACTGAATAATGCCGTCGCCCGTAGGACGTGGACTAGTCCAAATCCGTGTTTACTTAGATTTGGGTTTGGTGTTTTTAGTTTAAGGATGCATTAGTCGCGTTGCGGCTAAGATCAATTTAAACGTTCGTTAAGGATACAATAGTCCTGTTTGAGACTAAGATCAACTTAACGTGATAATCCATTTAATATCTGGCCATCGGGACTCATCACCTCTCTAACGTCGTTGAAGGATTACAACGGCAGATGTCAGAGGAGTTCAGAGATGTACCCTTGAACCAAAGTCGATTTAGGGTTTTATAATCCGTTTAAATATTTAAGGATACGTTAGCCGTATTTGGGGCTAAGATCAACTTAAACGGGACCGTTTAGATCCGGCAAAAGAGCATTTGGAGGCTCTATTGTTCCAGTTTAGGGATGTGGTGGTCCATGTTCCAGTTTGTGGACGTGGTGGTCCATCGCCAGTTTAGGGACGTGGTGGTCCATCGCCAGTTTAGGGACGTGGTGGTCCGATATTAGTTTAGGGACGTCTCGGTCCGATATTAGTTTAAGGACGTTTCGGTCCGATATTAGTTTAAGGACGTTTCGGTCCGATATTAGTTTAAGGACATTTCGGTCCACGAGTTTAAGGACCCCGCAGTCCGTATTCATGTGTGGTCGTTGGGACCCGTCACCTCTCTGACGTCGTTGAGGAATTACAACGATATGTGTCAAAGGAGTTCGGAGATGTACCTTCGAACCGGATATAAATTGATTTGAGAGAGAGCATTTGTGCTCGGTTCAATTTAACTTAAGGACTTACGGCCAGAATTGGGCTAAGTCCAGTTGAAAATGTTCAACATTTTATTTATTTTTAGTCCATTAGACTTGTGCTAGGGCTTTGCCCACACTTAAATAATGCATTGCATTACTTATATTTTCTTGCTTGGGCTCTGCCCATAAAAGATGCAGAGCATCGATTTATTTTGGGCTCTGCAAGGCATCTGCATAGCATTTTATTATTTTGTTTGGGCTTTGCCCATTTATAAATGATGCAGAGCATCGATTTACTTAGGCCTGTTTGGTCTTTTAATTGGGCCTGGCCCTTCATTAAAATGCATTGCATTTAGGCGCCTTGCACCAATCACTGAGCGCAAGCGCTTGTGGTGAGGACATGTGTCATGCTCTGGTGAGCGCAAGCGCAACAGTGCAGTGCACTGTGCTAGTGCGCTGCGCTGTTGCGCTGCTGATACGTGGCGCGCTCTGGTGAGCGCAAGCGCAACAGTGCGCTGCGCTAGTGCGCTGCGCTGTTGCGCTGCTGACACGTGGCGCTCTCCCAAGAGCGCAACAGCGCAGTTTACAAGTGCAAAGCACTGTTTTATCTTTCAATCAATTTTAAATCAAAGAAAACAAGTTTTTCTTGTTTTCATAGAACCAGTGGTTCATGAGCAAGTGCAAAGCACTATTATTAATTATTTTTCTTTTTTATTGAAGATCATTGATCTTGTTCTTAGATCAATGATCTGTTTTTAAGAGAATTTTCTCTTTTTCCTAAAGGTTTTTTACCTTCTGTTGTTCTTGAGGAGTTCTCAAGAGTTCTCTTCTCTTTTTTTATTTAGAAAGATGTTTCTCCCCTTTTAATTGAGGCCTAGGGTCCTTTTTATAGTGCCCATAAATTAGTTAAATTTGTTAAAGAGATCTTTCTCTGAGTGATTTGGGGAATTTTCCCCACCGTTGGATCTTTGATCCAAGGGCTTCTGCTTTGCAGAAGAAAATCTTCTTGTTTTAACAAGAACAGAAAAGATTTCTTAAATTTTTAATTCTGTTTGGCGCATCTGCCCCAGCGCGTGTCACGTGTCGCGCAGCGCACAGCGCAGCGCAACTGCGCTAGCGCATCTGCGCTGACACGTGTCGCGCAGCGCACAGCGCAGCGCTACTGCGCTAGCGCATCTGCGCTGACACGTATCGCACAGCGCACAGCGCAACTGAAGCGTTGCTTCCTTTAATAGATCTTTGCTCTGATTGGGTGCGTCTTCTTGGACGCTGCGCTGACGTATCAGCGCCTGACATGTGGCGCGTTGCGCCCGAGACTTGAAGCGTTGCTTCAGAATTTTGAATTTTTAATTTCAACAGAGTTTTGCTCTGATTGGGCGAAACAATGAGTGGAAGTTAAAGCGCTACATTTGGCAATCAGGTTTTTGTTGAAAGTCTCAAAGAAATTGCAAAACGAAATCAAATCATTTTTCTCATCAATAAGAGAAGAAATTTTCTCATCTAACAAATCATTTCTAGAAGTCATCAAAATGAAACTACAATGAATAGTACTGAAAGCAACTAGCAATTGATCAGGGGTAAGTATACGATAATCGAAAGATGGATTACTTACAACCCCAAAATTAAGACACCCCTTACCCGACTCCATAGAGTTGGATCGTTTTTCTATTCACATTTTGTTGAGATGCCTCTAAAGTCGCTATTTGAGCCGTTCTCTCGGCATTCTCCCTTTCTTTGCATGTGGCTTGCTCTCCATAGATTTGCTCCAATGAGCACCATAAATTATAAGCTATCTTGTAAGAGGAGACATTGTTAAGAACATCGATATTTAATTCACAATGCAAAATTTTAATAGGTTTAATGTTCAAAACAAAGGAATCTTTTTCATGCGTACTCCATTTAGATTTAGCAATTGATGGAATAGAATACTCACGATCAATATTAACCACATACTCCTACCAAGAGACTCTAAAAAGCATTGTATCATAATTTTCCAAACATCAAATTTTGAACCATCAAAATATGGATGGTTATAAATAGATGGTTCATCATGATTAGAACAAGATGGTAAATAAGATGCCATAAATTACTCTAGCGTATTAATCCTAACAAGAAGAGCACCAAGCTCGATACCAACTGAAAGTAGCGCGGAAGCTAACATAAATAGTCCTAGAGGGGGTTGAATATGCCCAAATTAAAAATTCTATCAACTACACTTGCAAAGCATCACAATTGAATTGCTTAACAAAAGATATACCAACAGTGATAAGTGGTTAAGCTAACTACAATTGCAAACATAAACAATAGCAAGCAAGAATAGAGATAGCAATTAAGTCTATGCAATAAGCATATAATGCAGAATATAAACCTAGCATGCAGTTTCTAAGAAATTGAAATATAAAAGCACGAGAGAAATTACAAATGCAAATACGAGTCGATTTTAGAGTGGTTCGGAAGATCCCCTAATCCACTTTATTTAGACGTACGAGCATATGTTCTACTAAACACGTCTCCACCGAGACTCTCACATTGTGCATCCGCAACCAAACACGTCACACGACATACGGGTGACTCTTCTATGTACAAGCACTTGCACTTCTCTCTTACAAAGGCACCGATAATGTTTCGGTCCTGAAACAAAAAAAGAAATACAAATTCGTCACTCTTTTCTCTTACAAAGACACATTTATACTCAAGGATCCTCACACAAAAACAAGAAGAGGATACACAATGAAGCACAATACTCTCAAAAGAGTTTCTCTCAAAGCTCTCTCTAATACTCTTACAGGTATGGATAATCAAATGAAAGCTCTTGATTTTGTGTGTGAGAGTGGATTTGGATAGAAAATTGAAAACACATTTAAACTCTCACAAGAGATAAGATTTTTGGATTAAGATCACTTAGATATTGGCAATTGAAAAGCTCAAGTGATTGCAATTGGTTTTACGTCAAAAATCCCATAGAAACCTTATTTATAGCCCACAAGAAAAACAACTCAAAAGAAGTGGGGACACGCAGTTTTAAACACGAGGCAGCCGTCTGAAGGCAAGATTGGCAGACGTCTGGCTTTGAACAAAATAAATCCCCAACGGTTATAAACGGCTATATTTTTCAAAAAATCTTAACTGCAGACGTCTGAATTTCGAAAAGACAGACGTCTGAAGCAGAAAAAGTTTTGGTAAAAACATAACATCAGACGCCTGCCACGATGAGTTGCAGACATCCGTGTTCCTCACCGAAAAGCACAGAGTCAAAACCAGACGTCTGAAGTTCACAAAGCAGACGTCTGAAGCTTTAAAAATCTTTTAAAAATACCTTGTTCAGACGTTTGACCATAAATGACTCAGACGTATGACCTGCTTCACAAACTTATATCTGATCAAATATCAGATATGCTACAGGAACCGGACGTGTGAGGCATAAATGTGCAGACGTTGACCTGGCACAAAACAAAATATTTTAGGCATTTAAAACATAAACATTTTAAAATCTTTTTGCCCAATTTTCAAATAATGTAGAACTTGTTTTGTGCGTGACTGTGTGAATGTTCAAGAGCTCTAAATGATATAATCATAATCTATAGAGTATTTATAAGGATTCCTATGTCGGTTTCATAAATCTTCGAATCTTGAATCCCTGAACTCTTGAGCTCTCGAAATTTTGGCGAAGCTTGAACTTGTTGGTCGATTGATCTTCGATTGGCTTCGATACTTCCAATCTTCCTTGATCTTCGGCACTCCACTCACAATCGTCTCGAAGTCAACACTTGATTTTCAAATCTTGAATTATCTTGGACTTCGACTTCGATGTTTCAAATTCGGACTTGGCTTCTAGTTCGCTATTTGTAGTTTGAACTCATGAATCCTTTGTACTATGGCTACTTAGCATCATGAAGCTTGGATATGCAAATTGTGAAGCACTCGTTCGTATCCTCCAACCTCCATTAGATATATCCATTTAAGCTCAATTTCCTCCATCAACCTTTTTAGACTTTCGTCTCGAGATATTCGATAACCTGAAATGTAATCTCAAAGACCAAACTCATCTTATGAAATATAAGCAAGTTAATAAACACAAGTATATGAATTCATTGTTTTTGATACCACAATCATGAATAGTATATCAAATCAAGATATAACTCAAACTCAAAATATGAGATATTGATATGCTAAATATATATACATGGTATAAGAGAAGCAAGATATACATCACATGTATATATAAATTCATATTGTGATTTATTAAAATAATGAATAAGAGTAATATATCGATATCAAGAATATAGCACAAGTATAACATGAGATATTGATATATTACTCGGTATACATAAGATATCGGATAAGCAAGCTAAATATCAAATGTATACGAGTTTAGTGTCGATAGGATAAAGCAAGATAAGCAAGAGACACCAAATAAACTATTCATGTTTAAGATATCATCAAAACCAAATAAAAATATCATCGAAATCCATAAGTCATCAATCTCCCCCTTTTTGATGATGGCGAAACACAAATAGGAAATAATATATTTGTATCAAATAAAACCAAATATCCGATATTGATATGCTAAAAACTCCTATTATTCTCTCATTTTTTGACATAATCAAAATCGGTATTTAGGAAAACCGGAACGTTTGAATTACCCCTTAAACATATACGTACATCTAAAGCGAATCAAACGTTTGAATCACCCCGAGAACACTAGAAAATGGATACGAGCACATGTAAAATGCAAAATTTGAAAACAAAGCTCAACTCAATCCAAAAGCATGAAATTAAACAATACACTATGAAAAGTTCAAAAACATCCGCTAACTCATAAAAAGGAAAAGCAAGTTTTGAAACTTATGAGTTAGAATACATGTCGTAACACAAACCATAAGATATTAATGAAAAACATAATCGTATACGCATATACAAAGTGTGTGCGTGTTTCTTTAAAAAGCATGAAATTTTAAAATGTGCATAACACAAGAATTGGGAAGTAAATACAAAAAATTAACCTCATAAGCGTGAAATTTACCTCTCTCAAACGCTTGAGTCTCCTAAGTATAAGAAGCAAGTCCAAACGATCGATTCATAAGTCCTATCTCACAATCATTTGAATACCAAATATTAGAGCTCAAAAGGAATATATGATGGAATATAAGTGATAAAATTTTAACGATACTAAACTCATGAATAGATCAAACTATGCATAAGGAACCAAGATGAAACCAATTGAAAGGTTCAAAAGTGCAATCAACTCACATAAATAAATATCAATTGAAAACAATATGAAACCAATTAGAAATAAGTGAAAATCGTATGTGAGTGCAAGCATGTGTAATTGTCTCATCTTAGGTATCGACTTCTCGGTGAAGGGTCTCTAATTCTCTCCGTTATACCCGTAGGATTCGTTGTAATTAACGAAATTTACAAGTGAGTCTCCTAAAAAGGTTGCAGAAGCCATTTGGTAAGATAAGCTAAGAATTCAATACCAATGAATAATTCTTCTCGTACAAGAAGTGTATGCAACAATTAGGCAAGTTTAAGTATAAACACATATCAATAAGGCACAAAGCAAAGATACCAACTGAAAATTGGTTCAAGTTAAAACATATGCCAAATGTATCCATTGAAAAAAGATTTGAAACAAATTAAACCTATATGGACACAGACTTTTACTTATACGATTTTTAAATTTTTTTTAAGCAAGTGAGAGAGGTTTATGGCAAGAAAACACAATGATATGCAAATATAAACCAGTTTTCAAACCAAGTTGTGCTCAAGTTTTAAAAGATCACAAGTTTAAAAACAAATGAGCACAAGGGTTTACACATGAGCAAAATAATGATACCAAATATCCTATGAATAGAATCTCATATATGAACAAAAGCACAAAAAGGATAAGCAAGAATAACATATGTGCATCATAAGGGGTATATCAAGACACAAGCGGGCAACCTATTTTGGGGCCTTTCAATGGCGCTTTTTGACCAAGTAGAGTCTCTTTTTAGCGAGTTTTCTTTTTGGAAAACTCATTGTATCGAATTTTCTGCATATACTAAAAATGATCTATAATATCATTTTCAATAATTTTGTGCAAGATGAACACATTGATTGTCTTCAAAGATAAAACAAGGTCTTGAACCATGTTTCATATAAAGAATACAATGCTTTTAACACTGGATTCCATTATGGAGATATATTTGTCATATCTCAAGAAGTAAATAGGATTTTCTTATTCACAAGTATTGTGAAGACATGTTTTTCATGTCTCAAGATGAATTGGATTTTCCTATTCATATATTTAAAGAAAAGAACATGTTTTTTTATATGTTCAAAGCTATGTTTGAGGAAATAGATTTTTTTCTATTTTCAATTTATAGGAACCATAGAGTTATATTATATGTTCAAAATATGAAGAAAATAGAGTTTCCCCCATTTTCATGATGTTTTGTAGAAAATAAGGGTTTCCTTCCATTTTCAAGTTTGTAAAGAACATAGAGTGACCTATATTTCAAATATGAAAGAAAATAGAGTTTTCTTATTTTCAAGTATGTAAAAACCATAGGATGACCTATATTCCAAATATGAAAGAAAATATAATTTTCATATTTTCAAGTTTGTAAAGAACATAGGGTGGCCTATGTTCCAAACATGAAGGAAAATAGGAAACCCTATTTTCAAGCTTGCAGAGAATATAGGACGGCATATGTTTCAAATATAAAAGAAAATATAATTTTCCTATTTTCAAGTTTGTAAAAAATATAGGATGACCTATATTTCAAATATGAAAGAAAATAGGTTTTTTCTATTTTCAAGTCGTTCAAGAGAACTAGGATGGCTTATTTTGTTATATGCAAAACATGGGATAGCCCATATTCTAGGTTCTGTTCATTTGTGCTTCACATTCCTCTCAAGAATATGACATTATCATATTTTTAACTCTTCATATTAATGAGGAGGAGAGGGCTTCAAAGGTCATGACCGCAAAACTCTTTTTGAAGGTGAAAAATTGTATAAATTGAAAACTTGTATAAGTTTTTAGACCCTCTTCTCAATATTTACTAAAAATGAAAATCAAAGAGAGGGAGAGGCCAGAAAAAGGAATGGATGCCCATTCCTGTAGATCTCCTATCTCCTCCTCCTTCTCTTCTCCCCTCCTCTTCTTTGAAATGAGATTGAACAAAATTAAAGAAGAGAAATATTTTATTGGCTTGAGAAAAATAGTAGGCTATACAATTCTATATAGAGAGAGTTTTAGATCACCTATCTTAAAAAATATATAATAACTAATCAAACTGATTAACTAAATAATATCCATAACAATATTCATAATGTTCCCCGTAAGCTGGAGCATAAATGTCAATCATGCCAAGTTTGGACAGAAAACGAGCGAAAATTGGTCGAGAAAAGCTTTGGTAAGCTAGCTGAGTCGCAGAAGAAATATGCTGGAGTGCAACCACCTTATCTGTAATTTTGTCACGAATGATGCGACAATTTATCTCGATATATTTGGTCCACTCATGAAAAACTGGATTCGCAGCAATATGAATTGTGTCCTTATTATCATAGAAAAGTGTAGTCGGAAGAGAAGAAAGAACCCCAAAATCTGTCAGAAGGGAGGTAAGCCAAGCTAACTCAGCAACTGTATGCGCTATAGATCTATATTCGGCCTCAACAAACAAACGAGCCATTATATTTTGTTTCTTACTCCACCACGTCCCAAGAATACACAGTAGGCACTAGTAGAAAGACGATCGTCAATAGACCCAACAAAGTTAGCATCTGTAAAGGCTGTGAGCGACAACGTAGATGATAGTTTGTAGAGAAAGCCATGTCCTGAAGAACCTTTAATGTATCTAAGAATATGCTCAACTGTTTTAAAGTGAAAAATTAAAGGATTCTGCATATACTAACTCACTATGCTAACGACAAAGGAAATGTCTGGCCGAGTAACAGTGAGGTAAATAAGCTTTCCAACTAAATATCGATATCGTTCTGGGTCAGGTAGTGGAGGACCCGAGAGAGAGTTTAATCGGGATAACTTGACTAAGAAATCCATAGAGATGTTTACTGGCATTGAGAGCCTGACTCAAATAGAAAATCAAGTGCATATTTGCATTGAGAGAATGCAATCTACCAGAATTCTGTGTTACTTCAATTCCAATGAAATATCTAAGTGGTCCAAAGTCCTTGGTATGAAAGTGTGAAGCCAAATGTCCCTTCACCTTGGAGATACCAGCAGAATCATCTTCGGTAATGATAATGTCATCAACATATACCAATACAATTACCCTGCCCTGAGGATGACAATGGGTAAAAAAAGACGTGTCGACACAACTACGTTTGAAACCAATCTGTCGTAAAATCATTCTAAATCTTTCAAACCAGGCGCGTGCTGACTGTTTCAGTCTATATATAACGATTTGTATAGAAGATAAACCATAAACTGTCACTCAAAGCTAGGAGGCTTCTGCATGTAAATAGTCTCTGATAGATCGCCATTAAGAAATGCATTTTTCACATCAAGCCGATGAAGAGACCATGCCTTAGAAATAACCAAGGATATAAGAACACGAACTGATGGTAATTTGGTAACTGGGAAGGTCTCAACATAGCCCAAACTATAATACTGAGTAAATCCTTTAGCTACTAATCGAGCTTTGAGACGGTCAGTCGTCCCATCTGGATTTTGCTTGACAGTAATGACGCATCGATAACCAACAATCTTCTTATCTGAAGGCGGAGGTACCAATTTCCATGTTTGATTGGAGTGCAGTACGGCAATCTCTTCTAATATAGCTGCATGCTAACTTAGGTGATCAAGTGCTTCCTAAACAGAGGAAGGAAGAGTAATGGCAGATAAGGAAAAAACAAACTGACGAGCAGATGGGGTTAGTCTATGATAGCAAACAAAATTAGAAATCGGATAAGCAGTAGCACAGAAACGCTTACCCTTGCGTAAGGCAATAGAAATAGAGATCTTCTTCGGAAGGCAGCAGTGGTGGAGAATTAGAAACAATAGACTATATTACAGGACCTGCAGAAGAATCGTTAAAAGAATCATTAATAGGAGTTGGCTGGATAACTTTCTTACGACGTTGGTATGCCTATGGATAAGAGACGACAGGCTGATCTCTAGGGAGCACAGGTGGAACATATGAATCAAGGTCTGGGGAAGGTATATGTGGAATTGGAATAGTAGAAGTGGGTTCGTTAACAGGTGGTGGGAAATAGGCTTTATCTTCTAAGAAGGTCACATCACAGGAAATACAAACTTTGGATGTGGCAGGGTCAAAACGAACATACCCTTTTTGAGATCGAGAATAGCCTACACACACCATACGTGTAGCTCTAAGATCAAGTTTGTCGATTTGAGGACTGAGAACATGGAAATAATATAGGCAACCAAACACCTTAGGAGTAATAGGAAAAGGCGTACCCCGTAGAAATAAAATAGAGAAAGAAGACTGGTTTCCTAGGATTGAAGAAAGTATGCGATTGATATAATAACAAGCAGTTTAAACCGTAAAATTCCATAAGCGTTTAGGAACATGCATATGTAAAAAGAAGAGAACGAGCTATCTCAAGTAAATAACGGTTCTTTCATTCAGCAATCCCATTTTACTGAGGAGTATAAGAACACAAAATTTGGTGTAATATTCCCCTTGAGTTACAAAATGAATTAAAGTCCGTGCTGATATACTCCTTAGTATTGTCTGAACGAAGAATCTTAACAGAAACACCAAATTGATTAGAAATTTCAGCAACAAATGTTTTAAAAGTAGACAAAAGTTTAGACGTATTATGCAGAAGTTACAGCCAAGTCATGCGTGAATGATCATCAATAAATGTAACAAAATATTTATAACCAAACACACTAGAAAATTTAAAGGGTCCCCAAATATCAGAACTAAAGCAAAAGGTAAATCGTGTCTCTTATTAAGAGGAGAAAAAGATGAGCGATGATACTTTCCAAGAATACTTGACTCATAACTAAATTTTGATAAGCTAATAGAAGATAGCATAGTACATAAAGAAGAAAGGGGAGGGTGACCAAATCTGTAAATCCCCGTTCCCATCTTAATAAAAGTTTCCTATTTTCTAAATTCCAGTGATTTCCTTTTTTTCCCCTCGTATTTTAATTGGTTGTTTAAGCTTAATATTTAAACTTTATTTTCCAACTCTTTTGAAATCATAGTCCAAACCCTAAAAGCCAAAACTCAAGATTTAAAACCAAAGCCAAATTAAACCAAAACCAAAACTAATGCAATTAAAATATTTTACCTTAAAACCCTAACCTTACTTAAACCCATTCTCATCTAAAATAAAACTTCAGCCCCATTTTTTTCAAACCAATAAATCAATTCCCCCGGCCCGTTCTTCTCCTCAGCCCACACACTCATTTTTAAATAAATCCTTTAATCAATTCCCCCGGCCCGTTCTCCCCCTCAG
This sequence comes from Agapanthus africanus, assembly GCA_030015575.1. Lineage (NCBI taxonomy): Eukaryota > Viridiplantae > Streptophyta > Magnoliopsida > Asparagales > Amaryllidaceae > Agapanthus > Agapanthus africanus. Next base: position 32,324,289 of record CM057338.1, read on the forward strand.
CCCACAAAATTTCAATAAGGAATTATTTTAAAAAAACCCCAAGCCCACTCCTTCGGCCCGCCTCCTCAACACCCAACCCGACCCGCTCCTATTCATCTCCCTCTCCAACGGCTCTTTCCTCCATTCCCGCTCGCGACCCGCCTCCTCCGCCGCAGCCCACGCCCAAGCCTACGTTGCGCGACGTTACCCCCTCGCACTCCTCTCTCTAACTCCGCCGCCCTCATCTCTCCTTCGCTCTCCAACACCATCTCAGAAACCCTCCTTCCTCGCAAAATTTCTGCATGAACCTACTGCACCCTCGACGCCGCCGATCACCCCATCACTTCGCTCGACCCCACGACGACGACAGCCCCTCGGCGACCCCTCATTCACCCTCCTTCTCCCTCTACGACTCCACCCTCCATCAACCCAACTCCCCTGCACACCCAATCCGTTACACCGAGCTTCGACCCCCACCCTGCACGCTCGACGCCGGCGAGCCCCCAACTGCCCTGAACCGTCCCAGAAGACACCTTTGCACCCTCTACATCTTCATCACTTCCTCCTACACCCACACCCGAGCACCACAATTGCTCCCTCTCTTTCAAATTTCGTTGCAAACCAGAGCACTCACTACGGCCATCGCCGGAGCGACGCCGTCAACCGTCGGCGACCCCAACACTTCTCAGAACATCCACAGAGCCTCCTTCACGCGTCCAGCGAACACAAGAAATCTTCGGGAAATTCCGACACCAATCCCGTATCGCGAGCCAAGCTCACGGAAATCGTTTTACGGCGTACATCGCGCGTTCATGACGCCGCTGCTGCCGTGCGACTCCGAGACATTTCCAGGCAAGTGTTTTACTTGCTACATGCTAAGATAATTGTGATACAAACTTAAATCATTTTGTTTATAAATTACCGATTCCCGATATATTATGCGACCTATGTGTTCGATGCTAGACCCCAATGAAAATACTTGTTTAATTTGACGGAAACAGATGTTTTCTGTTGGCCCATATGATAACGAATATCGTGTATAAATCTCACTTGAAAATATGATTGTTAGTGACAAAAATTGATACCCCCAAATATGCCGATAAAACTAGAATTTTTCCGTATCTGAAAATGATTAAAATCACTGTAAATTATGTACATAGTGGAATGATGCGTTTGAGGGCTTAAATCGAAGCCGACTCGACGAACTTTAACTCTATGTAAAATTCTAATGATTTTTGTTCTGTAACTGCGATGATATTTAGATCGGAGTGCGACTCTGGACTGCAGTCCAGAGCGACTCTGATTATTGTGTACTGTCTCAAAATGTGTGTTACTTTGTTTCCTGAATTCAAATGTTACGGAATTCTGCAGTGGATTAAAGATGGATCTGTTAGCTAAACAAAACAAGTGGTTTCATTCCGTTTCATTGCTGTTTGCTATTTAAATTGTAAATAAAAGGGCAGAACGTATAGCTGTCCAGAACAGATTCAGAAGTGACACACTGATGTTAAATTGTGTATAACTTTCGACGTACAGACGCGATTGAGGATCCGTATGTTGCGTTGAATACTCTAGATTTTATTCAACTGTAGTATCGCTAAATTCTGAACCCAACTGGGTGCAATCCGTGTCGCGAAACGGACGTTCAGTTCTGAAACTGAATTTCCAGCCGCGAGCACTTAAAATGAAACAGCTGTATCTTGAATACTGGAAACCCGATTGAACTGAAACTAATTTTGATGAATTACTGATTGAATGTTCTATTTAGCGTACTTGTATCACTTCGTTGAATTCTGAACAGATGAATTTATGCATTTTTTTGTAAGTCAATGACATGCATATGGATTCATAACATACTTAGCTTATTGTTGGCATACATACATATATCATACCCCATTTGCCATATACTTAGTGTTAGTGCGTGTTAGAGTCAGTGGACATTGCATTATCATGCGTGATTGATGTTGGTTTAGAAGTGATAAGTACACCAATGGGAAGTGAATATTCGTGACAGTGATTGATACAGTGAACAGTGATAAAACCGTGCCATTGGTATACTTGTACACGACTAAATCAAGATCATATATATAGTGTAAACTTGGGGATAAAGGGGAAATCGAAGTGGAAAGAGAATCGTATTTAGCGGGACCGTGTTTTAGAGGATGATCATTCGAGCAGTGATATATATATTAGTTAGGATCTAGCGATCCGGCTGACAGGGTTATATCCCGGGCATGTGGGCCGTTGTCTCGGGTATGTACGAGACTCCTGTTAAACATGAACCTCCTTCCACTATGCGATTTCAAACATGACCTAGAGACCGATAGGGACACAGAACATATTCTGCATCATATAGTGACATAGTGATTACTTGCATTGTTCTTACACTAGTATTACCTGATTTACCTGTTTCATCTTATTATAATAATATTGTTATTGTGTCGCTCTGACGACCTGAGTATGCATGCTCAGATTCCGTGGAAGGACCAGCACAGGAGACGGATCTACCCTTCGAGTTCACGGAGATATAGTCTGGTGTACTTTCTTCATTTACTACTTTCCATAAAAGTGATCGTGAGATTGAACTTGGTTAGTATTTGTTCTTGTTATCTGTAATTTGTGAACAATGGATTATTAATGTAATAAATTAGTGATGTGATTCCTTTACTACTGTGCTTTATTTACTGATTACCATGTAATGCTAGAAGCCGAAGTGTGACTACGGCGGGATGATTCCTTGACCGTAGGAGCATGGCTGGCCTAGTCATCCCTCGTTTTCCGTATTTTGGGAAGCGGGGCGTGACATGATTTAGTTGGTATCAAAGCCGTGTTTAGTATCAAGGGATAACATTAACTATACTGTATTACGTTATTCTTGTTTCACTACTCTTGATTTTCATCCTTGAATCTAATCTTATCCTTTGAATCTTCCAGTGATATGACGTCCCCGAACGACCCCTTCTCGGACTCCAGCACTCAGGACCGCACGGAAAGAATACTTAGTGCACTGACCTCTCTCGCGGAATCTCAGGAAAGGAAGACAGATTTACTCGCTGAGGGACTCAGGGCGATTACCGCCGCAGGAGGACCCTCCGCACTCATTACCGCCCCCGAGGGCGCTACTACACCAGCTTATCATGCTAGGGCTGGTACCGTATCCGACTTCCGACGGTTACATCCAGCTGCATTCACAGGGCTAGCTGAACCCCTTGAGGCCGAGCAATGGCTGGTGAACATGGAGAACTTACTGACAGCCGCCAGGGTTCCAGAGGAAGATAGGGTGAACGTGATAAAGATACAATTGGAAGATGAAGCCCGTACATGGTGGTCGGTAGAAGAAAGCAGGCTTGATGGGCCGATTGAATGGGGCAAATTTAAGGAATGTTTCCTAGATCATTATTTCCCTTCCACAGCCAAGGCAGAAATGGAGGAAAGATTTATTCTTTTGAAGCAGAATGGACGCCCAGTGGACGTATATGCGGCAGAGTTCAACCGTCTGAGCCGCTTTGCTCCATACATGGTTGAATCAGAGGCCACCAGGGCCAGACGCTTCCTTCAGGGGTTAGATTTCGAGTTGCAGCAGTTGATTGCATCGTTGGATTTGCAGACTTTCGCACAGGTACTCAATGCGGCGAGAGTTCAGGAGCAATTGATTAACAAGTTCAGGAGACCCCCGGTCGTTCCAGCACGTACCCACGCGCCTTCTCGAGGAGCCATACCGGTTCACAGGCCAGGAACGACACAAATGAAGCGCCCGTTCGTACCACAGCATCGCCCCCAGAGACAGGGCGTAGTTTGCGGATATTGCGGTAGAGGTGGGCATACCCAGAAGGACTGTCGTCGTGCCAAGGGACAGTGCTTAATTTGCGGATCCAGTCAGCACAAGATTAGCAGTTGCCCTGAGCGAACAGAGATACAGGGAGGTTCTGGACCGCCACAGCAGAGGCCACAGGAGCAGAGGCAACCCTTTACAGGTCGCGGTCAGGGACGGGCTTTCACCTTGACCGCCGAGCAGGTAGAGGAGTCAGGAGACGTTGTTACAGGTACTCTACTCGTACATTTCTTGCCAGCTAGAGTACTATTTGATTCGGGAGCATCGCATTGTTTCTTGTCTGAGCATTTCACTGATAAACACTCAATACCACATGAACCATTAACCAAGGGATGGGAAATACATACGGGTAACGGCATTATAATATCTAGTCGAGAATGTAGGTTATGCCCGGTTGTAGTGTGTGGCAGGGAATTCTATGCGAATTTCCTTCTAATTGGGACAGGCAGTTACGACGCAATTCTCGGGATAGATTGGATGAGCACTTTCCATGCAGTTATCGATTGTCGTGCAAGGAAGGTGATCTTCCGCATTCCCAATCACCCGGAGTTTACTTTCGAGGGAGGAAGCGAATCTTTGGAGCCAGCTAAGTACAGAGCAAAGCCTAAGGAGCTGACAGCTATGGAGATTGATAAGAGCCCAGTCCCGGAAATTGTTCGGGACTTTTTGGACGTATTTCTTGAAGATCTACCGGGTCTACCACCTCCTCGAATTTTGGAGTTCTCAATCGATTTGACTCCAGGTACAGCCCCAGTATCCAGAGCCCCATACAGAATGGCACCAGTTGAGTTGGCGAAATTGAAGAAGCAGGTTGAAGAACTATTGGAGAAGGGATTTATTCGGCCAAGCGCTTCACCGTGGGGTGCACCAGTTCTGCTAGTAAAGAAGAAGGATGGATCGCTGCGAATGTGTATAAATTATCGAGAGCTGAACAAAGTCACAATAAAGAACAAGTATCCAATCCCACGCATTGACGACCTATTCGATCAGCTAAGTGGAGCCAAGGTGTTCTCGAAGTTGGACCTCCGTTCTGGATATCATCAAATCAGAGTAGCAGCCAAGAACGTATGCAAGACGGCTTTCAGGACCCGATACGGACATTACGAGTTCCTTGTGATGCCGTTCGGTGTTACCAATGCCCCAGCAATATTCATGGACTTGATGAACAGGGTGTTCGCAAAGTACTTGGACACGTTTGTGTTATGTTTATCGACGACATACTTGTTTACTCGAAGACCCGGGAAGAGCATGCTGAACATTTGCGCACGGTCCTACAAATTCTTCGGGTAGAGAAGTTGTATACGAAGCTAAGCAAGTGTGAATTCTGGCTCGACAAGGTTCAGTTTTTGGGACATATTGTTTCGGGCGAAGGCATCTCGGTGGACCCGGCAAACATAGAATCTGTCAGAGATTGGCCAACGCCGAAGTCAGTGGCCGAGATCAGGAGCTTTCTGGGATTGGCAGGTTACTATCGGAGATTCGTCCAAGATTTCTCAAGAATCGCTGAACCATTGACGAGGCTGACACGGAAGGACGTACCGTTTACGTAGACAGAGGAGTGCACTCAGGCATTTAACACACTAAAGCAGAAGTTAACCACGGCGCCTATTCTTACAGTACCAGATGATTCCGGTGGTTTGGTGATACACAGTGATGCCTCAGGAAAGGGTTTAGGTTGTGTTCTAATGCAGCACGGCCGAATGGTTGCTTACGCCTCTCGACAACTGAGAAACCATGAGAAGAACTACCCTACGCATGAGTTGGAGTTGGCTGCGGTAGTCTTTGCGTTGAAAATTTGGAGGCACTATCTATTGGGTGAGAAAGTGGAGGTGTACACTGATCACAAAAGTTTGAAGTATGTTTTCATTCAGAAGGAACTAAACATGAGGCAGCGCCGATGGCTAGAGCTGATGGCAGATTATGACTTGGACCTTCAGTATCACTCGGGGAAGGTGAACGTTGTACCAGATGCGCTCAGTCGCAAGCCAGCGGTCATGATGTTGACCGATCAGAGGAACATTATTGAGGACTTTCAGAGACTCGAACTTGTAGTCGTTACGCCGAACTCACTCAGTCAACTTTGGCAACTACAGGTGCAATCTTCCCTGGTGGATCGCATCAAGATTGCACAAGTGGATGATCCCCGATTGCAAAAGTTCAGAGAGCAAGTGGAAGCCGGACTAAGAACGAATTTGATTATACATGAAGATGGCTCTCTGAGATTCGGTAGCAGACTCTGCGTACCCAAAGGGGATGTTCGAGAAGAAGTATTGGCTGAAGCACACAGTTCAGCTTATTCTGTGCATCCAGGAGGTACAAAAATGTATCAGGACCTAAAGCAGCACTTTTTGTGGAACGGAATGAAGCGGGAAATTGCGAGGTTCGTATCCAGGTGCTTGGTATGTCAGCAGGTGAAGGCGGAACATCAGAGGACAGCAGGATTGTTATAACCACTGCCGATACCTGAATGGAAGTGGGAGCACATTACCATGGATTTTGTGACGGCCTTACCACAGAGCCCTAGGGGAAATAACGCCATTTGGGTTATCGTCGATCGCCTCACGAAAGCTGCACACTTCCTACCTTTCCGAGTGGGACAGTCGACAGAATCACTGGCAGAAAGATATATGCAAGAGATTGTACGACTTCACGGTGTTCCAGTCAGCATTGTGTCAAACCGGGACACCAGGTTCTTGTCGCACTTTTGGAAGAGCTTACAGGAGAGCTTGGGTACCCGCCTCAAATTCAGCACAGCGTATCACCCGCAGACGAATGGACAATCCGAGCGTACGATTCAGACGCTCGAGGATATGTTGAGAGCCTGTATGTTGGACTTTCAGGGTTCCTGGGAGGACCATCTGCATCTAGTCGAGTTCTCGTACAACAATAGTTATCAAGCTAGTATTCAGATGGCTCCTTTTGAAGCACTATACGGACGGAAATGTCGATCCCCAGTATGTTGGGATGATGTGGGAGAACGAAGATTACTGGGCCCCGAACTCATTGTTCAGACAGACGAAGATTACTAGGCTCCTTTTAAGGATATGCTTGTAGACCCCCAGCTCCCACTTATATGATCGCCCTCATACTGCTGGTGGTCAAGCAAGAATCCTAGGGGCTCTATCAACGTGTAATAGCGACGTGTCAGATCACCTAAAGCAGTACACGATGATAAAGGTAAACCAGATAGCATACTATCATCTCGAGTAAGACTGTCCTACCGGGATAGGTCCTCCCTCAATCATTGCAATCACGTACCTGTGATCCAATAATTGACTCTGAGGGCACTACCTCCAACAATCTCCCACTTGCACTCAAGGCTAATTATTGCGATGTCGCATACTCACAGCCCGTGTGATACCGAACACCCAACTCCTCTACTAGTCAGTCTCACAAAGCTCGTTTGCGAAACTATTGCGTTCGAGGAATAGCCTTAGTGAGTGGATCCGCCTTGATGTTTCTTTCTATGTCTCTCTATATCTCAAGTTCGCGGAGAAACCCATCTCCCGAAAAGAGCAATACCTGTCTTAGAATGTGTCTGGATGTCTGATGGGACATAGCTCATAAATGAACTCCAAATCCAAACTTCTTAGACTGTATCGTCAACTGAACTTAATCAGTATCCTGCGTGCCATGCCTCCCTCAGTATTGCCTTGGACCACCTGTCCAAAATACTGCCCCTCATCAGAAGGAAAAACTATAACTCTGACAACCTCCTTGTCGTCCATGTCACCTTGGAAGCCTGGAATGATAACTGTCTCCTAAATGAGGCTGTCGTTATCATATCGCTAGAACATCCACTTATGTTCTAAAACTGCTTCCGTTTGTTTCTCCAGGATTGGATTAATGTCAACTTATTGCATCTAGTGCAAGAACAACATCTGGTGTGGTACTTGACATCTCACGATTGACTCAATTGCCTGAGCAAGTGATCTGCCAATCATGCCCGTCCCTCTCCCCTTTAGTCTGTAAGACACCTTTGGAGAGGGTGACTCCATTACCTGCAGGTACACTACCGTGCCAGGAGTCGTCCATCCTAAATACTCTTAGAATGCTGTCAAGTACCCTGATTGGGAAACCACCCAAATCTAGATCTAAAACCATAGATCTAGTAACCAGCATGTCGGATATAAAATCCATTTCCTTTGTGGAGAAACAACTGTGTGACGACCAAAGTATAACCGATCGTAGTGTAGGAGTTTCTTTTCCTACTCTGTGTATATCATCCAAATACCAGGATATCACACCCTACTACCTTCTCAACAGATCCATCCCCTATTCTGATGAAGTCAAACCCATGACTGTCATGTCAGAAATAGATGATCTATCTCCGCTATATCTGCTCTAGTCTATAAATAGACATAAGCTACCTGTCCACCAATGCTTCCGCTGCTCCCACTGACTACGACAACCCTCTGGCAGAGTCATATAGACGTACACTTCTAAAACTAGTTTAGAATGACGCTATACTCATCCTCCCGCCGGGTCTCGCAGCCTGGAACAACAGCAATGGTAATTGTGGGTAAACAAGAACTTCCCTGTCACCGTCCTTGAGGCTACCGTAGTACCTCTCGGGTGCCTGAAGTTACCCACCTTATCTGCGGAGTGGCCAATGGAATGTCAATCTAGATTGAATCTTTAGGTTTCTTATCAAATCTTCAGTAATCGTTTGTGGTTCTGGAATCACTTCCAGTTCTACCATACTCCCACTACTGTTTTCTGAAAAAATCCATTTTTAATAAAACTGTGGCGAGTTTAGAACAATATTTCTATTGTTCATCCAGATGGTAGAAAATCAACCCGCGTCATAACCTGGGTCAACCCACAAACAGCCATTACAGAAACGTGCCTTGAGTTATCCAGTGTCTGGTTTTAATCATAAACCGGACAACTCCCCGTACCTTAACATCGTTAAGATATGAACTGTTCTATATCCAATATAAAAACAGAGGCACTGATTTAATTGAACCAGATTCAAATCATGCAGCTGTCCCCAGCGCATGTCAACTAAATGGAAGAAGGCCGATCAGCGTTACTCAACTTAGGAATACTTCCAATTATGAGTAACTTGAAAGAGAAGCAAGATCTCTTTATCATTACTATCAACTGAATACCATACACAAGTATCTACATCTTCGATCTCTTTGAAGAATCCCGATACTTGCTATACCTGGTTCTCAACTCTATTCAAATACCAATAACTTCTCCAAATTCGGACCCTGTGTTTCCACGAAACACTTGTCTAAAAACTAGAGAAGTCATAAGTAAACTGAATGTAGTACGAGGACCAACCCCTCTGTCCCGATGGACCCTGGACAACATACAATACTTTGTATAAGTCCCTTGAGTCTGATAACTCATTCACTGTGTGTCGTAGGTCGAAAACTGTACTTATGGTTAAGAAGAATTACACCGCTGTTTAATGCTCCTTACCTAACCATCCACTGATATAGGTAAATGTCGCAGACATAATTTCAGAAAGGTATATCTCACTCTATGAAAATAGACGTACAGATATATCAATTTGAAATTGGTGCATAACAGCGGATATTCAAAACCAAATATTTGCCGACCGGCAAACAGCCCAGGTGATTTCCTCAAATATCACCGATTACAACGAATCCCGATATAATGAGGATAATCACCCAATTCCCAATAACTTACTCCCACTCATCATCTATAAAACCATACAGATGTGAGAATCGTACCTGGTAAATACATACCCTAGAGTAAGTATCTAATCGGGAAATCAGTTTTCCTTTAACATTACACAATGAAACTGAAACATTGAAATGTTTCGTGGGGTATCCCGGTATTCATAGTAATGCCTCTTCCATTATCCAGATTCACAACTACAACCGTATAATTCATTGCCATCTCTCCACATCCCTTCATATGTCTTTAGTCATTACCTTCTGCACACCCCTTTATGCCAAATGGTTTTCTTCCTTCCCTACCGTTCGGCACCAGCCTATGGTTTGGAAGAAGACTATCCAATAAGCATAATGGGTGTACTGTCCCAATCCTAGGAACACTCGCAATGAGAGAGGGTGAAGATAAAAGACAACCGAATAAACCTTATTCCTATTTCTCCTGAACCAGAATCCATCCCCGAACTGGAACAAGTTCCATTCGAGTTCGTATATAACCATACGATGGAGTATCCAAATAAACTGTGGATCTTCGTAGTGATACGGAGTGTCCTGGAGAAATACAAAGGTGATGTGGGAGTGGTAACGAAATATTTTGTTGGTCGTGAATATCTGTTGCAATTTACTTTGCCCTCTTACTAATCCCTTGCTTTGTCTGAACTTAATACCTTCTGCACACCATCGTTATGCTAATTGGTTTTCTTCATTCCCTACCGGTCGGCACCAGCCTAAGGTTTGGAAGAAGACAATCCAATTTGCGTAATAGGTGTACTACCCCTAAACCAAGGAGTACTCGTAACCTGAGAAAGGGTAAAAGGAAAAGACAACTGAATAATCCTATCCGTTTTCTCCAGAACCGGAAACTATCCTCGAATTCCTTCGAGTTCGTATCTAACCATACGATGGTTTTGTCCAATGGAAGTGGACGTTCGCAGTAATACGGGGTGTCCTGGAGAAAAGGGTAAAAGTAGGAGTGGCAATGAGGTCTGCAACTCTGACAATCCAAAAGCCAGTGTTAAGAAGGTTCGGTCAACTTGGTCACTGAGTCAAAGTCTTAGGGTCGGGTCAATGGTCGCTGCCAAAGAGAGAGAGAAAAGAAACACTCAGCGTGCACTCTAACCTAGATCAGAATGGTTACCAATTTATCTAATCTGGAAACCTCCCACTGTACCTCAAATTCTCCTCCAAACCTGAAAGAAGAATTAGTCGGGGTCACCCGAGGAGTAAACCAACTCATCAGTGGGAATCGGGATCCAACTCTCATCGCATGACAACGTGACGGAATCCGCTCACGGTATCACACTCCAGAAGGTATGCGCATATCTGGCAAGTTTCAGTACTTTTGAAACTCCCGATGTGGATTTCTGCCCCATGCTCTTATGACCTTGGCGAAGGTCAACAAATCATAAGTCACATGTCAAGTTCTACCCGTCATTATCCAGGTTAATTTGAATCCACCCGTACAAGCCCTTGACGAAGGTCAACAAGGCTGTACGACTGTCCCAAAACAATGCATCTATCTATGCAGCAGAAAGGTAACAAGCAGCTACCATACACTATGCCTTGACGAAGGTCAACAAACATAGCATGAATACTACGTGCTACCCGTCTGAAACGACGGAGGGCTACGAATGGTTTCTGGCGAAAACCTTTAACGTAAAGAACTTGATATCGTTGAAGGAACTGATAGCTTTTTAGAAAATATAGTGACGAAAACCTTTACTAAAGAGGTCACTCCCGGTGAAGGGATCTCGGCTCTTTCCCCGTAGAATGAGGTGCAGGATATTCCAACTGAATACCACGGTGCAAAGCAAAAGTAATCGGCTATAGTGAAGTTAATGTCCTGACGCAAACTTCTGTCCAAGGGGTCACTCCCGGTGAAGGGATCTCGGCCCTTGCCTCGTCGACTGAGGAGCAGGATATTCCAAATGAATACCACGATGCAAAACATAAATGAACGTCCTTGCAATAACAGCTTTTTGAAAAGTGTTCCAACAACATCAGATTAGGTTTGTTTTAACTTGCATTGATCCGAATCAACGCAGTCCCATCAATTGATCACACCACAAAGAACGAAAATATACTGACGTACGTATATGCCATCCGCATTCGCCACTGGGTCCCGTCATTACCCGTTAGGTTAGCTAACTAACGACAGAGCGGGGACTGGACTAGCGCGGATGCAAAACATATACAACATCTACTAATATATATACCAATATATTATATTCGCTCAAGGCGTGAATAAAATGCAACATCACAGAGAATGAACAGCATCACAGAAACAATACAGATATCTGGGATCCCCGGGTTTCACAGAGCCGCTGAAACCCGACGTTCCCCTGGTCGTGTGGATAGCCTGTGCAATGAAAACCTAGACCCCTACGGGCGCGGCAAGTCACCCGCCAAAACCTGAAGCGAGGCAGCCCCCTTCAGCACCGTGAATGGACCACCCAGCACTTCACGGAATCCGGTCACTTGGGCACCCCTCCTGGGTCAACCTGTACCCCCTACGAGTGCGGCGAATAGTCCGCCAATCCTGGAGTGAAGCCCCCTCCGTCCCAATGCCATGAGATGCGGGCTTGTTGCCCTCCAGAACCCGGCTATCCGTGCACCCCTCCGCGGGGCAATCCTAGTACAGAAAGTAAAATATACATACAACGGGTACATCGACCGCAACCAGGTCGTGCCCCAAAATAATAATACAAACAGGCAGTGACGGCAGTCCACATGTCGGACGCTCGCCCCGCAATATCAAATGTACATGATACAACAAAAACTGTACTAGCATTGCATCCAGGCTATCCCCACGACCGATCCGCAACATCACAGCAAAAACAGAACATCAACGTGAAAGTCACGTTCGCAAATCCGTCTAACCGGGCTATAGCAGTTAGACCGGATTTACCGATCGAGTGACATTCACGGTCGCAGATATAATGTAAATACTGTGAAAAATGTGTTTAAAATTTTCCGATTGATCAAACCTTAACAAGTGGGCCCCCAAACAAAACTGTAGCACTCACAGAAAACCTGGGCCCAAGTTTAATATTCCAAAGCCCATATATTAAACCCAGAAAACACCTGAAAATAAATCGTGCAGTGATGTGAACAGTGTGCCGCGGAAGCGCGGCGGAATTGGGGTTTCCGCCGCCCTTCCGCGGTCGTACGGATGGATCATGCTACGAAATTTTTCCAGTGTTCTTACATCTCCCTGCACATCATTCTGAGACCACATGAAAAATTTTTAGACTCCAAAAAATTTCGACAGAAACTGATGCGAAGGGAATACGGGTTTTGGAACTTTTTGATCAATCGGAAATGCAAAACACATTACACAAAGCTAGACTAAGTTAATGGGGAGGCTCTGATACCACTGTAAGTGCACGGCGGCGCCCCGGCCGTCAATCCGACGCCGGAATGCGGAAACGGTGATAAACTTAAATTTTGCGGACTTTGCAAACCGGCACCACCGCGCACTAAACTCCGGATCGTAACCATTAACAAGTCTACGCTACTAATAAGAAAGGGAAGAGATGTATACCGACGATCCAAGTCCTCCGGTCTTCATCTCCACTCCGATCTCCTCGCGGGATCTCCGTCCGTCTCCTCCTCGTCGGAAAGGGCACCACGAAGCCGGGTACTTTTACGGGCTCCCACCTCAATACCGAGGCAACTCGCGCATGAAGCCGGCAACTCGACATGCTCAAGATATGCTGTAGGAAGTGTAGTGTAGAGTGGATGTCTCACTTTGGGGTTTGTTGCCATTTGTAGATGATGGAGGAAACAAGAAGAAAAATGGTGCTTGCATTTTTCTAGCATCGAAAATGAAATCAAGAATGCTACTCTCTCAAAGATGAAGCTCTCATCTTTTTCTTTCTCTCAACCATGAAAAACTTCTTTTTTCAAGTGAGAAGAATGGTGGAGGAAAAACCATATATCATATGAGGGAGGTGAGTGTAGGAGTGAAGAAGAGGTGACCACATCCAAGGGACAAAGAAACATACAACCATGCTTGTTACTATTAAACCCATACCCTCACTTTATCACAATCAAATCTCATAAAGCAAAAGCATGGTTGAAAAGAAATGAAAGCTATCATAATCAATCTATTACAATAAACCCCCTCCACAAATGTTATTTGCACAATTGCAAATAACACCCTCCATCGGAAAAGTCCGGCCGGGAAAGAACAAAGGAAAACCGGCCGGAACGGAATGCAAACTGGCAACTCCAGAAAACTGGTCCCGTAATAAATTACAGGAAAACCCCAACACTATGCATACACACCCGCATCTGTATTCCGTCCGGATACAAAAGCAATGAGACAAAATCTACACTGTACTAAACTAGGACCGGCTTAAACCAAAGCCGGCTAGTAATATCCGTTCGATCCTGATCCGTGCAATACCGCACGTATCTGATCGAACCCTGCCATATACCTATACGGCTACAAGTACAAACCGTCCGATCCTGATCCGTGCAATACCGCACGTATCTGATCGGACCCTGCCATATCTCCATACGGCCTCTACAGCGTTTCGCCCGAAACTTGAGTAACTGAAAGTGTGGTAGACTCTAAAGACTCGTCAATACTATGGTTGTGGATTTAACCACTAGCACGTCAGAGGTATAAGCCAATACATAACGGGCCACCAGCTATTGACCATAAGGGACGTCGATGAGCGAACTCATCCTGACACCCTACTGAGCCTGTCAGTGACAATATCCGTGCAGTCCGGTCCGTTCGTCTATGAGTATCGCATGGCGGGCCTAGGGGGTTGGTAAAAGTCAGACCCCCAAAAGCGGTACAAGTCGTGTCGGAGTGTAGCCCAGAACACCCTGAGATACTACTGGAATACCTACCAGTAAATCTCCTTGCCTTGGCCAAGGACTTTGTGTAATGGCTCTCCTAGACACAGCACGACCTCACTCCCAATACCGGGAGAGACGAACCCCTGAAGATACGCTCACTGCCTCCATGTGGCTCGGGACTGTACCCAACTAAAACCTGTTTGCACGACTCCTTTGAGCCGTGGTAGGGTAGTAATCAAAGTACAGTGGGAACTCACACGAGACAAATGACGATCCCCAGGTCGATGAACTAACCTGCACACATGTCACCAGGGAACTGCCATCTGACGTCTGGTATATGACCAACTAGCATGTTCCCGGCGAGTCCTGTCCGGTGTACTCATAACCCAATGAGCACCTGTATACATCTTAGGTGATCCAACAGACACCAGTGGCTTGTGAGACCGGCCACCGCCCCTCGTCGGGGTCTCGACTGTATACACTAGTCTACTAATGGAGTATCGATGCCCGGTCTCGAAACTCCCACGACTAGGGACCTTTTAAGGATATGCTTGTAGACCCCCAGCTCCCACTTATATGATCGCCCTCATACTGCTGGTGGTCAAGCAAGAATCCTAGGGGCTCTATCAACGTGTAATAGCGACGTGTCAGGTCACCTAAAGCAGTACACGATGATAAAGGTAAACCAGATAGCATACTATCATCTCGAGTAAGACTGTCCTACCGGGATAGGTCCTCCCTCAATCATTGCAATCACGTACCTGTGATCCAATAATTGACTCTGAGGGCACTACCTCCAACAATCTCCCACTTGCACTCAAGGCTAATTATTGCGATGTCGCATACTCACAGCCCGTGTGATACCGAACACCCAACTCCTCTACTAGTCAGTCTCACAAAGCTCGTTTGCGAAACTATTGCGTTCGAGGAATAGCCTTAGTGAGTGGATCCGCCTTGATGTTTCTTTCTATGTCTCTCTATATCTCAAGTTCGCGGAGAAACCCATCTCCCGAAAAGAGCAATACCTATCTTAGAATGTGTCTGGATGTCTGATGGGACATAGCTCATAAATGAACTCCAAATCCAAACTTCTTAGACTGTATCGTCAACTGAACTTAATCAGTATCCTGCGTGCCATGCCTCCCTCAGTATTGCCTTGGACCACCTGTCCAAAATACTGCCCCTCATCAGAAGGAAAAACTATAACTCTGACAACCTCCTTGTCGTCCATGTCACCTTGGAAGCCTGGAATGATAACTGTCTCCTAAATGAGGCTGTCGTTATCATATCGCTAGAACATCCACTTATGTTCTAAAACTGCTTCCGTTTGTTTCTCCAGGATTGGATTAATGTCAACTTATTGCATCTAGTGCAAGAACAACATCTGGTGTGGTACTTGACATCTCACGATTGACTCAATTGCCTGAGCAAGTGATCTGCCAATCATGCCCGTCCCTCTCCCCTTTAGTCTGTAAGACACCTTTGGAGAGGGTGACTCCATTACCTGCAGGTACACTACCGTGCCAGGAGTCGTCCATCCTAAATACTCTTAGAATGCTGTCAAGTACCCTGATTGGGAAACCACCCAAATCTAGATCTAAAACCATAGATCTAGTAACCAGCATGTCGGATATAAAATCCATTTCCTTTGTGGAGAAACAACTGTGTGACGACCAAAGTATAACCGATCGTAGTGTAGGAGTTTCTTTTCCTACTCTGTGTATATCATCCAAATACCAGGATATCACACCCTACTACCTTCTCAACAGATCCATCCCCTATTCTGATGAAGTCAAACCCATGACTGTCATGTCAGAAATAGATGATCTATCTCCGCTATATCTGCTCTAGTCTATAAATAGACATAAGCTACCTGTCCACCAATGCTTCCGCTGCTCCCACTGACTACGACAACCCTCTGGCAGAGTCATATAGACGTACACTTCTAAAACTAGTTTAGAATGACGCTATACTCATCCTCCCGCCGGGTCTCGCAGCCTGGAACAACAGCAATGGTAATTGTGGGTAAACAAGAACTTCCCTGTCACCGTCCTTGAGGCTACCGTAGTACCTCTCGGGTGCCTGAAGTTACCCACCTTATCTGCGGAGTGGCCAATGGAATGTCAATCCAGATTGAATCTTTAGGTTTCTTATCAAATCTTCAGTAATCGTTTGTGGTTCTGGAATCACTTCCAGTTCTACCATACTCCCACTACTGTTTTCTGAAAAAATCCATTTTTAATAAAACTGTGGCGAGTTTAGAACAATATTGCTATTGTTCATCCAGATGGTAGAAAATCAACCCGCGTCATAACCTGGGTCAACCCACAAACAGCCATTACAGAAACGTGCCTTGAGTTATCCAGTGTCTGGTTTTAATCATAAACCGGACAACTCCCCGTACCTTAACATCGTTAAGATATGAACTGTTCTATATCCAATATAAAAACAGAGGCACTGATTTAATTGAACCAGATTCAAATCATGCAGCTGTCCCCAGCGCATGTCAACTAAATGGAAGAAGGCCGATCAGCGTTACTCAACTTAGGAATACTTCCAATTATGAGTAACCTGAAAGAGAAGCAAGATCTCTTTATCATTACTATCAACTGAATACCATACACAAGTATCTACATCTTCGATCTCTTTGAAGAATCCCGATACTTGCTATACCTGGTTCTCAACTCTATTCAAATACCAATAACTTCTCCAAATTCGGACCCTGTGTTTCCACGAAACACTTGTCTAAAAACTAGAGAAGTCATAAGTAAACTGAATGTAGTACGAGGACCAACCCCTCTGTCCCGATGGACCCTGGACAACATACAATACTTTGTATAAGTCCCTTGAGTCTGATAACTCATTCACTGTGTGTCGTAGGTCGAAAACTGTACTTATGGTTAAGAAGAATTACACCGCTGTTTAATGCTCCTTACCTAACCATCCACTGATATAGGTAAATGTCGCAGACATAATTTCAGAAAGGTATATCTCACTCTATGAAAATAGACGTACAGATATATCAATTTGAAATTGGTGCATAACAGCGGATATTCAAAACCAAATATTTGCCGACCGGCAAACAGCCCAGGTGATTTCCTCAAATATCACCGATTACAACGAATCCCGATATAATGAGGATAATCACCCAATTCCCAATAACTTACTCCCACTCATCATCTATAAAACCATACAGATGTGAGAATCGTACCTGGTAAATACATACCCTGGAGTAAGTATCTAATCGGAAAATCAGTTTTCCTTTAACATTACACAGTGAAACTGAAACATTGAAATGTTTCGTGGGGTATCCCGGTATTCATAGTAATGCCTCTTCCATTATCCAGATTCACAACTACAACCGTATAATTCATTGCCATCTCTCCACATCCCTTCATATGTCTTTAGTCATTACCTTCTGCACACCCCTTTATGCCAAATGGTTTTCTTCCTTCCCTACCGTTCGGCACCAGCCTATGGTTTGGAAGAAGACTATCCAATAAGCATAATGGGTGTACTGTCCCAATCCTAGGAACACTCGCAATGAGAGAGGGTGAAGATAAAAGACAACCGAATAAACCTTATTCCTATTTCTCCTGAACCAGAATCCATCCCCGAACTGGAACAAGTTCCATTCGAGTTCGTATATAACCATACGATGGAGTATCCAAATAAACTGTGGATCTTCGTAGTGATACGGAGTGTCCTGGAGAAATACAAAGGTGATGTGGGAGTGGTAACGAAATATTTTGTTGGTCGTGAATATCTGTTGCAATTTACTTTGCCCTCTTACTAATCCCTTGCTTTGTCTGAACTTAATACCTTCTGCACACCATCGTTATGCTAATTGGTTTTCTTCATTCCCTACCGGTCGGCACCAGCCTAAGGTTTGGAAGAAGACAATCCAATTTGCGTAATAGGTGTACTACCCCTAAACCAAGGAGTACTCGTAACCTGAGAGAGGGTAAAAGGAAAAGACAACTGAATAATCCTATCCGTTTTCTCCAGAACCGGAAACCATCCTCGAATTCCTTCGAGTTCGTATCTAACCATACGATGGTTTTGTCCAATGGAAGTGGACGTTCGCAGTAATACGGGGTGTCCGGGAGAAAAGGGTAAAAGTAGGAGTGGCAATGAGGTCTGCAACTCTGACAATCCAAAAGCCAGTGTTAAGAAGGTTCGGTCAACTTGGTCACTGAGTCAAAGTCTTAGGGTCGGGTCAATGGTCGCTGCCAAAGAGAGAGAGAAAAGAAACACTCAGCGTGCACTCTAACCTAGATCAGAATGGTTACCAATTTATCTAATCTGGAAACCTCCCACTGTACCTCAAATTCTCCTCCAAACCTGAAAGAAGAATTAGTCGGGGTCACCCGAGGAGTAAACCAACTCATCAGTGGGAATCGGGATCCAACTCTCATCGCATGACAACGTGACGGAATCCGCTCACGGTATCACACTCCAGAAGGTATGCGCATATCTGGCAAGTTTCAGTACTTTTGAAACTCCCGATGTGGATTTCTGCCCCATGCTCTTATGACCTTGGCGAAGGTCAACAAATCATAAGTCACATGTCAAGTTCTACCCGTCATTATCCAGGTTAATTTGAATCCACCCGTACAAGCCCTTGACGAAGGTCAACAAGGCTGTACGACTGTCCCAAAACAACGCATCTATCTATGCAGCAGAAAGGTAACAAGCAGCTACCATACACTATGCCTTGACGAAGGTCAACAAACATAGCATGAATACTACGTGCTACCCGTCTGAAACGACGGAGGGCTACGAATGGTTTCTGGCGAAAACCTTTAACGTAAAGAACTTGATATCGTTGAAGGAACTGATAGCTTTTTAGAAAATATAGTGACGAAAACCTTTACTAAAGAGGTCACTCCCGGTGAAGGGATCTCGGCTCTTTCCCCGTAGAATGAGGTGCAGGATATTCCAACTGAATACCACGGTGCAAAGCAAAAGTAATCGGCTATAGTGAAGTTAATGTCCTGACGCAAACTTCTGTCCAAGGGGTCACTCCCGGTGAAGGGATCTCGGCCCTTGCCTCGTCGACTGAGGAGCAGGATATTCCAAATGAATACCACGATGCAAAACAGAAATGAACGTCCTTGCAATAACAGCTTTTTGAAAAGTGTTCCAACAACATCAGATTAGGTTTGTTTTAACTTGCATTGATCCGAATCAACGCAGTCCCATCAATTGATCACACCACAAAGAACGAAAATATACTGACGTACGTATATGCCATCCGCATTCGCCACTGGGTCCCGTCATTACCCGTTAGGTTAGCTAACTAACGACAGAGCGGGGACTGGACTAGCGCGGATGCAAAACATATACAACATCTACTAATATATATACCAATATATTATATTCGCTCAAGGCGTGAATAAAATGCAACATCACAGAGAATGAACAGCATCACAGAAACAATACAGATATCTGGGATCCCCGGGTTTCACAGAGCCGCTGAAACCCGACGTTCCCCTGGTCGTGTGGATAGCCTGTGCAATGAAAACCTAGACCCCTACGGGCGCGGCAAGTCACCCGCCAAAACCTGAAGCGAGGCAGCCCCCTTCAGCACCGTGAATGGACCACCCAGCACTTCACGGAATCCGGTCACTTGGGCACCCCTCCTGGGTCAACCTGTACCCCCTACGAGTGCGGCGAATAGTCCGCCAATCCTGGAGTGAAGCCCCCTCCGTCCCAATGCCATGAGATGCGGGCTTGTTGCCCTCCAGAACCCGGCTATCCGTGCACCCCTCCGCGGGGCAATCCTAGTACAGAAAGTAAAATATACATACAACGGGTACATCGACCGCAACCAGGTCGTGCCCCAAAATAATAATACAAACAGGCAGTGACGGCAGTCCACATGTCGGACGCTCGCCCCGCAATATCAAATGTACATGATACAACAAAAACTGTACTAGCATTGCATCCAGGCTATCCCCACGACCGATCCGCAACATCACAGCAAAAACAGAACATCAACGTGAAAGTCACGTTCGCAAATCCGTCTAACCGGGCTATAGCAGTTAGACCGGATTTACCGATCGAGTGACATTCACGGTCGCAGATATAATGTAAATACTGTGAAAAATGTGTTTAAAATTTTCCGATTGATCAAACCTTAACAAGTGGGCCCCCAAACAAAACTGTAGCACTCACAGAAAACCTGGGCCCAAGTTTAATATTCCAAAGCCCATATATTAAACCCAGAAAACACCTGAAAATAAATCGTGCAGTGATGTGAACAGTGTGCCGCGGAAGCGCGGCGGAATTGGGGTTTCCGCCGCCCTTCCGCGGTCGTACGGATGGATCATGCTACGAAATTTTTCCAGTGTTCTTACATCTCCCTGCACATCATTCTGAGACCACATGAAAAATTTTTAGACTCCAAAAAATTTCGACAGAAACTGATGCGAAGGGAATACGGGTTTTGGAACTTTTTGATCGATCGGAAATGCAAAACACATTACACAAAGCTAGACTAAGTTAATGGGGAGGCTCTGATACCACTGTAAGTGCACGGCGGCGCCCCGGCCGTCAATCCGACGCCGGAATGCGGAAACGGTGATAAACTTAAATTTTGCGGACTTTGCAAACCGGCACCACCGCGCACTAAACTCCGGATCGTAACCATTAACAAGTCTACGCTACTAATAAGAAAGGGAAGAGATGTATACCGACGATCCAAGTCCTCCGGTCTTCATCTCCACTCCGATCTCCTCGCGGGATCTCCGTCCGTCTCCTCCTCGTCGGAAAGGGCACCACGAAGCCGGGTACTTTTACGGGCTCCCACCTCAATACCGAGGCAACTCGCGCATGAAGCCGGCAACTCGACATGCTCAAGATATGCTGTAGGAAGTGTAGTGTAGAGTGGATGTCTCACTTTGGGGTTTGTTGCCATTTGTAGATGATGGAGGAAACAAGAAGAAAAATGGTGCTTGCATTTTTCTAGCATCGAAAATGAAATCAAGAATGCTACTCTCTCAAAGATGAAGCTCTCATCTTTTTCTTTCTCTCAACCATGAAAAACTTCTTTTTTCAAGTGAGAAGAATGGTGGAGGAAAAACCATATATCATATGAGGGAGGTGAGTGTAGGAGTGAAGAAGAGGTGACCACATCCAAGGGACAAAGAAACATACAACCATGCTTGTTACTATTAAACCCATACCCTCACTTTATCACAATCAAATCTCATAAAGCAAAAGCATGGTTGAAAAGAAATGAAAGCTATCATAATCAATCTATTACAATAAACCCCCTCCACAAATGTTATTTGCACAATTGCAAATAACACCCTCCATCGGAAAAGTCCGGCCGGGAAAGAACAAAGGAAAACCGGCCGGAACGGAATGCAAACTGGCAACTCCAGAAAACTGGTCCCGTAATAAATTACAGGAAAACCCCAACACTGTGCATACACACCCGCATCTGTATTCCGTCCGGATACAAAAGCAATGAGACAAAATCTACACTGTACTAAACTAGGACCGGCTTAAACCAAAGCCGGCTAGTAATATCCGTTCGATCCTGATCCGTGCAATACCGCACGTATCTGATCGAACCCTGCCATATACCTATACGGCTACAAGTACAAACCGTCCGATCCTGATCCGTGCAATACCGCACGTATCTGATCGGACCCTGCCATATCTCCATACGGCCTCTACAGCGTTTCGCCCGAAACTTGAGTAACTGAAAGTGTGGTAGACTCTAAAGACTCGTCAATACTATGGTTGTGGATTTAACCACTAGCACGTCAGAGGTATAAGCCAATACATAACGGGCCACCAGCTATTGACCAAAAGGGACGTCGATGAGCGAACTCATCCTGACACCCTACTGAGCCTGTCAGTGACAATATCCGTGCAGTCCGGTCCGTTCGTCTATGAGTATCGCATGGCGGGCCTAGGGGGTTGGTAAAAGTCAGACCCCCAAAAGCGGTACAAGTCGTGTCGGAGTGTAGCCCAGAACACCCTGAGATACTACTGGAATACCTACCAGTAAATCTCCTTGCCTTGGCCAAGGACTTTGTGTAATGGCTCTCCTAGACACAGCACGACCTCACCCCCAATACCGGGAGAGACGAACCCCTGAAGATACGCTCACTGCCTCCATATGGCTCGGGACTGTACCCAACTAAAACCTGTTTGCACGACTCCTTTGAGCCGTGGTAGGGTAGTAATCAAAGTACAGTGGGAACTCACACGAGACAAATGACGATCCCCAGGTCGATGAACTAACCTGCACACATGTCACCAGGGAACTGCCATCTGACGTCTGGTATATGACCAACTAGCATGTTCCCGGCGAGTCCTGTCCGGTGTACTCATAACCCAATGAGCACCTGTATATATCTTAGGTGATCCAACAGACACCAGTGGCTTGTGAGACCGGCCACCGCCCCTCGTCGGGGTCTCGACTGTATACACTAGTCTACTAATGGAGTATCGATGCCCGGTCTCGAAACTCCCACGACTAGGGACCTTTTAAGGATATGCTTGTAGACCCCCAGCTCCCACTTATATGATCGCCCTCATACTGCTGGTGGTCAAGCAAGAATCCTAGAGGCTCTATCAACGTGTAATAGCGACGTGTCAGGTCACCTAAAGCAGTACACGATGATAAAGGTAAACCAGATAGCATACTATCATCTCGAGTAAGACTGTCCTACCAGGATAGGTCCTCCCTCAATCATTGCAATCACGTACCTGTGATCCAATAATTGACTCTGAGGGCACTACCTCCAACAGACTCCACCCTCCATCAACCCAACTCCCCTGCACACCTAATCCATTACACCGAGCTTCGACCCCCACCCTGCACGCTCGACGCCGGCGAGCCCCCAACTGCCCTGAACCGCCCCAGTCGACACCTTTGCACCCTCTACATCTTCATCACTTCCTCCTACACCCACACCCGAGCACCACCATTGCTCCCTCTCTTTCAAATTTCGTTGCAAACCAGAGCACTCACTGCGGCCATCGCCGGAGCGACGCCGTCAACCGTCGGTGACCCCAACACTTCTCAGAAGATCCACAGAGCCCTTCACGCGTCCAGCGAACACAAGAAGTTTCCGGGAAATTCCGACACCAATCCCGTATCGCGAGCCAAGCTCGCGCAAATCGTTTTACGGCGTACATCGCGCGTTCGTGACGCCGCTGCTGCCGTGCGACCCCGAGACGTTTTCAGGCAAGTGTTTTACTTGCTACATGCTAAGATAATTGTGATACAAACTTAAATCATTTTGTTTATAAATTACCGATTCCCGATATATTATGCGACCTATGTGTTCGATGCTAGACCCCAATGAAAATACTTGTTTAATTTGACGGAAACAGATGTTTTCTGTTGGCCCATATGATGACGAATATCGTGTATAAATCTCACTGGAAAATATGATTGTTAGTGACTAAAATTGATACCCCCAAATATGCCGATAAAACTAGAATTTTTCCGTATCTGAAAATGATTAAAATCACTGTAAATTATGTACATAGTGGAATGATGCGTTCGAGGGCTTAAATCGAATCCGACTCGACGAACTTTAACTCTATGTAAAATTCTAATGATTTTTGTTCTGTAACTGCGATGATATTTAGATCGGAGTGCGACTCTGGACTGCAGTCCAGAGCGACTCTGATTACTGTGTACTGTCTCAAAATGTGTGTTACTTTGTTTCCTGAATTCACATGTTACGGAATTCTGTAGTGGATTAAAGATGGATCTTCTAGCTAAACAAAACAAGTGGTTTCATTCCGTTTCATTGCTGTTTGCTATTTAAATTGTAAATAAAAGGGCAGAACGTATAGCTGTCCAGAACAGATTCAGAAGTGACACACTGATGTTAAATTATGTATAACTTTCGACGTACAGACGCGATTGAGGATCCGTCTATTGAGTTGAATAATCTATTGAAAACCCTAGATTTTATTCAACTGTAATATCGCTAAATTCTGAACCCAACTGGGTGCAATCCGTGTCGCGAAACGGACGTTTAGTTCTGAAACTGAATTTCCAGCCGCGAGCACTTAAAATGAAACAGCTGTATCTTGAATACTGGAAACCCGATTGAACTGAAACTAATTTTGATGTATTACTGATTGAATGTTCTATTTAGCGTACTTGTATCATTTCGTTGAATTTTAAACAGATGAATTTATGCATTTTTTTGTAAGTCAATGACATGCATATAGATTCATAACATACTTAGCTTATTGTTGGCATACATACATATATCATACCCCATTTGCCATATACTTAGTGTTAGTGCGTATTAGAGTCAGTGGACATTGCATTATCATGCGTGATTGATGTTGGTTTAGAAGTGACAAGTACACCAATGTGAAGTGAATATTCGTGACAGTGATTGATACAGTGAACAGTGATAAAACCGTGTCATTGGTATACTTGTACATGACTAAATCAAGATCATATATATAGTGTAAACTTGGGGATAAAGGGAAAATCGAAGTGGAAAGAGAATCGTATTTAGCGGGACCGTGTTTTAGAGGATGATCATTCGAGCAGTGATATATATATTAGGTAGGATCTAGCGATCCGGCTGACAGGGTTATATCCCGGGCATGTGGGCCGTTGTCTCGGGTATGTACGAGACTCCTGTTAAACATGATCCTCCTTCCACTATGCGATTTCAAACATGACCTAGAGACCGATAGGGACACAGAACATATTCTGCATCATATAGTGACATAGTGATTACTTGCATTGTTCTTACACTAGTATTACCTGAATTACCCGTTTCATCTTATTATAATAATATTGTTATTGTGTCGCTCTGACGACCTGAGTATGCATGCTCAGATTCCGTGGAAGGACCAGCACAGGAGACGGATCTACCCTTCGAGTTCACGGAGATATAGTCTGGTGTACTTTCTTCATTTACAACTTTCCATAAAAGTGATCGTGAGATTGAACTTGGTTAGTATTTGTTCTTGTTATCTGTAATTTATGAACAATGGATTATTAATGTAATAAATTAGTGATGTGATTCCTTTACTACTGTGCTTTATTTACTGATTACCATGTAATGCTAGAAGCCGAAGTGTGACTACAGCGGGATGATTCCTTGACCGTAGGAGCATGGCTGGCCTAGTCATCTCTCGTTTTCCGTATTTTGGGAAGCGGGACGTGACAAAGTCTACGGTGCTACTGAATAGTAGAAACAGCTGCAGACGTACTGGAAAGGTGATCAGCGTAATACCGTCCATTCTTCTCATGCCCCCATCAATCCATTTTTCCGTCAGAAGATCTTGTATCACAAAGGAAAAGCGATAAAAAGTTATTGAGCAATTGGAATCATTGGTAAGCTGACAAATGAAAAGTAGATTTTGTTTTAAAGATAACACAATTAAAGCATTTATAAGGTGTAAGAATGAAGTAAATGATAAGTCGGTGGAACCAGAAGCAGGTGAAGTATTACCATCAACCATGAAAATAAACTTGTGTGTACTAGAAATAAGATCAGAAGGTATATCACAAGACATATGATGTGAGGCGCCTGAATCGGCTACTCACAAATCAGAATGAGAAAGTAAAGATTATGACGGAATGGAAAAGTTGGCAGGAGCTACAAAAGAGAGTAGACGACGTAACGGGCCTCACTCATCACTGGTAAAGATACATGTCCGGCAGAAAAGAATGGTTGATCAGTAGCTGCTAGTATGGATGTCTGACAAGCGGTAGGTGTACCATCAGGGTAGCCATATTTCTCCCAACACCGGACGTCCCGATGATTAGTGTCGCCGTAATAAGAACAAGAAATGCCGGATCGGCCATGACCACGTCCACAGGAACCACGTCCACGAGCAATCAAAGGAGGTCGACCATGCAATGCCCCATGTCTATTAGGAAAGGAATTAGAGGAATCACGTCTAGACCGAGTGTAGGTTCTACGTCTACGGCCTCAAGTAGCAAGTGCAGTCGAGAAAGTCTCAATAGATGGTGAAGAGACCGTGGGCACACGATAAATGCTCGATAGGATACCTGTAAATGAAGGAGAACCACTCTAAGAAAGAATTAGCGAGCGGACTCTCTCAAAGCTAGACGGTAGTCGAACCAAGAGTAACGCGCCACCAGGAGACTCGCGTTGTTTGCGAGTGACAGCAGGATCAATGGAGATAGGATGATAGACGTTCCACTGATCCAGAAGTCCACTGAGTAGAACACCAAAGTCATGAATATTGTCTCCTAGAATAGCTGTAGTAAAGGTATGGAATATATCATAAAGCTTCTGCAAGTTATCCTTTGACAAGTAGAGAGATCGAAGGTGTGTCTAAACTTCCCTTGCGGTTTTCAGAGACATAATAGAAGTATTACAGCGAGAATCCATAGAATTAGACAACCAAACAATTATCTTGTTGTTATTCTGAAACCAGATATAAAAGTTCGGATCTTTAGAGTCAAGAGGAGAATCTGTTAAGTGGCGATGAAGGTTTTTGCTGTTCAAAGCTCGTTCCATAGCATCAGACCATTGAAGGTAGTTCTTTGCCCCAGTAAGAGAAATCGTAGTCAAACGAAAATCCGTTTTGAAATCAACGGAAGACAGAGATGCCGAAGTCGCTTTATCTTAAGCATAATCCATAATAAACAGCGCAAAGATAGATCTTGAGAGAGAGAAAATTTGTCTAACCCAAACAAGTACAAGAGGCAAGTAAATCAATAGACCATGTATATGGCTAGGTTAAAAAAATATTTAACCTCTGGAGGAGATCGAAGGCATCCAATCAAGAATCAAAGGCTTTCAGGGAATAATTGAAGGTTATGTGCAACGTCTGGAGGGTGGTCGATGTTGCCTGGGGGAGGATCGAAGGACGGAAGTCGTCGAAGAGATATGGAAGAGAGAATCAAGGGCTGGGAGTCGTCGTTGAGTGCAGGCAAGGTCGCAGGGAGGTGCGATAGAGGCAGGCGAGGTCGCAGGGGGGTCAATCGAGGGCTCTGGTCATCGATCGAGCAAGGGCTCTTGCGAGTTCGATCAAGGAGAGAGGTGATTGAGGCAGGCGAGGTGAGGTCGCACGGGGGTGCAATCGAGAAAGGCAAGGTCGCAGGGGAGCGATCGAGGGCTCTGGGGAGTTCGATCGATCGAGGGAGATCGATCAAGGATGGAGGAGCGTCGGTGGAAAAAAAGTTTTTTTTATAATTCTGTTCACGCTCTGATACTATGAACAAAATTAAAGAAGGGAATTATTTTATTGGCTTGAGAAAAATAGTAATCTATACTGTTGGGGTTAAGAGCGCGGAAGCAATAAATCAATCAAAGATTAAAAACAAACAAGAAACGATGACACAAAGATTTTACGTGGAAACCCTTGCGGGAAAAAACCACGGACGACGAGGAGACAAAAATTCCACTATGAAAAATTGAGAGTACAAAAATCCCCAAATTAATCTGGAATAGGGATGAACGGAAGAATAAATTCCTCACACACAAAACTCTCTCTAAACTGGTGGAATAATATAAGCACTCAATCTAAACAATATAAGCACTCAATCTAAACAATATATATTTTTTTGTTACGGAACAACCAACTTAAACCAAGAGCACAATTAATTAATTAATTAATGGGTTAATTAAGTTGGGCCTTAATTTGAGACAAACTCAACAAATCTCCACCTTGGCTCAAATTCCGTAATGCTCCAAAATACTCCACGTCGTCGCATAAGCCCTGAAAGACACTCAATGAGATAAAATACCAGCTAAGTCCAAGCAATGCTTGAACTTAGTAATCGGAAGCGGCTTAGTGAGCATATCCGCAGGATTGTGAGCGGTGTCAATTTTCTCAACGACAACCTCACCAATATCTTCAATCTCCGTCGCAGCAACAAAAGCATAAGCAGCCAAATCAAAATCTTTAAATTTTGCAGGCTTTTGTGGTTGCCTCCTTCCACGATCACGAGCTATAGATGGCTCAATTTGCCGCTGTGGACTTCTTTGCACTTGAGTATCACCAGTCACAATGCTAGGACTAGTGGTGGAGGTAGGAATATTTACTTGGGCTTGTGTGCCCTCCACCTCAAACTCCACCTTCTCACTGGCACCATCATTGTCATTGTCATCTGCACCAGAAGAAGGAATAGCAGTATCTTTTCCAGAAAGAAGAGCATCTTCATGAAAAGTAAGGTCTCTACTATGAATAATCTTATTAGAATCAGGATCAAAAACACGGTACCCTTTAACACCCGATCCATAACCCATGAAAATGCATTTTCTCGCACGAGGAGCCAATTTCCCCTCGTTGACATGAATATAAACAGGACACCCAAAAACACGAAGGTTAGAATAATTAACAGGGTTACCTGACCAGACTTCTTCTGAAATCTTGCCGTCGAGAGACCTGTGGGGCGAGCGGTTGATCAAGTAGCAAGCAGTCTCTACCGCTTGAGCCCATAAATTACGACGACTCCATAACCCAGCACTAGAAAACATGCAACGAACCTTTTCAAGGATGGTTCTATTCATCCTCTCTGCAACGCCATTCTGCTGGGGCTTACCAACCAGAGTATTATGCCTAGCAATGCCTTCCTGTTTGCAGAAAGTATCAAATTTTTCTTCACAGAATTCAAGACCATTATCAGTTCTGAGCCTCTTCAATTTTTTACCAGTCTGGTTCTCAATCAACACCTTCCACTCTTTGAACTTAGTGAAGGCTTCATTCTTATGTTTCAGAAAATAGATCCAGACCTTCCGTGAATAATCATCAATAATAGTCATGAAATACCTGTGACCTCCGATTGAAGGCTTGCGGGATGGACCCCAAAGATCCGAATGAACATAATCTAAGGTACCTTTGGTCCTGTGAACACCTGCTGAGAAACTAATTCTTTTCTGCTTGCCACACAAAATTCAAGATCACAAGAACTTAAAGTACCAAGCAAATTTCTTTTGGTGAGAACATTCATGCCTTTCTCACCCATATGACCCAAACGCATATGCCAAAGTTTGGAGTCATCCGAAAGTGAGGACGAAGCAACTGCAGCTGAACCTGTAATTGTAGAACCCTGCAAGATATATAAGGTACCCCGCCGAATACCTTTAAAGTACACAAGAATACCCTTGGACACCTTGAAAACTCCATTCTCAGCACTGTACTTATAACCGAGTGATTCAAGAGTGCCTAAGGAGATAAGATTTCTCTTCAGGTCAGGGATATGTCTAACACCTGTCACGGTTCTAATAGAACCATCATGGGTCTTGATTTTAACTGAACCTATACCAATAACCTTACAAGGTACATCGTTTCCCATAAAAACTAAACTACCATCAACCGATTCATAAGTGGCAAAATAGTCCCTATGAGGACACATATGAAACGAACAGGCAGAATCAAGAACCCATTCACTCCTAGACCTTTTTGAACTATCAACAGCTAGGAAAACATCCCCATCAGAATCGGTCTCAACAATAGCAGCTTCAGCGGTTTTTTCGGGTTTCTTACCCTGTCTTTTATCTTCCCGTTCAAGCTTATTTTTCAACTTATAACAGTCGGCAACAATATGCCCAAGTTTCTTACAATAATTGCAGGTTTTATTAGAGTGTTTGCCTCTAGACTTCGACCGAGACTTATTTCTGTTCTTACTGTTTTGACCCCTTTCTTGTGTTCTACCCCTCACCAATAAACCCTCAGCATGATTACTAGGTTTCTCAGCATCATATTTCTCTTTAGACAACAAATTGGATTTCACATCTTCAAAAGAGAGGGACTCCCGATTACCATAAAGCATGATTTCTTTAAATTGGCCATATGAGGGAGGTAGTGAAACAACAAGTAGAACAGCTTTATCTTCATCCTCAATTTTAACATCAAGATTTTCTAAATCGATAAGAATCGAATTAAATTCATCCAAGTGAGATTGGATTGGTGTACCTTCAGCCATATGGCATGTGTAGAGGCGATCCTTGAGACGAATCTTGTTCGCAAGACTCTTGGCCGCATAAAGTGACTCGAGTTTAGACCACAATCCTGCGGCTGTAGTCTCATAGATGACTTCACGGAGAACTTCACGAGTCAAACAAAGTTGGATCGCTGAGAGTGCTTTCTCATCTAATTCTTCCCACTCAGCATCTGTCATGGTACTGGAAGAGGTAGATGATTTTTCCCTGTCGTCGGACTTGGGTCGACCGGATAACGCCTTCTTCAACCCGTGTTGGGTAAGGACGGCCCTCATCTGAACCTTCCAAATTGCAAAACTAATTTTGCCATCGAACTTGTCAATGTCGAACTTTGTAGAAGGCGACATGATGGAGAAAGATTAAATCTTGATTGATTGAACAAAGCTCTGATACCAGTTTGTTGGGGTTAAGAGCGCGGAAGCAATAAATCAATCAAAGATTAAAAACAAACAAGAAACGATGACACAAAGATTTTACGTGGAAACCCTTGCGGGAAAAAACCACGGACGACGAGGAGACAAAAATTCCACTATGAAAAATTGAGAGTACAAAAATCCCCAAATTAATCTAGAATAGGGATGAGCGGAAGAATAAATTCCTCACACACAAAACTCTCTCTAAACTGGTGGAATAATATAAGCACTCAATCTAAACAATATAAGCACTCAATCTAAACAATATATATTTTTTTGTTACGGAACAACCAACTTAAACCAAGAGCACAATTAATTAATTAATGGGTTAATTAAGTTGAGCCTTAATTTGAGACAAACTCAACATATACAACTCTCTATATATAGAGTTTTAAATCATCTCTCCTACCAAAAATATAATAACTAATTAAACCGATTAACTAAAAATAACAACTAAATAATATCCATAACAATATTCATAACAGAGATAAAAGAGTTTTCTTCTCTTTTCTAAAGAAAATATGATCCTCCTCCCTTTCTTTATATATATATATCCTATTTTTTGAGTGGAGTAGAGAGTAGTTATGATATTCTCTCATTTTGATGGATCATAACTACTCCCTCATTTTGAGGGAAGTGGGGGAAGAGATATCTCATCCATTTCCTTTTTTATTTATTTTATATATACATATATATTTTTTAGTTTAAGACATATACATATATATTTATTTTATTTTTTTAGGTCCAACAATAACATATACACTATCCGATTCCAAATTGTATATAATCAACTAGAAAGGTGATTAACGTGTTCTCGTAGTTATTATACACGGCTAATTTGAGCAGTATCTCTTTTCTTAATCTAGATTTCTCGAGAGCGTTTAGACTTTAGACTTTTAATGAAAGCATCTTTATCGGGTGGAAACTACAACAATTTGCCATTCATATATATACATGTACGTTTTTGGTGTTATGTACTTCAATTGGAAATATTGGAGGTCTTAAGGTGTCGGTATGGTCATAGGTTAGATTTCTAAATTTCTTTGGATATAAGATTTCTGCATGTCTAATTCTTTTCAATTTTGTAAAACACTTACTCATTTCTCTATTCTGTTGGCCAGCACAAAGCATATAACAGATTATAAATGAGCAAAATATTGCATATATATTATATAAACAGACATGTAGACACATATATAAAATACAAATATCATACTCAAGGAAATTCAGAAGGATGGAAGACATATATTGTTAGGGAGAATTAGTTATGAACTGAACCTTTATTAAATAAATGTTAAGTTGGTTATCGGTTCACTACTAAAATAGGGGGTTGCCCCTACGGATATTGAAATCCGTAGGGGCAGATTTATGTTGGCCCTACGGATTAATCCGTAAGGCTAGAAAGTTGTCCCTACGGGCCAAGACGTTCAAGAATAAAAATATTAATTCTTAATTTGGTGTTTGCCCCTACGGAGCCGCAAACTAAGGACCTACGGACAAATCTGTAGGGGCAACTAAATAGCGATTTAATAAAGGGCACAGATCGATCGCCTACGCCCGTTATCTCTTTCTTCCTCTCTCGATCGCGCGCAAAACAAAATCCCCAAATCGCCACCGCCGTTCTCGTCGTCGCCGCCGCCGTTCTCGTCGTCGCCACCGCTGTTCAGGTTAGTAAATCTTCAACTAAATTAAAGAAATTTTTGATTATTTAGGGTTAGGGTTCATGGCTGGGGCTGGGGTTGCGGTTGGAGTTGGGGTTCGGCAGGGGTTGCGGTCGGGGTTGGGGTTGGGGTTAGGGTTGGGGTTCGGCTGCGGCTGGGGCTGGGGCTGGGGCCGGGGTTAGGGTTTGGCTTAGGGTTGGGGTTGGGGTTTAGCTGGGGCTGGGGTTAGGGTTAGGTTGGGGCGGGGCTGGGCTCGGGCTCGGGCTGGGCTGGGGCTGGGGCTAAGGTTAGGTTGGGGTTAGGGTGGGGCTGGGCTGGGGCTGGATCTGGGGTTAGGGTTTGGCTTAGGGTTGGGGTTTAGCTGGGGGTGGGGCTGGGGCTAGGGCTGGGGTTAGGGTTAGGTTGGGGCGGGGCTGGGGCTGGGCTGGGGTTAGGGTTAGGTTGGGGTTGGGGTTGGGGTAGGGCTGGGCTGGGGCTGGGTCTGGGGTTAGGGTTAGGTTGGTGTTGGAGTTTGCTGAATTTGGCAAACCTGAGAGGAATTTCCAGCAATTTTAGCCTAGTTTGATTACTAAAATTATTTTTGATCGAGAAAATCTTGGGTCCTTCTAATCAAACATTGTTTGTTACTATATGTCAACGAGTACTGATAAAAGAAAAAACCGATTTCAAGTGGAAATTAGGTATGTACAATGTTCTAATATAATTTGTATTTCTTGCCATCATCAAACATATAAAAGTACTAATATGAAATGGAAAATAAATAAATAAATAATCAAAGCTTTGGCATGTATGTAAAATCCCTTGTTACTTTTTCTTGGTTGCCCAACTTTGAAAATTCTATCTATTAAATTAGACATACTCTAAAAAGAATGATATTGCAAGAATTTGACTTGGTGGAGACTTGCATCATTAGTAGAAATATGAAAGTGTAAGGACGTTCTTTACCTTCGATAGGGTTCGGTTGGGGTGGGGCTGGGCTAGCTAGGGCTTGGGCTTCATCACCTGATATAGCGAAATACAAAGCGTACTTCAGTACACCCGACCTTATTGAGTTTCCTATTGAAGTTCCCGGTCAAACGGCATATGCATATTTTTATTCGCCATGAAATCCCAATTATCAAGCAACCGAGGACGAAAAGCCACCTTTGTTAGTCGAGAGTCATGGTAATAGACTTGTCATTATAGATCATAGTCAATTGTTTTTCCTATCATTTTCTTGATCCAGATGCTAATCAACTTGTTAATTAGTTACTGTTTTTATAACGTATTTGTCTATATTTGTTGACAGTGGCCTTTCTTTTGGATGAACATGTTTTTTTGATGCATGTTTCAGTCATGTGAATTCATATGTTGCGTATAACGCTTTATGATATCAGTATCCTACATTTGTAGTTTTAATTGTTGATTGTTATAGATGAATGCCATTGCAATAATAGTTTTTGGTTGATGAATGCTATTGCAATATAGGATGATCAGTTCTATCAATCTTGATCTCAATGGTTTAAAATCATGTTACACATACAACACGAATGCACAACAAACGCATAATTAGAGAGCGATTCGAGATGTTCAGGTTAAAACCAATATATGATACTCGATGATAATATGAAACCTTCGTATTCCCATCGATACTCATATATGAAACTAAAAGCGCCACTTAGTTCCCGTCTATCGGTTAACATACGTGCGATACTCGCCGTGACATAGAACCATACGAAGGTTGTTAAATATCGGACGGTATAGCTCGATACTAGCAACCGTCGTATAATCTACGCGATGAGAAAATTCAATCGTATGGTAACCCATAGATTTGTCCCGTGTGGACAAGTTAAGAATGTATAAAGCAAACGCCTTTATTCACTTGTGTTTTCATCCGTTTCGAGATATTTCGTCGGTACCTTTCCGCTGGTTCTCCGTGTACAAAGATAGATTAGATGTTCATTTCAACGTTGTTTCACAGCTTTGAAATGATTATCTATTCTATTACAGTGTACTCGAAGAACAGCGGGGAGGTGCTGCCGAAATTTACTCGAAACGGTTGAAAGCACAAGTGATGGGTGTTCGCTCTATAAATTCTTAATAGGATAGAAGCCTACCCCCGACAGCCGGAACACACACATACAACAAGAATACACAACAAACGCATAATTAGAGAGCGATTCGAGACGTTCGGGTTAAAACCACTATATGATAATATGAAACCTTCATATTCTCATCGTTACTCATATATGAAACTAAAAGCGCCACTTAGTCCCCGTCTATCAGTTAACATACGTGCGATACTCGTCGTGACTAGAACCCTACGAAGGTTGTTAAATATCGAACAGTATAGCTCGATACTAACAACCGTCGTATAGTCTACGCGACGAGAAAATTCAATCGTATGGTAACCAATAGATTTGTCCCGTGTGGACAAGTTAAGAATGTATAAAGCAAACGCCTTTATTCACTTGTGTTTTCATACGTTTCGAGATATTTCGTCGGTACCTTTCCGCTGGTTCTCCGTGTACAAAGATAGATTAGATGTTCATTTCAACGTTGTTTCACAGCTTTGAAATGATTATCTATTCTATTACAGTGTACTCGGAGAACAGCGGAGAGGTGCTGCCGAAATTTACTCGAAACGGTTGAAAACACAAGTGATAGGTGTTCGCTCTATACATTCTTAATGGGATAGAAGCCTACCCCCGACAGCCGGAACACACACATACAACAAGAATACACAACAAACGCATAATTAGAGAGCGATTCGAGATGTTCGGGTTAAAACCACTATATGATAATAAGAATACACAACATACGTGCGATAATTTATTCTTTTCAACGACAAACGCACACACAAAGTATATACACGGATTTTCTCCTTTGTCAGTAACTATCCCGTTCTTATATTTCTCAATATAGTCAGCATAACCTACAATTTATATGTTATACAGTCTAACATGGCCCATAAGTACGTCAGAGTTAAGGACTGGATGTATGTGGATTGGAAACAACGTATGCAACCTAAGTTTGTCGCAAGAGTTGCTGCTTTCCTTGAATTTGCACGCGCACATAATAAGATCATAATAGAGAAGATTCTCTGTCCGTGCGATAGATGTAGCAATAAGTACTGGCAGAAGGTAGAATTGGCAGAGCTTCATATTGTAAAACATGGGTTTACTAGACTTTATACAACTTGGAAATATCACGGGGAAGGAGAAGAATGCAGTACTGCGGCAGAAGAAGTAGAATACGATAATGCGGCAGGAGAAGAAGAAGAATTCGGTAATGTGGCAGAAGGAGAAGGCGGTAATTTATTTCTATCAAAAGAAATAGAGGATATGGTAGAGCCTGCCCTAGGTGAATCTATTCGTACCGAAGATGACATTCCTTCCGGTCAAGGACCGCGTGCGGATAAATATGAAAATTTCATGAATGATGCTAGGAAACCAATTTATGAGATTGCGAAGTATTCCACCATCTCATGGTTCGTCCAACTTTTCCAGATTAAGTGTCTAAATGGATGGAGCAACAAGTCATTCACAATGCTTCTTTCGTTCTTGAAAGATTCTATGCCTCCGGGAAATAATGTGCCCGACAACTGGTACGAAGTCCAGAAGATGATGTCTGATTTGGGTCTAAAGTGCGAGAAGATTCAAGCATGTCCTAAAAATTGTGTGTTGTACCGGAAAGAGAATTCAGATTTGAAAGAGTGTCCAACATGCGGAGAGGCCAGGTATAAGCCGAAATATTCTGATAAGAAGCCTGATATACCTGTGAAGATAGCACGATACTTTCCTATAACACAGAGGCTACAGAGGCTATTCAGGTGCAAGAAAACAGCCGAGCCAATGATTTGGCATCACCGTGCTCCTCCAAGTGAAGATGGAAAAATGAGCCATCCAAGAGATTCACTGGCATGGAAGGATTTCGATAGGAGGCACGCAATATTCAGTAGCGATCCTCGCAATGTCCGGCTCGGACTGGCTACTGATGGCTTCTGCCCATTCAACTATATGGCTGGATATCACAGCACATGGCCCGTTGTAATGATAATTTATAATCTGTCGCCTTGGTTGGTTATGGACCAATCATACTTTATGATGCCTCTTCTTATCGACGGACCAAACTCACCGGGGAACAATATCGACGTCTATCTCCGACCTCTGATCGAGGAGTTGAAATCTTTGTTCATTGATGGTGTAGAGACATATGATGCAAACACAAATACAACCTTCATACTGCGTGCGGCTTTAATGTGGACAATTAATGACTTTCCTGCGTATGGAATGCTATCAGGTTGGTCCGTACATGGTCACAAAGCATGTCCTCATTGCCATGAACACACAACATCGAAATTCTTGAATTTTAGCAGGAAGGTTTGTTATTGCGGCCTTCGACGTTCCTGCCTCCAGACCACCCCTATAGGTTAGACACGGTTCACTTTATGGTCATCAGGAGCTTCTTGGACCTCCATCCCCATTGTCCGGAGAGGACCTAACTGCTAAATGGGATGGTAACAATAATGTGACCTTCGGGATGGATCCGACGAAACAGGTCAAACCACCATATTGGAACAAGTTAAGCATTTTCTTCGAGCTTCCGTACTGGTCTACAAATTCAGTGCGTCATTGTCTGGACGTCATGCATATAGAGAAGGGAGCATCAGAGCACATACTTAACTTGCTTCTTTGTAAAGACGGGAAATCTAAAGACAACATGAATGCTCGGATAGATCTACAAGAGTGGGGAATAAGAAGTGAATTGCACCCTAGACCGGTAGCGGGTAAACCGGGCAAGTTTGTACTTCCCAATGCCGCTTATCATATGTCACAACCGGAGAAGAAAAGATTCCTGCAGGTGTTGCATGATTTGAAAGTCCCCACAGGTTTCTCAGGATCATTCAGCAAGAAAATAAAAATTGTGAAGGGCAAGATCGATGGGCTGAAAAGTCATGATCACCATGTTATCTTAGAGCATCTTCTTCCTTTAGCCCTCAGGACTTCTCTCCCCGACTCGGTTGGTCTAGTAATCAACGACCTATGTTGTTTTTTCAGGGAGTTGTGTGCTAAAACACTGGAGGTTGTGACGCTGGATAAACTAGAAAATTTTATTGCGTTGATACTTTGCAAGTTTGAGCGTATTTTCCTACCATCATTCTTCGATATCATAATACACTTGACGGTTCATCTTGCAACTGAGGCGAAATTAGCCGGACCGGTACAATATCGATGGATGTATCCCGTCTAGCTGTAGGTGGTGACACCACCGCACCTGCGGGTATGTTTATATATCCTATAGTGCATGCATATTGATTTAGAACGTTATATTATTGATCTACACATTCTTTTTGCAATTACTTATATAATCTATTTTTAATTGTCTAATTATAGGTGGTGCGTCCACATCTCCGCAGGAGCCACTCCTGCCGCTTCCATACCATCCGCATCGTCTGCAGTTAGTATGAATAAATATAAAATATTTATTCATTTTACATATGCTCTATAGAATAAATATGAACTCATGGAAATTTAGCGTCAATGTTTATTTTCTAGTTGCAGGGGATGCGTCCGCATCCGGGACCCCGGTTGTTCCTCACCGGAGGAACTATTGTCCCGCTCGTGCTGCTGCCCGGGCCCAGGCTCGTGCGATAGTCACCGTAGGTATATATCACACTTCAATTTTTGCTTAAGCTTGATTTATTAATACAACTTTGTCTTAATATTGATTGTCTTGATATTTCGTGCAGACGCAGGGCCTCCCCATCCCCAGAGGGGGACTCGAGGCCCTAATCAGTCCCATAAGCTGAGGCCTGACAGAGTTAGGGGGAGGCACCATTCCCCCTCCTTTTTACCCTTGACTATCGCTATACCGGTCCTCATGCCGAGAGGTTCGGCCGGTATATGGGGGATGAGAGCCGGCTCGTGAAGAACTATCCACTTCATGTTGAGTGGGGCGAGCAGCATCGGCGCTCATTCACCCTCTTCATTGATCAGGCTCGGGTACGTATTAACGGCCTATTTTCATTTAATTTATCCAATATATTTATTATTAACACTTGCAATCTAATAACAATGTTTTTTTTTGTATTTTCAGTTGGATTACGATTTTCAGCCTGTAGCCGACCCTGATCACCCTGGGAGGGTGCTCGACCTTCATGTTCTGTACAATGGCATGATGAAGAACATGCAGACTAAGGTCCGATACAACAGGAATGAGCTGAAGGCCGACTGCTGCTCCCTGTGGATGGCGACCCCCGAGGCAGAGAGAGCGGCCCTCCTAATGTTAATGCGTTGTGCAGAAACAGACCGCTCAGAATACAGAGAACAGGAAGTCGGCGAAGAGAGGTCGCCCCACTTACACAGGTAGCTCGAGGAATAT
Source organism: Agapanthus africanus (assembly GCA_030015575.1). Classification (NCBI taxonomy): domain Eukaryota; kingdom Viridiplantae; phylum Streptophyta; class Magnoliopsida; order Asparagales; family Amaryllidaceae; genus Agapanthus; species Agapanthus africanus. The sequence goes on from CM057338.1 coordinate 32,362,932, forward strand.
TACTCGAGCCATGGAGTTATCGGTAAATTACAATAGACCGACCTTTCTGAAATTTTGCAATATTAAGAATTATTTTCTAATATTTCTAATATTAAGAGTTATTTTCTAATATTGCAGACAGCTCGGACCGTGGCGCAAGGTGGTACACCGAGCGTGCTGTCCGCATATCTTGCCGTCCACGGCACCTTGACAGATCCCGCCACGGGCGAGCTTCGATATCCCGACGTCTCTATCCAGGAGTATTGCGTAAGTGTTAAATATTTATTCTACCCATATTTGAAATTTTAGTTTTGGAAGCTTCAAGTTTAAATTTTATACTTATACTTTACTGCTTAATGTGGGTGTAGGAGCGGGTGGTTGAGCAGGCCGAGGCCTCGGGGATCGATTTTACCGGACAGAACGATCCGAGGCTGCTGACCTCAGTTTTGGACGCCGCACACAGAGGGCACCACGGAGGTTGAGAGAGAGGCCGGGGACTGGGCCCTAGCAGGACCCATATGAGGTTGGACTCCACCCCGGTGGTTACTTCCTCCGTCTCCAGTGAGCGACGTGTCCAGCAGGAACTGGAGAGCTTGAGGGCCACCGTTGAGGTGTTGAAGGAGATGCTGGTATGTATACTACTTTATAGTAAAATATCATGTCATATTATACATATCAACATATCCATAATTAGTACGTAGCTTGAGCTTATTTGGTTTTAGAGTTAGGTTTGATTAATCATACATACATATGTAATTAAAATAAACAACGGTTATCCAAACTAGATATCCAAATGGGATTTCGAAATAACTTGATAATGATACGAATTCGAGTAATACACAGTTCTTACACGCTTCTTACACACGTTAGGTCCAGACGCGACAGGGTACATGTCATGCATCTCCTTCGACTGCGGCTCCGCAAGCCACTACATCGGCTGTGGTTCCGCAGACAGCTCCTATAGCTCAAGCGCCCGCTCAGACTCCCGCAGCCACGGCTCCGCAAGCGACTCCCTCGACGGCGGCTGCGCAGACCACATCGCCAGCTCCACAAGACGCTCAGACTCCCGCTCGCGCCGAATTGCAAAGTTTATTAACCGAGGAGCAGGCGCGTGTTATTCTATCGTTATTCAGAGGTGGAGCTGGACCGAGCCAGGGTAGCGTTTTGGTTCTTATTTTTTGAAACATGTATTTATTTATATCATACATATTGTACTATATTTTTAAACGATATTGATATTGATATTGGTTTATATTTATATCATATTCAGTATTTGGGTTTCTTTTGTATATTATATGCATGAGATGTGATTATGAATACTGCGATATATGTTGTGTGATGATTAATATTATATTTTACTGATATATATATTATTGTGCACAGGGCGACAAAAAATAAGGCAGCCCCTTTTTTTAAAAAAAAACAGATAATGTGTACCTACGGATTAATCCGTAGGTACACATGCTGCCCCTACGGATTAAGCCGTAGGGGCAAAATATCAGTAGTAACTGATATTTCCCCCTGATCTCAGTGTCAGGGGGGTTGGGCTTGTCCCTACGGATATATCCGTAGGAGAAAACAACGACCCCTACGGATATGTACCTACGCATATATCCGTAGGGGATACTTTTAGGCCCTACGGAGATATCCGTAGGTACAGTTAATATAATTAAAATAACCGTAAATAAAATAACTTTTTTTCCCCTACGCCTAATCCGTAGGTGCAAATGTACCTACACAGTACTCCGTATGGGCAAGTTTTTGTCCGTAGGGGCAAGTGCAGGGCTTCGACTTGCACCTACAGGTTATTTGTTTGCCCCTACGGATATATCCGTAGGGGCAGTGGTTTGCCCCTACGGGTAAATCCGTAGGGGCAACCCTTATTCGTAGTAGTGTAGATATCCAAATGGGATTTCGAAATAACTTAATAATGATACGAATTCGAATAATACACAGTTCTTATACGCTTCTTACACACGTTTGGTCCAGACGCGACAGGGTACATGGTATGCATCTCTTTCGGCTGCGGCTCCGCAAGCCACTACATCGGCTGCGGTTCCGCAGACAGCTCCTATAGCTCCAGCGCCCGCTCAGACTCCCGCAGCCGCGGCTCCGTAAGCGACTCCCTCGACGGCGGCTGCGCAGACCACATCGCCAGCTCCACAGGACGTTCAGACTCTCGCTCGCGCCGAATTGCAAAGTTTATTGACCGAGGAGCAGGCGCGCGTTATTCTATCGTTATTCAGAGATGGAGCTGGACCGAGTTAGGATAGCTTTTTGGTTCTTATTTTTTGAAACATGTATTTATTTATATCATACATATTGTACTACATTTTGAAACGATATTGATATTGATATTGGTTTATATTTATATCATATTCAGTATTTGGATTTCTTTTGTATATTATATGCGTGAGATGTGATTATGAATACTGCGATATATGTTGTGTGATGATTAATTTTATATTTTATTGATATATATATTATTGTGCACAGAACGAGAAAAAATAAGGCAGCCCTTTTTTTTAAAAAAAAAACAGATAATGTGTACCTACGGATTAATCCGTAGGTACACATGTTGCCCCTACGGATTAATCCGTAGGTACACATGTTGCCCCTACGGATTAAACCGTAGGGACAAAATATCAGCAGTAACTGATATTTCCCCTCTGATCTCAGTGTCAGAGGGGTTGGTCTTGCCCCTACGGGTTTATCGGTAGGGGCAAAAAAATACCCCTACGGATAAGTACCTACGCATATATCCGTAGGGAATACTACTTGGACCTACGGATATATCCGTAGGTACAATTAATATAATTAAAATAACCGTAAATAAAATAACTTTTTTTCCCCTACGCTATATCCGTAAGGGCAAAATATCAGGAATCCAGATATTTTGCCCTTACGGATAAGTACCTACGCATATATCCGTAGGGAATACTACTTGGACCTACGGATATATCCGTAGGTACAGTTAATATAATTAAAATAACCGTAAATAAAATAACTTTTTTTCCCCTACGCCCTAATCCGTAGGTGCAAATGTACCTACATAGAACTCCGTAGGGGCAAGTTTTTGACCGTAGGGGCAAGTTCAGGGCTTCAACTTGCACCTACGGCGTTTGCACCTACAGATTAATTTTTTGCCCCTACGGATATATCCGTAGGGGCAGTGAGTTGCCCCTACGGGTAAATCCGTAGGGGCAACCCTTATTTCTAGCAGTGGTTATTTGATATCTGGTGCATCATACACATTGTATACACCCATTTAAATAGTTATTCGCTCGCATATTTCATGCATGACCTATTATGCGACCATTTATTTGCTTAATAGTATTTAAAGCGAATGCTAGCGAAAGAAAAACATTTAAGCAGCCGACTAATTGGCCTTTTCAACTATGCATTACAGCATGGGTTCTATTTGTCAATGTTCTCCTGTTGATTAAAAATAATTATGAACATGTTTTTATGGGTATATGTCAAATGATCATTTATTATCATATATGATCATAGTACATTTTGTTTAACATAATATCTTTTGATTGATTTCTGTTTGATATTCTTTATTTCTATTTTTTGTTGATTATAATTGTTTGCATCTTACCTTTTTAAACTTGTAGTTTATATTTTTAAAGAATATTATCAAATTTAGGAGGAAATATATGAAGGGCACATACTCGTCAAAAATAAAATATAAAATAAAAGAAGAAACTATTCAAGATAAAAGCAATGATAAATCACTAAGGGACAATAATCATAGTGGTTTATATGAAAATGGGTGGAAAAGAAATTAATGTTACTTGAGTTAAGCTAAATTTCCATAAAATACCATGAACTATCAACATTTTCCTCGTACATACCACATAATTTGCAAATTGCAAACAAATATCGTGAATTGTGCTGGTTGCAAATAAGTACCTGAATTTTCTTTTATTTTCAAACCAATACCATATTGACAAATGCAAAAAACGGCATATGATATTTAGATTGAATAGGGCCGGAAATTTGTTCTATTTATTTGCAACCAACTGAGTTTTCTGTATTATATATTTTAGAGATCTTCCATATAATTTGCTGGTATTGAAGTAGAAAAATGGCATCATTTATTATTTGATACATTTTCTGAGTTGTTTCCAGCGTTTTGGTAAAATTGGATAAAGGCATGATTATACGATGAAAAGTCAGTTGAAATAATGTAACTCACAAAATGGTTCCTAGATCAAGAAAGGAGACAGATCAAGTTTAATGCGCTATGTATATGTTGTCAATCACACTTGATTATTAGGCTACTTTAAAAAATAATTGTGAATAAAAAAGAATTTTATGTGACGAATTTATATCCACTTTAAAATGTCGCGTAAACTATGTAGCACGGGTTCGGATACGGATATGGGATATGATACGATACGGATTTGCAATTTATATCCACCGCGGCGGGATGTTCATCAACGCAAACCCTAATGAACTCTCAAATTCTACTTTGAACAAGTCAGATGATTGTCAAATTCAACTCTAGAACTTCTTTTCGTTGTTTGAAGTAGAATTCGAGTGTTTTTAAGGGTTTTGGATCATGAAAGATGAGGTGTCTGTGCTAATGAAGTAAATTACTTGAGGAGGTATAAGTGCTATGCAGTGTAAACTATTGGGGCTTTTGTGCAAATAATCTTAAAAATTTGATTCAAGGAAGAACGCAAATTAAGCATTAATCTAGTTAGGCAGATATTTATGAAGAATTTGGATTGGAAAAGTTTATGCATTTGTTGCCGGGGGGGGGGGGATCGCAGATTTGCTAGTGCCTGAAATGAAGTTAAAATTAGCTACGAGTTTGCACCAACGATTGTGAATCGCTTGAAGATATATTTGTTGTTCAAGTATCTCTATTCTGGTCAGGAGCAGCTTCGGAGGGAGTGCGCAAGAGGGTGAGGGTACTCAGGAGGGGACCGACATGGGGGAGACTCACGAGAAGTGAGGGTGTATATATTTTTCTTGGGGCTTGAATGCAAGACCAGGCCCTCATGTACACAACCAGAACGATCATAATCCTCGTCCCAGTTGTGCAAATCGCGCTGGGAATTGCCGTCTCTTGGCCCTGGCCTTTCACCCTACCGGAATGTAAGCTATTCGTCTTTACTACCAACATAGTTTGCATATAAGTTTAATATTAATGTTCTTTTTTTCTTTTTCTTTTTTGCTTGGAGAAAAAGAAATTCTACCTTGAGGTTGAGTTGATGCTTGATACAGCATTAATAACAGCAAGTACTTCATTTCAAACTTTTATTTAGGTACATGTCTATATAGCCCTTGTTGAACCATTCCTTATACTTATTTGTCAATTTACCAAGATGACAAATTATTGGACGTACTCCGTTGCACATCCCTGACCATCTAAATCGGTTCTTCCTCATTTTATTCTCTATGTAGCCTACTTCCAACTTATTTCATGAATACTGTCGTATACTTGCCACGCTCATCGATCACAGCATTGTCATACTAGCTACCCTCAATTTTGTGGATATATTGTTTCTCATTTTCTCATTAGCCTACCCCATAAGCTTGGGATAAAAGGTGGTTGTATTTGCTCAACGTTCCAAGCCATTAAGCAATTGCCTAGGATTGAGTTGATTTATTTTTAATATCTCTGCTTGGCTTTTTGGGTTTATCCTATGATTTATAGTTTGAATTCAATTCCCTGTAGCAAATAATATTATAGTTGAAATTGAATGCCTAGGAGTGCCCCTATATCTTGTACAAGAAGAAAGGATTACTACAATTTAATTTAGGAGGATGTATAGTGATGAGAAAAATCCAGAAGAGGAATTTCGGTTATAAATTTTCATTGAGATTTCTGTAAACTAACCAAATGCGCGCACAATTGAGTTAAATCATTTGAACTCAAAGTCGACTCATCATTGATTGTTCGAGGAATCTATTTCAGCTTTAACCATAAGAATCATAATTAATGGTCTTTCATTTATGAAAGATATGCACACATATTGTTGAAAATGAAATTTTTCTTTAGGCTTATTTCGTAAAAAGTATCAAATGCTTTCTCACTTTGGCAAGAACTACCAAAAACTCCAAAAATTATGTGAAAGTACCATGAGAAACGGGCTATGTGGGTCAGCCTTTTAACAGTGTTAATTAGCATAGTAAATGATATGTTTGCCCTTCAATTAATTAATTAAATCAAATTAATTATTAACAACTAGCTATTTAGTAATTATTTTATCAAGCAATTAATGACGAGCGATGGTTAGGGAGGTGGCCGCCGGCAAAGGGAGGAGGTGGCCGACAGCAGGAGCGGCGAGGAGGCGGCGACGATAAGGTTGGGATACGGTGGCTAGGGTTTGGATTAGATTAGAGTTAGAGATAAAAGGAGATGAGGAGGACGGCTATGGCGAAGGCGAGAGAGGAGGGTGGTGCTGGCAAGGATGACAGGTAGTGGTGAGAGAGGAGACTTTGGATTACTGTTGGTTTGGGTTGAAAGAAAGGAGATTAAGAGGAAGGTTGAGTATGGTGTCAACGAGAGATCATGGGGCTCGGCGCCGCGAGTGAAGAGAAAGTAGGTTGGCGCTGGCAGTGGAGGAGGGTGGTGCCGCCGTCGCAGGCCTAGGGTTAGGGTTAGAGTTAGGATTAGATGATGTAGAAGGGTAAATTTGGAATTTTTGCATTTTTTATGATAACGTGACAAGTTGCACCAAAATTTGCACCAAAATGAGAGAGTATTTCGTTGTTTTTTTTTTTTTTTTTGAAATAACCCTTTTCTTTATATTAAATTAGGTCTGTGTGTTCCAAGACTGTGGTAAAGGGCGGAAACTCTGTCGTGGCACCGCAAAGACACGAGATGTATCCATGATTGACCCACCACTTTCAAGGTTTGGGTTTTAAACCTATATGCATCTCAGCGGGCTCATGGCACTGCACTGTTCTTGGGGAGGACGTGCGTGTATGTACCTGGGTTTGCGGCAGTTACGGTTGTTAATTTGGGTGATGGAGATGAATATTACTCGGCCGTTCCCAGGGTTCTGGAAGCTCTCAGTTCAATCAAAGCTGTTCATATAACAACGGGCCATTGCGCAACCTTTGTTATGTATAACACCCTTTATGAATTTCTCCAATTTATGTTTATTTGTCTAAGTATTTGAGTAGTAAATTTTGCTACCATACTATCAGGGCAATGATGATGAATTTCTCCGAGTTATGTACATTTCTCTAAGTTTTTGAGTTGTAAATTTTTCGGAGCGCCCATGCTATCAGGGCAGTGGAGAGGTGCTGGAACCAGGGTAATTAGCCAACGCAATCAAGCAAGCCCTAAAAAATGGGATGGAAGTGAAGATCAGCACCAGCGGAACCAGCATGCATGTATCGGGCTGCACGCACGTTGCTGATTACCGACGCAGGTAGGCTTTATGCTTTTGGGTCTGGGGAATGTGGTCAGCTCGGCATGAAGCTCGGGACAATTGTAAAAGGAGAGAACCCAGAACTGATCAATATTGATCTCACTCAGCAAAATTATTAGCGAGCATTTAATGTATTTGTTTTAGCAGATATTGATGGTATTAAAGATATTCTTCATATACATGGTAATATGGTATACTTGATAAGTTTTCAAAAATAGCCTATATACATGATCATTAGACGTGTAGCCCACATCTATAAATTCCGGCATAATCCGGTTTTGCTCGATCCATTTATCCATGTCTTACGATTAAAACCTTGAATTGCTCGTTCAAATATTTTCTGTTAGCGTGAAGGAATTGAAGAAACTTTTGAAAGGAGGAGGATCGCTTTGTCGTGTTATTTGTAGGCCGTTTTTTCAAAATTGTGATATTCTGCTCGATCTCTCGAGTCAAGAAACCGATGCTAAACTGGGAACAATTGAACGTAAAAGGATTATCAATTTAATCTAATTGTTGAAGATAATTCTTTTCTGTTTAAACTAATTGCTATAATGAATTGTTTTCCTTGATTCATTTCAATCGGCTGGCGATATTATCAAATCTTTGTTAAATAATTCCACACCAAAACTTATGTATAGACAAAATTACCACCAAACCCTTTAATTTGTCTTTTTATGTTGTCATTTCTCTTGATTCCGATCTACAACCCGTTCACGGCGTCGATGTAGCATTTTCCGTGTCGATCGTGGGATGGGCGCCATCAGCGACATCATGAAGCCTCTTGGGCTCGTCGGCAACGCAATCAATCTCCTCCATTGCTGAGATGCTTCTGCGACGAGATCGAGATGAAGGCGTCGAGATCCTTATCGGGAAGCTGGTATTTGACAGTACTGATCTCGCCTCCGAACATACCGCCGATCTTGGCTAGCAGATCCTCGAGGAACACCGAAACGAGAGGATCGGGTCGAAAGAGAAGACGGGGTTTGTTGGAGAGGTTGAGGACGCAGAGGTGGGGAAGAAAGGAGATGGGAAGAAAGGGGATGGGGCTGGTGAGGTTGGAGGAGGAGAGATCGAGTGAGACGACGTGGCGGATAAGGGGTTGTAGGTGGAAGAGGGACGATGTGTTGCGATTTAGGGGATGGGAATTAAAAGTTCGTATAGTTGTTGTTAATTTTGTCCATAAACAATTTTTTTGTGTGGATTTATCGAATAAGGGTAGACAATATTGCCACCCTCTCGACCAAACAATAAAAACACTGGATAAAAATAGACGTAGCGAAATCCGTTATAGTTTTGCAGGATCCGCTTCTATGGGGTCCTTTTTCTTTTTTGCCTTCTTTTTCCTTCTACTTTTTTTTTCTTTTTGTGCCAAACTGTAAGAAAGCCCTTCACTCTTTGAACTTGGAAAAAGGCTGCACTTTATCGTATGAACTCTAACAATATTAGTATTTCCATGGATTTATACTTTTCTACTTGAATTGCCCCTTAATATTTCTGATTGACTAACCATCTACTATTTTTTCTTCTTCTTTCCCTAATCAATTATCTCTTGAGGCATGCTCATTTGTGGAGGTAATAGAAAGGTAACCGGCAAGAAATGAACCAGCAAGACCCACCGTGCAGTATGCAGGTACCAAGTCCAAAGTCAAGAGAAACCATACTATTTTAAAATTTTATTACCATATGATTTATAAATCGTAATATCTCATATTTATGAACTTTATATATAAAATATATGAACGGTTATTAGCAAATATTTTGACATTTTTTCTCCAGTTTTTCAATATTTTCCTTGTTATAGTAGATGAAAACCATAAAAAATTTAAATATCTTAAAATTTTAATTTCTTCGATTTTCCAATAATTTGATTGTCATAACACACGGCAATCACGAAATATAGAAAAATCACAAAAAAAAATTGTTTTTTAAAATGTTCAACATTTTCCAGGCTAACACATGAATATGGCGAAAAATTTTAAATCTCAAAATTTCTATTTTCTTCGATTCAGTATTTTGCTTATTATAGGATAAGAAAGTCATGAAATTTCCAAAAATAAAATATTTTTTGTTTTCTTCGATTTTTCAATATTTTCTATGATATAACATGAATATCACCAAAATTTCTATTTTCTTTTTTTATTTTAATATTATGCATGTAGCTGATAAAAGTCATGATATTTTCATAAATCTCAAAAAGCGTTCTTCGATATTTGATATTTTGCATGTTGCACATGACAATTGTGAAATTTACCAATATCTTAAAATTATTTGTTTTCTTCATATTTATAATATTTTCCACGCGAGTTCAGAATGTGGTTATATGAGCATCTTCCTCCTTAAATGGCTTAATTTTCAAAAATTTCAAACTTTTTGGTTTTTCGTTGGTTTTCAATTTTTTGTTTGCAATATAGCATATAAACATTGCCAATTTTTCCAAAAAATTTTAGTGTTTTTTAGGTTTTTTAATATTTTACATAATATATCACAATAAAATCCTGAAATTTTCAAAAATCTCAATATTTTTTGTGCTCTTTTTGTTTTGCAATATTTTACTTGTTTTAGTACACGAAAATCGTGACATTTTCAAATATCACAAAAGTTTCTGTTACGTTTAAATTTTCAATATTTTGCATTTTATAGTGCAATAAAAATCATTAAAAAATTTTAAATCTCAAAATTTTATATGCTCCTTGATTTTTAAATATTTTGCTTACACAAATTTTTTTAAAATCTTAAGTTTCTGTTTTATTCATTTTTTTAATATTTTGCTTGTTATAACACATAAAGATTACGAAATTTTCTGAAAATATCATATTTTCTATTTTCTTCCATTTATCAATATTATACGTAAACCGCTAAATTTAAAAGATTCTCAGATTTTTTTTTCTTCGGTCTTACAATTTTTTGATGCTATATAATGCATGAAAATCATGTAATTTTCAAAATCTCAAAATTTTATGTTTTCTTCCGTTTTTTTATTATTTCATCTGCCATATAGAGAATGAAAATTGCAATATTTCAAAAAAAAACTCGAAAATTTTTATTTTCTTTGATTTTTTAACATTTTGTTTGCTATAACCACACGAAAATCGCAAAATCTTCATAAATCTCAAAAAATTTGTTTTATTTATTATTTCAATATTTTGAACGATATATCACATTAAAATTGCAAAATTTTAAAAAAACTCGTTAAAATAATCTTTCTTCTTCCTTTTTCCATTGTTTTGCATACTATGTGGCACACAAAAATCATGAAAATTCAAAATCCCATAACTTTCTGATTTTTCAATATTTTATTTTCTTATACTTTTAGAGAACTTCAATGTATCAAAAAAATAAAATTCTAATTGAAGAAAAGGTCGCGGATTGCAATTAAAAATCTATTAAACCAATAAGCAATAGGTATAACACATTTTCTCTTGGAGAGAGTAGAGGCTCAATCCCCATGGAGGGGAAGTGATAACAATTTAAAGCTCTCAAGTCAAATTCGGGGCTCACCTGAGTAAGCATGCGCTGTGTGTTGTTTGAGTGGCTGTTTTGTGTGCATTGGTTAGGGTTAAACGATCCAGTTTAATAAAAAATCAACAAACCAGATCCGGTTTAGTAAAAAATCAACAAACCAGAAAATTCTGATCTTAGTGAATAGGACTCTGGATGACTAAAAACCCCAATCAATCCGTGAAAATCTCAAAATTTTATAATATCCAAAAAAAATTATTTTCTTTAAATTTTTGCACATGCGTTGCAAAATTTTCAAATATCTTAAAATTTTCCGTTTTCCTATATTCTGCTTTATTTAGCATACGAAAATTATAAAATTTTCAAAAATCTAAAGAATTCTCAGGATTGCTCAATCTTTCAATACTTTTTGTTTGCTCACCACGAAAATCGCAAAATTTTACAAAAGCCTCAATGGTTGGTTTGTTTGTTTTTTCTTCTTCCATATTTCCATATTTCAAATATTATAGCATAAAAAAATCTCAAAATTTTCTGTTTTCTTCGGTTTTTTCAAAGGTAAATTATCAAAAAGCCCCCGGCCTGCTTCAAACTTCATTAAAACCTCTGGGCTTTTTGCTCTTGTTAAAACACCCTTGGGCCCAATCAAAATCTCATGTATACCAGTTGCCAGTAATATCTAAGCAGCTGCATTTAATATCAAAGCAGCTGCAGTTGACTGTAATATCTAAGCAATTTCCTATATTACCCACGCAGTTGAGGGAATACAAGCTCTAAATGAAATACATCCAGAGGTTTTTCCACAAAGTTTTTGAACAGTAGCCCCTTACCAAAAATTACAGGGTTTTTTCAGACAACTCCCGATCTAGCTGAGGGCTTTTTGACAATTTGCCCTTTTCAATATTATGCATGCTACACCACTTGAAAATCGGGAAATTTTCTAAAATCTTAATTTTTCTGTTTTCTTTGAAGTTTTAATAATTTACATGCTAGAACATGAAAATAGCAATTTTTCAAAAAATGCCTTTTTTGTTTTCTATGTTTCTTTCCGCAATACAAAGCAAAAATCGCGAAATTTCAACTGTCAAAAACAAATTTTATCGATTTTTCAATACCTTGCACGCAATATGGCTCACAGAAATCATGAAATTTATTTATCTATCTATTTTTCAATTTTCAGTATTTTGCATGTTATGATACACAAAAATGTACGGTGTTTTCTATTGCTCAAGAAAAGAGTTTGTATATGATTAGCTATATATATGATTGGGACAAAAATACAACTTTGGAACTAGGTTTTTGTCTCCCCTTATGTCGCAAATCATCAATCCAAAGTTAACATTAAATCTTATGGGTTAATACCTAAAGTATTTATTTCTTATTTTTAACTCTAAATATAATTTAAAGAATTTACTGGACATGCAGAGTTCCGTAGACACAGATTTGTGCAGGGTGAGTGCCCCCCCACCCGCCCCCCGTCCCGCCCAAGCAAGCAATCCCCCCAACCGAAAAATGGGCTTGTTCCTGAATTCATTTATTTTAATTGCATCCCAATAATAATTTATCAAAAAGGTTCAGCTGTGTTTTTGGCCTTTTCCCGCTGTTCAAAATGTCCAAGCTGGCCGTACGGTGCTGGTCAACGGCGAAGACTAAAAAGAAGCACGTAGTTATGGGGTTTGCCCTACGTGGCAGTCGCGCTTACCTGTCAGGCACTTCTCTGAAAACAGCTGCTGCTTTGCTTCGCTTCGATATCTGAGCTCTTAATTTAATTAAATAAATTGATAATAATAATTAATGTAGCTTTTTTACTATTATTATATTATAATATTTTTGTCCTGTATTGTTTTGTTAGCACTCCCGCTCACTCTTGTGCATGCATTTGCATCCTTTTACCCGGTTACTTCACCCCTCTCTCTCTCTCTCTCTCTCTCGTATTTTTGGCTGCAACTCCCCCATTTTTCCATTATTTGCTGCAAATTGTATGATTAATATAGTGCACTAATGTGTAAATGTATGGGATGATAACTGTAATGATGCATGTTTGAAGCTAGCAATAGCATCGTGCATGTTATGGAGAAATATATGCATAGAAATACTTTTGTGTACATGTATAAAATGTTTAAGAGAGAGTTTTATAAAGGAGCTGATTGAGGACCGAAGAATTAATTATTGTGTGATCATGAGTAAGATTTGGTAAATTAAATTTTACTCGATGGAAATTTTACGACCAATGCTCAATCGAGAAACACTTTGATTCTTGAGATATCTTTAATTTGATCTTATAGTTTTAATGGAAGTTTGATTTTGCGAAATGATCTTCGACTTTTTCTGGTTATCAATCGGCATCATATATTCATTTTTCTTACTTTTGTATGAAAATTCATGAAAGTGGATATATATATAGTTTTTCTCCGAGAACCAGAAATGTTAGTAAGGATTTAACAAAGGCTTGGAACTTGGTTAGTTATGACCATCTTATGGGGTTTATGATTAGAATGCCATAATAGCATATTTAACAACAAATATCATAAAATATTCAATCCATTATTTCATCAATTTACGCTGCTGCTGCTACTAATATACTACGACTTATATTGGATGTACTTAGCGTTAGATCGAACATAAAAGATCAAAAAGATTTTACCAAGGAAGAACGGTGCAATTAAAGATTGATGTATTTTGCTAGGGTATTTTAAGCTATAGCTTGATGCAATTTGCAGTTTGTATATTTTTCCGTTTTCTTGCAAAGCTGATCATGTATGCTGAAATGGACTCCACAATAAACTTTGGCAAACAATGAAAATCCTGCAGTGTTTTGTACAGCTATATATGTTACTAAATCCATCGTCCAAGCAAATAAGCCGATTACTTGCTAAAATATTTCCAAATGTAATCTGTTGAGATTCATTCATATATGACTATCAAATTCAAAGAATTTAATTGTAGGGTTTGATAAAAAGCGCCAAATTAAATTGATAGATGAAAAACAGTAATTATACATTCATGAAAAAGATGTCACTTCAAAATTAGAGAAACGCCGGTGTCAAAGCCGTAGGGGTGAATTTCTTTATTATATTGATCCGACTCAACTTTTCACAATTTTTTTTTTTGATAAACATTGTCCTACAGGAATAAAACATACTACAACAACAAGCTTTCCATCCAATGTTTTGGGTGCTGCTATATAAATTCTCTTCTTTTCCTCTTCTTTTTCATTCCGCTACTATTAGTTGCACCATGAACTGTAATTTTATCACCATTTCCTATTGGGATATGAGTATTTATTGGTCTCCATTACGCATGTCCAAACCATCTCCAGACATAAAGCATGCACAAACCAAATTTCTTGTGATTTTGATAATATTTTACCATTGACACTACTGCATAAAGGGGGCAACAATAACCAGGAATTGGTATAACGGTTTACCAATTCCTTATAATGGGTTTTATTGTTTTGGTAACTGGTGAAATCGTTACCAAATCCAATTAGGTTATGGGACCCACAACCCGCTCTTGACAAAACCCCAATTACCCCTTTCTTTTCCCGAGCCTCTCTTTTCCCTCCAAATAAATTTCGCCCCAAATTAAATCTCTCACCTCTCGATCACCACCTCATCTCCGCTCCGTGGCCGCCGCCTCGAGCTCGTCGCCGCCTCTCCCGCTTCGTCAAGCCTCGGCACCGGTGATCAGCGAGATCCTTCTGCGGTCAAAGCCCTGGCTCCGTAGTCGAAGCTTGTCGCCGATCAAGCTTGTCAAAGCTCGCCACCGTCATTGTCATCAAGAGGGAAGTATTTAGGTTTTGATTGCAATATTTTAGTTTAATTTTTAATTTTCTACCCTTTCCAAAAATTAGTTGCTGTAGTTGATTCTGTTCGATGTTGATGTTGTTATCACTACTATAAATAAGGGTTGCCCCTACGGATATAGCCGTAGGGACAAGAAAATATCATGTAGATACAAACGCCGTAGGTGCAAGTCGAAGCCTTGAACTTTCCCCTACGGACAAAAATTAGCCCCTACGGAGTTCTGTGTAGGTCCCGTTTGCCGTACGGAATAGGCCGTAGGGGCAAAAAATTTATTTTATTTACGGCTTTTTAAAATAGTTTAAGTGTACCTACGGATGAATCCGTAGGGCCAAGTAATAGCCCCTACGGATACATGCGTAGGTACATATCCGTAGGGGCAAAATATCAGGATTCCTGATATTTTGCCCCTACGGATAACTGGGTAGGGGTATTTGTTTGCTCCTACGGATATATATCCGTAGGGGCAAGCTCAACCCCCTGATACTGAGATCACAGGGGAAAATATCAGTTATCCTGATATTTTGTCCCAACGGTTTAATCCGTAGGGGCAACGTTGGTACCTACGGATTAACCCGTAGGTACATATCATCATTTTTTTTTAAAAAAAGGACTGCCTATTTTTTTCTCGCCTTGTGCATAATAACATATACATCGATCAAATATAAAATTAATCATCACACAACATATATCGCAGTATTCATAATCACATCTCACGCATATAATATACAAAAGAAACCAAAAAACAGAATATGATATAAATATAAACACCGTAGGACCACCAATATCAATATCGTCCAAAATGTAGTACAATATGTATCATATAAATAAATACATGTTTCAAAAAATAAGAATCAAAAAGCTACCCTAGCTCGGTCCAGCTCCATCTCTGATAAACGCTAGAATCTGGCGCGCCTGCTCCTCGGTCAATAAATCATGCAATGCGGAGCGTGCGGGAGTCTGAGCGGGCTGTGGAGCTGGCGATGTGGTCTGCGCAGCCGCCGTCAAGATAGTGGCTTGCGGAGCCGCGGCTGCGGGAGTCTGAGCGGGCGGTGGAGCTATATGAGCTGTCTGCGGAACCGCAGCCGATGTAGTGGCTTGCGGAGCTCAGCCGAAGGAGATGCATGTGGAGGCTCGGCCGATATACCCTGTCGCGTCTGGACCTAACGTGTGTAATAAGCGTGTAAGAACTGTGTATTATTCGAATTCGTATCATTATCAAGTTATTTCGAAACCCTATTTGGATATCTAGTTTGGAAAACCGTAGTTTATTTTAATTAGATATGTATGTATGATTAATCAAAGCTAAGTCTACAACCAAATAAGCTCAGGCTACGTACTAATATTGGATATGTTGATATCTATAATATGACATGATATTTTACTATTAAGTAGTATACATACCAGCATCTCCTTCAACTCCTGAACGGTGGCCTTCAAGCTCTCCAGTTCCTGCTGGACACGTCGTTCACTGGAGACGGAGGAAGTAACCGCCGGGGTGGAGTCCAACCACATATGGGCGCTGCTAGAGCCCAGTCCCCGGCCTCTCTCCCAACCTCCGTGGTGTCCTCCGTGTGCGGCGTCCAGGACTGGGGTCAGCAGCCTCGGATCGCTCTGTCCGGTAAAATCGATCCCCGATGCCTCGGCCTGCTCAACCACCCGCTCCTACACCCACATTAAGCAGTAAAGTATAAGTATAAAATTTAAATTTGAACCTTCCAAAACTAAAATTTCAAATAGGGGTTGAATAAATATTAACACTTACGCAATACTCCTGGGTAGCGATGTCGGGATATCGAAGCTCGCCCGTGGAGGGATCTGTCGAGGTGCCGTGGACGGCAAGATATGCGGACAGCACGCTCGGTGTACCACCTTGCGCCAGGGTCTGAGCTGTCTGCAATATTAGAAAATAACTTTTAATATTAGATATATTAGAAAATAACTCTTAATATTGCATTATATCACAAAGGCCGGTCTATTGTAATTTACCGATAACTTCATGGCTCAAGTAATATTCCTCGAGCCACTTGTATAAGTGGGGCGACCCCTCTTCGCCGACTTCCTATTCTCTATGTTTTGAGCGGCCTGTTTCTGCACAACGCATTCACATTTAGTTTTCTAATTAAGGAACACAAAAAAATAAATTATACCCTAAACAATGAATTACATTTAAAATACATACCTGTTTGCGTTGAGAGTCGAAATATTCGCACAATAGAGGCTATGTCTCTACGTCGACTCTCGCAAAGGCCGGAGTAGATAGGAAGGCCGCTCTCTCTGCCTCGGGGGTCGTCATCCACAGGGAGTAGCAATCGGCCTGCAGCTCATTCCTGTTATATCGGACCTTGGTCTGCATGTTCTTCATCAGGCCATTGTACAGAGCATGAAGGTCGAACACCCTCCCAGGGTGATCAGGGTCGGGTACAGGCTGAAAATCGTAATCCAACTGAAAATACAAAAAAACATTGTTATTAGATTGCAAGTGTTAATAATAAATATATTGGATAAATCAAATGAAAATATATATTAATACTCGAGCCTGATCAAAGAAGAGGGTGAATGAGCGCCGGTGCTGCTCGCCCCACTCAACGTGAAGTGGATAGTTCTTCACGAGCCGGCTCTCATCCCCCATATACCGGCCGAACCTCTTGGCATGAGGACCGGTATAGCGATAATCAAGAGTAAAAAAGAGGGGGAATGCTGCCTCCCCCGTAGCTCTGTCAGGCCTCAGCCTATGGGACTGATTCGGGCCTCGAGTCCCCCTCTGGGGATGGGGAGGCCCTGCGTCTGCAAGAAATATCAAGACAATCTAAGACAAAGTTGTATTAAGAAATCAAGGTTAAACGAAAATTGAAGTGTGATATATACCTCCGGTGACTAAAGCACGAGCCTGGGCCCGGGCAGCAGCACGAGCGGGACGATAGTTTCTCCGGTGAGGAACAGCCGGTGTCCCGGATGCGAACGCATCCCCTCCAACTAGAAAATAAACATTGACGCTAAATTTCCATGAATTTCATATTTATTCTATAGAGCATATGTAAAATGAATAAATATTTTATATTTATTCATACTAACCTATAAACAATGCGGAGGGTACGGAAGTGGCAGGAGTGGCCCCTGCGTCAGATGTGGACGCACCACCTATAATTAGACAATTAAAAATAGATTATATAAGTAATTGCAAAAAGAATGTGTAGATCAATAATATAACATTTTAAATCAATATGCATGCACTATAGGATATATAAACATACCCGCGGGTGCGGTGGTGTCACCACCTACAGCTAGACAATAATAAAAATTACTATCTAAGTAAGAGCAAAAAGAATGTGTGTATATTTATGATATAGCATTCTAAATCAATATACATGCACTATATGATATATAAACATACCTGGAAGAACGGGAGTGGCCTCTGTCCCTGATGTGGACGCATCACCAACAACTAGACAATCAAACATTGACAATATAAGTAATTTTGACATAAACATGCATGAATATCTATAATATTACATTCAAAATGGATATGCGTGCAATATATTTGGAGGGGTGGCAAAATCCACACGGAAGGAGGCATCCGAAGGGGTCTCCGATCTGGGTGCAAGACCGGCCCTCTGAAGCTCTCTACGCAGCTCTCCGGACGGCAGAACCGCTTTGCCTCTGCCTCTGCCTCTGCCGGTGCCGCGGCTGGAGCTCCTGCCGCCCCTCGCTGCTCCCATCATCGTCATCAAATCTAGATAAACGGTTCGTGGACGCATTAGACAATCATTAAAAGTATTGACTATATATGTATAGATCGTAAAATGTGAAGTAATAATATAACATTACTGATAACCTTTTTCGTTTCGTGGGCGCATTATACATATCTACTTGGATTTCATCGTCGATGTCATTTCTAACCCACATAACTTCATGATTGGCCGAGGACAACCCGTCCTTCGAAACAGACGGTCGGAGCACTCTAAGCCTTCTCTCTTCTTCATCCTCATCGTTGTCCTCGAATTTTGGGACATCGTAGACATTCCTGGGTTTCTATCGGCATACAACACTCCATCCCGGATGTTTCAAACACTGTGAGTAGTACACTTGGAACGCTTGGTTCGGAAAGATAAACGGATCTTCCTGACCGTAAAATCGAAGTGTGTTCACACTGATCAATCCATATTCATTTTTCCAAATCCCAAGATTGCTTCTCCACTTATCCGTATCGGTTCACGTATCGTACCAAGTATACTGGAATATATAAAAAGGTTCTGATCGTCCGGGATAGTGGATACCGAGTATACAATTTAAGTACCCATAATAAATCACACCGTCCGATCCTACTGTCGCAATCCCACTACTCTGAGTGGTTCTAGATGTTTCTATGTCTTTAACTTCGAATTTGTATCCAAGGACACCAAATCCTTTGTAATATGCAACCTCCATACTAGGAAATTGAGCTAAATATCTTGAATCACTCTCAAATGATGCAGACAAGTTCGGGTCGTAGATCTAACAAAACAAATTTTACGAAAAATACATAACGATACAAGTTTAGATTAAAACTGATAGCAATAAAATATTATTCGAATAACTTATATGATCTGTGTCCCAATCACAAAAATTATCCTGATGATATTTTTCCAATCGTTCTTCGTTCCAATCAGGATGCCCCTCACGTACCTCGTTAAAATGAATTCTGTTTTCGACAAATAATGGTGACATTAATATTATATCATTTCATACACACACAAACACAAATATAACAATTAATCCAAAAAAACTTACTATCTAATTTGTTCAAGACATGCACAATTAAGCAAGATAAGCCGGTATATCTTGTTGATAAACATAGTGTCTACCCTCTTATACTCGGCTTTACCGTATGGCCCGTCTTGAATTCTTCGAGGACGGTTAAGTCTTGTCTCAATGTTCTCGTCCAGATAGCGGGAACAAAATGTGCTTACTTCATCAAGAAGATAACCTTGCATGATAGAACCCTGTTTCCCCCAATCAGAGTAAAGCTCAGTTGAAATTCAAAATTCAAAATTTTGAAGCAACGCTTCAAATCCCGGGCGCAACGCGCCACGTGTCCGGCGCAGACGCATCAGCGCAACGCCCAAGAAGGCGCGCCCAAGAAGAGCAAAACTCTATTTAAAGGAAGCAATGCTTCAGTTGCGCAAGCACTGTGCTGCGCGACACGTGTCAGCGCAGATGCGCCGGCGCAGTTGCGCTGCGCTGTGCGCTGTGCGACACGTGTCACGCGCTGGGGCATTTGCGCCAAACAGAATTAAAATTTTAAGGAAATCTTTTCTGTTCTTGTTGAAACAAGAAGATTTTCTTCTGTAAAACAGAAGCCCTTGGATCAAATATCCAACGGTGAGGAAAATTCCCCAAATCACTCAGAGAAAGATCTCTTTAACAAAATTAACTAATTTATGAGCACTATAAAAAGGACCCTAAGCCTCAATTCAAAAGCATCAACATTTTCAGAAAGAAAAAAAAAGAGAACTCTGAAGAAATCCTCAAGAACAATAAAAGTAAAAAGCCTTTGGAGAAAAGATAAAGTTCTCTTATGAACAGATCATAGATCAAAAAACAAGATCAATGATCTTTAATAAAAACAAAAAAAATAAAATAGTGCTTTGCACTTTTTTTTATGCACCTTTGGTTCTCTGAGATAAGAAAGACAAGAAAAACTTATTTTTCTTTGATCTAAATTAGATCAAGAAATCAAATAGTGCTTTGCACTTCTGTTCTTGGATTTAAAAGATTCTTAGTGCTTTACACTTCCAAATTGCGCTGTTGCGCTCTTGGGAAAGCGCCACGTGTCAACATCTGAACTACTTGCGCTATGCGCTTTAAGATAGAGCTTTGCTCTATGTAATTGGCTCAACTCATCAGAGTGCGCCACGTGTCAGCAGCGCAGCGCACTAGCGCAACGCACTAGCGCAGCGCACTGCGCCTGCGCGACACGTGTCAACACCACAAGCGCTTGCGCTCTCTAATTGGCGCAAAGCGCCTGACAAATGCAATGCATTTTTTAAAGGGCCAGGCCCAAATCAAAAAGACCTAATAGGCCTAAATAAATTGCAATATGCTCTCCAGTGCAAATTCAGCACTCTGACATTTGAGAGTGAAAAAAAAATTTTAATGCCTTGCTGGCAAAATTAAAACGATGCAATAAAAAAGATCATCAGACAAGTGATGTGATTAGAATGAATAAGTTCTAACTAAGTATAAACAATAAGGAGGGCTTCAAGGATTAATTTGTAATAATGGGTTTGATTAGAAATTCGGAATTAAATATGGTGGAGCCACATATTAACGCCTTCGTGGAAAATTCGTGGGTCCCATAGGCATGTGTGTTGTGTGTTTGATGTGTGTGGTTGTGTTGTGTGCATAGATTAGGGTTTACGAGCCAGTGCCAAAAAAGATTGTCTCAACATTATAAACAAACCCCGTACATATATATAAATACCAGAAATTGTAATAACTCATAACTCTTGATATTACATGCACTTAGTGTAAATAAATTCATTACATATAATTTTAATTACCATTACTAAATGATATCAATTACTCTGAATAACTCCAATTAAATCAAGTTTAATTTCAACAGTAAGTACTATAAATGAGAATGGTTTCAATATTGTCCCAAATGTTTTAAGGCCTTCAATGAATCGGATAAATGGTACAGGGATTCTTTCAGTGCTTAAACTAATCATTTGCCTTCATGAGCGTCGCTATAGCATAGTTGTAAAACCTTTTTGCAGCTGAGCGGAAGTCTGAGGTTCGAACCCTGCTCAGGTTACGGCCTAATTATTCAAAAATAAATAATATTAAAAAAACACGCACACACGCACCGCACACTTGCCTTCCAATTAGACTAACAATTGACAGAAAAGTTACCCAGATGCCCAGCTTGAAAACTTTTGCTCGATCTTCCGGTGGAAGCAGTCGATATGTCGATGGCAAAGCACCCCTCCTCGGTGCATTTATGACCAGCTCACAAATCTAAAGAATCGAAACTATCAAACTAATTACTGTTTGCTCAAATTAGGCCACATCCAATCAATTAATAATTATAAACGACTACGACGACAACTTACATGAAAAATCTCCACTACTACGGGGCACGTATCGTGAACGAATATGAGCTGTTTGGGTGTGAGGGTATAGCTTGTGAAGTCAATAATCAGCTGTCTCAGCTCCCCGTGTTCATTCTGCTCGTAATCGCAGTGAAATCGAGGGATTTTTCATTTTCGAGATAGATGACACAAACCTAAGACATGAAGAACTAGCTAGCTAGGGTTAGGGAGCCGTTTTTATATGAACAAGATGTATGGAGCCGATCGTCATTTTGATTGATGGATGATGATCGAATTTTTCTATCTCACTTTAAGAATCTCATCGCGCCATCTTACCATATAGCTCCTCTCTCTCTCTCTCTCTCTCTATATATATATATATATATATATATAGAGAGAGAGAGAGAGAGAGAGAGAGATCCTATCGGAAGAATTTGGTAACAAATCCTTCCAACATTTTCACCATTAGATTAACTTATTGAATGCACAAATCCCAAAGTTAATCTAATGGTGAAAAGGTGGGAAGAATTTGTTTCCAAATCCTTCCAATAGGTTTCTAGTCGAACTATATATATATATATATATATATATATATATATATATATATATATATATATAGGGGAGTGCACTATTGCAAATCAGTCCACGTTTTTAAAAAACGGGAACTCCTGATTTATAACATATTTTAACGATCCGATCCGTTCAAATTGATCATCCTACGCACAACTTGTATGAAAAATCAAATGATTTAAACACCTTTAGCTTATGCATCGATGAACGTATTTCGATAATGCAACATAAACTCCATCTGATGCATATGTTAGAGGCATTTAAATTCTTTGATTTTTCATGCACGTATATTTAAGGGTAGGGTGATCAACTTGAACGGATCGGATCGTTCAAGTATGCCGTAGACCGAGTGTTTCCGTTTTTAAAAAATACGGACTGGTTTGCAATAGATCACTTTCATATATATATATATATATATATATATAGAGAGAGAGAGAGGGGGGGGGATGTGCCATATGAGGGAATATCTTCTCATGGCGTCGAAAAAATACACCCTCCATGATAATTTTCGACGATCGACACCTATCATCATCATCTTTATCATGTAAGATATGGATACACCAAATTTCATATGCTTCCATCACTTTTTCACTGTTGATTTAGTGGGTGCAAAATTAACGGTTTACTGACAATAGAACTTTTTACATTGCTAATTCAACGGTGAAAAGTGGTGGAATCACATGAAATTTGATGTATCCATATCTTACATGATAAAAATGAAGATTATGGGTGTCGATTGTCGAAAAAAATCGTGAAAGGTGTATTTTTCTGACGTCGCATAAAGAAAAAATCTCTTATAGCCTCTTTTCTTCATTATTCTCTCTCTTTCTCTCACACACACATATATATATGAATGAAAGGTGTCATTCCTCCGGTGGCATCGAAAAAATACACCCTCCACGATTTTATCCGACAATCGGCATCCATTATATTCATCCTTATCATCTGAGATGTGGATACATCAAATTCCATGTGATTCTACCATTTTTCACCGTTTAATTAGCAATATAGAAAGTTCTATTGTCAGTGAATTGTTGATTTTGCACCCACAAATCAATATTGAAAAAGCGGTAAAATCGCATTAAATTTGGTGTGTCCACATCTTAGATGATAAGGATGAAGATGATGGGTGCCGCTCGTTGGAAAAATTGGTGGAGAGTATATTTTTTCAACGCCATAGGAGGAAATTCCCTTCTATAGCCTCTTCCTGTATATATGTGTGTGTGTGTGGAGTGATTCTATGAGGTCCGGTCTCATTTCTTATTTTGAGGTCCATTTTTCAAACACAACACGGCGTGTTTTTCATCGATCCACACCGATCATTGTGATCTACATGTGTTAGATATGTTATGTATCAAATTTTACAAGATTTGGAGACCTCTAACATATTCACCAATTGATGATGTTTTTCACGCATCGTAAAGCCATCAATTTTTTAGTTTATTTGATGGATTAGTTAGAGATCTCTGAATCTCGTTAAATTTGATACATGTAGCTTATATTTTTAAAGAATATTATCAAATTTAGGAGGAAATATATGAAGGGCGCCTACTCGTCAAAAATAAAATAAAATAAAAGAAGAAACTATTCAAGATAAAAGCAATGATAAATCACTTAGGGACAATAATCATAGTGGTTTATAGGAAAATGGGTGGAAAAGAAATTAATGTTACTTGAGTTAAGCTAAATTTCCATAAAATACCATGAACTATCAACATTTTCCTCGTACATACCACATAATTTGCAAATTGCAAACAAATATCGTGAATTGTGCTGGTTGCAAATAAGTACCTGAATTTTCTTTTATTTTCAAACCAATACCATATTGACAAATGCAAAAAACGGCATATGATATTTAGATTGAATAGGGCCGGAAATTTGTTCTATTTATTTGCAACCAACTGAGTTTTCTGTATTATATATTTTAGAGATCTTCCATATAATTTGCTGGTATTGAAGTAGAAAAATGGCATCATTTATTATTTGATACATTTTCTGAGTTGTTTCCAGCGTTTTGGTAAAATTGGATAAAGGCATGATTATACGATGAAAAGTCAGTTGAAATAATGTAACTCACAAAATGGTTCCTAGATCAAGAAAGGAGACAGATCAAGTTTAATGCGCTATGTATATGTTGTCAATCACACTTGATTATTAGGCTACTTTTAAAAATAATTGTGAATAAAAAAGAATTTTATGTGACGAATTTATATCCACTTTAAAATGTCGCGTAAACTATGTAGCACGGGTTCGGATACGGATATGGGATATGATACGATACGGATTTGCAATTTATATCCACCGCGGCGGGATGTTCATCAACGCAAACCCTAATGAACTCTCAAATTCTACTTTGAACAAGTCAGATGATTGTCAAATTCAACTCTAGAACTTCTTTTCGTTGTTTGAAGTAGAATTCGAGTGTTTTTAAGGGTTTTGGATCATGAAAGATGAGGTGTCTGTGCTAATGAAGTAAATTACTTGAGGAGGTATAAGTGCTATGCAGTGTAAACTATTGGGGCTTTTGTGCAAATAATCTTAAAAATTTGATTCAAGGAAGAACGCAAATTAAGCATTAATCTAGTTAGGCAGATATTTATGAAGAATTTGGATTGGAAAAGTTTATGCATTTGTTGCCGGGGGGGGGGGATCGCAGATTTGCTAGTGCCTGAAATGAAGTTAAAATTAGCTACGAGTTTGCACCAACGATTGTGAATCGCTTGAAGATATATTTGTTGTTCAAGTATCTCTATTCTGGTCAGGAGCAGCTTCGGAGGGAGTGCGCAAGAGGGTGAGGGTACTCAGGAGGGGACCGACATGGGGGAGACTCACGAGAAGTGAGGGTGTATATATTTTTCTTGGGGCTTGAATGCAAGACCAGGCCCTCATGTACACAACCAGAACGATCATAATCCTCGTCCCAGTTGTGCAAATCGCGCTGGGAATTGCCGTCTCTTGGCCCTGGCCTTTCACCCTACCGGAATGTAAGCTATTCGTCTTTACTACCAACATAGTTTGCATATAAGTTTAATATTAATGTTCTTTTTTTCTTTTTCTTTTTTGCTTGGAGAAAAAGAAATTCTACCTTGAGGTTGAGTTGATGCTTGATACAGCATTAATAACAGCAAGTACTTCATTTCAAACTTTTATTTAGGTACATGTCTATATAGCCCTTGTTGAACCATTCCTTATACTTATTTGTCAATTTACCAAGATGACAAATTATTGGACGTACTCCGTTGCACATCCCTGACCATCTAAATCGGTTCTTCCTCATTTTATTCTCTATGTAGCCTACTTCCAACTTATTTCATGAATACTGTCGTATACTTGCCACGCTCATCGATCACAGCATTGTCATACTAGCTACCCTCAATTTTGTGGATATATTGTTTCTCATTTTCTCATTAGCCTACCCCATAAGCTTGGGATAAAAGGTGGTTGTATTTGCTCAACGTTCCAAGCCATTAAGCAATTGCCTAGGATTGAGTTGATTTATTTTTAATATCTCTGCTTGGCTTTTTGGGTTTATCCTATGATTTATAGTTTGAATTCAATTCCCTGTAGCAAATAATATTATAGTTGAAATTGAATGCCTAGGAGTGCCCCTATATCTTGTACAAGAAGAAAGGATTACTACAATTTAATTTAGGAGGATGTATAGTGATGAGAAAAATCCAGAAGAGGAATTTCGGTTATAAATTTTCATTGAGATTTCTGTAAACTAACCAAATGCGCGCACAATTGAGTTAAATCATTTGAACTCAAAGTCGACTCATCATTGATTGTTCGAGGAATCTATTTCAGCTTTAACCATAAGAATCATAATTAATGGTCTTTCATTTATGAAAGATATGCACACATATTGTTGAAAATGAAATTTTTCTTTAGGCTTATTTCGTAAAAAGTATCAAATGCTTTCTCACTTTGGCAAGAACTACCAAAAACTCCAAAAATTATGTGAAAGTACCATGAGAAACGGGCTATGTGGGTCAGCCTTTTAACAGTGTTAATTAGCATAGTAAATGATATGTTTGCCCTTCAATTAATTAATTAAATCAAATTAATTATTAACAACTAGCTATTTAGTAATTATTTTATCAAGCAATTAATGACGAGCGATGGTTAGGGAGGTGGCCGCCGGCAAAGGGAGGAGGTGGCCGACAGCAGGAGCGGCGAGGAGGCGGCGACGATAAGGTTGGGATACGGTGGCTAGGGTTTGGATTAGATTAGAGTTAGAGATAAAAGGAGATGAGGAGGACGGCTATGGCGAAGGCGAGAGAGGAGGGTGGTGCTGGCAAGGATGACAGGTAGTGGTGAGAGAGGAGACTTTGGATTACTGTTGGTTTGGGTTGAAAGAAAGGAGATTAAGAGGAAGGTTGAGTATGGTGTCAACGAGAGATCATGGGGCTCGGCGCCGCGAGTGAAGAGAAAGTAGGTTGGCGCTGGCAGTGGAGGAGGGTGGTGCCGCCGTCGCAGGCCTAGGGTTAGGGTTAGAGTTAGGATTAGATGATGTAGAAGGGTAAATTTGGAATTTTTGCATTTTTTATGATAACGTGACAAGTTGCACCAAAATTTGCACCAAAATGAGAGAGTATTTCGTTGTTTTTTTTTTTTTTTTTGAAATAACCCTTTTCTTTATATTAAATTAGGTCTGTGTGTTCCAAGACTGTGGTAAAGGGCGGAAACTCTGTCGTGGCACCGCAAAGACACGAGATGTATCCATGATTGACCCACCACTTTCAAGGTTTGGGTTTTAAACCTATATGCATCTCAGCGGGCTCATGGCACTGCACTGTTCTTGGGGAGGACGTGCGTGTATGTACCTGGGTTTGCGGCAGTTACGGTTGTTAATTTGGGTGATGGAGATGAATATTACTCGGCCGTTCCCAGGGTTCTGGAAGCTCTCAGTTCAATCAAAGCTGTTCATATAACAACGGGCCATTGCGCAACCTTTGTTATGTATAACACCCTTTATGAATTTCTCCAATTTATGTTTATTTGTCTAAGTATTTGAGTAGTAAATTTTGCTACCATACTATCAGGGCAATGATGATGAATTTCTCCGAGTTATGTACATTTCTCTAAGTTTTTGAGTTGTAAATTTTTCGGAGCGCCCATGCTATCAGGGCAGTGGAGAGGTGCTGGAACCAGGGTAATTAGCCAACGCAATCAAGCAAGCCCTAAAAAATGGGATGGAAGTGAAGATCAGCACCAGCGGAACCAGCATGCATGTATCGGGCTGCACGCACGTTGCTGATTACCGACGCAGGTAGGCTTTATGCTTTTGGGTCTGGGGAATGTGGTCAGCTCGGCATGAAGCTCGGGACAATTGTAAAAGGAGAGAACCCAGAACTGATCAATATTGATCTCACTCAGCAAAATTATTAGCGAGCATTTAATGTATTTGTTTTAGCAGATATTGATGGTATTAAAGATATTCTTCATATACATGGTAATATGGTATACTTGATAAGTTTTCAAAAATAGCCTATATACATGATCATTAGACGTGTAGCCCACATCTATAAATTCCGGCATAATCCGGTTTTGCTCGATCCATTTATCCATGTCTTACGATTAAAACCTTGAATTGCTCGTTCAAATATTTTCTGTTAGCGTGAAGGAATTGAAGAAACTTTTGAAAGGAGGAGGATCGCTTTGTCGTGTTATTTGTAGGCCGTTTTTTCAAAATTGTGATATTCTGCTCGATCTCTCGAGTCAAGAAACCGATGCTAAACTGGGAACAATTGAACGTAAAAGGATTATCAATTTAATCTAATTGTTGAAGATAATTCTTTTCTGTTTAAACTAATTGCTATAATGAATTGTTTTCCTTGATTCATTTCAATCGGCTGGCGATATTATCAAATCTTTGTTAAATAATTCCACACCAAAACTTATGTATGGACAAAATTACCA
Source organism: Agapanthus africanus (assembly GCA_030015575.1). NCBI lineage: Eukaryota > Viridiplantae > Streptophyta > Magnoliopsida > Asparagales > Amaryllidaceae > Agapanthus > Agapanthus africanus. The sequence continues at coordinate 32,391,135 of CM057338.1, forward strand.
CCAAACCCTTTAATTTGTCTTTTTATGTTGTCATTTCTCTTGATTCCGATCTACAACCCGTTCACGGCGTCGATGTAGCATTTTCCGTGTCGATCGTGGGATGGGCGCCATCAGCGACATCATGAAGCCTCTTGGGCTCGTCGGCAACGCAATCAATCTCCTCCATTGCTGAGATGCTTCTGCGACGAGATCGAGATGAAGGCGTCGAGATCCTTATCGGGAAGCTGGTATTTGACAGTACTGATCTCGCCTCCGAACATACCGCCGATCTTGGCTAGCAGATCCTCGAGGAACACCGAAACGAGAGGATCGGGTCGAAAGAGAAGACGGGGTTTGTTGGAGAGGTTGAGGACGCAGAGATGGGGAAGAAAGGAGATGGGAAGAAAGGGGATGGGGCTGGTGAGGTTGGAGGAGGAGAGATCGAGTGAGACGACGTGGCGGATAAGGGGTTGTAGGTGGAAGAGGGACGATGTGTTGCGATTTAGGGGATGGGAATTAAAAGTTCGTATAGTTGTTGTTAATTTTGTCCATAAACAATTTTTTTGTGTGGATTTATCGAATAAGGGTAGACAATATTGCCACCCTCTCGACCAAACAATAAAAACACTGGATAAAAATAGACGTAGCGAAATCCGTTATAGTTTTGCAGGATCCGCTTCTATGGGGTCCTTTTTCTTTTTTGCCTTCTTTTTCCTTCTACTTTTTTTTTCTTTTTGTGCCAAACTGTAAGAAAGCCCTTCACTCTTTGAACTTGGAAAAAGGCTGCACTTTATCGTATGAACTCTAACAATATTAGTATTTCCATGGATTTATACTTTTCTACTTGAATTGCCCCTTAATATTTCTGATTGACTAACCATCTACTATTTTTTCTTCTTCTTTCCCTAATCAATTATCTCTTGAGGCATGCTCATTTGTGGAGGTAATAGAAAGGTAACCGGCAAGAAATGAACCAGCAAGACCCACCGTGCAGTATGCAGGTACCAAGTCCAAAGTCAAGAGAAACCATACTATTTTAAAATTTTATTACCATATGATTTATAAATCGTAATATCTCATATTTATGAACTTTATATATAAAATATATGAACGGTTATTAGCAAATATTTTGACATTTTTTCTCCAGTTTTTCAATATTTTCCTTGTTATAGTAGATGAAAACCATAAAAAATTTAAATATCTTAAAATTTTAATTTCTTCGATTTTCCAATAATTTGATTGTCATAACACACGGCAATCACGAAATATAGAAAAATCACAAAAAAAAATTGTTTTTTAAAATGTTCAACATTTTCCAGGCTAACACATGAATATGGCGAAAAATTTTAAATCTCAAAATTTCTATTTTCTTCGATTCAGTATTTTGCTTATTATAGGATAAGAAAGTCATGAAATTTCCAAAAATAAAATATTTTTTGTTTTCTTCGATTTTTCAATATTTTCTATGATATAACATGAATATCACCAAAATTTCTATTTTCTTTTTTTATTTTAATATTATGCATGTAGCTGATAAAAGTCATGATATTTTCATAAATCTCAAAAAGCGTTCTTCGATATTTGATATTTTGCATGTTGCACATGACAATTGTGAAATTTACCAATATCTTAAAATTATTTGTTTTCTTCATATTTATAATATTTTCCACGCGAGTTCAGAATGTGGTTATATGAGCATCTTCCTCCTTAAATGGCTTAATTTTCAAAAATTTCAAACTTTTTGGTTTTTCGTTGGTTTTCAATTTTTTGTTTGCAATATAGCATATAAACATTGCCAATTTTTCCAAAAAATTTTAGTGTTTTTTAGGTTTTTTAATATTTTACATAATATATCACAATAAAATCCTGAAATTTTCAAAAATCTCAATATTTTTTGTGCTCTTTTTGTTTTGCAATATTTTACTTGTTTTAGTACACGAAAATCGTGACATTTTCAAATATCACAAAAGTTTCTGTTACGTTTAAATTTTCAATATTTTGCATTTTATAGTGCAATAAAAATCATTAAAAAATTTTAAATCTCAAAATTTTATATGCTCCTTGATTTTTAAATATTTTGCTTACACAAATTTTTTTAAAATCTTAAGTTTCTGTTTTATTCATTTTTTTAATATTTTGCTTGTTATAACACATAAAGATTACGAAATTTTCTGAAAATATCATATTTTCTATTTTCTTCCATTTATCAATATTATACGTAAACCGCTAAATTTAAAAGATTCTCAGATTTTTTTTTCTTCGGTCTTACAATTTTTTGATGCTATATAATGCATGAAAATCATGTAATTTTCAAAATCTCAAAATTTTATGTTTTCTTCCGTTTTTTTATTATTTCATCTGCCATATAGAGAATGAAAATTGCAATATTTCAAAAAAAAACTCGAAAATTTTTATTTTCTTTGATTTTTTAACATTTTGTTTGCTATAACCACACGAAAATCGCAAAATCTTCATAAATCTCAAAAAATTTGTTTTATTTATTATTTCAATATTTTGAACGATATATCACATTAAAATTGCAAAATTTTAAAAAAACTCGTTAAAATAATCTTTCTTCTTCCTTTTTCCATTGTTTTGCATACTATGTGGCACACAAAAATCATGAAAATTCAAAATCCCATAACTTTCTGATTTTTCAATATTTTATTTTCTTATACTTTTAGAGAACTTCAATGTATCAAAAAAATAAAATTCTAATTGAAGAAAAGGTCGCGGATTGCAATTAAAAATCTATTAAACCAATAAGCAATAGGTATAACACATTTTCTCTTGGAGAGAGTAGAGGCTCAATCCCCATGGAGGGGAAGTGATAACAATTTAAAGCTCTCAAGTCAAATTCGGGGCTCACCTGAGTAAGCATGCGCTGTGTGTTGTTTGAGTGGCTGTTTTGTGTGCATTGGTTAGGGTTAAACGATCCAGTTTAATAAAAAATCAACAAACCAGATCCGGTTTAGTAAAAAATCAACAAACCAGAAAATTCTGATCTTAGTGAATAGGACTCTGGATGACTAAAAACCCCAATCAATCCGTGAAAATCTCAAAATTTTATAATATCCAAAAAAAATTATTTTCTTTAAATTTTTGCACATGCGTTGCAAAATTTTCAAATATCTTAAAATTTTCCGTTTTCCTATATTCTGCTTTATTTAGCATACGAAAATTATAAAATTTTCAAAAATCTAAAGAATTCTCAGGATTGCTCAATCTTTCAATACTTTTTGTTTGCTCACCACGAAAATCGCAAAATTTTACAAAAGCCTCAATGGTTGGTTTGTTTGTTTTTTCTTCTTCCATATTAATTTCCATATTTCAAATATTATAGCATAAAAAAATCTCAAAATTTTCTGTTTTCTTCGGTTTTTTCAAAGGTAAATTATCAAAAAGCCCCCGGCCTGCTTCAAACTTCATTAAAACCTCTGGGCTTTTTGCTCTTGTTAAAACACCCTTGGGCCCAATCAAAATCTCATGTATACCAGTTGCCAGTAATATCTAAGCAGCTGCATTTAATATCAAAGCAGCTGCAGTTGACTGTAATATCTAAGCAATTTCCTATATTACCCACGCAGTTGAGGGAATACAAGCTCTAAATGAAATACATCCAGAGGTTTTTCCACAAAGTTTTTGAACAGTAGCCCCTTACCAAAAATTACAGGGTTTTTTCAGACAACTCCAGATCTAGCTGAGGGCTTTTTGACAATTTGCCCTTTTCAATATTATGCATGCTACACCACTTGAAAATCGGGAAATTTTCTAAAATCTTAATTTTTCTGTTTTCTTTGAAGTTTTAATAATTTACATGCTAGAACATGAAAATAGCAATTTTTCAAAAAATGCCTTTTTTTGTTTTCTATGTTTCTTTCCGCAATACAAAGCAAAAATCGCGAAATTTCAACTGTCAAAAACAAATTTTATCGATTTTTCAATACCTTGCACGCAATATGGCTCACAGAAATCATGAAATTTATTTATCTATCTATTTTTCAATTTTCAGTATTTTGCATGTTATGATACACAAAAATGTACGGTGTTTTCTATTGCTCAAGAAAAGAGTTTGTATATGATTAGCTATATATATGATTGGGACAAAAATACAACTTTGGAACTAGGTTTTTGTCTCCCCTTATGTCGCAAATCATCAATCCAAAGTTAACATTAAATCTTATGGGTTAATACCTAAAGTATTTATTTCTTATTTTTAACTCTAAATATAATTTAAAGAATTTACTGGACATGCAGAGTTCCGTAGACACAGATTTGTGCAGGGTGAGTGCCCCCCCACCCGCCCCCCGTCCCGCCCAAGCAAGCAATCCCCCCAACCGAAAAATGGGCTTGTTCCTGAATTCATTTATTTTAATTGCATCCCAATAATAATTTATCAAAAAGGTTCAGCTGTGTTTTTGGCCTTTTCCCGCTGTTCAAAATGTCCAAGCTGGCCGTACGGTGCTGGTCAACGGCGAAGACTAAAAAGAAGCACGTAGTTATGGGGTTTGCCCTACGTGGCAGTCGCGCTTACCTGTCAGGCACTTCTCTGAAAACAGCTGCTGCTTTGCTTCGCTTCGATATCTGAGCTCTTAATTTAATTAAATAAATTGATAATAATAATTAATGTAGCTTTTTTACTATTATTATATTATAATATTTTTGTCCTGTATTGTTTTGTTAGCACTCCCGCTCACTCTTGTGCATGCATTTGCATCCTTTTACCCGGTTACTTCACCCCTCTCTCTCTCTCTCTCTCTCTAGTATTTTTGGCTGCAACTCCCCCATTTTTCCATTATTTGCTGCAAATTGTATGATTAATATAGTGCACTAATGTGTAAATGTATGGGATGATAACTGTAATGATGCATGTTTGAAGCTAGCAATAGCATCGTGCATGTTATGGAGAAATATATGCATAGAAATACTTTTGTGTACATGTATAAAATGTTTAAGAGAGAGTTTTATAAAGGAGCTGATTGAGGACTGAAAAATTAATTATTGTGTGATCATGAGTAAGATTTGGTAAATTAAATTTTACTCAATGGAAATTTTACGACCAATGCTCAATCGAGAAACACTTTGATTCTTGAGATATCTTTAATTTGATCTTATAGATTAATGGAAGTTTGATTTTGGGAAATGATCTTCGACTTTTTCTGGTTATCAATCGGCATCATATATTCATTTTTCTTACTTTTGTGTGAAAATTCATGAAAGCATATATATGTATATATATATATATATATATATATATATAGTTTTTCTCTGAGAACGAGAAATGTATATATATAGTTTTTCTCCGAGAACCAGAAATGTATATATAGTTAGTAAGGATTTAACAAAGGCTTGGAACTTGGTTAGTTATGACCATCTTATGGGGTTTATGATTAGAATGCAATAATAGCATATTTAACAACAAATATCATAAAATATTCAATCCATTATTTCATCAATTTACGCTGCTGCTACTACTAATATACTACTACTAATATTGGATGTACTTAGCGTTAGATCGAACATAAAAGATCGAAAAGATTTTACCAAGGAAGAAGGGTGCAATTAAAGATTGATGTATTTTGCTAGGGTATTTTAAGCTAGCTTGATGCAATTTGCAGTTTGTATATTTTTCCGTTTTCTTGCAAAGCTGATCATGTATGCTGAAATGGACTCCACAATAAACTTTGGCAAACAATGAAAATCCTGCAGTGTTTTGTACAGGTATATATGTTACTTCATCCATCGTCCAAGCAAATAAGCCGATTACTTGCTAAAATATTTCCAAATGTAATCTGTTGAGATTCATTTCATATATGACTATCAAATTCAAAGAATTTAATTGTAGGGTTTGATAAAAAGCGCCAAATTAAATTGATGGATGAAAAACAGTAATTATACATTCATGAAAAAGTTGTCACTTAAAAATTAGAGAAACGCCGGTTTCAAAGCCGTAGGGGTGAGTTTCTTTATTATATTGATCCGACTCAACTTTTCACAAATTTTTTTTTTGATAAACATTGTCCTACAGGAATAAAACATACTACAACAACAAGCTTTCCATCCAATGTTTTGGGTGCTGCTATATAAATTCTCTTCTTTTCCTCTTCTTTTTCATTCCGCTACTACTAGTTGCATCATGAACTGTAATTTTATCACCATTTCCTATTGGGATATGAGTATTTATTGGTCTTCATTACGCATGTCCAAACCATCTCCAGACCTAAAGCATGCACAAACCAAATTTCTTGTGATTTTGATAATATTTTACTATTGACACTACTGCATAAAGGGGGCAACAATAACCAGGAATTGGTATAACGGTTTACCAATTCCTTATAACGGGTTTTATTGTTTTGGTGACTGACGAAATCGTTACCAAATCCAATTAGGTTGTGGGACCCACAACCCGCTCTTGACAAAACCCCAATTACCCCTTTCTTTTCCGGAGCCTCTCTTTTCCCTCCAAAAAAATTTCGCCCCAAATTAAATCTCTCACCTCTCGATCACCACCTCACCTCCGGTCCGTGGCCGCCGCCTCGAGCTTGTCGCCGCCTCTCCCGCTTTGTCAAGCCTCGGCACCGGTGATCAGCGAGATCCTTCTACGGTCAAAGCCCTAGCTCCGTAGTCGAAGCTTGCTGCCGATCAAGCTTGTCAAAGCTCGCCGCCGCCGTCATTGTCATCAAGAGGGAAGTATTTAGGTTTTGATTTCAATATTTTGGTTTAATTTTTAATTTTCTACCCTTTCCAAAAATTAGTTGCTGTAGTTGATTCTGTTCGATGTTGATGTTGTTATCACTACTACAAATAAGGGTTGCCCCTACGGATATAGCCGTAGGGACAAGAAAATATCATGTAGGTACAAACGCCGTAGGTGCAAGTTGAATTCTTGAACTTGCCCCTACGGACAAAAATTAGCCCCTACGGAGTTCTGTGTAGGTCCCGTTTGCCCTACGGAATAGACCATAGGGACAAAAAATTTATTTTATTTACGGTTTTTTAAAATAGTTTACGTGTACCTACGGATGAATCCGTAGGGCCAAGTAATAGCCCCTACGGATACATGCGTAGGTACATATCCGTAGGGGCAAAATATCAGGAATCCTGATATTTTGCCCCTACGGATAACTGGGTAGGGGTATTTGTTTGCCCCTATGGATATATATCCGTAGGGGCAAGCTCAACCCCCTGATACTGAGATCACAGGGGAAAATATCAGTTATCCTGATATTTTGCCCCTACGGTTTAATCCGTAGGGGCAACGTTGGTACCTACGGATTAATCCGTAGGTACATATTATCAGTTTTTTTTAAAAAAAAGGGCTGTCTATTTTTTTCTCGCCCCGTGCACAATAACATATACATCGATCAAATATAAAATTAATCATCACACAACATATATCGCAGTATTCATAATCACATCTCACGCATATAATATACAAAAGAAACCAAAAAACAGAATATGATATAAATATAAACACCGTAGGACCACCAATATCAATATCGTCCAAAATGTAGTACAATATGTATCATATAAATAAATACATGTTTCAAAAAATAAGAATCAAAAAGCTACTCTAGCTCGGTCCAGCACCACCTCTGATAAAAGCTAGAATCTGGCGTGCCTGCTCCTCAGTCAATAAATCATGCAATGCGGAGCGTGCGGGAGTCTGAGCGGGCTGTGGAGCTGGCGATGTGGTCTGCGCAGCCGCCGTCAAGATAGTGGCTTGCGGAGTCGCGGCTGCGGGAGTCTGAGCGGGTGGTGGAGCTATATGAGCTGTCTGCGGAACCGCAGCCGATATAGTGGCTTGCGGAGCCGCAGCCGAAGGAGATGCATGTGGAGGCTCGGCCGATATACCCTGTCGCGTCTGGACCTAACGTGTGTAATAAGCATGTAAGAACTGTGTATTATTCGAATTTGTATCATTATCAAGTTATTTCGAAACCCCATTTGGATATCTAGTTTGGAAAACCGTAGTTTATTTTAATTAGATATGTATGTATGATTAATCAAAGCTGAGTCTACAACCAAATAAGCTCAGGCTACGTACTAATATTGGATATGTTGATATCTATAATATGACATGATATTTTACTATTAAGTAGTATACATACCAGCATCTCCTTCAACTCCTGAACGGTGACCTTCAAGCTCTCCAGTTCCTACTGGACACGTCGCTCACTGGAGACGGAGGAAGTAACCGTCTGGGTGAAGTCCAACCTCATATGGACCCTGCTAGGGCCCAGTCCCCGGCCTCTCTCCCAACCTCCGTGGTGCCCTCCGTGTGCGGTGTCCAGGACTGGGGTCAGCAGCCTTGGATCGCTCTGTCCGGTAAAATCGATCCCCGATGCCTCGGCCTGCTCAACCATCCGCTCCTACACCCACATTAAGCAGTAAAGTATAAGTATAAAATTTAAATTTGAACCTTCCAAAACTAAAATTTCAAATAGGGGTTGAATAAATATTAACACTTACGCAATACTCCTGAGTAGCGATGTCGGGATATCGAAGCTCGCCCGTGGCGGGATCTGTCGAGGTGCCGTGGACGGCAAGATATGCGGACAGCACGCTCGATGTACCACCTTGCGCCAGGGTCTGAGCTGTCTGCAATATTAGAAAATAACTCTTAATATTAGATATATTAGAAAATAACTCTTAATATTGCATTATATCACAAAGGCCGGTCTATTGTAATTTACCGATAACTCCATGGCTCGAGTAATATTCCTCGAGCCACCTGTATAAGTAGGGCGACCCCTCTTCGCCGACTTCTTATTCTTTATTTTGAGCGGCCTGTTTCTGCACAACGCATTCACATTTAGTTTTCTAATTAAGAAACACAAAAAAATAAATTATATCCTAAATAATGAATTACATTTAAAATACATACATGTTTGCGTTGAGAGTCGAAATATTCGCACAATAGAGGCTATGTCTCTACGTCGACTCTCGCAAAGGCCGGAGTAGATAGGAGGGCCGCTCTCTCTGCCTCGGGGGTCGTCATCCACAGGGAGTAGCAGTCGGCCTTCAGCTCATTCCTGTTGTATCGGACTTTGGTCTGCATGTTCTTCATCAGGCCATTGTACAGAGCATGAAGGTCGAGCACCCTCCCAGGGTGATCAGGGTCGGGTACAGGCTGAAAATCGTAATCCAACTGAAAATACAAAAAAAATATTGTTATTAGATTGCAAGTGTTAATAATAAATATATTGGATAAATCAAATGAAAATATATATTAATACCCGAGCCTGATCAAAGAAGAGGGCGAATGAGCGCCGGTGCTGCTCGCCCCACTCAACGTGAAGTGGATAGTTCTTCATGAGCCGGCTCTCATCCCCCATATACCGGCCGAACCTCTAGGCATGAGGACCGGTATAGCGATAATCAAGAGTAAAAAATAAGGGAAATGCTGCCTCCCCCCTAGCTCTGTCAGGCCTCAGCCTATGGGGCTGATTCGGGCCTCGAGTCCCCCTCTGTGGATGGGGAGGCCCTGCGTCTGCAAGAAATATCAAGACAATCAATATTAAGACAAAGTTGTATTAAGAAATCAAGGTTAAACGAAAATTGAAGTGTGATATATACCTCCGGTGACTAAAGCACGAGCCTGGGCCCGGGCAGCAGCACGAGCGGGACGAAAGTTTCTCCGGTGAGGAACAGCCGGTGTCCCGGATGCGGACGCATCCCCTCTAACTAGAAAATAAACATTGACGCTAAATTTTCATGAAGTTCATATTTATTCTATAGAGCATATGTAAAATGAATAAATATTTTATATTTATTCATACTAACCTACAGACAATACGGATGGTACGGAAGTGGCAGGAGTGGCCCATGCGTCAGATGTGGACGCACCACCTATAATTAGACAATTAAAAATAGATTATATAAGTAATTTCAAAAAGAATGTGTAGATCAATAATATAACATTCTAAATCAATATGCATGCACTATAGGATATATAAACATACCCGCGGGTGCGGTGGTGTCACCACCTACAGCTAGACAATAATAAAAATTACTATCTAAGTAAGAGCAAAAAGAATGTGTGTATATTTATGAAATAGCATTCTAAATCAATATACATGCACTATATGATATATAAACATACCTGGAAGAGCGGGAGTGGCCTCTGTCCCTGATGTGGACGCATCACCAACAACTAAACAATCAAACATTGACAATATAAGTAATTTTGACATAAACAGGCATGAATATCTATAATATTACATTCAAAATAGATATGCGTGCAATATATCTGGAGGTGTGGCAAAATCCACACGGAAGGAGGCATCCGAAGGGGTCTCCGATCTGAGTGCAAGACCGACCCTCTGAAGCTCCCTACGCAGCTCTCCGGGCGGCAGAACCGCTCTGCCTCTGCCTCTGCCGGTGCCGCGGCTGGAGCTCCTGCCGCCCCTCGCTGCTCCCGTCATCGTCATCAAATCTAGATAAACGGTTCGTGGACGCATTAGACAATCATTAAAAGTATTGACTATATATGTATAGAGCGTAAAATGTGAAGTAATAAAATAACATTACTGATAACCTTTTTCGTTTCGTGGGCGCATTATACATATCTACTTCGATTTCATCGTCAATGTCATTTCTAACCCACGTAACTTCATGATTGGCCGAGGACAACCCGTCCTTCGAAACAGACGGTCGGAGCACTCTAAGCCTTCTCTCTTCTTCATCCTCATCGCTGTTCTCGAATTTTGGGACATCGTAGACATCCCTGGGTTTCCATCGGCATACAACACTCTATCCCGGATGCTTCAAACACTGTGAGTAGTATACTTGGAACGCTTGGTTCGGAAAGATAAACGGATCTTCCTGACCGTAAAATCGAAGTGTGTTCACACTGATCAATCCATATTCATCTTTCCAAGTCCCAAGATTACTTCTCCACTTATCCGTATCGGTTCGCGTATCGTACCAAGTACACTGGAATATATAAAAGGGTTCTGATCGTCCGGGATAGTGGATACCGAGTATACAATTTAAGTACCCATAATAAATCACACCGTCCGATCCTACCGTCGCAATCCCACTATTCTGAGTGGTTTTAGATGTTTCTATGTTCTTAACTTCGAATTTGTATTCAAGGACAGCAAATCCTTTGTAATATGCAACCTCCATACTAGGAAATTGAGCTAAAGATCTTGAATCACTCTCAAATGATGCAGACAAGTTCGGATCGTAGATCTAACAAAACAAATTTTACGAAAAATACATAACGATACAAGTTTAGATTAAAACTGATAGCAATAAAATGTTATTCGAATAACTTACATGATCTATGTCCCAATCACAAAAATTATCCTGATGATATTTTTCCAATCGTTTTTCGTTCCAATTAGGATGCCCCTTACGTACCTCGTTAAAATGAATTCTGTTTTCGACAAATAATGGTGACATTAATATTATATCATTTCATACACACACAAACATAAATATAACAATTAATCCAAAAAAACTTACTCTCTAATTTGTTCAAGACATGTACAATTAAGCAAGATAAACCGGTATATCTTGTTGATAAACATAGTGTCTACCCTCTTATACTCGGCTTTACCGTATAGCCCGTCTTGCATTCTTCGAGGCCGGTTAAGTCTTGTCTCAATGTTCTCGTCCAGATAGCGGGAACAAAATGTGGTTACTTCATCAAGAAAATAACCTTGCATGATAGAACCCTCTGGTCGATTTTTATTGTGTATATACTTTTTAAGAGTGTAGAGGTACCTAATGAAAATATGTTGAATAAATAAATACGGGCATACAGGACAACAATAAATTTATAAATTGCGCGAAACGAAAAATTACACGTACCTCTCGACGGGATACATCCATCGATATTGTACCGGTCCGGCTAACTTAGCCTCGGTTGCAAGATGAACCGTCAAATATATTATGATATCGAAGAATGACGGTGGGAAAATACGCTCAAACTTGCAAAGTATCAACGCAATAGAATTTTCTCGTTTATCCAGCGTCACAACCTCCAGTGTTTTAGCACACAACTCTCTGAAAAAACAACATAGGGTGTTGATTATTAGACCAACTGATTCGGGGAGAGAAGTCCTGAGGGCTAATGGAAGAAGGTGCTCCACGATAACATGGTGATCATGACTTTTCGGCCCATCGATCGTGCCTTTCACAATTTTTATTTTCTTGCTGAATGATCCTGAGAAATCTGTGGGAACTTTCAAATCATGCAACACCTACAGGAATCTTTTCTTCTCCGGTTGTGACATATGATAAGCGGCATTGGGAAGTACAAACTTGCCCGGTTTACCCGCTATCGGTCTAGAGTGCAATTCACTTCTTATTCTCCACTCCTGTAGATCCATCCGGGCATTCAGATTATCTTTCGATTTCCCGTCTTTACAAAGAAGCAAGTTGAGTATGTGCTCTGATACTCCCTTCTCTATATGCATGACGTCCAGACAATGACGCACTAAATTTGTTGACCAATACGAAAACTCGAAGAAAATGCTTAACTTGTTCCAAAATGGCGGTTTGACCTGTTTCGTCGGATCCATCCCGAAGGTCACATTATTATAAACATCCCATTGAGCAGTCACGTCCTCTCCGGACAATGGGGATGGAGGTCCAAGAAACTCCTGATGACCATCAAAGTGAACTGTGTCTAACCTATAGGGGTGGTCTGGAGGCAGGAAACGTCGATGGCCGCAATAACAAACCTTCCTGCTAAAATTCAAGAATTTCGATGTTGTGTGTTCATGGCAATGAGGACATGCTTTGTGACCATGTACGGACCAACCTGATAGCATTCCATATGTAGGAACGTCATTAATTATCCATATTAAAGCCGCACGCAGTATGAAGGTTGTATTTGTGTTTGCATTATATGTCTCTACACTATCAATGAACAAAGATTTCAACTCCTCGATTAGAGGTCGGAGATACACGTCGATATTGTTTTCCGGTGAGTTTGGTCCGTCGATAAGAAGAGGCATCATAAAGTATGATTGGTCCATAGCCAACCAAGGCGACAGATTATAAATTATCATTACAACGGGCCATGTGCTGTGACTTCCAGCCATATAGTTGAATGGGCAGAAGCCATCACTAGCCAGTCCGAGCCGGACATTGCGAGGATCGCTACTGAATATTGCGTGGCTCCTATCGAAATCCTTCAATACCGGTGAATCTCTTGGATGGCTCATTTTTCCATCTTCACTTGGAGGAGTACGGTGATGCCAAATCATTGCCTCGGCTGTTTTCTTGCACCTGAATAGCCTCTGCAGCCTTTGTGTTATGGGAAAGTATCGTGCCATCTTGACAGGTATATCAGGCTTCTTATCAGAATCTTTCGGTTTATACCTGACCTCTCCGCATGTTGGACACTCTTCCAAATCTGAATTCTCTTTCCGGTACAACACGCAATTTTTAGGACATACTTGAATCTTCTCGCACTTTAAACTCAAATCAGACATCATCTTCTGGGCTCCGTACCAGCTGTCGGACACTTTATTTCCCGGGAGCATAGAATTTTTCAAGAACGAAAGAAGCATTGCGAATGACTTGTTGCTCCATCCATTTAGGCACTTAATCTGGAAAAGTTGGACGAACCATGAGAGGGTGGAATACTTCGCATTCTCATAAATTGGTTTTCTAGCATCATTCATGAAATTTTCATATTTATCCGCACGCGGTCCTTGACCGGAAGGAATGTCATCTTCGGTACGAATAGATTCACCTAGGGCAGCCTCTACCATATCCTCCATTTCTTCTGATGGAAATAAATTACCGTCTTCTCCTTTGGCCGCATTACCGAATTCTTCTTCTTCTCCTGCCGCATTATCGTGTTCTCCTTCTTCTTCTGCCGCATTACTGCATTCTTCTCCTTCCCCGTGATATTTCCAAGTTGTATAAAGTCTAGTAAACCCGTATTTTACAATATGAAGCTCTGCCAATTCTACCTTCTGCCAGTACTTATTGCCACATCTATCGCACGGACAGAGAATCTTCTCTATTATGATCTTATTATGTGCGCGTGCAAATTCAATGAAAGCAGCAACTCCTGCGACAAACTTAGGTTGCATACGTTGTTGCCAATCCACATGCATCCAGTCCTTAACTCTGACGTACTCATGGGCCATGTTAGACTGTATAACATATAAATTGTAGGTTATGCTGACTATATTGAGAAATATAAGAACGGGATAGTTACTGATAAAGGAGAAAATCCGTGTATATGTTTTGTGTGTGCATTTGTCGTTGAAAGGAATAAATTATCGAACGTATGTTAACCGCTAGACGGGGACTAGGTGGCGCTTTTAGTTTCATATATGAGTATCGATGAGAATATGAAGGTTTCATATTATCATCGAGTATCATATATTAGTTTTAACTTGAACATCTTGAATCACTCTCTAATTATGCGTTTGTTGTGTATTCTTGTTGTATGTGTGTGTTCCGGTTGTCGGGGGTAAGGCTTCTATCCCATTAAGAATGTATAGAGCGAACACCCATTCGCTTGTGCTTTCAACCGTTTCGAGTAAATTTCGGCAGCACCTCCCCGCTGTTCTTCGAGTACACTGTAATAGAATAGATAATCATTTCAAAGCTGTGAAACAACGTTGAAATGAACATCTAATCTATCTTTGTACACGAAGAACCAGCGGAAAGATACCGACGAAATATCTCGAAACGGATGAAAACACAAGTGAATGAAGGTGTTTACTTTATACGTTCCTAACTTGTCCATACGGGACAAATCTATCGGTTACCATACGATTGAATCTTCTCGTCGCATAGACTATACGACGGTTGTTAGTATCGAGCTATACCGTCCGATATTTAACAACCTTCGTATAGTTCTATGTCACGACGAACATCGCACGCATGTTAACCGATAGACGGGGAATAAGTGGCGCTTTTAGTTTCATATATGAGTATCGATGAGAATATGAAGGTTTCATATTATCATCGAGTATCATATATTGGTTTTAACTTGAACATGTTGAATCACTCTCTAATTATACGTTTGTTGTGTATTCTTGTTGTATGTGTGTGTTCCGGCTGTCGGGGGTAAGGCTTCTATCCCATTAAGAATGTATAGAGCGAACACCCATTCGCTTGTGCTTTCAATCGTTTCGAGTAAATTTCGGCAGCACCTCCCCGCCGTTCTCCGAGTACACTGTAATAGAATAGATAATCATTTCAAAGCTGTGAAACAACGTTGAAATGAATATCTAATTTATCTTTGTACACGGAGAACCAGCGGAAAGGTACCGACGAAATATCTCGAAACGGATGAAAACACAAGTGAATGAAGGTGTTTGCTTTATACATTCCTAACTTGTCCACACGGGACAAATCTATCGGTTACCATACGATTGAATCTTCTCGTCGCATAGACTATACGACGGTTGTTAGTATCGAGCTATACCGTCCGATATTTAACAACCTTCGTATAGTTCTATGTCACGACGAATATCGCACGTATGTTAACCGATAGACGGGGACTAAGTGGCGCTTTTAGTTTCATTTATGAGTATCAATGAGAATATGAAGGTTTCATATTATCATCGAGTATCATATAGTGGTTTTAACTTGAACATCTTGAATCACTCTCTAATGATGCGTTTGTTGTGCATTCGGGTTGTATGTGTAACATGATTTTAAACCATTGAGATCAAGATTGATAGAACTGATCATCCACAAAGAGATTAAGGATTGACTTTTGACAACCATATGAAGGAAAATTTTCTCCTACGGCAACCTAATAATATACCCATTATCCTCATATATATATATATGCAGGCAGGCATGGATACATACATGCAAATATTTGAAAAATTAATATATCAACCAAAAACTATTATTGCAATGGCATTCATCTATAACAATCAACAATTAAAACTATAAATGTAGGATACTGATATCATAAAGCGTTATACGCAACATATGAATTCACATAACTGAAACATGCATCAAAAAATCATGTTCATCCAAAAGAAAGGCCACAGTCAACAAATATAGACAAATACGTCATAAAAAAGGTAACTAATTAACAAGTTGATTAGCATCTGGATCAAGAAAATGATAGGAAAAACAATTGACTATGATTTATAATAACAAGTCTATTACCATGACTCTTGACTAACAAAGATGGCTTTTCGTCCTCAGTTGCTTGATAATTGGGATTTCATGGCGAATAAAAATATGCATATGCCGTTTGACCGGGAACTTCAATAAGAAACTCAATGAGGTCGGGTGTACTGAAGTACGCTTTGTATTTCACTATATCATGTGATGAAGCCCAAGCCTTAGCTAGCCCCAGCCCCACCCGAACCGAACCCCAGCCCCAGCCCCAACCGAACCCTAGCCCCAGCCCCAGCCCCAGCCCAGCCCTGCCCCAACCGAACCCTAGCCCCAGCCCCCGCCCCGCCCCAACCCCAACCCCAACCGAACCCTAGCCCCATCCCCAGCCCCAGCCCCAACCGAACCCCAGAACCGAACCCTAACCCTAACCAAACCCGATGCCGATGCCGATGCCAAACCCTCACCCCTATCCGAACCTGGCCTGAACCCTAGACCTAACATCATCAAAATTAAAAATAATTTGAGATTTAATTACTAACCGGGCGCGCGGTGGAGGAAACGACAGAAATCGGTGGTCGACGACGATCGGCGAAAGTGGCGACGAGGCGCGGGAAGTCGACGAAGGTGTGGGAACGACCGACGAAGGTGGCGACGAGGCGCGGAGTGCGGTGGCGACGAGGCGCGTGAACAGGCGATATGAGGCGCGGGAGTGAGAGAGAGAAATTTTAGGAACGATGAATGACTTTTCTGTGCTTTTTTTTTTATTAATAAGCTATTTATATGCCCCTACGGACATACCCGTAGGTCCACCGTTTGCTGCTCCGTAGGGCCAAACAAAAAATTAGAACGTAAGGCACCGCAGGGACAACGATGCGGCCCTACGGATAAATCCGTAGGGGCAAAAAATATTTGCCCTTACGGATTCCTGAATCCGTAAAGGCAACCCCATATTGTAGTAGTGTATTATTGTTGTCAATGCCGCCGGTCGTCAAGTGGTAGGTATAATTTTAATTTTTTTGCTTTAATTTTCAATTTTGAGATGGATTCCCAAACTTCAGTTGCTGTTGGTGCTGTTGTTGGTGCTGTTGTTCTTGTTATTGTTGTTGTTCCCAACTATCATTTTCTCTAAATTTTGATGTGTGTTCTTGTAATTTTTGGTGATTGAAGTGTTGTCGACAAGAAAGGAGAGATCTTAGCCTTTAAAAATGGTGATTTGGTTGAAAAGTTGATCATTTGAGCACTAACTTGATGTGGATTTTGAGTTTGGAAGAAGGCCCAGGATCATGTATAGATTGATGGAGGAGGGTTATTTTTTTCCCATAATAAATCAAAATGGTAACGGTTTCAAACAGTTATCAGACTTTTGGTTTAATCCGTTACAAAATTAAGTTTTGGCAATGGTTTAAACAATTATCAAAATACTATTCTGTAGTTGTGTGATTTAGTAATGTAAACTGCTTTATATTAATAAAATATTAAACTGCAACCTTCCGATGGATATGCAAGTATCTAAATGACGGAATTTTTCATAAGTGAGCATACGTTGATTAAGATAAATAATGCTGATCAGAATAGACAGATTGTCGAATCTGCAACCATAAGAGAAATTGGAATTCCTACATAATTTGTGACGACCATAAGAGACACCGAAATTCCCTCCCCATGCCATTGACTACCCCCACATTCGTCCATATACAAACTGATTTAACTGGCTTTATACATTACTTTGTGCATCAAGTCTCAAAAGACACAAATATCAACAAAAAACACCCATAAGAGCAAGCACAATCAACAAGGACAAATACATGCAGAGTCTTAGAGTCTTAGGTTGCAATAATCTACTCGCCACTAGCCATTCATGTTAATTGTAAATTAAGAACATGGGGAGTGATGATGCTATGAAAACACCAATTCAAAGCATTATGAGTTGCCACCATAAATTAAAACACAAAACCATGGGAGTTGCGCTCTTTGCCCCTCACCCAAAAAAATTATACCCACTTTTCTCCCTGAATCCTTCCCCTTCTTGGAAATGCAAGCACCATCCTTTGTCCAAAGAATCCTTATTTTTCCTTTTTATAAGATTCATGCTTGTTTGTTTATTTATTTGTTTTGCAGGTTCCCGCACGAAGACCATACCACATTATTCTATTCCCAACCTCTCCTGCATCACTTTTACACATTCAATTATACATACACTCACATAATTCTATGCCATTATCATATGGTAATTCTATGTTAAACCATAAAAAGTAATTAGCTTAAAATAAAAGGAATTAATTTTAGTAATATGACACGTGATATTGACCAACGCATAACACTATATAGTAGCATAGACCGCGGTGGTACACACACACACACACACACACACATATATATATATATATATATATATATATATATATATATATATATATATATATATATATAACTCGTAAAAAGCGCACACATTCATCATTCCATCATATATACATCATTCCATCACTTAATAATAATAAACCAAAATTGCAATATCTTAAATTTTCTTATCGTTTACTGGCATAATCCAAGAATATTTCCTTTATGTTTTTTTTATGTTTTGAAATGATATGGTTGGTGCTCACTTATCGAAAGTTTCTTCCTTATCCCACGAGTACAAAGATGGCTTGTATGGCTTGTCCCTACGGATCAAAAAAACCGCAGGGATTATATTAGATTGCCCTTATGGTTACCACCGTAGAGGCACTGTTTGCCCCTACGGTGCATACCGTAGGGGTATTTCTACAAACAAAATTAACTTTTATGGCAAATTTAAGTTGATCCTACGGTGCCGGCAGAAAAAACCCTATTGTGGGAACCGTAGGGACAATGTCGGCGTTTTTAAAAAAAATAAGGCAAAAATGCTTCCCTAATCAAAGGCCACGAGAAAATGAAACTCCAGCCCTCGCGCGTCACCTCCTCCATCGTCCATCATCATCTCCCCCGCTCCCACAATCGGAGCCGCCTCCCAACCGAACAGCGAGCTCCCACCTCTGCAACAATGCCGATCCCCTCTTAATCGACTTCCTCGAGCCCCTCGCCTACCCCTTTGCCTTGTAACAACATTGACCCCCTTCCTCTGGTGGTGACTCCCCTCGCTGACTCCCTCCCCCAACGTCGAGCCTCTTTCTCCTCCACAGCACGTCGATCCTCAACCTCCTCCAGGTCCGAGGCCGCACTGATCCTCCTCCACGGTGCCGAGGCCTCACCTCCTCTTCACAGCCGACCGAGCCCCCACCACCTCCTCGACACCGTCGACCCCCCACCTCACTGTACAGCTCCAAGCCCCTCATAGTGAAGATAAATTTTTGTTTTTTAAAGAAAATTTTAGAAAAAATGTTATTTTTAGGTTTTTTAATTAGTTAATTTTGGATGTTAAGTTTAATTTGTTGATGATGAAAATGATGAGTTGATAAGTTTAATTTACCAATATGTTGAAGATCTTGAAATTGGGGGTGTATATGGTAGGGTTGATATTTGTAAAGGCTGAAGATGATGAAGATGTTGATTTGATTAGTTTAATTTAACATATGCTGTAGGGTTTTAGTTTGTAAAAAGGTTGAGCCTTTGGTGGTGGTGGATTCTTCAATTGGGATTGAGACAATTTTAATTAAGTAAACCACCCTTAAAATTTGCAAAGGTTCTAAGCTTATTTTGTTTCCCTCTCTTTCTAAAGTATATTAAAAAGTGGTTTAACTATAAGAAAATGCATCTTTTTTCATCGGTGATGCTAACATGCATGATTGCAATTGGAAGGGAATTCTTATAAGTTGTAAATTTGTTGAAAACCCCTATTGTGATGCAAACTCCTATGAATTGATTTGAAATTGAATTTAAAATCAAACCCAAAATTTAAATCCAAAATGTTAAATTTGATTAAGAAAACCCTTAATTTTAAAAAACTTTAATCTAAACTAAAAACTTCAAAAGCTTGAAATTGAAACGCAAACGTAAAACTAATCCAAATTAAATCTTAAACTAAGTGTATGATATTCGATAATAATTTTACATTTTCATATTCTCATCGATAATTGTATGTAAGAATCAAAACGCACCGTAGTCTCGTCTTTCAGTTATATGCGTACAGTTTTCGTTGTGACATAAAAGCACGAGAAGGTTGTCAATATCGAGCCTTAATCGTTCGTATCTGACATCCATATCATAGCATACGCGATGAAAAGGCTAGCCATAGTATAACCGATAGATTTGTCTAGTGTAGATAATTTAGGAATGTATAAAGCAAACACCTGCAGTCACTTGTATATTCATTCATTTTGAGTTATTTCGTCGGTACTTTTCTGTCGGTTCTCGTGTACAGTGATAGATTAGATGTTCATTTCAATATTGTTTCACAGTATTGAAATGATTATATATTCTATTACAGTGTGCTCGGAGAACAGCGGGAACGTGCTGCCAAAATTTTCTCGAAACAGATTAAAACACAGGTGAATAGATGTTTGCTCTATACATTCTTAATGGGATAGAAGTTTTATCCCCGACAGACGTTGTAATATCTTAAACCGTGTGATACTGTAAAGAACGAGAATCTTTTCAAATTGCATGCTTTATTTAGTTTATTATAAATGAAGAAGGATGAATAGGTATAACAATGTAGTGACATATAATAGGGTTTAAATCATATGAACTCATACTTGAGAGCGATAATCTTATACACACAAGCACATGTGCTTTTACCATCAGTTATATATATATATATATATATATATATATATATATGGGTGGGGGGTGGGGGTGAGAGGTTTACATTCTAACATGGCCAATAAGTACATCAAAGTTAAGAACTGGATGTACGTGGATCGACAACGCAAGAGTCCTGAGTTCGTCGCAGGAGTTACTGCTTTCATCGAATTTGTACGCAAATATCATAAGGTCGTGTCGGGAAAGATTCTTTATCCGTGCAACAATTGTGTGAATAAGATGTACTGGAAGATTTGGAAGGTAAAGCTTCACATCATTAAACATGGTTTTACTAAATTTTATACAACTTAGTTATTTCACGGGAAAGAAGAAGAGCACGGTAATGCGGTGGAAGAAGAAGATAACTTCTTTCTAGAAGAGAAAATGAAGGATATTGCAGAGCCTGCTCTCTCAGTGATAGTAATCCTATTGAAGAACATCCTTCCGGTCAAGAATAGCGTGCGAATAAATATGAGAAGAACATGAATGATGCTAAGAGACCAATTTATGAGAATGCAAAATATTCGACACTATCATGGTTCGTCTATCTTTTCGAGATTAAGTGCCTAAATAGATGGAGATTTAAATTATTCACGATACATCTCAAGTTCCTGAAAAATTATATGCACTTGGAAAATAATGTGCAAAAGAGCGGATATAAAACCTAGAAGACGATGTCTAATATGGGTTTGAACTGTGAGAAGAATCATGCATGTCCCCAAGATAGTATATTGTACCGAAAAGAAAATTCAGATTTGAAAGAGTGTCCCACCTGCGGAGATAACATGTATAAGCCGTAAGTATTTGATAACTAACTAGATATATCTGTCAAGATAGCACAATGCGTTTCCATAACACAGAGGTGGCGGAGGCAATATAGGTGTAAGATAGCGGAGGTAATGATTTGGCATCACTGTGCTCCTCCACGCGAAAATGGAAGAATGAGTCATCCAAGAGATCCGTCGGTATGAAAGAATTTCAATAGGATGCACCCAGTATTCAGCAGCGATCTTTACAATATGAGGCTCAGACTGGTTAGTGCTTCTGCCTATTCAACTATAAGGATGGTTATCAACACAGCATATGACCCGTTATAATGATGGTGTATAATCTATCGCCGTGGTTGGCTATAGATCAGTCCTGGTTTATGTTGCATGTTATTGATGGACCGAAATCACCAGAAAACAATATCGACGTTTATCTCCGATTTCTGATCGAAAAGTTAAAATCCTTATTCATTGATGGTGTGGAAACTAATGATGCAAATACAAATACAACCTTCACGATCTATGCTGCTTTAATGTGGACAATTATTGATTTTCCTGTATATGAAATGTTATCAGGATGGTCCGTACATGGTTACAAAGCATGCTCTTACGGCTAGCAAGATACAATATCGAGACGATTGCCTTTTAGCAACAAGATTTCTTTTTGTGGTCTTCGGCGTTTCCTGCCACCAGACCATCCCTACAGGTTTGACGATATTCACTTTGATGGTCATCAGGAGCTTTGTGGAGCTTCAGCCTCATTATCCGGAGATGGCATGATTGCTCAGTCGAATGGTTATAATAACGCGACCTTCGGGATAGAACCCAGAAAAGAGGACACTCCACCCGGCTGAAACAAGTTAAGCATTTTCAACGAACTACCGTACCGACAAGAATTTAGTGCGTCGTTGTCTGAACGTCATGAATATTGAGAAGGGAGTATTCGAGCATATGCTTAACTTGTTTCTTTGTAAAGATGGAAAATCGAAAGACAAGCTCAGTGCTCGGATGGATCTTCAGGACTGGAAAATTAGAAATGATTTGTATCCTAAACCGATAGCGGGTAAGCCAAGCAAATTTGTACTTTCTAATACCACGTATCATATGTCACAATCTGAGAAGAAAAGCTTCATGCAGGTGTTGCATAATTTGAAAGTTCCTACAAATTTATCAGAATCATTTAATAAGATAAAGATTGTGAAAGGCAAAATCGATGGGCTGAAAAGCCATGATCACAATGTTACTATGAAGCACCTTCCGCAATTATCCTTTAGAACATCCCTTTTTGAATCGGTTGGTCTAGTAATTAATGAACTTTGCTGCTTTTTCAGGAATTTGTTCGCTAAAAATATCATGTTGTGGCGATGGAGAAGCTAGAAAATATGATTCTCTTGATACTGTGCAAGCTCGAGCGGATTTTCCCGCCGACTTTCTTCGATATCATAATACATCTGACGGTTCATTTTGCAATCGATGCTAAGCATGCCAGACTGGCACTATATCGATGGGTGTATCTCGTCGAAAGATACTTTGAATATTTCGAATTACGCAATCGATATATTTTTACTATCTTATATACAAGTATTTCTTCATTTAACATAAGTTTCTTTAGATATCTTCCGACTCTAAAAATTTATATACGCGACAAAAATCCACCAGAAAGTTCTATTATGGAAGGTTATCTTTTAAGCTGAAGTAACCGCATTTTATTCCCGCAATCTGGACGAAAATATTGAGACGAAGCTTTAACAGGTCTAAGAGAATTTAGGACGGACCATATGGTAAAGTAGATTATAAATGAATGGAACTCATATTTATCAACAAGATATATCGGGTTATTCTCCTCAATAGCGTATGTCTAAGTCTGTTTTGCATTAATTTAATTTAAAGTTGAGAACATAATTCATAAGGATGGAGTACGTGGCGGGTATTCTAATTGAAATGATGATCGATTGAAAAAATATCACTAGGAGAATTTTTGTGACCGGTTTGCACATCATGTAAGATATTCGAATCTCATGTTTTTGCGAATAGTCTTAATTTGTTTTGTCAGATCCAAGATTCGAACATGTTTGTATCATTAGAGAAAAACTTGAGATGTCTAGATCAGTTTCCTAGAATGGATGCCGCATACT
Source organism: Agapanthus africanus (assembly GCA_030015575.1). Lineage (NCBI taxonomy): Eukaryota > Viridiplantae > Streptophyta > Magnoliopsida > Asparagales > Amaryllidaceae > Agapanthus > Agapanthus africanus. The sequence continues at coordinate 32,414,800 of CM057338.1, forward strand.
ACAAAAAATTCGGTGTCCTTGAATACAAATTTGAAGTTAAAGATATGGAAGAATCTCGAACCGCCCAGAATAGTGTGATTGCGACCGTTGGTTCGGATGGTGTGATTTATTATGTGTGCTTAAATTGCATAGTTAGTATCCAATATCCCGGACGAGCGGAACCATTTAACATATTTCAGTATATTTGGTATGATACATAAACCGAAATTGGAAGGTGGAGAGAATCTTGAGACTTTGAATGATGAATTTGGATTGACTAGGGTAAACACACGTCGATTTTGTTTTGAGAACGACCCATTTATATTTCCGCAACAAGCATTTCAAGTATACTATTCAAAGTGCTTGAAGCATCCGGGATGGAGTGTTGTATGCTGATGGAAGTCCAGGGATATTTATGATGTCGCAGAATTTGAGGATCGCATGGATGACGGTGATGAGGAAGAAGAAAAGAGAAGACTTAAAGTGCTCCAGCCGTCTGTCTCCGGTCTCCGTAGAAGAGTAATTTTCGGATGAGCGTGAATTTACGTGGGTTGGGAATAATATAGATAATCAAATTCAAGTAGATATTCCTACGTCGTCTATGAAACGAAAAAAGTAATCATTGATATTATATTTTGAGTTTACATTTTCTATGATCTATAAATGCATTGTTGTTATAATTTCTTGCATGTATTGCATGCATATATAATGATTATATATCTATGTCGGAGTGATGGCAACATCAGTACCAGCGAGGGGTAAGGGCACAAAGGCAACGCCAGAGACGGCTCTAAAGGAATGGGTGAAGTGATTCTGCCCGGGAAGCTGTGTAGAGATCAACTCCTACAGCTGATGGGTGATGTTGCACCCCCGTCCGGACAGGTCCAGATAACGCTTTCCGTGTGGACTTTGCCACACCTGCATATATATTTTTATATTATATATTGCACGCATATACATTTTAAACGATATATTATAAATATACATGCATATTCATTTTGAAGTTACTTATATAGTCATTTTTTATTGTCTAGTTCGAAGGGATGCCTTCACATCCGGGATACAGACCGTTCACATACGATCCATACCCTCCGAACACTCTGAAGGTCAGTATTTTTTTACTATATAATACGACAAATTGATTATATATTATTTTATTCAAAAGTTACTTATATAATCATTGTTTATTATCTAGTTGGAGGGGATGCATCCATGTTCGGGTCAACGGCTGTTCCTCACCCGAGGAACTGTCGTCCAGTTCGTGCTGCTGCCCGGACGCATGCTTGTGGTGATGTCGCTAGAGATATATATTGCATTCCAATTTTCGTTAATTCTTCCATTCCAAATATTGTTTTGTCTTGATATTACATGTATATCAATACATTTTATGGATGCAGCACAGCCACGGCCCGCCTGGGGACTCGAGGGCCGAATTATACCCACAAGTTGAGGCTCGATACCGCTAAGGGGCAAAGAGCATTTCCCTTCTTTTTTACCTCCAAGAGCCGTTACACTGGCAATCATGTCAAGAGATCTAGCTGGTATATAGGGGATGAGAGACGCCATCCCAACAAGTATCTTAATGTTGATTGGGGCATGCAGCACAACCGCTCTTTTGACGCGTTCTGGCTACAGGCCCGGGTATTGTTATATATTTTTATTTGATTTATCAAATAAATTTACTATCATTTGGCACTTGCAATTTAAAGACAATAATTTCTTTTATTTGCAGGTGGATTACGACTTTCTTGCAGTTGATCCTGATGAACCTGATGATGAGGAGAACAAAGAGCTCGATCTTCGCGTTATTTACCGGGGCCTCAAGGACAACATGCAGAGTAAGGTTTGGTATAATAGGAATCAGCTCAAAAAAGATTGCTGTGACTACTGGCTAGCAACTACTGAGGTGATAAAGAGGCTCTCTTACAGTCTCCGTTCTTTAGCGGGATCGATTTAAAGATATGGCCTCTTATATGCCTCTATTGGATATCTTAACGCAGGCAGATTTGTAATTTAAATATAAGTCGGTGTTCGGTATATAATTTATTTTTTTATTGCTGAATTAGAAAACTAAATCTGATTGTGTTGCGCAGAAACAAGCCCAACAAAATAAGAAGAATCGAAAGTCGATGATGAGTGGTCGAGCTACCTACACAGATGGCTCGAAAAACATAACTCGTGTCACGGAGACGGCAGTAAATTATAACATATTTTTTTGATGTAATGCAAAACGAAAAGTCATATTATGTGTGTTTTTGGTGTACTGCAGAGAGCTCGGATCGTGGCAGAAGTTGGGACACCAAACGTGTTGCAGGAGTATCTATGTACCCACGCCACATACCCATGCCATATCGATAGATCCGACCATGGGCATGCTTACATATCCCGACGCTGCTACAAAGGATTATTACGTAAGTGTTAATATTTGTTTTAATTCGAATAAAATTTTGTTTTGATAAGTTCAAATTTAAATGATTTACTTATGTTTAAACACTTAAAATGGATGCAAGCACGGGTGGTGGAGCAAATGAGCTTATCAAAGGTTGATTTTAGCGAAGATATCAATCCGGCCATGCTGACCCGTACCCTCCACTCTGGCGGTTACATCTCCTACCACGCGAGCGACGTCTATAGAAGGAGATGGCCATATTGAAGTCCACCGTCGAGGAGTTGATACGTATGTTATTTCTGTTTGTGTATACGTATATCTTGATAGTTCTAATCTACGTAGCACGGATTTGAATACGGATACAAGTAGGATTCATAGATTTGCAAGAATCCGATATTGATATGAATGCAATAGATAAATAACACATTATTTCAATGCGCAAGACTTAATTTCTAAACTTAGAATTTCACAACAAGACATATAAACTAAATATAGTACACCGTTTCTTATTTTTTTATTACACAAATTTAAAAACTTTACAACTTCATTCTTCCATTTGTCCTGGTCATGTTTCTGGTATATCGTTGACGGCTCCATAGGCCACTCCTTCGGCAACGGCTTCGCAGGCCACTCCTCCAGGTTATGTTCCAGCTCCAGCATCAGTTCTGGAGCATTTGAGGCGCATGAGCTATAGCACGGACTGGATACACCAGATGCTTCAGATACTTGAAGATGGAGCATCTGGATCGAGACAGCAATGACTTTTTTTATATTCTTGAGATGTTTTTAAGATGTTTGTATTATATTTGTGGCATGTTGTACATTTTGGATATTGGTTGTTGTATATGACAATTATGATCATGATTTTCGAGTAATTTTGTATTGTGTTTGCTTATTTTGTGTTTTCACATTTCTGTATTTTGTTGTATGCTTATTTTGTGTTTTCACATTTCTGTATTTTGTTGTATAATATTCGTGGGATGTTATTGATATATGTTTTTGTATTTGAGTATATAATATTGTGTGTGATATATTATTGTGTTAAAAACGGACAAAAAACAGAAGGCGGTAATTTTGTATTGTGTTAGCACCGTAGGGACACAATTTTTCCCTATAGGTTCCACCGTAGGAGCAAAGTATCAGAAAAATATCGATAATGTATTCCTACGGTTTGCACCGTAGGAACAACGTTTGCCCATAACCTTAGGGATGAAGTATATGGGAAAAAACTGATACTATGTCCATACAGTAGAAACTGTAGGTGCTAAATGTAAATCCCCGTTTCCTTCAATGAGAATCTTTCCATACTTTCTCCAGGTCCCCGAATGTTATCCCATTTTTCCCGTATCATTATTTTGTGTGAAGGTTAGTGCGTAAGTTGTAGTATTTGTTTTCTAAACCAATTAAAATCAACCCAGCCCAAAAAAAAATAAATTAAACCACTAATCTCCACAGCCCAACAAAATTTAAATTTAAATTAAAACCAGACTTCTAAATAAATTAAGCAAAACTTAACCCCCGGCCCAACGTTCCCTTCCTCAGCCCAAAGGGAATTTAAAATAAATCAAAACATTAAATCCTAAATTCCCCGGCCCAGCCCATTCCTCTTATCCCAGCACCCGCGCAAAACCTAACCCGACCCGACCCGCTTTTAACCCCTCCCTCTTCCCCACTTCTAAACTTTTTCCCGCTCACTTCCTTCATCGTGAACCCACGTCCCCGAGCCTCCCCCTCGCGCCCACGTCACCCGTGCCGATTGCCCCACGTCCCCGCGACCTCGACCACGACTCCCTCGAGTTCCTCAACCTCAAACTCTTCGCTCACTCTCACTCTCCAACTCACTCTCTCTCTCTCTCTATCTCCCTACAGAAACCCACAGCACCCCTCGAGTCCCTGCACCGACGCCGACGCCGACGAAGAACCTCCTCCTCCATCATCGAACACCCTAGCCTCCATCAACAGAGCCCTCTCCTCATCTTCAACCGCCATCGCAGAACCCCATGCCAAGCTCCCCTGCGCATCCTCTCGGCCACTCCCTTGCACTCGACGCCGGCGAGCCCCCACTGCACCTGAACCACCGTCGACCTCTGCACCCTCTACATCTCCTCCACCTCCAAAATCCACACCCGAGCCCCACTGCTCTCTCTCTCTAAACCCACTACCATCATCTCTACCCCCACTGTGCACATTGCCGGAGGGACACCGCCGACCATCGTCGATCCCAGCACATCCCCGGAGATCTACAGAGCATCCCCCTCCGCTTCCAGCGAACACGAGCCACCTCCGGACAACTCCGACGACGAAACCGAAACGCGAGCCGAAGCCGCGAACCCTAGCCGCGCCGTTCGTCGCGCGATCATGCCGTTGCCGCTGCCGTGTGTCGCCAAAACGTCTCCAGACAAATACCCCACTTGCTACATGCTAAATTAATTCCGTTACAAATCAAAACCGTATTAATTCCATATTTGCGATTCATGAAAACTTATATGACATAACTGTTCGATACAAGATCCCAATGAAAACCTTCATTTAATTTGACGGAACTCGATTGCATATTCTGTCCCGTCTGGCAATGAACCTTGTGTAGTTATTTCACTGAAAAATACAACTGTTAATGGCTTAAACGAACACCTCCAATTACACCCGTAAAAACTGGGAATTTCCCGCACCTGAAATTTGTTAAAATCACAATTAAATGTGTACATATTGAAATGATGCGTTCGAGGGCTCAAATCGAAGCCGACTCGACGACCTGTAACCCTATGCAAGTTCTTAATTGTTTCTGTACTGAGACTATGACGATAATTGGTTCGGAGAGCGGCTCTGGTTATTGTTTTCTGTCCCGTAATGTTTACTATCTTGCTTCCTGAACTCGTATGTTCTGGAACCCTACATTTTATTGAATATGAATCTGTTAGCTAAATAACGCAAGTGATTTCACCCCCAGTCCAGAGCAACTCTGGTTATTGTTTTCTGTCCCGTAATGTTTACTACCTTGCTTCCTGAACTCGTATGTTATGGAACCCTACATTTTATTGAATATGAATCTGTTAGCTAAATAACGCAAGTGATTTCACCCCCTTTTATCGTCGTTTACTATTTAAACTGCAATTTAAAAGAACAAGGCGTATAACAGTCCCTAACAGAAACAGAATTGATACACTAGTGTTGAACAATGCATAATTTCTGACGTAGAGACGCGATTGAGAATTCGTCTGTTACGTTGGAAACTCTATTAAAAACCCTAGATTTCATTCAACTGTAGCGTCGCTAAATTCTGATCCCAACTGGGTGAAATTTGTGCCGTGAAACGGACGTTCGGTTCAGAAACTGAATTTCCTGCAGCGAGCTCTTAAATTGAAACGGTTGTAACTTGAATACCAGAAACCCGATTGTACTGAAACAAATTTTGATGAACTGCTGACAGAGTGTACTTGTTATCGTATTTGTATCGTTTCGCTGAATTCTGAACATATGAATTACTGCAATTTCTGTAAGCTCATGACTTGCATATTGGTTCATATTACACATGACTTGTTAACGGCATAAATACACGTACCTTACCCAATTGTCATATACATAGTGTTAGTGCGCGTTAGTATTCAGTAGGCATTGCATTATCGTGCGTGAATGATATTGGTTTAGGAGTGTCAAGTACACCAATGGAAAGTGAATGATTCGTGACAGTGATTAATACGGTGAACAGTGACAAAACCGTACTATTGGTATACTTGTACATGACTAAATCATAATCATCGATAGTGTAAACCTGGAAAAAAAGGGGAAATCGAAGTGGAAAGAGTATCGTATTTAGCAGGACCGTGTTTTAGAGGATGATCATTCGAACAGTGATTCTATATATATTAGGTAGGATCTAACGATCCGGCTGACAGGGTTATGTCCCGGGCGTGTGGGCCGTTGTCTCGGGTATGTACGAGACTCCTGTTAAACATGATCCTCCTTTCCACTATACGATTTCAAACATGACTTAGAGACTGATAGAGACACAGATCATACTTTGCATCATTTCCACTATACGATTTCACTGTTATTATCGTACTTGCATGTTTCATATCATTAATATAAAAATTGCTATTACGTCGCTCTGACGACCTGAGTATGCATACTCAGACTTCGAGGAAGAACCAGCGCAGGAGTCGGATTTACCTTTCGAGCTGACGGAGATCTAGTCTGGAGTACCTTTTTCTTCGTTTCTGTTTTCCCTAGAGATCTTGTATTCGAACTCGGTTAGTAGTTCTTTCCTGTTTATTTGTGAATTGTGAACAATGAAAATTCGATGTAATAATTTAGTGATGTATTTCCTTTACTGCTGTGCTTTGTTTACTGATTACCATGTAATGCTAGAAGCCGAAGTGTGACTACGGCGGGATTATTCCTTGACCGTAGGAGCATGACTGGGCTAGCCATCCCTCGTTTTCCGTATTTTGGAAAGCGGGACGTGACACTAAATTTGCCCGATGTTAAAATAATTACTTCTAAAAAAATGTATAATATGATGCCTCTTCGTTGGAAACCGGTGAGACGATGACCTCTACGGGTTTCGCCGTATGGGCAAATTTATAATTGTAGGAGCATATAATTGCACCTGCAATTTTTGCTCCCTACGGTGGACACCGTAAGCCCCCTACCCCCTACGGTTCCAAGCCATATTCTCAATAGTGTCCATCAGGTACACATTTCATTTGGCATTGTTCATGTATCTTTTATCATTTTATTTCCCTTTAACAAAAATTTAATGTCTTCCACTGGTGAAATAACTCTAGAATTTAAAATCACAGAGAAAACTGTACATTGGTAATGTGACCTCTTCAGGTCGGGTTTCGCCGTACGAGCAAATTTATTGGAAATTGGAAATGGGACCTCTTCGGGTTTCACCGTGGGGGCGTGTATTTGCACTGCAACTTTTGCTCCTAATTTCATTAAACATTGTTCCAGAATTTTTTATCATTTTATTTCCCTAAGACTACAGTTTAATGTCGTCCAACGGCGAAATAACTTCAGAATTTAAAATTACAAAGAACACAATTGTACAAAAAGAGGCAAAATGCATGTCTCAAAATAGAAAAACAACAGAAGTACACAAGAACACAAGGACAGATTCTATCTATATAGGTAAAATTTAGAGTGGTTCTCTGCATCTTTTTGTGAGCAAGCGCGCAATTTACAGTCAAAATTAAGGTAAGTAAATTTTGATGGATAATAAAGCAATTATGCAATCTCAGCATAACTTGTAGAATCCTCATTTAATGGTGTATCCCACCTTAAATAGTGTGATAAAAGCACGGTTAAGATTTAAAAAGAAAAATAAAATATCCTTAAATATAGTATTTGATTTTTTCTTTCGGACTAGATCATACACACCATGAACGGTTGTATTACACCATGAATGGCGGACTGAAACATGAAATGTTAAATTTAGATGACCCCTGCCCACATGCAAGAAGATGGAGACCACATAGCTTAAAAACATGAATTAAACACAGAAGAAATCTGAGACCACACATATCTCATTAAAAGAAGCAAGAAAGAGAAGGTAGAAGATCTCTCTCATCATTATGTCCCCTCTCACCCAAAAAAACCATAGAAATAACAATATGGACTAATAAAAAACTAGTATGCAAGGGATTGCATGGTGTAAGACAGGTCCTTAGATAGATTTGGGATTTGTGTATGGAAAACCATATAAGGATTTGCAAGTGGCTTGCACCATACAAGACCTTGCATAAAAGTTTTATTGTGATATCTCTCGCTCTGTCTACGGCTGTCTTTTCCAAGGTTGAGGATTTAATGAGAAACCCATCATGAGATGTCAAAGGTTGAGATTACACTAACATGCATCATTCCAAACCCAAAAAGTTTATAATTTCAAGAAAAAGAAAAGATGGTAGTTTAATGAGAAAAGAAAGATCTGACCGGTACAAAGAGATGAAGGGTGTCTAATCTCTCAATTTGCTTCATGGCTCATCATCTCCTGTTGCCCCCTCGATCATGGTGATGATGATGCTGATATCTGAAGCTGAGCTGCTAGCTGTTCTGAAATCCCCCCACTCCCAGTCTCATCATCACTGCCGCCATTACCATCTTTCTCATCCTCATCATGGACGGCACAGATCTTGATGCATTGCATGCACATGGGCATCGGCTCCGTCAACATCTTCCCGTCTCTCGGCGGCTCGAACACAGCCGGCATGTACTCTTCGTTGTCGCATGCCAGCTTCGAGTTCTTGAAATGCTCCTTCAATGCCTCCAGACCCTACATTTAAAATCACAATTTATTTTCAATTAGCACTAACACTTTTGCTAATTTTAAACCTGCAAATTGTTGATAAATATAAACCTGCAAGCGAGCGTAGGTGACTTGGCAAATCTTGCGAGAGTTGAACACCTCCCACGGCTGCATGTGAAAAGCCTTGTGAAGCCTGATCGTCGCCTCTGGCGAAGTTAGGTTCACAAATCCATACCCTACATTGCACTTGTTGCTGCATTTACATAAAATCAACAAAATCTCTCAAAAAGGTGGCCAAATTTTTTTGGTATTATTTTATGTAGACACCTATATGTTTGTTTTTTTAATTTCTGTGGCCTGATGATGAAAAGAAAAAAGCTGCTGCTTTTTTTTTTTTGCCGTTTGGGTTGGTGATGGGAAAAGGATCAAAAAAGGTGAGAGCTAGATGCAAAACCAAAACAAACAAACTCACTCAAAAAAGACACTACAGTTAATAACTATATATTTATACTACAACTCCATTGTCTTTCTGCTATAAGCTTTGAAAGGGTCTCTTCAAACTTACTCGAAATAATCAAAAAATGCAATGCAACATCTTGTTAGCTTTATCCCATACGTCTTCACCCACTCTCTCTCTCTCTCTCTCTCTCAGTTACCTTCTTGTGATAAAATTAGGGTTTTTGAAGGGTGTTTCTTTTCACCTGCTCCTTTGTTTTATATGCAATCTTAGAGTCAGCAGCAGCATCAACAACCAAAGAGGGGAGTAGAAAGGAAAGAGATCACACGTCCTTATTTGCCAGCCATTTCCTTCATTACCATTTGGGCTCATGAAGTTGATGGTGCTGCTGCAGCTAGCGTACGGACAAAACAGAAGCAATACACATATAGCTTTGTTTAATTTTTCAAAAAATAAGACCTTTCATTGATTCTTGATCCCTTCTCTTTTCCATTTTTGGGTCTCATTCTGAACTTTGCCAGTGTGTGTCATCTAGTAGTAGTTGTTTAAACTATCAAAGACTAACGATTTTAATGCAATGCAAATCTTACTTGAAATCAATGGGTAGATAAACAAAGTCATAAGCTGAGAGGGGCTCGTCTCCTCCATCACCTATGATCTTCTCGTTGCTGTGGATGCAGTAGTTATCAAGCATGTTCAACAGCAGCTTCTGACTGCGCGCGTGAAATTTACAATAACTATCACACCCCCACGTACAGTTTTCGCTATGACTTTTAAGGTATGGTTTACGCCGTTAATTATATATATAAAAACAAACATACATGATAATATCATGCACATGCGTTCATACCTGAACTTGTTTGGGATGTTTTTTATCATGACCGTGGTGCGAGACTTGTGACATGAGGATGCCGCCGATGACGACGACCCTACTGATTCCCTGCCATCGAATTCCCCGGTTTCTTTGAACTCATACCTCGACACATCCAGCATTATATTACCAACACCTCCAACACCGTTTCTTCCATGATTCTTCCAACTCTTTCTGCTCATTAATTGGTGCCGCCGCCGCTGTTGTTTTGATTCCGATGATGACCACGACGATGGATAACTGCTCCTGCTGCTATTATACCTGCTCCCTCTGTTTCTTTTTCCACTACCACTGCTTTGATTGGCATTTCTATTTCTGGAAACATTGCTGATTCTAGCATCACTCATCACAATTTTCACCCCTCCCCGCTCGCTGCTGCTGCTTGCCTGCCAATTTGACTGAGCGAGCCTCGGCGGCAGCGGAAACGAATTCTGATGCGCAAACCTCTTGTGATAATGGCTGATATCAATTTAAACATGAAATCATGTAAATATTTACATTTTGAGCAATTGAATTTTATAAGGGGGATAATAATAATAATAATAATAATAAACCTTCGGGTATGTTCATGGAATAGCCTGTTGAATTCGACGAAGATGCGACAGCTGCCATTGATCTCTTTGCCGTTGAGCTCGTTGAGAGCTCTTGCGGCGTCTCTCACGTGGAAAAACTCGACGAATTTGTGCTGCGGATTGGTTGGAGATTCCCTCACCTCCGTCACCGGACCTGCTCGATTAAAAATAGAAATAAATTTCAGATCAGAAAAACAAGAAACCAACTATATTTAGTAAAAAATTAAATAAATATATATATATTTTTTTAAATGAATAAAATAATATAAAAATACCAAAGACTTGGAAAATATCTCTAACGGCGTCAACGGACACGGCCGGATCGGAGACAGCGACGAAAAGCGAGCCTTGATTCATCGCGTCCAAACCCTGGGCCGCGAACTGGGCCCACACGGCCTGCCCTTCGATGCGCCCGTGCTGCTGCTGCTGCTGCTGCTCCGGCGGCGGAGCAGGAGGATGGAGGAAGCCGTAGGAGTGGTGGCCGAGGCGGCTCTGCTGGCGCACGTGCTGATCGCGGACGTCGGCGACGGCTATGTGGGCGGTGCGGAGGTCGTAGAAGTGGACGGTGACGGTGGCCTGGGAGGGGAGCAGGGAGAGGTCGACGGCGGGGACGCCGCCGAAGGACATCATGGATTGGACGATGAGGGGCTCCGTCAGGTGAGGGGGGACCATGCTCAGGACCACCTCGCGTGCGGCTGCGTCGGCGTCGTTGGCGGCGGCCTGAGGTGGATAGACGTAATGGTAAGGGAGCTGAGGAGGAGGAGGAGGATGGCAGGGGTAATAAATTTGGAGAAATGGGAGGGCAAATTGGGAAGAAGGGTGGAACTCGAGGGCTGAGGGATCGAGAGAAGCCATTATTAGGCTCTCTTGGTCTTCCATTGATGAATTTGTTTCTTTCTTTTTTTGAGGAGGAAGAAGAAGTTGATGATGATGAAGGGGAAGGGGAAGGGGAAGGGGCCGGGGCTGATTGTGATTGTGATTGTAATAATTACAGTGTATTTTGAGGGAATTGTGAAGTGAGGGGGGTTTTAATTGGTTTAATTGTCGATCGAGGCGGCATGCCGCCGTTCGATTTATGTGTTGTTAAATTAATAAGGGGAGTTGATGGGACCCACAGAGGGGAGAGAGAGAGAGAGGCAGCGCTCGATCGATCGAGAGGGTGTTGATAATCATCATAACTTTGATCCCTCGTAACAACCATCATCTTCTGCCTATAAAACTCTGAATCACGGCACACCCATTTTGTAGTGCCGGCCTTTTACATTCAAAAATCTCTAACCCAACAGCACTCATCTCTTATATTTATTTATTTTTCCATCTCGTTCCTCCTACGATATTGAATCCTACCTTTCTGATTTCCCATCGATTTAATAGTCCATGAATCTTTGTAGCCTCGGAGTATGTTTTTTCATTATCATTTGCTTTCAACAGCTTTCAAAATTCAACAATTATACACACACACAGAGAGAGAGAGAGAGCATAATGGAGGAAATAGGCCATAGGAGGGAATTTCCTGCTATGACGTCGAAAAAATACGTCCTCTATCGTGTTTTCTGACGATCGGCGTCCACCATCTTCATCATTATCATCTAATATATGGGTACACCGGATTTCATGTGATTCTACAACTTTTTCACCGTTGAATTAGTGTGTTCAAAATTAACGGTTTACCAACAAAAGAACTTTTTACATTGCTAAATCAACGGTGAAAAGGTTGTAGAATCACATGAAATTTAGTGGGTTCATAATTAACGGTTTACCGACAATAGAACTTTTTACATTGCTAAATCAACGGTGAAAAGGTTGCAGAATCACATGAAATTTGGTGTACCTACATCTTAGATGATAACGATGAAGATAGTGGGTGCCGATCGTCGGAAAAAATGAGAAAAGGTGTATTTTTTCGACGCGATAGGAGGAAATTCCCTCCTCCTATGGTCTCTTTCCTCCATTATTCTCTCTCTCTCTCTTCACATGTATAACACACGCTTTGATTACACAAGTTGAAAGCATCCTGCTTTGAAATAATTAAGTTAAAAGAAAGAGGATCAATGGAAACTAAGCTTCTTCGTTTTTCCAGCACTGGTGTGGTCCGAAATTTTCCTTTACAAAATGATTTGTGTTAGAGATTTATTCCAAAATGGAGTTTTCTGAACGGATGAGACTTGATTACAATAACTTAAAATTTTAATGGGGGTCAAAAAACGGGTAGATTTGTAAAGGGTCGGTTCCATAATATAGATATTCTGCTTGGTTAACCGTGTAAAATCCTTATATATGTCTCATCCATCCCTCATCTTTATTAACATTCATGTCATTTTTCCACTACCAAGTTATATGGAGATGGAATTCATAATACTAGAATGACTTTAATACCAATATATAAAGTTAATAATTCTGTAATCAAGTAAATGAGCTTGACCTTTAATTTACATATTCAAAAATAATAAAACTAATACTTCGAACTAATAACGAATAAAACAACTGCGTTGAAACATTTACAATCTGTAAATAGATAATTTACAAAGGATAATCTCCGATACATATAAAAAGGATTAATGTATACTTGCCAACTGCCGCTCTTTTTTTTAGCAATATGAAGATGTACTACTTGCCACTTCGGCATAAAACGAGATAAAACTCCAAATGCAAAAGATAAATCCAAATGAATCTACATGTACGGTATGAGAAAAAAGGATGCTAATAAATTTGCTTAGTGAACCTCATAAATTGTTTATAAACGAGGAGATGTATTATTCTTTATAAATGTTTACCATCATATATCTAATACATGGAGGAGTTTAAAAGAAAATCTTTATTTAAAAAGGGCATCTTTTGCCTAAAAGACTAAATTACTATTTTTGATATTACCTAAATTGCTCTTGGCTAAGGGCAATACATGACGGTCTTTGATTTTTCCCTTTTTGTGTAGGTTTTGGTTTTAGGGTCTTCTCATTTTGGGACTAAAATACCGTGAAGTAATTTTATTATATTAAAACACCTATAACTATGGCTTTCAAAAAATATTTTTCACTAAATTATCCTTAAAAGTTTCACTTAAGGTATATTACTGAAATAACAAAACCTTAAGGTGTTTTCGTGAAAATTCATTAGTTAAAGGTATCTTAGTGTAATTTATTCTTTTTAATTATATTATGCTTGATTTCAGCACTTAAACAGCCCGTCTTTAAGTTCTTAATCTTTTTCATCTTAATTTCTGTAAGAATGATCTTACATTATCCTTCGTAATACACCAATTAAGAATGAAAGAGTGGTAAGTGTGACAAAAAAAAAAGGTTCAAGTGATTCACTTTAGTAAAATGGAATGTATAACTTATAATAAACATTATTGCATATTGTGTGGATATATAAAGGTTCAACCCAAACGCTTACTTAATTGAAAGTATTAAAATTTCTGTAGCTATTCCCCCATCAAATTTATAGATTTTAATACTTATTTTGTAATTTATTCTTAATAACTCTTAATTAGAAAATAAACTTAATATAGCTTTAGTAGCTAATTCCAAACAACTCATTTGATGTATAAAATAGTTGTTCTATCAAACCTTTGGTATATGAGCAAGAAGCAATCTTTCATATATACATGTTGTTTTGCTTTTGTATTACAGGGATCTTGGATGCTTTTAGATATATAGACTCTATTTTTTTTCATGTTATGATTAGTAGAAGAAATATAAAAAATTTCAACGTGGTTTTATTTATTTGAGATTTTAGAAAATTCTAAGATGTTTATTGCAATAGCTGCCTACAAGAGTCAATTAAGACAGGCAAAAAAATAAAAATAAATAAGAGCTATTTTCAGAAAATAAGCGCTCTCTCTCCCCCCCTCCATGCAATATACCATGGATCATTCTTCATATTCTGCCTTGAATAATTTATTTAAAGCAGGAGAATGATTTACTGGATCTAGTACAATTTATTTAAAGCAGGAGAATGATTTACTGGATCTAGTACAATTTAGGGATATTTACCAAAAACCTTCATACGGTTTGATCCTTTTATGTCAAACAATCCTGTGGATTTTTCTCTAATGAAAAACCACCTTCAATTATAAAATATTAGCGGAAAACCATCTTGTATGGTGGTTTCTTACTAAAACCATCAAACTATTTGGTGGTTTTTCGCTAAAACTATCATATTACAGGATGATTTTTAGTAACTATCTCAATTTGGCGTAATTAAAAATAAGGGATAGATATGTCATTTATGATATATACTTAACAGCATTATGGTTTTTCGTTAATAGTGCATACTTCATGGCATTTTTTCTCATCAAAGAAAAAAACTATAAGGACGTTTTTTTGCCTTTCTGGTAAATATCCCTGTAATTTAACTTGATACATATGTAATTTTTGAATTTATTTTTCACAATTTCACCAATTTCTCATGCCTAGATGCTACCCTTCTAATTGCAGTAAAAAGGAAAAGGTCAAAAGGTAAAGAAAAAAAAGTATAAACTGCGATCACAGTAGTCAAAGGCTGACTTGGGGCCTACAAGGCATCATGGAAAAGTCCTCACAGGTCAGACCCCAAGTAATCATGTTGTAGGGCTTCTTACTACAATTATAAAAAAAGTAAAAATTCCTCTCGTTTTGTATTAATTTCACTAAACCCTAAACTTTAACATTTTGTCATCATAGAATCTGGACTTTTAATTGCCATCAATTTGCCGAGGGCTGTTTGGCTCGTGGAATCCAAACGACTGTATATTAGATTTTTATTCGCCGATTTAGCTCCGCCGTGTATATCTCAAGATTTGTTAACATAAAGAAACCAAAAAAACACTACTTAATAGAAAAATAAATGCATGAAATCCCTGAGGTTTTTAGGAAACCAGATGGATATGTATAGCAGGGATTATTAAATTTAAAACGGAGGATTACTAGGTAACAACCTGCAAAGTTCTCTTGACCGATGATCTTCTACCCAAATTCAAGATGGTGATTTCTCCTCCAATAATCCCTGCAAGAAAAACGAAAAAGAATCCACCATGAGAAAGCTAGGGTTTTGGGTTCAGGAGGGTGGTTATGGTTTTTGAAGGAAAGAGATATATTATTGATGTGAGCTACGGTTCAACTTTTCATATATATATATAAAAAACAGATAACTTGATCCATAATTGGAGAAAACAACTTCCATATTCTAAACGTAAATGAAAATGGATGATTCCGCCCAAACATGATCAGAATTTGAATTTCCATTCCACGCAAACAAATGATGGAATGGCAATTTCAAAAGATAGGAACCATATTGTTTGGATGAATTATAGTAAAGATGTCTCTCCTGCGTTCCCTTTTTTTCTGAATTTTTTTTGGGAAACAAACAACCTCTAAATACAAATATGATAAACCCAAAAAATCCAGCTCTCATTGAAGCATTATGGCGAACTAGTAATAAAGTCCCACAGATACCATTTTAACTGAAAAAGAAGATGGCTTGAATATCAATGCCTAGATGTATGGACGGAGAGGAGAGGGGGAGAGAGGATTTTAAAATTTGAATTAAAATATAGTCGATTACAATATTTAATTGGGTTGATGATATGTATGGCTTCGTTACGTAGCAGGAATATACACACACACACACACTTGTCTCGTCTCTTTATTTTTCAATAAAATGGAGGGACCATCAATTAGCTATATGTTTGGAGCTTGCATTATAATAGTAGACAAGTCCTAGTTAGGATAACAATCCGATTGCTTCAAGAAGCTTCAACCATGGATCCCCAAAGAAAAATGTATCTAACATGGGAAAAACATCAAGATTAACAATGTGAACATAACAAGTCTAAGAATCAATGTACGTAGCACCCTTGACATATGGCAATTTCTCCAAAGCGGGAGGGGAGGAAACAAGAGATTATGGAGGCTTCTATTAACTATAGTCCCCATGTATATTATATGTACCTTGTTCTTAATCAATAATTTCCTAACCTTTTTAAACATTACTAGATTAACCCTCAGCAACTTAAAAATGTAGTTGCAGCACGTCTCATGGGATATATAAAACTGACATCTTGTTCCCTAACAAAATCTCCCTCTCTCTCTCTCTCTCTCTCCCTCTCCCCAACATTTTCTAGCCTTTTAGAGACATTCCATCTCTGTGCGTGTGTTTCTTTTTAGATGGTGGGACTAAAAAGCTAGTTCAACCCCAAAACCTTTTTTTGCTGCTTTTCATGATGCTTACATGCTTGCTTGCTTCATATATATCTATGTAAAATTTTGCTCAATGTAGCAACTCAATGCAAGGAGCACAAGCAAGACCTCCATCTTTTATATCTTTTTTGCTTTTCTAAGGGAGCTTTTGTCATTCAATAGGGCCCTCACTTGTTGTCATTGCATAACCCCTTTCTCATCATTGTTGCTTTGGACTAATGCACGTGGAGCCTACATGGCTTTTCACTTGGTATATATTTGCTTGTCATGTTGCAATATGCTTTTGATTCACATTTCTTGATGGGATATTTGAGTAGGCAATCTTTGAGACAACTCAAGCGGTAGAAGTTGTGTTTCGACTTATGATGTTGGGGACCATATTAGATATATATTTTGCAAAGTTTTATGTTTCGATATTTTGACTAGTAACGTGGGACATGCATGCATCAACTTGGTGTGGGTTCAACATGAATTTTTCCATGAAATGCATAGTTGAGTATCTAAGGTGACCAGGAGTTTTAGGGACCCTTGGGTAGCAGCGGTCCGGGTCAAAATATCAACATAAATATTTTTAATGGTTGAATGCATGAATGCATATCTAATAGGCCTTGGACCACCATTGCCTAGGCTATAGCCGGGGGTCCAAAATCTAGCCCAAAATTGTTGACGATATTCAAGTCGTGAAGTAAATTCGTAGACCAATGTGTTTTTCACAAGGTTTAACTAATTTGAAAAGTGGCCACAAATTAATGTTTTTCATGAAAATTCTTGGATACCCTAGGTGTGTGTGCTTGTGTGTTGTGTGCTTGGTGAGACAGACCTGTACGTTCCCCAAAAAAAAACCGAGTTAGATCAAGATGAAAGGATCAACTACTTAAAATATATATATATAAAAATTAAAATGTCCACACCCTATTTAATCATTGTTGTATTTTGACATGACCATGGAAGTATTGGAAAAAGCTTACTTCCGGTACTCCCAAGATAAACTCTTGAAAACTATTTCAAACCTATTCCTGGCACTTCCGGTCCTTCAAACATGCCATGCTAGAGTTTGGAAACATATGAAATCTTGTTGTCTTGAATATTTGGTTGATTTTGTATCTAAAATTGTGACATCTTTGTTACATCTCTCATTTTCTAAAAATGCTTTAACTTGATGGTTAACGATTTTTTCAGGCCGGTTTTTCGAAAATGGAGAACGAATTGGTCTTTCGAAAATGGAGAACGGATTGGTCTGTGTCAGCCTTCCATTTATTTATTTTTTTATCAAACAAACTTTCATTTATTTTTTAAAACTAATCTGAAATATTCAAATTTCTCTTCATATTTTCCGAATAAAAGGGAAATCTACCAAACTTTGCCCTTGTTGAATTTGCCTAGATCCCTATTAATAGCTAGCCCCTACCACAATTCTCCTAAAAAAAACAAAAAAAACAAAAACAAAATGACAACCAACCATTCATAACTGTAATAACTAACCTCAACCCATATAAATACTCCCCCTCCCCTAACTTTATCCTCATCCCCCTCTTTCCTCCTCAATAATCCTAATAAAACCCTAACCCTAATAACAACCATCAACCCCTAGCCCCCCAAAAAATGAATAAAATGGCCAGCCGTCTCGCCGTCGCAGCCTTCATCCTCTTCCTCGCCGTCTCCGCCTCCGCCGCCAAAGCCCCCGCCGCCGCACCCGCCCACTCCCCATCAAAATCCTTCTCCGCGGCTGCTCCCTCGCCTTCCAAATCCTCGCCCACCCCTGTCGCCGCCCCCGTTGCCGCCCAGACCCCCGACGCCTCTGCGCCCTCACCCGGGACCGATGCCGCATCCGACCAGGGCCTCGCACCCGTCTCTGATGCTGCCTCTCCCGGGCCCGTAAGCACCAGGCCCGTTGCTGACGCTGCATCGGCACCGGAGGCTCCGCTCAGCAGCGCGTCGGCTATGGGTGCTGGGGCCGCCGCCGCCTCTGTGGCTGCTGCCATTGCTGGATATTATTTGCTCTAAAACACAATTTGATGGTTGTGCATGCGCGTTAGGGGGGTGCAGCATATCTCGCGCGTGCATGGTAGCTGATTTATTTGTCGTGCGTGTCATTTGTTTTGTATGACTCCTTAGGGGGGGATCATTCACTTTTTAATATTTATGCTGTGATGCAAATGTATCTTTGATTTGCAATTTGAAATGAGAATTTATTTTATTTGTCCTGGGCCCCGTGCGGTTCGGGTTTTGGCAAAAATATTTGCAGACCGACTAAACCGATTAATTTTCACAAAAATTCACTAAAAAAACAACTTAATATTAATCACAATAAACTTGTTTGCCCTAAAATGGAAGCAACACTAAAATAATGATGGATTATACCGGAAAATACTATAGGAAATTAGGAGTAAATTAGAGTGACATGTTTCATCAAGAAACAGAATCGGTATTTGTTAGCTAACCAACATGTATTATTTTATAAACACTAAACAGGATAATTCTTAGCATTAGCAGTCTTATTAAATAAGCGGGCTTAGCATTTTCAAGACTAGCAAAGTATATTTGGGTTGGGCTTTAAATAAAACGAGATAAAAAAAAAACCAAACAGATAAATTGATTCTGAGCAAAAGCCAGTGTATCGACAATGTATCTTCAAATAGCATGCAGAAGTCCTATAATAATTTTATAAGAATCGTCATCAAGATGAGAATATATGACCGGGTTCAGATATTTCAAGATCACTATCATTAGGTGCCACGCCTTGCTCCCAAAAATAATAGGGTTGATAAAAATATTAAAATAATAGGGTTGCGGGGACGTGATGAGACCCACGACGTATCTATATAAAGAAGCACACCTTCCTGATATAGATACGGTAAGCGTGTGTGTGTGCATACAGTAATTATATCACAAGAATTTATAACAATATTTATTAAACAAGAAATCAAGATTCACAACAAAGTAACAAGTTTCATGCGATGCAAAAAAAAAAGAGCTTTCAAACACGAGGCAATAAGATACAGATCGTAAAGCGATATCAAAAGGAGACACTAATACTCTGGAAATGGCTCGAAGTGTGAAAGGTCTTGGGTTGATACATTCTCCTCACTGAGCACTGTTTCGTCCCCTTCTAAAATAGTTTTTGACAAACACTTCGAGAAAAAAAAAAAAGAAAACATAGGAAATGCCCGTCAGCGAACTAAATCTCGGTAAGTCTCTCAAAAATCAAATAAAGGTAATGAGAATATGATATTGATAAAACAAATCAACTCGGTAAATAATAAGGAAAAATAATGTTAGCTCATGTAAAAGATATCGACTTATATATTTTTAAAATCATATTTTATCTTGTACGAATCAAAACAAGAATAGGGTATGCAATATCGTGAATATTCTGTTTGTCGTGTCGAAACATCATATGGGGATTCTAGAGGTGGCCCCGTGAATTCAACAGGTAGCCCCCGCCCTCATAACTGTGGCACTTATTTCTGCATACAATAGCATTTACCAGTTTCTCGATATTTACGTCTTTATTCCTTTTCCAACTCTCCATCATCCCATGTGAAAAACGGTTTACTACATGAATTATGAATTTTCTATAAACAAGAGCGGCAGATTTCATTAAAAAAAAATAAGGGGTAAAGTCTAATTATTCCAGCCTATACAATGAGAATTCATTAGAGGGAAGGGGACAAATGCAAGCTTCATTAAAATGGAAAGGGCTGAAGACAATTTTCCATAAGAAATGTGGTTACAACTCATGAGAGCATAAGGGGCATTAAGGAAAATTCAAGAGGCAATTTAGAAAACTTCAAGCTTGGAAGCTTGAAGTAGAGCTTATATATATAATAATAACAACGACGACTAGCAAGTGCCCCAGGCTATGCACGGGCACGGAAAGTTGTCATAAAATATGCTATTATATAGATGTCCAGAATCGTAACTAAATGTTATTGTAGGCCGATATTTCACGCTTGACCTAAATTCTCTGAAAATGTATTAAAAAATCTTTATTGTCTCTCAAAATAATTCCATCGTGGAAATCATCAAAATAATGTTTTTCACTGACATTAATTATCAACATAACAAAAACGATGATCTTTTATAATAATGATCCAATATCCAATTAAATGTATATTGAAGATTTCAGAACCATGGCTTTTCTAATTTAGTTTCAAATGATTCTTCAAATTTGCATGAAAAGTACTTTAAACCAATTTAATCATGGCTTGATTGCATCAAAAAGCATGAAAAACTCAAAAATTATTTCAAATAAAATAACAAATATGACCCCTTATTATTTTATTTCTCTAATTTTAAAATTAACCCTTGTATGAAGCTGAAATTGGAGTTAAGAAGCTTTTAGTAATTTATACATATAATAGATGCTTGAGTCCTAAAAAATTAAAATTTCAAACAAATTTAAGAAACATATAAAATAGTTGTAAAAGTGTATATATATATATATGTGTGTGTATGTATTAGAAAGATGTTTTTAAAAAGAAAATATCCATATCATTTATAAACAATTGGGTGAGAGACTCATTTATTTATTCTTCTCTTATCTTTGTCCAAAAGCCATGGCCTAGTTGTCTATGTCTACATAATGAATAATTATGACTTGAACATAATTTTTCAAATCAAGTGAAGGTTTAATGTTAAAAGGTTTTGAGGGAAGGAGTGAAAATTAATTTTCCACCGAACTCCAAGCTAAATAGACACCGAACTTCAAGGTAAATAGATGATTAGCTAGCTAAGGTTTAATGTTTTGAATTTTGAGAGAAGGGGCCAAAGATAATTTTTCAACTGATAAAAGACAAAAAGGAAAAAAACTTGGAGCTAAAAAAGCAAGGTTTAATGCTAATGCGATTTATAGAGAAGGGGCAAAAAATAATTTTTAGGAAAAAAAATGCTTCGAGAGGGAATCTTTTCTCATTTTAATATCATATATAAGAAAGATAATCTTGATTTCTAGGAGTTTTAGTTTTAAAGGCGAGGGTTGCTTGATCCGTAGCAAACATCAGCTATCTACCTCCGTGGACACAAATCGGAGTACCGAGTGTAGAGTGTTTTTTAAACCCTCCCGTTGAGACAGGAATGTGCTCGTTTGTCAGGTCAGTACAGATCCCCCTGCCTAAGATAAGCTGGGATGTATTGATCATGCGATCTTAATTTTCGGCAGCCGCGGACTAAACTGCCGTTAATTACCATTTGCTCCGAAACCAGAGAATCTCTGAATAACGAGTCATACGAATCATGAGAACTCGTTTGTATGTAAATACGTAGTTCATCTCCTTTTTATTTTTATTCATTTATTCATAAGTTATTTTATTATATATATATATAATATACTTGCAGTGACAATGGCTGCTAAGATTTTAATGGTGGTAGTGCATGAAAGGGCGAAGATGACTTATGTTGCAAAATCCACATTTATTCAAGCTAGGCCAAAGCCCATGAATGAAGAGGGGCCCAAGTGAAGCCTCCGAATTCATCAACTGTTGATGTGCATTCTTGAAGGCCACATGGATTTAATAATAATGCGAAGTGGGTATGGGAGCCTCCCTCCCATCATGGGAGGCTCCAAGGAAGCAGCGGCCTCCCCGCGCCGGAGGCTCCAAGTGAATTTTTCTTTGTTTTATTTCAAGTTTTATTTCAAGTTTCATGAACAGATCTCGACAAATTTTTGGCTGCATGACGTCAAAATTTTCGATTTTATCATAACACACGGTGAAATACGAAAAATTTCGTACCTACCAAAAAATAAATGCGGACCGAAATCCATATTCCAGATTTACAGAAAAGGGAAATACGGATCGAAATCCACATTCTCAAGACACCGAAGAGAAATACGGATCGAAATCCGCATTCCCGAGGGTTTCCTTTTACATTTATTCATAATAATAAAAGAAAAGTATATTAAATTTATTTATTGCAAAAATCCTTTTATTCTCTTAGCATGTGGCCGGCTCTCCTAGGGTTTGAACTTGACTCGGGCTTGGGCCTATTTGCCCGGATGTTGACTTTCTAACTTTGGTTTTTTGAGTAAAAGGATGTAAATTTTGACCCGAACACTGAGATAATAATCGAGTTGTTTGATTGTTAGATATGCTAGGGGTAAACCATCACACGGTGCGTGTGATTTTTAGAAAATCATATTAAATTTCACCAAATATTGATCTTAGCATTTTATAGATGAATATCATAGAAACTAAATACAAAAAACTTTCTTGAATGCAAAAATATACAAAATCATTGGTTCTTTTTTTTTTTTATTGTACGTTTTATATTTTTGTAGCTTTGAATCCATAATGATAAAAATGTGGTATTTATTTGCAAAATTTTTTAAACCCAAACATTTATGGTGTTTATTAACACCGTGGGGCATTTATGGTATATTTTTTTCCATATAATGAAGAAAAGATGAAATTTATGGTATTTATTTGGCATAATTAAATTTGATGATTAATAAACAATGGTACATAGTATTTTATTTGAAAAACCTTAAAGGTTCATAGTATTTTATTTGAAAAATCTCGAAAGTTCATGATTAATAAACAATGATTCATGAATTGTCATAATTGCCTTCAATATTTGGTCCCAACCACAAGTTTACCAACATATCCCAAATCTTCCCAATACTTGATGTGAAGGACAAAATGGGTATCCAAAAGTTTTGCCTATAACTAAATTTACATGTTTGCCCACACCATCAAACCATATTCTCAAAACGCCAACGTAGTTCAAATTTGAGTTCAAATTTGATGTAAGAGAGAATAATCAAAATCAAGAGGTAAAATAGAAATCTCATTTCACTCCACTTTATTATAATATAAAGA
This sequence comes from Agapanthus africanus, assembly GCA_030015575.1. NCBI lineage: Eukaryota > Viridiplantae > Streptophyta > Magnoliopsida > Asparagales > Amaryllidaceae > Agapanthus > Agapanthus africanus. The sequence continues at coordinate 32,438,309 of CM057338.1, forward strand.
AAAGATAAAGGTTGGACTCATCCCAAAACGGAAACAACCCTTTTAATGGTGTTACATCAGAAAAAAAAATAAAAGTACATAGGCATATACGAGATATAGCATCCACACCAATTGTCTTAAATTTTTTGGTTGTAACCCTCAATATATTGAAATCTTTAATTTTTACCGAAATCTCTACTCTTACGAGGCACAAGAAAGTGGGTCTTTAATTTGAAATCAATTTTGCTATTTTGTGTTCTTATTTACAAGAAAAATCAACTAAAATACTCTAAAAATTCAAGGCTAATTTGCAGGAAACCCCCTACTTTTCCTTGAAAAGCAAGAACCCTCCACAAACTTGAAAACTATACGGTTAGCCTCCAAAAATCCCAACGGTGTTAATTTTTCCATCCATAAGATTTTTTTAATGCTAAAAAAGCCCCTCTAATCAATTTAATTGACAGACCTAATATTTTTTAATTCTTTTTCCTCAATTTTGCCAAATCCATAATCTTTTGAATATTTGCCTCACTCTCCCCGAAATGAGAAGAAAAAAAGCTTGGAGGGAAAAAAATTTAAAGAAGAAAAAATTAAAAAAATTGGAGAAGAATAACTTGGGGGCATTATGAGAAATACACACCACAAAACAGATGGTGTTAAAATTTTAAAATTCATGCTTTTTAAGTTTAGAACGGTTTCCAGTTTTTTAGGAAGCGGGACGTGATACTTTTGCCTAAAAAACCGTTCTAAACATAAGCCGTTCTACAGATTCTCTCTGCCTAGGGTAGGTGGGGGTTTATTGATTGTGGGGATCTGAATGTTCGGCAGTCGCGGACTAAACTGCTGTTAATTACTCCTCGCATTTGGAGCGAAAGAACCTCCGATTGACGGGTCAAACTGGTCATGCGAACTCGATGTGCAGTGTACATATATTTTGAAAGGGTTTTGGATATATCAGGAGCCCCGCAGAGTTTTACGGGGGGCCCGCTACCCGGATAGCGGGCTGGAGGTCAAGGGGGCAAGCAGCCCCCTTGCGGGATGCGGGGCAGCGCCCCGTTAGAAAAATTTTCCTAACGGGGGACGTGTTTCTGGTGTGGAGTGCACGAAATATGAGGGGTGAGGAGCGTCTTAAAGACGCGTGCCAGGCGCGTGGATGCCGGTGGATCACGTGCGCAGCACGCGACCGCTGGTCGCCAGCGGGTCACGTGAGCTGCATGCGACCACAGGGCGTTGAGTGCCCGCGGGTCTCGTGAGGCGCACGTGGACGCTTAGCGCCCGTGGGTCGCATGCCCTGAACGCGCCCGCTGGGCGCCCGCGGGTCACGTCCGCGGCATGCGACCGCTGGAAACACCAGCGGGAAAAGAGGCTTAGCCCCTGAGTTTGGAGTTGAACTCCCAAAGGGGCTTTGGAGTTGAACTCCTAACATGGATTATATATAGATTTGGAGTTAAACTCCTAAAAAGGGGGTTGATTTATGGAGTTAAACTCCAACAGATCTTGAATGGGTTAAACTCCTAGAAATCTTTGGATTTTCTTTTGAGCCTCGGATTTTCCTGGAATGGGATTTTTGGAGATGGGTATCCTTCTTCTTCCTCTCCGTTGGCTGGATCTTAGGGGGAAAAGGGGAGGTGAGACTTAAATTCTCCCTTTTTAGGGATTTGATGGCAAATCCGAACTTCCCTTCAAGGGTTTTATGGTGAAAAACTATTTATTTTTGGAAAAAGAAGAGTGAAACTCTTGATTTAATTCAAAAAGGAGAAGAAGGTTTTAGAACATTGAGGAAGAAGAAGGAGGCACATACCATAATTTTTGGGGAGAATGAATTGTATATTTTATTTCATTATCATGTTGCCTTATATAGGCTTACAAATTTACATATAGCCTCTTGGGCTTTACAAAATGGCATTTTGCCCATCCCATGCCTCATGTGCTCATTTCTTTTGCACATGAGCCATGGGCTTTACAAAAAATTGGCTTTATGCCCATTTTCTTACATTCATGTCTGAAAATTATATCAAAATTATTTATTACATAATTTTTATTTCGGCATGGGGGAGGCTGGCCGCGGGGCTCGACTTGGGCATGGGCCCACCTGGCTTGGGGTTGACTTTGACATTGACTTGGTCAATCGGGGTGTAATTTTTGACCCCAAAAAAGTACCCCCCATCAATAAATGCACACCGCACAGATGAGTTGTGTACATGAATTTGATGGATCTTCTTTCACGTGGAGGCGACTTGATTTGGTTCCCGCTTTTTGGGAAGCCGGCACTGCCCTTTTTACGACATGGACGGTCGATACTTGACGTGTCTCCCAGACGGAGTGTCAGTGTATGACGTATCCCCAAGACGAAGTGTCGCTGGTCGACGTGCCTCCGGCACGGAGTGTCGCTGGTTGACCTGATTCCGAGGCGGAGCATAATTCCGACAGGGAGGTCGCTGCTGCCCTTTTTGCGACTTGGACGGTCGCTGCTGACGTTTTAGCGACGTGGACGGTCGGTGCTGCCATTTTTACGACTTGTACGGTCGATGCTGCCCTTTTAGCGACGTGGACGGTCGGTTCTGCTCTTTTTGCGACTTGGACGGTGGATGCTGCCCTTTTAGCGCCGTGGATGGTGGATGCTGCCCTTTTAGCGACGTGGACGGTCGATGTTGCCTTTTTAGCGACGTGGACGGTCGGTTCTGCCCTTTTTGCGACTTGGACGGTCGGTGCTGCCCTTTTAGCGACGCGGACGGTCGATTCTGCCATTTTTGCGACTTGGACGGTCGGTGCTCCCCTTTTAGCGACATGGACGGTCGATGCTTGATTTGGCTTGCTCCGCTTCTTGCGGTGTCAGAATTCGATTTGACTTGCTCCGCTTTCCGCGGTGTCGGGATTTGGATTGTTTCCAAGGTGGAGCTTGATTCCGCCAGGGAGGTCGTTAGTTGTCTTGCTGACTTGATATGATTTGGGTTGGCATCAGTATCGCTACACTGGAATATGGTACCGGGAGCGAATCATCATCTTCCATGAGAGGATTTGGGGATTTTGGTTTTGGTTTGGCATCAGCATCGCTATATTGGAATATGGTACTGTTGGGGTAAAAGTTTACACCCCCGTTGACCGAGTCAAAGTCAAGGTCAACCCCAAGCCAGGTGGGCCCAAGCCCAGGTCAAGCGGGCCCATGCCCAAGTCGAGCCCGCGGCCAGCCTCTCTCATGCCAACAACAAAATCATGTCATAAATAATTTTTATGTAATTTTTTTTTATGCATGAAGGTAAACAAAATGGGCATAAAGCCAATATTTTGTAAGCCCATGGCTTATGTGCAAAAATGAAATGGCACATGAGCCATGGGATGGCTAAAATGCCATTTTTGTAAAGCCCAAGGGGCTATATGTAAATGTGTAAGCCTATAAAAGGCAACATGATGATGAATAAAAGAGAACACTTTTCATTCCCCAAAAAAAACTAGGGTTCTTTATGCCTCCTGCTCCTTCTCCAAGGTTCCAAAAACCTTCTTCTTTCTTTTGGATTAAATCAAGAGTTTAACTCTTCCTTTTCCCAAAATAAATAGTTTTTCACCACAAAACCCACAAAGGGGAACTCAGATCTCCCACCAGATCTCGAAAAAGAAGAGATTTTTAAAATCTCACATCTCTTGATCTTCAAGATCCGGCCAAAAGACAAGAAGAAGAAGGAGACCCATCTCCAAGAATCTAACTTTGGACAGATCCAAGGCTCAAAAGAAAAAACCAAAGATTCCTAGAAGTTTAACTCCTTTCTAGATCTGTTGGAGTTTAACTCCATAAATCAAATTTCTGCTAGGAGTTTAACTCCAAAAATCCTCTTTGGGAGTTCAACTCCCCAACCCAGGGGCTAAGCCCCCTTCCCGCGGTCACGTGGGTGCCACGTGACCCCGGGGCGCCAAGGCGCCCATAGGTCACGTGTGCCCACGTGACCCCGGGCGCCGAGGCGCCCAATGGTCACGTGCGCCCACGTGACCCCGGGCGCCGAGGCGCCCAATGGTCACGTGTGCGCCACGTGACCCCGAGCGCCAAGGCGCCCTTCGGTCACGTGTGCCCACGTGACCCCGAGGCGCCAAGGCGCCCTTCGGTCACGTGTGCCCACGTGACCCCGGGCGCTGAGGCGCCCTTCGGGCATGTCTTGGCGCCCTTCGGTCACGTGTGCCCACGTGACCCCGGGCGCCGAGGCGCCCTTCGGTCACGTGTGCCCACGTGACCCCGGGCACCGAGGCGCCCTTCGGTCACGTGTGCCCACGTGACCCCGGGCGCTGAGGCGCCCAATGGTCACGTGTGCGCCACGTGACCCCGGGCGCTGGGGCGCCCAATGGTCACGTGCGCGCATGTGACCCCGGGCACTAAAGCTCCCATGCGCGCGCACGTGACCCCGGGCACCATGCCCCATATGCCATGCACGCGTCTTTAAGACGCTTTCCCCCCCTTTTTTTATGCACTCCATACTAAATATGTATCCCCCGTTAGGAAAAATTTCTAACGGGGCGCTGCCCCGCACCCCGCAAGAGGGTTGCTAGCCCCCTTGACCCCCCAGCCCGCTATCCGGATAGCGGGACCCCCATAAAAACTCTGCGGGGCCCCCGATATATCCATAACCCTTCCAAAACACAACACTACACATTGAGTTCGCATGACCAGTTTAACCCGTCAATCGGAGGTTCCCTCGCTCCAAATGCGAGGGGTAATTAACGGCAGCTTAGTCCGCGGCTGTCGGAGATTCGGATCCCCATAATCAATAAACCCCGGCCTCCCTTAGGCAGGGGGAATCTGTAATGCGCCTGACAAGCGCGCGCGTATTCCCATCTCAATGGGGTGACGAAAAACACCCTACAGGTTCTGGCACGCCCGGTGGGACTATCTCTCCTCCCATATTTCGGGTTAAATGTTCATGCGAACTCAATCAATTTACATGTCTATATTTATACTAAAATAATGCTCTTTCATGCAGATTTTCAAGCAATCACCTTTCGACGATGTCTTCGATGATGAACTCAGCTCCTGTCTCCTACACGATGAAGATAGACTCCAGGACGGTCCTTCCGGCCAGTCTCGGGTGACAATGGGAGGAGCCGCTGCTACCATTCGGCTCTATTGTGTTCATGCCAGTTGGCGCCATCCCAGCGCCTCAAGCCCCGGTGGCGGACAAACCGGTCTCGAGAGGCAGGAGACCAAATGTGGTGGTCGCGAGGGCACCTCAGCCCAAGCACAAATCCGTTTCCAAACGACCCTCCTTCGCTCCAGCTGGGGGCATGGCCATCAACGTCAACGAAGCAACTGGGCATCTCGAGCAAGTTCCAGCGGTACCCCCGACAACTGCTCGATCGGGTGTCTTCTCTAAGCTCCCCGCTAATCAACTCACAATGGCTTCCCAAAGAGCAGAAGCCTGCCAAGCGCTTAAGGCAAAGAAGCTGAGGCAGAAGCGGCTCAGATATAGAGCCAACAAAAGGGCTAGGGCTCTAGCCATGTTAAAATTTATGAATTTCCAAAGCCCGGACCGCTCCGCGAAACCAGCTGCCAGTGATGAAAGAATGGCTGAATGTGTTATCCACACTGTCTACATGGTCGGACATGAGGAAACGAACCCTCTTCTTCTTCACAGCCATGGTGATGATACGGTTGACGCTACCCAGCATCGGCTCGATCTAAATGATGAAGAGCCCGCTCAGGCCGATAAGCCAGAGGATCCCGTGGTTCCTATGGAATGGAGCTCAGGCAATAAAGATTACCCGGTTGTCATATCCGGAACTACAGAACAAGCATTATTCCAATGGCTTCAAAGGCAATTTCAGGACAGGGACGAGAAGATGGCCGAGGTCTATTCCAAAGTCGACGAGCTGGCAAATGTCGTGGCAGATCTCGCGACCCAAGTCGCCCGATTGCAATTACAGCAGAATCAAATTTTGGCTCATGAGCCAGGAATTAGGACCCGGGAGCAGCCAACTGATATCCCTTTAAACCTAAAAGCGGAGCGCCTTCGCGAAAAACGGCCGCGATCAGCCTCCAGTCCCTCCGATACATACGCCGGGGGGGAATCTCCTCTGAAAGAGAAGCTGGAAAAGGTCTATTCCTTCAAGAGAGAAAATGTCCATAAGATATTCAGGGACGCCCTAAGAAACGGTCTACAACTGCCAGAATCAAAGAGACCACAAGAAGAGAATATGACCGACAACCCAAAATATTGCCCCTATCACAGGGTGATGTTAGTTGTATGTATGCCCTAGAGGCCAGTATTGTACAGATGATGTATATTATATTGGATGCTTGGACATATATAGAGATGACTTTCTTGCTCAATATGATAGTATGCTATCTGGTTACTCTTTATCTTAACATGTACACTAGTCTCTTTATACTGTCTTATAGTTACATGTTGGTAAAGCCCTTAGGATGTGTACTTGACTACCTGGACTATGATGCAGATCATACTAGTGGGGACAGGTAGTCCATAAGTACATCCTTCAAGGTCCCTAGTCGTGGGTGTATCGAGACGGGGCATCGATATACCAGTGTAGACTAGCGTATACGCTTCTCGACCCATGTGATGGGCGATGGATGATCCCATATCCATTGGTGTTTGACATCAGAGATGGTATACGGGTGCTCAGTGGAGACTGGGTACACTGGACGGACTCGCCGAGAACTCCCAGATGGTATTATACCTCACGTCAGATGGCAGTTCTCAGGTGACACTTGTACAGGTTAGTCTGTAGACCCGAGATCGTCATAGAGTCTTGTGTGATTCCCACTGTGCTTTGATCTCCACCTTACCACGTCCATGAGGGCGTGCAAAACGGTGGTCTTTGGGCACAGTCCCGAGTCACATGGAGGCAATGAGCGATAGGAGGGGTTTCGTCTCTCCCGGTATTGGGAGTTGATGTTGCGCAGTGCTCGATTGGCCGTAACAGGGAAGTCCCTGGCCAGGGCTGATCAGAGATTTGCTGGTAAGTGTTACCAGTAGTTTCTCGACCCGTTATGAGCCTCACATCGGCACGATTTATCGGTTATTGGGGTCTGACGTATACCACCCCTAGACTAGATATGCGACATATCAGACGAACAGACCGGACTGTACGGTAAGTGTTACTGGTTGGATTCGCAGGAGTGTGAGCGGGCTAGCTCGTCGATCTTCTGATCGCTCAATACCCGGGTGGCCGTTACGTTTAGCAGACCGCTTGCGGCTTGTGGGTGCTTGATATGATCATCATCTGCTACCGGCGTATTGACGAGTCTTTAGAGTCCTACACAGAGGTTTCCTGGCTCAAGCGAAACGAAATAGGAGCGCATATGAGATATGTGCAGGACCGAGAATAATGCGTGTATGTGATACCGCATTTCATTCTCGCGATATATGTTTCGATTGGTTATATTCGATATGACCTAGTTATCGAATCATTGATTCGATAAATCGATACATTGGATTCTAGTCGGTTATGTGCGACATGACCGGATCATTGAATCAAATGTTGATTTAATGATTTAATGCATAATTATATATTTGATATATTGCATTGCATTAACTAGTATTGGTTCACTTTAAACGGATTTTTCTCACTTGATGCACATTGTATATGTGATATGCTTTAGTGCACTACTTTGTATCATGTTTGATGATACTTGATAATGTGGTTAAGTCTAAAGGGTTAAACCATGGTTAAGTGATGATTAGGGTTTGGGTTTTTCATTTATTTATTTGTTTATTTATTTGGAAAGGATTAAGTTGAGAATGGTGGCTTATTTTGGAGCTATGTTGAAGCTTCTTGAAGCTTTGACAAAGTCCACCATCCTTATCTCATCCTTAACCCTAACCACTCTAACTAACCTTGGTTTAATCTCTACACTTGACCATGGTCAAGATATGATAAGTATTCATATTAGTTTTATTTTTAAAAAATAGAAGACTTATCATTCTTGCTTCATCTTCATCTTCTTCTTCTTCTTCAAGCTTGCTACTTTAATGGCAACTTGAGATCTAGTGAGATAAATCCAATTCTAAAGTGAACCCACCTCCTATTTCTTCACCCTCTACCTCTTGCCAAGTTGTTTTGGGTGTTTTCTTCACAAGTTTCACAACTTTGTGAAGTCGGAGCTTGAGCTTGTGCAACCTCGACGTAGATCGTCTTTGACACGAAGCCGACGACCTATTCCGCACGTTTCTCCGATGAAGCCGTCACGAGAGTCCAAGGTTCAAGATGGACAGTGAGAGGACGCCCTCGTGGAGCTAAGGAAGTGGGTATCCGGATCTACAAAGGTTGTAGCATCTTAACTTTAGTTAAATTGTTAACTAGATTTATATTTCGCCTAGAATTCTAGCGACGATCCGTAGTCTAGGGTTTCTCGGTACCATTTTTTTTGAAATTGGCATGTTCGATGCCTTGTGAGACCTCACTAGGGTGCCTAGGAACCTTTCAGTGGTATCAGAGCCTAGCTAGAGCCTTAGGCGAAGTCTTGACGCGATTTGAAGTCCGAACGAACCCGAAACACCAAATCTATAATGCTCTCTGTACATTTTCTAAAAACCGGGATTTTTCCAGATTAAAAATGCCTAAAAAATTCAGCAGGAATATCTAAGAGTTATGGTGAAACACGATCTCTTGATTCATCTAAACAGCCGTGGAAACGCGGCAGAAGCATGCCTTCTGCCGCGCTTCCGCCGCTCACTGTTCATATTGCGCAATAATGTTTGCACAGTAACTCATATTTAATTATGCTGAATTTTCTGGGAATTTTTAATATTTATTCAAGAGTTGAATTTTCTGGAATTGTTTTGGGGATTCGGTGTTTCGATCGGAGTATCAAATTTCGTCTTTGTGTTTTTCCGGATAATTTTTAGAATATGTTAAAAAGTTCGACCGGATATAAATACCCAATTTTTCCCCTGTCGGGAAATTTCCAAGTGTTGGATTTTTCCGTAGTTTAACGACGTTCTAAGTAGTGCAAGTAACGCGATGGACCCTCTAGAAGACAACAAACCTTAACTCGATTATGTGACCGTCTTGAACTGCCCTTTGAACTTTCGGGTTTGGGGCAGTACGGCGTGCCACATGTGAGGCGTTGGCTTGACCCTTCTACGGCTGGACCGTCGGTACTGAGGCACGAACTGAATGTTGTTAGACTTATTTCATGTGTTGAGCTGTATCGGGAAAACTTGGGTATTCGACTGTTCGATCGGAAAGTTTAACATTTTCTGTTTATCTGGAATGTGATACAATAATTGGAATTCACAAGTAGTTATGAGATAACTGAATGAATGTTATAAATCTAGCAATTTAGTCCCATATGATATTGAAAAGAGTTTTCGATAATGAGACTAAAATGCGGGATTTATATCTGTTAGGCATGCGATGTCTAAAGTAGTTGCAGATTCCAACTGTTGTAGTTTTACACTTTCTTTTCTGTGACCGTAAGTGTAGTATGTTCATATCGCCGGTTTCGTTGCTATACGTCAACGACAATTGGGGTATGCATACTTACTTACGTTGATGACATGTGATGTTATGTGTTGCTGGATATGTTATATTGGATCGTCGTGTTCGAATAGCCGGGGGTTTTTATGTGAGATGAGTGTTTTTCATTTTCATTCTTGTAAAAACTTGTATGTAATATTCTTTTATTTGGGGCACTTCCAGGTAGCGGAAGTTGTCACCCTTTGTATATTATTTACTTTTCCGCATTAGGATAGACCCAAAGAGGGGAGCACAAGTAACCGGGTTCTGGGGTCCAGTGGGAGACCAACTCGAGGAGTCGAGTCCGGGTCTCCTAACCCTAGAATTGGCAGGGTTGCTTGCCGCTCTCGTAGGGGTCTAGGGGTGTGGGATTGGCTGTTCGTTACGACCGTGGAATCCGTGTTTTATACTGGCTCGTATTGAAAACACGGACGTCCTAGTATATCCAATATTTCATATGTTTATTCTGCTGCGATATCTGTGTTGTGACTCTGTGATGGATATAGTATATAGTATATATGATATATTATATAGACGTTACTTATGTTTTACACCCGCGCTAGTCCTGCCCTGCTCTGTCGTTAGTTACCTAACCTAACGGTGCACGAGGGGACATCGAGGCGAATGCGGATGGCATAAGTGTACGTCATATCTATCTGTGATGTTTAGGTATTTAAATGATGGGACTTCATTAATGTGATTAATGAAAGAAAAGAAACCTAAGATATTGTAGAATCAGATTTTAAACAAAACAGATAGCTACAGTTCTTGCTTTGCATAGCGGTATATATGATATACCCTGCACCTTATTCGATGAGGAAAGGACCGAGATTCCTTCACCGGGAGTGACTCCTTTAGCAATAACTGGCAGATACTACACACTCGGTTTGCTTTTGACTGCTTTTGGGTTTTTGCTTTGCACAGCGATATATATGATATATCCCGCACCTCATTCGACGAGGAAAGGACCGAGATCCCTTCACCGGGAGTGACTCCTTTAGCAAAACTAGAAAAGCCTCAAAATCTCTCCATTTCAAAACTTCATTTGATTCTACAACGATATCAAGTTCATTACGCTCATGGTTTTTATGAAAAACCTGCGTAGCCCTCCGTCATTTCAGATAAAGACTGTTTAGTATTCGTGCTGCGTTTGTTGGCCTTTGTCAAGGCGTAGTGTGCGGTAGCTGAATAGTGCTTATCTGTTTTTGCATATGATGCAGATTGTTTCAGGGTAGTCGTACGACCTTGTTGGCCTTTGTCAAGGGTCGTGCGGGTGGGTTTGATTCAATCAAGAAATGACGGGTTGAACTTGACTAGCATCCTGTGATTTGTTGGCCTTTGTCAAGGTCATAGGACACTAGGGGCAAAATATTATCGGGAATTTCAAGTGTTGAAATTTGCAATGAGATTGCATACCTTCTATGAGATAGTTGGATCCCGATACCCGCTGCGAGTAAGAGTTACTCCTGGGAGAGTTTTACACATTGCAATTAGCTGATCAAGTAGGTGTCTAGAAAGGTGTCAACGGGGTTACGCCTCTGGGAAAACGAGGTTTACATTAATTAGGTTCGTGCGAAAGCACGGGGGACCTCCCTCAAAGTACCGACACTGGCCTGGCTGAAAGATTGGCGAACTTGTAGTGTGTAATTAATCCCGGCTAGTCTTTCCTTTTAGGGTTTGGAGGAAGATTTGATAAAAAGCAGTGGGAGCCATCCTGATTAGATAAGATAATAACCAATCTGATCTTGCATGAGCATACGTTAAAGTGTTTTCTTCTCTCTCTCTCCAGGTAGCGACCAGTTCATGCCTTAATCAAGATAATAATATGGATGTATTGACCGAACCCGCATGTTATACTGTGCTGGGGAACGTTGGTTCCGTTCTTTCTTATAAGAGTTATAGGAATGAACAGGATATAGGGGAATGCCAGGATTCCCATGCCACCCGAATGAAGAAAGTACATGTTGATGCATTTTCTTCGGATGTGTTCGTTACTGAGAACTGTTTCTCCATTTGCTCTACGTCCTGGGTATTAGATACCGGGTCAGGATCCCATATATGTAATCAGTTACATGGGCTTAGGAAAGGTAGAGAACTTGGAGAAGGTGATAAAGACATTAGAGTTGGAAATGGTGCAATTGTTGCAGCTAAGACTGTCGGGGAATATCACCTTGTATTACCAACTGGTAATACATTGGTTCTGAACGAATGCTATTACATGCCGAACCTGATATGCAACATTATATCGGTTTCTTTATTAAGTAAAGAGGGATATAATTTTGTGTTACAGGACAATGTTATGAACATTTTCCATAACCAAAAGTTGGTTGGATCAGGCACGTTATGCAATGGAATTTATGTTCTAAATCAATCAACAGTCCTGAGCATAACAAACACACACAAGAGGAAGAGTTCTGAACTCAATGAATCCTTCTTGTGGCATTGTAGACTGGGTCATATCAATGCGATACGACTAGCTGAGTTGCATAAAGATGGATATTTAAATCCGTTTGAATTTTCATCTTATGACACTTGCCAGTCATGTCTCAAAGGCAAGATGACCAAAACTCCGTTTACGGGACACGGAGAAAGAGTTACCGAACTCTTGGGACTGATACATAGTGATGTATGCGGTCCCATGTCTACACATGCCAGGGATGGTTCTTCATACTTCATTACATTCACTGACGATCTCTCTAGGTTCGGGTATGTGTTCCTGATGAAACACAAATCAGAAGCTTTTGAGAAATTTAGGGAATATAAGCAAGAAGTTGAGAACCAAACCGGAAAAAGTATTAAAATCCTACGATCTGATCGAGGAGGAGAATACTTAAGCAATGAATTCCTGGACTTCCTAGAAGAGAATGGGATTCTCTCTCAGCTGACTCCTCCATATACACCACAGCACAACGGTGTATCAGAACGGAGGAACCGCACCCTATTAGATATGGTGCGCTCTATGATGAGTACAGCTGAGTTACCTATTTCCTTCTGGGGTTATGCGCTGGAGACAGCAGCATACCTATTGAATCAAGTTCCATCTAAATCTGTACCTACCACACCATATGAGATATGGAGTGGGAAGAGACCATGTCTTAAACGAGTTAAGATATGGGGTTGCCCGGCCTATGTCAAAAGGCAAAATCCGGACAAACTCGAGGCACGGTCAATTCTATGCAAGTTTGTGGGATATCCCAAACATTCACATGGATATCTTTTCTACTATACAGAGGAACAAAAAGTGTTTGTTTCTCGCCATGCCACCTTTTTGGAAAAGGAATTTCTTGCAAAAGAAATTAGTGGCGATGAGGTAGAACTGGAAGAAATTCCGGCTACACAAACTCAAACTGAAGATTTAGTGGAACCAGTGGATTCAGTAGCTCCCGACGAACCTCAGCCTCTCCGCCGATCTAGTAGGGTTCCTCGCCAACCTGAGAGATACTACGGTTTTCTCATGGACGGTGGAAGCGAGGATTGCATCATGGAGGATGATGACCCAACTAGCTTCGAGCAGGCTATCACGAGTGGGGACTCAGTGAAATGGCTGGATGCTATGCGGTCCGAGATGGAATCCATGTACACCAACAAAGTATGGACTTTGGAAGTTGCTCCTGAAGGGGTAAAACCCATTGGGAGCAAGTGGATCTTCAAGAAGAAATTTGGTGTAGATGGGAAAGTGGAGACTTTCAAAGCTAGACTTGTTGCAAAAGGTTTTCGTCAAAGACCAGGTGTGGACTATGACGAAACCTTTTCTCCAGTGGCTATGCTTAAATCCATCCGGATCATGCTTGCCATCGCTGCATATCATGATTACGAAATCTGGCAAATGGATGTTAAGACCGCCTTTCTAAATGGTGATTTAGAAGAGTGCGTATACATGACTCAGCCAGAGGGCTTCGTAGACAGTGGGAGCAGCGGGAAGGTGTGCAAGCTGCTTAAATCCATTTATGGATTAAAGCAAGCATCGCGGAGTTGGAACATCTGCTTTGACGTCGTTATCAAAGAGTTTGATTTCGTCAAAAACCTAGGTGAACCTTGTATCTACAAGAAGGTGGCAGAGAGTAAGGTTGTCTTCCTCGTATTGTACGTAGACGACATACTCTTGATAGGAAATGATATTCCTATGCTGCAATCGGTCAAGCTCTTCTTATCACAAAGATTCTCAATGAAAGATCTTGGTGATGCCTCCTGCATATTGGGAATTAGGATCTATAGAGATAGATCCAAACGGATTTTGGGATTGTCCCAATCCAGGTACATTGACACCATACTAAAGAGGTTTAGTATGGAAGAGTCCAAGCGTGGGAATTTGCCCACGATCTCTGGAGTCACTCTCTCCAAAGAGATGTCTCCTAAGACTGATTTGGAGAGAGCTCGCATGCAAGGGATACCTTATGCTTCGGCAGTAGGCTCTATCATGTATGCGATGCTATGTACCAGACCCGATGTAGCATACTCACTAAGTGTAGTGAGCAGGTATCAAGCTGATCCTGGAGAGAATCACTGGACAGCTGTGAAGAGCATTCTCAAGTACTTGCGAAGGACTAGAGATATGTTCTTGGTGTATGGTAACGGAGAGCTCCAAGTGGAGTCCTTTACCGATTCGAGCTTCCAGAGTGATAAGGACGACTCTAAGTCGCAGTCGGGCTTTGTCTTTACCCTTTACGGAGGGGCGGTTAGCTGGAAGAGTTCCAAGCAGGAAACCGTGGCAGACTCGACGATGGAGGCTGAATACATCGCTGCCAACGATGCTGCCAAAGAGGCTGTCTGGATCAAGAAGTTCATTACTGAACTTGGAGTGGTTCCATCCATTGAGCGTCCAATACCTTTGTATTGCGATAACAATGGAGCGGTGGCTTTGGCCAAGGAACCCAGGTCCCATCAGCGATCCAGGCATATTCTGAGACGGTATCACCTGATCCGGGAGATAGTTGATCGCCGGGAGATCGAGGTCAGGAGGGTTGACACGAAGAACAACACGGCGGATCCACTCACGAAGGCCATTCCCCAGATACAGTTTGAGAGACTCTTCGGGATGCTCGGTATGCGATACTACAGTAGCTGGCCCTAGTGCAAGTGGGAGATTGTTAGTTGTATGTATGCCCTAGAGGCCAGTATTGTACAGATGATGTATATTATATTGGATGCTTGGACATATATAGAGATGACTTTCTTGCTCAATATGATAGTATGCTATCTGGTTACTCTTTATCTTAACATGTACACTAGTCTCTTTATACTGTCTTATAGTTACATGTTGGTAAAGCCCTTAGGATGTGTACTTGACTACCTGGACTATGATGCAGATCATACTAGTGGGGACATGGTAGTCCATAAGTACATCCTTCAAGGTCCCTAGTCGTGGGTGTATCGAGACGGGGCATCGATATACCAGTGTAGACTAGCGTATACGCTTCTCGACCCATGTGATGGGCGATGGATGATCCCATATCCATTGGTGTTTGACATCAGAGATGGTATACGGGTGCTCAGTGGAGACTGGGTACACTGGACGGACTCGCCGAGAACTCCCAGATGGTATTATACCTCACGTCAGATGGCAGTTCTCAGGTGACACTTGTACAGGTTAGTCTGTAGACCCGAGATCGTCATAGAGTCTTGTGTGATTCCCACTGTGCTTTGATCTCCACCTTACCACATCCATGAGGGCGTGCAAAACGGTGGTCTTTAGGCACAGTCCCGAGTCACATGGAGGCAATGAGCGATAGGAGGGGTTTCGTCTCTCCCGGTATTGGGAGTTGATGTTGCGCAGTGCTCGATTGGCCGTAACAGGGAAGTCCCTGGCCAGGGCTGATCAGAGATTTGCTGGTAAGTGTTACCAGTAGTTTCTCGACCCGTTATGAGCCTCACATCGGCACGACTTATCGGTTATTGGGGTCTGACGTATACCACCCCTACACTAGATATGCGACATATCAGACGAACAGACCGGACTGTACGGTAAGTGTTACTGGTTGGATTCGCAGGAGTGTGAGCGGGCTAGCTCGTCGATCTTCTGATTGCTCAATACCCGGGTGGCCGTTACGTTTAGCAGACCGCTTGTGGCTTGTGGGTGCTTGATATGATCATCATCTGCTACCGGCGTATTGACGAGTCTTTAGAGTCCTACACAGAGGTTTCCTGGCTCAAGCGAAACGAAATAGGAGCGTATATGGGATATGTGCAGGACCGAGAATAATGCGTGTATGTGATACCGCATTTCATTCTCGCGATATATGTTTCGATTGGTTATATTCGATATGACCTAATTATCGAATCATTGATTCGATAAATCGATACATTGGATTCTAGTCGGTTATGTGCGACATGACCGGATCATTGAATCAAATGTTGATTTAATGATTTAATGCATAATTATATATTTGATATATTGCATTGCATTAACTAGTATTGGTTCACTTTAAACGGATTTTTCTCACTTGATGCACATTGTATATGTGATATGCTTTAGTGCACTACTTTGTATCATGTTTGATGATACTTGATAATGTGGTTAAGTGTAAAGGGTTAAACCATGGTTAAGTGATGATTAGGGTTTGGGTTTTTCATTTATTTATTTGTTTATTTATTTGGAAAGGATTAAGTTGAGAATGGTGGCTTATTTTGGAGCTATGTTGAAGCTTCTTGAAGCTTTGACAAAGTCCACCATCCTTATCTCATCCTTAACCCTAACCACTCTAACTAACCTTGGTTTAATCTCTACACTTGACCATGGTCAAGATATGATAAGTATTCATATTAGTTTTATTTTTAAAAAATAGAAGACTTATCATTCTTGCTTCATCTTCATCTTCTTCTTCTTCTTCTTCAAGCTTGCTACTTTAATGGCAACTTGAGATCTAGTGAGATAAATCCAATTCTAAAGTGAACCCACCTCCTATTTCTTCACCCTCTACCTCTTGCCAAGTTGTTTTGGGTGTTTTCTTCACAAGTTTCACAACTTTGTGAAGTCGGAGCTTGAGCTTGTGCAACCTCGACGTAGATCGTCTTTGACACGAAGCCGACGACCTATTCCGCACGTTTCTCCGATGAAGCCGTCACGAGAGTCCAAGGTTCAAGATGGACAGCGAGAGGACGCCCTCGTGGAGCTAAGGAAGTGGGTATCCGGATCTACAAAGGTTGTAGCATCTTAACTTTAGTTAAATTGTTAACTAGATTTATATTTCGCCTAGAATTCTAGCGACGATCCGTAGTCTAGGGTTTCTCGGCACCATTTTTTTTTGAAATTGGCATGTTCGATGCCTTGTGAGACCTCACTAGGGTGCCTAGGAACCTTTCAGGTGATAGGTCATTCCATTGAGGACTGCTTCGTCTTCAAAGATTGGGTCGAAAAGCAATACAAGACGGGAGAGATAGAACTGTCTAAAGGCGTGTTAGCAAACAGTCAAGCTACGACCGCCGATTTCATGCAAATGGAGACCGAAACCTTTCGGGAACCTAACCCTCCCAGACATGTGCAGGGCGAACCAAAGATTGATCGGCCTCAGGGACCGGCGTCAGTGAGGGCACCTACTCTGATGGAGAGAAGGAAGAAGGTGTACTCCTTTAGGAGGGATGAGGTCCGCGATATATTCAAGGAAGCCCTGAACAATGGCCTGCAACTGCCTATTCCGAAGAGGCCACATGAAATGAATATGACTGGCAATCCCATATACTGCCCATACCATAGAGTGCTGAGTCATACCATTGAAGACTGCTGTGTTTTCAAAGATTGGACAGAGAACCAATATAAGCTTGGAAAAACCTCTCAATCCTCGGACGTATTGGCAATCCACGGAGCTAGGCCATCAGCACAGCTCCGCCAAGATCAATGTTCAAGGAGCTGGGATAAGCAAAGAGGACCACCACGTCGTTAAACTGGAAACGGTCGACCTCTAAGTCGTTAAACTGGGAATGTAAAAAAAAATGTAAATAAAAAAATGTGTAAATAAAAGAAAAATAAAGAAAAGCCGAAATGATGGGGCAACTCGCAATAAAAATCAGCGAGTAAAAATAAAAATGAAAATAAAGCCGAAATGATGGGGCAACCGCGAATAAATAGCCGAAATGATAGGGCAATCGCGACCTTCGCGATAAGAAAAGCTGAAATGATAGAGCAATCGCGGTAAAATAAAAAAAAAACAAAAAAAACAAAAAAAAAGGAAAAAACAAGGGCGGATGATGAGTTGCTCCTGGCATTATTCCAGTGCAGCAATGCAGACGCCAAACAAAAATCCAATTTCCCAAAATTCTTTCAGCCCTACGGCCAGTCCCTAAATTGACTACCGTATACAATCCACGGGCTCAAATAATTCTCAGTATACTCATGCCCCACCGCAACCACCAGTTACGTGGCTGGTCTCCGCCTTTGGAATTATGCTTCATTGGAAAGACCCACTCATGTGTCCTCACGATGCATGAGGAGAACAAACCTTCGTGAGATCCTTACGACTCACCAAGGAAAAACACACTTAGGAGTCCTCACGACTCTTAAGGAGAAAATACATCTGCGGGATCCTTACGACTCATAGGGAGAAAATGCTTTTATGGGACCCTCACGGCCCATAAAATTGAAAAGTCTTAGGTGATAGGGATCCAAACCTGTCTCCTAAGCAATCGCTCCCCAATCCCCAAGTGGCGAATGATGAGTCGCTCCTGATACCATATTCCAGTGCAGCGATGCAGACGCCAACCAAATTCCAAATCCCAATCCCCAAGTGGCGAATGATGAGTCGCTCCTGATACCATATTCCAGTGCAGCGATGCAGACGCCAACCAAATTGCAAATCCCAATCCTCAACGGCGAATGATGAGTCGCTCCTGGTACCATATTCCAGTGTAGCGATGCAGACGCCAACCAAATTCCAAATCTCATACCAACGGCGAATGATGAGTCGCTCCTGGTACCATATTCCAGTGCAGCAATGCAGACGCCAACAAAGTCCTGAAATGTTTCTGGCCCTACGGTCTGGATCATACATCCTGCAAAACCGTATACAATCCACGGGCGTAAAACGATCCCAATCTCTCCCAAGTCCTACCGGCGGGACCACATTCAAAGTCCCACCGGCAGGGAAGATTCCAAAAAAAGAAAAAAAAAATGAAAAAAAAGAGAGAAAAAAGGAAAACAAAAAAAAAGGAACGGTATGTCCATAAGCAAAAAGGGCACGGATGAAAACCCGAAAGGGCTCCGTGAGTAAAAACAGCAGGACTGCCGGCGAGTTTGTGAAAACCCGAAAGGGCGCAAACTCGTAAGAAAAAAGAAGAAATGAAATGCACTCGCAAAGTCCTCTCGACTTTGTGAGGAGAAAATTCCCGCGTGAGATCTTTACGACTCACAAAGGAGCAATACACTTAGGAGTCCCCACGACTCCTAAGAAGAAAATACACCTACGAGATCCTTTCGACTCGTAGGGAGAAAATGCCTTTATGGGACCCTCACGGCCCATAAAATTGAAAAGTCTTAGGTGACAGGGATCTAAACCTGTCTCGTAAGCCAAAAATTCCCAAATCCTCCCGGGGCACATGATGAGTTGCTCCTGGCATTATTCCAGTGCAGCAATGCAGATGCCAAAACAAAACCAATTCCCAAATCCTCCCGGGGCAAATGATGAGTTGCTCCTGACATTATTCCAGTGCAGCAATGCAGATGCCGACCAAAACCAAAATCCCCAAACCCTGTCATGACGAATGATGATTCGCTCCTGGTACCATATTCCAGTATAGCGATGCTGATGTCAACCCAAATCAAAATCAACGAGTCAGCTTCCACTCCGACACCGCAGAAAGCGGAGCAAGTCAGAATCCAATCTCGACACCGCAAGAAGCGGAGAAAGTCAAGTCTACCCCTGACACTGCAAGAAGCAGAGCAAGTCAAATCAAGCATCGACCGTCCATGTCGTAAAACGGGCAGTGCAGGCTCCCGCAAATTGGGAACCCAAATCGCTTCGGATTAGAGCGTCGACCGTCCATGTCGCAAAAAGGGCAGTGCAGGCTTCCTAGAAAGCAGGAACCAGATCGCTTCGGGCCAGGGAAATGTCTACCACGGACACTCCGTCTCGGAGACGCGTTAAGCGTCGACCGTCCATGTCGTAAAACGGGCAGTGCAGGCTCTCGCAAATTGGGAACCCAAATCGCTTCGGATCAGAGCGTCGACCGTCTATGTCGCAAAAAGGGCAGTGCAGGCTTCCTACAAAGCAGGAACCAGATCGCTCCGGGCCAGAGAAACGTCTACCACGGACACTCCGTCTCGGAGACGCGTTAAGCGTCGACCGTCCATGTCGTAAAACGGGCAGTGCAGGCTTCCTACAAAGCAGGAATCAGATCGCTCCGGGCCAGGGAAACGTCTACCACGGACACTCCGTCTCGGAGACGCGTTAAGCGTCGACCGTCCATGTCGTAAAACGGGCAGTGCAGGCTCCCGCAAATTGGGAACCCAAATCGCTTCGGATCAGAGAGTCGACCGTCCATGTCGCAAAAAGGGCAGTGCAGGCTCCCGCAAATTGGGAACCCAAATCGCTCCGGATCAGAGCGTCGACCGTCCATGTCGTAAAACGGGCAGTGCAGGCTCCCGCAAATTGGGAACCCAAATCGCTTTGGATCAGAGCGTCGACCGTCCATGTCGTAAAATGGGCAGTGCAGGCTCCCGCAAATTGGGAACCCAAATCGCTTCGGATCAGAGCGTCGACCGTCCATGTCGCAAAAAGGGCAGTGCAGGCTTCCTACAAAGCAGGAACCAGATCGCTCCGGGCCAGGGAAACGTCTACCATGGACACTCCGTCTCGGAGACGCGTTAAGCGTCGACCGTCCATGTCGTAAAACGGGCAGTGCAGGCTTCCTACAAAGCAGGAACCAGATCGCTCCGGGCCAGGGAAACGTCTACCACGGACACTCCGTCTCGGAGACGCGTTAAGCGTCGACCGTCCATGTCGTAAAACGGGCAGTGCAGGCTCCCGCAAATTGGGAACCCAAATCGCTTCGGATCAGAGAGTCGACCGTCCATGTCGCAAAAAGGGCAGTGCAGGCTCCCGCAAATTGGGAACCCAAATCGCTCCGGATCAGAGGTCGACCGTCCATGTCGTAAAACGGGCAGTGCAGGCTCCCGCAAATTGGGAACCCAAATCGCTTTGGATCAGAGCGTCGACCGTCCATGTCGTAAAACGGGCAGTGCAGGCTCCCGCAAATTGGGAACCCAAATCGCTTCGGATCAGAGCGTCGACCGTCCATGTCGCAAAAAGGGCAGTGCAGGCTTCTTACAAAGCAGGAACCAGATCGCTCCGGGCCAGGGAAACGTCTACCACGGACACTCCGTCTCGGAGACGCGTTAAGCGTCGACCGTCCATGTCGTAAAACGGGCAGTGCAGGCTCCCGCAAATTGGGAACCCAAATCGCTTCGGATCAGAGCGTCGACCGTCCATGTCGCAAAAAGGGCAGTGCAGGCTTCCTACAAAGCAGGAACCAGATCACTCCGGGCCAGGGAAACGTCTACCACGAACACTCTGTCTCGGAGGCGCGTCAAGCGTCGACCGTCCATGTCGTAAAAAGGGCAGTGCATCCCAAAAAGTGGGAACCAAAGCAAGTCGCCTCCACGTGAAAGAAGATTTATCAATTTCATGCACACGACCCACATGTGCGGTGTGCATTTATTGATGGGGGGCACTTTGTTGGGGTAAAAATTTACACCCCTGTTGACCGAGTCAAAGTCAAGGTCAACCCCAAGCCAGGTGTGCCCAAGCCCAGGTCAAGCGGGCCCATGCCCAAGTCGAGCCCACGGCCAGCCTCTCTCATGCCAACAACAAAATCATGTCATAAATAATTTTTATGTAATTTTTTTTTTATGCATGAATGTAAACAAAATGGGCATAAAGCCAATATTTTGTAAGCCCATGGCTTATGTGCAAAAATGAAATGGCACATGAGCCATGGGATGACTAAAATGCCATTTTTGTAAAGCCCAAGGGGCTATATGTAAATGTGTAATCCTATAAAAGGCAACATGATGATGAATAAAAGAGAACACTTTTCATTCCCCAAAAAAAACTAGGGTTCTTTGTGCCTCCTGCTCCTTCTCCAAGGTTCCAAAAACCTTCTTCTTTCTTTTGAATTAAATCAAGAGTTTAACTCTTCCTTTTCCCAAAATAAATAGTTTTTCACCACAAAACCCACAAAGGGGAACTCAGATCTCCCACCAGATCTCGAAAAAGAAGAGATTTTTAAAATCTCACATCTCTTGATCTTCAAGATCCGGCCAAAAGACAAGAAGAAGAAGGAGACCCATCTCCAAGAATCTAACTTTGGACAGATCCAAGGCTCAAAAGAAAAAACCAAAGATTCCTAGGAGTTTAACTCCTTTCTAGATCTGTTGGAGTTTAACTCCATAAATCAAATTTCTGCTAGGAGTTTAACTCCAAAAATCCTCTTTGGGAGTTCAACTCCCCAACCCAGGGGCTAAGCCCCCTTCCCGCGGTCACGTGGGTGCCACGTGACCCCGGGGCGCCAAGGCGCCCATAGGTCACGTGTGCCCACGTGACCCCGGGCGCTGAGGCGCCCAATGGTCACGTGCGCCCACGTGACCCCGGGCGCTGAGGCGCCCAATGGTCACGTGTGCGCCACGTGACCCCGGGCGCTGAGGCGCCCTTCGGTCACGTGTGCCCCACATGACCCCGAGGCGCCGAGGCGCCCTTGGGTCACGTGTGCCCACGTGACCCCGGGCGCCGAGGCGCCCAATGGTCACGTGTGCGCCACGTGACCCCGGGCGCTGGGGCGCCCAATGGTTACGTGCGCGCACGTGACCCCGGGCACTAAAGCGCCCATGCGCGCGCACGTGACCCCGGGCACCATGCCCCATATGCCATGCACGTGTCATTAAGACGCTTTCCCCCCTTTTTTTATGCACTCCATACTAAATATGTATCCCCCGTTAGGAAAAATTTCTAACGGGGCACTGCCCCGCACCCCGTAAGGGGGTTGCTAGCCCCCTTGACCCCCAGCCCGCTATCCGGGTAGCGGGACCCCCGTAAAAACTCTGCGGGGCCCCCGATATATCCATAACCCTTCCAAAACACAACACTACACATTGAGTTCGCATGACCAGTTTAACCCGTCAATCGGAGGTTCCCTCGCTCCGAATGCGAGGGGTAATTAACGGCAGCTTAGTCCGCGGCTGTCGGAGATTCGGATCCCCACAATCAATAAACCCCGGCCTACCTTAGGCAGGGGGAATCTGTAATGCGCCTGACAAGCGCGCGCGTATTCCCATCTCAATGGGGTGACGAAAAACATCCTACAGGTACCAGGAGCGAATCATCATTTGCCATGAGGGGGATTTCCCTCGTTCCCAGTTTAACGACTTAGGGGTCATTTGTTCCCATTTTAACGACTTAGAGGTAATATGTTCCCAGTTTAAAGACTTAGGGGACTTCCGGATAAAAAAATTAGAATTTTGGGGTTAAGGTCGGCATCAGCGTTGCTAACACTGGAGCAAAAGTGAAAGGAGCAATTCATCATTTGCCTTTTCCTGTTGGGGAGCGATGGCTTAGGAGACAGGTTTAGGTCCCTATCACCTAAGGCTTTTCAATTTTATGAGCCGTAAAGGTCCCATAAAAGCATTTTCTCCCTACGAGTTGAAAGGATCCCGTAAGTGTATTTTCTCCTTAGGAGTTGTGAGGACCCCCAATTGTGTTTTTCCTTTGTGAGTCGTAAGGATCCCACGAAGGTGTTTTCTTACGAGTCGAGAGGATCTCGTAAGTTTTGTTCTCCTCATATATCGTGAGGACACATGAGTGGGCCTTCCCAAATGGAGCATAATTCCAAGGGCGGAGACCGGCCGTTGGACTGGTGATTGCGGTGGGGTATGTGTATGATGAGAATTATTTGAGCCCATGGATTGTATACGGTAGTCAGTTCGGGAACCAACCGTAGGGCTGGAAGAATTTTGGGAAATGTTGGCGTCTGTATCGCTGCACTGGAATATGGTACCATGAGCGACTCATCATTCGCCATCTGGGGATTTGGATTTTGGTTGGCGTATGCATCGCTGCACTGGAATATGGTACCAGGAGCGACTCATCTTTCGCCATTGAGACATTCAGAGATTTGAAATTTTGGTTAGCGTCTGCATCGCTGCACTGGAATATGGTACCAGGAGCGACCCTGTTAGTGTATATGCCCTAGAGGCAATTACTGTATCATACTAGTATGTATATTACTTAATGGAAGCTTGGGATATTCACCATTGTATACACAATCTTACTCAAAATAGTAGTATGCTACTTGGTTTGTTTCTACTTCAATGTGTGTACATGTGTTTCTTTTAACATATTGCCTATACACATTAGTGGAGCCCTTAGGATCTTTGCTTGATTACCAGCGTTGTGATGGCAGTCACACTCGTGGGGGTTGGGTAATCCACAAGCACATCCTTATGCAGGTCCCTAGTCGTAGGACTATCGAGACAGGGCATCGATACTCCGGAGTAGACTAGCGTATGCGCTTCTCATCCCAGCATGGGAGACGGTCTGTCCCACAGCCGTCAGTACATCGTACTTGAGATAGTATGCGTCTGCTCGTTAGGTTACGAGTACATTGGACAGGACTTGCCGGGAACTGTTGGTTGGTACTATACCTATCATCAGTTATCAGTTCCCAGGTGACATGAGTACAGCTTAGTCCGCTGACTTGACACTGCCACTTCGCCTCGAGTGTGTTCCCATTATACTTTGATTACTACCCTACCACGGCTCAAAGGAGTCGTGCAAACAGGTAGTAGTTGGTGCAGTCCCGAAACACTTGGAGGCAGTGACGGTTAGATAGGATTCGTCTCTCCCGGTATTGGGAGTTGATATCGCGCTGTGTCTAGGAGAGCCATTACACATTGTCGTCCCTGGCCAGGGCAAGCGAGATGCACTGGTAGGTTTCCAGTGTTATCTCAGGGTGTTCTGGGCTACACTCCGACACGACTTGTACCGCTATTAGGGGACTGACGTTTACCACCCCCTAGGCCCGCCATGCGATATTCTCAGACGAACAGACCGGACTGTATGCAGATTGTCACATACAGGCTCAGTAGGAGTTCGGATGGGTTCACCTCATCAGTCTTCTTATTGGCATCTACCTGGGGACCGTCACGTAAAGCTAGTGCCGCTTGCGGTCTGTGGTTAAACCCACTGCCAGCGTAGTGTCGAGTCTTTAGAGTCCCACACAGAGGGTTATTCACCTTTGGGCAAAACAGAGTAGAGGTCGCATGGTTTTGCGACAGGGTTCGTTCACATCCGCGCACTTGTGCACGTTTGGTGTCCGGACAGTCATTACTAGCGGGCTCTGGTTTGAGCCGGATCCTAGTATATGTTTTGGGGTTAGTTTTATCTAATTGTATTTGTATTCCTCGGAACACGAATGTCGGTGTGTATGCACAGTTGATTGAGGCGGAGGAAGAGGTTTTTCATTAGGGTTTCGGAACGGGTATGTATGCACAGTTGACAGTTGTCTTTTTCCAAACCCTAATGAATATGTGAAATATCAATTAATAATATTAATTAAATGAAATTGTGTCATGGTTAGGGTTGTTGACTTGTTGACCAAGGTTGACTTGTTGACCATGGTTGAAATATTGACCATCATCATTACACTTCAAAGATGCTCTTTGATCATTGCAAAAAACATTTAATGTGAAATGATAATGGTCTTATCAAACCAACCATCACCTTTTTCATTTGATTAAAATTATTAATTAGATAATTCACATATATGTGATATGGTTGTAAAATTCTATCATAATCTCATTCTCACTCTCTCTCCTCTTTTGCTCTCCCTCTTCCTCAAGCTCAAGGGAAAATTCATCTCATGTGTTGAGAAACATTTTCTTTGAGATAAAATACCCAAAGTCACTCTCTACTCATTATAAGGTTGAAGGTCTAGCAAGCCGGAGACTTCAGTTTTCTCAAGTTCGAGGAAGAAGCTCAAGGTAGAGACCCTCAGGTGGATCCATTTTCGGCAAGAGAAGGCGACAAGGAAAGAACCATCCGACCACTACAAAGAGTCCAAGAAGAAGGAGTTCAAGTTGAGGTATAACCCCTAACTGAGTAGATAACTCTCTAGTTAGTTGCTAGTGTGTAGTTTAGCCAAGATCCGTATTTTGTAGTCCATGTTACCTAAACCCTAAAAATCGTTTTTCACCATTTCCGCAAGCTCGAAAGAACCGGGAGAGCTAACGTGGACTTACAGTGGTATCAGAGCCTAACTAAACACACCCTAGCATGTTAGCAAAGTATCAAGAATTTCGACCGAAAAAAAACCCGCAAAACACCCCGGAAAATTCAAGTTTCTGCCGATTTTTATTTCTGCTCTAAAAATAATAAATCATGTACTAAAAATCAGCTCAGGTTTTTTAATGAACAGACAAGAAAAACGATCCAGTGAACCGACCAACTCACCGCGGTTCCGCGACAGGAGCTTGCTTCTGCCGCGGATCCGCGGCCGAGTTGACTCGGCCGTGGATCGTTTCTCCTGCAGTTTTCTTATGGTGGTGTTTTGTGATTTTTGAGATGGTTTGTTTCTGCTCAGAATTTCCAGAAAACAAATTTGTTTTTGGGGTGGTTACAAATCCGTATTTTGGTCGATTTTCTGTAGACTTTGGCTAATGGGTTGTATCTGTAATGTTATATATGTATTGAACGTCTGCTAATCGCTATACGTCGATTAGTGGGGGTTATACATATCTGTGATCTGTGATGTTGATGGTATGTGTATATGAATTCGTTAGATTGTCGCGGATGAATAGCCGGGGGGTTGTGAGATGAGAGTTTTTCTTTATCTTTCAATTCATGTAATATGTAAATTTGATGTAATATTATTTGTATGGCCGCACATCCGGGATGAGGTTGTAGCCGCCTTTGTATAATTTCTTTTTACTGCTTTTGCTCCTAGGATAGACCCATGGTGGGGTGCACAAACTACTGGGTATCTCGAAGTGCCGAGTGGCCTACCCACGTCGTTGAGGGAGGTTGCTTCGCTTCGGATACTTGGCGGGTAGTTTACCGCACCCGTAGGGGTCTAGTGTGGGGTATTGGCTATTCATCGTGACCGTGTAATCCGCTTTTCGTTACAGGCTCGAACGGAATGCGGATTCCTAGTATATCCAATGCATTCATCTGTGATCTGGAATGACTATCATTGCTATATATCTATATACGATATCTATTTAGGCGTTGCTTATATTTTGCATCCGCGCTAGTTCAGTTCCCACTCTGTCGTTAGTTAAGTAACCTAACGGGTGATGACGGGGCCCTGTGGCGAATGCGGATGGCATAAGCGTATGTCACATTTTCGTTGTTTTCTGCAATGGTAGGATTAAATGATGGGACACATTAAAAATTAATGCAAGAAAATAAACCAAGTAAAAGTCGTTGGAACACTTTTAAAACCACTCGGTTCTTTTCAAAAACCAACTTTTAAATGCGGAGCTTGAACCACTCCATTTAAAAGCTATCTCGTTCCATCGATTATATCAAGTTCACTACGTTCACGGTTTCGCCAAAACCATTCGTAGCCCTCCATCATTTCAGTTAAATATTCGGTAGTATTCAAGCTATGTATTTTGACCTCACGCCAAGGCATAGTGATTGGTAGCTGCCGGATATTTATCTGTCGCATAGATAGAATGCGTTGGTTTGAGACAGTCGTACTGCCATTTTGGCCTATGTCAAGGGTAGGTACGGGTGGGTTCAAATTAACCTGGATAATGATGGGAAGAACTTGACATGTGACTTATGACATTTTGACCTCACGCCAAGGTCATAAGAACATGGGGCAAAAATCCACATCGGGAGTTTCAAAAGAAACTGAAACTTGCTAGTGTTGCATACCATTTGGAGTGTGATGATTCTGGTAAGATTCCTTCAGTTTTATCACGTGATGATATTTGGATCCCGATCCTACTGTGAGTATATGCTACTCCTCGGGAAATTTCTCACTTAACGATCAATGCTATAAACCAAGTAGGTGTCTAGAAAGGTGTTAGCGGGGCTACGCCCCTAGGAAAAAGAGGTTATTTAATTAAGGAACTTCACGAAAGCGTTGGAAAAGCTCCCTCTAAGTACCAACACTGGCCTGGCTGAACGGTTAAGCAAGTATTGTACGGTGAGATTGATCCCGACTAATTCTTCCTTTATGGTTTGAGGAGGGATTCGAGAGACAGTGGGAGCCATCCTGTTTAGACAAACTAAAAACCACTCTAAACTTGCAATAGTATCATGCTAAAGTGTTTCTTCTCTCTCTCCTAATTGCAGCAACCAATCGACATGACCGGACTTAAGTTATTACTAGATAAAAATATACTGACAGGGTCAAACTACAAAGATTGGCTCAGGAATGTCAAAATGGCAATCACTTACGACAAGTTGGGGTATCTCCTTACCACCAAAGCTCCCCCTGTCCCAGGTCCCACCTCCAGCGTCGCGGATATAGAAATCCGTAAGATATGGGAGATCGATTGCGCGAAGGCCAAGTGCCTCGTACTTGCTTCTATGGACAATGAACATCAGAGGAGGCACAAGAATATGGACCTGGAATCCATATTTCTTCATACAAAAGAACTGTATGGAGAGCAGTCCCGTATCGCCAGATACGAAGTCTCGGAAAAATTGTTTTCGACAAGATTGGCCATCGGATCATCGGTAGCGGAACACGTGCTTAAGATGATTGGCTTCATTGAAGAGCTCGCGGACCTTGGGACCACGTTAGAGAACGAGCTCTATACGGACTTGATTCTCCAGTCCCTTCCTTCCACTTACGCCCAGTTTATCCTGAACTTCAACTTGCAAGAAAAGAGGTTGAACTTCCGGAGCTCCTCAACATGTTGAGGAGTGCAGAGGGCACCCTACAGAAAGGTAGGGAAACATCCACTTTGTTTGTAGGAGGATCTTCCTCTTCTAAGTCCAAGGCAAAAGCCAAGGGAAAGAAGAAGAAAGCCCCCGCCAAACCAAGGGGCGGTGTTAGTAAAGTGGATACGAAGGGAAAGGCAAAAGCAACAAAGGTAGCGGGAAAGCTTGTGGGAAGGGAAGAATGCTTTTACTGTCATAAGAGTGGACACTGGAAAAAGGATTGCAGGGCTTGGAAGGACAGAATCCAGGATCTGAAGCAAGTTGCAGCTTCAGCTTCAGGTGTGTATGTTATTGAAAACTGTCTATCAATAAACTCTACTTCATGGGTATTGGATACCGGATCAGTATCTCATATCTGTAATTCTTTGCAGGCATTGAGAAGGCGTAGGGTTTTGAAGGCAGGTGATATGACCCTCAGAGTTGCAAACGGAGCTGGCATGGATGCTGAGTCCGTGGGGGACTATCACTTGTGATTGTCAGATGTGCATGTTTTGGTTTTGCGTGATTGTTATTTTGTACCCAATGCAACCTGTAATATCATATCTGTATCTTTATTATCTAAAGAAGGTTATGAATTTGCATTTGTAAGTAATGTTGTGAACATTCACCTTAATCAAGTTTTGATCGGGTCAGGTACATTAAACAATGGTATATACGTATTAAACCAACCACAGATTTTCAATGTCCAGAATACACACAAAAGAAAGTCTCCAGAAATCAATCATGCTTTCTTATGGCATTATAGACTGGGTCACATCAATGAGAGAAGGTTGACGAAGTTACATACAGAAGGATATTTGAATTCGTTCGAATATCATTCATATGCAACTTGTCAATCCTGTCTCAAAGGAAAGATGACAAAGACTCCGTTCACTAGACACGGGGTAAGAGCGAGCGAGCTCTTGGGGCTCGTACACAGTGACGTGTGCGGTCCAATGTCTACACATGCGTGAAGCGGTTATTCTTACTTCATTACTTTTACGGATGATTTTTCAAGGTTCGGACATGTCTTCTTAATGAAGCATAAATTTGAAGCCTTTGAAAAGTTCCAGGAATACAAGAATGAAGTAGAAAAACA
The DNA here is from genome assembly GCA_030015575.1 of Agapanthus africanus. Lineage (NCBI taxonomy): Eukaryota > Viridiplantae > Streptophyta > Magnoliopsida > Asparagales > Amaryllidaceae > Agapanthus > Agapanthus africanus. The sequence continues at coordinate 32,467,703 of CM057338.1, forward strand.
AACAGGCAAAAGTATCAAGACACTAAGATCTGATCGAGGTGGTGAATACTTAAGTGCCGAGTTCCTGGATTACTTAAAAGAGAATGGAATCTCTCTCAGCTTACTCCTCCATACACTCCGCAACATAACGGTGTATCGGAGAGACGGAACCGAACCCTATTGGATATGGTACGTTCCATGATGAGTAGAGCTGAGTTGCCGCGATCATTCTGGGGATATGCGCTAGAATCAGCTGCATACCTTTTGAACCGGGTTCCAACTAAGACTGTGCCTACCACACCATATGAGTTATGGAGTGGGAAGAAACCCTATCTTCAATATCTGAAGATCTGGGGATGTCCAGTTTTTGTCAAAAAGCAGCATGCGGACAAACTCGAGGCACGCTCAGTACTGTGCAAGTTTGTGGGATACCCAAAGAACTCCAGGGGGTATCTTTTCTATCACGCAGAGGAACAAAAGGTCTTTGTTTCTCGTAATGCCCACTTTCTGGAACACCAGTTCTTAGAAAAGGAAATTAGTGGAAGCGCGATAGAACTGGAAGAAATTCCAGAACCACAGACTATTACTGAAAGCTTAGCAGAACCAGAAGGTTCGAAAGAACAGGACATTCCTACGCCGCTCTGCAGGAGTAGTAGGCAATCTCATCCGCCCGAGAGATACTAAGGTTTGTCATAGACGGGGATAGAGAGGATTGCATCATTGATTATGATGAGCCGACTACCATCCAGCAGGCCATTCAGAGCGTTGACTCGGTAAAATGGTTGGATGCAATGCGGACCGAAATGGAGTCCATGTACACCAACAAAGTATGGACTTTGGACGTTGCTCTAGATGGGGTAAAACCCGTAGGATGCAAGTGGATCTTCAAAAGGAAGATTGGTGTAGATGGACAGGTTGAGACCTATAAAGCTAGACTTGTTGCAAAGGGTTTTCGTCAAAGACCTGGTTTGGACTATGACGAAACCTTTTCTCCAGTGGCTATGCTGAAATCCATTCGGATCCTTCTTGCCATTGCTGCCTTCCACGATTATGAAATCTGGCAGATGGACGTAAAGACCGCTTTTCTAAATGGAAATTTAGAGGAGTGCGTCTATATGGACCAGCCAGAGGGCTTCATTCAGAGTGGGAGCAGCGGAAAGGTGTGCAAGTTGCTTAAGTCCATTTATGGACTAAAGCAGGCATCACGGAGTTGGAACATCTGTTTTGATGAGACGGTCAAAGAATTTGGCTTTATCAAAAATCCAGATGAACCATGTATCTATAGTAGATTTGTAGCAAGAACTGTCGTGTTCCTCGTTTTATACGTGGATGACATTCTCTTGTTAGGAAATGACATTCCTATGCTACAATCTGTCAAAGGGTTCTTGTCACACAGGTTCTCCATGAAAGACCTGGGTGATGCCTCTTACATTCTGGGGATCCGGATCCATCGTGATAGATCCAAGAGAATATTAGGACTTTCACAGTCCAGGTACATTGACACCATACTGAAAAGATTCAGTATGGAAGATTCTAAGCGCGGTAATCTACCGGCTTGTCATGGGATCACCCTCTCCAAAGAGATGTCTCCCAAGACTGATTTGGAAAGGGATCACATGTCTATTATACCCTACGCTTCTGCGGTAGGCTCTATAACGTATGCGATGTTGTGTACCAGACCAGATGTTGCTTACGCACTGAGTGTGGTAAGCCGGTATCAGTCAAACCCTGGGGAGAAGCACTGGATCGCGGTAAAGAACATTCTCAAGTACCTGAGAAGGACTAAGGAGATGTTCTTGGTGTTTGGCGGAAAAGACCTCCAGATTGAGGCCTTTGCTGACTCCAGCTTCCAGAGTGACAAGGATGATTCCAAGTCCATGTCGGTTTTTGTTTTTACCTTCAATGGAGGGGCGGTGTGTTGGAAGAGTTCCAAACAGGAAACCGTTGCTGACTCGACTATGGAAGCGGAATATATCGCTGCATCTGATGCCGCAAAAGAAGCCGTCTGGATGAGGAAGTTCTTGAAAGAACTTCAGGTGGTTCCGTCCATTGTTGATCCAATACCTCTATATTGCGACAACAACGGGGCTATAGCTTTAGCGAAGGAACCCAGGTCTCATCAGAAATCCAGACACATCTTGAGGCGGTATCACCTGATCAGGGAGATCGTAGATCTCCAGGAGATCGAGGTTTGGAGGGTTGCTTCAGAAGATAACACTGCCGATCCATTCACGAAGGCCTTGCCCCAGACTCAGTTCGAGCGGCTGATCGAGATGATAGGTCTTCGATACGCCAGTACACGGCCTTAGTGCAAGTAGGAGATTGCTAGTGTATATGCCCTAGAGGCCATTACTGTATCATACTAGTATGTATATTACTTAATGGAAGCTTGGGATATTCACCATTGTATACACAATCTTGCTCAAAATAGTAGTATGCTACTTGGTTTGTTTCTACTTCAATGTGTGTACATGTGTTTCTTTTAACATATTGCCTATACACATTAGTGGAGCCCTTAGGATCTTTGCTTGATTGCCAGCGTTGTGATGGCAGTCACACTCGTGGGGGCTGGGTAATCCACAAGCACATCCTTATGCAGGTCCCTAGTCGTAAGACTATCGAGACAGGGCATCGATACTCCGGAGTAGACTAGCGTATGCGCTTCTCATCCCAGCACGGGAGACGGTCTGTCCCACAGCCGTCAGTACGTCGTACTTGAGATAGTATGCGGGTGCTCGTTAGGTTACGAGTACACTGGACAGGACTTGTCGGGAACTGTTGGTTGGTACTATACCTATCGTCAGTTATCAGTTTCCAGGTGACATGAGTACAGCTTAGTCCGCTGACTTGACACTGTCACTTCGCCTCGAGTGTGTTCCCACTGTACTTTGATTGCTACCCTACCACGGCTCAAAGGAGTCATGCAAACAGGTAGTAGTGGGTGCAGTCCCGAAGCACTTGGAGGCAGTGACGGTTAGATAGAATTCGTCTCTCCCGGTATTGGGAGTTGATATCGCGCTGTGTCTAGGAGAGCCATTACACATTGTCGTCCCTGGCCAGGGCAAGCGAGATGCACTGGTAGGTTTCCAGTGTTATCTCAGGGTGTTCTGGGCTACACTCCGACACGACTTGTACCGCTATTAGGGGACTGACGTTTACCACCCCCTAGGCCCGCCATGCAATATTCTCAGACGAACAGACCGGACTGTACGCAGATTGTCACATACAGGCTCAGTAGGAGTTCGGATGGGTTCACCTCATCAGTCTTCTTATCGGCATCTACCTGGGGACCATTACGTACAGCTAGTGCCGCTTGCGGTCTGTGGTTAAACCCACTGCCAGCGTAGTGTCGAGTCCTTAGAGTCCCACACGGAGGGTTATTCACCTTTGGGCAAAACAGAGTAGAGGTCACATGGTTTTGCGACAGGGTTCGTTCACATCCGCGCACTTGTGCACGTTTGGTGTCCGGACAGTCATTACTAGCGGGCCCTGGTTTGAGCCGGATCCTAATATATGTTTTGGGGTTAGTTTTATCTCATTGTATTTGTGTTCCTCGGAACACGAATGCGGGTGTGTATGCACAGTTGATTGAGGCGGAGGAAGAGGTTTTTCATTAGGGTTTCGGAACGGGTGTGTATGCACAGTTGACAGTTGTCTTTTTCCAAACCCTAATGAATATGTGAAATATCAATTAATAATATTAATTAAATGAAATTGTGTCATGGTTAGGGTTGTTGACTTGTTGACCAAGGTTGACTTGTTGACCATGGTTGAAACATTGACCATCATCATTACACTTCAAAGATGCTCTTTGATCTTTGCAAAAAACATTTAATGTGAAATGATAATGGTCTTATCAAACCAACCATCACTTTTTTCATTTGATTAAAATTATTAATTAGATAATTCACATATATGTGATATGGTTGTAAAATTCTATCATAATCTCATTCTCACTCTCTCTCCTCTTTTGCTCTCCCTCTTCCTCAAGCTCAAGGGAAAATTCATCTCATGTATTGAGAAACATTTCCTTTGAGATAAAATACCCAAAGTCACTCTCTACTTATTCTAAGGTTGAAGGTCTAGCAAGCCGGAGACTTTAGTTTTCTCACGTTCGAGGAAGAAGCTCAAGGTAGAGACCCTCAGGTGGATCCATCTTCGGCAAGAGAAGGCGACAAGGAAAGAACCATCCGACCACTACAAAGAGTCCAAGAAGAAGGAGTTCAAGTTGAGGTATAACCCCTAACTGAGTAGATAACTCTCTAGTTAGTTGCTAGTGTGTAGTTTAGCCAAGATCCGTATTTTGTAGTCCATGTTACCTAAACCCTAAAAATCGTTTTTCACCATTTCCGCAAGCCCGAAAGAACCGGGAGAGAGAACGTGGACTTACAGACCCATCATTCGCCATTTGGGAATTTAGACTTTTGTTGGCATCTGCATCGCTGCACTGGAATATGGTATCAGGAGCAACTCATCATTCGCCTTTGGAGATTTTTTTTACCGCGATTGCTCTATTATTTCAGCTTTTCTTATCGCGAAGGTCGCGATTGCCCTATCATTTCGGCTATTTATTCACGGTTACCCCATCATTTCGGCTGTTTATTTTCATTTTTATTTTACCCGCTGATTTTTATTGCGAGTTGCCCCATCATTTCGGCTTTTTATATTTTTTATTATTATTATTTTTTATTTACACATTTTTACATCCCCAGTTTAACGACTTGGTGGTCGTCATCTTTTTAGAGAAAGGCAGATGTCTGAAAGAATCAGGTTATCGAAGAACTTTGGTCTCCATTTGTAAGAAATTGGCGGTCGCGGCTTAACTGTTTGTTAACACGCCTTTAGACAGTTCTATCTCTCTTGTCTTGTATTACTTTTCGACCCAATCTTTGAAGACGAAACAGTCCTCAATGGCATAACTTATCACTCTGTGATAGGGGCAATATTTGGGGTCGTCGGTCATATTCTCTTCTTGTGGTATTTTTGATTCTGGTAATTGTAGACCGTTCCTAAAGGCGTCTTTGAATATTTTACGGACTTTGTCCCTTCCGAAGGAATAGACTTTATCCAGCCTCTCTTTCAGTAGAGATTCTCCTCCCTCTTCGAACATTGGCTTCCGAGGCTGGTTGGCATTAGGCCCGCACATCCCTCGCTTATTTCGGTTAGCCGAAGCGTTGAAAGTGTAACATTTCAGAAAATATAAAATATTATTTTTGGAATTTAATATTAAAATAATATATTTCGCGAAAACTACCCGATTTGCGAATCTGTGGTTTTCCTAAAATGGTATAAATATATACCAATAATTGTGAAATAATTGGAGATTAAAATGATTTATTCATTTAAAAATATATTTATTGGATTTGCCAATTTTATAATTAATTATAGGCAGTTTAAATAAAAAGTGATTCGTGCACTACTAATCGCGATTAAACCAAATCCGTGTTTCTACATTTTTCTATGGCTAGTGCACCATGTCATGTTGTATTTATTTGCATGTTGTTTCATTTGTGTTGTTTAATTGATATTTGGCTTTAAACGAAAAAGAGAAAAGAAAAGGAGACAATTATTGGAGAGAGAGAGTGAGACATGAGTTGTGAGAGCGTGAGAATAAGAAAGAGAGAGGGCAGCCATCATTTTCCTCCCCCATTTGTTTCTTTCATCTTCCTCATCGTCATGTTCCCTCCACCTCCACCTCCAAGTATCATCTCAAATTCTTCATCAAAACCCTATACTCCCTTCATTAAAAATGATCCCCACCTCATCCTCAACACTTTGGACCTTTCAAAGTTGGATTTTGAAGACTTTGAGCAACTCAAGAAAATTCTTGAGTTGCCAAATGAGGTATAATTCTAGACCCTAGCTAAGTTATTATGTTTAGTGTATTCTAGTTTAGTTTAGAATATGATTAAGTGTTGATTGTGAAGTTAGAAATTTCCTAGATGAGGTTTAGGGTTTGATTTGTGTTATGGTGATGTGTAGTGGCTGATTGTATGGCCAAAAACAGAGAATAAACCCAAAATACGAACTTAGAAACTTCCCCGTGCCGGTTTTATGGGGTTTGTTAGCCTACAGGGTATCTGGAGCAATCTGGGCCATTTATGAGAAAATTTAGCAAGTCCATAGACCTAGGCAAACGACTAGCAGACCACAACAGGAAGACGAACCTAAACAGAGCCTCTATGGCTGGAGAGCTTGGACATCATGGTGATGTCGTCGGTTTTCTAGTGTGGTCTGGGGTTGAGTTTTTGCCTGTAGCTCATTTAACCTGTAAACAACTCCCTGCATCTGCTTGTTTTGTCCCAATTAGCTTGAGATGAAATCTGGGAGTGATTTCCTAGGTTGCTGAAAATGGTATTTGTGATTTATGAATTTGTGATTTGGTATTTGATATTGTATTGGGTCGTTTGATATTTGTATGTCAACGACAAGGGTTGTTTGGTTGTTTTTGAATGCGTAGGCTATAGGTTCTAACCTATGAGCGCACCGTGTGCCGTATTGGTTTTCCAGACTTGATTTTAATAGCAATTGCGATTGTGTATTGATTGTAGGTACCTTCGCGTGGATTTCGAGACGACGAAGCACATCGACTACGGCTGAACGAGGAGTTCCACAGGTGAGTAGATTTATATCTACGGGGGAAGTCGGGTGGATGGCGTATAGCACCCCCGCAAATTTTAATGGAAACCGATATATATGTAGAATATGGTTAAGGAAACCATGTTAGAAAATTATGGATATGGTTAAAGAGTTAGTAGGAGACAAGATATATCACGACCTTAAGTTATAGTTTACGGTTTAGTGTGACATGATATGATAGAAATGATATCTCGAATTGATGTATAAGGATGTGAAACGTGAATGTGAATCACGATATATATATGTAGTGCAAGAGTATCAGTATGAGGTTGATAAAAATGATATGAGGTTAAGACGATAACTTGATGTGAGATATTGATGCGATGAAAAGAGTATCAGTATGAGATTGATACGGATGTAACCTGAGATATAGGCATATACATATAAAATGATGTGAATAATGAGTGATATGCCATACGAGACGTTAGGTCCGTATCCTCATTGTCATATAGGTTGATAGGATCCCTAATGGTTTAATGCCGCCGTACGATAGATACCGTACGTGATGAGTTTTACTTGATGATTGATCCATACCCTTGACTAGAGGATACCGTACGATGGATTGTACCGTACGTGATGTTATGAAGCTGGATGCCGATTGATAGATTCACCGACTCGGATATGTGATAGAGACGTATACCTTATAGCATTGCGCTCACGATTTACTTTCTGCTACGTTCAGGATATTCTCATTGCATTACATATACCTGTGCTAGTACACCTACACACTTATCGATGATGCGTATGTTACACTTACACAGATTGCTGGCTCACACACTTTCATCATCGATAATTGCTATGTCACTTACACAGTAGAATTTCTACATCATGTTATGATATATTGCTATGCTCACATCATTTTGATATGTTGAATGAGATACTGATATGCTCACATTTCTATTATATATTTGCATACATCATGCTTTACGATTATATGCATTGAGATACTGTTTTCATGAGATTCTGGATTTGAGAACCGTGGTTATATTTCAAAAGAAATTATGTATTGTTTTAAAAACCCGGTTTCTCTTGATATGATATTTCGAGACGTCCACCATGTGTTTTCTCGGTTACGAGTTATGTGATACTCGATTCGAGGAGCTGGATCAGGCCGTTTGCGAGTACATGGTGGACCCGGTATGGTATCCCGGGGCAAGAAATGTATGTTGTGCAGTAGACGATGAGCCGGCAGAGGGACTACTACCTGCCGGTGATAGTATTTGGACTCGGCGGTTATCCGGAGGATACTGACCGGAGTCGTGAGATGATACGGGCCGATCCGGACCGACGGAGCCCGTGGGCCGATCCGGACCGACGGAGCCCGAGATATGAGGATATACGTGTCGATGTTGGACATGGGTTTCATAATGTTTCGAGTGTCGGTGTTGGACACTCAGGTTCCATGATTTTGATGTGTCGTTGATGGAAACACGTTGGTTGATATTCTCATATTTACATGCATATGCTTTCATGATATTTACATGCATGATGTTGTTGTATCATTGATGGACACGTAGATGTTATCCGCATGCAGATAGGCATTGATTATATTGTTGGCACATATGCAGATATGGTCACCCTAGATATCATAGTATCACCTTTATGATATAGTTGACCTAGGAATCGTTGTTTTATTCGATTTCTACCTGATGATGTTTTCTACTCACGAGTTGGCAACTCACCCCCGTTGTGCCACAGTTCTTGCAGGTTGACCGCATAGATCAGTAGAGGCATCGCTGGCACACAACTTGCATTCGGTGATTTGCTTTGGTAGGTGGTACATATTGGATCGTGCCACTCTTGTATTATTATTCCTATTGTATCTAGTCAACTCCATCAATCAGAAACTAGTATTTGTATTAGCAGTAAGACTTAGAAGAGACTTGTGGTTGCGAGACTTAGAGCGATGGGTTATATGTTCGCTTGGTGGGTTGATGTCACGCCCCGCTTCCCAGTGTACGGCGAAGGGAACGTGACGAGGTCCGCTACGTATATACTCAGAAGTACATACGCTAAGCGTATCTAAGCAATATAAAATAAATACACAAGAGACAAGATATAAAAAGAACAGCAAATTTTATTTATTAACATTCTTTTGTACAATGCAAGAAAAGAAAATACAACTGAAATAAAAAGATGCCTAAACAGTGGCATAACAGGAAATGAAAAGTACAGAGAGGAAAAGTGTACAATGAAACTAAAGTGCAGGGTCTTCGGAAAACTGCTCCAAGTCTTCTTGAGATGGCTCGATCTCCGCCGGGTCCAAACCACCTGACGACATTCAAAAAAGAAAGAAATAGAATGTCGTCAGCGAACAGGTCGCTCGGTAAGTCCCAAAGATAGGGGAGAAATAGATAAAGAGTAGGGGAGAGAGAGAGTAGCTTTTAATGTTGTATTGTATTGTTGTAATATTGTATTAACGCTGTTGTTTGTAGCTTGGTACAGAAGAATGCCAGTGTATACGAGAGGGGTCTCTATATGCTAGAGACCAGGGCAAACGGAATATAGAGTACAAGGCTCCGTTAGAAGGCCCGAAACAACGACAATTGGATTCATGTTAGGTGTTTTAAGTCTGACCGTCTCGTGCCACTTTTAACACCTTCCGTACCAATCTACCCCTTAAACCCCGCGATATCTTGTTTGTAGTGTTATCTTGTAAATTGTATTGGTTGTATGGTTGATTGACTGACCGACCGAAACCATGATATCAGGAAACGGTTGTAACCGTAGAGTCATGTAAATGGAATACTGAGAATCATGTAAAAGGAATATATATCCATGGTTCGGTTCAGTCAAGTTGTATAAATTGATAATTGTATTTATGGATTCATGTGTTCACATTGAATTGGAATCTTGTAGATTAAAGATTGAATTGAATCATATTCAAGTCAGATTAATCAGACTCAACCCGAGTCAGACAATCAGAAATGTGAATCGAGGTCTTTTAATTGCTAGGGTCCTTAGGGTAATTTATAAAACCTGAGAGGGTTTTATGTAAAAATACTTTTATATACTTTTCAAAATATACCTTAAGTATTTATTATTCGTCTTTAGAGTTGTAATGAGGTTGGATTTTATGTTGTGACATTTCTAGTGAAAATATCCTAGTATTATAAATAAGGGTATATATCTGCAATATTGATTATTTGAAGTTCATGGTATTTTAGTGTAAAATTTATTCTTGTGATTTTTTAGAAAAAGGTGGAAAATTTAAATTATAATAAAATAGATATTTAAATGATAAATATACATATGTTTATACAAAAAATAATTTTTAATAAATATTTTATATTCCAAAAATCTCATTTTCTTAAGATGTCGTATTTTAAACCTTTCGAGACCGAATGCTCCTTGCGGAGGTCTGAATCTCGCACTACTAGCCCAAGGATGTGCGATAATCCGCACCATCCCGAACGGGTTCCCCAAAAATGGGTTGTAGCGGCGCTTTACAAAGATTGTAAAATACCAACCCTTTAGAAAACGGTTTTATAAAGTAAAATGTATTTATTTGTAAAAATATAATTTTCCGTATTTTAGATTCTTGGGTTTCCTAAGCCAACTAGCCTATTTCTAAATGGTCTAAACGACAAGTCTTTAGAAGCCTCAAATCGCCTCTTCACCGCCAATTGTGGCCAGGTAAGTACAAGTGAGGAAGGAGGGATCCGCTCACGAATCATGAGACGGGCCTTTTAAAGTTACCTTTGCTCACTTTCTTAGCCTAGACACCACAAAGTCAGGTTTAGATAAACGATCGATGTCCACAACTTATCATGTTTCGTAATAAGAGGTATGTATTTAAAAGTGTATCAAAGCTAAACTTTTAGAATTGATTTTATTAAGAATATGGTATTTAAATGAAAGTATTGTTTTATCGTATTCTAAGTTTTTTTTGATGATGTCGTTTATGGTTGTATTTGCGTGTGTGTAGAGCTAGGTCATTACCTTGTGCTCTACTTTAAATGTATAGCAAAGTTAAGGGGTTAAATATGAAATCGAAACATGATGGTATTAAAGTGAAAAAATACGATAAATTGGAAAGGCTATCATTTCATGTGATGAAACTTATTCAAATTGATTTTTAAAAGTTTAATAGTCAAGATAAAGATATTTATGTATGAATGTATTGGTTAGAAGTGAAATTTTATAGAAAACCGAATCGGAAATCGGATTTGTTCCGATTCCGTCGGGTTTCGTAATTTCGTATTTTAGAGAAATAGAAAGAAGGATAGAAAGGGACTTACGGGTTTCGATCTATACTAAGGAGTGAGGGGGACTAAAGAGGTTGCCGAGGCGTTGCTTCGTCGCCGGTTGTTCCTAAAAACGTCGCCGGAATTTCGTCGGAGCTTGGCCGCGAACTTGTTTTCAAAGTACACACTTCTTGGAAAATTTTTGAGAGAGTGAGCCTAGGGTTTTGGGATTAGAGGGTAGATGGTAGGGGGCGTATTTATAGGGTAGGCTAGGGTAGGGTAGGTGAAAGGTTTTTAATTAAAAAAAATTGTAAAAATTATAGAAAAATCATTAAAAATTGTAGTAAATGGGGTGTATTTAAGATTCGGGTACCGATCCAAATAAATGGTGTATGCAGGGAAGTTGGGGAGACGAAGAGCCATAAATTTTGTGTTGGGGACTCGGCTGTCCGGCCGAGTCCGGCCGGCGGCGCCGGACCGAGTCGGCCAGTCCGCCGCCCGATCCCGGACGAGTCGAGGGTCGAGTAGGTGGGGGGTCTCGTGGGGTACACTCTGGTATATTTAGTTTTCTGGGTGAAGTTCAAAGTTTGGGAGTTATGGTCTGTGGACTGTTGGGCTTCCAAGGAATTTAAAACAAAAATAATCTAAAAATAATGTGGGGCAGGGGATTTGAACTCTGGTGGCTTGGTTCAGCAGTGCAAGATGTTACCAATGAGCTACAAGCTCCTTCTTGTAATTATTGTGGGAAAATAAATACTTAAAATGGTAACAGCAATATTAAATACCCCAAGTATACTTTAATTTTAAAACAATTTTATGTACACTAAAAATGGAGTTATTTAAAAACAAAATAATTACTTATATATTGTGCTCAGGTTAAAATACTCCTTTATGGATTTTGAAAATTTTTTTATATAGAAAAGTGTATAGAAAAATTAGGTTTGTTACAGTTGATGTCTTGCTTTATTCATTATTCTTGGTGTTGATCTTCGCCGTTGGGCGTCGATTACATATTTTTTGACTTAAGTGGTTGTGATTCCACCGACTGGCGAAGAGCTAGCTCCCGCTTGGGGATGCCTTTTATATTATCATGTATATGTGGTTTTGGATCAAAATATACAAGGGAGGTGCTGCCCAAATTTTTAAAAGACGAAACATGTTTTTCAACTAGTAAAATCCACTTGCATTTTTCATGTTCCATTATCTATGCATTTAAGAAAATATTTGATTTCATCATACATTTATTTCAAAACTTCAGCTCTTTTATTTTCTTTAAAAAGGTTTAGATTTCTGGGTTTCGGCTTACTTAATTTACATTATGCCTTTAGAAGTTGCGTTATTTAAGTGCCGGTCACGAACTAAATTTCGGGTCGTGACAGAAAGATTCAGTATCGTCGGAATTTCTGCTTTTGCGATTATGGTCCTTTCGGTTTCTCCAGGACCTATTGTTATTTTGGGAATCAGAGGAGAACTCTTATTTTGAGCGCTCCAACATTTGAACTTTCCTGGTTAGCTCTTGGAATGTTTTGAGACCCATGATGCATAGAAATGGGGTCATCCAATTGTTGAGATTGACTGACAGATTGGTCCTGCTCTATCGGCGGTTCACATTTGACGGAGAGATTGCGCCATCGGGTTATAAAATCCATGCTGCTTTCGTTGTTCTTTGGCTTAGTCCTTACGAAGTTGGCAATGGTGATCTTATCGCTGACACTCATGAACCTTTGTCGGAACAGAGATTCCATTTGGACGAAAGTAGTAATAGAGCCATCCAGTATGCTCGCGTACCAGTCGAAAGCGACATCGGTTAAGTTATTAACGAACTGGCGGAGGATAAGCGCATCATTGCCCCCAGTATTCCCACATGAGGCTTTAAAATGGGCGATGTGCTGATTCACATTTCCCGTCCCATCAAATCTTCCGAATTTGGGGATGACATAGCCGCTAGGAAATTTTATCAGATCATACTGAGCAGAATATGGTCTCCCGCTACTGCTAACATCTTTTTGTGCTTCGGTTTCGGCTACCAATGCTTTGACTTTGTTGGCAACAAAATCCATGATTTGATTTTGAGTTAGCGGGCTACTGTCATCGATAGCCAAGACATTTTCCGAGATAGGATGCGACTGACTTTCATGCGGTCCTCCCACCTTTGGATTTGAGGGAACAGGCGTTGGCTGCCTCGGGACACCATTTTCCGGTTCATAAGCAGAGCCCTGCGCTTGATTAGGCGGTTGAGAGGTAAGTTGGGCCGTGAGCTGTAAGACGACGTTTGTCAAGTCGTCAATTTTTGAGTAGAGCTTGGCCATCTCCTTGTCTTTACTTCTGAGCTGTTTTCGGAGCTCTTGGAGAAGTTGCTACTCTGCGTTCTTGGGACGGAAGATTGGCTCCTCTTCGCTTTCCGAGCCCGACTCCTCATGAACCGAGGGATCTCTCTGCTTATCAGCCTCACTGGAAGGGTTTTTATTACCTCCCAGAGGATGCTGGTCGTGGGAAGTGGCAGCCACATTCATACCAGGTTGGATTTGAGATGTGGTGGCCCCGTCCTTACTCTTGCTGCGCATGCCCACCATGTAGACAGTGTGGATCACATATCCAACCATCTCTTTATCTTTGGCGGGGTAACCCTGTTCTTCGAACCTCATGAAGTTCAGCCTAGTAGGAGCTCTAGCCCTTTTGTTGGCTCCATATCTGAGCTTTTTCTGTCTTAGCTTCTCGATTTTGAGGGCTTGGCGGGCATCCGTTATCCAGGAAGCCATTATGAGTCGATTGGTGGGAAGTATAGAGAAGACACCCGATCGAGCGGTTGTCAGAGGCACCGCTGGAGCTTGCTCGAGACGCCTGTTCTCCTCCGAATAGGCGGCGTGACGGACGTCTTGCCTGAAATTCGGGGTAGATGCTAATTGGTACTATCCGTCTACCTCTCCAAAGATGCCAAGTTGATTTATGGCACCGTGTATCGAAGGTTTAAATGAATGCGTCCGATGTAGCAGACTTCGTCAGATTCCCCCTTACTTGAGGGGTTTTTTATTGTGGGGACGCTCTTCCCTGCAGGCGCAAGCCTCTGCAGTTAATTACGTTACCGCATTGCGGTAACAACTTTCTCCTTCTCCATATGGTCACTTCGTGTCGTGTGTGTTTGATTTGTGTTTAATTGCCCGTGGATTGTATACGGAGACTGAGTTATGTCGTCGCCCGTAGGGCGTGGACTAGTCCAAATCCGTATTATCTTAGATTTGGGTTTGGGGGTTTGGGTTTAAGGATACGTTAGCCTCGTTTGAGACTAAGATCAACTTAAACGTTTGTTAAGGATACGTTAGTCTAGTTTTAGACTAAGATCAATTTAACGGGATCGTTTAGATCGGACAAGAGAGCAATTGAGGGAGCCCTGTTGTTTAGTTTAGTGACGTTGCGGTCAATAGGTAGTTTAAGGACATTGCGGTCCAATGTTAGTTTTAAGACGTTGCGGTCAAGGTTAAGGACGTCGTAGTCCGTGGATTTAAGGACTCCACAGGCCGATGTTAGTTTTAAGATATCACGGTCAAGGTTAAGGACGTCATAGTCCGTTGTTAGTTTTAAGACATTCCGGTCAAGGTTAAGGACGTCATAGTCCGAGGGTTTAAGGACCCCATAGTCCGGCGTTAGTTTTAAGACATTACGGTCAAGGTTAAGGACCTCATAGTCCATGAGTTTAAGGACCCCACAGTCCGTATCAATGTGTGGTCATTGGGACCCATCACCTCTTTGAAGACGTTGAGAAATTACAACGCCAAGTATCAAAGGAATGAAGAGATGTACCTTTAAACCAAAGTAGATTAAGTGATCTGTAGTCCAATTTGGAAACTAAGATCAATTATTATATTATGAGTCCATTGGCCCAGTTAAGTTTGAATTGAGAATTTATGGCCAGCTTGGGCTAAGTCCAATATTGGCCATCTGTTGGCTCATTGAGGGAGAGGCTTTGCCTCTAGAAACTTAGCCGATTGGGCTAGAACTAGTGTTAAACACTAAAGATCAACAGTATTGAATACTGGGAATAAGATTAGCAAGTTAGTATTAAACACTAAAAGATAATCAGTGTTAAACACTAGCAACAAGGCTTTCAAATTAGTGTTGAACACTAAAGCAAATCGGTGTTAAACACTGAAAATGGAGATTTCAAATTAGTATTTAACACTAAGGCAAATCAGTGTTAAACACTGGGAATAGAGATTTCAAATTAGTGTTGAACACTAAGAGAATCAGTGTTAAACACTGCAAGTAGAGTTTTCAAAATTAGTGTTAAACACTAAGGAAACCAGTGTTAAACACTTCAAATAGAGTTTTCCGAATTAATGTTAAACACTAATAGAATCAGTGTTAAACACTGGCTACAGAGGTTTCAATTTAGTGTTAAACACTAAGGTAAGAGGGGTCACGTGTGGACACGTGAGAGCGCCCTGATTCCCTTTATTTTATTCTGTCAAAAGTACTGAATACTTTGAAGTATCACGTGCTGTCACGTGATGAGAATTTTGGTGCTTGTCTGTTAAAGCTTCAGCCAAGGGGTCACATGGTAGCACGTGAGAACGCCCTAGAGCTCTTTTTCTTTTGCTTTTTCTTTGTGCGCTTTGGGGGTTACGTGAGGCGTTGCCTCAAAGTCCTTCTCTATGGATCTTTACAGGGGTCACGTGGTAGCACGTGACCCTGTTTCTTTGCCTGTTTAAAGATGTGTTTATCTTTTTAAGAATTAAATTCTTCATAAGGTTTAACCCTAGCAATAAACTTTAGAGGAATTAAATTCCTGTTTTCTTCTGAAGAATTATATTCTTAGATAGGGTTAAACCCTGATTTACATTATGTAGGAATTAAATTCCCATATATGTGAATAATTAAACTCTGGAATAGGGTGACACCCTAATTTCTTTTTTTTAAGGGAATTAAATTCCTATGATTTTGAGAGAATTAAGTTCTCAATTAGGGTTTAACCCTGGTTCCTGTCCATTTTGAAGGAATTAAATTCCTATAACATAGGGTTAAACCCTAATTTTATCTTAAAGGAATTAAATTCCTATAATTCTGTGAGAATTAAATTCTCAAAACTCAGTTCCTCCTCTGTGTTTTAGATCTGCATGGCAGGATCTCAACCCAATGAGAATTAAATTCTCAGTTCATGGGGAGATGTGCACTTTGCAGATCCTCCACTAGAGAAAGAACTAAGTTCTCTTGTTTATATAAGAGTTAAACTCTTTTGAGAATTAGATTCTCCTTTGAAGCCTTCCTTTTCTTTTCTTACCTAAGGTTTTTCTTTTTGCAGAGAATCAAAAGCTCTCTCTCTCTCTCTCTCTTTGTATCAAAAGAAAAGGTCCAAAGGTCCCTCTCTTCTTTTCTTGGCTCCTATTTATAGGAGGAGGAAAAGAATCAATCTGTTTAGTAAATCTCTCATTGAGAGATTTGATTTGTTCATCGAGAGATTTGATTTACATTTATCATTAATCTGGGCCTTTAGATTGTTAGGTGAATTTTATTCACCATTAGATTTTAAATCCAAAGATATCTCTTTGTTATTTCGGTTAGATTTAGGGGGAAATCTTTCCAAGTCCAAGATTTTTCCATAAATTGGTGATATTTAATCACCTTTAGATTTTTAATCCAACGGTTTTAGGTAATCCTTCTTCATTTTGGAAAGATTTGAAAAATTTATCCTCAGAATTTAATTCTGTTAAAGAATAAGGATTTTAAAGCCGGTCACGTATGGCCACGTGACCCCTGGTCACGTGTGGCCACGTGACTCCTGGTCACGTGTAGGCACGTGACCCCTGGAATGGGCTTCTCTTCTTCTGCGCTCTATTCTCTGGCCGCTGCTTAACCATCACGTGCCAACACGTGACCACTGGTCACGTGTGAGCACGTGATGCCTGTTCTGAAGCTTTTTCTTGATTTTTAATCAGGGGATGAATGTGCTCTGCGCCGCTGCTTCAAACGTCACGTGCCAACACGTGACCGCTGGTCACGTGCTAGCACGTGATGCTTCCTCTGAAGTTTTTTCCTGATTTTTAATCAGGGAACAAATTCCCCCACAGCGTTGTTCACACGTGTCTGCACGTGAGTGCAACGCTGTCACTTTTATGACCGTCGGATCTGTCTTGGGAGTAGGGTAGATGAAGTGTTTTCCATCCCATCCTATAAATGCCCATGTCTTTTCAGAAGTGCCTCCGCTTTGGTTATCTTCCTCCTTGCATACTTTTCATTCTGAGAATTTAATTCTCCTTTCCAGAGCTTAGTTCTCTGTTCCAAAATTTTTCCAGAGTTTAACTCTGTTGACCGATTTTTTCTCCTCAGGTAATCATCTTGAGCGAACGAAGAACTTTCATAACATTCTCTGGATTTTAAATCCACATCTAGGGTTTCACCCCTTTTAACATGAATCCATTTCCTTCAAGTTCATCAACAAAAAATAGAAAAACACTTAATCTTCGAACGGTAGATCTCTTAGGGTTTACATGATCTTTAGGAAGATGATGGTGACAGTTCAAATCCATAGAATTTAACTCCATCCAAAAAAAAAATGTTTCTGGGAATTTAATTCCCCTTTTCAAAAGGAATTTAATTCCTACGAAGAACTAAGTTCTTCCCATGGAGGCTTCTTATGGTTTTCTTGTCTTGGGTTGTCCTTCTGTAATCAATGAAGAAGCAGCTTGTAATGATGTCTTTTGTGGGAATTTAATTCCCTTGATCCTGTTTGATTTGTTGTAGAGTCCAAGGTGGATTTCTTTTAGGGGAATGTGTAGGGTTACTTGAAGTCCCTTGTTTATTTAATTAGAATATTCCCTTTGTCTCATTATGATTGCTGTGCCTCATCATTAGCCAGCAGTCATCTTGATTTCGTGGGGCCCATGTGTTTTGTAGCCAATGGTCCTACCAAACAAGTCCTCTGTCACTTTCTTCAACTGTCTTTATATATTTATGCTCAGATATATATACATATACATATACATATATATATATATATATATATATATATATATATATGTTCTTGGCTTCATTTTTGACGGTTTTCCTTTACTTTGTTTTAGGTGCGATGGCTTCTGTTCCGTGCTTTCCCTTTACTCGCTCAGAGGCCGCTTTTCTTCAATCACCATCCGACGAAGAAGCGATGGCAATGATCCGGGCTCATGACCCGAACTGCACTAGCTTACTTCTATGGGGAACTTGGTACAGCCATATCATCCGAGGTCGCCGGAGTTTCCTCTGTGAAGTGCCGACAGAGCCCATTTTCTCGTTCTTGCCGATGGACCCTCCGAGGACGGTTTTCGCTGTGGAAATGCCAAATTGGACTCCAACGGGATGGCTCGAGCCTTCAACAACCGGTATCCTGAACCACCCAATCTCTGCTATAGATATTCTGGGACGACGCATTTGTCAAGGTGAGGCCCACCCATGGGGACAGATTTATAAGATAGGGCTCACTCCTCGACACCCTACGGGCTACCTCTTCTGAAATCGCTATATCCTTGCCACCCATCGTGCGCGGCTGCAGAAGGTCAGACTCTACCAGGCGATATATGCGTCGCTCTTCCATTATCAGTCCCCGCATGTCTGGTGGGTTAAGGCGTTCTTGAATCAATTGAATCTCCCCACCAACACTTTTCTCCTGGGGGACAGAGAGGTTTCGATCTCTTTGGGGGAATTTTATGAGATCTCGGGGCTGCCAATTCGAGGGACACTTTATGAGGAGTTGCTGCCCTCTGATGATTACGTTTTTGAACCTGAGCTTGCACCTCTTGACGGCTTGTCTGCCGAGAACACCGTCCGCTACAAGCGTCCCAGCTTGATCAATGTGCTAGATATCTTTGATCGATTGTTCACCGAATCTGAGGAGCAGGGCGTTACTTTTAAGAGCTTCATTGCATGTTTCCTTCACGAGGGCGTCTTGTCGAAAACAACTCCGAAATTTGCAAATATCAAAGACCCCTTTGGGTTTGGTCTGAAGAAACTGCCGACCAATGAATCGGATCTACCGCAGTACTACATCCCCATAATGTCGCCGATGTCTTTCGAATCCATCGCAGCTCCCGGCATGGATGATGAGACGTTCTTCGTTGGGTTTATCAGTGTTTGGCTCAGCTGGTTTGTCATCCCTATGCATCGCCGCTTTATGAGAGCTTCGGTCATCTATCCGGCTTACCGTATAGCTGAGGGAACGCGGCTGGCCATTGGCATCCCGGCGTTGGCGCATCTTTATCACGGGTTGGATGCTGCAGCTAATACTTCCACCCCTGGCGTAGATGTGGTAAATTTCTCGCTTCACTACTTTACGTCTTGGATCGAAATGCACATCTTGGGTGCTTTCGCTATGCATCAAAGGCCCGCATTCTACGACGCTTATACCTTCCCGAGGCTTATGCAATTGGTGGATGCTTCTGCCGCTGACCCAACTCAATTCGGGGCTATTCGGGCGTTGATTTCTCCTTATGCTACTGCTGGCGAGTTGGTTTTTAATGATCGGGTATTATCTTCTTTCGTGGGTTCAGCCCAGCCGCTTTGGGACCGGTCGATAGATAGCGCGCCTTCTTTGAAGCCCCGGGAGGCCGCACGCTTATACACAATCAGACCGGGTTACCTGGTATTCCGTCAGGATAGCACGGCCCTCTTCATGCGGTACAATCCGCACCGCTTCGTCCGGCAGTTTGGTTATGATCAGGGTGTCCCGTTTGAGGCTTTCATAGTCACGCCGGTTCCTTCGGTTGAAGCCGTTCGAGATGCCGCCCATCATTTTGTGAGGCTGAACACGGGTTCTCAGTTCATGATCCTTGATGGTGAGTACATGTCCCGATGCGTGGGATCGTTCACGGGTTGGTATCTCCATCGAGTCAACCCAATTATTCTTGAGGAAAGAAGGGCGCTTCTTGGTCATGGTGTCCCTACTCAGGTTCCGGCCATGGGAGCTATGCTGCGACCGCGCGCCCCGGTCCGCTTTCCTCTGAAGGATACCGGCACCGCGCTTATTCCGGGGGAGTCGGGGGTAGATCTTACTCCAACGGCTGGTATGCCCCTAGGTACTCGGTCGCGGGGTAGACGGGCTCCGGTAACAGCGCCACCACCCGAGGCAGTACCGCCCCCTGCGGCATCGACAATGGCGGTGTCATCCTCAGTTGTGGTATCGGGTGGGGGTGACAAGGACGAGGTTGTTGAGGGTGTTAAGGGCGACGTGGGTCGCCGCCGCACCAAGGCTCCAAGGGGAAAGAAATGGTCGTCTTCGGCGGCCGGTTCTGGATCTAAGAGGCGGAGGAGGGTGGCCACCAACTTACTTGATTCTTTAACGGAGTCTGAGCCCGTACTTCCAGATGAGCCATTGGTCGTGCAAGAGTCGGACGCTGGTCTTCTCTTCCCGGGTTTGGTTGCTGAGGAAGCCTCACAATTGGTTGAGGCCATAAGACGTTCTAAAGACGAGTCTCAGCACGCAAGGGTTCCGAAGAAGCCCTATTCTGCCGTGATCTTCTATGAAGACCCTTCATGAATCCGGCGGCGGTTCATTGGCCCTTTGGAGGAGTGGGGTGAAAGGGCGCTAAAGCAGGCCGTTTCGGAGGATGCTGCGGACGCGCTCTCCTTATGGACCGGCGGCCATGAATCCACCCTCGAACCCCAGCGAGCACGCCTTCTTGAGAAGGAGCATCGGCTTGCAGAAGCCATATTGAGGGCTTCCCTGCGCATTGGTATGTTTTTATACTTCTTTGCATTTTTTCAGATTGCTTATGCCCGTATATATCTATTCTTATTCTTGTGCGGATTGTGCAGAGTCCTCGGTGATGGGGGAGGTCCCTACGGGGTTGTTGAAGCTAAAGCCCGTTGACGTTCCCGATGCAGTCTTACTCGATGTGGAGGGGGCTGACGAGGCTGTTCCTCTTGCCATAGAGCCTCCAGTGGCGGTCCCTGATCACGGAGTGCTTGTTCCTTTGGAAGAGGCTCCTTTGGGGGTTGTCGCCCCAATGACTCTTCCTGCGGGCGGCCCAGAGGCCGGAGGAGAGGTAGCCGGGACTACTCTTCCTTTGCTGGAGCCGGAGATCATGGCGGAGGCCGTTGAAGCCGCCATCCTCCCGACTCAGAATGGGAGGAGTGTTGAAGGTAACCTTAAATATTTTAAATTATCAATTGTTCTGTCGTCTAAATTCTTTTGCTTTCTCAGAATTGCGCGGGTTGGCTGCTTCTATCGCTGATTTGTCTCCCCGGCAATCGTTTCACCGTCTGCTGGAGATGGTAGCTCCGCAGGCGATCTCTCCTCAGCGCATCGTCCTTTCCTCTGGGCAAGGTTAGCGCCATTTGCCATTTTTTATTATAGCATTGTTGCTATTCTGCGAAATGACATTGATGTCTCTCACAGTTTTGGAGGCCGATGACGAGGTGGAGGTCGTTGAAGGGCCAGGGGAACCTTCAGCTCCTACTTTCATGACCATAGGTAAGTGACATTTCAATATAGTCCCATTTGTTCTTTTGCTTAAGAGCTTTACTGACATTTTTCAAATCCGAACAGCCCTGCTAGCCTCCATAGCGCTGGAATCGCGTATCGCTATGCCGCCCGGCCCCTATGCTTTGCGAGCCTCAGAGCGCTTGGCCCAGTTAAGCCTTGTCTCCTTATCGTCTTTGATCGAGGAGCTTCGTGCTGGCAGCACAACCACGGCTGAAGCATTTGCCGTTGAAGCTAATGGTTCTCTTCCTTTTCTTGCCACATACCATAGCGAAGAGGTGGTGCGAGTCTGGGTGGAGTTCTGTCGGCAGGTGGAGGCTTGCTTGCACGCCCTTGAGTGTTCCCACCTTTCCTCGGAGGCCGTGGCTGCAAAGGCGGAGTTGTGGGGGCTGATAGCACGGTGCGCGGCGAACATGGCATCATGCGAGAAGAGGCTCAGCCGAAAATTCTCGGAGAGGGAGCTGGCTTCTAAGGCGCTGAGCGAGCTTCAAGCTAATCTTACCGCCAAGGCCAACAAAGCGTATGAACTCTGGTGAATGCTTCAAGAGGCCATCAAGGAGGTAGTGGCCATTGACAAGGCCGTCGAGTTTACTCGCGAAAGAGTCAAGGCCCACAAAGCTACCGAGAAGGAGCTCGAAGGTCGGCTTGTCTCGTATCAGGCCTAGCAGGCTCAGGCATAGGCCCGTCTTCTGGCAATCCTGAATCATGAAGCCGTGGCCTAGCAAAAACAGGATGAGTTAGCAAAATTGCTAAATCGCCCGCCGGCTTGAAAACTTGTATCTTTTTCTTTCATCTTGTACATACTCCTGAATGAGAGTATTTTCTTTTTGTTCTTTCATGAATTGTATTTTGTACCCATTTTGTTTCATGAATAAATACATATATATATATATTTTTAATGGTGTGTCTCTCTCGATTGAACTTGTTCTGTGGGAAATTTATTTTGGCCTACTTGCAGGGTAGCGATGGCTTAGAATTCAGGATTAAGATCTGCCTCCTAAGACTTTGAGCTTTATGAGCCGTGAGGGTCTCATAAAGAGTTTTTCTCCCTACAGGTCGAGAGGATCCCGTAGGTGTAAGTTCTTCTTAAGAATCATGAGGATTCTTAAGCGGGTTTTCCCTTGAGAGTCGTAAGGATCTCACAAGAAAGTTTTCTTCCTTACAGGTCATGAGGACCCGCAAGTGCTAGGTGCGGTCGTCCTCATCCGTATTTCACGGGGTCAGGGGTTGGTTTGGGATGGTTTTCAGGGTATCGTAGTTTAAAGATATCGCGGTCAAGGTTAAGGACCTCATAGTCCGTGGATTTAAGGACTCCACAGTCCGATGATAGTTTTAAGACATCATGGTCAAGGTTAAGGACCTCATAGTCCGTGGATTTAAGGACTCCACAGTCCGATGTTAGTTTTAAGACATCACGGTCAAGGTTAAGGACCTCATAGTCCGTGGATTTAAGGACTCCACAGTCCGATGTTAGTTTTAAGACATCACGGTCAAGGTTAAGGACCTCATAGTCCGTGGATTTAAGGACCCCACAGTTCGATGTTAGTTTTAAGACATCACGGTCAAGGTTAAGGACGTCATAGTCCGTGGATTTAAGGACTCCACAGTCCGATGTTAGTTTTAAGACATCACGGTCAAGGTTAAGGACCTCATAGTCCGTGGATTTAAGGACTCCACAGTCCACAAAATGCGTGGTTACTGGGACCCGTCACCTCTTTGAAGACGTTGAGGAATTACAACGCCAAATATCAAAGGAGTGAAGAGATGTACCCTTTAACCAAGGTAAAATCAGTCTAGAATCATCATGGTTGATCGTTAGTTTTAAGACATTACGGTCGAGGTTAAGGACATCATAGTCCGTGGATTTTAAGGACTCCACAGTTCGATATTTGCTCTGGATGCTTCACACGGGTTCACTGCCGTGTTCGGCGAGGACTAGGCTTCGCTCTGGGCGTTTTCTGCGGGGTCAAAGAATGACGTTATCCGCGTTCCACGTAACCAGGAATTTTACGCTAGATGCTTCACACGGGTTCACTGCCATGTTCGGTGAGGACTAGGCTCCGCTCTGGATGCTTCACACGGGTTCACTGTCGTGCTCTGCAAGGACCAGGATCCGCTCTGGACGTTTTCCACGGGGTCAAAGAGTGACGTTATCCGCGTTCCACGTAACCAGGAATTTTGCTCTAGATGCTTCACACGGGTTCACTGCCGTGCTCGGCGAGGACTAGGCTCCGCTCTGGATGCTTCACACGGGCTCACTGCCGTGCTCTGCGAGGACCAGGATCCGCTCTGGACATTTTTCATGGGCTCAAAGAGTGACGTTATCTGCGTTCCACGTAACCAGGAATTTTGCTCTGGATGCTTCCCACGGGTTCACTGCCGTGTTCTGCGAGGACCAGGCTCCGCTCTGGACGTTTTCCATGGGGTCAAAGAGTGACGTTATCCGCGTTCCACGTGACCAGGAATTTTGCTCTGGGTGCTTCCCACGGGTTCACTGCCGTGTTCTGCGAGGACCAGGCTCTGCTCTGGACGTTTTCCACGGGGTCAAAAAGTGACGTTATCCGCGTTCCACGTGACCAGGAATTTTGCTCTGGATGCTTCCCACGGGTTCACTGCCGTGTTCTGCGAGGACCAGGCTCCGCTCTGGGTGTTTTTTGAGGGGTCAAAGAGTGACGTTAACCGCGTTCCATGTAACCAGGAATTTTGCTCTGGATGCTTCCCATGGGTTCACTGCCGTGTTCTGCGAGGACCAGGCTCCGCTCTGGACGTTTTCCACGGGGTCAAAGAGTGACGTTATCTGGGTTCCACGTGAGCAGGAATTTTGCTCTGGGTGCTTCCCACGGGTTCACTGCCGTGTTCTGCGAGGACCAGGCTCCGCTCTGGACGTTTTCCACGGGGTTAAAGAGTGATGTTATCCGCGTTCCACATGACCAGGAATTTTGCTCTGGATTCTTCCCGCGGGTTCACTGCCGTGTTCTGCGAGGACCAGGCTCCGCTCTGGACGTTTTCCATGGGGTCAAAGAGTGACGTTATCCGCGTTCCACGTGACCAGGAATTTTGCTCCGGATGCTTCCCACGGGTTCACTGCCGTGTTCTGCGAGGACCAGGCTCCGCTCTGGACGTTTTCCACGGGGTCAAAGAGTGACGTTATCCGTGTTCCACGCGACCAGGAATTTTGTTGATTATATCCGCATTTCACGGAGTTGGGATTTGACTCTTAGTGGGAGTAGATCGCTGAGTCATGGAACTGGGAGTTGCCGCTGTTCCACTTTGCCTGATGTTGTGTCCGCTGCAACGAGACGAGTGCTGAGACGATCTCTAGGTCACTTGCGGTCCGTCGAGATTTGGCTTCTTCTTATGATGAAACCTGGGGGAAGAGTATCATCCCTTCTTTGTTTACGCCCTTGGATTGTATACAGGGATTGATGTAACATCACCTGTGGGGCCAAAATTTCATTTTTATTTTATTTCTTTTTCCGCGATGCTCTATCATTTCAGCTTTATATCGCGAAGGTCGCGATTGCCCAATCATTTCGGCTATTTTTCGCGGTGCCCAATCATTTCGGCTATTTATTTTATTTTTACTCGCTGCTTTTTATTGCGAGTTGCCCAATCATTTCGGCTATTTTTCATGCATACATTTTTACTTGCTGATTTTGTTGCAAGTTGCTCCATCATTTCGGCTATTTCGTATGCATGTATGGTTTGCTAGCTTTTTGCCGCAAGCTTGGGATTAGACATCGATTTTGGCATCAGCACCGCTACTACTGGAATATTGCCAGGAGCGAATCATCATTTGCCTCTGTCGATATCGAACAAAGGTGGCTTAGCGAACATGGTTAGGATCCTGTCGACTAAGGCTTTTGACTTCATGAGCCGTAAGGGTCTCACAAAGGTATTTCTTCCTACAAGTCGTGAGGATCTCGCAGGTGTGTTTTCTCCTTGGGAATCGTGGGGATTCCTAAGTGAATGTTCTCTTGTAGGTCGTAAGGATCCTACAAAAGGGTTTTTCTCCTTATAAGTCGAGAGGACTTACAAGGGTTGTTCACCATATGAACATATCCCTAGTCTCGGGTGGGACTTGGTTAGGGAAATGTTTATTCGCGCCCGTGGATTATATACAAGGGTCAGCATTGAGCCGCTTATAGGGCATAAATTGAAGGTTGTGGGGGTTGCTTAAGCGCAGGTTTAGGTCTCTGTGACTTAAGACTTTCAAATCTTATGAGCCGTGAGGGTCCCATAAGAGAGTTCTCCTTATGAGTCGTGAGGATCTCGCAAGTGTAATTTCTCTTTAAGAATCGTGAGGACCCCTAAGTGTGTTTCTCCCTTGTGAGTCGTAAGGATCTCACGCGGGTGGTTTCTCCTTACAAGGTCGTGAGGACCCTGCAAGTGTCCTTTAACGAGGTTGCGCCCTTTTGGGTTTTCACAAACACTCGCCGGTAGCCCTGCTGTTTTTACTCACAGAGCCCTTTCAGGTTTTCATCCGTGCCCATTTTGCTTATGGACATACCGTTTTTATTATTATTATTTTTTTATTATATTTTTTTTATATCGGCTTCGAGATATTGCAATCCACCGTAGTTTATCGACATCTCGGTCAACAACTAGTTTTAGGACATAGTGGTCCGTTGTTAGTTTAAGGACGTTTCGGTCCGTCGTTAGTTTAAAGACATTTCGGTCCGTCATTAGTTTAAGAACATTTCAGTCCGTCATTAGTTTAAGGACATTTCGGTCCGTCATTGAAGAAGGCCGGTTACTACTTATAGAGTTCGGGCTTAGGAAGATAGCGAGCGGACATGCTTCTGGTCTTCCAGGTGCATCTTTATCTGATTGTACCCTGATGAGCCGTCCATGAAAGAGAAAACCTCATGAGTGGACGTGTTATTTATCATCAGCTCGGTTACCGGTACTGGGAAATCATCCTTCGGGCAAGCTTTATTGAGATCCCGGAAGTCCACGCATATGCGCACTGTCCCATTTTTCTTCATTACCGGGACGATGTTGGCGATCAAGTCAGGATATTGAACTTCTTGGATAAACCCAGAATCGATCAGCTTCTTGACTTCGGCATTGATGCTCATCTCAAGCTCGAGCCGCATTCTTCTCGGCGCCTGTTTGACTGGTTTAACGTCTGGGGATATCGCTAATTTATGCACAGCAATTTCTGGATCCAGTCCCGGCATTTCGGAATAGTTCCATGCGAAGCAATCTTTATGCTGCATAAGCACGTCTTTTAACGCGGCCACCCTTTCTTCAGATAGCAACTCGCTGACGAATGTCGGTCGTGGGTCGTTCGTCGTTCCCAGCTCAATTTTCCTGAGGTTATCTGCAGTAGTATGTATGCCATCTTCCAGTTCTTTCGGCGCTGGCGGAAATTCCGAGATTACCTCATCATTGCTGTTTTCGAAGCACCAAGGAAAGTCATCCATACTCTCGGGCTCTTATTTTGATACCGTTATCATACGACAGGTACGAGCTCGCTTCCAAGACCGATGTGGATCTGGTTCTGCTCTTGTGGCTTTGAGTTCGTGCTTTTATGGCGGCGTTACCCTCCAGCTGTCGGATAGAGCAAACCTGCCTTGCTGGTACTGGTCTTCGACCCAGTTCTTGAAGCTGAAGCAGTCTTCGATAGGGTGTCCTATGGCTCGGTGATAAGAGTAATAGCCCGGATGAGAGACCTCGTTAGTTTGCTCAGGGTGCTTAGACTCCGGAAGTGTGATCATTTGATGTTTTATGGCGAGATCGAGTATCTTCTTCATCTTGTCTTGAGGGAAAGAATACGCTCGACTCATCTTCTTCATAAGGGACAATTCTGGACCGCTCGATTTCCGATCGCGTGACTTCTCGGTCCCGCTTCGTCGCCGTTGAACGCCTTTTCTGCTCTTTGACTTGTTTCTATCTCTGCGTCGGGCCTTTTGCACAGCAGGTTGACAGGGAGGAGTATTTTCGCCTTTGGCAGCCTGTTGAAGAAGACGTTGCGTCTTGGCTTTCTCGTAGATGGCCATTTCGCGGTTATGGTCGTCTCGAGCTTTTTGACCCGCTCTCCTGATAAGCTTGTCCATTTGCTCTTCAAATGACGGACTCGGCACTTTGATCACAGGATCTAGTTTTGATAGGGGGTTGGCGTTTTCCGACAGGGCGTCCTCTTCTTCATCGAAGTTATATATGGCGTAGCTACCGTGGACTCGTTCCCGTTTCCCGGCTCTTATATATCCAAGCCCAAGCATTTCCATTTTCCCGTTGGGCAACATGCGCTGAGTCCCGGGGACATCCCAAATCCTGTTATAGAATCGAGCTTGTCGCATAGTCTGTTTTAAGGGTACCCCTTGGCGCTTCAATAGCCTTTTCAATCCGTTTGTGTAATATCTGGGCAAACGGATGGGTTGAGGCTTGTCAAGTGTAGAATCCGCGCCATATCAGATTTCTTTCTCCACTCTTGTTTCCGTGGATCCATAGAACATGATCGCCTTTTCACCTTTTCATCTAGGAGGGACGTAAAACGTCTGCAGGTCTTGCACGTTGTAAGCTTCAAGTGCGTCAAGATCTTTGTAGTGCTCCTGCGGAACCATGGTAATCTGCAAACTCTGATCATCGCTAGGGAATTCTTGTACTGACGGCCGACTGGAGAACACATCATTAACCTCATCTTCCGAATCGCTTCCGAAGATCAATATGGGGGCGGATGGTCCCGGGTTGTTGCGTCGAGACGGCCCAACGTAAACTATTTCTTCTTCTTCTTCGGTATCACTCCCGAAAACAGGAATAGTGGCGGCAACTTTGTTCTCCGGTTTTCGACACCTCTCTGTATCCTCGAAATCTGGCAAAAAGTACTTTGCATCTTCGTATTTGCGGACTTCGTTTACGGAGAACGGGTTCAGCTCTCCTGTTACGGTGTACTCGAGACCATCCTTAAAATATTTCATACACTGATGTTGCGTAGAAGGGATGATGTTGTACTCGTGTAACCAAGGTCGGACGAGCAGAGCATTGTAGCATGTCTTGGCATCTATGACGTGAAACTTAATGTCTGTGACGAGTAGCCCGATGCGTAGTGTCAATATCACAGATCTAAGAGTTCGTGATGATTGGGAGTCAAAACCGGAGATGGTAATTTTGTCCCGAGCGAGGTGCTGAACGCTCATGCAGATTTCCTTCAACACCCGTACATTAAGGAGATTGACGGAGGACCCATTATCCACCAGGATTTTGCCTATCTTGATATCGTGGCAGTATCCAGAGACATATAGGGGACGGTTGTGGTCGCACGTCCCGAGGAGGAGGTCTTCGTCACCGAAAGTGACATCAGCCGTGTGCACTTCTTCCAGTTCATCCTTCATTCTTTGTTCGGTAAGGAAGGCTTGGAATTTCTCGGGCTTTTGTAGCGCCTTGATTAATGAATCTCTCGCTTCTTTTGATAATAAGAGGGCGTCGAGAATGCTGAGCTGCGAAGGTAGCTTCCTCAAGTGCGCTAGGATGTTGTAGTCCACCTTACTCTTCTTGGGTGGGTCCTTGGCAGTCAACTCTTTCATGACTTGGCCGTCTAAGGCGATATCCTCGGCGACCTTTTCCTTTCCCTTATCTTTTCTAGTTGCGGGCCCGAGATTCTTTTCCGGGAGCGTGCGATTGCGCAGCTGGATGTTCTCCCAGGCCTCCGGTTCTTCCTCTTTTCCAAAGACGGATTCTTTAAAGAGAGGGCCCAGACCCATTTCTTCATCAGAGTCGCCCCCAAAGGTGAGAACTTGTGATCTTCCGGCGTTGATCGTGTAACAGTTGCCGGTAGTTCTTTTATGCCTGTTGGTTGTATCTCTCTGCTCCCGACGAGTTCTGCGTTTCATTCGTTTAAAATGTTGTCGGTGAGCAACATACTCCTGCCACTATATCTTAAAGGCGTCGCACTCCTCAATAGGGTATGAAATCTTCCGATGGTACGAGCAGTAATTAGGGTGTCTTTCCGCCCCATCAAGCGTGTTTTCTTCCGAGGATGGTAGCTTCATTCCCATTGACATGGCTTTGGCAAACCTTTTCCTCGTCTTGAATATGTTTTTATCCGCATCGGATGTCTTTTGATCTAGCGGGAGTGCTTCGACTTTTTCGTTTAGTCGCTTGCGTTTGGCTCCTTCTGATGCGGCCGTCTCACGCTCCCGATCGGCTTTACTTTTCAAACGAATCTCGTCTAGAAAGGCGTCGATCATTTCATCTGTCGGCCATACAAGTTTTGGCTCAGGCTGTGCCCCCGGTTTCTCAGTGTCAGGAGTTTTTTCATCGTCCGTAAACGAGTGGGAGATCATATGACAACTCGCCACGTATCCCTCGGATTCATCTGACGAGCTTTCTCCATCATCTTCTTCTTGAAAGACGTGGTTGAGGAACTCTTGAAGTGTGATGGGAGTCCGCGCCTTTTGATTGTACTCTTCCAACGCGTCAATTTGTGTCTGTAAATCCGTGCGCTTGTCGCCAGGCTTCACGGGCTTTTTGGACCTCTTCTTCTTCTTTTTTGAAGATTTCGATGGCTAGGTATGAGCACTTGGGCCATTACCACCGATCTTTGGAGTTGGGCGCGGCTTCAGCATCCTTTCGATGATTTGAGGTTCAAGCGGGTTCTTCCATTCGATCGCCGGGCATGTCTGGAGCTCATTCAGCATTCTTTTGGTTTTTGCTGAAAGCACGATTTCCCATGGAGCTTCTTCAATGAAGGAACAAGTTGCCCCCGGTGTGTCCGTCTTCTTAGGAGTGTGAGGTTGTGGCGGGTTCACCTTCCACTTTTCGGACAGCGCAAACTTACCCTGTAGGTATTGATCTTCAATCCTTCCTTTGAAGACGAAGCAATCCTCAATCGAATGGCTTACCGTTTGATGGTAAAGGCAATAATTGGGATTATTCGCCTCACTGGGTTGCGGCGGTCGTCTTGGGTTTGGCAAGTTGATAAGCCTGTTGCGTACCGCTAGCTCGAATAGCCTCTTCGTCTTATCCCGCGGGAATGAGTAGGGGCGCTTCATTTTCTCATTATAATACCGCCGTCTTTTTTCCAGTTGATCCGCCAGCTTTGGGGCACTGGATTGCTGCTGAGCGTTCACAACGAAGGTTGCCTTCCCTTTACCCTTGTCATTCCGAGGTTCTGGCTTCGGGGGAGACAGTCTGTGACCCATCTGGTCCATCTGGGCCAACTTGTCGATCAAAGCTTGAAACGTGGTTGGCTTAAAGAACATCATGAACTGGGAGATAGTTGCATGAGGATCTAGGGTACCCACGAACATGCCCACCGCGGGTGCTTCCTCAATGCGTTGTTCGCATTTCGACCACAAGTTTCTCCAGCGTATAGCGTACTGGACCCACGTCTCGCCTGGTTTCACCCTGGCATTAATTAATACCGTTATCGGAGTACGTTCGCTGGCGCTTGCGAAACGCTGGGTAAACAGCAGCTCTATCTCTGCAAATGTTTTAATAGAGTCGTTTGGGAGCTCAGAGTACCACTCGAACGCCGTTTCTGACAAGCTACCGACGAACTGGCGAAACAACAATTTATCATCACCGCCAGTGTTGCCGCAAAGTGCCCTGAACTGGGCAACATGCTGGTGGGGATTGCCCGTCCCCTTATAGACATGAAATTTAGGTATTGTATAGCCTGGCGGGTACTTGATCTGATCATACCAGCTCAGATATGGTCGCCCTGTTCTGACAACTTGACCAGCTGCCTCAGTCGCCTGGTGAACCCGTATCTGCTGAGCTATATATTCGTCTAGGTCAGCTTTGGAGATTGTCTCCTCCTTGGCCATTGACAGAGCGGGTGGAGGATTTGACGTTTCTCCCCTGTCGTCTTCAAGAACAATTGGAGGGTCTTCAGCAGGAGAGTCTTGTTGGATCATCATTCCCACCATGTCCTGGAACAGGAGGGCCATTCGTTGTATATTGGCTGCTTGTTCGGCAGCCTCTTTATCCTTCTTCTCCAATATCCTGCGAAGGAATTCAGCGTCAGTTTCTTGCTCCTGGCGTTGATCAGATGATGCTTCAGGGCTTTCTTTCGGCCCAGTGAGTGCGGTCATCGCGTTCATCAATTCTTGGAGCTTCTGTTGTTGCTCCTGAGCTTTGGTCACTGACCGTGTAAGCGGTCTATGACCCGTGGATGTACGGCTGTCCTCCTTTCCCGACGCCATGTATACCGTATGCACCATCATGCCCCCAGACTTAGGGCGTTTAGGCTCACCGCCTTTGGCATTTGCTGCAGGAGTGGGGATTTTCTCTGGCCTTCTTCTCTTTTGAGTAGTCGGCGTGGAGGGAGCCGTTGCCGCGGGCACCCAAGTGGCTGTCGTCCTTTGTTGTTTGACACGACGGTTCTTTTCTTCCTGTACCTTCGCCCCTTTCTGTTGACGAAAGTGACCTTGGTCAATTACCGAGTCTTGAACCTTCCGCCAGAGTTTATAAAGTTTGGAGGACAGTCGTTGAGGAGGCTGCTCTGGCTTTGTTTCTATAACATTCTCCGCAGATGGAGGGGATCTTTTGAGAACCGCAGTCGGCGAATTTCTGCGTACCCTGTTTAGCAGCTGAAAGCTGTTCCCGGTTGGAACAGCAGCGTTAACTTCCACTACTGGAGCCGGTGGAGTTAGCCCTGAGGGAGAGTTGCCTCTGGCCTCCCTTACTCGGCGTCAATGGCGACGTCGAGCATGTCGAGCTGTTGGGGCTAATTCAGCGACGGCTTCGTCTTGCCCCCCGTTCAGATGAGGGGCTGCTGCCGGTGTCAACCTCTTGAAGACTGATGTTCGTTGAGAAGCTACATCCATCCGGTCAAAAACAGACTTCTGAGCGGGAGCGGGAACGGGGGTAGTCAGTCTCGCGAAGACCGACCCTCTGGGAGGAGAAGCCGCCTTAACGACTTCGGGAGCAGCTGTCTTCTTCGGGATGGCCTTCTCAGGTACCATAGGCTTTTTGGCGTGCCCTTTGGAGTTCAGGCTCAGTCTGGTGAAGATTGAAGAGTTGGACGACCCGTTAAGAGGGGCCGTGGGAGTGGCAAGTCGATCAAAGACCGACTTCTTTGAAGCTTCCGGTACGGGCACTGGATGTTAACGTTCACCGGCGGGAGCATGGTCCAAAAGAACAGTCCGGTGGTAGCTTGAGTCACTTGTTCCACATGCATAGTAAACAGGGAAGCAGCCTGCGGTCTATAGGCTAAACCTCCAGATGAGGAGGAGCGTCGGTTGCATTTGCAGTTGGAGCAGTTCGAGCAGTTGCCAGCCATTGATCCTTTCGCTTTCTACAACAAACGAAACACCAAATCTCAGTACTTCGAAACCCAAGGGCAACCATTAGCAAACCGCGATTGGTTCGCGAATCACGACACACGAAGTGTGGAGTGGAAAGAGGAAAAGGTCCCACCGGGCGTGCCAGAATCTGTTCCCCTCCGAATAGGCGACGCGACGGACGTCTTGCCTGAAATTCGGAGCAGATGCTAATTGGTGCTATCCGTCTATCTCTCCGAAGATGCCAAGTTGATTTATGGCACCGTGTATCGAAGGTTTAAACGGATGCGTCCGATGTAGCAGACTTCGTCAGATTCCCCCTTGCTTGAGGGGTTTTTGATTGTGGGGACGCTCTTCCCTGCAGGCGCAAGCCCCTGCAGTTAATTACGTTACCGCATTGCGGTAACAACTTTCTCCTTCTCCAGATGGTCACTTCGTGTCGTGTGTGTTTGATTTGTGTTTAGTTGCCCGTGGATTGTATACGGAGACTGAGTTATGTCGTCGTCCGTAGGGCGTGGACTAGTCCAAATCCGTATTATCTTAGATTTGGGTTTGGGGGTTTGGGTTTAAGGATACGTTAGCCTCGTTTGAGACTAAGATCGACTTAAACGTTTGTTAAGGATACGTTAGTCTAGTTTTAGACTAAGATCAACTTAACGGGATCATTTAGATCCGACAAGAGAGCAATTGAGGGAGCCCTGTTGTTTAGTTTAGTGACGTTGCGGTCAATAGGTAGTTTAAGGACATTGCGGTCCAATGTTAGTTTTAAGACGTTGCGGTCAAGGTTAAGGACGTCATAGTCCGTGGATTTAAGGACTCCACAGTCCGATGTTAGTTTTAAGACATCACGGTCAAGGTTAAGGACGTCATAGTCCGTTGTTAGTTTTAAGACATTCCGGTCAAGGACGTCATAGTCCGAGGGTTTAAGGATGTTAGTTGTATGTATGCCCTAGAGGCCAGTATTGTACAGATGATGTATATTATATTGGATGCTTGGACATATATATAGAGATGACTTTCTTGCTTGATATGATAGTATGCTATCTGGTTACTCTTTATCTTAACATGTACACTTGTCTCTTTAAACTGTCTTATAGTTACATGTTGGTAAAGCCCTTAGGATGTGTACTTGACTACCTGGACTATGATGCAGATCATACTAGTGGGGACATGGTAGTCCATAGGTACATCCTTCAAGGTCTCTAGTCGTGGGTGTATCGAAACGGGGCATCGATATACCAGTGTAGACTAGCGTATACGCTTCTCGACTCATGAGATGGGCGATGGATGATCCCATATCCATTGGTGTTTGACATCAGAGATGGTGTACGGGTGCTCAATGGAGACTGGGTACACTGGACGGACTCGCCGAGAACTCCCAGATGGTATTATACCTCACGTCAGATGGCAGTTCTCAGGTGACACTTGTGCAGGTTAGTCTGTAGACCCGAGATCGTCATAGAGTCTTGTGTGATTCCCACTGTGCTTTGATCTCCACCTTACCACGTCCATGAGGGCGTGCAAAACGGTGGTCTTTGGGTACAGTCCCGAGTCACATGGAGGCAATGAGCGATAGGAGGGGTTTCGTCTCTCCCGGTATTGGGGGTTGATGTTGCGCCGTACTCGATTGGTCGTAACAGGGAAGTCCCTGGCCAGGGATGATCAGAGATTTGCTGGTAAGTGTTACCAGTAGTTTCTCGACCCGTTATGAGCCTCACATCGGCACGACTTATCGGTTATTGGGGTCTGACGTTTACCACCCCTAGACTTGATATGCGACATATCAGACGAACAGACCGGACTGTACGGTAAGTGTTACGGGTTGGATTTACAGGAGTGTGAGCGGGCTAGCTCGTCGATCTTCTGATCGTTCAATACCCGGATGGCCGTTACGTTTAGCAGACCGCTTGCGGCTTGTAGGTGATTGATATGATCATCATCTGCTGCCGGCGTATTGACGAGTCTTTAGAGTCCTACACAGAGGTTTCCTGGCTCAAGCGAAACGAAATAGGAGCGCATATGAGATATGTGCAGGACCGAGAATAATGCGTGTATGTGATACCGTATTTCATTCTCGCGATGGATGTATCGATTGGTTATATTCGATATAACCTAGATATCGAATCAAGGATTGATTCGATAAGCCGATACATAGGATGCTAGTCGGTTATATGCGATATGACCGGATCGTTAAATCAAGTGTTGATTTAATGATTTAATGTATAATTATATATTTGATATATTACTTTGCATTAGCTAGTATTAGTTCACTTTAAATGGATTTTCTCACTTGATGTGCAAGTTGTATATGTGATATATTTTTGTGCACATCTTTGTATCATGTTTGATGATGCTTGCTCATTTGGTTAAGTGTAAAGAATTAAACCTAGGTTAAGAAAGTGATTAGGGTTTTAATTATCCATTCTTTTATTTATTGATTTTGGAAAAAGAATGGGATAAGAATACAAAATGGTTGCTTTCATTCTTGAACCTTTGTGAAGCTTCATGAAGCTTTGACCAAAGTGACCAATTTGTCTTCATGCTTAACCCTAACCACTCTTCTAACCTTGGTCAATTCTCTACACCTAACCATGGTTCCTATTATGATAAGTATTCATTTCTTTTTCATTTTTGATTAACTTATCATAATATTTCCTTCTTCTTGATCTTCTTCTTCAAGAAAGAAAGCTTGATGCCATCAATGGCAACTTGAGTTCTAAAGTGAGAAATCCAATTCTAAAGTGAACCCACCTCCTATTTCTTCACCCTCTACCTCTTGCCAAGTTGTTTTGGGTGTTTTCTTCACAAGTTTCACAAATTTGTGAAGTCGGAGCTTGAACTTGTGATGCCTCGACGTAGATCATCTTCGGCACGAAGCCGACGACCTAGTCCGCCCATTTCTACGATGAAGCCGACGATTGAGTTCGAGATTCAAGATGGACAGCGAGAGGATGCCTACGTGGAGCCAAGGAAGTGGAGAACCGGATCTATAAAGGTTGTAGCCTCTCTCCTTTAGTTAAGTTGTTAACTAGATTCATATTTCGCCTAAACTTCTAGTCAATGATCCGTATTAGGGTTTCTCGGCACCCGTAAAATTTGAAATTGGCATGGTTGATGCCTTGTGAGACCTCTTGAAAGTGCCTAGGAACCCTACAGTGGTATCAGAGCCTAGCTAGAGCCTTAGGCGAAGTCTAGACGACGTTTGAAACCCGAACGAACCCGAAACCCTAAAACCCAAGTGCTCTCTGGGCTTTTTCTAAAATCTGGGATTTTTCCATATTAAAAATGCTTTAAAAATTCAGCAGGGAAATCTAGGAATTACGATGCAAAATTTATCCCATGAACAGTAAAGAGTGCGGCGGAACCGCGGCAGAAGCCTGGCTTCTGCGGCGGTTCCGCGGCAATATGATGACATCATCACTCCCATTTTGCACAGTAATTACTATTTTATTATGCTGAATTTTCTGGGAATTTTTAATTTGACTCAAGAGTTGAGTGTTCTGGGGTTGTATTGGGAATCGACGATTCGATCGGATTATCAAATCTTGTCTATGTGGCTTTCCGGATAACTTTAGAATATGTTAAAAAGTTCGACCGGATATAAATACCCAACTTTTCCCCTGCCGGAAAATTTCCAAGTGTTGGATTTTTCTGTGGTTTAAGGACATTCTGAGTAGTGCAAGTAACGCGATGGTCCCTCTAGAAGACAACAAACCTTAACTCGATTATGTGACCGTCTTGAACTGCCCTTTGAACCTTCGGGTTTGGGGCAGTACGGCGTGCCACATGTGAGGCGTTGGCTTGACCCTTCTACGGCTGGACCGTTGGTACTGAGGCATGAAGTGAATGTCTTTGAACCTATTTCATGTGTTGAACGGTTTCGGGAAAACTTGGGTGTTCGAATGTTCGATCGGAAAGTTTAATATATTCTATTTATCCGGAATGGGATACAATAATTGGAATTCACAAACAGTTATGAGATAACTGAATGAATGTTATAAATCTAGCGGTTTAGTTTCACTTGATATTGAAAAGAGTTTTCGATAATGAGACTAAAATGCGGGGTTTATAACTGTTAGGCATGTGATGTCTAAGTATTTCATTTGATTAGGCATGTGATGTCTAAAGAGGTTGCGGATTCCAACTGTTGTAGTTTTACACTTTCTTTTCTGTGACCGTAAGTGTAATATGTGATATCGCCGGTTTCGTTACTATATGTCAACGACAATTGGGATGCGCATATTTACTTACGTTGATGACATGTGATGTTATGTGTTGCTGGATATGTTATATTGGATCGTCGTGTTTGAATAGCCGGGGGTTTTTATGTGAGATGAGTGTTTTTCATTTTCATTCATGTAAAAACCTGTATGTAATATTCTTTTATTGGGGCACTTCCAGGTTGCGGAAGTCGTCACCTTTTGTATATTATTTACTTTTCCGCATTATGATAGACCCAAGGAGGGGAGCACAAGTAACCGGGTTCTGGGGTTCAGTGGGAGACCAACTCGAGGAGTCGAGTCCGGGTCTCCTAACCCAAGAATTGGCAGGGTTGCTTGCCGCTCTCGTAGGGGTCTAGGGGTGTGGGATTGGCTATTCATCACGACCGTGGAATCCGTGTTTTATACTGACTCGTATTAAAAACACGGACGTCCTAGTGTATCCAATGTTTCATATGTTTCTTCTGCTGCGATATCTGTGATGTGATCATGTGACGTTCTCTGATAGATACAGTATATAGTATATATGATATATTATATAGACGTTACTTATGTTTTGCACCCGCACTAGCCCTGCCCTGCTCTGTCGTTAGTTACCTAACCTAACGGTGCACGAGGGGACATCCAGGCGAATGCGGATGGCATAAGTGTACGTCGTATTTATCTGTGATGTTTAGGTGACTTAAATGATGGGACTTCATTAATGTGATTAATGAAAGAAAAGAAACCTAAGATGTTGTAGAATCAAATTTTAAATAAAACAGGTAGCTACAGTTCTTGCTTTGCACAGCGGTATATATGATATATCCCGCACCTTATTCGATGAGGAAAGGACCGAGATCCCTTCACCGGGAGTGACTCCTTTAGCAATAACTGGCTGATGCTACACACTCGGTTTGATTTTTGATTGCTTCTATAGTTTTTGCTTTGCACAGTGATATATATGATATATCCCGCACCTCATTCGACGAGGAAAGGGCCGACGATCCCTTCACCGGGAGTGACCCCTTTAGCAAAACTAGAAAAGCCTCAAAATCACTCCATTTCAAAACTTCATTTGATTCTACAACGATATCAAGTTCATTACGCAATAGGTTTTCAGAAAAACCTGTCGTAGCCCTCCGTCATTTCAGATAAGTACTAGTTAGTATTCGTGCTACGTTTGTTGACTATGTTAAGGCGTAGTGTGCGGTAGCTGACCAGTATTTATCTGCTTATGCATATGATGCAGATTGGATTAGGGTAGTCGTGCGACTTGTTGACTATGTTAAGGGTCGTGCGGGTGGGTTTAATTCAATCAGGAAATGACGGGTTGAACTTGACTAGCACTTATGATTTGTTGACTATGTTAAGGTCATATAGCTGCTAGGGGCAAAATATTATCGGGAATTTCAAGTGTTGAAATTTGCAATGAGATTGCATACCTTCTATGAGATAGTTGGATCCCGATACCCACTGCGAGTAAGAGTTACTCCTGGGAGAGTTTTGCACACTACAATTAGCCGATCAAGTAGGTGTCTAGAAAGGTGTCAACGGAGTTACGCCTCTGGGAAAACGAGGTTTACATTAATTAGGTCCGTGCGAAAGCACGGGGAACCTCCCTCAAAGTACCGACACTGGCCTGGCTGAAAGATCGACGAAGTTGTAGGGTGTAATTAATCCCGGCTAGTCTTTCCTTTTAGGGTTTGAAGGAAGATTTGATAAAAACCAGTGGGAGCCATCCTGATTAGATAAGATAATAACCAATCTGATCTTACACGAGCATACGCTAAAGTGTTTTCTTCTCTCTCTCTCTAGGTAGAGACCATTTCATGTCTTAATCAAGATAATAATATGGATGTATTGACTGAACCCGCATGTTATACTGTGCCGGGGAACGTTGGTTCCGTTCTTTCTTATAAGAGTTATAGGAATGAACAGGATATAGGGGAATATCAGGATTCCCATGCCACCCGATTGAAGAAAGTACATGTTGATGCATTTTCTTCGGGTGTGTTCGTTACAGAGAACTGTTTCTCCATTTGCCCTACGTCCTGGGTATTGGATACCGGGTCAGGATACCATATATGTAATCAGTTACATGGGCTTAGGAAAGGTAGAGAACTTGGAGAAGATGATAAAGACATTAGAGTTGGAAATGGTGCAATTGTTGCAGCTAAGACTGTCGGGGAATATCATCTTGTATTACCAACTGGTAATACATTGGTTCTGAACGAATGCTATTACATGCCGAACCTGAGATGCAACATTATATCGGTTTCTTTGCTAAGTAAAGAGGGATATAATTTTGTATTACAGGACAATGTTATGAACATTTTCCGTAACCAAAAGTTGGTTGGATCAGGCACGTTGTGCAATGGCATTTATGTTCTAAATCAATCAACAGTTCTGAGCATAACAAACACACACAAGAGGAAGAGTTCAGAATTGAACGAATCCTTCTTGTGGCATTGTAGACTGGGTCACATCAATGCGACACGACTGGCTAAGTTGCATAAGGATGGATATTTGAAACCATTCGAATTTTCATCTTATGACACTTGCCAGTCATGTCTCAAAGGCAAGATGACCAAAACTCCGTTTACGGGACACGGAGAAAGAGTTACCGAACTCTTGGGACTAATACATAGTGATGTATGCGGTCCTATGTCTACACATGCCAGGGATGGTTCTTCGTACTTCATTACATTCACTGACGATCTCTCTAGATTCGGATATGTGTTCCTGATGAAACACAAATCAGAAGCTTTTGAGAAATTTAGAGAATATAAACAAGAAGTCGAGAACCCAACCGGAAAAAGTATTAAAATCCTTCGATCTGATCAAGGAGGTGAATACTTGAGCAATGAATTCCTGGACTTCCTAAAAGAGAATGGGATTCTCTCTCAGTTGACTCCTCCATATACACCACAGCACAACGGTGTATCAGAACGGAGGAACCGCACCCTATTAGATATGGTGCGCTCTATGATGAGTACAGCTGAGTTACCTATTTCCTTCTGGGGATATGCGCTGGAAACAGCAGCATACCTATTGAATCAAGTTCCATCTAAATCTGTACCTACCACGCCATATGAGATATGGAGTGGGAAGAGACCATATTTTAAACGAGTTAAGATATGGGGTTGTCCGGCCTATGTCAAAAGGCAAAATCCAGACAAACTCGAGGCACGGTCAGTTCTTTGCAAGTTTGTGGGATATCCTAAGAATTCACAAGGGTATCTTTTCTACCATGCTGAAGAACAAAAGGTGTTTGTTTCTCAATATGCCACCTTTTTAGAAAAGGAATTCCTTGAAAAAGAAATTAGTGGCAAAGTGGTAGAGCTGGAAGAAGTTCCAGATACACAAACCGTAACTGAAGATTTAGTGGAACCAGAAGATTCAGTAGCTCCCAATGAACCTCAGCCTCTCCGCCGATCTAGTAGGGTTCCTCGCCAGCCTGAGAGATACTACGGTTTTCTCATGGATGGAGGGAGCGAGGATTGCATCATGGAGGATGATGACCCAACTAGTTTCGAGCAGGCCATCATGAGTAGGGACTCAGTGAAATGGCTGGATGCTATGCGGTCCGAGATGGAATCCATGTACACCAACAAAGTATGGACTTTGGAAGTTGCTCCTGAAGGGGTAAAGCCCATTTGGAGCAAGTGGATCTTCACGAAGAAACTTGGTGTAGATGGGAAAGTGGAGACTTTCAAAGCTAGACTTGTTGCAAAAGGTTTTCGTCAAAGACCAGGTGTGGACTATGACGAAACCTTTTCTCCAGTGGCTATGCTTAAATCCATCCGGATAATGCTTGCCATCGCTGCATATCATGATTACGAAATCTGGCAAATGGATGTTAAGACCGCCTTTCTAAATGGTGATTTAGAAGAGTGCGTGTACATGACTCAGCCAGAGGGCTTCGTAGACAGTGGGAGCAGCGGGAAGGTGTGCAAGCTGCTTAAATCCATTTATGGATTAAAGCAAGCATCGCGGAGTTGGAACATCTGCTTTGACGTCATTATCAAAGAGTTTGATTTCGTCAAAAACCCAGATGAACCTTGTATTTACAAGAAGGTGGCAGAGAGTAAGGTTGTCTTCCTCGTATTGTACGTGGACGACATACTCTTGATAGGAAATGATATTCCTATGCTGCAATCGGTTAAGCTTTTCTTATCACAAAGATTCTCAATGAAAGATCTTGGTGATGCCTCTTGCATATTGGGAATTAGGATCTATAGAGATAGATCCAAACGGATTTTGGGATTGTCCCAATCCAGGTACATTGACACCATACTAAAGAGGTTTAGTATGGAAGAATCCAAGCGTGGGAACTTGCCCATGATCTCTGGAGTCACTCTCTCCAAAGAGATGTCTCCCAAGACTGATTTGGAGAGAGCTCGATGCAAGGGATACCCTATGCTTCGGCTGTAGGCTCTATCATGTACGCGATGCTATGTACCAGACCCGATGTTGCATACTCACTAAGTGTAGTGAGCAGGTATCAAGCTGATCCTGGAGAAAGTCACTGGACAGCTGTGAAGAGCATTCTCAAGTACTTATGAAGGACTAAAGAGATGCTCTTGGTGTATGGTAACGAAGAACTCCAAGTAGAGTCCTTTACCGATTCGAGCTTCCAGAGTGATAAGGACGGCTCTAAGTCGCAGTCGGGCTTTGTCTTCACCCTTTACGGAGGGGCGGTTAGCTGGAAGAGTTCCAAGTAGGAAACCGTGGCAGACTCGACGATGGAGGCAGAATACATCGCTGCCAACGATACTGCTAAAGAGGCTGTCTGGATCAAGAAGTTCATTATTGAACTTGGAGTGGTTCCATCCATTGAGCATCCAATACCTTTGTATTGCGATAACAATGGAGCGGTGGCTTTGGCCAAGGAACCCAGGTCCCATCAGCGATCCAGGCATATTCTGAGGCGGTATCACCTGATCCGGGAGATAGTTGATCGCCGGGAGATCGAGGTCAGGAGGGTTGACACGAAGGACAACACGGCGGATCCACTCACGAAAGCCATTCCCCAGATACAGTTTGAGAGACTCTTCGGGATGCTCGGTATGCGATACTACAGCAGCTGGCCCTAGTGCAAGTGGGAGATTGTTAGTTGTATGTATGCCCTAGAGGCCAGTATTGTAGGGTTCCTAGGCACACTATAGAGGTCTCACAAGGCATCGAACATGCCAATTCTAAATTTTATGGGTGCCGAGAAACCCTAATACGGATCGTCGGCTAGATTTCTAGGCGAAACTATAAACTAGTTAACACTTTAACTAAAAGTTAGATGCTACAACCTTTGTAGATCCGGTTCTCTACTTCCTTAGCTCCACGTGGGTGTCCTCTCGCTGTCCATCATGAATCCCGAACTCATTCGTCGGCTTCATCGGAGAAACGAGCGAGCTTGGTCGTCGGCTTCGTGTCAAAGACGATCTACGTCGAGGCATCACAAGTTCAAGCTCCGACTTCACAAAGTTGTGAAACTTGTGAAGAAAACACCCAAAACAACTTGGCAAGAGGTAGAGGGTGAAGAAATAGGAGGTGGGTTCACTTTAGAATTGGATTTCACTCACTTTTGCTCAAGTTGCCATTGATGGCATCTAGTTTTCTCTCTTGAAGAAGAAGGAGAAGATGAAGCTAGTTTATGATAAGTGTTATAATAAATTGAAAAAGAAATCAATACTTATCATAATCTAACCTTAGTTGAGTGTAGAGAATGGACCATGGTTACTTGGATGAGTTAGGGTTAAGCATGAAGACAAGAATGGTCACTAAGGTCAAAGCTTCATGAAGCTTCAACATAAAACAAATAAAGCCACCATTCTTATCTTAATCCATTTTAAATAAATAAATAAATAGA
Source organism: Agapanthus africanus (assembly GCA_030015575.1). NCBI lineage: Eukaryota > Viridiplantae > Streptophyta > Magnoliopsida > Asparagales > Amaryllidaceae > Agapanthus > Agapanthus africanus. The sequence goes on from CM057338.1 coordinate 32,510,251, forward strand.
TAAATGAATTTGCAAAACCCTAATCAACACTTAACCATGGTTTAATTCTTTACATTTAACCAAAAGAGCAAGTATCATCAAACATGATACAAACATGTGTACAAAAGTATATCACATATACAACTTGCACATCAAGTGAGAAAATCCATTTAAAGTGAACCTATACTAGCTAATGCAAAGTAATATATCAAATATATAATTATACATTAAATCATTAAATCAACATTTGATTCAATGATCCGGTCATGTCGCACATAACCGACTAGTTTTCAATGTATCGATTTATCGAATCAATGATTCGATAACTAGGTCATATCGAATATAACCAATCGAAATATATATCGCGAGAATGAAATGCGGTATCACATACACGCATTATTCTCGGTCCTGCACATATCTCATATGCGCTCCTATTTCGTTTCGCTTGAGCCAGGAAACCTTTGTGTAGGACTCTAAAGACTCGTCAATACGCCGGTAGCAGATGATGATCATATCAAGCATCCACAAGCCGTAAGCGGTCTGCTAAACGTAACGGCCATCCGGGTATTGAGCGATCCGAAGATCGACGAGCTAGCCCGCTCATACTCCTGTGAATCCAACCAGTAACACTTACCGTACAGTCCGGTCTGTTCGTCTGATACGTCGCATATCAAGTCTAGGGGTGGTATACGTCAGACCCCAATAACCGATAAGTCGTGCCGATGTGAGGCTCATAACGGGTCGAGAAACTACTGGTAACACTTACCAGCAAATCTCTGATCAGCCCTGGCCAGGGACTTCCCTGTTACGGCCATTCGAGCACAGCGCAACATCAACCCCCAATACCGGGAGAGACGAAATCCCTCCTATCGCTCATTGCCTCCATGTGACTCGGGACTGTACCCAAAGACCACCGTTTTGCATGCCCTCATGGACGTGGTAAGGTGGAGATCAAAGCACAGTGGGAATCACACAAGACTCTATGACAATCTCGGGTCTACAGACTAACCTGCACAAGTGTCACCTGAGAACTGCCATCTGACGTGAGGTATAATACCATCTGGGAGTTCTCGGCGAGTCCGTCCAGTGTACCCAGTCTCCACTGAGCACCCGTACACTATCTCTGATGTCAAACACTAATGGATATGGGATCATCCATCGCCCATCTCATGGGTCGAGAAGCGTATACGCTAGTCTACTCTGGTATATCGATGCCCCGTCTCGATACACCCACGACTAGGGACCTTGAAGGATGTACTTATGGACTACCATGTCCCCACTAGTATGATCTGCATCATAGTCCAGGTAGTCAAGTACACATCCTAAGGGCTTTACCAACATGTAACCATAAGACAGTTTAAAGAGACTAGTGTACATGTTAAGATAAAGAGTAACCAGATAGCATACTATCATATCGAGCAAGAAAGTCATCTCTATATATGTCCAAGCATCCAATATAATATACATCATCTGTACAATACTGGCCTCTAGGGCATACATACAACTAACAATCTCCCACTTGCACTAGGGCCAGCTGCTGTAGTATCGCATACCGAGCATCCCGAAGAGTCTCTCAAACTGTATCTGGGGAATGGCCTTCGTGAGTGGATCCGCCGTGTTGTTCTTCGTGTCAACCCTCCTGACCTCGATCTCCCGGCGATCAACTATCTCCCGGATCAGGTGATACCGCCTCAGAATATGCCTGGACCGCTGATGGGACCTGGGTTCCTTGGCCAAAGCCACCGCTCCATTGTTATCGCAATACAAAGGTATTGGATGCTCAATGGATGGAACCACTCCAAGTTCAGTAATGAACTTCTTGATCCAGACAGCCTCTTTGGAAGCATCGTTGGCAGCGATGTATTCAGCCTCCATCGTCGAGTCTGCCACGGTTTCCTGCTTGGAACTCTTCCAGCTAACCGCCCCTCCGTAAAGGGTAAAGACAAAGCCCGACTTCGTCTTAGAGTCGTCCTTATCACTCTGGAAGCTCGAATCGGTAAAGGACTCCACTTGGAGTTCTCCGTTACCATACACCAAGAACATATCTCTAGTCCTTCGCAAGTACTTGAGAATGTTCTTCACAGCTGTCCAGTGACTCTCTCCAGGATCAGCTTGATACCTGCTCACTACACTTAGTGAGTATGCTACATCGGGTCTGGTACATAGCATCGCATACATGATAGAGCCTACTGCCGAAGCATAGGGTATCCCTTGCATGCGAGCTCTCTCCAAATCAGTCTTGGGAGACATCTCTTTGGAGAGAGTGAGTCCAGAGATCGTGGGCAAGTTCCCACGCTTGGATTCTTCCATACTAAACCTCTTTAGTATGGTGTCAATATACCTGGATTGGGACAATCCCAATATCCTTTTGGATCTATCTCTATAGATCCTGATTCCCAATATGCAGGAGGCATCACCAAGATCTTTCATTGAGAATCTTTGTGATAAGAAGAGCTTGACCGATTGCAGCATAGGAATATTATTTCCTATCAAGAGTATGTCGTCCACGTACAATACGAGGAATACAACCTTACTCTCTGCCACCTTCTTGTAGATACAAGGTTCATCTGGATTTTTGACGAAATCAAACTCTTTGATAACGACGTCAAAGCAGATGTTCCAACTCCGTGATGCTTGCTTTAATCCATAAATGGATTTAAGCAGCTTGCACACCTTCCCGCTGCTCCCACTATCTACGAAGCCCTCTGGCTGAGTCATGTACACGCACTCTTCTAAATCACCATTTAGAAAGGTGGTCTTAACATCCATTTGCCAGATTTCGTAATCATGATATGCAGCGATGGCAAGCATGATCCGGATGGATTTAAGCATAGCCACTGGAGAAAAGGTCTCGTCATAGTCCACACCTGGTCTTTGACGAAAACCCTTTGCTACAAGTCTAGCTTTGAAAGTTTCCACTTTCCCATCTACACCAAGTTTCTTCTTGAAGATCCACTTGCTCCCAATGGGTTTTACCCATTCAGGAGCAATTTCCAAAGTCCATACTTTGTTGGTGTACATGGATTCCATCTCGGACCGCATAGCATCCAGCCATTTCACTGAGTCCCCACTCGTGATGGCCTGCTCGAAGCTAGTTGGGTCATCATCCTCCATGATGCAATCCTCGCTCCCACTGTGTCACGCCCCGCTTCCCAGAGTACGCAAGATTGGGCACGTGACATAGCCAACCATGCTACCTGTGGGTAGGACGTATCCATCCACAGTCACATTACGGTTGTAAAGATATCAAGAACAATATAATAAACTAATCTAATACATGTCCAAATCCATAATAACAAGAGTCAATAAACAATAAGTGCGGAAGCAAATGATCCAATACAATAAATAAACAGTACGTCCCATAATGCTGGCTCACATCTGGAAATGAAATGAAACAACTAAACTAATCACTAAGGGACTCACAGTTCAGCCTGCCGGCTGAAGTACTCCTGCTCGGTCGTCGACAGTGGTAAGGAATCTGGGCCATGCAAAACCCAGACGTCAGCGCGTCATGTCAACCAAATAATATAATATAAACATGGTAACAAGCAATGCAGGTATGAACATGAATAAAGCAGTACTAATAAATAACAGTGCAGGGTAATGTGCAGTGGTAACTAAACTGTCCTATCAGGTTTCTACTCTATAGTCTTTGAAATCAATTTATGAATCATCGAAGTAACTCAATAGTATCCCGTACATACCCGGGACCACGGCCACAATATTCTCGGCTGCAGACCGAGACATGCCGCTAGGCACAAAATAGGAAAGTGTACACTCGGTAGTACCCCGTACATACCCGGGATCACGGCCACAATATTCTCAGCCGAAACCGAGACATGCCGCTAGGCACAAAATAGGAATGTGTACACTCGAACTGGTAGTGAACTGTCGAGTTACAAGTCAGGTTCATCTTTGATTTCCCCATACCCCCAAGTTATGTATGTCAGGTCAGGTATTCAGTAGTCAAGGACTAATGTCAACCCAGAATCAGGTAAAACAGGTATGTCTGGATAGACAGCAGGAATGGTCCATGAGGACCCCAAGTCAGGTTTATTGGCATTAGGCATGAGATCATGTAATAAGTCAGGTTGTAGTCCAATAGGTTGAGTCAGTATGTATAGGGTGTCATGTCCGGTGTATCAGTACATGTGTCAGGTGTATCAAGATCGGGTCAATATGTAATGCAATCAAATGTATGCTTATAACAGGTATAGTAACGAATAAGGAAAAACAGCAGGAACAGTAAATAAAAATATTATTCCATGTAAACACAGTGATCCTTTGTATTCTCTTATTAACAGGTTCAAGCACCCTTGGGGTGCAATAGCCACAAGGTGAAGCAATATCAACAACATAAAGTAATGAAGCTACATGAATTTAAACTAAAGCATAATAATTGTCTCATGGGTGATTTAACAATGAAGCAAGGACGATCTAATTGGTTTAGTTAGTTAAAGTGTGGATTGATAGCAGACCGATTAATTACAAGAAACTACCATACCGATTCAATGTTAAGAATAATTGTAACCGTCAATTCTAAGTTATAATATGATATCGATACTACTAATAGCTGTGTGGTTATAATAAATAATGTGATGATTAAGTTTATAGCAAGACTTGATCTTGTGTACTAGCATGTTAAAGCAAGTATTCGGATACTTGCTTCGACGGTTTCGCAAACCGGAAGGCACGGATGCAAAGTCGGCAGAAAAACACGAGACGGGTGCACGGGCCACGGATCGAGTCCAAACAGCGAATAGCGGGACCACACGGACCGGAGTACTCTGCTGGAGCGTCGGGTCCAAACGACGGCACGGCCGGAATCCGGCAAAAGCCAAAACGACGACAAGTTAGCAACCATACGATAAACGTAAACAAAGACCAGCGAGGGGGTTCTAGCACTAAAGGAAGTTAAAGAGATTCTTACAGGGAAGCGCTAGGGACAACCACGGCGGGCTCGACTGCGATGGGACGCCGGCGACGATGAACAGTGGGCGCGACAAGGGCTGACTTGGCTGGATCGGGTGATGCAGCGATGATGGGGAGGTACTGGCCTGGTCTGGGTTGCAGGAGGAAGAGGAGGTGGCTGTCGGTGTTCTTGCGACGACGAGGGGATCGACGGTGACCCTTTTCCGGCGGACCAGAGGGTAGGTGATGGGGTTTTGGGCTCGGGTTGGTGGTGGTCCGGCGAGGGGAGGAGGAAGACGACGACGAGGTCGGGACGAGGGTGAAGAGAGGGAGTCCCTGGCGTCGTCGGCGATGGGAGGCGGCGGCGACGGCGAGACCCGTGTGCAGGTGGTGGCGTCGGGGCTGGGTCGCGGGCTCTGAAGGAGGGAGGAGAGGAGGTAGGGAGGGTGCGGCTAGGCTGAGGAGGCGAGGACGGCGACGGCGAGGTCGCGGGGAGGTCGGCGGCGCAAGCACGAGGAGGCTAGGGTTAGGGCTCGGAGGGTTCTCGTGATGCAGAGGAAGAAGGAGGCGGCTGCGTAATATATAGGAGGAGAGAGAGAGAGATTGATAGATAGAGAAAGATTTTTAGAGAGAGAGAGAGAAGGAGATTAGAGAGAGATAGAGAGAGAGGGGGGGAAAACGGGGGCCCACGAGGGATTTAAATCCCTCGTGATTGGCCAAGGAAAAATTTTGTGTGTTAAAATTAAAAGATTTTAAGGGATTTAACGTTGATTTGGGTAACAGTAAAAGTATATATATAGTTTAATATATTTAATTTAAATGGGCATTTTCGGCGCTAAATGAAACATTTCCAAATCGCGCCCGGTTTGTGCCCAAATGTTTCAAATTCAAATTATAGGATTTTAAGCGAGTTCCAAATTTTGAAATGAGGTGTTCAATGATTAAAATGCATGCCCCCAAGTCGGACACTTGTACGCGCGCGTAGGTGTCCAAACTTGCCCGTTTCGCCGAACGGGACGAAATCTCGACGCGCGGACGCTACCACGCGACTAGTGGCGACGAGTAGGCCAACATGGATATTTTTAATTTTATTTTCGGTGTTAAAATTTGTTATGTGCCAAAATGACTTAACCGGTTAAAATTTAGCAATAAACACCAAACAAGCAGGATAATTGGAATGAGCAATATATAACACTCAACTAGCAATAGAAATAGTACTATTTGGGCTCGGGTGTTACATCATACCCAACTACAAAAGAATTTCGTCCTCGAAATTCCAAGAATACAAGATAGCTAACTACCGGAAAAGGTGAGGAAAATTTCTGCCGGATCTCGTCTTCTCGCTCCCAAGTGGATTCTCCACGCAATCGGTTACCCCAAGAAACTAGCACAAGAGGGATAACTTTGTTCTTAAGAACCTTTTCTCTTCGATCCTTGATTTCAACTGGTCGCTCCTCAAAAGTTAGGTCCTCCCGTACAGTCAACTCCGAATGATCCAAGACGTGAGTCTCATCTCGGACATACCTCCGCAGTTGAGACACATGAAACACATCGTGTACTCCTGCCAATGACTGGGGTAACGCCAAACGGTACGCTACCTCTCCAACACGCTCCAATATCTCGAAGGGTCCAACGAATCGAGAACTAAGCTTTCCCCGACTTCCAAAGCGAATCACCCTTCTAGTCGGTGATATCTTCAGGAATACCAAATCACCCACGGCGAACTCTAGAGGTCTTCTTGACGTGTCGGCCCAACTTTTCTGGCTGTCTTGAGCTGCCTTCATATGCTTCCTGATTGTATTCACCTTCTCGACTGTCTGTACCACCAAATCTGGTCCTAGTAACCTTCGTTCACCCACATCATCCCAACAAACCGGTGAACGGCACTTACGACCATACAACGCTTCAAACGGAGCCATCTGAATAGTCGCTTGGAAGCTATTGTTGTACGAAAACTCCACCAGGTGTAGATGATCCTCCCAAGATCCTTTGAAGTCCAACATGCAAGCCCTCAACATATCTTCAAGGGTCTGGATCGTTCTCTCCGATTGCCCATCAGTCTGAGGATGATAAGCTGTGCTAAACTTCAATCGAGTCCCCAAACTATCTTGTAAACTCCTCCAAAAGTGCGACAAGAAACGAGTGTCCCGATCAGACACGATGCGCACCGGTACTCCATGCAATCTTACAATCTCCTGCAAGTACCGCTCTGCCAAAGTCTCCGTCGATTGACCAACCCGAAAAGGAATAAAGTGAGCTGCCTTGGTCAACCGATCGACAATCACCCATACTGCATTGTTGCCCTTTGGACTCCGCGGTAGAGCCGTCACGAAGTCCATGGTTATATGTTTCCACTTCCACTGAGGAATCGGAAGTGGTTGCAACAAACCAGCAACCCTTTGGTGTTCAGCCTTGACTTGCTGACACACCAAGCACTTAGCCACGAAGCGAGCAATCTCCCGTTTCATACCTTCCCACCAGAAATGCTGTCGAATATCTCGGTACATCTTTGTCCCTCCTGGATGTACAGAGTAAGCTGAACTGTGTGCCTCTTTCATAAGCTCTTCACGCACATCCCCTTTTGGCACACACACGCGGCTACCATATCTCAACGAACCGTCTTCGTGGATCAGTAAATCGGTTCGTAGTCCGGCTTCAACCTGCTCTCGAAACTTTTGCAGTCTAGGATCCTGCAATTGCGACGCTTTAATCTTCTCAACTAAGGACGACTGTACTTGCAACTGCATCAACTTTCTCGTAGCATGTGGTAGAACCACCTCCAAGTCAAATCTCTGAAAATCCGCAATGATCTCCTTTTGTGCGGTCAATACCTGAATTGCTGGTAACCGACTTAGCGCATCCGGCACGACGTTAACTCTTCCCGGATGGTACTTAAGATCAAGGTCGTAGGCGGCCATCAGCTCCAACCATCTGCGTTGCCTCATGTTCAACTCCTTCTGAGTGAACACATATTTCAAACTCTTGTGATCTGTAAAGACTTCGACTCTCTCGCCCAAAAGGTAGTGTCTCCAAATTTTCAAGGCGAAGATCACGGCCGCAAGCTCCAAGTCATGAGTCGGATAATTCTTCTCATAGGTCTTCAGTTGTCTCGATGCGTAAGCGACGATCTTCCCATTCTGCATCAAAACACATCCCAATCCCTTTTCCAGATGCGTCGCTGTGAATCACCAGTCCTCCTGAATTATCCGGTACGGTCAGTATAGGGGCGGTTATCAACTTCTGCTTCAACGTCTCGAAGGCCAATGCACATCCATCCGTCTAAACAACCGGTACTTCCTTGCGCGTGAGCTTGGTTAACGGCTCCGCTAAACGAGCGAAGTTCTCCATAAATCTTCTGTAGTATCCGGCGAGTCCCAGAAATCTTCTTATCTCTGCAACATTCTTTGGAATAGGCCAATCTCGAACTGCTGCAATCTTTTCGGGATCGACGGCGATTCCATCGCCCGACACGACATGCCCCAGAAATTTCACTTCTTCCAGCCAGAATTCGCACTTACTCATCTTCGCAAACAATTTCTCTTGTCTCAGCGTCTGCAGTGCGATCTTTAAATGCTCAGTGTGCTCCTCCGGACTCTTCGAGTACACCAGGATATCGTCAAATACATCCATAAAGTCGCGAACAACTGCCGGCTCTTCATTACTATCCACTACCATAGCCGCAAGAACATTGTTCGTCGGCCTAGCCCTAGACTCGACTGGCCCGACAGAACTGCTTCCGCCAGTGAAAGTAAACTCAGGGTGTCCGGGAATCTGGAAAATTTCCTTCCTTACCCTACAGTCAAATGTGTGCGTGGAAAGTGCCTAGAAAATTCATTCCCAAGACTACTTCATAACTGCCCGTATCTATCACCAAGAAATCTGCAAAAAAGCTCCCGTCCGCAAACAACAACCGTACAATCTCTACATTCCTTACTAGCTATGATTTTCCCATTCCCAGTGTGTATGTCCCAAAAAACTAGACAGGGTCGTGCAGGTAATTGAGTGTGTAGTTATAAATTTAGATGACATAAAACAGTGGGATGCTCCGAAATCAAATAATGCCAATGCGGGAAAACCATGAATGAGTAAAGTACCTGAAACCCCTTCTCCTGATGCCTTAGCTTCTTCAACTGTCAACGTGAAAGCTCGAGCCTGATTAGATCCTTGAGTCAGCTGTCCCTGCCCTTGGATCGGTCTCTGCGGAGGCTTCTGAATAACATTCCTTGTACGAAGCCTCGACGGACAAGCATTAACGGCGTGATCTGCCGCTCCACATCTAAAACAGAGTCCCAGCCTCTTACGACACTCCTTTCGCACATGTCCGGGTACATGGCAGTAGTCACAAATCACGCTCCCTTTCCGATCACCCATAATTGTTTTCTTCATTGGTGCTACGCTGCGCCTGTTCACCGGAATACTTCTACGTACAGACGTTTGGTTCAGTGCAGATGCCGGTTCCAGCTCGGTCTGTCCCTTTAGATTCTCCAGCAATCCCCTTATCACTCTACGCCTGGCGGCTATGACCGCACGTCTTTGGTCCATCTTCAAATTCGTACCGGCCATATTCCTGGAAATCAAAGTACCCAATATTAGCATGATGATAGATTCTGAGTATAGATCAAGGTTAGAACTCCAAGATACTTAAATAGAGTACCGCATTGTAGCTATGCCGCGGTATCATAGCCGCAATTACTTAACTCCACCCAAGTCGCCTAAGTCCTAGAGATAACAAGAATTTAGGTTTTCGAATTGACAATGCAAAGTAAGTTTGCATGTCGACATGATCCGGAAGAATGATTCAAAGATGGTAAAACGGTCAAGGTGGCAGGACATGTTTCCTAATCACAGGTATTCTGATTCGTGTATCGGGTACCATACCCAACTACAAAAGAATCAACCTATGGCTCTGATACCAAAAGAACCATATCACGCCCCGCTTCCCAGAGTACGCAAGATTGGGCATGTGACATAGCCAACCATGCTACCTGTGGGTAGGACGTATCCATCCACAGTCACATTACGGTTGTAAAGATATCAAGAACAACATAATAAACTAATCTAATACATGTCCAAATCCATAATAACAAGAGTCAATAAACAATAAGTGCGGAAGCAAATGATCCAATACAATAAATAAACAGTACGTCCCATAATGCGGGCTCACATCTGGAAATGAAATGAAACAACTAAACTAATCACTAAGGGACTCACAGTTCAGCCTGCCGGCTGAAGTACTCCTGCTCGGTCGTCGACAGTGGTAAGGAATCTGGGCCATGCAAAACCCAGACGTCAGCGCGTCATGTCAACCAAATAATATAATATAAACATGGTAACAAGCAATGCAGGTATGAACATGAATAAAGCAGTACTAATAAATAACAGTGCAGGGTAATGTGCAGTGGTAACTAAACTGTCCTATCAGGTTTCTACTCTATAGTCTTTGAAATCAATTTATGAATCATCGAAGTAACTCAATAGTATCCCGTACATACCCGGGACCACGGCCACAATATTCTCGGCTGCAGACCGAGACATGCCGCTAGGCACAAAATAGGAAAGTGTACACTCGGTAGTACCCCGTACATACCCGGGATCACGGCCACAATATTCTCAGCCGAAACCGAGACATGCCGCTAGGCACAAAATAGGAATGTGTACACTCGAACTGGTAGTGAACTGTCGAGTTACAAGTCAGGTTCATCTTTGATTTCCCCATACCCCCAAGTTATGTATGTCAGGTCAGGTATTCAGTAGTCAAGGACTAATGTCAACCCAGAATCAGGTAAAACAGGTATGTCTGGATAGACAGCAGGAATGGTCCATGAGGACCCCAAGTCAGGTTTATTGGCATTAGGCATGAGATCATGTAATAAGTCAGGTTGTAGTCCAATAGGTTGAGTCAGTATGTATAGGGTGTCATGTCCGGTGTATCAGTACATGTGTCAGGTGTATCAAGATCGGGTCAATATGTAATGCAATCAAATGTATGCTTATAACAGGTATAGTAACGAATAAGGAACAACAGCAGGAACAGTAAATAACAATATTATTCCATGTAAACACAGTGATACTTTGTATTCTCTTATTAACAGGTTCAAGCACCCTTAGGGTGCAATAGCCACAAGGTGAAGCAATATCAACAACATAAAGTAATGAAGCTACATGAATTTAAACTAAAGCATAATAATTGTCTCATGGGTGATTTAACAATGAAGCAAGGACGATCTAATTGGTTTAGTTAGTTAAAGTGTGGATTGATAGCAGACCGATTAATTACAAGAAACTACCATACCGATTCAATGTTAAGAATAATTGTAACCGTCAATTCTAAGTTATAATATGATATCGATACTACTAATAGCTGTGTGGTTATAATAAATAATGTGATGATTAAGTTTATAGCAAGACTTGATCTTGTGTACTAGCATGTTAAAGCAAGTATTCGGATACTTGCTTCGACGGTTTCACAAACCGGAAGGCACGGATGCAAAGTCGGCAGAAAAACACGAGACGGGTGCACGGGCCACGGATCGAGTCCAAACAGCGAATAGCGGGACCACACGGACCAGAGTACTCTGCTGGAGCGTCGGGTCCAAACGACGGCATGGCCGGAATCCGGCAAAAGCCAAAACGACAACAAGTTAGCAACCATACAATAAACGTAAACAAAGACCAGCGAGGGGGTTCTAGCACTAAAGGAAGTTAAAGAGATTCTTACAGGGAAGCGCTAGGGACAACCACGGCGGGCTCGACTGCGATGGGACGCCGGCGACGATGAACAGTGGGCGCGACAAGGGCTGACTTGGCTGGATCGGGTGATGCAGCGATGATGGGGAGGTACTGGCCTGGTCTGGGTTGCAGGAGGAAGAGGAGGTGGCTGTCGGTGTTCTTGCGACGACGAGCGGATCGACGACGACCCTTTTCCGGCGGACCAGAGGGTAGGTGATGGGGTTTTGGTCTCGGGTTGGTGGTGGTCTGGCGAGGGGAGGAGGAAGACGACGACGAGGTCGGGACGAGGGTGAAAAGAGGGAGTCCCTGGCGTCGTCGGCGATGGGAGGCGGCGGCGACGGCGAGACCCGTGTGCAGGTAGTGGCGTCGGGGCTGGGTCGCGGGCTCTGAAGGAGGGAGGAGAGGAGGTAGGGAGGGTGCGGCTAGGCTGAGGAGGCGAGGACGGCGACGGCGAGGTCGCGGGGAGGTCGGCGGCGCAAGCACGAGGAGGCTAGGGTTAGGGCTCGGAGGGTTCTCGTGATGCAGAGGAAGAAGGAGGCGGCTGCGTAATATATAGGAGGAGAGAGAGAGAGATTGATAGATAGAGAAAGATTTTTAGAGAGAGAGAGAGAAGGAGATTAGAGAGAGATAGAGAGAGAGAGGGGGAAAACGGGGGCCCACGAGGGATTTAAATCCTTCGTGATTGGCCAAGGAAAAATTTTGTGTGTTAAAATTAAAAGATTTTAAGGGATTTAACGTTGATTTGGGTAACAGTAAAAGTATATATATAGTTTAATATATTTAATTTAAATGGGCATTTTCGGCGCTAAATGAAACATTTCCAAATCGCGCCCGGTTTGCGCCCAAATGTTTCAAATTCAAATTATAGGATTTTAAGCGAGTTCCAAATTTTGAAATGAGGTGTTCAATGATTAAAATGCATGCCCTCAAGTCGGACACTTGTACGCGCGCGTAGGCGTCCAAACTTGCCCGTTTCGCCGAACGGGACGAAATCTCGACGCGCGGACGCTACCACGCGACTAGTGGCGACGAATAGGCCAACATGGATATTTTTAATTTTATTTTCGGTGTTAAAATTTGTTATGTGCCAAAATGACTTAACCGGTTAAAATTTAGCAATAAACACCAAACAATCAGGATAATTGGAATGAGCAATATATAACACTCAACTAGCAATAGAAATAGTACTATTTGGGCTCGGGTGTTACACACCGTCCATGAGAAAACCGTAGTATCTCTCAGGTTGGCGAGGAACCCTACTAGATCGGTGGAGAGGCTGGGGTTCGTCGGGTACTACTGAATCCTCTGGTTCCACTAGATTTTCTGTTGTGTTTTGTTCAGCTGGAACCTCTTCCAGTTCTACCTCAGAGCCACTAATCTCTTTTGCAAGAAATTCCTTTTCTAAAAAGGTGGCATGTTGAGCAACAAATACTCTTTGTTCCTCACTGTGGTAGAAGATATACCCTCGCGAATGTTTGGGATATCCAACAAATTTACACAAAACAGAGCTTGCCTCGAGTTTGTCCGGTTTTTGTCTTTTGACATAGGCCGGGCAATCCCATATCTTAATAAAATTAAGATACGGTCTCTTCCCTTCCCATATCTCATATGGTGTGGTAGGCACAGATTTGGTGGGAACCCTATTCAGTAGGTATGCTGCTGTTTCCAGTGCATATCCCCAGAAGGAAACAGGTAACTCAGCTACACTCATCATAGAGCGCACCATATCTAATAGGGTGCGGTTTCTCCGCTCCGATACATCGTTGTGCTGTGGTGTATATGGAGGAGTTAGCTGAGAGAGAATCCCATTCTCTTTTAGGAAGTCCAGGAATTCAATGCTCAAGTATTCTCCTCCTCGATCAGATCGTAGGATTTTAATACTTTTTCCGGTTTGGTTCTCAACTTCTTGTTTATATTCTCTAAATTTCTCAAAAGCTTCTGATTTGTGTTTCATCAGGAACACATATCCGAATCTAGAGAGATCGTCAGTGAATGTAATGAAGTACGAAGAACCATCCCTGGCATGTGTAGACATGGGACCGCATACATCACTATGTATCAGTCCCAAGAGTTCGGTAACTCTTTCTCCGTGTCCCGTAAACGGAGCTTTGGTCATCTTGCGTTTGAGACATGACTGGCAAGTGTCATAGGATGAAAATTCAAACGGATTCAAATATCCATCCTTATGCAACTTAGCCAATCGTGTCGCATTGATGTGACCCAGTCTACAATGCCACAAGAAGGATTCGTCCATTTCAGAACTCTTCCTCTTGTGTGTGTTAGTTATGCTCAGAACCGTTGATTGATTTAGAACATAAATGCCATTGCACAACGTGCCTGATCCAACCAACTTTTGGTTACGGAAAATGTTCATAACATTGTCCTGTAATACAAAATTATATCCCTCTTTACTCAACAAAGAAACCGATATAATGTTGCATATCAGGTTCGGCATGTAATAGCATTCGTTCAGAACCAATGTATTACCAGTTGGTAATACAAGGTGATATTCCCCGACAGTCTTAGCTGCAACAATTGCACCATTTCCAACTCTAATGTCTTTATCACCTTCTCTAAGTTCTCTACCTTTCCTTAGCCCATGTAACTGAGTACATATATGGGATCCTGACCCGGTATCTAATACCCAGGACGTAGAGCAAATGGAGAAACAGTTCTCTGTAACGAACACACCCGAAGAAAATGCATCAACATGTACTTTCTTCATTCGGGTGGCATGGGAATCCTGGTATTCCCCTATTTCCTGTTCATTCCTATAACTCTTATAAGAAAGAACGGAACCAACGTTCCCCAGCACAGTATAACATGCGGGTTCGGTCAATACATCCATATTATTATCTTCATTAGGGCATGAAATGGTCGCTACCTAGAGAGAGAGAGAAGAAAACACTTTAGCGTATGCTCGTGCAAGATCAGATTGGTTATTATCTTATCTAATCAGGATGGCTCCCACTGCTTTTTATCAAATCTTCCTCCAAACCCTAAAAGGAAAGATTAGCCGGGATTAATTACACACTACAAGTTCGCCAATCTTTCAGCCAGGCCAGTGTCGGTACTTTGAGGGAGGTCCCCCGTGCTTTCGCACGAACCTAATTACTGTAAACCTCGTTTTCCCAGAGGCGCAACCTCGTTAACACCTTTCTAGACACCTACTTGATCGGCTAATTGTAATGTGTAAAACTCTCCCAGGAGTAACTCTTACTCGCAGTGGGTATCGGGATCCAACTATCTCATAGAAGGTATGCAATCTCATTGCAAATTTCAACACTTGAAATTCCCGATAATATTTTGCCCCAAGCATCCTATGACCTTGACGGAGGTCAACAAACCATAGGGTGCAAGTCAAGTTCAACCCGTCATTTCTTGATTGAATCAAACCCACCCGCACGACCCTTGACGGAGGTCAACAATGTCGTACGACTACCCTAATCCAATCTGCATCATATGCATAAGCAGATAAATGCTAGTTAGCTGCCGCACACTACGCCTTGACGGAGGTCAACAAACGTAGCACGAATACTATGTAGGATTTATCTGAAATGACGGAGGGCTACGTCAGGTTTTTTTTCTGAAAACCTATTGCGTAATGAACTTGATATCGTTGTAGAATCAAATGAAGTTTTGAAATGGAGTGATTTTGAGGCTTTTCTAGGTTTGCTAAAGGGGTCACTCCCGGTGAAGGGATCGTCGGCCCTTTCCTTGTCGAATGAGGTGCGGGATATATCATATATATCACTGTGCAAAGCAAAAACTCTTAAAAGCAATCAAAACCAAACTGAGTGTGTAGCATCTACCAGTTATTGCTAAAGGAGTCACTCCCGGTGAAGGGATCTCGGTCCTTTCCTCATCGAATAAGGTGCAGGGTATATCATATATACCGCTATGCAAAGCAAGAACTGTAGCTACTTGTTTTATTTTAAAATTCGATTCCACAACATCTTAGGTTTCTTATTTTTCATTAATCACATTAATGAAGTCCCATCATTTAAATACCTAAACATCACAGATAGATATGACGTACACTTATGCCATCCGCATTCGTCTCGATGTCCCCTCGTGCACCGTTAGGTTAGGTAACTAACGACAGAGCAGGGCAGGGCTAGCGCGGGTGTAAAACATAAGTAACGTCTATATAATATATCATATATACTATATATAGTATCTATCACAGAACATCACATGATCACATCACAGATATCGCAGCAGAAGATACATATGAAATATTGGATATACTAGGACGTCCGTGTTTTCAATACGAGCCAGTATAAAACACGGATTCCACGGTCGTGATGAATAGCCAATCCCACACCCCTAGACCCCTACGAGAGCGGCAAGCAACCCTGCCAATTCTAGGGTTAGGAGACCCGGACTCGACTCCTCGAGTTGGTCTCCCACTGGACCCCAGAACCCGGTTACTTGTGCTCCCCTCCTTGGGTCTATCCTAATGCGGAAAAGTAAATAATATACAAAAGGTGACAACTTCCGCTACCTGGAAGTGCCCCAAATAAAAGAATATTAAATACAAGTTTTTACATGAATGAAAATGAAAAACACCCATCTCACATAAAAACCCCCGGCTATTCAAACACGACGATCCAATATAACATATCCAGCAACACATAACATCACATGTCATCAACGTAAGTAAGTACGCATACCCCAATTGTCGTTGACGTATAGCAACGAAACCGGCGATATGAACATACTACACTTACGGTCACAGAAAAGAAAGTGTAAAACTACAACAATTGGAATCCGCAACCTCTTTAGACATCATATGCCTAACAGTTATAAACCCCGCATTTTAGTCCCATTATCGAAAACTCTTTTCGATATCAAGTGAAACTAAACCGCTAGATTTATAACATTCATTCAGTTATCTCATAACTGTTTGTGAATTCTAATTATTGTATCACATTCCAGATAAACAGAAAATGTTAAACTTTCCGATCGAACATTCAAATACCCAAGTTTTCCCGATACAGCTCAACACATGAAATAAGTCTAACAACATTCAGTTCGTGCCTCAGTACCAACAGTCCAGCCGTAGAAGGGTCAAGCCAACGCCTCACATGTGGCACGCCGTACTGCCCCAAACCCGAAGGTTCAAAGGGCAGTTCAAGACGGTCACATAATCGAGTTAAGGTTTGTTGTCTTCTAGAGGGTCCATCGCGTTACTTGCACTACTTAGAACGTCGTTAAACTACGGAAAAATCCAACACTTGGAAATTTCCCGACAGGGGAAAAATTCGGTATTTATATCCGGTCGAACTTTTTAACATATTCTAAAATTTATCCGGAAAGCCACATAGACAAAATCTGATACTCCGATCGAAACACCGAATCCCCAAAACAATCCCAGAAAATTCAACTCTTGAATAAATATTAAAAATTCCCAGGAAAATCACCACTGGAAACTAAGAATTACTGTGTAAAATTCTTTAAATACTGAGGCCGTACGACCGCGGATCCGCCGCATGAGCCATGCTCATGTCGCGGATCCGCGCTGGCTTAGTGGAATTACACCATCGAATTTCACAGTAAATCTTACAATATCCTGCTGATTTCTCTGCATATTTTTAATATGGAAAAAACCCCATTTTTGGAAAAAGTCCAGAGAGCTCATGGGTTTTAGGGTTTCGGGTTCGTTCGGACTTCAAACTCCGTCTAGACTTCGCCTAAGGCTCTAGCTTGGCTCTGATACCACTGTAGGGTTCCTAGGCACACTATAGAGGTCTCACAAGGTATCGAACATGCCAATTCTAAATTTTATGGGTGCCGAGAAACCCTAATACGGATCGTCGGCTAGATTTCTAGGCGAAACTATAAACTAGTTAACACTTTAACTAAAAGTTAGATGCTACAACCTTTGTAGATCCGGTTCTCCACTTCCTTAGCTCCACATGGGTGTCCTCTCGCTGTCCATCATGAATCCCGAACTCATTCGTCGGCTTTATCGGAGAAACGAGCGAGCTTGGTCGTCGGCTTCGTGTCAAAGACGATCTACGTCGAGGCATCACAAGTTCAAGCTCCGACTTCATAAAGTTGTGAAACTTGTGAAGAAAACACCCAAAACAACTTGGCAAGAGGTAGAGGGTGAAGAAATAGGAGGTGGGTTCACTTTAGAATTGGATTTCACTCACTTTTGCTCAAGTTGCCATTGATGGCATCTAGTTTTCTCTCTTGAAGAAGAAGGAGAAGATGAAGCTAGTTTATGATAAGTGTTATAATAAATTGAAAAAGAAATCAATACTTATCATAATCTAACCTTAGTTGAGTGTAGAGAATGGACCATGGTTACTTGGAAGAGTTAGGGTTAAGCATGAAGACAAGAATGGTCACTAAGGTCAAAGCTTCATGAAGCTTCAACATAAAACAAATAAAGCCACCATTCTTATCTTAATCCATTTCAAATAAATAAATAAATAGATAAATGAATTTGAAAAACCCTAATCAACACTTAACCATGGTTTAATTCTTTACACTTAACCAGAAGAGCAAGTATCATCAAACATGATACAAACATGTGTACAAAAGTATATCACATATACAACTTGCACATCAAGTGAGAAAATCCATTTAAAGTGAACCTATACTAGCTAATGCAAAGTAATATATCAAATATATAATTATACATTAAATCATTAAATCAACATTTGATTCAATGATCTGGTCATGTCGCACATAACCGACTAGTATTCAATGTATCGATTTATCGAATCAATGATTCGATAACTAGGTCATATCGAATATAACCAATCGAAACATATATCGCGAGAATGAAATGCGGTATCACATACACGCATTATTCTCGGTCCTGCACATATCTCATATGCGCTCCTATTTCGTTTCGCTTGAGCCAGGAAACCTCTGTGTAGGACTCTAAAGACTCGTCAATACGCCGGTAGCAGATGATGATCATATCAAGCATCCACAAGCCGCAAGCGGTCTGCTAAACGTAACGGCCATCCGGGTATTGAGCGATCAGAAGATCGACGAGCTAGCCCGCTCATACTCCTGTGAATCCAACCAGTAACACTTACCGTACAGTCCGGTCTGTTCGTCTGATACGTCGCATATCAAGTCTAGGGGTGGTATACGTCAGACCCCAATAACCGATAAGTCGTGCCGATGTGAGGCTCATAACGGGTCGAGAAACTACTGGTAACACTTACCAGCAAATCTCTGATCAGCCCTGGCCAGGGACTTCCCTGTTACGGCCAATCGAGCACAGCGCAACATCAACCCCCAATACCGGGAGAGACGAAACCCCTCCTATCGCTCATTGCCTCCATGTGACTCGGGACTGTACCCAAAGACCACCGTTTTGCATGCCCTCATGGACGTGGTAAGGTGGAGATCAAAGCACAGTGGGAATCACACAAGACTCTATGACGATCTCAGGTCTATAGACTAACCTGCACAAGTGTCACCTGAGAACTGCCATCTGACGTGAGGTATAATACCATCTGGGAGTTCTCGGCGAGTCCGTCCAGTGTACCCAGTCTCCACTGAGCACCCATACACCATCTCTGATGTCAAACACCAATGGATATGGGATCATCCATCGCCCATCTCATGGGTCGAGAAGCGTATACGCTAGTCTACTCTGGTATATCGATGCCCCGTCTCGATACACCCACGACTAGGGACCTTGAAGGATGTACTTATGGACTACCATGTCCCCACTAGTATGATCTGCATCATAGTCCAGGTAGTCAAGTACACATCCTAAGGGCTTTACCAACATGTAACCATAAGACAGTTTAAAGAGACTAGTGTACATGTTAAGATAAAGAGTAACCAGATAGCATACTATCATATCGAGCAAGAAAGTCATCTCTATATATGTCCAAGCATCCAATATAATATACATCATCTGTACAATACTGGCCTCTAGGGCTGGCCTCTAGGGCATACATACAACTAACAAGTATTGTACAGATGATGTATATTATATTGGATGCTTGGACATATATATAGAGATGACTTTCTTGCTCGATATGACAGTATGCTATCTGGTTACTCTTTATCTTAACATGTACACTTGTCTCTTTAAACTGTCTTATAGTTACATGTTGGTAAAGCCCTTAGGATGTGTACTTGACTACCTGGACTATGATGCAGATCATACTAGTGGGGACATGGTAGTCCATAGGTACATCCTTCAAGGTCCCTAGTCGTGGGTGTATCGAGACGGGGCATCGATATACCAGTGTAGACTAGCGCATACGCTTCTCGACCCATGAGATGGGCGATGGATGATCCTATATCCATTGGTGTTTGATATCAGAGATGGTGTACGGGTGCTCAGTGGAGACTGGGTACACTGGACGGACTCGCCGAGAACTCCCAGATGGTATTATACCTCACGTCAGATGGCAGTTCTCAGGTGACACTTGTGCAGGTTAGTCTGTAGACCCGAGATCGTCATAGAGTCTTGTGTGATTCCCACTGTGCTTTGATCTCCACCTTACCATGCCCATGAGGGCGTGCAAAACGGTGGTCTTTGGGTACAGTCCCGAGTCACATGGAGGCAATGAGCGATATGAGGGGTTTCGTCTCTCCCGGTATTGGGGGTTGATGTTGCGCTGTGCTCGATTGGCCGTAACAGGGAAGTCCCTGGCCAGGGCTGATCAGAGATTTGCTGGTAAGTGTTACCAGTAGTTTCTCGACCCGTTATGAGCCTCACATCGGCACGACTTATCGGTTATTGGGGTCTGACGTTTACCACCCCTAGACTTGATATGCGACATATCAGACGAACAGACCGGACTGTACGGTAAGTGTTACGGGTTGGATTCACAGGAGTGTGAGCGGGCTAGCTCGTCGATCTTCTGATCATTCAATACCCGGATGGCCGTTACGTTTAGCAGACCGCTTGCGGCTTGTGGGTGATTGATATGATCATCATCTGCTGCCGGCGTATTGACAAGTCTTTAGAGTCCTACACAGAGGTTTCCTGGCTCAAGCGAAACGAAATAGGAGCGCATATGAGATATGTGCAGGACCGAGAATAATGCGTGTATGTGATACCGTATTTCATTCTCGCGATGGATGTATTGATTGGTTATATTCGATATAACCTAGATATCGAATCAAGGATTGATTCGATAAGCCGATACATAGGATGCTAGTCGGTTATATGCGATATGACCGGATCGTTAAATCAAGTGTTGATTTAATGATTTAATGTATAATTATATATTTGATATATTACTTTGCATTAGCTAGTATTAGTTCACTTTAAATGGATTTTCTCACTTGATGTGCAAGTTGTATATGTGATATATTTTTGTGCACATCTTTGTAACATGTTTGATGATGCTTGCTCATTTGGTTAAGTGTAAAGAATTAAACCTAGGTTAAGAAAGTGATTAGGGTTTTAATTATCCATTCTTTTATTTATTGATTTTGGAAAAAGAATGGGATAAGAATACAAAATGGTTGCTTTCATTCTTGAACCTTTGTGAAGCTTCATGAATCTTTGACCAAAGTGACCAATTTGTCTTCATGCTTAACCCTAACCACTCTTCTAACCTCGGTCAATTCTCTACACCTAACTGTCACGACCCGAAAGAGCACGTGACTGGCCCTTGAACCAAATGAAGTCTATAGGACTCCGTCTGATCCAAGTAAGCCAAAAGCCCAGAAATCTAAAACCATTTTAAGAGTAAATAAAGAAAACTGGTTTTAAAGAAGTGAAGGAAAACATGTTTGAAGTCAAGGTTTTTAAATAACTAAGCCGAATGTGCATTTTAAAAACGTAAAGTCTTTTCTAAAAATTTCGGCAGAGTTTCTTTTGTAAATACTGGCCCCGAACGGGGTACAACAAGAACAATATATATATATACACAATGATAAAGGCATCCCCAAGCGGGAGCTAGCTCTTCGTCAATCGACGGTCACAACCACACAAGCAATAATAATATACAACGCCGAAAGGCGAGGGTCAAATCAAAAGAACTCAATAAGCATGAAAACCGCAATACTACTAAGCGCGACTCTAAGGTCAAATAATACAACACTAATGTCTAAGTCTGAAACAATATACAAGTTTTGGTTGATGGAAATTCTGGATACAATGGATAAAATAAATACAATGGTGGTTCTTGATGCAAAAGAATCCACCTACCAAAAGCAATTCACCCGCAAGGAAGCAGTGTGCCAGAATTGCCGCAATGGAACCTGTACGGCAAAACCTACAAGAACTGTGGCACAACGGGGGTGAGTTGCCAACTCGTGAATAGAGAATATCTACAAGCAGAAACCGAATGCAAGACATAATCCTAGGTCAACAATCAGTATAATATAAACCACAAGAGTACATCTGAAATATGATAAGGTGGATATGTAACATCTAAACATGTATGTAGTGCCAAGTACTCAGGTAATAACATGTCATCAGTATAAGGTATGTCTGCATGAAGTAAATATGAATATCAATACACATATATTAGCGTCCCATACCACTAATATTGGTGTAAGGGTATATATAACAGCGCCCTCATACCCTGTTATATATACAAATGAAGTACGATCAATGTAAATCCAGTCTGTATGTGATCAAGTCTGTATAAACGTAGAACCCGTCCACCCGTCACCCAATGACAAATAAGCATCATGTATGCAAATATGAGGATATAAACAAAATCATGGAAAAACATCATGAAACCCGTGCCTAGCATCGACACGTAAATCCTCATCCATCGGGCTCCGTCAGTCCGGATCGGCCCGCGGGCTATGTCTGCGGAATCGGCCCTCGGCCCCGGCAGTACGCCCATCTCTCAACTCCGGTCGGTATCCTCCAGATATCCGCCGAGCTCAAATACAATCACCGGTAGGTAGTAGTCCCTCTGCCAGGCTCACCGTCTACTACACAGCGAAACCGTTCTCGCCCCGGGGTACCATACCGGGTCCACCATGTACCCGCAATCGGCCTCATCCGCCTCCTCGAATCGGGTTTCACATGTCGCTCTCAGCACCGAGAAAACACATGGTGGACGCACTGAAATATCATATCAAGGGTAACCGGGTTTTTAACACAATTATATATTCTCTTTTGAAATACCCACGGTTCCCAAATCCAGAAATATCATGAAAACAACATATCTCAATGCGTATAATCAAAACATGATGTATGCGACATGTAAGAAAGGTAAGCATATCATAAGTCATGCAACATGGAATAGTAATGTGCACATGTCGAGGGAAACCGCTCTTTTAAAACGAATCAGTTTTGAAGAACATCATGCGGTTCCCAAATCTCTAATCAAGTCAGAATCATCTATGTTTGTGTACATGTATAAGTGTATAATATGCCATGCAAGAATCATATCATGAATGCAACAGTACTACAGTGTAGTGGCATGGCAATTATCGATGATGAAGTGTGTGAGCCGGCAAATAGTGTACGTGGAACATACGCATCATCGATAATGGTGCTGGTGTCCTAACAGCATGATAATAATATAGCAATAAACATATGCAAGCAATGTGAATAGCATGAATATGTGGAAATCAAATAATCAACACCACAGTGAAGAATCTACTATGCAAACTACAGATCCAAGTATCAAGTCAATCGGGAGAGGTATGGAAACCACCTAAATCTGAGTCCGTATATATATAGATATAATAGTCGGTGATCCCGCCTCAATAACATATCGTAAGACATCCTCGGGTAATGAGTGCGGATCTATCATCAATATCGGCTCGTACGGTAAATCGTCGTACGGCATCCCAATAGCTGGGTACGGGTCAATATCACACTATCTCGTCACATATCAGGTATCACTATCATCATAACACATGATCTGGGGTACTACTCTAAGTCTAGTACAAATCGATACCATCTACAAAGTATGAATGCGGGGGTAAACACACATCCTAAGCCCGCAAGAATCACATGTCATATCCCAAATATGAATCATATCAAATCACCGATCTTGCAGCACAAGGCCCAATAGCATCGACTCATCACCAATGTCGTCCAATATCATTAACAAAGTGCAAGTATAAGGAACATACCAGTGTAGGCGTGTGGGTGCAATTCTATCCTAGGGCTCGCAACTAGGAACTACGCTAGTTACTTCTACCCCTAACTAACCATAGCACACTATAACTATCATATATATATTCTACATAGTATACTAACTACGGACTGCGGGGGTGCTATACGCCATCCACTCGACTTCCCCCTGTAGATATAATCTACTCACCTTGCGTCTTCATTTTTCGACGTCGCCATGCGCTTTCTTGTCGTCCCGTAGTCTTCATGGGGTACCTACACATCAAGTGTCGTATATGCGCATTAAAACCAAACCAAAGCTAAAACGGCACACGAAATCCAAAACGATACGATAAGGGGCCTATAGGTTGGAACCTATGGCACACCTTCAAAACCATCAATAAATCCTCTATATCGTCGTATAAACGCCAAATAGTCGAGGTAAAACACAATACACAATTGCAGAATCAAAAATACGGAATACGGAAACACGAATCCAAAACAGCGACTTAGGAAATATGTTCCAGATTTCACCCTAGGTCAAATTAGACAAATCTATAAATACCAGGGGTCTAATCTATACATGTAGGAGCTACAGAACCAATACGAGCCAAAATGGTGGGACCCAGGCCGCAATTGGCGGCCAAAGTGAATAAATCGGCGGCCTGGAAAGGGAATTGGGGGCTAGGGCTTTGGTGGTAGCTTCCTGGGTGCCTGCACATATCTCTGTAAACTCAATTTTATTTTCAGAGTCTCGGGGTAAAAGCAGATTCAATATACACTACACAGATTTCATAAATTCCCCGATATCGGTTTCTAAAATCCGTATTCTGTGTTTAAGCTTCAGTTTTGGGTCTCAATTCATACACTAGGGTGTTAGTACAACCTCTACTGAGCTCAATTTCACCATACAACACAAAGTTCCCACAAACCCTAACTTGGTTATCCTCAAGTCCATAATATCACACAATATCGATTCAATCTAAACATGGGGGTAAAGGAAATACTAAAACTAAGCTAAGGGTTCAGTAAATACCTCATTTGGCAACTCAAGAATTTTCTTGAGTTGCCCCTAGTGGCCAAAATCCTTGCTTCTTTAGCTCCAAGTGTAGATCTAGGGATTGTGCACACTTTTAATGAAATGAGTGTGTGGTTTTGGGGTTGTTTTAGAGGTGTTTTAAGGGGTTGAAGAGGGGAGGGAGATGAAGGAGGGGCAGCAGCAGCAAGCAAGCAAGAGGGAGAGAGAAATGAGTGTTGAAAATGGAGGAGAATGGCTAAGTGTAGGGTCAATGAAGCCCATACCTCTCTCTCTCACCAACTACCCATTTCTTTATTCCTTTCTCTTTTCTTTTCCTTTTTAAAACCTTTCTCACTCAAATAGTAACCCCAAAACAAACCATGGCAATAAAAATGTAACACAAGTGTGAAAAAGTGATATGTGCATGTTTTGCACAAAAATGCTAAAAACCGATTAGCGATTTTTTTATCGCGATTAGCACTAATTTAGCATATAACTAATCAATTAAACTTAGAAATGGCATAATTCTCTAATTTACCCTATTTTATAATTTTCCATAATTTTTCTAACATTTTTCCTATTTATTTGTATTTAATAATACCAAAATATTAAAATATTCAATAAAATAATATTAAATTATAAAAATTCCCAAAAATTAATATTTTATCCTTTTGAAATGTTACACTAACCATGGTTCCTATTATGATAAGTATTCATTTCTTTTTCATTTTTGATTAACTTATCATAATATTTCCTTCTTCTTGATTTTCTTCTTCAAGAAAGAAAGCTTGATGCCATCAATGGCAACTTGAGTTCTAAAGTGAGAAATCCAATTCTAAAGTGAACCTACCTCCTATTTCTTCACCCTCTACTTCTTGCCAAGTTGTTTTGGGTGTTTTCTTCACAAGTTTCACAAATTTGTGAAGTCGGAGCTTGAACTTGTGATGCCTCGAACGTAGATCATCTTCGGCACGAAGCCGACGACCTAGTCCGCCCATTTCTCCGATGAAGCCGACGATTGAGTTCGGGATTCAAGATGGACAGCGAGAGGACGCCTACGTGGAGCCAAGGAAGTGGAGAACCGGATCTACAAAGGTTGTAGCCTCTCTCCTTTAGTTAAGTTGTTAACTAGATTCGTATTTCGCCTAAACTTCTAGTCAATGATCCGTATTAGGGTTTCTCGGCACCCGTAAAATTTGAAATTGGCATGGTTGATGCCTTGTGAGACCTCTTGAGAGTGCCTAGGAACCCTACAAAGGACCCCACAGTCCGGCGTTAGTTTTAATACATTATGGTCAAGGTTAAGGACCTCATAGTCCATGAGTTTAAGGACGCCACAGTCCGTATCAATGTGTGGTCATTGGGACCCGTCACCTCTTTGAAGACGTTGAGGAATTACAACGCCAAGTATTAAAGGAATGAAGAGATGTACCCTTAAACCAAAGTAGATTAAGTGATCTGTAGTCTAATTTGGAAACTAAGATCAATTATTATATTATGAGTCCATTGGCCCAGTTAAGTTTGAATTGAGGACTTATGGCCAGCTTGGGCTAAGTCCAATATTGGCCCTCTGTTGGCTCATTGAGAGAGAGGCTTTGCCTCTAGAAACTTAGCCAATTAGGCTAGAACTAGTGTTAAACACTAGAAATCAACAGTGTTGAACACTGGGAATAAGATTAGCAAGTTAGTATTAAACACTAAAAGATAATCAGTGTTAAACACTAGGAACAAGGCTTTCAAATTAGTGTTGAACACTAAAGAAAATCGGTATTAAACACTGAAAATGGAGATTTCAAATTAGTATTTAACACTAAGGCAAATCAGTGTTAAATACTGGGAATAGAGATTTCAAATTAGTGTTGAACACTAAGAGAATCAGTGTTAAACACTGCAAGTAGAGTTTTCAAAATTAGTGTTAAACACTAAGAAAACCAGTGTTAAACACTTCAAATAGAGTTTTCCGAATTAATGTTAAACACTAATAGAATCAGTGTTAAACACTGGCTACAGAGGTTTCAATTTAGTGTTAAACACTAAGGTAAAAGGGGTCACGTGTGGACACGTGAGAGCGCCCTGATTCCCTTTATTTTATTCTGTCAAAAGTACTGAATACTTTGAAGTATCACGTGCTGTCACGTGATGAGAATTTTGGTGCTTGTCTGTTAAAGCTTCAGCCAAGGGGTCACATGGTAGCACGTGAGAACGCCCTAGAGCTCTTTTTCTTTTGCTTTTTCTTTGTGCGCTTTGGGGGTCACGTGAGGCGTTGCCTCAAAGTCCTTCTCTATGGATCTTTACAGGGGTCACGTGGTAGCACGTGACCCTGTTTCTTTGCCTGTTTAAAGATGTGTTTATCTTTTTAAGAATTAAATTCTTCATAAGGTTTAACCCTAGCAATAAACTTTAGAGGAATTAAATTCCTGTTTTCTTCTGAAGAATTATATTCTTAGATAGGGTTAAACCTTGATTTACATTGTGTAGGAATTAAATTCCCATATATGTGAATAATTAAACTCTGGAATAGGGTGACACCCTAATTTCTTTTTTTTTTAAGGGAATTAAATTCCTGTGATTTTGAGAGAATTAAGTTCTCAATTAGGGTTTAACCCTGGTTTCTGTCCATTTTGAAGGAATTAAATTCATATAACATAGGGTTAAACCCTAATTTTATCTTAAAGGAATTAAATTCCTATAATTCCGTGAGAATTAAATTCTCAAAACTCAGTTCCTCCTCTGTGTTTTAGATCTGCATGGTAGGATCTCAACCCAATGAGAATTAAATTCTCAGTTCATGGGGAGATGTGCACTTTGCAGATCCTCCACCAGAGAAAGAACTAAGTTCCCTTGTTTATATAAGAGTTAAACTCTTTTGAGAATTAGATTCTCCTTTGAAGCCTTCCTTTTCTTTTCTTATCTAAGGTTTTTCTTTTTTCAGAGAATCAAAGACTCTCTCTCGCTCTTTCTTTTTGTATCAAAAGAAAAGGTCCAAAGGTCCCTCTCTTCTTTTCTTGGCTCCTATTTATAGGAGGAGGAAAAGAATCAATCTGTTTAGTAAATCTCTCATTGAGAGATTTGATTTGTTCATCAAGAGATTTGATTTACATTTATCATTAATCTGGGCCTTTAGATTGTTAGGTGAATTTTATTCACCATTGGATTTTAAATCCAAAGATATCTTTTTGTTATTTCGGTTAGATTTAGGGGGAAATCTTTCCAAATCCAAGATTTTTCCATAAATTGGTGATATTTAATCACCTTTAGATTTTTAATCCAACGGTTTTAGGTAATCCTTCTTCATTTTGGAAAGATTTGAAATATTTATCCTCAAAATTTAATTCTGTTAAAGAATAAGGCTTTTAAAGCTGGTCACGTGTGGCCACGTGACCCCTGGTCACGTGTAGGCACGTGACCCCTGGAATGGGCTTTTCTTCTTCTGCGCTCTATTCTCTGGCCGCTGCTTAACCATCACATGCCAACACGTGACCACTGGTCACGTGTGAGCACGTGATGCCTGTTCTGAAGCTTTTTCTTGATTTTTAATCAGGGGATGAATGTGCTCTGCGCCGCTGCTTCAAACGTCACGTGCCGACACGTGACCGCTGGTCACGTGCTAGCGCATGATGCTTCCTCTGAAGTTTTTTCTTGATTTTTAATCAGGGAACAACGCCTTGTTGCTTTGTTGGTGTTGATGGCCTTGCCCCCAGCTGTGGCCAAGAAAAGTCGTTCAAACACTGACTTGCGTTTGGGTAGTGGTGCCCTCAAGATCACCACATTTGGCCTCCTGCCTTTCGAGGTCGGTGTGTCTGTTACTGGAGCTTGAGAGGCTTGGATGGTGCTAGCTGGCACGAACAGAATAGAGCCAAATGGTAGCAGCGGCTCCTCCCACCGTCGCCCGAGACTGGCCGGAAGGACCGTCCTAGCGTCCATCATCAATGTGTAGGAGATGGAAGCTGTGTTTAGAGCTGAGCTTGTCCTTGGAGGCATTTTTGCCGCGTCTGAAGATTGCAATTGGAAATTGTTAACATGTACAAAGAAGCATGATTTCAGTATAGGCAATCGATATGTATAATGATTGAGTTCGCATGAACGTTAAACCCGAAATATAGGAGGAAAGATCAGTCCCACCGGGCGTGTCAGAATCTGTAGGGTGTTTTTGGTCACCCTATTGAGATGGGATTACGCGCGCGCTTGTCAGGCGTACTACAGATTCCTTCTGCCTAGGGTAGGCGGGGGTTTATTGATTGTGAGGATCCGAATCTACGGCAGCCGCGAACTAAGCTACCGTTAATTACCCCTCACCTTTGGAGCGAATGAACCTTCGATTGACGGGTTAAACTGGTCATGCGAACTTGATGTGCAGTGTACGTATATTTTGAAAGGGTTTTGGATATATCGGGGGCTACGCAGAGTTTTACGGGGGTCCCGCAGAGTTTTACGGAGGTCTCGCTACCCGGATAACGGGCTGGGGGTCAACGGGGCTAGTAGCCCTCTTGCGGGGTGTGGGGTAGCGCCCCGTTAGAAACATTTTCCTAACGGGGGACGTGTTTCTGGTGTGGAGTGCACGAAATATGAGGGGTGAGGAGCGTCTTAAAGATGTGTGCCAGGTGCGTGGACGCCAGCAGGTCCCGTGCGCAGCATGCGACCGCTAGTCGCCAGTGGGCGCTAAGCGCCTACGTGCGCCTCACACGACCCGCGGGCGCTCAGCGCCCTGTGGTCGCATGCAGCCCACGTGACCCGCTGGCGACCAGCGGTCGCGTGCTGCGCACGTGAATTGCTGGCGTCCACGCACCTGGCACGCATCTTTAAGACGCTCCTCACCCCTCATATTTCGTGCACTCCACACCAGAAACACGTCCCCCGTTAGGAATTTTTTTCTAACGGGGCGCTGCCCTGCACCCCGCAAGGGGGCTGCTAGCCCCCTTGACCCCCAGCCTGCTATCCGGGTAGCGGGACCCCCGTAAAACTCTGCGGGGCCCCCGATATATCCAAAACCCTTTCAAAATATACGTACACTGCACATCAAGTTCTCATGACCAGTTTGACCCGTCAATTGGAGGTTCTTTCGCTCCAAAGGCGAGGGGTAATTAACGGCAGCTTAGTTCGCGGCTGCCGGAAATTCGGATCCCCACAATCAATAAACCCCCGCCTACCCTAGGCAGGGGGAATCTGTAGTACGCCTGACAAGCGCGCGTGTATTCCCATCTCAATGAGGTGACGAAAAACACCCTACATACTCGATCTTGGTGCTAGTGTTAACTTGTTTTCTTACTCTGTCTATGAGCAGTTTGGTATGGGAGAGTTGAAACCTGTCCACTGCACTCTCCAGATGGCAGATCGATCTATCACCCAAGCTAGGGGTGAGCTAGAGGATGTGTTGATAAAAGTCGGGGAATTTATATTCCCTGTGGACTTTATTGTTCTAGATACACAACCTGTAGCGAACCCACGAAACCAAATTTCGGTGATTCTCGGTCGACCCTTCTTAGCCACTTCCAATGCTGTCATTAATTGTTGTAACGGTTCTATGAACTTATCTTTTGGGAAGATGACAATTCAGCTTAACATTTACAAGCTAGGAAGTCAACTATCTGAACCTTCTGCTCATCTAATTGGTGTCTGTTCTGTCAACGAGATAGCTTCCGACAGCAGCAAGGTTGAGAAATTTTGCTATAATGATCTCGACGATACTAGTACATCATTGTTTGATCTAGCAAATTATTATAGCGAGAACACCTTTGACGAGTCCACCCTTGAGTTCGAACCTTTTGACTCATCGCAAAAGTCTGTAGCACTTTCCGAGTCAATATCCTACGCAGGTTATGAACTTCTCAGGAAGTCCGAGTATCATTCCCTTACCCCACCTTCTATCGTCTCTCCGCCGACATTAGATCTCAAACTGCTACATTCTCATCTTAAATATGCATATTTAGGTGAGAATGAGTCTTTGCTTGTGATTATATCAGCTTCTCTAGCGTTAGAGCAAGAGAACACTCTTTTGATGGCCTTGAGATCAAATCGGCAAGTATTTGGTTGGACAATGGTAGACATCAAAGGGACTAGTCCCTTGATTGTTGAACATCATATACATTTGATGGATGGAGCCAAACCAACCCGAGACCCACAAAGACGGTTAAATCCCGTCATGAAGTAGGTGGTAAAGAATGAAATCGTCAAGTGCCTAGATAGTGGTATAATTTACCCAATCTATGATAGCCAATGGGTAAGTCCTAAAAAGTCTGGCATCACGGTCATAACTAATGAGGCTTATGAGTTGATCCAAACACGCACCCAAAGTGGGTGGCGTGTATGTATTGATTATAGGAAACTCAATGCCGCAACGAGAAAGGATCACTTCCCTTTACCTTTCATTGATCAGATGTTGGAACGATTAGCTGGACATGAATATTATTGTTTCTTGGACGGATATTCTGGCTATAACTAGGTCCCCATTGTCGAAAAGGATCAAGATAAAACACCATTTACTTGTCCTTTCGGTACCTTTTCTTATAGACGATGCCCTTTGGGTTATGCAACGCTCCCGCTGCATTTCAGCGGTGTATGATGGAGATATTCTCAGACATGGCCGAGAATTTTTTGGAGATATTTATGGACGATTTCTCTATATTTGAGAACTCCTTTGAGAATCGCTTACGTCATCTTGACGCGGTTCTTACCCGCTGTAAAGATAAGAACTTAATTTTGAATTGGGAAAAATGTCATTTTATGATCCAAGAAGGTATCGTGCTTGGACATGTCATTTCATGAAAAGGCATTGAGGTAGAAAGAGCTAAAATAGATGTCATTCATAACCTTCCTCATCCCAAATGCGTCAAAGATATACGATCCTTCCTTGGTCATGCAGGATTTTATAAGAGATTCATTAAGGATTTTAGCAAAATTGCTAGATCCTTAACTCTTCTCTTGGCCAAGGATACAACATTTCACTTCGATTCGGATTGCGAGGCTGCTTTTGACTCACTTAAAAGCTCCCTCACTACAGCCCCTGTTCTATCATCTCCTGATTAGAACCACCCGTTCGAGCTTATGCATGATGCATTAGATTTTGCTATTGGTGCAGTCTTAGGAGATCACATTGATAAGATGCCACATGCAATTTATTATGCAAGTAAGATCTTGAATGATGCCTAAATTAATTATATAACTACTGAGAAAGAACTCTTGGCAGTTGTATTTGCATTAGAAAAATTCAGGCCTTACTTGATTGGCTCACCGATAGTGGTTTACACCGATCACTCCGCCCTTAAACATCTTTTATCGAAGAAGGATGCTAAGGCCAGGTTAATACGTTGGATCCTGTTATTACAAGAATTTGATCTTGTCATACGAGATAAGAGTGGATGTGAAAACGTAGTAGCCGACCATCTTTCACGCATCTCTTCTTCACCTACAGTGACCTTGCCAATAAACGACTCTTTCCCTGACGAACAGCTCTTGACCGTATCCTGTGAACCTTGGTTCGTGGATATTGTGAATTATCTAACAACGGGACTTATTCCTAGCAATTGATCTAAACAAGATAATCATCGATTTCTATCCCTAGTAAAACACTTTTACTGGGATGAACCTTATTTGTTTAAGTATTGTCCCGACTAAATCATTCGCAGATGTGTCCCTAATAATGAATTCAAGAGTGTATTGTTTTTTTTTCATGATCAGGTATGTGGCGGTCACTTTAGTCCTAGTAAAACGGCGGAGAAAGTTTTGCAATGTGGTTTTTACTGGCCTACATTATTTAAAGATGCATATGATCATTGCAAAGCTTGTCCACAGTGTCAACACACGGGTCGGATTTCTCGAAGAAATGAGATGTCACTCCAACCTATTTTGGTTGTGGAAATTTTTGACGTTTGAGGTATTGATTTTATGGGTCCTTTTCCCAACTCTTTTAGGAATTTATATATCTTGTTAGCGGTTGATTACGTCTCGAAATGGGTGGAAGCGATACCATGTCGCACTAATGACAACAAGGTTGTTATTAAGTTCCTTAGAGAAAATATCTTTTCGCGATTCGGACACCCTCACGCTATAATTAGCGAAAACGAGACGCATTTCTGTAATCGGTCTTTCAAGGCTTTGATACGGAAATATTCAATCAACCATAAACTTTCTACACCCTATCATCCCCAAACGAGCGGGCAAGCTGAGAATTTCAATAGGCAGATCAAACAAATTTTGGAGAAGACAGTTTCTAAAAACCGTAAAGATTGGTCAACCAAATTGACGAATGCTCTTTGGGAATTTCGTACCGCTTATAAGACTGATCTTGGTATGTCTCCTTACCGCCTAGTGTTTGGAAAGGCTTGCCACCTTCCTGTCGAGATCGAACATAAAGCAATGTGGGCCATTAAAGAACTTAACTTCGATTTCAATCAAGCCTGCAACTTTCGGAAGCTGCAATTAAATGAGCTAAGCGAACTCCGCGATGAAGCTTACGATAATGCGGTTATAGTAAAGAGCCAGACTAAAGTGTTCCACGATAAAAATCCTTTTAGAAAAACTTTTACCCCGGGACAATAAGTCCTTCTTTACGATTCCCGTCTCCATCTTCATGCGGGTAAGCTAAGATCTCGTTGGAAAGGACCATTTGTGGTGCGGTATGTATACCCGTACGGGGCAGTTGAAGTTGAAAATATTAAAAATGGTTATATTTTTAAAGTGAATGGGCATAGATTAAAACCGTATTTTTCCACCGAACCACGGAGAAGCTCCTGTTTTTACAGGAGCCGCTTTATCATAACCAAATTTCTTCTGCCTCACCTCTATGGCTCGATAATATTGTCTCATCCTAAGAATGGAAGTGAGTGAAAAAGGACTTAACTGAATATCCATATGATAAAAAATAAGTTTGGGGGAGATTTTTTATGTTCATTTATTTTTATCCCCGTTAATAAATTTTCCTCTCAAGTCTACAGGTTTTGAGATTTAAAAGATAACAACAGTGAGGACACTGCTGCAAACAGTTTTGGGGGAGGTTTGTGCTTATTTACGCATTACTTTGCATTACACTTTGCATAAGCAAATTTTTTTTTCCTTTGATAATGAAAGATTAGAAAATGAAAAATTACATTTAAAAAATTAGAAGAGTTTGAGAAAAACAAGAAAGTTAGATTTTTCTTAAACGAAACTAGTAATAAGTAGTTATGAGCTGTTGTCCAAAGGGTTAGTAAGATGAAGGAAGTCACTAATCTGAGGATAAAAATAAGTCTGAAAAATAGTTCCTATTCTTGAGGCCAAACATCTGAACGTTGATACTCTACTATAGGCACTTACACATGTCTTGAAACTCGGGATAGTAGAGGATACTTTGAAATGCTCTTGTCTAAAAGCCAAAGTACGAAGAAAATATAAATGAAGCATAAAAGTATAAAACAGTGAAGAAAAATGAACACTGGTTTTGTAATCACCAAGGCAGCATAAAAAAATATAGCAAGGGTGCTTTATCACCTAGTGCCTTAGACCAACTGGTTTGGGAGCCACTGCTAAGCCTTATGTGTTGCAAGACGAGAAAATTGCTAATTACACATAATAAGTGAGCACATTTAATAATCGGTCGGTTAGTACCTCAAAAGTATTAACGGTCGCATGAAGAATGTGTGAACAATTCCATCTAAAATATTCACCGACTAAAAAGCACTGAGCTAGATGGACAAGAGTATGATAGCTTAAATTGAATTCTCCGAGTGTAGAGATGTCTTTTACACACACGTAGGGGTATATGATCGGTGTTTGGAAGAAAGGTAGGGAGGAAGAATAATGCGATGTTTTATTAAGGGATGATATGATTTCTGACATTTTTTCATGACCATTAAGATAGGGCTCATGACAACCGAAAAGCTAGCGTAGTTGGAAACTCTTATTTTCAAGTTCTTTCTTTTATAGTTCTTATTTTTATATGTAACTTTCACTGTCTTTCTTTTATTATAGGATTTTGTGGGTGTAATCCGCTGAAAACCTCAGGAGACAACACTCCTCCTACTAGGGACATCTAGAGGTTTAACTGCTTGTTGCACGTGCTCAGTGCAATCGTGTTGCCTACGAAAGTGTGCTAGTTAGTTTTTTTTTCCTTCTATTTTTCTTTTTTCTCCTTCTCTTGAATAAATAGTTTGCTCGGGACGATCAAAGTCAAGTTTGGGGGTATTTGTTCAGTCGAAAATATTGCACTTTTAACATGACAATTTCCTTACTTTTCTTAATCATCTAAAGGTGTTTGTTATAAATATAACACATATTAGAAGTTTATCTGCAAAATACCATTTACCATGTGTTTATATATTATAATCAACATTATGAAGGAAAACGTGCTTAATATTTTGATACGCTTATCATATCAAATTGTATCTCAAATATAACTAACATTGTTCATTGAAGATTAGCTCAGGAAAAATATCAGGAATCAAGAATCTGCCGATAAAGTAAAGAAAGTCGAAGAATCAAATACTGGCAGAGATTCAGAAGAGTTAAGAAGGTTCCAGATATCAAAGAAATACCCAAATACTAACAGAAGAAGACTCCAGAAGTTTGAAGCCAAGATCTCACCAAGAAGTGGCGGAACCGCGGCCGAAGCAGGCCGAGTCACCACGGATCTGCGGTCGAGTCAGGGAGTTAGGGGATGAGAATTTTCTGGAATCTTCTTCGTAACAAACTAAGTTTGTTGGGGGCTTCGATTACTGGTTTTGGGGCTATAAAAAGGACCGAGGGCTACATCTCAAAAACTTCTAATGATCTAAAAAAATCAATCAAAAAGATCAAAAACCAATCTCAAAAAGGATCTAAGATCAAGAATCTACGATCTTGAGATCCAAGATCAAGAAATCATCGAGAAATCCATCAATCAATCAATCAATCAAATATCCTTTACACGAAACCAATCACCGTCAACGAACAAGCGATCCAAGACAGGTCCAAGACTCGAGGTGATCAAGCGACGTGAAGATCGACGGAACATTTACTTCTTCGAGGCAGAGATTGAGAGCAAATTCTTCTTCCTCTTGTAATCTAAACTCGAAGAATTGTATTGTGAAGTTGAGTAATAAAGGTAGAACATTAGTTTTATTATTTCGCTATCTTTTAAATTCCGCATTATGAAGTCTTTCTCTATTCTTTCTTTTATTTTCATGATGTGCGAGTAATTCTCCGCTTGATAGGATTTGTAGGATTAGTGTAGATCAATGGATGAGAAAATACCATACTCCTTTTAAGTCTTATGAAGTTTATAAATTTTAGCAAAAGAATCGTCAACATCCTTATCGGGCGCAATATCAAATTCTTGATAATCTCGACCACAATTTGAGATAAGATTGACGATCCTTTTGTTAAGGGCTAGATATGAATGGAGATCAAAGAAAGGACAAGGGTCAATAGAGAAGAAACCCTATTTTCTTCCAATGAACCCTAATCCTCATTCATCGCCATCAATCTAGTTTAAAATCTATCAATAGATAAGATGAGTAATCTTTATTAGTCATCCATGGCTACTAAATCCTAAAGAATCCTACAAGCCTTCTTCATATAAATTTTCTTGATAATTCAAGATCTTGAAACAATTTTTTTGATAATTCAATTAAATCTTGAAACCATTTTCTTGATTTTCTTCATTTAGATCTTGAAACTATCTTCTCGATTTTCTTGATTTTCTCTTTTCTATTTCTTTCGACCCATCTAAAGCAAGAATTATAAAATTCCAAGAATCCCAGAGGACGACCCGTATTCACCACAGCTAGCTACACGCGACGCCGTGCTGATTGCGATTACTTTACTAAAACTTCTTCCTTCTCCAAAATTACACAAATCAATCAGCCGGCAAATGTGGTAATGGTTAAAAATCCAAGTGGGAAGTGGCGCATGTGCGTCGACTTCACAGATCTTAACAAAACTTGCCCGAATGACAACTATCCCCTCCCTCGGATAGATCAGCTTGTCGACAGCTCGGCATGCTATGAATTACTCAGCTTCATGGATGCTTTCTCCGGCTACAACCAGATCCATATGAACCCGGCTGACAAAGAGCTCACTGTATTCACAACGGACCGGGGGGTATATTGCTAAAAAGTGATGCCCTTCGGCCTAAAAAACGCCGGAGCTAGATACCAACGCTTGGTCAACAGGATTTTCAAACCATAGATAGGGAGGAACATGGAGGTTTACGTCGATGACATGCTTGTTAAGTCGACCTCGTCAGATGAGCATGCCAAAGATCTTGGCGAGACTTTCGACATCCTCCGCAAATACAAAATGAAGCTGAATTCCACCAAGTGCGCATTCGGGGTCACTAGTGGAAAATTCCTCGGGTTCATGGTTATCCACCGAGAAATTGAGGCTAACCCGGAGAAAATCAATGCCATCCGCAACATGGCCGCGCCGAAGACCAATGTCGAAATCATGCGGCTCACGGGGAGAGTAGCCGCTCTGAGTCGCTTCATGTTAAGGTCCGGAGAAAAGTGCCTCCCATTCTTCAAAGCCTTGAGAAAGATCCCAAGGTTCAAATAGTTAGAGGAGTGTCAAATCGGTTTCGAGCAATTGAAAATGCACCTGGCAACTCCCCCACTACTCACCCGGCCAATTGAAGGAGACGAGCTATCACTGTATCTAGCAGTGTCTGATCAGGCTGCAGGCTCGGTGCTCGTCCGAGAAGTCGAAGGAGTCCAGAAGCCACGTTTTTAAGGACGCGGAAACAAGGTAACCGGCCATAGAAAAGATTGTCTTGGCACTTATCGTGGCCTCAAGGAAACTACGACACTACTTCCAGGCACACACCATCCTTGTCCTCACCGAGCGTACCTTAGGGGCTATTATCGCCTCCCCCGAGTCATTTGGTCGCTTGGAGAAATGGAGGTGGGAGTTATCTCAATTCGACATCAAATACCGTCCAAGGCAGGCTATCAAGGCACAAGTCCTGGCCGACTTTATTGTCGAATGCACTATATCCAACAAGGAGGCAGTGTCGGCGCCAGCCCCGGGGTCTCAACCCTCGATCGAGGAGAGGCCCGACTCCGTCCCTGACTGGGTCCTTTACATCGATGGATCATCTACCGAGGATGGGAGCGGTGCCAGCCTCATCATTCGAGGACCGAACGAGGCAGAGATGGAGTATTCTTTGAAGATCGGATTCAAAGCCTCAAACAACGCCGCGGAGTATGAGACCTTGCTAGCTGGACTACGAATCGCCTCCGGAGTGGGGCTGAGGACGATCCGAATCCACAGTGACTTCGCCCTGGTCGTAGGCCAGGTGACTGGATGTTTCGAGACACGGGAGCCTCTGATGGTGAAATATTTAGCCGAGATAAGAAGACTACGAAAAGACTTCAACAAAGTTCAAGTGGAGCAGATCCCCCAGCACCTGAACGCCCAGGCCGACGCTCTGAGCAAGCTAGCTTCCTCCTATACGGCCAACAACAAGAGAAATATCCTCTTCGAGCTCTTGCTACGGCCCAACCTGGAAGACAGAGCGACAAAACTTCAAGTTTACGCTGCCCGGGAAGAAAACCGGGATTGGAGGAAGCCCCTCGTAGAATTCCTGAAGGAGGGTACGCTCCCAGGAGATCGAGGGGAAGCACGCCGCCTCCGAGCTAAAGCTCACCATTTCGTTTGGAGCAGTGGAAACCTCTACAAGAAATCCTTCACTCAATCTCTTCTTCGGTGCGTCGACCCCCACGAGGCTGACTATGTCCTCCGTGAGGTTCAAGAAGGGGTCGGCGGAGCACATCAAGGGGCCCGCACCTTAGTCCAGAAGACGCTACTCCAAGGATACTATTGGCCGACCATTTATCAGGACGCTCAGAAGCTCGTCAGAAGATGCAAGAGCTACCAACTCCATGGTAGCATACCCCGTCTTCCGGCTACCGAGCTAATGGCCCTGACCTCCCCATGGCCGTTTGCCCAGTGGGGAATGGACATGGTAGGCCAACTCCCAACTGGTATGGGCGGGCAAAAATACATCCTCGTCACGGTAGACTAATTTACGAAGTTGATCGAGGCCATCCCCATCAGAAAACAGGACACCACCATGACCATTAAATTCCTGCAGAACAATATAATATCCAGGTTCGGGATCCCGAGGTGTATCGTTATTGACCACGGGACGAACTTCGAAAATGACAAAGTCAAGGGATTCTGCAGCGAATACCACGTACTCATGAAGTTCGCCACGGTCGCGCATCCTCAATGCAACGGGCAGACTGAGGTCGCTAACCGGGATATAATCTGAGGTCTTCGAACTCGTCTGGAAGGAAGGCAAGGCAGTTGGGTCGACGAACTACCCCGGGTTTTATGGGCTCTGCGTACATCGAAGAAGACCCCTACATGAGTAACCCCCTTCAGCCTCTGCTACGGCACCGAGGCGATGGTCCCAACAGAGTTCAGACTACCCAGTTACAGAGTCGAGCACTTCGATGACGAGGCTAATACCTTGGCGCTCCGAACTAATTTGGACATCTTGCTGGAGAAGCGGGACCGGGCACAGATCAAAGCCGCCGCTTACCAATAGCAAACCGCTCGCTACTATAACGCACGAGTCAAGTATCACACCTTTAAGACTGGGGATCTGGTCTTAAGGCGGAACGAGTTCGTAGACCAAAGCAAGTTGCACAAGTTTTCCCCGAAGTGCGATGGCCCATTCCTTATCTCGGAAGTATTGCCCGGCGAGGCCTATCGCTTGCAAGACGCGGCTGGTCGCAAGTTTCCACGACCTTACAACGCCGAGAAGCTCAAGTTGTATAAGTGAATTTGAAAATTGTATCTATTAATATATGTTTCTTCTTTGCCAAAGCGATGTAAATTTTTTTAAGTCTTTTGATTTGGAAGAAACTTCTTTTATGCGTTTCCCTCTTCCTCGGTTCAAAGGCCACAGGTTTCGTTTTATGAAAATATCCAAACACACCAAGAAGAAAAAAAGGAAATAATAGTATGTCACAAAAAGAGAATTTTATTTATTATGGATATTGTGGGCTCCTCAGCCTTACACGAAAATTAAAATTACAACAGAGGGGGTACGGGATCGAGAAAGCACTACTGGTGATACTCCGTGGAGATCTCCGCCAGCCGAGCCCTGGCCTCTTCAGCCCGCTCCCGCTAATGCTGCCCACGTACCCGGGACGCCATGGAAGCACCGGGCCTCCCATCCGTCAGGTAGGGGCCCGCGATATGCCTCTTTTGGAAACACTCCAAAATAAGGGCCGTTGATCGGTCGTGCCTGTTCTTCGAGATGAGGCCGAGGACATAGAGCGTACGCAACTTGTCGAGCGCCTCATCCAGCAGCTCCTCGGAGTGGGGGTTGTACAGCCCCGGGGACCTCCTCCAAATTGCATACATCAGCAATTAGAGGAGGGACGACCGACAAGGAAGTAGGCAGCCGAAATGGTCCTCGATGCATTGGACAACACCTCGGTAAGTCTCCTCGGAGAAGGACTGGTCGTACAAGTAGACGTCATCGGGAGTGGCGATCTCTTCAATCGTGTAGATGTGCCCGGCTATCTCAAAAAAGCAACACGGAAAGAAACACATCTCCTTATCGATTTATAGCCTCAACAGAATCCCCAAGGGCCGAAATTTACTCGCACGTGGCCGCGAATCCTAGGATTTTCTCAACCCTTCCAATATCGAACTGCCACGTGGCGGGCATCCCATGTCTCTCGGCCAACCGAAGTCGGAATGACATGGATCTTGGAACGCCTCGCCTCGCCTATGCGTTTCTTCCACGTGTCGCCCGCGACGGTCACTCTTCCAGATTTTCCGTGCCGGGGGAGATTGGACGATGCCTCGCAAAACCGAGCAGCTTCCCTGCTCGGTCCATCCTTAGCGGGTAGCTCCTACCCATCTACGCTAAGGATCAAAGCCGTCATCACGAGCCCACCAAACAGTTTCTCTGCTCAGTCCATCCTTAGCGGGTAGCTCCTGCTCATCTACGCTAAGGATCAAAGCCCTCATCAAGAGGCCACCGAGTAGCTTCCCTGCTCGATCCATCCTTAGCGGGTAGCTCTTGCCCATCCATGCTAAGGATCAAAGCCCTCATCAAGAGGCCACCGAGCAGCTTCCCTGCTCGGTCCATCCTTAGCTGGTAGCTCTTGCCCATCCACGCTAAGGATCAAAGCCCTCATCAAGAGGCCACTGAGCAGATTCCCTGCTCGGTCCATCCTTAGCGGGTAGCTCCTGCCTATCCACGCTAAGGATCAAAGCCCTCATCAAGAGGCCACCGAGCAGCTTCCCTGCTCGGTCCATCCTTAGCGGGTAGCTCCTGTCCATCCACGCTAAGGATCAAAGCCCTCATCATGAGGCCACCGAGCAGCTTCTCTGCTCAGTCTATTCTTAGAGGGTAGCTCCTGCCCATCCACGCTAAGGATCAAAGCCCTCATCAAGAGGCCACCGAGCAGCTTTCTCTGCTCGGTCCATCCTTAGCGGGTAGCTCCTGTCCATCTACGCTAAGGATCAAAGCCCTCATCAAGAGACCACCGAGCAGCTTCCCTGCTCGGTCCATCCTTTGCGGGGAGCTCCTGCCCATCTACGCTAAGGATCAAAGCCCTCATCAAGAGGCCACCGAGCAGCTCTCCTGCTCGGTCCATCTATGGCTGGTAGATCACTATCCACCGACGCCAAGGATCAAAATCCATCATCAAGAGGC
The DNA here is from genome assembly GCA_030015575.1 of Agapanthus africanus. Lineage (NCBI taxonomy): Eukaryota > Viridiplantae > Streptophyta > Magnoliopsida > Asparagales > Amaryllidaceae > Agapanthus > Agapanthus africanus. The sequence goes on from CM057338.1 coordinate 32,551,546, forward strand.
CACCGAGCAGCTTCCCTGCTCGGTCTGTCCTTAACGGGAAACTTCCTACCCGTCTACACTAAGGATCTGAAGCCCCCAACCTTTGCAAACGCCAACCAATCCCAACTAGGCTCTTGTCTAACTCATTCTAAGAGAAGTGGTCGCCGGTCTAACTCAAAAGAATGGGCAGTTCTACACCTTTCTACTCGAAAGAGCCAACCGACGTAACTTAAGCGAGTGATCGTCGCCTCGACTCCGGGGGCATAAGGACACCGACTTTTGTATACTTGAAAAATAATTGGGTTTCACTCAACGCGCGATCGCCATCTAAAGGACCGGTCACCGACCTGCGGTCTGACTCGTCTGGCGAGGAAAACGCTAACAGGCTCACACAAACAAGAAAACGTTGCCACGCAAAAATTTACAAAGCAGCTTTATTCACAACATGGGAGTCTTTACAAAAGGTATTATAGGCTCCTTAGCATTACAAAATTGCCCGAAGGCCTACAAGATTCAAATAAAAGGAAGAACGAAGAAAGGCTCAGGCCTCGGGAGTTGGGAGGACCTCGACCTGCTCGACATCAGCATCGGTAGCCGGGGCGATAGCTTTAGGGTCGATGCCCCAGGAGCTTCGGCACTGGGAGCCCCTCCCCCGGTGGCACCTCCTGCGGCATCCCCCTGCGTATCATCCTCGAGGGGGTATTCGAGCCGGAGCTCACCGTTGGGGAACCCCGGCATCAGCGCCTTGACGGCATCGAGAGCCTGATGCCAGACAATGGCCGAGGCGTAGACAAGGTCGACGTAGAATTGTTCCGACGTCTTGTACCTCTCCACCGCCTTTGCGGCCCGGAGGTCGGCGACCTTCATCCCTTCCTTCGCTGCCTCGACTTCCCTCCTAAGGGTATCCCGTGTATTCTTCATCGTGGCATTGAGCACACTGGCCACCTCCAACTTACCCTCGACGGCCTTGTTGGACTCCTTCAAAATTCGGATGGACTCCTTGCATTTGGAGTTCACCACCTCCTCGGCGGCCACCCGATTTTCGAGGGCAGCGATTTTCTCCTTCGCCTGGCACAGCTCCAGGCACAGGCCCTCTTCCCGTGAAGAAGACTCGCCAGCCATCTGCATCGCCGGGACTATTTTCCCGTTCTCGATGTTGGCGATGAGGGCGCAGTGCTGGAGGACCTGAAGAAGATAAAGGAAGGGTCAAAAAGTATCCGATCCGACGAAAAATGCCTAGTGTAAACCTAAACGGAAAGCAAATACCGACCTGTACAGCCTCCTGAGCAATGGAGGCGACTTAGTCCTTGAAGGTCCCCTGGGGGATTTTGCCCCCGGCCGATCGTTCCATCTCCGAGAGCAAGCTATCGGCGACAGAAAGCCCCGAGGGCACTTCGAAACAAACGCCCCCTCCAGTACGAAGATCGAGGAGGACGTTGATCGAGATACCGTCCTCTTGTACCTCTTGAGGAGGACTTCAGGGGGGGTCGGCCTCATCCTCCACCTCCAAAGCCGGGGCTCCGGCTCCCGAGCATGCTTACGGCTCTCCCCGCGGCTGGTCTCCGAATCCCGGGGCGTGGTAGAACGCCTAGCCGATGCGGCCGCCTGTGGAGCCGGGCTCGGAGCGGGGTGGGAAGAGCCGGCGCCCCCGGCCTTCTTCCCCTTCATCTCGGCCATGGCATCCAGGAATTTGGATCGACCCATCGGTTCTGCAAAATGGAAAATACACAAAGGGAGTTAGTGACACCAGAAAGAACAGAAGAAAAATATGCAAGTCTAGATAGGTCGTCTAGGCTCCTAACTTAACCATGAATCGAGCGGGGATGAGCCCGGCCCAACTGAGGGCCTGCTCGGAAAGCAAACCATCGGCCCGTTGGATAGGCTCCCACATCGACACCGCCCTCGCCTCGGGAGAGGACGGCCGCTTCACCCGCGGGCAGTCGGCCCTGTGCCACTGTACAAGCACAGGCCAATCCTCACCTTTGGGTGGCTCAAAAAATATGAACTTCTCTTTCCATTCATGGATGGAAGAAGGAACTACTACGACCCCGACCCGGCCGCCCCTCCCCTATGTTTTCTAAAGGAAACGTATGTCCAGCTCGGCTCGTACTTATGGGTGCCGGGATGATTTTTATAGCAGAGGGAGGAAAAGAGAAGGGTCAAGATGAAGGGGATTTTTCGAGTCTCAATCGGACCAGGAACCCAAGGAGAATCCTCCATGAGTTCGGCACTAGCTGGCCCGGAGCTAGTTGAAAACAACGCTGCACCTCGTATGCCTCAGGGGAGAAGGGCAGACGCAATCCAGCCTAAAAGGCATCCAGGTACAAGGCGATCTCCTTGCCTTGCACCCGATCCACCCTCTTGCCCTCCCTAGCCAAACGAAGTGAATAGCCAGGGGAATGTGGAAGCGAGACCGGATCGTGGTGAGCTCATCCATATTCCTCAGGAGGGAGGGCGCATCGCGAGCATTCCTGATGCGCGTTTTGGGGACCATTCCCATCGCCTGATGTTCAGTTGATAAAACTGCACATTTGTTATTACATTTTTCCTACTATTTCTATACTAAAAAAGGTGTTTATTATAATATATGATACATATGAGGATTTATCTGTAAAAATACTATTTTTCATGTGTTGATATATTATAATTAACATTTGGTAGGAAAATGTATGCAAAGATACCATTGACCAAATCTTAATGGTGAAATTAATATCTCAATAAAACAAAACAGTACTAATATTATTTGTTGAGATAGTGCAGAATTTTTCAGGGCTAAAAATCAAGGGAATCAAAGTTGTTAAGGGCAAACCTGCCTAATTAAGAAAACAAACTAAGAAATCAAGTCTGGAAGAAACAAAGAAAAGATTTCCAATTTCCAAAGGTTCCAGAGATCTCCACGTGTCATAATAGAGGAAGCCCAGAAGACCAAATCCACCGATCCTTACATAAGGCTGCGGATCCGCGGTCAAACCTACCTGTTGACCGCGGTTCCACCGCGTGGCAGAAGGCTTATAAGCTGGGATTTGGTTGGTGGAATCTTAACTAATGGTTTCCAATTTAGGAGACTAAGGTTCTGGCTTTTGGAGTATAAATAAAGACCGAGAGCCTCTTGGAAAAATTATCAAGTCGACGAGATCACGAAGTCCAAGACGGCTCACACATCCAGGCTGATCATCAACAGTTTATCTACCTCCTTAGAAGAGATCGAGAAGCAAACTAGTATTTGTAATCATTTTCTATGGAAACAAAGTGTAATGAGTTTTGTTGATTAATAAAGGTAGTTCTTTTTCTTATTCTATTTCTTTGTAGTTTCATTATGAATTCTCTCTCCATCTTTTTTTCTCCCAACATGCACGAGTAATTCCCCGGTAGTTAGGGTTCGTAGGATTATGGTAGGTTAATGGATGATGAAAATACCTAAACTCTTTTTACATCCTATAAAGTTTATAAACTTTATCAAAAGAATCATTAACATCCTAATCGGGTGCGCTACCAATTCATTGTTAGTCTCGACCGCAATTAGAGATTAGATTAATGATTGTTTTGGTAAAGGCTAGATATGAACGGAGTTCCGTGTCGAGATAGGGGTTAAGAGTGGGATTCTTTTTCCCTCCATAAACCCTAATCTACATGCATCATTGTCGTTCTAGTTTTAAATCTATTAAAGGATAAAAAGGGTAATCTTTAATTAATCATCCATAACTACTAAATCCTAATGAACCCTACAAGCCCCCTTCTTATATAAACTTACATCCGTAGTTAATCTAGATCTATATTTTGCATCCGTGTTTAATGTAGATCTAGATCCTACAACCATTCTACAATATTCTTTATCCCTCCTCTCTTCCTCAACACATCTAAAGTAAGAGTAAAAGGTTCAACGTTCCCAGAGGACGACCCGTACTCATCTCGGTCTAGCTACACGCGACACCGTTATTGATTGCGGTTATTCTACAAACACAATTTTTCATATCAATCAAATGGCGCCGTTGCCGGAGATACGTACGTAATTTTTTAGTCTTACTATTTGTGTTGAATTCTTATTCAATCTATATCATAATTAAAACAAAACTGCAAATTGTATATTTAACGATTTGTGTGTGAATTTTGCAAGGAGATATGGAGTCACAAACTTGAGGAAATAGGAGACAGAGACATTCATTGAGATCCAGAGGAGTGCAGAAGGCCATGTAGCAGAAATCATCACCTGAACCCTCTTCCTTGCGGCGGATCGGCGGCGAGAAGACCCTTGTGGCGGCGGAAACGCGGCATAACTAAGGTGTTAGGGTTTCAAAATTCTCTGGTAAGATTCTAACCTCTTTCTCTCTCCTCTCAAATCCAATAAAATCTCTTTTCTGCAGGATTCTTTGCAAAATATCGCCGCTCAAAAATCTTTTTGCAAAGTTTTGTGATTGGTTTATTTTGCATATTTTAATACGGACTTTAAGGGGCAAAGACCAAATCCAGATTATGTGTGGATTTCATCACCCTTCCTAAGCCCCACAAATCACAAACCGAGCATCTGCATCAACCCTACATTAATTTAAAAAATATCTAGACCAGACTTTAAGGACTGTTGCGCTCAATAAGGACAAAGGAAGGTCGTGGGTAATCTATCGCTTATCCGCATTACTTTTGTGGTGTCTAGGCAAGTGTGTCTAAGGTAAGTGGTTATTTAATTTGGACTACTACTTATGTAGTGGACAACCTCCTACTTACTTGGCATTTACCTGGCTACAAGAGTAGTAAAGAGGCGGTAGAGGATTGATCCTACGGCTTGTCCTTTGGAAGTCTAGGAGCGGTCTAGAGACTGGACCTAGGTAACCTTAGTTCTAGGGTTGTTTGTGCATTTTTGTGTGATTTGTCTTGAGTCCCACTTTTTCAAAACAGACCAATTTTAAAGCGCACACACGCTTCCACTTGCGCTAAACCCTCTTAGTGCATGCTTGGCTGGACACGGGATTCTAGTACCCGTCTTGACCGCGTTCCTGCTATCGACTCCGAAGTCGGTGCTTCTTCATCTTCTTTTCCCCCACCACACACCACATCAACCGAGATGGACGGTACTCCATCAGATTATAACACCACGCTGCCACCGCCCGTAGGTGTGCAGAATCCACCTCGCATCTCTCTCCAAGAGAGATGCTATCCTATCCGTGGTCCCCTTCCTACTTGTCTTTCTATTCCACCAGCAAACGGGGATAATTTTGAAATTAAACCCCACTACATCAATCTTTTGCCCAAATTTCATAGGCTTGAATCTGAAGACACGTACGTTTTCATCACTAAATTCGAAAACGTATGCGCAATGATGGGTATTTCACAACTGACTGTGGATGCTATGCGCTTGCGTCTTCTCCCATTCACTCTTTGCGACTTGGCAGAAAAATGGCTTTATAATACTGCCGCACACTCTATCACTAATTAGGATGAATTCATAATAGCATTTCTTAAGAAGTTTTACCCAAATCATAACACAACCCATATTAGGAGCGAGATCAACCAGTTCACCCAGCTTCCTAATGAACCATTTTGGAAGTGCTTTGAACGTTTCAAGGATTTTCTTGTCCAATGTCCTCATCATGGAATACAAAGATGGGATTTATGCCGATTTATATATGAGGGCATTAATCCAGCGACAAAGCAGATGCTTGAAACAATGTGTCAATGCAATTTCATGTCTAAAGATGACGGTGAAGCTTGGAAGTATCTGGAAGACCTCGCTGAAAGCACTTTGCAGTAGGAAAGCGTAAGACCACCTTCATCTAGGGGTGGTATTCACCAGCTCGATGTTTCCATCGCAGTGAAAGCCGAAATGGCAGCGATACAGAAGAAACTCGACGCTATTGAGAACATATTCTCATCAGTCTCCCTAAATCAGGTCACGCTTCCCAAGACCGTCTGTGGTTGCTGTTCTGATCCTTCACACTTAACGGAAGAATGTCCTATGAATGCATCGTTTCAAACTAATGCTTCTTTTTAGCAGCGACCTAGAAACGATCCTTATTCTTTCACGTACAATCAAGGATGGAGGAATTATCCTAACTTTGCTTGGAACCAAAACCAACCCCAAAATCAAAATCAGTTCCAAAGCAATTATCAAAGACCTCCTCCACAGCAACCACAACCACAGAATCAGCTCCCTTTTCAGTCATAAAATTTTCAAAATCCGGCCAACACTTCTGTACCACAACTGGTCGGTACTGACAACTCTTCACTCGCACAAACTTTGGATATGTTTATGAAACATACCATTCAAATGTCGGCTGATATGAAGTCTTCTATTGATACCATAAAGAAAGATTCCGCCTCCCACGGCGAGAGTATTAAATCAATAGAAAACCAACTTGCACAGTTAAACGCCGCAATGAGTGTGAGAGAGAAAGGGAAACTCCCATCTCAACCCCTACCGAATCCTGGCCATTCACAAAATCATAATGTGAATGCCGTTACTACGTTGAGATCGGGGAGAGTGCTGAATAACCGAGTAGGTGAGCAATTTGATGTTAGTGACACTAATGATACCCCAGCTTCTTCTTCTTCTTCCCCTAATTCGTCTAGTCTCCCACCTTCATCCGAGCCTATTCTCGGTTTTCCCCAAGGCTCGAACATTTCGTCAAATCTATCTAAGTCGATTCCCACTCCAATTTTGGGATCGAATCCGTCCCCACAATCTTCTCCACAAATGTTGGACCCAAAACTTATTGATCAAGCTCCATTTCCAAACAGATTAAGGGCCAACAGATCTAACCCACAAATGGAGAAGATTGTGGAAATGTTTAAGCAAGTTAGTGTGAATATTCTTTTCCTAGATGCTATTCAACAAGTCCCATCTTATGTAAGAATCCTTAAAGACTTGTGCACTGGGAAGAGAAAAACTCAAGTGCCTAAGAAGGTTTTCATGACGAGTAATGTTAGCACAACTTTTACCCAGCAAATACTAAACAAACGTAAGGACCCTGGCTGTCCTACAATCTCTATTTCTATTGGGGGTAAAAATATTAATCATGCTTTACTCGATCTTGGCGCTAGCGTTAACTTGCTTCCTTATTCAGTATACGAGCAGTTAGGAATTGGAGAGTTAAAACCCACCCATTGTACTCTCCCGATGGCAGACCGATTGATCACCAAACCTCGGGGCGAACTAGAGGATGTGTTGATTAAAGTCGGGGAATTCATATTTCCCATGGACTTTATTGTTTTAGATACACAACCTGTGGCAAACCAACGCAATCAAATCTTGGTGATACTTGGTCGACCCTTCCTAGCAACTTCTAACGCTGTAATTAATTGTCGTAACGGTTCTATGAACTTATCCTTTGGGAAAATGACAATTGAGCTTAATATTTACAAGCTAAGAAGTCAGCCATCAGAACCTTCTGCTCATTTGCTGGATGTTTATTCCATCCACGAGATAGCTCCCGAAAGCTGCATGGATGAGGAACTTTGCTTTGATGATCTCGACAACACTAATGAGACATCGTTTGATCTTGCACCACTTCATAGTGAGGATATGTTCAATGAGTCCGTCCTTGAGTTTGAACCCGTTGACTCGTTGCAAAAGTCAGCAGCACTTTCCGAGTCAATATCTTATGCAAGTTTTGAATCTCTTAGGGAGTCCGAATATCATTCCCTTACCCCACCTTCTATTGTCTTTCCGCCAATTCTTGATCTCAAACCGCTACCTTCTCATCTTAAATATGCATATTTAGGTGAGAATGAGACTTTGCCAGTGATTATATCCTCTTCTCTAGCCTTAGAGCAAGAGAACGCACTTTTGGCAGTGTTGAGATTGAATCGGCAAGCATTTAGTTGGACAATGGCCGACATCAAAAGGATTAGTCCCTTAATTGTTGAACATTATATATATCTGATGGATGAAACCAAACCAACCCGAGACCCACAAAGACGGTTGAATCCCGTTATGAAGAAGGCGGTAAAGAAAGAAATCGTCAAGTGTCTTGATAGTGGAATAATTTACCCTATATCTGATAGCCAATGGGTAAGTCCAATTCATGTGCTCCCTAAAAAGTCTGGCATCACGGTCATCACTAATGAGGCTAATGAGTTAATCAAAACACGCACCCAAACTGGGTGGCGCGTATGTATTGATTACAGGAAACACAATGCCGCGACGAGGAAAGATCACTTCCCTCTACCTTTCATTGACCAGATGTTAGAACGATTAGCTGGACACGAATACTACTGTTTCTTGGATGGATACTCTGGCTATAACCAGGTCCCCATCGCCGAAAAGGATCAAGATAAAACCACATTTACTTGTCCTTTCGGTACTTTTGCTTATAGACGCATGCCCTTTAGGTTATGCAACGCTCCCGCTACATTTCAGCGGTGTATGATGGGGATATTCTCAGATATGGTGGAGAATTTTCTGAAAATTTTTATGGACGATTTCTCCATTTTTGGGGACTCCTTTGAGGACTGCCTTCGTAATCTTGACGCGGTTCTTACCCGCTGTAAGGATAAGAACTTGACTTTGAATTGGGAAAAATGCCATTTTATGGTCCAAGAAGGTATTGTACTTGGACATATAATTTCACGAAAAGGCATTGAGGTTGACAGAGCTAAAATAGATGTCATTCATAACCTCCCTCGTCCCAAATGCGTCAAAGATATACGATCCTTCCTTGGTCATGCAGGATTTTATAGAAGATTTATTAAGGACTTTAGCAAAATTGCTAGACCCTTAACCCTTCTATTGGCCAAGGATACTACATTTCACTTCGATTCGGATTGTGAGGCTCCTTTTGAATCGCTTAAAGGATCGCTCACTACAGCCCCCGTTCTATCATCTCCGGATTGGAACCACCCGTTCGAGCTTATGTGTGATGCATCAGATTTTGCTATTGGTACTGTCTTAGGACAGCACATTGATAAGATGCCACATGTAATTTACTATGCAAGTAGGACCTTGAATGATGCACAAATAAATTACACAACTACCGAGAAAGAACTCTTGGCAGTTGTATTTGCATTAGAGAAATTCATGCCCTACTTGATTGGCTCGCCAATTGTGGTTTACACTGATCACTCCGCCCTACGACATCTTTTATCGAAGAAGGATGCGAATGCCAGGCTAATACGTTGGATCCTATTGTTACAAGAATTTGATCTTGTCATCCGAGACAGGAGTGGATGTGAAAACGTTGTAGCCGACCATCTTTCACGCATCACTTCTTCGCCAACTTTGACCGTGCCGATAAATGACTCATTTCCTGACGAACAGCTCTTGACTATATCTTACGAACCTTGGTTCGTGGATATTGTGAACTATCTTGCGACGGGACTTATTCTTAGCGATCGGTCGAAACAAGACAAACTTCGATTTCTATCCCAAGTAAAATACTTTTACTGGGATGAACCTTATCTGTTTAAGTATTGTTCCGATCAAATCATTCGCAGGTCTGTCCCTAACGATGAATTCAAGAGTGTGTTATCATTTTGTCATGATCAGGCATGCGGCGGTCATTTTGGACCTCGAAAAACGGCGGAGAAAGTTTGCAATGTGGCTTTTATTGGTCAACATTATTTAAAGATGCATATGAACATTGCAAAACTTGTCCGCGATGTCAGCATTTGGGTCGGATTTCACGAAGAAACGAGATGCCGCTCCAACCTATATTGGTTGTGGAAATATTCGATGTTTGGGGTATTGATTTTATGGGCCCTTTTCCCAACTCCTTTGGGAATTTATATATCTTGTTAGCGGTTGATTATGTCTCGAAATGTGTGGAATCTATACCGTGTCGCACTAATGACAACAAAGTTGTCATTAAGTTCCTTAAAGAAAATATCTTTTCGCGATTCGGACACCTTCGCGCTATAATTAGCGACAACGGGACACATTTCTGTAATCGGTCTTTCGAGGCCTTGATGCGGAAATATTCAATCACTCACAAGCTTTCTACGCCCTATCATCCCCAAACAAGCGGGAAGGCTGAGATCTCAAATAGGCAGATCAAACAAATTTTGGAGATGACGGTTTCTAAAAACCGTAAAGATTGGTCAACCAAATTGACGGATGCTCTTTAGGCATTCCGCACCGCTTATAAAACCAATCTTGGTATGTCTCCATACCGCCTAGTGTTTGGGAAGGCATGCCACCTTCCTGTCGAGATCGAACATAAAGCAATGCGGGCTATTAAAGAGCTTAACTTTGATTTTGATCATGCAGGCAGCTATCGGAAGCTGCAATTGAATGAGCTAAGTGAACTCCGCGATGAAGTTTACGATAATGCGGTGATAGTAAAGAACAGGACTAAAGTGTTCCACGATAAAAATCTTTTTAGAAAAACCTTCACATCGGGGCAACAAGTCCTTCTTTACGATTCCCGTCTCCATCTTCATCCGGGTAAGCTTAAATCTCGTTGGAAAGGACCTTTTGTGGTGCGGTATGTACACCCGCACGGGGCAGTAGAAGTTGAAAATTTGAAAAACGGTTCAATTTTTAAGGTAAATGGGCATAGATTAAAACCGTATTTCTCTGCTGACCCCGCGGAGGAGCTCCTGTTTTTACAGGAGCCGCTTTATCAAAACTGAATTTCCTCCGCATCACCTCCATGTTTTGGTAACATTTTCTCATTTTAAGAATGGAGGTGAGTAAAAAAATGGACTTAACTGAATATCTGTGCGTGCCGAAGAACAAGTTTGGGGGTAGTTTTCATTAAACTATTATTTTACCCCTTGTGTCTCTCCCCTAGTATACAGGTCCATGCTCTCAAAAGACAACATCAGTGAGGACACTGCTGAAAACAGGTTTGGAGGGGAGGTTTGTATTCACTGAATTATCTGTGACACTGGGCATTCAATTTTTTTTTATATAACAAAAGAGTAGAAAGTGAAAAATTATATTTAAAAGATAGGAACAGTTTAAGAAAACCAAGAAAATTAGAAGTTTTCTTAAACAAACTGGTAATAAGTAGTTATGAGCTATTGTCCCAAGGGTTAGTAAGATGAAGGAAGTCACTAATCTGAGGATAAAAATAAGTCTGAAAAATAGTTTCTATTCTGAAAGCCAAACATTTGAATGTTGATACCCTACTATACGCACTTACACACGTCTTGAAACTCGGGATAGTAGAGGATACCTTGAAATGCTCTTGTCTAAAAGCCAAAGTATGAAGGAAATAATAAATGAAGAAAATATAAAAATGGTGAAAAGAAAAATGAACACTGGTTTTGTTATCGCCAAGGCAGCAATAAAAAAATATACCAAGGATGCTTCATCACCTAGTGCCTTAGAACAATTGGTTTGGGAGTCACCGCTAAGCCTTAGGTGGTGCAAGACGAGAAAAATACTATCACATAATCAACAAGCACATAAGTAATCGGTCAGTTAGTACCTCAAGAAGTATTAACGGTCGCATGAAAATGTGTGAGCAAATCCATAAATATTCATCAAATTAAAAAGTACTGAGGTAGATGGACAAGAGTATGATAGCTTGAATTGAATTCTCCGAGTGTAGGGATGTCCATTACACACACGTAGGGTTTTATGATCGATGTTTGGATGAAAGGTAGGAATGAAGAATAAAGACAATGTTTTATTGAGGGATGATGTGATTTCTAACATCTTTTCATAACTATTAAGATAGGGCTCATGACAACTGAAAAGCTAGTGTAGTTGGAAACTCTAAATTTTCAAAGTATTTCTTTTATGATTCTTATCTTTATATGTAAATTTCACCATCTCTCTTTTATTATAGGATTTTGTGGGTGTAATCCGCTGAAAACCCTCAGGAGACAACACTCCTCCTACTAGGGACACCTAGAGGTCTAATGGCTTGTTGCACGCGCTCAGTGCAATCGTGTTGCCTACGAAAGTGTGCTTAGCTTTCTCCTTTCTTTTTCTCCTTCTCTTGAATAAACTAGTTTGCTCGGGACGATCAAAAATAAGTTTGGGGGTATTTGTTCAGTTGATAAAACTGCACATTTGTTATTACATTTTTCCTACTATTTCTATACTAGAAAAGGTATTTATTATAATATATGATACATATGAGGGTTTATCTGTAAAAATACTATTTTTCATGTGTTGATATATTATAATTAACATTTGGTAGGAAAATGTATGCAAAGATACCATTGACCAAATCTTAATGGTGAAATTAATATCTCAATAAAACAAAACACTACTAATATTATTTGTTGAGATTGTGCAGAATTTTTCAGGGCTAAAAATCAAGGGAATCAAAGTTGTTAAGAGAAAACCTGCCTAATTAAGAAAGCAAACTAAGAAATCAAGTCTGGTAGAAACAAAGAAAAGATTTCCAATTTCCAAAGGTTCCAGAGATCTCCACGTGTCATAATAGAGGAAGCCCAGAAGACCAAATCCACTGATCCATACATAAGACCGCGGATCCGCGGTCAAACCTACATGTTGACCGCGGATCCGCCGCGTGGAAGAGGGCTTATGAGCTGGGATTTAGTTGGTGGAATCTTAACTGATGGTTTCCAATTTAGGAGACTAAGGTTCTGGCTTTTGGAGTATAAATAAAGTCCGAGAGCCTCTTGGAAAAATTATCAAATCGACGAGATCACGAAGTCCAAGACGGCTCACGCATCCAGGCTGATCATCAACGATTCATCTACCTCCTTAGAAGGGATTGAGAAGCAAACTAGTATTTGTAATCATTTTCTAAGGAAACAAAGTGTAATGAGTTTTGTTGATTAATAAAGGTAGTTCTTTTTCTTATTATATTTCTTTGTAGTTTCATTATGAATTCTCTCTCCATCTCTTTTTCTCCCAACATGCGCGAGTAATTCCCCGGTTGTTAGGGTTCGTAGGATTAGGGTAGGTTAATGGATGATGAAAATACCTAAAATCTTTTTACGTCCTATAAAGTTTATAAATTTTATCAAAAGAATCATTAACATCCTAATCGGACGCGCTACCAATTCATTGTTAGTCTCGACCGTGATTAGAGATTAGATTAATGATTGTTTTAGTAAAGGCTAGATATGAACGGAGTTCCGTGTCGAGATAGGGGTTAAGAGTGAGATTCCTTTTCCCTCCAGAAACCCTAATCTACATGCATCACTGTCGTTCTAGTTTTAAATCTATTAAAGGATAAAAAGGGTAATCTTTAATTAATCATCCATAACTACTAAATCCTAATGAACCCTACAAGCCCCCTTCTTATATAAACTTACATCCGTAGTTAATCTAGATCTATATTTTGCATCCGTGTTTAACGTAGATCTAGATCCTACAACCATTCTACAATATTCTTTATCCCTCCTCTCTTTTTCAACACATCTAAAATAAGAGTAAAAGGTTCAACGTTTTCCAGAGGACGACCCATACTCATCTCGGTCTAGCTACACGCGACACCGTTATTGATTGCGGTTATTCTACAAACACAATTTTTCATATCAATCACCTGACCATGGGCGGCATGGGTAACCCTAACTCTACGAGGGGAATCCGACTCGGATAGCGCAGAGGAAGAAGCAGCGGAAGACTCCCTAGACTCTCCCTAACTATCTCAACAGACTCCTTAGAGGAAGATATCTAACCTGAATCAAAGAAGGAGTCCTCCGAGGAAAGTGCGCGAGAGATCCGACTTAAAGGAAAGAGCGCCGAGCTAACTCTTGCAGCAATAGAGAAATGATGGTGAAGTGTGGACCCTGGGGGATCCCACCTCTATTTATAGCGTATTGGCAAACACATCCGACGGCTCAGATCGTTTCCCGCCAAAACAACACTTCACGCTTGACGGTCGTCGACGTTTCACGTGTCGCACGACCATTGAACGCGTCCCTTCGAGTGCAGAGGACAGCAGCGACCCATCTCGTCAGCCAACCACCGTCGGACACGTGGCCTGGCTCCTCAACGAAACGTATGATCGAATCGGCGTTCCCTCTTTAATGCACGATCTCCTCTCTGATCTGATGACGTCATCAAAGGATACGCCTAACCGCCTCGGGAATCCGCGCCGATGAGGTCTTCAACTACGAACTGAGCCCGGGTGACCGATCGGACCACACTTGATCCGATCCATGAATAGGTCGGGACGAGAGTGGGGGGCTAATGATGATGCTCATAAGTAGGAGATCCCCGAATCATGACACGTGGAAGATGACATGTCCTGATGCACACGGAAACAGGGTAAGGACTACACATTGGAGGCGTCTCCCGGGATATTGTCCCGTTGCCTGGACCCGACCTCTGAGAATTCCCTGAACATTCCTGTGCTCGCCAAGTATACGACCATTGGCTCCTCGTCGAACCTTCCTACACGCCGAACTTCTCGGCCCTTTACCTCCGAGCTATCCCGGAGCCGAACCAGCTCGGCCTTCCGCCCTCTTTTAGGCCTCTCGCCGAGCTAGGCTTTCTCGGTTTTATCGAGGGACCTAGAACGCAGATCACCGGCGTCTCCGCCACAGCTTCGCAAATCTTGCCAGACGCGATATATCCGCCGCCCCACGATCCTGCGTTCTATGCTGTCGCATCCCCCCATTAATGAGTGTATCTCGTCATTAATAGGGGATCCCGCCATTCTCGCAGGCGTAACGCCAAGGGCGTAACGGCCGACGAGAATCTCGCGGCCGCTAGCCCATGGCTGCCGCTATATAAACCCCTCTCTCAGACGACTCAAGTAAGGAAACTTTTACCCAATAGGCCGCTACTCTGCTCAAATAGCTCGACTAACTTGATCGTCGGAGGGTACATGGTGGTACAGCCATCCTGAGACTTCTTTACAGGTAGCTCGGCTTCACACCAAATCAAGCCTATTGAGATCCAGACACTTCAGGAGGTAATCCTCAAATCTAATCTCAGCCCTTCATCAAAGCTGTCGGCAGATCGACGGAAGACAACATTTGAAGGAGACCCAGACCTCCATCACTTTTGAAATAAAACAACATTATTAAAAAGTAGCACAGATGATGATGCATCATTAGCTTTGTATCCTATAAAAACCTTGCAAATCTTTAACCAGACCGACCAGCCAACCATCAGAATTTGTTTATTACTGCTCTTTTTCTGTTGGTTAATTTCTTTGACCAATATCATATACCGACGCGATCTATTCAAACAAACACCTAAATTTGCATTTCAATGAGATCCTGATTGGTTTCTATGCCTGAAAATATCGATTTTTGGAATGCGTCTTGTTTCAAGATACCTTGTTCCCGAAAATTCTCAAGTTTTTTTTGCATGGAATAAGCAATTCCCGGACGAAATAAGTCAATTCTTCACAATTTGGGCAGAATTGGAATTTCTGATCGAAAGTGATGAAGACCAGTGATTTAATTATTAATGAACAACCCCCTGACTAGTTTTTCCTGCCGATGAAAAACTTAGTATTGTGCATTTGCAGAAGCAAAAGAGGAGGAGAAGGAAAATGGAGGAGCAAAAGGTCTACTTCCAACTAAGCGAAGCAATGGAGTGTCTGCAACACATTTGCTATGAAGGATGCATTCACGTCGGTCCCTACGAAATAAACGGGACACTTAACAAAGAGAAGGGAATGTCATGTCCAAATCACACAACTTGCAATGTGCTCCAGCTTTTGCTTCGACATTTAGCCACGTGCCGCATCAATAGAGCAGCCTGTCCGCAATGCCGACGCATTTGGGATCTCCTTCGGCTGCATTCATCCATTTGCGGCCTCATCGATCACTGCAAGGTCCCCCTATGCAAGTATGTTGTGTTTCATGGTAGGATATTCTTTTTTCAGGGTAATTAATTTTTTTTCGAGGGTAATAATTTCGGAATGTTTGGCTCACAGGCAATTCAAGCTAAAGATGCAAATGGAGAACAAAGGCGATGACGGGAAATTGCGGCGCTTGGCGAAGAAAGTGGTGTCTGTCAATGTTATGTCTTCCTTAGCTCAGAAGAGAAAACAGGATTTAGTAAACAAGCCATGCGTGCAATTTTAGAAAAGAAGTAAATAAAATATAGAGCATTGAGATTTGTTCTTTTTCTTTTTCCCCTAAATATTCAAGAAGTAAATAAAATATAGAGCATTGAGATTTCAGAATGTTTCCCCTAAATAAAATATAGAGCGTTGGTGGCCCGGGCCCGGCCCCGGCCCGGCCAAATTTAAATTCAAATTTGGCCCGTGTGGTTTTTTTTGGGAGGGGCAGTCAAATTCTTGGGATGGGTTTTTTTTTGAATAGGGGTGGGGTTTTTAATAAAGGGGGAAATTTGAATTAAAGTGGGGTTTATAAAATTATCTAAAACTCCATAACTCAAAATTATACATTTCTATACTCCTAATCCAAAACTCTATAAATATCTATCTACACCTTTCATTCTTCTCACAATCCACAACAATAAAATTTTTAATCTCCCAATCATTCTCTTTAATTTCCGAAAAGTTTACTGTTAAAATTGGAATCACGCAATCTTCATTTCCGCAGTCTCAATCTTCATTTCAGTTTCACTAATTTGATTCTGCTATTTGGAATCGGTTTTTTTATTGATAATATATTTTTCACGTATATTTTTTATCATCTCTTTTTCTGTTACTAATATTTTTAATTAAGAATTTCAGGCTCATCTTCACAAGGTAACATGGGTGCTTCATTTTCACGGAGACGTTCATTTCAAATCGATATGGATTCACAAGAGGGACAGAGATTAACCAATATACTGCAAAATAATTTTGATTCTTATTCTCTTAACTATTAATCTTCGGATTATGAGATTCCTGTTGCTTCTCAAAGTAATGTCCCTGAAGAAGTTCCTGCTTCTAACGTTTTTGAAGCAAGAACTTCTGTCCCTAAAGATAAAAGAGCTAAAATTTCTGATGTTTGGAAATATTTTGTAGTACAAACAGTTTCAGGTAAAGGCGAGCGGGCAGTTTGCACTCATTACCAAGCAGATTTTTCTTATGTCATTTCAGGTGGAACTACCCATCTAAAAAGACATTTAATCAAATACGTAAAAGCTGATTCTCGGCAGACGACTCTAAGTATGCCGTCGAACTCTTTAACTAGTTTTTCTTATTTGCAAGATACTAATAGAAGAGAATTTGCAAGATATATCATACATGCTGAATAACCATTTGGTTTTGCAGAAAATGAAAAATTTGATAGTTTGGTAAAAAATGCATATAATCCAATATTTTAAAGAGTACCCAGAACAACACTTAGAATTGATGTTTTAAAATTTTTCATGATGGTAAAACCAATTTGATTGATATTTTTGCAAATCTTAAGAGTAAAATTGCATTAACTTCTGATGTTTGGACTGCAAAATGGGGTTTGAGTTATATTTTGTGTTACTGCACATTTCATAGATAATGATTGGTTTTTACATAAAAGAATTATTGGTTTTTCAAAAATGGAGTATCCACATAGTGAAAATAATATAAGTAATTGTATTTTGACTACTGTACGTGAATATAATATTCAAAATAAAATATTTTTTGTTAATTTTGATAATGCTACTAATAATAATTCTGCTATAGCAATTTTAAAAAATAATTTAAATGCTGTTTTGAACGGAGAATTATTTCTTCAAAGATGTACATGTCATGTTGTAACGACTCTTAAATCACTGTACAGAATTTTCCGTTTTAATGTACAGAAAAGATTATTACAGCCTGTGTAAGAGTTATAAGTCTCTTTTGCTAAATAACAGCAAGAAACCACTTGTAGCTCACTGGTAAAGCCCTTGTAATGCTGTGACGAAGCTCCTGTGTTCGATTCCCATCAGACACAATTATTTTTCTGATTTTTTTTACTTTTTGGAAGCCCAAAAAATTGCACGTGCAATACACAGGGAAATGAAAAGTTCAGAAAAATCAAATATATGCAAAAGAGTTTAAATACAGATTTTATCAGTTAGCACGAATCTCGATGTCAGATGGCATTAATCGACCGGCGGAAATGCCAATTTGGCCGGCATTGACGGCTTGGATGAGCCCATTTGGCTCCGTGTTTTGCACACAAACCCTTTCAGCTACCCCTAACCGCTCTGCATTGTTTGATTTCCCTGCAATCAAATAGAGACTCTTCATTTCACAATTAAACCGCATTTTAATGCTTTTTAATCCATATTTTTAATTCCAAAACCCTAATTCTCCACTATAAATACCACCCCATGCCCTAACTCTTCATCATTCTGAAAATTCTAGCAAAAACTCTCTCAAAAGTTCCTAGTACAAATGAAGTAAAAAAGGAGTTAGCAAGCAAGCAACTTCCAGCGAAGATCGAAGTTAATTCCGGAGCTCCCGCAACGCCACGAAGACCCTCTTCCTTTTCCTCATCCTTTTTCCTAAGTTTCCAAACAGTAAGTCACTCTCAATCTTCTTCCTTTTTCATTGCTTTTCACTTTAAATCCGATATCAGTAAAAGTAGAGTTATACCGATATCTTCTTTTATAAAACCCATAACTCCATTTCCATTTATCATTTGGTCAAACAACTTTTACACAATAATTGGAACCTGAGGTACTAATGTTTAGAATTAATTTTAACCAAGAATCTCATGTGAAAAATCCATACTTGAACTTTTTCATTAAAATACCATAAACTTTTATAACGACCCTGTTTTTAATGTACATAAATTTGTTTAAAGTTAAAGTACTAAATGGAGTATTTGCAACACTGAGTATGCTATAAGTATTTAATTTGTTTAGGAACAGCAAGAAAACACTTGTAGCTCATTGATAAAGCTTTGCATGACATAGTCAATGTGTTCGAATCCCATCCGCCACATGTTGCTTTTAATGATTTTTCTTTTAAACTTTTTGGATGTCCAAAAGTTTACACGTGAAATACACGTAAAAATGAAAAGTCATTGAAATCAAACATGTAGGAATTGTTATATGAACAGACACCAACACGTGGCACCAATCCCAAGCCTTACCTCCACTTGATGGCCGGTGAGATCTCGTATTGGACCGGCGTCGCCGGGTCAAACCGTAGGTGATGCCTTTTTTTTCCTTCACACTAGTCTCTTGGCCTTCCCCCTTAACCCCTGTACTGTTTGTTTTCTCTGCAATTATCCAGAGAATTAAAATGAGACATTAATCCAAAATTTTAATGCATTTTAATTCCATTCTTCAATTCTTAAAACCCTAAATTCTCCTATAAATACCACATCACACCCCAGCCCTCTCCATTCTGAAATTTATCATTAAAACTCTCAAATTTTTCCACGTCAAATTAGTTGTACAAGTGATGTTAGCCCAAGGTCATCTTCCGGCGACGACTCGGAACAAATCAGACGACACTGCAACTCCACGAAACTCTCAAACCCTTTCTCTACCTCCCCTCTCTCATCTAATCCAGTAAGTCCCCTCTTCTCTCCTCTCTTCCCTATTAAAAGAATTCTCTTCTCAAACTCATCGGAAGCGGAGTTATTCCGACTTCCGATTCTAATTTTGTTAAAAACACAACTTTTCTAAAAACCAAACATCCATATTGTTACATCTTGTTTAGTAATCTTAAAATAAACATTTAAAATAAGTTTCAATTCAAAATACAATATTATACAACTTTGATTTCAATTTTACGGTTAAATACCACAAAGTTTACTTACGGCATCATTTCATCATATTTGCTCATATTACCATTAGAAAACTCACGAGATAATGACCTATCTCATCACAACACTCATCATTATATAGCACGATGGCTTTTGGAAAAATATTTTGTAGGATAAATATGATTTTACAATAAAATACCTTAAACTAATAAAACTGTATTCTTTAAGATTGTTTTAATTAAATTCCTTGCAATTAAATCTCTACAACCCATTTTGGGGAACCCGATTTGAATGGTGCGGATTATCGCACATCCTTGGGACCAGTAGAGCGAGATGCATACCTCTTCACGGAGCATCCGATCTCGATGGAATTTTTAATACAATTTTTAAGAATAATATGATTTTCTATTTAATAAATAAATTATATTTTTAATAATTATATATATATATATATTATCAAAATATCTATTTTAAATATATACAATAAATTCTAATGTTTTCTAAACAAAGAAATCACAAATTTCATGAATATACCATCACAAATCCATACAATTCCAATTTACACTAAATTACCATAAACTATTCAATTTAGATTTATAATCATTAGAATATTTCACTTTTAAAAATTACATCCATGAAAACCCTAAATACGATAAATAAATGCTTGAGGTTAATTTTGAAAGTTTATCAAAACTATTTTTCATAAAACCCCCTCAAGTTTATTAATTTACAATAAGAACCTTAGTAAATATAGGTTTAAGCGGGACCAATTCTCTTGAGCCTCAGGGAGCCGGAGAAAGTGGGTGCTTGCCTATTTAAGGTAGAAAACTAAAACGGGGTTATCAATGGTAATTGGCTTTGAAAAGGTCACAAATCCTGCCGTCCATGTGCAGCAGTTACCGATAACTCCAAAACCTAATTCAGGAATCAAATTCTGTTTAAAATGTCTGACTCAATCTGAGTCTCAGTCAAATCTGAAAACAATCCATACTTGAAAAAAATTCAAATATAACTCTAATACACCATGAATCCATATATACTGGAACTTGAACATGAATACGAGAATATCATCTATATAAACACGACTTGAACTGACTGAACCATGGATATACATTGACTTGATCACATTATTATCCGTTTACATCCTTATTCGTTTACATGAGCAATTGATATCATGGTTTCAGCAAGTCTTACAGCTATAAACAATACAATAAACATTACGAGGTTTTTAAGGGGTAGATTGGTACGAAATGTGTTAAAAGTGGCACGATGATGGTCACTTTAATACACCTAATCTGAATATCCGTTGTTGTTGTCCCGTAGCTTAATGGTTCCTTGTGCTTCGTATATCTTAGTCCACGGAATAGTTGGACTCCTCTCGTATACACTGGCATATTCTGTACCAACCTATAAACAACAACGTTAACATAACAATCATACATTATACAAGATATATTCTCTTTACTCGTTCAGTCTATTTCTATCTCTCTTTTGGACTTACCGAGCGATTGTTCGCTGACGACATTTCTTCTCTATTCTTTCTTTGGAATGTTGTCAGGAGGACCCGACTCTCTGGAGATCGAACCCAGCTCAGAAGACTTAGAGCAGTTCATCGAGGACCCGGAGCTCTAGTCACTTGTATATACTTTTACTTTCAGTTCATTCCATTGTTTAGGTATTATTTTCCACATTGTATTTACTTTTCAGTTGTATTGTAAAGAATGTTTAATAAATAAAAAAGCTGCTGTTCATTTACATCTCATGTCTGTCTTGTGTACATTTATATTATATTGCTTATTTACGCTTAAAGTGTTTATTTTTGAGTAAATACGCCGCGGACCTAATCACGTTTCCTTACCGTACACCGGGAAGCGGGGCGTGACAGGTTTTGTTGGTGGCCCGTGCATGTCAGTTCTGCATGGAAACCTAAGCAATATATCACAAGAATTATAAGAATCAGCAAATAAAAAATTATTTAAATTTCTTATTTCTTGAATCTATCCTAACCCTATTTTTCTTTCAAGGTTATGGATTCTCCGAACAATACTAGCACCAACGTGAACGGCAACACCACACTACCACCTCTTCCACTTACACCTACCGTAGCAGCTCCGATCAACGAGCAGACGGTTTTTCTTGAGGCAACAAAGAGCCTCCTGGAGGGACAACAGCAGCAGAACGCTATCCTACTGAACTGTCCAGAAGCGGAAGCACCTGAAGTGAAGCAATTCCGGGTACTGCATCCTAAGCAATTCTCTGGGAAAGAGAGCCCCTTGGAAGCTGAAGAATGGGCTCAGTCGATCGAAGATGATCTGGCAGTAGCACAAGTGCCAGACATTGTTTGGGTAAGGGTTGCGAAACTGCAACTTACCGATAACGCCCGAGTATGGTGGAAGGCGGAAGAAAGCTGTCTTACCCAGCCGATCAAATGGAAGACTTTTCGCGACATGTTCGACGCGAAATATTTTTCCGAGACTGCCCGATTTGATATGGAGCAGCAATTCATCCATCTACAATAAGGCTCTATGTAGAGCAAATCCATGGATGGATATGATACTGAGTTCACTATATTGAGCAGGTAAAATATGTCTCAAATAGTCGAATTTTCTGATCTCACATACTGCACAGCTAACATAAGACCGTAACAGGTTCGCGGCACATCTCATACCGACTGCTGAGATCAGAGCTAGAAGATCTCAGCAAGGGTTGGACCAGTAAATCCAAGCTGCTCTAGCTACAGGGGATTTCCTAACCCATAACCTAGCTCTGAAGGATGCCCATCGATATGAGGCAGTGGTGAAGAAGAAAGGCATACCTCAATCTGCCAGTATGAAGTGCCCTGCTACTCAGATAGCAGGAAGAGCCTCTTCCAGACCGCCTTTTGTACCCAGGAGACCAAGAGTACCTTTCAACGGCCCAGTTCATACTTTTGGACCTACTGCAGGATGAATAGACACCTGGCGAAGGACTGCAGGCGTGCTAATCGCTTTTGCTTAGTCTGTAGCTCATCCACACATGATATTGGATCTTGTCCTCGTAGACTCAATTCAAATCCTGCAACCAGACCAGCAATTATCTATCCGCAGCAGCCAACTATCCAGACACCTACACCACGTCTTGCTCTCCCTGCTCCACCTCCTCGTGGACCTACTACACCTGCTCCTCGTCAGTTCTATCAAGCACAAAGGAACCTACCTCAGGGACAGAGGAACGGACAGAGGAATTCGCCTCCAACAAGGAGGAATGTACTGAGGCGACATGCTTTCACAATGGCTGTGGAAGAAGCTGAGGCCACTGGTCAATTCATCACTGGTAACTTTTCTTTCAAGCTTTCTTTTAATCCTTATACATATCAAATATCTTGTCACGCCCCGCTTCCCAGTATACGGCGAAGGGGACGGGACTGGTCCACTACGTATTTACTTTGAAGTAAATACGCTAAGCGTATCTAAGCAATATAAAAGTAAATACACAAGAGATAAGATATAATAAAAACGGCAACTTTTATTTATTAACATTCTTTTGTACAATGCATGAAAGGTAGATACATCAGAAATAAAGGCGATGCCTAAACAATGGCATAACAAGAATATAAAGTAGTGAAAGGAAATGTATACAATGAAACTAAAGCTCTGGTTCTTCAGCAAACTGATCCAAGTCTTTTACAGATGGCTCGATCTCTGCCGGGTCCAAATCACCTGACGACATTCAACGAAGAAAGAAATAGAATGTCGTCAGCGAACAGGTCGCTCGGTAAGTCTCAAAGATAAGGGAGAAAGAGAATAGACAGAATAAGAAGGTAGCTTTTAAAGTTGTATTATATTGTTGTAATGTTGTGTTAACGCTGTTGTTTGTAGCTTGGTACAGAAGAATGCCAGTGTATACGAGAGGGGTCTCTATATGCTAGAGACCAGGTGTTTCCCCCAATCAGAGCAAAGCTCTGTTTGAATTTCAAAAATTCAAAAATCGAAGCAACGCTTCAAATCCCGTGCGATGCGCGCAACGCGCCACGTGTTAGAAGCTGATACGTCAGCGCAGCGCCCAAGGCAGTGCGCCCAATCAGAGCAAGACTCTATTTAAAACAAAAATTAAAGGAAGCAGCGCTTCAGCTGCGCTGCGCTGTGCGCTGCGCGACACGTGTCAAGCGCTGGTGCGTTTGCGTTAAACAGAATTAAAATTCCAGTAAGATCTTTCTGTTCTTGTTAAAACAAGAAGATTGTATTCTGTAAAACAGAAGCCCTTGGATCAAAGATCCAACGGTAGGGAAAATTCCCCAAATCACTCAGAGAATGATCTCTTTAACAAATTTAACAAATTTATGGGCACTATATAAAGGCCCCTAGACCCCAATTCAAAGGACATCAAGAACTTCAGAAAAAAACAACAAAAACAGAGAGAACTCTGAAGAATTTTGAAGAACTCAAGAAAAAGGTAAAAAACCTTTATATAAAAAAGAAGAAGAAGAAGAATTTCTTCTGAATAAATCATTGATCTAAGAATAAGATCAATGATCTTCAATGAATAAAAATAATAACAGTGCCTTGCACTTTTTTATAAACCATTGGTTCTGGAATCCCAAAAGTTCTTTTCTTGAATCCAAAAATTGGATCAAGTTATTGAAAACAGTGCCTTGCACTTGCAAAAACTGCGCTGTTGCGCTCCTGGGTTGGCGCAAGCCACCAGAGAGCGCCACATGTCAGCGGCGTAACAGCGCAGCGCATTGATGCAGCGCACTGCGTTGTTGCGCTTGCGCTCACCAGAGCGTGACACGTGTTACCTCCACATGTGCTTGCGCTCAATAATTGGCGCAAAGCACCTGACAAGCCACTGTCAGATAATTAATGCACTGCATTATTTAC
The DNA here is from genome assembly GCA_030015575.1 of Agapanthus africanus. Classification (NCBI taxonomy): domain Eukaryota; kingdom Viridiplantae; phylum Streptophyta; class Magnoliopsida; order Asparagales; family Amaryllidaceae; genus Agapanthus; species Agapanthus africanus. The sequence goes on from CM057338.1 coordinate 32,575,848, forward strand.
AGAAGGGCCAAGCCCAATTAAAAGAAGGCCTAACAGGCCAAATTAAATGCAATGCATTATTTTAAAGAAGGGCAGAGCCCAAACAGATGCTCTGCATCATTTATAAAGGGACAGAGCCCAAATTAAAAAGGCCCAACAGGCCAGAATAAAATGCAGTGCATTATTAAACAAGGGCAAAGCCCTAGCATAGGCCTAATAGGCCAAATGCAAATAAAACGTTGAATATTCTCAACTGGACTTAGCCCAATCATGGCCGTAAGTCCTCAAATTAAATTGACTGAGCAAGACTGCTCTTTTAAATCAATTTACATCCGGTTCATGGGTACATCTCTGAACTCCTCCGACACCTATCGTTGTAATCCTTCAACGACGTCAGAGAGGTGACGGGTTCCGACAACCACACATCCATATGGACTGTGGGGTCCTTAAACCCATGGACTAATGTGTCCTTAAACACACCCATACGGACTGTGGGGTCCTTAAACCCATGGACTTATGCATCCTTAAACTAACATCCGTCCCTAAAACGGAAACTATGTACCGCAATGTCCTTAAACTACCTATGGACCACTATGTCCCCAAACTGGCAATGGACCGCAATATCCTTAAACTACCTATGGACCACTACGTCCCTAAACTGGAACAATAGAGCCCCCAAACGCTCTTTTGTCGGATCTAAACGATCCCGTTTAAGTTGATCTTAGCCTCAAATATGGCTAACGCATCCTTAAACCAAAACTTTCAAAACAGACTTTAGTCCCAAATTGGATTATAGATCTCTCAACCAATTTTGGTTTAAGGGTACATCTCTGAACTCCTCTGACATCTGTCGTTGTAATCCTTCAACGTCGTCAGAGAGGTGACGGGTCCCGACGGCCATATATTAAATGGACCACTACGTCCCTAAACTGGAACAATAGAGCCCCTAAATGCTCTTTCTGTTAAGTTGATCTTAGTCCCAAATCAGACTGACGTATCCTTAACGAAGGTTTAAGTTGATCTTAGCCTCAATATGGCTAACGTATCCTTAAACTAAAACACCAAACCCAAATCTAAGTAAATACGGATTTGGACTAATCCACGTCCTACGGGCGACGGCATAACTTAGTCTCCGTATACAATCCACGGGCATCCACAAACAAAACAAACACACACGACACGAAGTGAAATTCTGGAGAAGGAGAAAGTGGTTACCGCGATGCGGTAGCGTAATTAACTGCAGGGGCTTGCGCCTGCAGGGAAGAGCGTCCCCACAATCAAAACCCCCTCAAGCGAGGGGGAATCTGACGAAGTCTGCTACATCGGCCGCATCCGTCTAAACCTCCGGTACACGGTGCCATAAATCAACTTGGCATCTTCGGAGAGATGGACGGATAAAACCAAATAGCATCTGCCCCGAATCTTAGGCAAGACGTCCCCACGTCGTCTTGGCCGTCTTTCGGAGGGGAACAGATTCTGGCACGCCCGGTGGGACCTTTTCCTCTTTCCACTCCACACTTCATGTGTCGTGTTTTTCCCGCGATCAAATAATCGTGGTGTGTATGTTTTTGGTTGCCCTTAGGGGAGTGGATATTGAAGCCGGCATTTCGTCTCTATGAAGAATGGCATTTGCTCCCACCCTAGCAACTCAGGCTCTGTCATATCCGGCGGAGTCAAGTATGGGTCATTTGCAGCCTCAAATCTCTGCAATCCGGCTCTTCAAGAAATCAACGGGATTCTTTTTGGGTCGATGCTCCCACCTCCCACCCTCGGTGCCTCAACGCCGATGGAGGAAGCCCAGAGGATGTCTGTCAAGCGGAAGCCTTGCCGACAGAATCGGTCCTCAAACAACTGGCACATGCCAAAGACCAAGGTCGACGCAGTGGGTAGGATATTCAAACTCTTCAAGAAATCAACGGGATTCTTTTTGGGTCGATGCTCCCACCTCCCACCCTCGGTGCCTCAACGCCGATGGATGAAGCCCGGAGGATGTCTGTCAAGCAGCAGCCATGCCGACGGAATCGGTCCTCAAACAACTGGCACATGCCAAAGACCAAGTTGACGCAGGGGGCAGGATATTCAAGCTCTTCAAGAAATCAACGGGATTCTTTTTGGGTCGATGCTCCCACCTCCCACCCTCGGTGCCTCAACGCCGATGGAGGAAGCCCAGAGGATGTCTGTCAAGCAGCAGCCTTGCCAATGGAATCGGTCCTCAAACAATTGGTATATGCCAAAGACCAAGGTCGACGCAGGGGGCAGAATATTCAAGCTCTTCAAGAAATCAACGGGATTCTTTTTTGGGTCGATGCTCCCACCTCCCACCATCGGTGCCTCAACGCCGATGGAGGAAGCCCAGAGGATGTCTGTCAAGCAGCAGCCTTGCCGACGGAATCAGTCCTCGAACAACTGGCACATGCCAAAGACCAAGGTCGACGCAGGGGGCAGAATATTCAAGCTCTTCAAGAAATCAACAGGCTTCGAACTGCACTAACTGCAACAGCAACTCTCGCTCTGTCCTATCTGGAGGAGTAACCTACGGGCCCCAAGCGGCCTCCCTTTTCACTATGCCAGTGGAGCAGGCAACTCAAGCCACCACTGGACTATTCTTCGGGACCATGCTCCCGCCAACGAGCTTCAGCACTCCTGTACCATCGCAAGAAGCTACCAAGAAGTCGTTTTTCAGCGCTCCTGCGCTTATTTACGCCTTACTCTGCACACACAAAAATTGTGATAAGAAAAGAGTAGAAAGTGAAAAATTATATTTAAAAGATAGGAATAGTTTAAGAAAAACAATAAAGTTAGATGTTTTCTTAAATGAAACTGGTAATAAGTAGCTATGAGCTGTTGTCCCAAGGGTTAGTAAGATGAAGGAAATTACTAATCTGAGGATAAAAATAAACCTGAAAAATAGTTCCTATTGTGGAAGCCAAACATTTGACCGTTGATACCCTACTATACGCACTTACACACATCTTGAAATTCGGGATAGTAGAGGATACCTTGAAATACTCTTGTCTAAAAGCCAAAGTATGAAGGAAATAATAAATGGAAAAGAAAAGATAAAATGGTGAAAAGAAAAATAAACACTGGTTTTGTTATCACCGAGGCAGTAATAAAAAAATATAGCGAGGGTGCTTTATCACCTAGTGCCTTAGACCAACTGGTTTGGGAGCCACTGCTAAGCCTTAGGTGTTGCAAGACGAGAAAAAACACCTAATTAGCAAGAACATGAGTAATCGGTCGGTTAGTACCTCAAGAAGTATTAACGGTCGCATGAAGAAAGTGTGAGCAAATTCCATCTAAATATCTATTAAAAAGTACTAAGGTAGATGGACAAGAGTATGATTGCTTGAATTGAATTCTCTGAGTATAGGGATGTCCAATTCACACACGTAGAGGTATATGATCAATGTTTGGAAGAAAAGTAGGAATGAAAACTAAAGGCGATGTTTTATTGTGGGATATGTGATTTCTAACATTTTCTCATGACCATTAAGATAGAGCTCATAGCAACTGAAAAGCTGGTATAGTTGAAAACTCTTATTTTCAAGTTCTTTCTTTTATAGTTCTTATCTTCATATAACTTTCACCATCTCTATTTTATTATGGGATTTTTTGGGTGTGATCCGCTGAAAACCCTCAGGAGACAACACTCCTCCTACTGGGGATATGCCACTGACGCCGAATATGGAAGGTTGGGGGCAACTCTCCTTCTGGACTGACTCCGCCGACTATAACCGCCCTCGAAAGTTCCTTAGACGCATTATGGGCACAAGAGAACGACCAAGGGGAAGAAAGAGCTCTCTATTACTTAAGTCGAGTTCTCCTGGGGGCAGAAAGCAATTATTCTCCCATCGAAAAGCACTGTCTGGCGTTGATCTTCGCGATAACAAAGCTCAGGCACTATGCGTTGGCACATGAAGTTCGTCTCATATCTGTAATACCCGGTTCTTTTATATACGCCTAAATCCGTATTTCTCTTTAAACTATGAATTTTGTTATTTCTACTTATTTAATTATTTTAAAGAAACTTCTTTAAACCCTAAAACCCCAAACCCAAAATCCTTGCTTCTCTCTTATCACTATTTCTTCAGCCCAACCAATTAAAATAAAACCCATAGCAATTAGATCCCAAGCACCACAGCCCACTTCTTTTATTTAAATAAAAACCCAAACTCATATTTCCCTAAGCACAAATTTTTGCCATTTAATAACCTCGGCCCGGCCATCTTTTTCCCCCACAATTCTATATTTTTCCCTTCAGCCCAGCAGTCCCCGGCCCACTTCATTTTATATTTTCTACTGATTTTTTCTGTTAATTCCTAGCCCGGTCCGTTCTAAACCCCTCACTCCTTTATCTCATTTTTCTTTGTTTCTTGGGCCAGCCTACTCACCTCCCCAGCACCCGCTCGCGCTTCAAACCCGACCCGCACCCACATCTTCTTCCTTCCAACGGTAACCTCCACTGTTCACGCGCGCGATCCTTGCCTCCGCCGCGTTTCGCGCCCACGCTCACGCCCCTCACGCTGCCGTTACCCCACGACACACGCTCCCCTCTCTAACCCGTCGCCCTCAATTTCTCTCTCTCTCCGCGCAGAACTCTCAATCACACTCTTCTTTTTGCAACCTCCTCCTCTTTCAAACCATCGATGACCCACTGACTCGACTCCTTTCGACGACGGCAAACTTACCCGTCGACCCCTCATTCGTCATCACTCGCGCCTCCTCCACCTTCCCCCACCAACACGACTCCTCTACGACTCCACCTTCGTCGACCGATTGCACCCGAGCCGATCACCCCTTGCACCCCGACGACGGCGACCTCTCCACCCATTGCCGACCACCCTACGACCTCCTCGTCTTCAGCATCAGCATCCACCATCACCCCGTACAATCCACACCCGAGCGCCCCTGCTCACCAACCCTACACCGAGCTCGACTATCTTGCATCCTCACCGCCAGCCGACCCCGTCATCGCCGACGAGCCTCTTCTTCCCTCTCGTCACTGCATCGCTCTCTCGTTCTCTCTCTCTGTACACCACCCCTTTCTCTGTCTACTCCAGCTCTCTCTTCCTCTGCTTTCTCTCTTTCTCTCTCTAAATCTCTAACTCTCTCTCTCTCTCTCCCTGAGTTCTCTCTCTCCCTCTCTGCCTAATCTCTCTCTCTCCCAGTCTCTCTCTCTCTCCCTCGTTCTCTCTGTCCCTCACTCTCTCACTCTATCTCTCTCCCTCTGTCTTCCCCTCCCTCTCACTGTCTCTCTCACTCTCTATTTCTCTCTCTCTGTCACACTCTCTCTTTCTCCAAATCCTTCTCCCTCTGCAACCTCTAGCCATCAGACGCACAGCATCGTCACCTCCCCTGCTCCGGCCAACCAACGCCGCAGTCCAGTCGCCGTCGTTGCTGTCAAGCGAAGCTCGAGCTAAGGCCAACCTTTGTCGTGATCGCGTCTGGCCATTACAATAGACCGCATCACTGCCGTGCATCGCGTAGACGCCTCCAGGCAAGTTTTTACTTGCTTACATGCTATTTACCTAAATTGCGATCTTTAATTACATATATTATAAAGTTGCAAGTTTAGATTTATTTTTGTGCCATACCTGTTCGACGCGTGTTCCCAATGAAATTACTTGTCTTTTTTTTACGGAACCAGATTGTTCTTGTTGGCCCTCGATGTGATGAGTATCTTGTGCAAATTTCGTTTGATAATATGACTGCTAATGACCAAAATGACTACCCCCAAGTTTAATCGTCAAACGGTAGTTTTATTGTACCTGAAAACCGTTAAATTCACCATAAATCATATACATGTTAGAATGGTGAGTTCGAGGGCTCAAATCGAAGCCGACTCGACAAACTTTAACCTTGTACTAGTTTCCAGACATTCCTGTACTTAAACCGTGATGAAAATTTGATGGGAGTGCGACTCTGGACTGCAGTCCAGAGCGACTCCAGTTATTGGTTGCTGTTCCGTAATGGTTACCACAGGATTTACTTAACTCTTAGGTCGCAGAACTCCACTGTTTATTGTAGATAAACCTGTTAGCTAGACAACATAATTGATTTCACACTGTTTCATTACCATTTGTTATTTATTCTGTAATTTAAAAGATCGGGACGCATAGCAGTCCCAGCAGAATCAGAACTGACATATTATTGTTAAATAGAGTATAACTCCTGACTGTAGACGTGATCGAAGATCCGTCTATTGTGTTGAAAACCTTACTGAAAACCCTAGAATTCATACAACCGTAGCGTTGCTAAAATCTGATCCCAACTGGGGTCAAAATGCGTTGCGAAACGGACTTCTGGTTCTGAAATTGGATTTCCAGCCGCGAGCGCTTAAAATGAAATGGTTATAATTAATGATCCTGGAACCCGATTGGCTTGAAACAAAATTCTATGGATGAATAAATGAACATACTAATTACTACCTGTTTATCGTTTCGCTAAATTATATATGTACGTTTCATGATAAATCGTGCAAGTGATAAAATACTGTTTTTATGACACCTTAATTGTGCTTATATACTGTTCATGCATCATATCATACCTATATCATTGTATTGATAACCTAGTGATATCGTGCATTCACCCAGTGTTAGGTTGTAGTGATGATTGTGGCAAGTACGTCAGTGTTCGTGTATCCGTGATTAAGTGAAAGTGATACGTACTTGTACACAATCAGTGACCCTATTATTCTTTTGCATTGTCGACGTCTGTGGGATGCGTGTACGTGTGACTATAAGTGGTATGGGAAACTTATGGAAGCGCTTGCACGGGTGTCACAGATAAGGCATCCGACACTGCCACTTATCTTAGATATTAGTCGGGACGTGCTTGATGGAGGTCCTGCCTCCAGTTCTCGCGCAGACTTGTCACAGATCGATTAGTATTTAGGTTGATGGTTAGCGTTTGATGTAGACCACGGGGTGTGGGGTAGTTTAAGTGTGAGTTCAACAGAATCTCGGGAGTCCCATGCCGGCTTATATATTTAGGGAGTTATATGGAGTTTTACAGGGTATGTGATATATACACCGTGATATTCTCGTTACATGTTGGGCCCGTGGTCCCTTGCCCTTGGGTTCTACCCTTGGGTGGAGGACACTCGCGAGTGGTTGACTCTCACACTTGGACTGACGATAGGCTTAGTGACCGGTACAGTGAGACTTAGAGACTGATAGGGATACTGGCATTTTTATTCCTTATATACTGCGTGGCATACGTGACATATCATTATATTGATTTACTATTCCGCTGCATTGATTACTGCACATTCATATTCATGCTGTCATTGATTTACTGTTGTTCATATCTATTACCACTGTTAGAACTGTCACTTGATTTTATATATATTATATTGCTATTGTGTCGCTCTGACGACCTGAGTATGCATGCTTAGTGTGAAGAGAAGATTTAGCTTGGATCAGAACTAGACGTGCATCACAGACTTCTTGACTTGCTATACCGAGTTACTTTCGTTTGTTCTACTCCAGGTCAGTTTATATTATTGTATCTTTCAGTTACTGCATTTCTCATTACCTGCGCATCGTTTACTGTTTACCATGAAAAACTAGAAGCCGAAGTGTGACTACGGCAGGACATTTCCTTGACCGTAGGAGCATGGCTGGCCTTGTCTACCCCTCGTATTCCGTATTTTGGGAAGCGGGGCGTGACATGGTTTAGTTGGTATCAGAGCCAGGTTTTGCATCGATTGGGATTGCTGTTTTCCGTGTATAGTTTGACAATCTAAGACATCCCTCAGTCTAGATTGTAAACTTGATATTCTTGATCCATATTCACATTGTGTGTTCAGCTATCTATTCGCTATGGTTTCGGGTGACTTGATAAGGTTACGTGGTTGCAATTGCACTACCGTAATCTAATCAAGTAACTTAAAATCATATAGTTGATTCTCCACTTGTAATGAATTCATCACCTCTGATATTCTTGAATTTTTGTCCTATCCATATTACATTTTGATTCGTTCAGCTTGTGGATTATATCATTCTAAAAAAAAAAATCATTGTTTCAGGATCATGTCTTTCAACGACTCTTCGTCTATATCCGCTCCCCAGAATCAGACCGTCGAGATTTTGAGTGTACTGCAAGGTTTAAAGGAAGCCATGAGCGAACAAACGACTTATTAGCTGAAGGGCTGAGAAGACAAGTGAGTCAGACCCCAGCGGGAGTCTCCTATCATAAAGGGATCCCTATTAGACGAGGAAAAGAGAAGAAGATGAGGCGTCAACAGAAGAATCAGAAGAACCCTTGCTGTGGGTACTGTATGAGACCAGGACATCTTCAGAAGGATTGTCGCCGCACCCAAGGGAAATGTCTGATATGCGGGTCCAACAAACATCTTATCAACGGTTGCCCAGAAAGGAAGGAGCTAAAAGGAGGAGACTCGTCCACACTCCCCACTTCTGCCAAGTGAGGACTATCGCGTAGTTCGAACTTCGACTATAAGGCGGATCTAACGCAGGATTCAACTCACGCGACGAGAATGCACGTTATAGTATTCGAAGGAGGATTTTTCATGTTATCTGCGTTCAGTAATAATATTGTCGTTTTTATGAATGTCTCCTTCCGTTTGAAATCTTGTATCCGTTGAACTTTTAGTTGAATGAAATCAAATTTGAATCGTAATATATGTATCAATCTCTTGTCTTTTCCCTTGTTCATACTATTCAGTAGCATAACATTTAAATCTTGATTTTACAATTCCTGCCACCGCATATCTTTCGATACTTCGTACACTTGGCCATTTTCCTTATTCATTCCATTGTCTAATCATGACTCTCTTTCTTTCAGACCATGGCCCACCCTGGAGCAGCGCCGCATCTAGATGAGGATACACAGTCATGCGTTTCCTTAAATCAGACACTGACGAGTTTTGATGATGAGGTCAATAGCCCCAGGACGACTTTGGAAACAACGATTCAGAGGACGGAAAAGCAGCCGCCCCAGAGTTTAACGTGTTGGCTGATTCCGACGAGGAAGAAGGAGATCCTGAAGAGAACCCTATAGAGGAAGACCCGATAGAGCAAGATCCCGAGGGAGATCCGATAGAAGAAAATCCAACGGAGGAAAATCACGTGGAAGGAAATCCAGAAGAAGAGAATCAGATGGAATCGGACCTCGATGAAGAAGCTCCATCCGAGGAAGAAGGACCAGAAGATCAAGATCCTGTGGTGGAAGGACTTCCAATAGCGATACCTGCGAGGCGCTATGGAAATGGACGCCCCTACCTGAGTGCGCGAGCCTACCGCAACCTGCTGAATCTCCACAACCGCGACTGACGGAATTTCTTTTCATGTTGTCTTTCTGGCCAAATAAAATGTGTATAGTTTAAGGCCACTTTTCGCCTTTGGGGATGCTTTGCTTCAAATTTCCTTGAATGAAATAAATCTTCTGAATTCGTAAACTTTTTGATTATTGGTCCGCTTGATACTTATTATCTTGCCCATATCCCTTTATTCTTCTGCTGAGTTCCCTGGCTGTCCACCCCTACTCATTGTATAGTTTTCACCCAGTGTCGATTAGAAAGTACCGCACCCTGATCCTTGGAATGAGCCATCCTTATCCCTCTTCTGTGCCCCGTTTGAGATCCTTCTGAGAGAGAGAACTCAGGGAGAGAGAGAGAGAGAGTTAGAGATTTAGAGAGAGAAAGAGAGAAAGCAGAGGAAGAGAGAGCTGGAGTAGACAGAGAAAGGGGTGGTGTACAGAGAGAGAGAACGAGAGAGCGATGCAGTGACGAGAGGGAAGAAGAGGCTCGTCGGCGATGACGGGGTCGGCTGGCGGTGAGGATGCAAGATAGTCGAGCTCGGTGTAGGGTTGGTGAGCAGGGGCGCTCGGGTGTAGATTGTACGGGGTGATGGTGGATGCTGATGCTGAAGACGAGGAGGTCGTAGGGTGGTCGGCAATAGGTGGAGAGGTCGCCGTCGTCGGGGTGCAAGGGGGTGATCGGCTCGGGTGCAATGGGTCGACGAAGGTGGAGTCGTAGAGGAGTCGTGTTGGTGGGGGAAGGTGGAGGAGGCGCGAGTGATGACGAATGAGGGGTCGACGGGTAAGTTTGCCGTCGTCGGAGGGAGTCGAGTCAGTGGGTCATCGATGGTTTGAAAGAGGAGGAGGTTGCAAAAAGGAGAGTGTGATTGAGAGTTCTGCGTGGAGAGAGAGAGAGAAATTGAGGGCGACGGGTTAGAGAGGGGAGCGCGTGTCGTGGGGTAACGGCAGCGTGAAGGGCGTGAGCGTGGGCGCGAAACGCGGCGGAGGCAAGGATCGCGCGCGTGAACAGTGGAGGTTACCGTTGGAAGGAAGAAGATGTGGGTGCGGGTCGGGTTTGAAGCGCGAGCGGGTGCTGGGGAGGTGAGTGGGCTGGCCCAAGAAACAAAGAAAAATGAGATAAAGGAGTGAGGGGTTTAGAACGGGCCGGGCTAGGAATTAACAGAAAAAAAATCAGTAGAAAATATAAAATGAAGTGGGCCGGGGACTGCTGGGCTGAAGGGAAAAATAAAGAATTGTGGGGGAAAAAGATGGCCGGGCCGAGGTTATTAAATGGAAAAAATTTGTGCTTAGGGAAATATGAGTTTGGGTTTTTATTTAAATAAAAGAAGTGGGCTGTGGTGCTTGGGATCTAATTGCTATGGGTTTTATTTTAATTGGTTGGGCTGAAGAAATAGTGATAAGAGAGAAGCAAGGATTTTGGGTTTGGGGTTTTAGGGTTTAAAGAAGTTTCTTTAAAATAATTAAATAAGTAGAAATAACAAAATTCATAGTTTAAAGAGAAATACGGATTTAGGCGTATATAAAAGAACCGGGTATTACAATATCGAAGGTGGTCCCTCTCAAATACTTGATGTCAAAGGCTATATTGACAGGTCGACTTGCTAAATGGGCCTTGCTCTTGATGGAGTTCTCAATAACTTACCAACCTCTTAAGGCGGTAAAAGGCCAAGCCATCGCCGACTTCCTCGCTGAGCATCCGATACCGGCCGACTCCCCTTTGAATTGCGAGTTGCCAGATGAACATGTGTTCGATGCGATCGACGGTAGTGATACCCGATGGGAACTCTATTTTGATGGAGCGTCTTCCGTGAAGAAGCGCAAACAAAATACCCATATAATCAAATCGGGGGTAGGCCTCATCTTCATAACTCCACAAGGAGGGATTATGCGCTTCGCCTTCTCCTTGACAGAGTCGAGGACGAATAATCAAGCCGAATACGAAGCTTTGATAGCAGGCCTCGAGATCGCCATTGACATGGGAATTGAAAACCTCCTCATATATGGAGACTCCCAACTGGTCATCAGTCAAATAAACGGCGACTACCAAACGTGAAAACCAGAGTTGGTGAAGTACGGCGAAAAGGTGCAACAACTGTTGACCCAAATTCCTTCCTACACTTTGGAAAACATACCACGTGCGGAAAACAGCAAAGCGGACGCATTAGCCAAGATCGCTAAAGAACTGGCTGACGAGAATCTCGATGACGTCAGAATAGTGGTATAAAGCCGTCGGGTGCTTGCCCCAGCAGAAACATCTCCGGAATCATCCGAAGAAAAGGGAGTGATTGAGCAGATGACCCTGCAAATAAAAGACCGGGAAAAGGCCGAGGATTGGAGAGAAGTCTTCATAGACTACTTTAAATACCGTCAAACGCCCGAAGATGCATCCTCAAGACATCAGCTTATGAAGCGAGCTTTGTCTTTTGCCTTCGTCAATGATACTTTGTACAAGAGGTCGTTTGATTCTCTGTGGTTGAGATGCCTGGGACCTGACGAAGCGAAAAGAGTCATTTATGACGTTCATGACGGACTCTGTGGTTCTCACCAAGCAGGCCCAAAGATGAAGTTGAAGATTAAAAAAATGGACTACTATTGGCCCACGATGATTCAGGACTGCCTCGAATATGCGAAGCAATGCCACTCATGCCAAATCCATGGGGATTTCATCCACCAGTATCCGAATCCACTACATCCAATGGTGGCTAGCTAGCCGTTCGAAATGTGGGGAACTGACATAGTCGGCCCCATCGAACCAGCATCGTCTAGAGGACATTGTTTCATCCTAGCGACGACTGATTACTTCTCCAAATGGGCAGTAGCAATACCGTTGAGGGAAGTGAAGACGGAGAATATCCTCCATTTCTTCAAGACGCATGTCATTTACCGGTTTGGAACTCTGCGACGGATCATCTCCGATAACGGGCCAGCCTACAGAAGCCATAAGATCAGTCGCTTCGCACAGCAGCATAATATAGACTGGAGATATTCCTCGGTTTATAATCCACGAGCTAACGGTCTAGCTGAGGCCTTCAATAAGACCTTGACAAAGATCATGAAGAAGACGGTGTCCCGAAATAAGAAGGACTGACACGAGAGACTGCAAGAGGCTCTTTGGGCGTATCGAACTACGTTCAAGATAGCCACGAACACAACGCCATATGCGTTGGTATTCAGTACAGAAGCAGTACCCCCCTTCGAGATAGAGTTACCCTCTCTGTGAGTGGCAGTCCACTACGAGCTGACGGACGAAGAAAATACGCACCTTCGGCTTGAGGAGCTTGATGCCCTTGATGAAACACGGTTCGTAGCGCAATGTTCATATCAGATTATTGCATTTTTATACCGCCCAATTTTTATCATATTGCTTATCGGTAGGTACTCTTGAGCCGTGTTTGCTAGTCAATTGCAGGATACAGGTTCTCGGCTCTTAACAATGAAATTCATGGAAAAACACGACAAAATCCGGGTTCCTGCCAACCACAGATAAAACACGGATCTCCGCTCTTTATCCGTATGTTGCCACACACTAGTTTAGGAGACAAAATGGCAAATCAAATGTCATTTTCATGCACAAGGCTCAATGGCAGCACAAGATCCAAGAAATCTACGCGGAGCTCAAGAAAATCATGACAAAAAGATCCATATCTAATCACCTTTTGATCAACAGAAATTCTGGAAAAATCGTGAAGCAATTCTGAGAAAAATCATATACCAGAATAATGGGAACAACAAAACAGGAAAAGCCACCAAATACGAGGAGCCAAATCCTCTATTAGGCCGTGGAACCGCGGCCTAAGCAAGCTTAGGCCGCGGAACCGCGGCCGTACGGCCTTGTCGGTTGAAGACATTTTAGGGGTAGTTTGGTATTTTTATGAAGGCTCAGAATTTTGCCCTAGGATTTCAGTTGCCTGCCTATAAATAGTCCAGAACTTGCCAAAGCCAAGGGTGCTTAATCTTGAATTTTTTCTAGGTTTTAGAATACTTGATCTTCTTCTTCTTCTTATCTTTTCTCCATTGAAAAACTTGTAGTGAGCTTTTGTGAGTGAAGAATGATGAATAAAGAAGTTCATTTTATTATCATACTTGTCTTGCTCTTATGTTAAATGCTTGTAATTTTCATTTGTTAACTTAGTTGTTGTTATTTCTTGTTGTTTCTTTCTTTCTCTTTTTCTTTATCCTTAAAACAACCATGATACTTACGCTTGATCCTTGCCAAGGTAAGGTCGCAAATAGCTAGTTGTTATCTTCTAATCTCTTTCTTTCTATCTTCCTCTTTGTTTTGTTTTCTTTTCATTATGATGTGTGAGTAGTTTCCATACTTGTTAGGGTAGGATAAGGGAAGTTTGAGAGAAGGAAATCTCTCTCACTCTTTCCTTGCCCAACATCTTAAATCGACTCCCGTTAATTGAACCACAATCCGCTCCCTACGGCACCCTATCCTACATGATAGCGGTGATTCCGTAGTGAGACCGGTTGTGGTTGAATTAACCGGAGGTTATGGCTAAGAGCCAAGAACGGACGGACAAGCACCAAAAGGAAGAACTTAAGTATTGGAAAGCCTAGCTTATACTCGCAAGTTCCTTCCTAGTCGTGCTAATCCCCGTTGTTGCCGATTACCGTAACACCGATATTAAGAGTGGCAACGAAAGAAGTGAGCGACTCCTAACTCAAACTAACCTAATCCTAACCCTAACAAGCTCTCTTTACATATCATTTTAACACTTAGATAATCACAAACAAATCTGGAAAATTGGACTTAACTCGTTAAAGCACATAGAAAAAGATTCCCATCTCCCTGCGGACGACCCGTACTCAACCGGCTAGCTACAAGCGAAACCGTTTTGATTGCGGTAATTAACTAAACTTAAACACGCAGAATATCTACCAATCAAATGGCGCCGTTGCCGGGGAGACGGTAGTTTATTTCTTTGTGTAATTTCGGGTTAATTTGTGAATATAAAGCTAACCGAAAAACAAAACAAAAAAATATACGTTGTAAAAAAAAATCATCTTGTTATTTTTGATTAGTTTTTGTGCAAGTGTGCAGGATAATACGGAGTTCGAGTTCAGTGCCAAAGACGTGGGAATATAGACCCACATTTCGCGGCTACACCGCGACGGATCAAAACGAAGCAAACGGTCTACTAAAAGATTCTGGAGCAAATACAGTGAGTAAATAAATATTCAGCACATCCAGACAAGCAGAGGACACCCAACAGAGCACAGCCAATTTTTTCAGAAGCCCAAACCCATCATTCCGCCGCGAAACCGCGGCATAAGGAGTCTTAGGCCGCGGAACCGCGGCCATTTGGAGGCTTCAGGGTTCCAAAACTTCTGTGAGTGTTTCTTTATCTCTCCCCACTCCTCTGGACTCCAATAAACTGTGTTTTCTGCAGCATTCTTTGCGCAAATTCTCTTCCCCCTTCCAATAAACTGTTCTTGTGCAGGATTCTTTGCGCCGCGCTAAAAATAAAAATTGTTTGGAGTTGATTTCTTACCGCTTTGCATTCATTAATACGGACTTAAGGGGCTTGAAACCAATTCAGATTGGGTGGGGATTTCATCATCCTTCCCAGGACCTCAGAAATCACAAAAAGCATATGCATTGACCATTGTTAAATTAAAATATACTAGACTCAGCCCTAAGGACTTCGCGCTCAATAGGACAGAGGACTAGTTACAGGCATCGGCCGTTTATCCTATCTGACTTTTGCGGTGCCTAGCAAAGTGTGTCGAAGGCAAGTGGTTATTTAATTAAGGAACTTCGCGAAAGCGTTGGACAACCTCCCACTTACCTGGCACTTACCTGGTCGCAATTGACGGAGAAGAGGTGGTTTGAGGTCCTATTTCTAGCCCTCTGGAACAGTTAGGAGCTGCCTAGCAGACCTAGGTGACCTTAGATCTAGGTGTGATTATGCATATCTTGTTTGTGATTGCTTAAAGCCGTAAGTCCGTACATATTTCTGTAAAGCTCTTTCTAAAAACAAAAAAAATAAAAAGGAAAAAATCAAAAACTTTTATAAAAACTTGCCTTTTGTCGCCAGAATCCATTTTTCACCCAACACCCATCGCCTTTCTCCATTGACGTTTTCTTACCCTCACCTTCTCCGCTTTGACTATACTAAACTCGTTTAGTGTATGTCCGCTTGGACTCGGGACACTAGCGCCCGTCTAGTCCGCGTTACGTTAGTCGCTACCGACTACGCGATCGACTCAGACGTCGAAACTCCGTCCACTCCTCTTTCACCTTTAACTTTGCCGGCCAACTCCGACGTTGACCGGAATTCTGTTCATACTTCTTCACCTTCACCATCACCAACCTCTTCTTCTGCGATGTCAGGATTTAATCCGAACATCTCTTTGACTACCCCTGGATTGGCTCCACCTCCTACGGAGACCAATAACCCACCACCACCGCCTGTTGTAGCGCCGCAGCGAATCGCGCTCCAGGATCGTTTCTATCCCACCCGTTCTGCACTTCCCACCTGCCTTTCTCTTCCACCGGCCAATGGGGATAATTTTGAAATTAAGCCCCACTTCATCAACATGCTTCCACGATTTCATGGGCTTGAATCTGAAAATGCCTATATCTTCATCAGTAAATTTCAAAACGTTTGTGCCATGATGAAAACTACCCAACTGTCGGACGATGCTATACGTCTACGGGTCATTCCGTTCACTTTATGCGATCTTGCTGAAAAATGGCTGTATAGCACCGCTTCCCACTCCATAACCAGTTGGGACGAGTTTGTAAAATCGTTTCTAAAGAAATTTTATCCGAATCATAAAACCGCAAGGATTCGTAATGAAATCAACCAATTCTCTCAGCTTCCTTCTGAACCCTTCTGGAAGTGCTTTGACCGGTACAAAGACCTTCTTGTTCAGTGTCCTCACCACGGTATAGAGAAATGGCAACTTTGCCAAACCTTATACGAGGGCCTGAACCCAGCAATGAAGCAGTTGTTGGAAACCATCTGTCAGGGCCACTTCCTATCAAAATCTGACGAGGAAGCGTGGCAATTCTTTGACGACCTTACGGAGAAAACGCTACAATGGGAGAGCACCAGACCGACTTCTTCTTCTTCTTCTATCTCCACGTCTACCGGTCAGTCTAGGGTAGGAATTCACCAACTTGATGTCTCTATTGCGATGAAAGCTGAAATGGCTGCAATAACGAGAAAGCTTGAAGCCATAGAGAGCAAATTTTCTTCTCCTGCTCCTGCCCCTGTTCTTCCCCTTCGTACCATCTGCGCTTGTTGTTCCGATCCTTCTCACTTAACCGAAGAGTGTCCTTACAATCCACCATCGCAAGGACAGGATCAGGTTAATGCTGCATTTCAGCAAAGACCGAGGAATGATCCATACTCTTCCACCTACAATCCCGGTTGGAGGAACCGCCTCAATTTCGCCTGGAATCAGAATCAGAATCAATTCCAAGGCAACAATTTCCAAAGGCCCCCTTCACCGCAACAACAAGCGCAACAACAAACTCAACATCAATTTCAGCAGCCCTTCCAACCCCAACCTTTTCAAAATCAGACGAACAACTTTGCACCCAACAATTCTTTTCCACCAAACAACTTTATTCCGTCAAACAACGATAAGGTTTCCTCGCTCGAACGAAGTCTGGAGGCGTTCGTTAAACAATCGACACAATCCACCGCAAACATCCAGTCTTTCATTCAGTCCTTAGTGCAACACACTGCCGCTCACGGGCAAAGCATCAAGACCATCGAGGCCCAGATTGCACAGCTGAATGCGGCCTTAAGCGAGCGAGAGAAGGGGAAGCTCCCGTCCCAGCCACTCCCAAATCCCGGTCACCCACAGAATGTACATGTTGCTCTTGAACAACAGAATCATAATGTGAGTGCCGTGACCACATTGAGATCGGGAAGGATGCTGCAAAACAACATTGGCACACGAATCGACGATGACACCCCGGCCGCTTCTTCTTCTTCTTCTTCTTCTTCGTCTTCTGAGCCTATTCTCCATTCTTCAAAAGGCTCTCCCTCTTCTTCTTCTTTTGCTCTGAACGGACTCGCTTCTCACTCCACGAAAACACCTGTTCTGGGATCCGTTCCGACTCCACAATCTCCTCCACAAGCATTAGACTCAACCAATTTTAAAAACGTCCCATTTCCAAACCGGTTGAGGTCTAATAAACAAAATTCTCAAATGGAGAAGATTCTGGAGTTATTTAAGCAGGTTAACATTAACATTCCTCTTTTAGATGCCGTCCAATAAGTCCCATCCTACGCGAAAATCTTAAAGGACTTGTGCACGAAAAAGAGGAAGTCTCAGGTACCAAAGAAAGTTTTCTTGGCTAGTGCTGTGAGTGATGCTCTTACCCAATCTTTACCACAAAAACGGAAGGACCCTGGCTGTCTTACGATTTCTATTACCATTGGGGATAAGAACATCAACCGCGCACTATTAGATCTTGGTGCCAGTGTTAACCTGCTTCCATACTCAGTATACGAGCAATTAGGCGTAGGAGAGCTGAAACCCACACAATGTACTCTCCAAATGGCCGACCGATCGATCATCCATCCTAGGGGTGAGCTAGAGGATGTGTTAATCAAAGTCGGGGACTTCATATTCCCCGTTGACTTCATTATATTAGACACACAGCCTGTAGCTAACCCCCGGAATCAGATTCCGGTGATACTCGGTCGCCCATTCCTTGCAACCTCAAATGCTGTGATCAATTGTCGCAATGGTTCGATGAACCTCTCTTTTGGAAACATGATAATTGAACTCAACATTTTTAGGTTGGGGAATCAGCCCTCCGAACCTAATGCTCATATACTGGACGTCTGCTCGATCCAAGAGATCACCCCTGAAGAGTGTGAATTCGAGGAGTTTCTGTTCGATCATGCTAACCTTAATGCCACTAGTGCGTTCCTCCTCGAACCTGCTGTTGTTTCTGCGCCCGACAACGACTATGAGTGTTTCACGTTCTTGAACGATCTTAGCCGCTCGCAACCCGAGTTTGAATCCTTCGAATTTCCGGATGAGTTACCTGAACCATCCGACTCGGTCGCTTACACTCGTTTTGAACCTTTGCTGGAGTCCTTTGAGTTCGAGACATCTGCACCAATCTTGCCTTCAATCGTTTCACCTCCAACGCTCGAACTCAAGCCTTTGCCGTCTCACCTTAAGTACGCTTACTTTAATGAGAATGAGACCCTTCCTGTCATCATCTCGGCTTCTCTAGCTCCAGAGCAAGAGAAAGCCCTTCTCGCGGTCTTGCACAGCAACAGGCAAGCTTTTGGCTGGTCCATGGCGGACATCAAGGGGATTAGTCCCCTGATCGTTGAACATCACATTCATCTGATGGATGATGCCAAACCAGCCCGGGATCCACAAAGACGTCTCAATCCAGTCATGAAAGAGGCTATGAAGAAGGAGATCGTAAAATGTCTGGATAGTGGTATCATTTACCCTATCTCTGATAGCCAGTGGGTTAGCCCCATTCACGCTGTCCTCAAGAAATCAGGTATAACGGTCATAACCAACGAGGCGAACGAGTTAATCCCTACTCGCACCCAAACTGGGTGGCGAGTATGCATCGATTACAGAAAACTCAACGCCGCAACGCGGAAGGACTACTTTCCGCTATCTTTCATTGACCAAATGCTTGAACGATTGGCCGGACACGAGTACTACTGCTTTCTCGATGGCTACTCTGGCTATAATCAAATTCCCATCGCCGAAAAAGACCAGGACAAGACCACTTTCACTTGTCCTTTCGGCACGTTTGCATATTATCGCATGCCCTTTGGGTTATGCAATGCACTCGCTACCTTCCAGCGGTGTATGATGGGAATCTTCTCAGACATGGTGGAAAAATTTCTGGAGATCTTCATGGATGATTTCTCCATCTTCGACGATTCCTTCAACGAGTGTTTGCTGCATCTTGACGCTGTCCTTACCCGATGTAAGGACAAGAATCTCACTTTGAATTGGGAGAAGTGCCACTTCATGGTGCACGAAGGTATTGTCTTAGGACATATCATCTCGCAAAATGGCATAGAGGTTGACAAAGCGAAGATTGAGGTCATTTCCAATCTCCCTCCTCCCCGATGCGTCAGAGATATCCGAGCCTTCCTTGGCCATGCCGGTTTCTATAAACGGTTCATCAAGGACTTTAGCAAGATTGCTAGGCCCTTGACTCTTTTGCTGGCTAAGGATACGCCATTCGACTTCAACTCGAGCTGTGTGACTGCATTCGAGTCATTGAAAAGCTCACTCACTTCTGCTCCCGTTCTTTCTTCGCCTGACTGGACGCACCCATTTGAGATTATGTGCGATGCATCCGACTTTGCCATTGGTGCTGTCCTTGGACAACACATAAACAAGATGCCGCACGTAATCTATTATGCGAGCCGAACCCTGAACGACGCCCAACTCAATTATACAACAACTGAGAAGGAATTCTTAGCTGTTGTATTTGCTTTAGAGAAGTTCAGGCCCTGCCTCATCGGCTCTCATGTCATTGTCTACACAGACCATTCTGCTCTGCGCCATCTTTTTGCGAAGAAAGATGTAAAATCTCGGTTAATACGTTGGATCCTCTTGCTTCAAGAGTTTGACCTTGTCATTAAGGACAAACGAGGATGTGAAAACGTAGTTGCCGACCATCTCTCACGACTTCCTTCTTCGCCTTCGCTTCCAATTCCGATCAATGACGTTTTCCCGGATGAACAGCTCTTGACAGTATCTTGCGAACCCTGGTTCGCAGATATTGTGAACTATTTGGCCACGGGATTACTACCGACTGAATGGTCAAGTCAGGACAGACTTCGCTTCTTATCCCAAGTAAACCACTTTTACTGGGACGAACCCTATTTGTTCAAGTACTGTCCCGACCAGATTATTCGTCGGTGTGTCCCTGACGAGGAATTCAAGAGTGTGCTGTCATTTTGCCACGATCAAGCATGTGGCGGGCATTTTGGCCCCAGAAAGACAGCTGAGAAGATCTTGCAATGTGGTTTCTACTGGCCACAACTCTTCAAAGACGCTCATGACTATTGCAAGACTTGCTCCCGGTGCCAACACTTGGGCCGGATATCCTGGAGGAACGAGATGCCGCTCTAACCGATCTTGGTTGTGGAGATTTTCAATGTTTGGGGGATAGATTTCATGGGGCCGTTTCCCAGCTCTTTCGGGAACTTGTACATCCTTTTCGCTGTTGATTACGTCTCTAAATGGGTCGAGGCTGTGCCCAGCCGGACTAACGACAACAAGGTTGTCGTTAGGTTTCTTAAAGAACACATTTTCTCCCATTTTGGGCACCCCAGAGCGATCATTAGCGACAATGGAAGTCATTTCTGCAACAAGACTTTCGAGGCCTTGATGCGGAAATATTCCATTAATCATAAGCTCTCTACGCCCTACCACCCCCAAACCTGCGGGAAGGCCGAAGTTTCAAATCGGCAAATCAAGCAGAAACTGGAGAAGACGGTTTCCAAGAACCGTAAGGATTGGTCAATGAAACTCACTGATGCCCTTTGGGCATTTCGAACCGCTTATAAGACCGACCTTGGCATGTCTTCCTATCGGCTTGTGTATGGAAAAGCCTGCCACCTACCTGTCGAAATAGAGCATCGCGCATTTTGGGCGATAAAGGAGCTGAATCTATCTCTCAAAGATGCGGGCAGCCATCGGAAGCTGCAGTTGAACGAATTGAGCGAGCTTAGGGATGAGGCTTACGATAACGCGGTTGTCGTTAAGAATCGAACGAAGGTGTTTCACGATAAACACCTTTTGCGCAAAACTTTCGTACCTGGTCAACAGGTACTGCTTTACGACACCAGACTTCACTTCCATCCAGGAAAGCTCAGATCTCGCTGGAAAGGGCCGTATTTTGTGCGGAATGTGTATCCGCATGGCGCTGTGGATTTGGAGAATCCAAAGGACGGTTCATTTTTTAAAGTGAACGGACACCGACTCAAACCGTACCTTAGCGCCGAACCAACAGAGGAGCTCCTGTTCTTACAGGAGCCGGTTTACCCTGCATAATCTTCCTCCATCTACCTCCAAACTTCGGTTATCCAGCCAAGAACAAGTGGACACTGTTCCAAATAAGTTTGGGGGTATGTATATACCATTTTGTACATTTTTGTGGATATTCTTTTTCTTTTCCTTAAAACCAAAAACACAAAAAAAATAAAAATAAAAATTTTGTGTATATCTAACCGACACTTTTGCCCCTTCAAATGATCTCTTCATGCACTGACAGTGAGGACACTGTCCAGTTTAAGTTTGGGGGTACGCTCGGTACGCATGTCTTACCTTCGCATTCATATGTATATTCTGCATCTGCATATTAAAATCCATAAAAATCTGAAAATTTTCTAAAAACGTAAAAACTTTTTTGTCAAGTTAGCTAGTGGGAGGACTCTGATTCAACATTTCGACGGTTTTGTTTGATAAGATAAGAATAACTAAATCTTATGTTTAGATTTTGAAAACCTGAAAGATAACTCTTCTTTGAAGTTAACTATAGCTGATATACGTCTTTACATCACACTACACGTGTCGTGAGTTTTGGAAATTAGATGACAAGTCTTTTTATGTCTAAAAAACTTTTAAATGGATAAATAATTTTCTGAGGATCAAATAGTTTTGTTCTGAAATAAGTAATGTCAAGAATAGTTTATGAAGTGAAGTGAATATGAAGGAATGTTATTGATGCCTTAATTGGAACTAAGTATGAAAAATAACCCATCTGAAACTTTATTGGAATGATTACACACCGAACCCACTAAACACGTCTTTTATCCAAAAAAATAATTGAACTGCCGGTTATGTCTCCGTTCGTATTGAATCATCATGACGCCAAACTGTCTTTTGTTTTTGGACCTAGGTAACTTGAGTAATTAAGTCCGCTGGGGTGTTTCTACACCTAATGCCCTAAAACCAACTGGTTTGGGTGCATTGGCCCAAAGCACGCTAAGAAGCCTAGAATGTCCAGATTAAAACAAAGTCAAGTAAGTGTTCTCTCCGAGTTAAAATTCCTAACGGTTCTTTGTGTGAGAATAATCTTGATAAAAGACAGGCTTTTATAAAAATTTTAGCGGAGATATGAAGGTTTTATTCTATGATAAAGACTATTGCACGTTCACAGAGGTGTGTATGAAATGAAAATAAGAAAAAAGTGGAGTGAAATATAAGACTAGTTTCCTGTTAAGGAAGATAGAAATTCTAAAGTTGAAACTTTACTGGAAAACGAAACTTGAAAAATGCTTAACTCTTTATAAAACTTATGTGATCCTTTCAAAATTTTTATCTGGGGTTTATTGTGTGACATGATGACGTAAATCGATCCTTCTGGAAACTTAACGACACTATTTGCACTGCACATAAAGACATATAAAATCTGTAGTTAAATAAGAAGCGAGGTGTGAAAAATAAAGGTTTGATAATCTAGACTTGGGATCATAGAATTGTTATTTTCTGAAACAAAACTTTAGGGTTTGAATCATAGTTATTTTGCAAAACTAGCTTGACCGGATTTTGTGGGTAGTATCTGCTGAAAACCCTCAGGAGACAACACTCCTCCTACTAGAGACACCTAGAGGTTTAACGGCTTGTTGCACATGCTCAGTGCAATCGCGTTCCCTGCGAAAGTGAGATTAAGAAATTTTTTATGAATAAATTGGCTTTGCTCAGGACGAGCAAATGATAAGTTTGGGGGTATTTGTTCATATCAGATTATTGCATTTTTATACCGCCCAATTTTTATCATATTGCTTATCGGTAGGTACTCTTGAGCCGTGTTTGCTAGTCAATTGCAGGATACAGGTTCTCGGCTCTTAATAATGAAATTCATGGAAAAACACGACAAAATCCGGGTTCCTGCCAACCACAGATAAAACACGGATCTCCGCTCTTTATCCGTCTGTTGCCACACACCAGTTTAGGAGACAAAATGGCAAATCAAATGTCATTTTCATGCACAAGGCTCAATGGCAGCACAAGATCCAAGAAATCTACGCGGAGCTCGAGAAAATCATGACAAAAAGATCCATATCCAATCACCTTTTAATCAACAGAAATTCTGGAAAAATCGTGAAGCAATTCTGAGAAAAATCATATACCAGAATAATGGGAACAACAAAACAGGAAAAGCCACCAAATACGAGGAGCCAAATCCTCTATTAGGCCGCGGAACCTCGGCCGTACGGCCTTGTCGGCTGAAGACATTTCAGGGGCAGTTTGGTATTTTTATGAAGGCTCAGAATTTTGCCCTAGGATTTCAGTTGCCTGGCTATAAATAGTCCATAACTTGCCAAAGCCAAGGGTGCTTAATCTTGTATTTTTTCTAGGTTTTAGAATACTTGATCTTCTTCTTCTTCTCATCTCTTCTCCATTGAAAAACTTGTAGTGAGCTTTTGTGAGTGAAGAATGATGAATAAAGAAGTTCATTTTATTATCATACTTGTCTTGCTCTTATGTTAAATGCTTGTAATTTTCATTTGTTAACTTAGTTGTTGTTATTTCTTGTTGTTTCTTTCTTTCTCTTTTTCTTTATCCTTAAAACAACCATGATGCTTACGCTTGATCCTTGCCAAGGTGAGGTCGCAAATAGCTAGTTGTTATCT
This sequence comes from Agapanthus africanus, assembly GCA_030015575.1. Classification (NCBI taxonomy): domain Eukaryota; kingdom Viridiplantae; phylum Streptophyta; class Magnoliopsida; order Asparagales; family Amaryllidaceae; genus Agapanthus; species Agapanthus africanus. Next base: position 32,599,721 of record CM057338.1, read on the forward strand.
TCTAATCTCTTTCTTTCTATCTTCCTCTTTGTTTTATTTTCTTTTCATTATGATGTGTGAGTAGTTTCCATACTTGTTAGGGTAGGATAAGGGAAGTTTGAGAGAAGAAAATCTCTCTCACTCTTTCCTTGCCCAACATCTTAAATCGACTCCCGTTAATTGAACCACAATCCACTCCCTACGGCACCCTATCCTACATGATAGCGGTGATTCCGTAGTGAGACCGGTTGTGGTTGAATTAACCGGAGGTTATGGCTAAGAGCCAAGAACGGACGGACAAGCACCAAAAGGAAGAACTTAAGCGTTGGAAAGCCTAGCTTATACTCGCAAGTTCCTTCCTAGTCGTGCTAATCCCCGTTGTTGCCGATTACCGTAACACCGATATTAAGAGTGGCAACGAAAGAAGTGAGCGACTCCTAACTCAAACTAATCTAATCCTAACCCTAACAAGCTCTCTTTACATATCATTTTAACACTTAGATAATCACAAACAAATCTGGAAAATTGGACTTAACTCGTTAAAGCACATAGAAAAAGATTCCCATCTCCCTGCGGACGACCCGTACTCAACCGGCTAGCTACAAGCGAAACCGTTTTGATTGCGGTAATTAACTAAACTTAAACATGCAGAATATTTACCAATTACGCAACAAAATCTAGAAGCTTATAAAGCGAAGATGACGCGCTCATATGAAAGATTGACTAGGCCTAGAACATTCCGCCAAGGCGAACTCGTGCTAGTGGTCAAAAGACCTATGATCCCCAACCACGCCAAGCGGGGAAAATTCGAGCTGAACTATGAAGGCCCGTACATCATAGACAAGGTCTACCAGGGTGGAGCCTATCTACTCATGGATATGCATGGTGAAAGACCTTTCAGACCAATAAACGGTCGCTTCTTGAAGAAATACTACGCCTAATGAGTTACGGCCTAGGTCAATGATAGAAGACGACGACTATGTCCGCTCGCTATCTTCCTAAGCACAAACTCTATAAGTAGTAGCCGGCCTTCTTTACGACGGACCGAAATGTCCTTAAACTAATGACGGACCGAAACGTCCTTAAACTAATGACGGACCGAAACGTCCTTAAACTAATGATGGACCGCAATATCCTAAAACTTGCAAATGACCGAAACGTCTTTAAACTACTACCGCAACATTCTCAGGCTGGAAAAAAAAGAATAAAAAATAAAAATAGTATGTCCATAAGCAAAATGGGCACGGATGAAAACCCGAAAGAGCTCCGTGAGTAAAAACAGCAGGGCTATCGGCGAGTGTTCGTGAAAACCCGAAAGGGCGCGACCTTGTAAAAAAAAAAGAAGAATAAAAAAAAATATATAAAAAGAACGGTATGTCCATAAGCAAAAGGGGCACGGATGAAAACTCGAAAGGGCTCCGTGAGTAAAAACAGCAGGGCTACCGGCGAGTGTTTGTGAAAACCCGAAAGGGCGCGACCTCGTTAAAAGACACTTACATGGTCCTCTCGACCTGGTAAGGAGAAAACACTTGCGTGAGATTCTTACGACTCACAAGGGAGCAACACACTTAGGAATCACGATTCCTAAGGAGAAATTACACTTGCGAGATCCTCATGACTCGTAAGGAGAACTCTCTTATGGGACCTTCACAGCTCATAAGATTTGAAAGTCTTAAGTTACAGAGACCTAAACCTGTTCTTAAGCAAACCCCCCACAACCTTCGATATTGCCCTACAAGGGGTTCAATACTGACCCTTGTATACAATCCACGGGCGCGAATAAACATTTCCCTAACCAAGTCCCATCCGTGACTGGGGATATGTTCGCATGAGGAACAACCCTTGTAGGTCCTCTCGACTTACAAGGAGAAAACCCTCTTGTAGGATCCTTACGACTTATAGAGGAACATACACTTAGGAATCCTCACGATTCCTGAGGAGAAAACACACCTACAAGATCCTCACGACTTGTAGGGAGAAATACCTTTGTGAGACCCTTACGGCTCATGAAGTCAAAAGCCTTAGTCGACAGGACCCTAACCCTGTTTGCTAAGCCACCTTTGTTAGACATCGACAGAGGCAAATGATGATTCGCTCCTGGCAATATCCCAGTTATAGCGGTGCTGATGCCGAAATCGGTGTCTAATTCCAGGCTTATGGCGAAAAGCCAGCAAGCCGCGCATGCATACAAAATAGCCGAAATGATGGGGCAGCTTGCAATAAAAAGCAGCAAGTAAGAATGCATGCATACAAAATAGCTGAAATGATTGGGCAACTCGCAATAAAAAGCAGCGAGTAAAAATAAAATAAATAGCCGAAATGATTGGGCACCGTGAAAAATAGCCGAAATGATGGGGCAATCGCGACTTTCGCGATATAAAGCTGAAATGATAGAGCATCGCGGAAATAAAACAATAATATAAAAAAAATGATGAACTTTCGCCCTACAGTTGAGATCACATCGATCCCTGTATACAATCTAAGGGCACAAACAAAGATGGAACCATACCTTCTTAATAGGCTCCGTCAGAAAGCGAAGCCAAATCTCGAAGGTTCACCAACAGCCTAGAGACAACCGCGATATTCGTCTTGATACAGCAGACGCAGTGCCAGCAAACGAAGCGAAGATCAAATTCCTAGCTTCACGGTTTTGATGGTAACTTATATAATACCTGAAAGACCACCATAGATCAGTTCAACTTCCAGGGAAACCAGTGTCTCTGGCAAATACCTCGACTCAGGGAAACTAGCATCCTTGATGAGAGCCTCCTGATTCGCGTCGGCCCGCAGAGAAACCAGTGTTTCCGCAGGAATGCTCCGATTTGTTTCAACCCCGAAGAAACCAGTGTCTTCGGCAAAATCCTTCGACTCAGGGAAACCGGTGTCCTTGACGAGAACTCCTTGATTCGCGTCGACCCGCAGAGAAACTAGCGTCTTTGCAGGAATACATCAATTCGTTTCAACCCCAGGGAAACTAGTGTCCCTGGCAAATACCTCAATTCAGGGAAACTAGCGTCCTTGATGAGAGCCTCCTGATTCGCGTCGGCCCGCAGAGAAACCAGTGTCTCCGCAGGAATACTCCGATTCGTTTCGACCCCAAAGAAACCAGTGTTTTCGGCAAAATCCTTTGACTCAGGGAAACCGGTGTCCTTGACGAGAACTCCTTGATTCGCGTCGACCCGTAGAGAAACTAGCGTCTTTGCAGGAATACATCGATTCGTTTCAACCCCAGGGAAACTAGTGTCCCTGGCAAATACCTCAATTCAGGGAAACTAGCGTCCTTGATGAGAGCCTCCTGATTCACGTCGGCCCGCAGAGAAACCAGTGTCTCCGCAGGAATACTCCGATTCGTTTCGACCCCGAAGAAACCAGTGTCTTCGGCAAAATCCTTCGACTCAGGGAAACCAGTGTCCTTGACGAGAACTCTTTGATTCGCGTCGACCCGCAGAGAAACTAGCGTCTTTGCAGGAATACATCGATTCGTTTCAACCCCAGGGAAACTAGTGTCCCTGGCAAATACCTCAATTCAGGGAAACTAGCGTCCTTGATGAGAGCCTCCTGATTCGCGTCGGCCCGCAGAGAAACCAGTGTCTCCGCAGGAATACTCCGATTCGTTTCGACCCCGAAGAAACCAGTGTCTTCGGCAAAATCCTTTGACTCAGGGAAACCAGTGTCCTTGACGAGAACTCCTTGATTCACGTCGACCCGCAGAGAAACTAGCGTCTTTGCAGGAATGCATCGATTCGTTTCAACCCCAGGGAAACTAGTGTCCCTGGCAAATACCTCAATTCAGGGAAACTAGCGTCTTTGATGAGAGCCTCCTGATTCGCGTCGGCCCGCAGAGAAACCAGTGTCTCCGCAGGAATACTCCGATTCGTTTCAACCCCGAAGAAACCAGTGACTTCGGCAAAATCCCTCAATTCAGGGAAACTAGCGTCCTTGATGAGAGCCTCCTGATTCGCGTCGGCCCGCAGAGAAACCAGTGTCTCCGCAGGAATACTCCGATTCGTTTCAACCACGAGGAAACCAGTGTCCTCGGCAAAATACTTCGACTCAGGGAAATCAGTGTCCTTGACGAGAACATTCTGATTTGCGTCGACCTGTAGAGAAACTAGCGTCTTTGCAGGAACACCTCGACTCGTTTCAACCCCAGGGAAACCAGTGTCCCTGGCAAATACCTTAATTCAGGGAAACTAGCGTCCTTGATGAGAGCCTCCTGATTCGCGTCGGCCCGCAGAGAAACCAGTGTCTCCGCAGGAATACTCCGATTCGTTTCAACCCCGAAGAAACCAGTGTCTTCGGCAAAATCCTTCGACTCAGGGAAACTAGTGTCCTTGACGAGAACTCCTTGATTCGCGTCGACCCGCAGAGAAGCTAGCGTCTTTGCAGGAATACATCGATTCGTTTCAACCCCAGGGAAACCAGTGTCCCTGGCAAATACCCCAATTCAGGGAAACTAGTGTCCTTGATGAGAGCTTCCTGATTCGCGTCGGCCCGCAGAGAAACCAGTGTCTCCGCAAAAATACTCTGATTCGTTTCAACCTCGAGGAAACCAGCGTCCTCGGCAAAATACCTCAACTCAGGAAAATCAGTGTCCTTGACGAGAGCTGTACTGTTCCCCTCCGAAAGACGGCGACGACATGAGGACGTCTAGCCTGAGATTCGGGGCAGATGCTATATGGTTTTATTCGTCCACCTCTTCGAAGATGCCAAGTTAATTTATGGCACCATGTATCGGAGGTTTAGACGGATGCGGCCGATGCAGCAGATTTCGTCAGATTCCCCCTCGCTTGAGGGGTTTTTGATTGTGGGGACGCTCTTCCCTGCAGGCACAAGCCCCTGCAGTTAATTACGCCACCGCATCGCGGTAACAACTTTCTCCTTCTCCAGAATTTCACTTCGTGTCGTGGGTGTTTGTTTTGTTTGTGGTTGCCCGTGGATTGTATACGGAGACTATTTATTTCGTCGCTCGTAGGACGTGGATTAGTCCAAATCCGTACTTTCTTAGATTTGGGTTTTGGGTTTTAGTTTAAGGATACGTTAGCCATATTTGAGGCTAAGATCAACTTAAACGTTTGTTAAGGATACGCTAGTTTGATTTGAGACTAAGATCAACTTAACGGGATCCTCTAGATCCATTTCCAGTTTAAGGACGTAGTGGTCCATTTAATATATGGCCGTCGGGACCCGTCACCTCTCTGACGACGTTGAAGGATTACAACGACATGTGTCAGAGGAGTTCGGAGATGTACCTTTGAACCAGAGTTGATTGGGGGTCTTATAGTCCAATTTGGGACTAAAGTCTGTTTGAATGTTTAAGGATACGTTAGCCATATTTGAGGCTAAGATCAACTTAAACGGGATCGTTTAGATCCGACAAAAGAGCATTTGGGAGCTCTATTGTTCCGGTTTAGGGACGTAGTGGTCCACAGGTAGTTTAAGGACGTTGCGGTCCATTGCTAGTTTAGGGACATGGGGGTCCATATTCCAGTTTAGGGGCGTGGTGGTCCGTTATTAGTTTAAGGACGTTTCGGTCTACGAGTTTAGGGACCCCGCAGTCCATGTTGATGTGTGGTCGTTGGGACCCGTCACCTCTCTGACGTCGTTGAAGGATTACAACGATGGGTGTCAGAGGAGTTCGGAGATGTACCCTCGAACCGGTCATAAATTGATTTAAGAGAGAGATCTTGCTCAGTCAATTTAGTTTAAGGACTTACGGCCAAAATTGGGCTAAGTCCAGTTAAAAGTGTCCACATCTTGTTTGCATTTGGCCTTTGTCTGGGCTTTCCCCTTTTTAGAATAATGCATAGCATTACTTCAGGCCATTTATGCCCATTTTGACTGGGCTCTGCCCTTTTTATTATAATGCAGAGTATTTGTTTTGGTCCATTGGACCTCTCAATTGGGCTCTGCCCCTTTGCATAGCGTTTTTATTATTTTGTTTGGGCTCTGCCCATTTATAAATGATGCAGAGCATCAATTTAATTAGGCCTGCTTGGTCTTTTTGATTTGGGCCTGGCCCTTCACGAAATGCATTGCATTTTCAGGCGCTTTGCGCCAATCAGAGTGCGCAAGCGCTTGTAATGTTGACACGTGTCGTGCAAGCGCAGTGCGCTGCGCTAGTGCGCTGCGCTAGTGCGCTGCGCTTGCGCTGCTGACACGTGGCGCACTCTGGTGAGTTGCGTCAATTACAGAGAGCAAAGCTCTATCTCAAGACGCATAGCGCAAATGGTTCAGATGCTGACACGTGGTGCTCTCCCAAGAGCGCTACAGCACAGTTTATAAGTGCAAAGCACTCTAAATTTGAGAATCTTTTAGATTCAAGAACCAATGGTTCATAAAAGTGCAAAGCACTATTTTTATTTTTTTTATTTTTGTTTCTTCTTGTATTAAAGAACCAGTGGTTCATGAGTAGTGCAAAGCACTGTTTTTATATGAAGATCATTGATCTGTTTTTTTAGATCAATGATCTATTGGAAGAAATTTCTTCTCTCTTGTTAAGCTTTTTACCTTTTTTTCTTGGAATTTTTCTCAGAGTTCTCTCTGTTTGAAGCTCTTGATGATTTTTTTTAAAGAAATGTTCATGCCTTTGAATTGAGGTCTAGGGTCCTTTTTATATTGCCCATAAATTAGTTAAATTTGTTAAAGATTTTCTCTGAGTGATTTGGGGAATTTTCTCCACCGTTGGATCTTTGATCCAAAGGCCTCTGTTTTATAGAAGAAAATCTTCTTGTTTTAACAAGAACAGAAAGATTTCTTTAAAATTTTAATTCTGTTTGGCGCAAATGCCCCAGCGCGTGACACGTGTCGCGCAGCGCAGCTGCGCTAGCGCATCTGCGCTGACACGTGTCGCGCTTGCGCAAATGAAGCGTTGCTTCCTTTAATAGAGCTTTGCTCTGATTGGGCGCACCTTCTTGGGCGCTGTGCTGACGTATCAGCGCCTGACATGTGGCGCGTTGCGCCCGGAGATTTGAAGCGTTGCTTCAAAATTTGAATTTTGAATTTCAACAGAGCTTTGCTCTGATTGGGAAAGCGAATGCCCCCCCACCGTTGCGCTCACGTGGCATGCACGTGAGTGCAGCGGTGGCAAACTCTTGACCGTTGGATCAAGGGGTGAGCTGAAGGAGCGCAAGCGCCTTATAAATAGGACCTATGGCCCTTAGGAAATCTTCACCGTTTCAAGATTTTGATTTTCCAGAGCTTTGCTCTCACTCAAGAACTTCAGAGCTTTGCTCATTTCTAAAGTCAAAAACTTTAGGTAAAAATTAATTGAAATCAAATTAATTTAACTTAATCTCAACCAAAGAGCTTTGCTCTCACAGATCTCTTGATCTAAAGAGATCCCCATTGGGGTTTCATAAACAGAGTTTTGCTCTCAAGAACTTATAGATCTGCAGAGATCTTGTTCATGGGTTCTAACCCATGAACAGAGCTTTGCTCTTGAATCAACTGTAGATCTTTTAGATTTGAAAAATGAAGAATCTTTTTATAAGTTTTTCATGAATCTTTCAAGATTCCAAAATTTTTAATTCTTTTAAGTGTAAATTTTTTTTTCTGATGGATCTTTTCCATTATTACCACAGAGCTATGCTCCTTTAAGGAATTTTATTCCTTTGAGACCAGAATTTGACAAGTGTCATTCTGTGACAGAGCTTTGCTCTGAAAGAGGAGATTTTCTCCTTGTCTCTAGGGATTCTCTACTGATGATAATATTCTCTTGGGGATCTTTTCTCTAACTGACAGTCTCACCCAATGATGAGGCTGTCTTATTAAAAGAGGCATTTTCATCCAGATTTTGTGGGTCCCCATTTGGTCACCTACCCACTGCACTGCAGTGTGATTAATTTTAATCTAATTAATTTTTAAATTCATTTAATTGAAGATTTTTTTTAAAAGCCAAGCGTTGGGATTGTAGCACTGGCGACTATTTTGTTCTTTTGCAGCGATCATGTCTCTCGATACCTCGTTCCCGTTTGTTCGTTCAGAGGAGGGATTTCCCGAGGCGCCCTTGGATCGTGAGGTCCTGGCCATGATTAAGGAATACGACCCGGAATACAAGAGTCACCACCTTTGGGGGTCGTGGAATAATCAGATCATCATGGGCCGCCGAAGCTTCACATGCGCAGTGCCGTCGGAACCCATCACGGCGATTCACTATGCTACCCCACCCTCGGTGCAGTATGCCGTGGAGATGGTGGATTGGGCATCGAAGGGTTTTCTTCATCCGGCTATAGATGCCATCCCGGTCCAGCGTCCTATGGTCTTGGATATCCTAGGACGCCGTATCTATCAGGGCGAGGCGAGACCCTGGGGGCAATCATATAACATTGGTCTGATCCCCCGCCACCCGATTGGCTATCTGCCATGGGCCCGGTACATCCTATCGAAGAAAAAGTCGCAGTTGATTAGGTTAGGACTGTACACCGCAGTGTACGTCTCTCTGTTCCAATATCCCACGCTCCCGACCTGGTGGTTCAAGGCCTTCCTGGAGCAGTGGAACATTCCTACCCACACTTTCCTCGCCATGGATCGGGAAGTGTCAATCTCTTTGGAGGAGTTTACGGAGGTATCCGGTTTACAAGTCATGGGGGAACATTATGAGGAGTTGCTCCCGACAGATGAGTACGTCTTTGGTGCTAAGCTGGTGGTAAGGGGGCTCACGCCGGAGAATGCTGTTCAACACCAATTTCCAAGTCTGATCAAGGTGTTGAACATCTATGAGTCTCTTTTTATCGAACATGGGAGTCGGGGAGTTAATTTTGAGGATTTCATCGCTCGGTTCCTTCGCCCAAGCGTTCTCTCATCAGAAGCTGCCAAGTTTGCTACCCTGGATGACCCTTTCGGTCTAGGTTTGGATAACCTGCCGGCGAAGGAGATAGACCAAAAGGGTTTTTTTCTTCCGGACTTCCGGACTATATCTTTTGCAGAAATTGCGGCCCCCGGGATGGACGAGGAGGCCTTTTTCTTAGGATTTCTCGGATTGTGGCTGAGTTGGTTTGCGATCCCAATGCACTCTCATCATATGCGGCCCTCTGTCTTTTACCCAGCCCACCGGATGGCCATCGGGGTAAAGGTGGCTGTGGGGATCGCCGGCTTGGCGCACTTATATCATGGCCTCAGTCGAGCAGCGGATGCTAATGAGCCCGGGGTACTGCAGTGGTCTTCCCGATGCACTACTTTGCATCGTGGCTCGAGCTACACACGGCGGGTGTCTTCGGCATGCATAAAAGGCCCTCGTTCTTTAACAAGTGCGGTTTTCCTCGCATTATACAGCTGATCGGCGCTTCAATTGTAACACCATCACCGTGGAACGCCAGGGGTTTACTCCTTCGTCCTCATACCGTTGGAGCCGGGATGTCCTTTGTCGATAAGGTATTGACCATTGGAAAGGCGTCTACCACTGCGATGCGGCCATTACAAGATGTCTTTAAGGATGGAGCCTCAGTTTTGACGGCCCGGGAGACCCTTCACTTATATTCCATTAGACCGGGCTTCCTAGTTTTTAGGCAGAATGGTGTGGCAATTTTTATGAGGTACAACCCGCATCGTTTTGCCCAACAACTGGGATACGATCAAGGGGTCCCTTGGAAGCCTTCTTGCTGGAACCCGCTGCCACTGAAGAAGGGATGGAGAACGCGCTGCATCATTTCATGCGCCTGAATACAGGCTCTCATTTTTTTATCAGTGCGCCGGCTTGCGCTCCGCGACTCCTCAATGTGTACAAAGACTGGTACAATCATGCAACAGGAGCAGTTATAAAGGAGGAAAGGCGATTGCTGGTCGATCGTAAGGGTGTGCCTCCAGGTACTGACCGCAACGCTCCTTTGGTTCCTAGGACTCCAGTAGTTGCTCCTCTAAAAGAGGTTAGAACCGGGCCACCGCGTGCGCAAAGTCCTCCACGTGGATTGCCGCTCCCTGATATCACAGATGCACCTCCAGCGCCCTGTGCTCCAGTGGAGACAGTGGTTGTATCCTCGCCGGAGTCTGGCGTGGGTGTGGACATCGGGACCCGCCGTCCCAAGGTGGCTGCTAAGCGGAAGTCGATCCCACATGTACCTAGGGTCGGAGGGCAGAAGGAAAAGAAGTCGCTCTTCGCTGCGGACGTCGCGTTCGGCCAGGAACCCCACGCTCCCTATGCCGAGGGCCTGAGTGAATACGGGACTAACGAAGGATTAGTCATGCCACCACCGGATGATACGGACTTGGAGGCCGCTCTCGAAACTTCAGCGTGGTTGGCAAGGCGTGACGCATGGCTAGCTAAGCTTGCGCAATCAGGTAACTACTAGTCGTATTTTCTTTATCGCAACATATCCTCCTCATTGCCTTTGACTAACGTTTTTCTTTCCTTTCTTCCAACAGGAATCACTGATGAAGAAGCCATTGCCGCTTCACTCAAGACCTTCCAAGAGGAGGAACGCCTTAGAGCGTCTTTAGGCCTCCGTAAGTTTCGATTCATCAAGTTTTTATTCTCCTTGTGTTATGGTTAATCTAATCTCTCCCTGTTTATTGCAGAAACCTCAATGCCGTTCTCGTCAGGCGATGCAAATGTTCTGCCAGCTGCCGATGTTCCCGCTTCCTCTGGGCCACCGCGGGAGGTTCGTCTTGAAGAGCCGATGAGAGATGCCTTAAAGGATCTGGAGGCATCTTTAAATGAGGACGACGACGCTTTGATGAAGGAAGCATCAAGGAGGTCCGTCGTGACAGCCCAGGAGGAACGGAAGCGGTCGAGGCGTGAAGCCAAGGTACGCAGGGCTGCCTTGGCTACGGGAGCGGGCCCAAGCACCATCCTTCGTGCCGACACTCCGTCAGAAGAGCTTCCGGTCGCCCTGTCTACAGCTCATAGACAGGCGATCCGCGCCAATCGAGAGGCCAATGACAAGTCTACCTTAGGTAATACTTCTTTCAGAATCTTGTTATAAGACTTATAAAACTGTCGGTTCTTATATGTTCCACCCTGCAGGGCCAAGGCCAACCGAGGGGGAGGCGGAGACTGTCGGACCCAAGGAAATAGAGGAGGCGGCATCTGCCGAACCCGAGCCGACGGTGGGCAACGTCGCTGAGGCTTCGGAGCCTGAGGTGGAGGTTGAGGGGTCTGCAGCCGAGAAGGTCATTGATGCCGAACCTGAAGTGGCGGCAAATGAAATGATCATTACAACCGAGCCCATGGTGGTGGCGGACGAGGCGCTTGAGGCCGGCGACCTTGTGGTGGCGGCGGATAAGCCGATGGAGATCACGGAGCCCGAGGAAGTAGCGGGTGAGATGGGTACGACTCTTGGGGAAGAGTCAGCCGCTCTCTCTCAAGAGTCCGGCAATGCTCCGATCATTGCCCTCCCCGTCTACGATCTTCCGCCGTCTCCTGGCCACGCGAGCATGATGACGGTCCCCATCGAGTCGGGTGATGAGGCCACGGGCGGTGGCCTCATGTCAATAGAGGAGAGAGTCGCCTCCGTTTCAGCCGGTAGCTCATCAGGTAAATCCCAGGTTGCTGTCTTTCTTTACCTCACAATCCTTTCTGACAAGTTCACCCTTTTTCGTAACGCAGGTGCAGCTAGCGCCGATGCCCCACTGCTCGAGGGAGCACCTTCGACGACTGCTTTGGCGGTGGTCACTTCTTAACCCTCTCTCATACCGTCGAAGATGTTGGAAGGTATTGGTTCGCAACTTATTAATCTCACTTTTCAGACGTATAATTTGTGTACTAAAGTCATACTGTTATGTCTTTCAGGAGTGCTTTTTGACCATCTTTATCAGATGTTGCTCCCACACTTCTCCTTCCCATCCGAACTCACTTCTTCCTCTGGTGGCGTTGGTGAGTATGATTTCCATTGATATCCTCCTTTTTGATTGATGGAATTACTTCTAAACCCTTTTTTCTCATCTCAACTGCAGTGCTACAGATTGAAGGAGGGGATAAAAGATCGGCTGCGCCACCGGTCCTTCCGGCCTTGCCACCTGCCTCATCTGGTATGGCGAATATCACATTGATAACTCCCCCCTTTCTGTACTGTTATCTGATCACATCCTGTTTCTTTTCAGCTGTCGTTCCGGTCTCGGCGCCCTTCGAGCCTCGCATTACAATGCCGGCGGGTCCTTATCTGAGACGTTCGTCTTCGAAAGGCACCGCGAATAGTCTGCGCATGTTGAGTGACTACGTCGAGGAACTCGATGTTGAAACTCCTACATCTGCCGCAGATTTCGCTACGGCGGTTAACCCGATGCTGGTGATACTCGTGAACTTTCATGCCGAGGGTATCATCGCATCTTGGGTTAACCATTGCAGGGAGATCGAGGCCCGCCTGCATCAGTTGGAGTCGCTGCGTCCCGCTCCCGAGACCTTGGCCGCCAGCAATCAAAGAGCAGCGTGGATTGAGCAGAGCGCTTCTTATTTCCTCTATCTCGAACAAGAAGTCATTTCAAGGCGTAAGGAGCGCGGTGAGACTTCGAGCAAGTCTGCCCAACTGCATGCTCGGGTGGAGGCCAATGCTGCACCGCTGAAGGTTGTCTTTGAGGGCCTTCTGCAATGTCTTTCCGAAGGGTTATCATTGAGGCAACAGCTTGACGTTGTCGAGCGAGATGCACCCAGCCAGGAAGCAGCCCAGAAGGCGGCGGAGGAGCAACTTTCATCCTTCTTGCAGCAGCGAGCCCAGGTGGAAGCGGAGGTGACCGCGGCAGCCACTCAGGAGGAGGCGCTGAAGGAAGTGCGAGAGCGGCTTGCAGATTTGTTAAAGACACTTCCTCCTCGGTAGTTATCCCTCTTTGTATTGTTTGTACTTGTAAATAAAAAATGTATGTATATATATATATAAATATTTTATTCTTTAGCACAATGTATCCTGTACTCAATCAAGTTTATGAATAAAAGATACACATATTTTTTTTGTAATGTCTTGTGCTATTTCTTTGCTTTTTCTTTCTTTTATTATCAGCATGCCACCTTAGTAAACATGGTTGACGGATGATTAAAGCGAGTATCCTGACTACCTCAAGAAATAGCGACGGCTTAGGCCGCAGGTTCAGGTCTGCTGCCTAAAACTTTTCAACTCTATGAGCCGTGAGGGTCTCGTAGAGATTTTTTTCTCCCTACGGATCGAGGGGATCTCGTAGGTGGGTTTTTCTCCTTAGGAATCATGAGGACTCCTAAGTGTGGTTTTCTCTTATAAGTCGTAAGGATCCTATAAGAGAATTTTTCCCTCTTACAAGTCGAGAGGACCCGTAAGCGGTTGTTTCCCTCCTTGTCGAAACTCGACTTTGGAGAGTGAGACCCATGAATAGTATGCAAGAGACCGTTTTAGATCGACTTGCAGGGTCCCATTGTTCAGGAAGCAAGCTTTTTAATTCCTGCTGCCTGAGGCTTCATCTCACAATTTGAGACGAATCGGGAATTTTCTCGTGGAGATGCTGGTTTCTTTGCGAGCCGACGCGAATCAGGAGGCTCTCGTCAAGGATTGTTTGTTTCCCTGAGTTGAGGAATTTGCTAGAGATTATTTGTTTCCCTAGCGTCAAGGATTATTTGTTTCCTCGGTGTTGAAACGGATCGAGAATTTCCCACGGAGGCACTGGTTGCTCTGCGAGTCGACGCGGATCAGGAGGCTCTCATCAAGGAGTGTTTGTATCCGTGAGTTGAGGTGTTTGCTAGGGATTATTTTTTTCCCTAGCGCCAAGGATTATTTGTTTCCTTGGGGTTTGAAACGAGTCGAGAATTTCACACGGAGGCACTGGTTGCTCTGTGAGTCGACGCGGATCAGGAGGCTCTCGTCAAGGAGTGTTTGTTTCCCTGAGTTGAGGTATTTGCTAAGGATTATTTGTTTCCCTAGCACCAAGGATTATTTGTTTCCTTGGGGTTTGAAACGAGTCGAGAATTTCCCACGGAGGCACTGGTTGCTCTGCGAGTCGACGCGAATCAGGAGGCTCTCGTCAAGGAGTGTTTGTATCCGTGAGTTGAGGTGTTTGCTAGGGATTATTTGTTTCTCTAGCGCCAAGGATTATTTGTTTCCTTGGGGTTTGAAACGAGTCGAGAATTTCCCACGGAGGCACTGGTTGCTCTGCGAGTCGACGCGGATCAGGAGGCTCTCGTCAAGGAGTGTTTGTTTCCCTGAGTTGAGGTATTTGCTAAGGATTATTTGTTTCCCTAGCGCTAAGGATTATTTGTTTCCTTGGGGGTTTGAAACGAGTCGAGAATTTCCCACGGAGGCACTGGTTGCTCTGCGAGTCGACGCGAATCAGGAGGCTCTCATCAAGGAGTGTTTGTATCCGTGAGCTGAGGTGTTTGCTAGGGATTATTTGTTTCCTTAGCGCCAAGGATTATTTGTTTCCTTGGGGTTTGAAACGAATCGAGAATTTCCCACAGATGCACTGGTTGCTCTGCGAGTCGACGCGGATCAGGAGGCTCTCGTCAAGGAGTGTTTGTATCCGTGAGTTGAGGTATTTGCCGAAGACATTGGTTTCTTCGGAGTTGAGATGAACTGTTGAGATTTGACCTCGTTTTCTGGCGGATCCTGTTGGGAAAGTATGGTTCCCTCTTTGTTTGCGCCCTTGGATTGTATACAGGGATCGATGCGATTTTAACTGTAGGGCCAAAGTTTTATCATTTCTTTTTTTTTTGTTTCATTTCCGCGATGCTCTATCATTTCAGCTTTTATATCGCAAAGGTCGCGATTGCCCAATCATTTCGGCTATTTTTCGCGGTGCCCAATCATTTCGGCTGTTTATTTTATTTTTACTCGCTGCTTTTTATTGCGAGTTGCCCAATCATTTCGGCTATTTTTTATTTTTACTCGCTTCTTTTTATTGCGAGTTGCCCAATCATTTCGGCTATTTTTCATGCATACATTTTCACTTGCTGCTTTTTATTGCAAGTTGCCCTATCATTTCAGCTATTTCATATGCATGTGCGGCCTACTGGCTTTTCGCCGTAAACCTGAAATTAGACGCCGATTTCGGCATCAGCACCGCTACAACTGGGATATTGCCAGGAGCGAATCATCATCTGCTTCTATCGATGTCGAACAAGGGTGGCTTAGCGAACAGGGTTAAGGTCCTGTCGATTAAGGCTTTTGACTTCATGAGCCGTAAGGGTCTCACAAAGGTATTTCTCCCTACAAGTCGTGAAGATCTTGTAGGTGTATTTTCTCCTTAGGAATCGTGAGGATTCCTAAGTGTTTGTTCCTCTGTAAGTCGTAAGGATCCTACAGGAGGATTTTCTCCTTGTAAGTCGAGAGGACTTATAAGGGTTGTTCGTCATGCGAACATATCCCCAGTCTCGGATGGGACTTGATTAGGGAAATGTTTATTCGCGCCCGTGGATTGTATATAAGGGTCAGTATTGAGCCACTTGCAGGGCAATATCGGGAGTTGTGGGAGTTGCTAAAGCACAGGTTTAGGTCTTTGTAACTTAAGACTTTCAAATCTTATGAGCCGTGAGGGTCCCATAAGAGAGTTCTCTTTACGAGTCGTGAGGATCTCGCAAGTGTATTTTCTCCTTAGGAATCGTAGGGATCCCTAAGTGTGTTGCTCCCTTGTGAGTCGTAAGGATCTCACGCGGGTGGTTTCTCCTTACAAGGTCAAGAGGATCCTATAAGTATCTTTTAACGAGGTTGCACCCTTTCGGGTTTTCACAAACACTCGCCGGTAGTCCTGCTGTTTTTACTCACGGAGCCCTTTCGTGTTTTCATCCGTGCCCATTTTGCTTATGGACATACCGTTTTTTTATTCTTTTTATTTTCTTCTCTCTCTTTTTTTTACGAGGTCGCTCCCTTTCGGGTTTTCACGAACACTCGCCGGTAGCCCGGCTGTTTTTACTCACGGAGCCCTTTCGGGTTTCCATCCGTGCCCTTTTTGCTTACGGACATACCATTTTTATTTATTATATTTTTCTTCTTTTTTTTTGTTGTCAGCTTACGGATGCTGCGGTATTAGTTTAAGGATGTTTCGGTCCGCTATTGAGAAGGCAGGCTACTGCTTATGAAGCTTAAACTTAGGAAGATAGCGAGCGGACATAGTCGTCGTCATCTATCTTTGACCTAGGCTGTGGCTCATTAAGCGTAGTATTTCTTTAGGAATCTACCGTTTATTGGCCTGAAAGGCCTTTCACCGTGCATATCCATGAGTAGATAGGCTCCACCCTGGTATACCTTGTCTATGATGTATGGGCCTTCATAGTTCGGCTCAAATTTTCCTCGCTTGGCGCGATTGGGGATCATAGGCCTTTTGACCACTAGCACAAGTTCGTCTTGGCGGAATGTACTTGGTCGGGTTAACCTTTCATATGAGCGCGTCATCTTTGCTTTATAAGCTTCCAGATTTTGTTGCGCTATGAGCCGGGTTTCATCAAGGGCGTCAAGCTTCTCAAGCCGAAGGTGAGCATTTTCTTCGTCCGTCAGTTCGTAGTGGACTGCCACTCGTAGAGAGGGTAACTCTACCTCGAGGGGGAGTACTGCTTCCGTCCCAAATACCAATGCATACGGCGTTGTGTTCGTGGCCGTCTTGAACGTAGTTCGATACGCCCAAAGAGCCTCTTGCAGTCTCTCGTGCCAGTCTTTCTTATTTCGGGACACTGTCTTTTTCATGATCTTCGTCAGGGTCTTGTTGAAGGCCTCGGCTAGACCAGTAGCTCGCGGATTATAAACCGAGGAATATCTCCAGTCTATGTTATGCTGTTGTGCGAAGCGACTGATCTTGTGGCTTCTGTAGGCTGGCCCGTTATCGGAGATGATCCGTCGCGGAGTTCCAAACCGATATATGATGCGCGTCTTGAAGAAATGGAGGATATTCTCTGTCTTCACTTCTCTCAATGGCACTGCTTCTGCCCATTTGGAGAAGCAGTCAGTCATCGCCAGGATGAAACGATGTCCCTTGGATGATACTGGTTCGATGGGGCCGACTATGTCAGTTCCCCACATTTCGAACGGCCAGCTAGCTACCGTCGGGTGTAGTGGATTTGGATGTTGATGGATGAAATCCCCATGAATTTGACATGAGTGGCACTGCTTCGCATACTCAAGGCAGTCTTGAATTATCTTGGGCCAGTAGTAGCCCATCCGTTTGATCTTCAACTTCATCTTTGGGCCTGCTTGATGAGAACTGCAGATTCCGTCATGAACTTCCTGGACGACTCTTTTCGCTTCGTCAGGTCCCAGACATCTCAACCACAGGGAATCAAATGACCTCTTGTATAGAGTATCATTGACGAAGGTAAAAGACAGAGCTCGTTTTATGAGCTGATGTCTTGTGGACGCTTCTTCAGGCGTTCGGTGGGACTTAAAGTAGTCTATGAAGACTTCCCTCCAATCCTCGGCCTTTTCCCGGTCTTTTATTTGCAGAGCCATTTGCTCAGTCGCTCTCTTTTCTTCGGATGATTCTGGAGATATTTCCGCTGGGGCAAGCACCCGACGGCTTTGTACCACGATTCTTATGTCATCGAGATTCTCATCAGCCAGTTCTTTAGCGAGCTTGGCCAATGCGTCCGCTTTGCTGTTTTCTGCGCGCGGTATGTTTCCCAAAGTGTAGGAAGGGATTTGGGTTAACCGTTGCTGCACCTTTTCGCCGTACTTCACCAACTCTGGTTTGCACGTTTGGTAGTCGCCATTTACTTGACTGATGACCAGCTAGGAGTCTCCATATATAAGGAGGTCTTCAATTCCCATGTCGATAGCGATCTCGAGGCCTGCTATCAAAGCTTCGTATTCGGCTTCATTATTCGTCCTCGGCTCTGTTAAGGAGAAGGCGAAGCGCATAATCCCTCCTTTTGGAGTTATGAAGATGAGGCCTACTCTCGATTTGATTATAGGGGTACTTTGTTTGCGCTTTTTCATGGAAGATGCTCCGTCAAAATAAAGCTCCCATCGGGTGTCGTTCCCATCGATAGCGTCAAACGCATGTTCGTCTGGAAGATCGCAATTTAAAGGAGAATCGGCGGGTATCGGATGCTCAGCAAGGAAGTCGGCGATAGCCTGGCCTTTGACTGCCTTGAGGGGTTGATACGTTATCAAGAACTCCATCAAGATTAGAGCCCATTTAGCGAGTCGACCTGTCAATATAGCCTTCGACATCAAATATTTAAGAGGGTCGACCTTCGAAATGAGACGGACCTCATGCGCCAATGCATAGTGCCTGAGCTTTGTTATCGCGAAGATCAACGTCAGGCAGTGTTTCTCAATAGGAGAGTAGTTGCTTTCTGCCCCCAGAAGAACTCGACTCAAGTAATAGAGAGCTCTTTCTTTTCCTTGGTCATTCTCTTGCGCCCATAATGTGCCTAAGGAACCTTCGAGGGCGGTTGTATAAAAAATGAAAGGTTTTCCCTTAACCGGAGAAGCCAACACAGGCGGGTTCTGCAGGTACTGTTTAATTTCGTCCAGCGCGCCCTGGCATTTTTGATCCCAGACGAATGGAGTTCCCTTCTTCATCAGGTGACTGTAAGGGCGGCACTTGCCAGAGAGGTTGGCTATAAATCGCCGAATATATGTGAGCTTTCCTTGGAGAGAACGCAACTGTTTGAGAGTCCTTGGCGGAGGCATTTCCATGATCGCTTTGATCTTGGACGGATCTATTTCGATACCCCGGTGTCGGACGATGAATCCCAGGAATTTTCCTGAGGAAACTCCAAATGCACACCTGAGAGGGTTCATCTTCAAGTTGTATTGTCGAAGGCGTTGAAATACAGTCTTTAGATGCTCGAGATGTTCCTCGTATGATTTGCTCTTAACCACGAGGTCGTTGATATAGCATTCGACGATTTCATGTATAAGGTCATCGAAGATCTTCGTCATGGCCCTTTGGTAAGTGGCACCGGCGTTCTTTAACCCGAAGGGCATCACTTTATAACAGAATATTCCCAAAAGGGTCCGGAAAACGGTATGCTTCTGGTCTTCAGGATGCATCTTTATCTGATTATACCCTGATGAGCTGTCCATGAAGGAGAAAACCTCATGAGTGGACGTATTGTCTATCATCAATTCGGTGACTGGCACCGGGAAATCATCCTTCGGGCAGGTTTTGTTGAGATCCCGAAAGTCCACGCATATGCGCACCGTTCCATTTTTCTTCATCACCGGGATGATGTTGGCGATCCATTCAGGGTATTGAACTTCCTAGATAAAGCCAGAGTCGATTAGCTTCTTGACCTCGGCGTTGATGCTCATCTCAAGCTCGAGCCGCATTCTTCTTGGCGCCTGTTTGACCGGCTTGACGTCTGGGGATATCGCCAATTTGTGCACAGCAACTTCTGGATCTAGTCCCGGCATTTCGGAATAGTTCCATGCGAAGCAATCTTTATGCTGTACAAGGACTTCTTTTAACGCAGCCACCATTTCTTCGGATAACAGCTCGCTGACAAATGTCGGTCGCGGGTCGTTTAGCGTCCCTAACTCAATTTTCTTGAGGTTATCCGCGGTAGTATGTATTCCATCTTCCATTTCTTTCGGAGCTGGCGGAAATTCTGAGATCACCCTATCGTTGCTGTTTTCGAAGCACCAGGGAAGGCTGTCCATGTTCTCAGGCTCTTCTTTTACTATTGTTATCATGCGACAAGTGCGAATCCGCTTCCAATCCCAATGTGGAGTTGGTTCTGTTCTTGCGGCTTTGGGTTCATGCTTCTGTGGCGGCGCTACCCTCCAGTTGTTAGACAGAGCGAACTTGCCAAGCTGATACTGATCTTCGACCCAATTCTTAAAGGTGAAGCAGTCTTCGAGAGGATGCCCTATTACTCGATGGTAAGAGCAATAATTTGGGTCAGAGGCTCCGCCTGCTTGTTCGGGGTGCTTGGACTCCGGCAGTGTAAGCATCTAATGTTTTAGAGCAAGCTCAAGTATCTTCTTCGTCTTGTCTTGAGGAAATGAGTACGTTCGATCCATTTTCTTCATGAGGGATAGATCAATAACGCTCGACTCCCACTCGCGTGGCTTCTTAGCCCTGCTTTGTTGCTGTTGAGCGCCTTTTTGGCCTTTCGACTTGTTTCTGCTTCTGCGTCGAGCCTTCTTCATAACAGGTGGACACGGAGTGACACTTTCATTTTTGACCGCCTGTTGAAGGAGGCGTTGCGTTCTGGCTCTTTCGTAGATGGCCATTTCGTGATTGTGATCATCTTGGACCTTTTGACCAGCTTCCCTTATAAGCCTATCCATTTGTTCTTCAAACGACGGACCGGGCACTTTTGCATCAGGAACTTTTACTGGTTCAGGATTAGTGTCCTCCCGTTGCGCATCTGCTTCTTCATTGAAGTCGTGCACGACGTAACAGTCGCGGAGCAGCTCTCGTTTCTTGGGGCGAATGTATCCGAGCCCGATCGTTTCCATCCTCCCATTAGGCAGCTTGCGTTGAGTCCCAGGAACGTTCCAGACCCTGTCATAGAATTTGGTCTTTCCAACGGTCTGTTTGAAGGGTATCCCTTGGCGCTTCAACAGCTTCTTCAAGCCTTCTGTATAATATCTGGGTAGACGGATGGGTTGAAGTCTGTCCAGCGTAGGATCTGCCCCGTGCCGGATTTCTTTCTCCACTTTGTTTTCTTTAGAGCGGTAGAATAGAATTGCCTTCTCGCCTGGGAGGGATATAGAACGTTTGCAGCTCTTCTACATTGTAAATATCGAGTGCATCCAGTTCTTTATGGTGTTTAAGCGATACCATAGCAACTTGTAGACTTTGCTCTCTGTCAGCGGAAGCCCGTATTGAAGGTCGAGCAGAGAATACAGCATGGACCTCATCCTCCGAATCACTACCAAAAATTAACGCAGGAGCGGATGGTCCCGGCTTGGTGTATTGGGGAGGACCCGAATAAACTATCCCCTCTTCCTCCTCAGTATCACTGCCGAAGACAGGGATGGTAGCGTTACTTTTATTCTCCGGCTTGCGACACCTTTCCGTGTCTTCAAAATCTGGCAAGAAGTATTTGGCATCTTCATATTTGCGAACTTCGTTCACGGAAAACGGATTCAATTCTCCCGTCACGGTATACTCGAGACCATCCCTAAAATATTTCATACACTGATGCTGTGTAGAAGGGATGATGTTGTACTCGTGTAACCATGGTCGGCCGAGCAGAGCGTTGTAGCATGTCTTGGCATCTATGACGTGGAATTTAATGTCCGTGACGAGCAGTCTGAAGCGTAGCGTCAGTATCACAGATCCAAGAGTCTTTGATGATTGGGAGTCGAACCCGGAGATAGTGATCTTGTCTCGAGCGAGGTGTTGAACGCTCATGCAGATTTCCTTTAAAACTCGCACATTGAGTATGTTAACAGACGACCCGTTATCGATCAGGATTTTGCCTATCTTTATATCATGGCAGTATCCTGAGACATAAAGGGGGCGATTGTGTTCGCACGTTCCAAGGAGAAGGTCTTCATCGCCGAAAGTGACATCGGCCGTGCGCACTTCTTCCAGTTCATCCTTCATCTTTTCTTCGGCCAGGAAAGCCTGGAACTGCTCTGGGTCCTGTAGTGCCTTAATTAATGAATCTCTTACCTCCTTTGATAGCAAAAGGGCGTCAAGAATTCTGAGCTGTGAGGGTAGCTTCCTCAGATGCGCTAAGACGTTGTAATCCACCTTATTTCTTTTCGGAGGGTCCTTGGCGCTTAGCTCCTCCACAACTTGGTCATTTAAGACGATATCTTCAGGGACCTTCTCTTTTCCCTTATCTTTTTTATTTGAGGGTCTAAGATTCTTTTCGGGCAGCGTGCGGTTACGTAGCCGGATATTTTCGCAGACCTTCGGCTCTTTTTCTTTTCCCGAAGTGGATTCTTTAAAGAGGGGGCCAAGCTCCAGCTCCTCATCAGAATTGCTCCCGAACGTGAGCACTTGTGATCTTCCGGTGTTGACCATGCGACAATTGCCGGTGGTTCTGTTAAGCCCTTCGGTCGTATCGTTCCGTTCTCGGCGAGTCTTACGCTTTTCCCGCTTAAAATGCTGCCGGTGAGCAACATATCCTTGCCACCATCTATCAAAAGCTTTGCACTCTTCAGTGGGGTGTGAAATCTTCCGATGGTACAAGCAATAGGAGGGGTGCATTTCCGCTTCACTAGTAATTTTTCCTTCGGAGGATGGTAGCTTCATGCCCATTGATATGGCCTTAGCAAACCTTTTCCTCATCTTGAATTTGCTTTTGTCCGCAGTGGGTGTACTTTGCTCCAGCGGGAGTATCTCAATTCTTTCGTCAAGGCGCTGGCGTTTGGCTCTTTCGAATATAACCTCCCTGCGCTCCCGGTCAGCTTTGCTTTTTAAGAGAGCTTCATTGAGGAATGCATCGATTACTTCATCCGACGGCTCTAGAATTTTTGGTTCGGGAGTTGCCCCCAGCGTTTCAGTACGAGAAGTCTCCTCATCGTCTATGAACGAGTGGGAAATCACATGACAGCTCGCCACGCATTCCTCAGAATCATCAGATGAACTTTCTCCCTCATCTTCCTCTTGAAAGACGTGATTGAGGAATTCTTGGAATGTAATGGGAGTCCGTGCCTTCTGGTTGTATTCCTCCAGCGCGTCAATTTGTTTTTGCAAGTCCGTACGCTTGTCGCCAGGCTTCACGGGCTTCTTTGACTTCTTTTTCTTCTTCTTTGAAGATTTCAACGGTTGGTTATGAATGCTTGGGCCACCTCCGTCAATCTTTTGAGTTGGACGAGGCTTCAACATCCCTTCAATGATCTGCGGCTCCAACGGGTTCTTCCACTTGATTGCTGGGCATGTCTGAAGATCGTTTAGCATCCTCTTTGTCTTAGTTGACAATACAACTTCCCAAGGAGCTTCTTCAACGACGGAGCATATTGCCCCCGGCGTATTCGTCCCTTTAGATGTGTGGGGCTGCGGGGGATTCACCTTCCATTTGTCAGACAATGCGAACTTGCCTTGTAGGTACTGGTTTTCAAGCCAATTTTTGAAAACGTAGCAATCTTCGATCGGATGGCCCAGTACTCGATGATATGGATAGTAGTTGGGCTCGCTGACATCACTTGGTTGCAACGGACGTTTTGGATCCGGCAGATTTATAAGTCGGTTGCGCAATGCCAGCTCAAATAACCTTCTCGTCTTATCTCGGGGAAAGGAGTAAGAACGTCCTAGCCTCTCCTCAAGGGCCACGTATGGACGCGTATTATTTTGACGAACAACCGGCTTCGAGTCGCTCGGTTGTTGTTGAGTATTAGCGACAATGATCGCTTTTCCCTTCCCTTTGTCATTTCGGGAGTCCGGCTTTGGAAGAGGGGGTTTATGGCCCATCTGATCCATTTGCGCTAGCTTGTCAATCAAGGCCTGGAAGGTAGTCGGCTTGAAAAACATCATAAATTGCGAGATGGTTGCTTGCGGATCAAGGGTGCCTACAAACATACCCACCGCAGGAGCTTCTTCAATGCGCTGCTCGTACTTTGACCATAAATTACGCCACCGTATAGCATATTGGACCCATGTCTCGCCTGGCTTTACCCTGGCGTTAATCAGTGCCGTCATCGGGGTACGTTCACTGGCGCTTGCAAAACGTTGAGTAAACAACAGCTCTATCTCCGCGAAGGTCTTGATCGAGTCGTTCGGGAGCTCAGAGCACCACTCGAACGCCGTATCTGATAAACTTCCAACAAACTGGCGAAGCAACAGCTTGTCATCACCGCCGGTGTTGCCGCAGAGTGCCCTGAACTGGGCAACATGCTGGTGGGGATTGTCAGTCCCCTTGTAGACATGGAACTTAGGTATCGTATAACCTGGCGGGTACTTGATCTGGTCGTACTAGCCCGGATACGATCGCCCCGTTTTTACCTCCTGACCCGCTGCTTCAGTCGCTTGATGAACCCGGATCTGCTGAGCTATATATTCGTCTAGGTCGGCTTTGGAGATTGCCTCCTCCTTGGCTGTTGACAGAGCCGGAGGAGGATTCGACGTTTCTCCCCTATCATCTTCAAGGATGATCGGGGGATCTTCAGCAGGTGGATCCTGTTGAATCATCATGCCCACCATGTCCTGGAACAGGAAGGCCATTTTCTTTATGCTGGCTGCCTGTTCCGCAGCTTCTTTATCCTTCTTCTCCAGTATGCGACGGAGGAATTCAGCGTTAGTTTCTTGTTCCTGACGTTCATCCGAGGACGTTTCAGGGGGTTCTTTTGGCCCAGTGAGTGCGGCCATCACGGTCATCATCTCCTGGAGCTTTTGCTGTTTCTCCTGAGCCTTGGTTACTGACCGTGTAAGCGGTCTATGACCCGTGGATGCGCGGTTATCCTCCTTTCCCGATGCCATATAAACTGTATGAACTATCATGCCCCCAGACTTAGGGCGTTTAAGCTCACCACCTTTGGCATTTGCCGCGGGCGCGGGGGTTTTCTCCGACCTTCTTCTTTTGTGGGCCGTTGAAGTGGAGGGGGCCGTTGCAGTGGGCACCCTGGTGATTGTTGTCTTCTGCTGTTTAATAGGACGGTCCTTTTCTTTTTGCACCTTCGCCTTCTTCTGTTGACGAGAATAACCCGGGTCAATCACGGAGTCTTGAACCCTCCGCCAAACCTTGTATATTTTTGAGGACAGCCGTTGAGGGGGCTGTTCTTGCCGTATTTCCGGAACTCTCTCTGCGGGCGGAGGAGATCTTTTCAATGTAGCGGTTGGAGAGTTCTTACGTACCCTCCTCAGCAGTTCAAAGCTGTTCCCAGTTGGAACAGCAGCGTTGACTTCCACCTCTGGAGCCGGTGGAGTTAGCCCTGAGTGGGAGTTGCCCCCTGCTTTCCTCACTCGTCGCCAATGGCGACGTCGAGCATGATGAACCGTTGGGACTGGCTCGGAGATAGAGACAGCCTCTTTTTGCCCCCTGTCTGAATGAGGCGCCGCTGGTGTTAACCTCTCAAAGACTGAGGTTGTCCTTCGAGGGATTATATTCAACCTGTCGAAGACAGATCCTTGAGCAGGTGCAGGAGTAGGAATAGTCAGTCTTGAAAAGACTGACTCTTTGACAGTGGAAGCCGCCTTGACGACTTCTGGAGCAGCGGCTATTGCCTTCCTTGGGATTCACAGGCTTCTTGGTGGGCCCCTCAAAGTTTTGATCCAGCCTAGCAAAGACAGAGGCTGTTGTCTTGGTAATGGACGACCCGTTGACAGGGGTCGTCGTAGCAGTGAGCCGGTCGAAGACCGACTTCTTGTTCACTTCCGGTGCAGGTATTGGCATAGAGAAGCTTGAAGGCGGGATCATAGTCCCGAAAAACAGGCCGGTGGTGGCCTGGGCCACCTGTTCTACCGGCAGAGCGAGGAAGGAAGCCGCTTGGGGTCCATATGCAACACCTCTAGGTGAGGTGGAGCGTCCATTGCAGTGGCACTTCGAGCAGTTGATGCAGTTAAAGGCCATGTATGCTTGAGTTCTGCGCCATACAAAAGACCAAATCTTAGTAACTTGAAAATCCAAAGGCAACCATTAACAAACCTCGATTCGTTCGCGAAGACGACACACGAAGTGTGGAGTGGAAAGAGAAAAAGGTCCCACCGGGCGTGCCAGAATCTGTCCCCCTCCGAAAGACGGCGACGACGTGAGGACGTCTAGCCTGAGATTCGGGGCAGATGCTATATGGTTTTATCCGTCCACCTCTCCGAAGATGCCAAGTTGATTTATGGCACCGTGTATCGGAGGTTTAGACGGATGCGGCCGATGTAGTAGACTTCGTCAGATTCCCCCTCGCTTGAGGGGTTTTTGATTGTGGGGACGCTCTTCCCTGCAGGTGCAAGCCCCTGCAATTAATTACGCTACCGCATCGCGGTAACAACTTTCTCCTTCTCCAGAATTTCACTTCGTGTAGTGGGTGTTTGTTTTGTTTGTGGTTGCCCGTGGATTGTAAACGGAGACTATTTATTTCGTCGCTCGTAGGACGTGGATTAGTCCAAATCCGTACTTTCTTAGATTTGGGTTTTGGGTTTTGGTTTAAGGATACGTTAGCCATATTTGAGGCTAAGATCAACTTAAACGTTTGTTAAGGATATGTTAGTCTGATTTGAGACTAAGATCAATTTAACGGGATCGTCTAGATCCATTTCCAGTTTAAGGACGTAGTGGTCCATTTAATATATGGCCGTCGGGACCCGTCACCTCTCTGACGACGTTGAAGGATTACAACGACATGTGTCAGAGGAGTTCGGAGATGTACCTTTGAACCAGAGTTGATTGGGGGTCTTATAGTCTAATTTGGGACTAAAGTCTGTTTGAATGTTTAAGGATACGTTAGCCATATTTGAGGCTAAGATCAACTTAAACGGGATCGTTTAGATCCGACAAAAGAGCATTTGGGAGCTCTATTGTTCCGGGTTAGGGACGTAGTGGTCCATAGGTAGTTTAAGGACCTTGCGGTCCATTGCCAGTTTAGGGACATAGGGGTCCATATTCCAGTTTAGGGATGTGGTGGTCCGTTATTAGTTTAAGGACGTTTCGGTCCACGAGTTTAAGGACCCCGCAGTCCATGTTGATGTGTGGTCGTCGGGACCCGTCACCTCTCTGACGTCGTTGAAGGATTACAACGATGGGTGTCAGAGGAGTTCGGAGATGTACCCTCGAACCGGTCGTAAATTGATTTAAGAGAGAGATCTTGCTCAGTCAATTTAGTTTAAGGACTTACGGCCAAAATTGGGCTAAGTCCAGTTAAAAGTGTCCACATTTTGTTTGCATTTGGCCTTTGTCTGGGCCTTCCCCTTTTTAGAATAATGCATAGCATTACTTCAGGCCATTTATGCCCATTTTGACTGGGCTCTGCCCTTTTTATAATAATGCAGAGTATTTGTTTTGGTCCATTGGACCTCTCAATTGGGCTCTGCCCCTTTGCATAGCGTTTTTATTATTTTGTTTGGGCTCTGCCCATTTATAAATGATGCAGAGCATCAATTTAATTAGGCCTGCTTGGTCTTTTTGATTTGGGCCTGGCCCTTCAGGAAATGCATTGCATTTTTAGGCGCTTTGCGCCAATCAGAGAGCGCAAGCGCTTGTAGTGTTGACACGTGTCGCGCAAGCGCAGTGTGCTGCGCTAGTGCGCTGCGCTTGCGCTGCTGACACGTGGCGCACTCTGGTGAGTTGCGCCAATTACAGAGAGCAAAACTCTATCTCAAGGCGCATAGCGCAAATGGTTCAGATGCTGACACGTGGCGCTCTCCCAAGAGCGCAACAGCGCAGTTTACAAGTGCAAAGCACTCTAAATTTGAGAATCTTTTAGATTCAAGAACCAAAGGTTCATAAAAGTGCAAAGCACTATTTTTATTTTTTTATATTTTTGTTTCTTCTTGTTTTAAAGAACCAGTGGTTCATGAGTAGTGCAAAGCACTGTTTCTATATGAAGATCATTGATCTGGTTTTTTTAGATTAATGATCTATTGGAAGAAATTTCTTCTCTCTTGTTAAGGTTTTTACCTTTTTTTCTTAGAATTTTTCTCAGAGTTCTCTCTGTTTGAAGCTCTTGATGATTTTTTTTAAAGAAATGTCCATGCCTTTGAATTGAGGTCTAGGGTCCTTTTTATAGTGCCCATAAATTAGTTAAATTTGTTAAAGAGATCTTTCTCTGAGTGATTTGGAAAATTTTTCCCACCGTTGGATCTTTGATCCAAAGGCCTCTGTTTTACAGAAGAAAATCATCTTGTTTTAACAAAAACAGAAAGATTTCTTTAAAATTTTAATTCTGTTTGGCGTAAATGCCCCAGCGCATGACACGTGTCGCGCAGCGCGCAGCGCAGCGCTGATGCGCTAGCGCATCCGCGCTGACACGTGTCGCGCAGCGCGAAGCGCTTCGCATCTGCGCTAGCGCATCCGCGCTGACACGTGTCGCGCGGCGCAGCGCTTGCGCATCTGCGCTGACACGTGTCGCGCGGCGCAGCGCTTGCGCAAATGAAGCGTTGCTTCCTTTAATAGAGTTTTGCTATGATTGGGCGCACCTTCTTGGGCGCTGTGCTGACGTATCAGCGCCTGAGATGTGGCGCGTTGCGTCCGTGATTTGAAGCGTTGCTTCAAAATTTGAATTTTGAATTTCAACAGAGTTTTGCTCTGATTGGGGAAACATGTACGATTCGTCTCGACTTGTAAGGAAATTAGTGTCTTCGCGAGGACTTCCCGATTCACTGGGACCCTGCAAGTCGGCCTAAAACAGTCTCTTGTATACTATTCACAGGTCTCACTCTCCAAAGTCGAATCTCGACAAAGAGAGAAACAACCGCTTACGAGTCCTCTCGACTTGTAAGAGGAAAAATTCTCTTATAAGATCCTTACGACTTATAAGAGAAAACGCACTTAGGAATCCTCACGATTCCTAAGGAGAAATCCACCTACGAGATCCTCTCGATCCGTAGGGAGAAAAGTCTCTATGAGACCCTCACGGCGCATAGAGTTGAAAAGTCTTAGGCAGCAGATCTGAACCTGCGGCCTAAGCCATCGCTATCTCTTGAAAAAACCAAGATGCTTACTCTATCATCTGTCAACCATATTTATCAAGACAGCATGCTGATAATAAGAGAAGGGAAAAAGCGAATAAATGACGCAAGACATTGCAAAGAAAAAATGTGTATCTTTATTTATTAATTCAATCAAGTACAAGGTGAATCGTACAAAAGAATAAAGAATGGATACATCTTATTCGAATTTTTTTTTTACAAGTATATTGATACAAGGGCAGCTACTGGGAAGGAAGCGTCTTAAATAGCCCTATCAGTTGTTCGCGCACTTCCTTCCATGCCTTTTCCTGATCGGCCACCACCGCCAATTCCGCCTCCACTTGAGCCCGCTGCTGCAAGAAGGATGCAAGCTGCTCCCCAACGGCCTGCTGAGCTGCTTCGCGGCCTTGGGCATCACGCTCGGCAGCATTGAGCTTCCGCTTCAGTGTTAGCCCATTAGAGATACGCTCCAGAAGGCCCTCGAAAATAGCCTTCACCTGGGCAGCGTTCGCCTCAACTTCAGCACGTAGGCGAGCAGTCTCTCTTGAAGACTCTTGACATTCCTTCAGCCTTAAAGCTGCTTCTTGTTCCAAATGGTGGAAGTAAGAAGCGCTTTGCTCGATCCATGCTGCCCATTGAGTACTCACGGCCAAAACCTCAGGGGCAGGACGCATCGACCCCAGCTGATGCAGGCGGGCCTTGATTTCCCTGCAGTGATTAACCCAAGATTCGACAACGCCTTCGTTATGAAAATTTACAAGCGCCGCCACCATTGGGTTAACCTCCACAGCGAAATCTGCGGCAGATGGGAGAGCGTCTGCATCAAGCTCTTCGATGTATTCGCTCAATATGCCCAAACTCATCACGGCACCCTTTGAAGATGGACGTTTCAAGAAGGGGCCTGCCGGCAT
The DNA here is from genome assembly GCA_030015575.1 of Agapanthus africanus. Lineage (NCBI taxonomy): Eukaryota > Viridiplantae > Streptophyta > Magnoliopsida > Asparagales > Amaryllidaceae > Agapanthus > Agapanthus africanus. Next base: position 32,628,952 of record CM057338.1, read on the forward strand.
TAGGATGCGAGATTCAAGAGGGACCGGGATCGGAACGACAGCTGAAAAAACAAAATACGATTAGATGACGGTTCAAGAAATACAAAAAAAATTCATCGATGTGATAGTTTACTATACCAGCTGCAGCAGGTGGCAAGGCCGGTGGCGCGACCGATCTCTCATCCCCTCCTTCGATTTGTAGCACTGTAATCAGGACGAGGGAAAGTTAGAAATAATTCCATTACTAAAAAAAGAAAGACATCAAATGGAAATTATACTCACCAGCGCCACCGGAGGAAGAAGCAAGTTCAGATTGGAAGGAGAAGTGCGGGTGCAACACCTGATAGAGGTGGTCAAAAAGCACTCCTGAAAAGACGCAATAGTTCGACATTAGTACATAAATTATGCGGCTGAAAAATAAAACTAATGGGTTGCAAATCCATACCTTCCAACATCTGCAATGGTACAAGGAAAGGCTGAAAGGTGACCACCGCCAAGGCAGTAGTTGACGGCACTCCCTCGAGCAATGGAGCATCGGCACTGGCCGCACCTGCGTCAAAAACAAGGATAAACTTGTCAGAAAGGATTACAAGATAAAAAAAGGGACAGTAACTCAAAATTTACCTGATGAGCCACCGGCCGAAACGGAGGCGTCTCCCTCATCCATCGATACGAGTCCACCTCCTGTGGCCTCATCACCGGACTCGACAGGGGCTGTCGTCGTACTCGCCCGACCAGGAGATGGCGGAGGGCCATAGACGGAGAGAGCAATAATCGGAGAATTACCAGACTCTTGAGAAAGAGCGGCTGGCTCGTCCCCGGGAGTCACATCCATCTCACCCGCTACTTCTTCAGGCTCAGCGGCTGCCGCTGTCTCATCCGCCTTTGCCATAGGGTGGCCGGTCTCAAGCGCCTCGGCCGCTACTGCCCCAGGCTCAGTTATGATAGTCGTCTCATTTGCCGCTACCTCAGGTTCGGCATCAACGACCTTCTCTGGTGCAGCTCCCTCAGCCCCCAGCTCAGGCTCAGTATCCCCGGCGACGTTTCCCACCGTCGGCTCGAGTTCGGCCGGTGCCTCTTCCTCTGTCTCCTTGGGTTCGACCCTCTCCGCCTCCCCTTCGGTTGGACTTGGCCCTGCAGGACAAGATATATAAGAACCGACAAATTTACAATTCTTGCAACAAAATCTTGAAAGATACATTACCTGAGATGGACTTATCATTAGCCCCGCGAGCTGCACGCGCCACCTGTCTGCGAGCTGTGGACAAGGCGACCGGGGACTCTTCTGAAGGAGTATCAGCATGAGGGACGGTGCTTGGGCCCACTCCCACGGCCAAAGCAGCCCTGCGCGCCTTCGCCTCGCGCCTTAGCCGCTTTCTCTCTTCTCGAGCCGTCAAGACGGAGCTCTTCAAGGCTTCCCTCATTGAGGCGTCGTCGTCCGTGAATAGAGATGCCTCCAAATTCTTCAAGGCATCCCTCGTCGACTTGTCGAGTTGAGGCTCTCGCGGCAGCCCCGAAGAGACTGAGAATTCAGCAGCGGGCCCGGGGAGAGTCCCCGCATCAGCTGGCGCAGTCCCTGCAAAGAAACAAAGGAAAAATGTTAGGTTGTCCATCAGGAAAGAAGATAAAAACTTAATAAGGCGAGTCGTACCAATGCCCATTAAAGCACGCTTCTCTTCCTCCTCCTGGAAGGTTTTCAAAGAAGCAGCGATGGCTTCTTCGGTAGTGACACTTGTTAAAAAAGAGGGAAAGCATTAGTCGAAGATAATGATAAAAATGCTATAAAATGACGAAGAGTATAGCTAATGATTACCTGCTCGAGCGAGTTTATCCAACCACGCTTCGAGTCTGGCTGATCGCTCAGAAGCCGTAATGGCGGCCGCCAGATCGGTGTCTGCCGGATCTACCTAAGAAGCCCTTATTGCTACCATACTCGCTTATACCTTCAGTAAGAGCGGCCTGAGGCTCTAAACCGAGGATAGCATCGAGAGAGAGGAGAGACTTCTTCTTCCTCTTCTGCCCACCAGCCCTGGGTGCACCCGAGATTGACTTGCGCTTGGCAGGCACCTTAGGGCGGCGGGTCCCGATATCCATGCCCACACCGAACTCCGGCGATGCCACATTTACCATCTCCACTGGAGCACGGGGCGCTGGTGGTGCATCCACCGTATCAGGAGGCGGCAATCCGCGCGGAGGACTTAACACACGCGGTGGCACGGTTCCGGCATCTTTCAGCGGAGGAATGACCGGGGTCCTTGGCTTCAAGGGAGCCTTGCGATTACCGCCGGGAGGCGCACCCTTGCGGTCAACCAGCATGCGCTTCTCCATAAGAATGACTGGACCCATTGCATACGCGTACCAAGCCACGTACGTGTTGAGGACCTTTGGGACACAGCTCGGCTCGCTGATGAAGAAATAGGAGCCCGTGTTAAGCCGCATGAAATGGTGCATCGCACTCCTTATCCCCTCTCGGCTGGCCACGGGCTCTTCCAAGAACGCTTCCATCGGGATCCCCTGGTGATAGCTCGATTGCTGAGCGAACCGGTGAGAGTTATATCTCATGAAGAGCGCCGTCTCATTCTGCCTAAACACCAGGTAGCCCGGTCGAATGGAGTAGAGGTGGATGATCTCCCGAGCTTTCAATATGGATGCCTCATCCTTAAAATCATCGCGCAGCGGCACTACTGACTTGGTGGTCTCTGAGCCTATGGTTATGACTTTATCCAAGAAAGAAACCTTCGCTCCGACCAGGTGTGGACGGAGGAGCAACCCCCTAGCCTCCCGCGGAGGCGCAACCACGATCGAAGCGCCGACCAACCGCATGACTCTTGAGAGTCTGCAGTTCTCAAAAAACGGAGGGATCTTATGGGCCCCGAATACCCCGTGCACATGCATTTCCATCCAAGAAGTGAAGTAGTGCATCGGGAAGTTAGCAGGCTGCACCCCAGGCTCATTAGCGTCCGCCGCTACGCTAAGTCCATTATAGAGATGAGCCAGCCCAGCGATTCCTACTGTCAACTGCAGACCAGCCACCATCCGATGCGCTGGGTAGAAAACAGATGGCCGCATGTGGCGCGGGTGCATAGGGAGCGCAAAGCTGCACAGCCACAATCCTAGGAACCCTACAAAAAAGGTCTCCTCATCCATGCCCGGGACGGCGATTTCTGACAAGGGCATAACGGCAGCGCCGGGGAGATAAAAGTCCTTGTGATCATCCTCCGATGTGGGTCGATGGTCCAAGCCGAAGCAAAAAGGGTCATCAAGCTGGGCGAATTTCTCGCTCCGTTCTGATAGAAACTCCGGTCGAATGAAGCGGGCGATAAAATCTGCGAAACTGACTCCCCGGATGCTCGATTCCAGATAGAGCCCTTCATAGATGTCCAGCACCTTCACCAAGCCCGGAACTGGTGCTGAATAGCGTTCTCCGGAGTCAGATCAAACACCAAAGGCTTGGTGGCAAAGACGTATTCGTCAGGAAGAAGCAGCTCCTCGTAATGCTCCCCCCTCATCGGCAGACCCGAGATTTCAGCAAACTCATCCAAGGAGATAGAGACTTCCCTGTCCGTCATCAGGAAGGTGTGGGTGGGGATATTCCATTGTTCGATAAAAGCCTTGATCCACCATGTTGGAGGAGAGGGATACTCAAAGAGTGAAACGTAGATGGCCGAATACAAACCAATCTTCATCAGATGAGTCCTTTTCGCCGATAAGATATACCGGGCCCACTGCAAATATCCGGCGGGCGGTCACAGGATCAATCCAATATTATAGGCCTGTCCCCAAGGGCGTGCTTCACCCTGACAGATTCGCCTCCCCAAAATGTCTATTGCCGGCGGCGACTACACGGGAATAGCCCCAATTGCAGGCTGAAGGAGGTCATCCGAATTCCAATTTTTGACCTCCACAGCATACTTCACCGGGGGTTCATCCGCATAGGGGATCGAAAATATTGGCTCGGATGGCATAGCGGAACTGAAGCTTCGGCGACCCTGGATGATCTCATTATACCACCTACCCCACAGGTGAAGGCTCTTGTGCTCGGGGTCATGGTCCTTGATGAGAGCGAGCAACACTCGGTCTACTGGTGCCTGGGGAAATCCTCCCTCCGAGCGAACAAATAGGAAGGACAAATTAGCAGACATGTTTCCCGCGGAGGGACAAAATCAGCTGTCAGTGTTGTAATTCCAACGCTTGGAATTTTAAAATTTACACCACACTGCAATGCAGTGGGTAGGGGACCAAATGGGGACCCACAAAATCTGGATGACAGTGCATCATTTAATAAGACAACCCCATCATTGAATGAGACTGTCAATTAATATTCTCATTAATGGGAAATCCTTAGAGACAAGGAGAAAATCTCCTCTTTCAGAGCAAAGCTCTGTCACAGAGTGACATTTGTCAAACTCTGGTCTCAAGAGAATAAGATTTCCTAAAATAGAGCCTAGCTCTATAATAATGATGGAAAGATCCATCAAGAGAAGATTTTAACTCCTGAAGATTAAAAATTTGGGATCTTAAAAAAAAATCCATGAAGACTTATAAAAAGTTCTCCATTTTTGGATCAAAAAAGATCTACATTTGATCCATGAGCAAAGCTCTGTTCATGGGTTAAAACCCATGAACAAGATCTTTGTAGATCTATGAACTTTTGAAAGCAAGGCTCTGTTGATGAAACCCCAAAGGGGTTTTCTTTAGATCAAAGATCTATAAGAGCAAGGCACTGTTAATTAAATTTAATTTAATTTAAATTTTACCTAAGTTGTTCTAAAAATCCGAACTCTGGAGTTCTTGGAAAGAAACGAGAGCAAGGCTCTAAAATTCTTAAGCAAGAGCAAGGCTCTGAAAATCAAGGTTCTTGAAAAATGGTAAAACATTTTCTAAGGACCAAGGGTCATATTTATAGGCGCCTGCGCCCCTTCAACTCACCTGTTGATCCAATGGCCAAGATCTTGCCACCGCTACACTCACGTGTGCGCCACATGAGCGCAATGGTAGGGGGGCATTTGTTTCCCCCAATCAGAGCAAAGCTCTGTTTGAATTTCAAAAATTCAAAAATCGAAGCAACGCTTCAAATCCCGTGCGATGCGCGCAACGTGTCAGAAGCTGATACGTCACTGCAGCGCCCAAGGCAGCGCGCCCAATCAGAGCAAGGCTCTATTTAAAACAAAAATTAAAGGAAGCAACGCTTCAGTTGCGCAAGCGTTGCGCTGCGCGACACGTGTCAGCGCAGGTGTACAAGCGCTGCGCTGCGCGACACGTGTCAGCACAGGTGCGCAAGCGCAGCTGCGCTGCGCGACACGTGTCTGCGCTGTTGCGCTGCGCTGTGCGCTGCGCGACATGTGTCAAGCGCTGGTGCGTTTGCGCCAAACAGAATTAAAATTCCAGTAAGATCTTTCTGTTCTTGTTAAAATAAGAAGATTGTATTCTGTAAAACAGAAGCCCTTGGATCAAAAATCCAACGGTGGGGAAAATTCCCCAAATCACTCAGAGAATGATCGCTTTAACAAATTTATAGACACTATATAAAGGCCCCTAGACCCCAATTCAAAGGACATCAAGAACTTCAGAAAAAACAACAAAAATAGAGAGAACTCTGAAGTATTTTGAAGAACTCAAGAAAAAGGTAAAAAAACCTTTATATAAAAAAAAGAAGAAGAATTTCTTCTGAATAGATCATTGATCTAAGAATAAGATCAATGATCTTCAATAAATAAAAATAATAACAGTGCCTTGCACTTTTTTATGAACCATTGGTTCTGGAATCCCAAAGATTCTTTTCTTGAATCCAAAAAATGGATTAAGTTATTGAAAACAGTGCCTTGAACTTGCAAAAACTGCGCTGTTGCGCTCCTGGGTTGGCGCAAGCCACCAGAGAGCGCCACGTGTCAGCGGCGCAACAGCGCAGCGCATTGACGCAGCGCACTGCGCTGTTGCGCTTGCGCTCACCAGAGCGTGACACGTGTCACCTCCACATGCGCTTGCGCTTAATAATTGGCGCAAAGCGCATGACAAGCCACTGTCAGATAATTAATGCACTGCATTATTTACAGAAGGGCCAAGCCCAATTAAAAGTAGGCCTAACATGCCAAATTAAATGCAATACATTAATTTAAAGAAGGGCAGAGCCCAAACAAATACTCTGCATCATTTATTAAGGGACAAAGCCCAAATTAAAAAGGCCTAACAGGCCAGAATAAAATGCAGTGCATTATTAAACAAGGGCAAAGCCCTAGCATAGGCCTAATAGGCCAAATGCAAATAAAACATTGAATATTCTCAACTGGACTTAGCTCAATCATGGCCGTAAGTCCTCAAATTAAATTGACTGAGCAAGACTGCTCTTTTAAATCAATTTACATCCGGTTTAAGGGTACATCTCTGAACTCCTCCGACACCTATCGTTGTAATCTTTCAACGACGTCAGAGAGGTGACGGGTCCCGACAACCACACACCCATATGGACTGTGGGGTCCTTAAACCCATGGACTAATGTGTCCTTAAACACACCCATACGGACTGTGGGGTCCTTAAACCCATGGACTTATGCGTCCTTAAACTAACATCCGTCCCTAAAACGGAAACTATGGACCGCAATGTCCTTAAACTACCTATGGACCACCATGTCTGTAGGGTTCTTAGGCACACTAATGAGGTCTCACAAGGCATCAACCATGCCAATTTCAAATTTAAACGGTGCCGAGAAACCCTAGAACGGATCGTTGGCTAGATTTCTAGGCGAAAAAGAAACTAGTTAACACTTAACTACAAGAATACGGAAATACAACCTTTGTAGATCCGGTCCTCCACCTCCACGGCTCCGTGATGAAGTCATCTCCGCTGTCCAAATCAAAATCCGGGCTCTAGCGTCGGCTTCATCGGAGAAAGAGTGGGCAAGGTCGTCGGCTTCGTGCCGAAGATGATCTACGTCGAGGCATCGCTAGATCAAGCTCCAACTTCACCAAGTGATGAAACTTGTGAAGAAAACACACTCTACTACTTGGCAAGAGGTAGAGGATGAAGAAATAGGAAGTGGGTTCACTTTAGAATTGGATTTCTCACTCATTTCCATCAATCACCATTGATGGAGCATAGCTTTCTTCACTTGAAGAATGGAAGAAGAAGAAGAATATTATGATCAGATTAATTAGAAAAGAAAAGAATAATCATTCTTATCATAAAGGTAACCATGGTAAAGTGTAGAGAGTGAACAAGGGTTAGTGGAGTGGTTAGGGTTAAGCATGAGACAAAATGGTGACATAGTCAAAGTGTTCATGAAGCTTCATGAAAGATTAAAAGAATGCCACCATTTTTCTCACCCTTTTTCTTTTTCCAAATGAATAACTAAATAATAAATAAATAAATGAAAAAGAAAACAAAACCCTAACCATTCACAACCATGGTTTAATTTACACTTAACCAATATAGCATGCATCATCAAACATGTGCACAAAATCATATCGCATATACAACGCGCACACCCGAGTAAGAAAATCCATTCAAAGTGAACCGATACTAGTTAATGCAAAGTAATATATCAAATATATAATTATACATTAAATCATTAAATCAACACTTGATTCAATGATCCGGTCATGTCGCACATAACCGACTGGTATCAATAGTAACAACTTATCGAATCAACACTTGATCTGATAACCCGGCTATATCGCATATAACCGATCAATGTCACATCGCGAGAATCGAATACAGTATCACATACTGGTATTATTCTCGGTCCCGCACATATCTCATATGCGCTCCTATTTCGTTTCGCTTGAGCCAGGAAACCTCTATGTAGGACTCTAAAGACTCGTCAATACGCCGGCAGCAGATGATGATCATATCAAACATCCACAATCCGCAAGCGGTCTACTAAACGTAACGGCCACTCGGGTATTGAGCGATCAGAAGATCGACGAGAAAGCCCGCTCACACTCCTGTGAATCCAACCAGTACACTTACCGTACAGTCCGGTCTGTTCGTCTGATATGTCGCATATCTCGCCTAGGGGTGGTAAACGTCAGACCCCAATAGCTCGATAAGTCGTGTCGATATGAGGTCTATAACAATTCGAGAAACTACTGGTAACACTTACCAGTAAATCTCAGCAACCCTGGCCAGGGATTTCCTGTTATAGCCAATCGAACACAGCGCAACATCAACTCCCTATACCGGGAGAGACGAATCCCCTCCTATCGCTCATTGCCTCCATGTGACTCGGGACTGTACCCAAAAACCACCGTTTTGCACGCCCTCTTGGACGTGGTAAGATGGAAATCAAAGCACAGTGGGAACCACACAAGACTCTATGACGATCTCGGGTCAACAGACTACTCTGTACCAGTGTCACCAGAGAACTGCCATCTGACGTAAGGTATAATACCATCTGGGAGTTCTCGGCGAGTCCGTCTAGTGTACCCAGTCTCCACTGAGCACCCGTATATCATCTCTGATGTCAAACACCAATGGATATGGGATCATCCATCGCCCATCTGTATGGGTCGAGAAGGTATACGCTAGTCTACTCTGGTATATCGATGCCCCGTCTTGATATACCCACCACTAGGGACCTTGAAGGATGTACTTATGGACTACCGTGTCCCCACTAGTATGATCCGCATCATAGTCCAGGTAGTCAAGTACATATCCTAAGGGCTTTACCAACATGTAACAGAGAGACAATCAGCATACACGTTAAGGTAAAGGGTAACCAGATAGCATACTATCATGTCGAGCAAGAAAGTCCTCCCTATATATGTCCCAGCATCCACTACAATATACATCCTATGTACAGTAATGGCCTCTAGGGCATACATATAACTAACAATCTCCCACTTGCACTAGGGCCATCTGTAGCAGTGGTTGCAGTATCTCATACTCAACCATCCCATGAAAGTCTCTCTCTGGGAAAAGGCCTTTGTGAGTGGATCCGCCCGTGTTGTCCTCTGAGTCTACTCGCCTCACCTCGATCACCTTGGAGATCAATCATCTCCATGATCAGGCGATACTGCCTTAGAATATGTCTGGATCACTGATGGGACAGACGTTCCTTGGCATAAGCCACAGCTCCATTGTCACACAATGGTAGGAACTAAGTTCATCTCATGAACCAATATACACCCAGACTGCCTCTTTGGTAGCATCTTAAGTAGCGATGTATCCAGCCTTAATTGTCTAGAATGCCACGGTATCTAGCTTGGAACTCTTCCAACATACCGTCCCTTTACTGAGGGTAAAGACAATGCCTGTGACTGACATTCAGTCGTCTTTATCACCCTGTAACCCTTCCAGTGATTCTCCTCAGGATCGATTGATACCATCTCACTACATCTAGTGAGTATCCTAACATCCATTTAGATCTATCTCATAGATCCAAAACCCGGGATTTAGTAGGTATCACTTTGATCCTATATGGAGAATCCTTATGATAAGCGGAGATTGATCGAGCGTAGCATAGGAAACTCCTTCCCTATCAAGAGTATGTCATCCACGTACTCTACGAGGATCGTCACCATACTCCCTACTACCTGTTTTGTTTATACAAGGTTCATCTACCATTTTGATGATGTCAACTTCTTTGACTACTTCATCAAAACAGACGTTCCAACTCCGCGATACCTGCTTTATCCTATAAAGCAGCTTGCACACGTTTCCGCTGCTCCCACTGTTTACGAAGCCCTCTGGCTGTGTACTTATAGACGCACTCTTCTAAAACAGCATTTAGAAAAGCAGTCATGACACCCAACCGCCAGATATCGTAGTCATGGTATGTAGCCGTGGTAAGTAGGATCTGGATGGACTTAAGCATAGATCCTTAGAAAAGGTTTCATTATGATCCATATCTGGTCAATGATGCAAACTTTTAACAAGTCTAGCTTTGAAAGTCTCAACTTTTCCATGTACACCAAGTAATCTTCTCAAGATATACTTGCTCCTGATGGGGATTTAACCCTTCAGATATAGCAACTAAAGTCCATACTTTGTTGGTGTATAAGGATTCCATCTCAGATCGCTAAGCATCCAGCCATTCTTACAGAGTCTCATTCCTGATGGCCAGCTCGAAACTAGTTGGGTCATCATCTCATGATGCAGTCCTCGCTCCCACTGTCATAGAGAAACCGAAGTATCTCTCAGGTGGGTGAGGAACCCTACTAGATCGGCGGAGAGGCTGAGGTTCGTTGGAATCTACTGAATCCTTTGGTTCTATCAAATCATCAGCTGCAGTCTGTATAGCTGGAACATTTCCAGTTCTACATAACAGACCTTGCCTTGAGCTTGTTCGGATTTTGCTTTTAGACAAAGGCTGGACAACCCCAAATCTTAACTAGCTTAAGATATGGGCTCTTCCCTTTCCATATCATATATGAAGTGGTAGGCATCTGATTTGATTCGAACCCTATTCAATAGGTATGCAACTTCTCAAGTGCATAACACCCAATAGGAAAAAGGTAACTCAGTAGTACTCTTCATAGAGCACACCATATCATATAGGGTGCTATTGCTCCGCCCCGATATACCATCGTTTTATGGTGTATACGGAGGAGTAATGCTGAGAGAGAATCTCATTCTCCTTTAGAATAGTCCAGAAATTCCGTGCTAGAGTATTCTCCTCCTCGATCACATCAAAGGACATAATACTTTTACCCTTATTGGTTCTCTACTTCTAGCTCATATTCTATGAATATCTGAAAAGGTTCAGACTTGTGTTTCAACAGGAACATATGTCTGAATCTTGAGAGATTATCAGAGAACGTAATGAAGTATAAAGAACCGGTCTTGGCATGTGTAGACAGGGGACCTTACATACATCATCATGTATCAATCCCAAGAGTTCAGTAACTCTTTCTCTGTTTCCAATAAACAGAGCTATGGTCATCTAATCTTTGTGACATGACTGGCAAGTTTCACAAGATGTAAATTCAAACAGATTTAAATATGCATCTATGTGTAACTTCAGCTAGTCGGGTCGCATTGATATGACCCAGTCTACAATACCTCAAGAAGGAATCGTTCATTTCTGAACTCTTCCTCTTGTGTGTGTTCCGTATACTAAGAACTGTAGTTTGATTTAGAACGTTAATGCTTTTAGATAACGTGCCTGAACCGATCAACTTTTGATATAGGAAATGTTCAAAACATTATCCAACAATACAAAATTTTATCATTTCTTTACTACTAAAGAGACTGATATGATTTTGTATATCAGGTTCGGTATCTAATAGAATTTTTTCAGAATCAATGTATTGGTAATACAGGGTGACAGTGACCAACAGACTTGGCTGCAACACTTGCCCCGTTTTCTGCCTCATGAAACTTATCACCCGTTCTCAGTTCTCTACCTTTCTGTAGCCCTATGTAACATATTACATATCTGGGATCCTGATCTGGTATCACATACCCAGGACATAAAGGATACTGAGAAACAGTTCTCTGTAATGAACAAACCCGAAGATGATGCATCAGCATGCACTCTCTTCATTTGGGCGGCACGGGAATTCTGGTAATCCCCAATTTCCTGCTCTATCTTATAACAATTATAGGTTGGAGCGGGACCAACGTTCCCCAGGTCAGTATAACAAGCGGGTTCGGTCAATAATCCGTATTATTATCTTGATTAAGGCGTGATATGGTCGCTACCTGGAGAGAGAGAGAAGAAAACACTCAGCGTGCGCTCTTGCAAGAATAGATTGGTTATTATTTTATCTAATCAGGATGGCTCCCACTGCTTTTTATCAAATCTTCCTTCAAATCCTAAAAGGAAAGACTAGCCGGGATTAATTACACACTACAAGTTCGCCAATCTTTCAGCCAGGCCAGTGTCGGTACTTTGAGGGAGGTCCCCCGTGCTTTCGCACGAACCTAATTAATGTAAACCTCATTTTCCCAGAGGCGTAACCCCGTTGACACCTTTCTAGACACCTACTTGATCGGCTAATTGTAATGTATAAAACTCTCCCAGGAGTAACAATTACTCACAGCGGGTATCGGGATCCAACTATCTCATAGAAGGTATGCAATCTCATTGCAAATTTCAACACTTGAAATTCTCGATAATATTTTGCCCCAAACGATCTATGACCTTGACAAGGTCAACAAACCATAGACTGCAGGTCAAGTTCAACTCGTCATTTCTTGATTGAATCAAACCCACCCGCACGACCCTTGACAAGGTCAACAAGGCCGCACGACTACCCTAACCCAATCTGCATCATATGCATAAGCAGATAAATACTGGTTAGCTACCGCACACTGCGTCTTGACAAGGTCAACAAACGCAGCACGAATACTAACTACTACTTATCTGAAATGACAGAGGGCTACGACAGGTTTTTCTGAAAACCCATTGCGTAATGAACTTGATATCGTTGTAGGATCGAATGAATTTTGAAATGGAGTGTCTTTGATGCTTTTCTAGTTTTGCTAAAGGAGTCACTCCCGGTGAAGGGATCGTCGGTCCTTTTCTCGTCGAATGAGGTGCGGGATATATCATATATATCACTGTGCAAAGCAAAAACACTTAAAAGCAATCAAAAGACAAACCGAGTGTGTAGCATCTGCCAGTTATTGCTAAAGGAGTCACTCCCGGTGAAGGGATCTCGGTCCTTTCCTTATCGAATAAGGTGCAGGATATATCATATATACCGCTGTGCAAAGCAAGAACTGTAGCTACCTGTTTTATTTTGAAATTCGATTCTACAACATCTTAGGTTTCTTTTATTTCATTAATCACATTAATGAAGTCCCATCATTTAAATTACCTAAACATCACAGATAAATACGACGTACACTTATGCCATCCGCATTCGCCTCGATGTCCCCTCGTGCACCGTTAGGTTAGGTAACTAACGGCAGAGCGGGGCAGGGCTAGCGCGGGTGTAAAACATAAGTAACGCCTATATAATATATCATATATACTATATACTGTATCTATCACAGAACATCACATGATCACATCACAGATATCGCAGCATAAGAAACATATGAAATATTGGATATACTAGGACGTCCGTGTTTTCAATACGAGCCAGTATAAAACACGGATTCCACGGTCGTGATGAATAGCCAAACCCACACCCCTAGACCCCTACGAGAGCGGCAAGCAACCCTACCAATTCTAGAGTTAGGAGACCCGGACTCGACTCCTCAAGTTGGTCTCCCACTGGACTCCAGAACCCGGTTACTTGTGCCCTCCTCCTTGGGTCTATCCTAGTGCGGAAAAGTAAATAATATACAAACGGTGACATCTTCCGCAACCTGGAAGTGCCCCAATAAAAGAATATTACATACAAGTTTTTACATGAATGAAAATGAAAAACACTCATCTCACATAAAAAACCCCCGGCTATTCAAACACGACGATCCAATATAACATATCCAGCAACACATAACATCACATGTCATCAACGTAAGTAAATATGCACATCCCAATTGTCGTTGACATATAGCAACGAAACCGGCGATATCACATATTACACTTACGGTCACAGAAAAGAAAGTGTAAAACTACAACAGTTGGAATCCGCAATCTCTTTAGACATCGCATGCCTAATCAAATGAATTACTTAGACATCACATGCCTAACAATTATAAACCCCGCATTTTAGTCTCAAAATCGAAAACACTTTTCAATATCAAGTCGGGCAATTCAACAAGATTACCGACATCCTGATCGCATGCTCGTCGCAAACTTCAGTAGACGGTCGCACCCCCGATACCGTCGACGAAGTGCACCAAGGCGGAACACCGCTACCGCGAGCACCCGGACGGATGCTTTCGGCGACGGGGTTCTCCTACAGTCACTTGGTCGGGGCTATGGAGTGAGGCTGTCTATTAAGTTTACCCAGCGAGTATCCGCGTACGCTACGTGATTGCTACGGACTTTTGATCACATCAAAATTCCGTGGCAACCGATCAATTGAGACTAAACCGCTATGTTTATAACATTCATTCAGTTATCTCATAACTTTTGTGAATTCCAATTATTGTATCCTATTCCAGATAAATAGAAAATGTTAAACTTTTCGATCGAACAGTCAAACACCCAAGTTTTCCCGATATAGATCAACACATGAAATAAGTCTAACAACATTCAGTTCGTGCCTCAGTACCAACGGTCCAGCCGTAGAAGGGTCAAGCCAACGCCTCACATGTGGCACGCCGTACTGCCCCAAACCCGAAGGTTCAAAGGGCAGTTCAAGACGGTCACATAATCGAGTTAAGGTTTGTTGTCTTCTAGAGGGTCCATCGCGTTACTTGCACTACATAGAACGTCGTTAAACTACGGAAAAATCCAACACTTGGAAATTTCCCGACAGGGGAAAAATTGGGTATTTATATCCGGTCGAACTTTTTAACATATTCTAAAATTTATCCGGAAAGCCACATAGACAAAATTTGATACTCCGATCGAAACACCGAATCCCCAAAACAACCCCAGAAAATTCAACTCTTGAAAAAATATTAAAAATTCCCAGAAAAATCACCACTGGAAACTAAGAATTACTGTGCAAAATAATTTAAATACTGTGGCCGTACGGCCGCGGAACAGCCGCATGAGCCTTGCTCATGCCGCGGAACCGCGGTGGGATAGTTGAATTGGGCCGCTGAATTTCACAGTAACTCTTACATATTCCTGATGTGTTTTCTGCATATTTTTAATGTGGAAAAATCCCAGAATTTGGAAAAAGTCCAGAGAGCTATTTTGGGTTCTAGTTTTCGGTTCGATCGGACTTCAAACTCCGTCTAGACTTCGCCTAAGGCTCAGCTAGGCTCTGATACCACTGTAGGGTTCCTAGGCACCCTAATGCGGTCTCACAAGGCATCAACCATGCCAATTTCAAATTTAAACGGTGCCGAGAAACCCTAGAACGGATCGTTGGCTAGATTTCTAGGCGAAAAAGAAACTAGTTAACACTTAACTCCAAGAATACGGAAATACAACCTTTGTAGATCCGGTCCTCCACCTCCACGGCTCCGTGATGAAGTCATCTCCGCTGTCCAAATCAAAATCCGGGCTCTAGCGTCGGCTTCATCGGAGAAAGAGCGGGCAAGGTCGTCGGCTTCGTGCCGAAGATGATCTACGTCGAGGCATCGCTAGATCAAGCTCCAACTTCACCAAGTGATGAAACTTGTGAAGAAAACACACTCTACTACTTGGGAAGAGGTAGAGGATGAAGAAATAGGAAGTGGGTTCACTTTAGAATTGGATTTCTCACTCATTTCCATCAATCACCATTGATGGAGCATAGCTTTCTTCACTTGAAGAATGGAAGAAGAAGAAGAATATTATGATCAGATTAATTAGAAAAGAAAAGAATAATCATTCTTATTATAAAGGTAACCATGGTAAAGTGTAGAGAGTGAACAAGGGTTAGTGGAGTGGTTAGGGTTAAGCATGAGACAAAATGGTGACATAGTCCAAGTGTTCATGAAGCTTCATGAAAGATTAAAAGAATGCCACCATTTTTCTCACCTTTTTTCTTTTTCCAAATGAATAACTAAATAATAAATAAATAAATGAAAAAGAAAACAAAACCCTAACCATTCACAACCATGGTTTAATCTTTACACTTAACCAATATAGCATGCATCATCAAACATGATACAAACATGTGCACAAAATCATATCGCATATACAATGCGCACACCCGAGTGAGAAAATCCATTCAAAGTGAACCGATACTAGTTAATGCAAAGTAATATATCAAATATATAATTATACATTAAATCATTAAATCAACACTTGATTCAATGATCCGGTCATGTCGCACATAACCGACTGGTATCAATAGTAACAACTTATCGAATCAACACTTGATCCGATAACCCGGCTATATCGCATATAACCGATCAATGTCACATCGCGAGAATCGAATACAATATCACATACTGGTAATATTCTCGGTCCCGCACATATCTCATATGCGCTCCTATTTCGTTTCGCTTGAGCCAGGAAACCTCTGTGTAGGACTCTAAAGACTCGTCAATACGCCGGCAGCAGATGATGATCATATCAAACAACCACAAGCCGCAAGCGGTCTGCTAAACGTAACGGCCACCCGGGTATTGAGCGATCAGAAGATCGACGAGCAAGCCCGCTCACACTCCTGTGAATCCAACCAGTAACACTTACCGTACAGTCCGGTCTGTTCGTCTGATATGTCGCATATCTCGCCTAGGGGTGGTAAACGTCAGACCCCAATAGCTCGATAAGTCGTGTCGATATGAGGTCTATAACAATTCGAGAAACTACTGGTAACACTTACCAGTAAATCTCAGCAACCCTGGCCAGGGATTTCCTGTTATAGCCAATTGAACACAGCGCAACATCAACTCCCTATACCGGGAGAGACGAATCCCCTCCTATCGCTCATTGCCTCCATGTGACTCGGGACTGTACCCAAAAACCACCATTTTGCACGCCCTCTTGGACGTGGTAAGATGGAAATCAAAGCACAGTGGGAACCACACAAGACTCTATGACGATCTCGGGTCAACAGACTACTCTGTACCAGTGTCACCAGAGAACTGCCATCTGACGTAAGGTATAATACCATCTGGGAGTTCTCGGCGAGTCCGTCCAGTGTACCCAGTCTCCACTGAGCACCCGTATATCATCTCTGATGTCAAACACCAATGGATATGGGATCATCCATCGCCCATCTGTATGGGTCGAGAAGGTATACGCTAGTCTACTCTGGTATATCGATGCCCCGTCTCGATATACCCACGACTAGGGACCTTGAAGGATGTACTTATGGACTACCATGTCCCCACTAGTATGATCCGCATCATAGTCCAGGTAGTCAAGTACATATCCTAAGGGCTTTACCAACATGTAACAGAGAGACAATCAGCATACACGTTAAGGTAAAGGGTAACCAGATAGCATACTATCATGTCGAGCAAGAAAGTCCTCCCTATATATATCCCAGTATCCACTACAATATACATCCTATGTACAGTAATGGCCTCTAGGGCATACATATAACTAACAATGTCCCCAAACTGGCAATGGACCGCAATGTCCTTAAACTACTTATGGACCACTACGTTCCTAAACTGGAACAATAGAGCCCCCAAACGCTCTTTTTTCGGATCTAAACGATCCTGTTTAAGTTGATCTTAGCCTCAAATATGGCTAACGCATCCTTAAACCAAAACTTTCAAAACAGACTTTAGTCCCAAATTGGATTATAGATCTCTCAACCAACTTTGGTTCAAGGGTACATCTCTGAACTCCTCTGACATCTGTCGTTGTAATCCTTCAACGTCGTCAGAGAGGTGACGGGTCCCGACGGCCATATATTAAATGGACCACTACGTCCCTAAACTGGAACAATAGAGCCCCTAAATGCTCTTTCCGTTAAGTTGATCTTAGTCCCAAATCAGACTAACGTATCCTTAATGAAGGTTTAAGTTGATCTTAGCCTCAATATAGCTAACGTATTCTTAAACTAAAACACCAAACCCAAATCTAAGTAAATACGGATTTGGACTAATCCACGTCCTACGGGCGACGGCATAACTTAGTCTCCGTATACAATCCACGGGTATCCACAAACAAAACAAACACACACGACACGAAGTGAAATTCTGGAGAATCTGACGATGCGGTAGCGTAATTAACTGCAGGAGCTTGCGCCTGCAGGGAAGAGCGTCCCTACAATCAAAAACCCCTCAAGCGAGGGGGAATCTGACGAAGTCTGCTACATCGGCCGCATCCGTCTAAACCTCCGGTACACGGTGCCATAAATCAACTTGGCATCTTCAGAGAGGTGGACGGATAAAATCAAATAGTATCTGTCCCGAATCTCAGGCAAGACGTCCCCACGTCGTCTCGGCCATCTTTCGGAGGGGAACACCAGGGCAAACAGAATATAGAGTACAAGGCTCCGTTAGAAGGACCGGAACAACGGCAATTGGATTCATGTTAGGTGTCTTAAATCTTGCAGTCTCATGCCACTTTTAACACCTTCCGTACCAGTCTACCCCTTAAACCCCGTAGTGTTTTGATTATATCGTATTGTAAACTGAATTGATTGTATAATTGGATGACTGACCGAAACTATGATATCTGTAACGGATGTAACCGTAGAATCATGTAAATGGATGTAAACTGGAGATCATGTAAATGGAATGTATATCTATGGTTCTGTTCCATCAAGTTGTATAGATTGATAGTTGAATTCATAGATTCATGAATTCATGTTGGATTATAATATTGTAGATTGTAGATTGTAGATTGTAAATTGTCAATTGTAAATTGTATTTGAATTATATTCAAGTCAGATTATAATGAGACTCAAACCCGAGTCAGACAATTAGAAAAATAAATTAAAGTCCTGATTGTTTTGATATTATCGGTAACCCCTGCACATGGACGGCAGGATTTGTGTCTCTTTCAAAGACGATTACCGTTTTGATAACACCATTTGTTGATTTTCTACCTTAGATAGGCAAGCACCCACTTCTCCGGCTCCCTAAGGCTCAAGAGATTGGTCCCGCTTAAACCTATATTTACTAGGGTCCTTATTGAAATTTATATAACTTGAGGGTGTTTTATGTAAAAATAATTTTGTATAGTTTTCAAAATACAATTCAAATATTTAATTATCGTCTTTATATACATACAACAATTTAATGATCAAGATAAATATGTATACATGTTCGAATAGCATGAAATGATTCAAGTATATTATTCAAGCAACGACCATAAACAATGCTGTAAAGAAATATTATGTACGACTAATTAATCAAGTCGAACGAATGCGGAATATAAAAAAAAATATGGCTCTTAGTGTTTTCATGCGTGAGTTCCAGTTTCATCTAAATACGACTACCGGTTTGGGAGGTATATATGTTTTCGTATCGTCGCGCAAAACAGATCAGAATCTATTCGGCACCGTCACATATTTTTGAAACGCAGTTTGAGTTAATTTTCATCAGGTTTCAGATTACGAAGATTAATAGAAAATTATAGGACATTCAATTTACTTATCCAAAACACCAAGATTCATATGATTTGGATTCCTAAAGCTCTAGTTATTATCATTTTAACATCAGCAATTAAAACAGAAATTCAGATTTCTGGACAGCTACTATATGTTATATTGCAAGGCCTATATCGGGTTGTTTCATGCATTTCTAAGTAATCTAATATACAGAAAATTATAGTTCTATCAATTGTGCATCTACACATCTAAAGTTTGTCACGAATGGATATCGGGAGTTTGAGTTATGTCTGATTTAAAAACAGTGTGCGAATCAGGACAGATTCTGTCCAGATTCGTCGCTTAATATTGTAACGCAGTTTTATATATTTTATGTCGGTTATCAGTGAATACATAAAACTAGGAAAATGTATATCCTTCAATGTAGATATCTAAAACACCTGAGTTTGCTCAATTTGGATATCGGTATACCAACTTATGTGTCCTAGAAGTTGACCAATAACAGCAGTTTTCT
This sequence comes from Agapanthus africanus, assembly GCA_030015575.1. Lineage (NCBI taxonomy): Eukaryota > Viridiplantae > Streptophyta > Magnoliopsida > Asparagales > Amaryllidaceae > Agapanthus > Agapanthus africanus. Next base: position 32,648,401 of record CM057338.1, read on the forward strand.
ATTTTACGATCAGTGAATAAAAACGATATAATTCCTAAACCGTTAAGTGATTCGATCTAAAATTTTTACAGCATATACAAAATAATATACTCTATCATATGTAAATTTCCTGAAATTTTCAGAAGTAAAAATTAATTTCTAAAAATTATTTTAAAGCTAAAGGTATTGATGTGTATACTAAAATCGGCAAAAAAATTAACTAGTATTTTATGCAGGCTTCTATTTTTCTTTTAATAAACATACCGATTTCATGAGACATTATAGATATATTTAGGCATGAAATTTTTGTTCTCACAACTTGTAATAAACATTCATAGTCATGAACAAAAAATTAAAAACACTTTAATTTGAACAAGATGCAATAAGATATTATTAAACCATATAAAACAATATATATATATATATATATATATATATAGACTTATATATATGTATATGTTTATATTTATCTTCTCTTACGGATTACAATATGAAAAGAATAGGAGGTTCACGAGGTATGACAAGAGGAAAATAAGAGATGGGGGGAAGGAGAGAGAAGGGACTTACATACACAAGCCGGTATTGTCACCGGGCTTGTCTATCTGCCGATAGCCTCGCGTTACTAGCGAGACCTTTTGAAGACTTTTTCATGTTCTTCTTCTTGGACTCTAGGTGAAGAGGGAGAAGTGAGAGATAAAAAAATGTGAGGAAGGAAAAGATAGAGGAGGACAAATAAAGATGGTGTAATGGTGAATTATGTATAATAATATGTGCATTCAACATGGGAATTAAAAGAGAAATGAAAGGTCACCATTCATTTTGGAAATGAAAGGTCTCATTTGTAGGTTATGAGAAGAATAAAAAATGATAAAAAATAATTGCAAGAATTGGGATTTGAACATGTGACTTATGGAATAACAATACAAGGACTTAACAAATGAGCTACAAGGTAGTTCATGCATGTATTTAATTAGAATTAAATATATGCGGTTGCTTGAAAAGAAAATGGGCTTTTAGGCTCATAGTTTTATAAATGAAAATGTGATTGGATTTGGGTGTTATTTAAAGAGAAATTGAGTAAATGAATTTGGATAAAAAGAAAAGGAAAATTTTTAGAAAATGGAAGCCGGGCTTGGGCTATAGAGAATGGGAATGAAAAGAAAGGAATTGGGCTTAAAGAATAAGTTTGGGTAAAAAGAAATGAGTTTTAGAAAATACTTAGATGCGAAAAATAGATGAAGGGATTAAATATAACCAATAACATGGAAATAAAAATATACCAAATATACAAATACAGTATTTTATTAATACGAAGATATAGGAATTTTAGAGTCGTTACATTCTACCCTCCTTATAAAAATTTCGTCCTCAAAATTTGTAAAAGGAAAGTGTAACGGATTCAAGAAAAGTTTGGTGATAGAACTATTGATAATGTATGAAAAATATATGAAAGAATGAAAGAATGCGAAAGATTTGAAAAGAGTTGAGGAAAAGTAAGAATAGGGTTATGATAGATTCAAAGAATAAGGTTCAAGGAATATGATTCAAAGAATTTGAAATAGTAAGATTCAAGGAATATGAATTGTAAAGAATGTTTTAGTTGCTGGTTCTTGTGTTATATTGCTTAGATTGTTCACGCAGAAGAGAACTGCATGTTAGTGTTCCATACAGCTCTGACCTGCATGGGCCACCAACAAAACCTGTCACGCCCCGCTTCCCAGTATACGGCGAAGGGGATGGGACTGGTCCGCTACGTATTTACTCTGAAGTAAATACGCTAAGCGTATCTAAGCAATATAAAAGTAAATACACAAGAGACAAGATATAATAAAAACAACAACTTTTATTTATTAACATTCTTTTGTACAATGCATGAAAGGTAGATACATCTGAAATAAAAGCGATGCCTAAACAATGGCATAACAGGAATATAAAGTACTGAAAGGAAATGTATATAATGAAACTAAAGCTCTGGTTCTTCAGCAAACTGATCCAAGTCTTCTGGAGATGGCTCGATCTCTGCCGGGTCTAAATCACCTGACGACATTCAACGAAGAAACAAATAGAATGTCATCAGCGAACAGGTCGCTCGGTAAGTCCCAAAGATAAGGGAGAGAGAGAATAGACAGAATAAGAAGGTAGCTTTTAAAGTTGTATTATATTGTTGTAATGTTGTGTTAACGCTGTTGTTTGTAGCTTGGTACAGAAGAATGCCAGTGTATACGAGAGAGGTCTCTATATGCTAGAGACCAGGGCAAACGGAATATAGAGTACAAGGTTCCGTTAGAAGGCCCAGAACAACGGCAATTGGATTAATGTTAGGTGTCTTAAATCTTGCAGTCTCGTGCCACTTTTAACACCTTCCATACCAGTCTACCCTTTAAACCCCGTAGTGTTTTGATTGTATTGTATTGTAAACTGAATTGATTGTATAATTGGATGACTGACCGAAACCATGATATCTGTAACGGATGTAACCGTAGAATCATGTAAATGAATGTAAACTGGAGATCATGTAAATGGAATGTATATCCATGGTTCGGTTCGATCAAGTTGTATAGATTGATAGTTGGATTCATGGATTCATGGATTCATGTTGGATTGTAATATTGTAGATTGTAAATTGTAGATTGTAAATTTTTAATTGTAAATTGTAAATTGTAAATTGTACTTGAATTATATTCAAATCAGATTATAATGAGACTCAAACCTGAGTCAGACAATTAGAAAAATAAATTGAAGTCCTGATTGTTTTGATGTTATCGGTAACCGCTGCACATGGATGGCAAGATTTGTGTCTCTTTCAAAGACGATTACCATTTTGATAACACCATTTGTTGATTTTCTACCTTGGATAGGCAAGCACCCACTTCTCCGGCTCCCTGAGGCTCAAGAGATTGGTCCCGCTTAAACCTATGTTTACTAGGGTCCTTATTGTAATTTATATAACTTGAGGGTTTTTTATGTAAAAATAATTTTGTATAGTTTTCAAAATACAACTCAAATATTTAATTATCGTCTTTATGTACATACAACAATTTAATGATCAAGATAAATATGTATACATGTTCGAATAGCATGAAATGAGTCAAGTATATTATTCAAGTAACGACCATAAACAATGCTGTAAAGAAATATTATGTACGACTAATTAATCAAGTCGAACGAATGCGGAATATAAAAAAAATATGGCTCTTAGTGTTTTCATGCGTGAGTTCCAGTCTCATTTAAATACGACTACCGGTTTGGGAGGTATATATGTTTTCGTATCGTCGCGCAAAACAGATTAGAATCTATTCGGCACCGTCACATATTTTTAAAACACAGTTTGAGTTAATTTTCATCAGGTTTCAGATTACGAAGATTAATAGAAAATTATAGGTATTTAGATGTACTTATCCAAAACATGAAGATTCATATGATTTGGATTCCTAAAGCTCTAGTTATGATCATTTTAACATCAGCAATTAAAACAGAAATTCAGATTTCTGGGCAGCTACTATATGTTATATTGCAAAGTCTATATCGGGTTGTTTCATGCATTTCTAAGTAATCTAATATACAGAAATTATAGTTCTATCAACTGTTCATCTACACATCTAAAGTTTTTCACGAACGGATATCGGGAGTTTGAGTTATGTCTAATTTAAAAACAGTGTGCGAATCAGGACAGATTCTATCCAGATTCGTCGCTTAATATTGTAACGCAGTTTTCTATATTTTATGTCGGTATCAGTGAAAACATCAAACTAGGAAAATCTAGATCATTCAATGTAGATATCTAAAACACCTGAGTTTGCTCAATTTAGATATCGGTATACCAAGTTATGTGTCCTAGAAGTTGACCAACAACTGCAGTTTTCTATTTTACGATCAGTGAATAAAACGATATAATTCATAAACCGTTAAGTTATTCGATCTAAAATTTTTACAGCATATACAAAATAATATACTCTATCATATGTAAATTTCCTAAAATTTTCAGAAGTAAAAATTAATTTCTAAAGATTATTTTAAAGCTAAAGGTAATGACGTGTATACTAAAATCGGCAAAAAGATTAACTAGTATTTTATGCAAGCATCTATTTTTCTTTTAATAAACATACCGATTTCATGAGACATTATAGATATATTGTGGCATGAAATTTTTGTTCTCACAACTTGTAATAAACATTCATAGTCATGAACAAAAAATTAAAAACACTTTAATTTGAACAAGATGCAATAAGATATTATTAAACTATATAAAACAATATATATATCTAGACTTATATATATATATGTATATGTTTATATTTATCTTCTCTTACGAATTACGATATGAAAAGAATAGGGGGTTCATGAGGTATGATAAGAGGAAAATAAAAGATGGGGGGAAGGAGAGAGAAGGGATTTACATACACAAACCGGTATTGTCACCGGGCTTGTCTATCCGCCGATAGTCTCTCGTTACTAGCGAGACCTTCTTGAAGACTTCTTCATGTTCTTCTTCTTGGACTCTAGGTGAAGAGGGAGAAGTGAGAGATAGAAAAATGTGAGGAAGGAAAAGATAGAGGAGGACAAATAAAGATGATGTAATGGTGAATTATGTATAATAATATGTGCATTCAACATGGGAATTAAAAGAGAAATGAAAGGTCATCATTCATTTTGGAAATGAAAGGTCTCATTTGTAGGTTATGAGAAGAATAAAAAATGATAAAAATTAATTGCGAGAATTGTGATTTGATTATGTGACTTATGGAATAACAATGCAAAGACTTAACCAATGAGCTACAAGGTTGTTCATGCACATATTTAATTAGAATTAAATATATGCGGTTGCTTGAAAAGAAAGTGGGCTTTTGGGCTCATAGTTTTATAAATGAAAATGAGATTGGATTTGGATTATTTAAAGAGAAATTGAGTAAATGAATTTGGATAAAAAGAAAAGGAAAATTTTTAGAAAATGGAAGCCGGGCTTGGGCTATAGAGAATGGGAATGAAAAGAAAGGAATTGGGCTTAAAGAATAAGTTTGGGTAAAAAGAAATGAGTTTTATAAAATACTTAGATATGAAAAATAGATGAAGGGATTAAATATAACTAATAACATGGAAATAAAAATATACCAAATATACAAATACAGTATTTTATTAATACGAAGATATAGGAATTTTAGAGTCGTTACATATCTTATCCTATACCTAAACATATTCCACACAACTTATGTACAATCTTAGTAACCTCACTTCCTGCATTAGCACTCTTCGATACTGGAGCATCTCATTACTTTATGTCGCAACGGTTCGTCCGAACTCATGAGATTCCAGTCAAACCGCTCGTATTCAGCTGGAATGTCAGTTCAGGGAACAACGTTCTAAAGGAAACAATGGGATACGACCTGTGTCCAGTGGTCGTCTGCAGCAGAGAATTTTATGCTGACTTCAAGGTGCTGGACATACCGAATTCGATATAGTTTTGGGTATGGATTGGCTAGGAACTTTTTATACTACCATCGACTGTCATCAAAGGAGGGCAGTGTTCGATATTCCAGTGCATCCGGTCTTTTATTTCAAAAGTGGAGACCGTATCCTAGAGCCTAGCACATACAAAGCAATACCGAAGAAGGCAGTGATCGCAACTCTAAAGGCAGGAGAAGATAAGCCAGAGGTAGTTTGAGAGTTCGATGATGTATTTCCCGAAGACATATCAGGTTTGCCTCCTGATTGAGCTCTTGAATTTGGAATTGATTTATTACCTGGAGCACAACAGGTGATCAAAGCACCATATCGCTTAAGTCCTGAAGGTTTGAAGGAGATTCGTACTCAATTGGACGAACTTCTGAAGAAAGGATGGATTCGTCCTAGCACTTCAGTTGGGGATCTCCAGTGTTGCTTGTGAAGAAGAAGGATGGTTCATACAGAATATGCATTGATTATAGAGCTTTGAATGAAGTCACGATAGAGAACAAATATCCACTACCGCGAATCGACGATTTGTTCGATCAGCAAAGTGGATCTTGCGTTTTCTCAAAGTTAGATCTACGTTCGGGTTATCATCAGGTGAAGGTCAAAGAGTCTGATATTCCAAAGGGACTCGCTATGGACATTATGAGTTTCTCGTGATGCCATTTGGAGTGACCAATGCACTAACCATATTCATGAATCTGATGAACCGGGTTTTCCGAGAATACCTAGATAGGTTTGTTGTCATATTCATCGACGACACCCTGGTGTATTCTAAGAATCAGAAAGAGCACGCTGAACATTTACGAATTGTCCTTGAGACTTTGCGACAACGTCATATCTATATTGAGTACAGCAAGTGCGAGTTTTAGCTAGAACAAGTCGGATTTCTCGGATATATTGTTTCAGGTGAAGTAATCTCTGTGGATCCAACTAAAGTATCAGCAGTAAAAGAATGGCCGACACCAAATATAGTGAAGGACATTCGGAGTTTCTTGGTTTTAGCAGGATACTATCGAAGATTTATTGAAGGATTCTCGAAGATTGCAGCATCCCTGACCAAGCTCACATGTAAAGATGAAGAATTCGTGTGGTCAGAAACATGCGAACAAGCTTTTATAGAACTCAAGTCAAGATTGACATCAGCACCTATTCTCGTCATACCGGACCAATCTGGAGGTTTCGTAGTGCATTGCGATGCATCCGGTAAGGGATTAGGATGCGTTCTACACCAGCACGGTAAAGTTGTAGCTTATGCATCAAGACAGCTGAAGGTTCATGAGCGCAATTATCCAACGCATGACTTAGAGTTTGCAGCTGTTATATTTGCACTGAAGATTTGGCGTCATTATCTTCTTGGTGAACGGGTAGATATCTACACAGACCATAAAAGTCTGAAGTATGTGTTTACTCAGAAAGAGCTGAATATGCGGCAGAGAAGATGGTTAGAACTTATGGCGGATTTCGATATCAACCTACAATATCATCCAGGAAAGGTGAATGTAGTTCCTGATGCACTTAGTCGCCAACCACTATCAATGAATATCACTGCACAGTGGAAGCTACAACAAGATTTACACCAGATGGAGATAGAAGTGGTCATGCCAGGTAATGCTCCAAGTTTGATGAACTTACAAGTTCAGTCTACAATTTTCAATCAGATCAAAGAAGCTCAAGCAAGCGATGCCAAGTTGCAAAAGATCATAGAACAAGTAGAAAGTGGACTTAGAACAGACTTCATCATCCATGAAGACGGATTTTTGAGATACGGAAGCAGATTGTGTGTACCACAAGGTCCTGTTCGGGAAAAGTTGATGAAAGAAGCTCACAGCTCTACATACTCAGTAAACCCTAGTGGAACAAAGATGTATAAAGATCTGGGACAACATTACTGGTTCTATGGAATGAAGCGTAAAGTAGCCAGAAGCGTAGCCAAATGCTTGGTGTGTCAGCAAGTAAAATTTGAACATCACAGGACTGCTGGTCTACTGATTCGTATGTGTCAAAGAATATATTTGTTAACCGCAATCAAGAATGGCGTCGCTTGGTAGCTAGCCGGTGAGTATGGGTCGGTCCACAGGGATTTTGTGAATTTCCTAATTATTCTTACGAGCTAATTCCGATTGTTGTCGGATTGATTAAATCTAAAAACTAAATTAATCTAGATCTAAATCTTTCTAGGGTTAGGTTTAGGGTAAGTTTGGAAATGCAAAGATTCTCCACCGGTTTCAATACCCAAATTAAGATCTATGAGGAGTTATGGTAACAATTAATAAAGGAGATTAGTACTATCGGGAAGAAACGGTGTTTTTTCCTCTAGATTCTTGTCCTTCCTTTCTTAATCCTTACCCTAACCTTCATGGAAAACACGCTCAACCGGTCCTTTATACTACGGTATCACCGCTACTTCGTGGGATAGGGTGCCGTAGGGAGCGGTGTGTGCATGTATACATGGAGTCCTATTATTTATATGTGATGGGCAAGAAAGGGATGAGAGATCTTCATCTCTCAAGCCTTCCCCAAAGCTAACCCTAACAAGCGAGGAGACTACTCGCTCATTAGGGAATTGAAAAACATTTCTAAACTATTTATCTAGGGCAAGGAATTAAAGATCTAACTAGGGCAGATAAGAAATTACCTAGGGCAATGAAAATAAAATTAATTAGGGCGATGAAAAGAAAACTTACTCCTATTTTATTGATGCACTCTTCATTCTTTACAGATCTGAATTTGAGATTTACAATGAGACACAAGAAGAGGCATACCTCAAAAGAGGTATTTGGGTTTCTATTTATAGGACATAGAAAACCCTAGGGTTACAATCGCCGCATATTTGCTATTACAAAAATACCCCTACGAAGACGAGTCAGCGCCGCCAAGCGTTATGGAAAAAAATTCTCGCCACTACGGGCTTAGCGCGGTCGCGGAACCGCGGCCGCAGGCCAGGTTTGGCCGCGGTTCCGCGGCCAAATAGTAGGCTTGTATGCTGAAATTTGGTCTTCTGCTTCCAGTTGACTTTTTCTTCCTGTTTCTTTGGTTGGTTCTTCATAATGTTTTCTATTTCTCTTCCAGATCTCCACAGTGAGTAATATAGTGGATTTTTACCGTTTCTTCGTGTCGAAGTTTTTAACCTTGCTCTGCCTTTGTGCTTTGTGAAATTGTCCATTGATTTTCGTTTAGTCTTCAAACTGTAGGCAAGATAAAGATTCTCTGTTTGTTGGTCGAAATCTCACTTTGTATCATCTTTTTCATTAATTTCACTGTTTTTATTCCAAGAACCTGTAACCTGCAACTAAGTAGCAGACATGGGTCAAAAGCACCTGTTCATTTGTAAAATGCATAAGAATGGGGAATATAATAATGCAATATTATGATATGAACAAATACCCCCAAACTTATCTTTTGCTCGTCCCCGATCAAACCTAGTTTTATTCTCAAAAAAATCCTAACCTCACTTTCGCAGGGAAACGCGATTGCACTGAGCTCGTGCAATAAGCCGTTAAACCTCTAGGTGTCTCTAGTAGGAGGAGTGTTGTCTCCTGAGGGTTTTCAGTGGATACTACCCACAAAATCCTATCAATTTGGCCCATTAACTTTTATTCTCCAATTAGGTTTTCCAACAAGGAATTCTATTATCTTCGACTCATAAATCATCCACCCATATTTTTCACGCTTCCTTATTATTTAACTTAAGATTATATATATTCTTGTGAATTTACTTAGCTTTTGGCATCTCTTAAGTTTTCCTTCTAGGGTTCCATCTCAACTTAGGAATTTTTATCGTCTCTACTAAACATACAAGTCCTATTCTGCATTCCTATCTCTTATCTAAACCCTAATCACATACCCCTACGTGTGTGTATAAATCACCCCTACACTTGGAAATTCAAATCAATCAATTATACTCTTGTCCGTTGTCCAAAGCACTTCTTAATTGGTGAATTTTAGATGAATTTCTCTCACACATCCTTCATGCGATCGTTAATACTTCTTGAGGTACCAACAACCGATTACAAAATTTGTATGCACAATAAAGCGTAATTCCTAGTCTTGTAACACTTAAGGCTTTAGCAGTGACTCCCAAACCAGTTGGTCTAAAGCACTGGTGATAAGGCACCCTCGCTAAATATTTTTTCATTAATGCAGCCTTAAGTAATTACAAAAACCAGTGTTCATTTTTTTATCTCTTTATTCACACTTGTATTTTTATTTTAACATTTTTCTCGTACTAAGGACTTTAGACAGGAGCATTTCAAAAAGTCTCTTCTACTATTCCAAGTTTCAAGGTTCGTGTTTGTGCAATTTGTAGGGTATATATTTTCAGAATTTAGACTTAAGCTTAGAAATTATTTTTCAAACTTACACTTTAATAAAAACATCAATACTCGTCCCTTGTTTTAACTTAGCCCAAGAAGTCAACTCGAAATTTGCCTATTTCTAAATAAACTGCAAAGACATATATTTTCTACCGTTAAACTTTAAGAAAAGTTATTTTTAGGGTTTTTAATTTACTAAGTCTAGGACCTACTTGTTCCTAGCTAGTTAACTTGTTTGTCAAACTCAAGTCAATTATGGCCAAAATTGAATACTTTAATTTTTATAACTTTTAAAAAATTTCAATTTTTTATTGGTTTTAAAATAAGTATGCAAATGCAAAAATATACACATGAATGCGAAGGTAGAAGGCTTACCGAGCATACCCCCAAACTTAAACTTGACAGTGTCCTCACTTCATGCTATACCAAGATGGTCAAAATGTCAGCACTCCACTGTTTATTTATTTATAATTTTTTTTTGTTTTTTATTGTTAAAAGAAAAACAAAAATATATATACAACAAGGTTCCTCCCAAACTTAAGTGAAACAGTGTTTCCACTGTTTAAGCGTTAAACTTTAGAGTTAGGGAGGAGAAAAATCAAATTATACAAGGCCTTCCACATACCAAAAGTTAGCACCAACCATTCAAAAATTCTATCATGACAATGGTAGGGTTGGTGAAAGAATGGAGTGTAAAGAAATGAAATGAGAAGCACACAAGACCGAATGGGAAGAAGAGTGGAATATGGTCCCGGTGGAGGAGAAGAATGGCGGAAAAGAGAAAGAAGTGTGGTACGATCTTGAGGGTGTAAATCGAGTGAATAAATTAGCGGAATTTGTGATGACCGTTGTGTTAAAAGCGATTGTGCTAATCTATCAACCTGTCGAGAAATGGGGTCAAATCCCTCAAGATTCGCAAGAAAACATGGGTACACCGAACTTGGTAAACCCTCCATTGAAAATAGAAACGCGACGGAGTCTTGCGTGGTCGAAACGATAGGAAGGACAAAAGGGAGTGATTTAGGGATAGTCTTATTCTCACCTAAGTAATCTGTCTCGAACTTGAAAGATTCCATCAATGGTTCGAAATGACTGTAAGCAACCGAGTCTGATGGTTCAACTAACTCATCTGAAAATTCAAAGGACTCAAACTCGGGAGGTGAGTTTTCAATATCGTCCGAAAAAGTGAAACACTCGTAATCATTATCGTCTGTGAGAACTGTGTCAGATTCAAAGAGGAACGCACTAGTGGCGTCAAAACCGTTGTGATCAAACAGAAATTTTTCAAGCTCACAGTCCTCAAGCGTGATCTTTTGCGTGGTCGGAACGATGGAAAGGAGGGGGTTTGATTTAGGAAGTATAACAGTTAAAGTTTCAGGAGGATGAATTGGAAAATCCGACTCATCAAACAAAAATGGTTCATCCAATTTTCCTCAATACTATCCTCATAATTCTCCTCAAAAGTTAACTTATCCATGCCATTATCATCAAAATCAAGACGCATATGAAGTTCGGGAGAAACATTTAATGACTCGGGATGATGAGTTGGACATAAAATTTCAATCAAATCTACGGGTTCATCATCCAAAATATTCCCGGCGTCAATATCCTCAATCAAATGAAAATCAATTTTTTCGGACACCTCATCAAAAGCATGGATATCTATCAATTCAGGTTCTAAATTGGAGGTGTAGAGATCAAACGGATTGGTGATGGTTTCACTCGAAGGGGACTCGTCACAATCTGGCAAATCAAGCACTACAAAGTCGCACAACTCATTAGACGTTCTATCTTCAACTGGTGAATCATTTGGAACACTTGTTTGAAAACTGGAGTTGTGGAATTCAATTGGGTATGGGTAGGGTTGATTTGAAAGTGTGTACAGCTCACTCTCACCACTCAAATTCTCACTCTGTCCAACCGCCTCATGATACATTGGAATTTTTGGAGCTAGTTGGAAACTAGCTACCGGTTCACTAGGTTGCACAAGGGCGGCAATGGACGCATCCACATTCCTTAGCATTTGGTTTGTCGCTACCATATAGGCTTCTAACGACTGTTCCAGACTAGACATGGGTTTTGAAGGGGTTTCAGTAAAAGATTCAAAGCTGCTTGGATACGTGAAACTCCCAAATGGCTGTGTAAAAGCAATGTCTAGGGAAGGTGCGAAAGTCGGGTAGGACTGGTAGGAATTGATTGGTTGGACAGGAGTAGGATCAACATTTGGATAAAAAGGTGAATCGACTTGTTGATCCCAAGAACTGGATGTGTTGAGAGAAGTGAAAAATCGGTTACGAGATTGTTCAATATGTTCAGCTATAGACATGGGTTTAGGAGTTACAACAGGACTCGAAAAAGGAGTATCAACTTAAGAAGGTGGTGAGATTTGAAATGGTTGATACAAAGTGGATTGCGAAGTCGAACTGTTTCTCCTAGACGCTTCTATTCGATCTTTCAAAGAAATTTTGGGTATGGAGGGGTCGTCCTTAAATCGACCGAAACAATTCGCGTAAGAGGCAAAGTTTGGTTCAGGGTACCAAAGTTCGGCAAGAGATTTGTGACGTGGGGTACCCATGATGTAAGAAAGGAGAAGAAAAAGAATGTGGGGTGCAAGGATTTCTTAGCGACAAGTTGCAAGTTTTTATAAAAAAAAATTCCTTTTTTTTTCTTTTTCTCTTTATTTGGAACTTTTTGAAAAAAATTTCGATAAAGGGCTTAGACACACTTTCAATCAACCACAAATGCACAATCAGGCCTAGATCTAGGGTCACCTAGGTCAGCTAAACAGCTCCTAACTGTTCCAAAGGACTAAAAATAGGACCTCAAACCGCCTCTTCACCGCCAATTGCGGCCAGGTAAGTGCCAGGTGAGTGGGAGGCTCTCCACTACAAGTAGTGGCCCTAATTAAGTAACCACTCGCCCCAGACACTTTTGCCTAGACGCCGCAAAGTCAGGTTAGGATCAACGGCCGATGCCTACAACTAGTCCTCTGTCCTATTGAGCGTGAAGTCCTTAGGGCTGAGTCTAGTATTTTTTTAATTAATAATGGTCAATGCATATGCCTTATGTGATTTCTGGGGTCCTGAAAAGGGTGATGAAATCCCCACCCAATCTGGATTGGTCTCAAGCCCTTTAAAGTCCGATTAAAAATATGCAAAACAGTAACAACCACTTGCAATCAAATTTTTTTATTTTAAGCGCGACGCAAAGAATCCTGCACAAAATCAATTATTGGAAGGGGGGAGATTTTTTAGCGCAAAGAATCTTGCAGGAGATTTTTCAGAAGATATTGGGATTTGCAGAAGAGGAGAGAGAAAGTTCACAGAAATTTTTCCAAACGCTGACTCGACCAAGGCGCGGCGGTTCCGCGGCCAAGGGTAGCTTCGCGCTGCGGTTCCGCGGTGGCACGTGCGGATCAAGACTTCAGATTTTGCTGACGTCACCACTTCGCTGCGATTCCGCGGTCAGAAAAGGTATATTGTGGCGCTTCCGCGGTCACGTAGCTGGTTCAGATCCCGAAATTTTTTCTGTTGTTCTGTTGTTGAAATCCCCTGCTGTTCAGATCTTTCGTTTTTTGTTTCGCTTTCTGGATTTTTCCAGATCTGAATTTGTTCTGCGGCCCTGCAAGATTCACACGAAAAATACCCTTCACAAAATAAAAGATGAATTTTTTTATATTTTTTATTTTTCATTTTTTATGTTTTTTTTAAATTTTATATTAACCCGAAATTGCAAACAGAAAATAACACGCCATCCCCGGCAACGGCGCCATTTGATTCGTATGTGTCAAAGAATATGTTTGTTAACCGCAATCAAGAACTGCATCGTTTGGTAGCTAGCCGGTGGTACGGGTCGGTCCACAGGGATTTTGTGAATTTCCTAATTGTTCTTACGAGCTAATTCCGATTTTTGTCGGATTGATTAAATCTAAAAACTAAATTAATCAAGATCTAAATCTTGCTAGGGTTAGGTTTAGGGTAAGTTTGGAAATGCAAAGATTCTTCACCGGTTTCAATACCCAAATTAAGATCTATGAGGAGTTATGGTAACAATTAATAAAGGGGATTAGTACCATCGGGAAGAAACGGTGTTTCTTCCTCTAGGTTCTTGTCCTTCCTTTCTTAATCCTTACCCTAACCTCTATGGAAAACACGTTCAACCGGGCCTTTATACTACGGTATCACCGCTATCTCGTGGGATAGGGTGCCATAGGGAGCGGTGTGTGCATGTATGCATGGAGTCCTATTATTTATATGTGATGGGCAAGAAAGGGGTGAGAGATCTTCATCTCTCAAGCCTTCCCCAAAGCTAACCCTAACAAGCGAGGAGACTCTCGCTCATTAGGGAATTGAAAAACATTTCTAAACTATTTATCTAGGGCAAGGAATTAAAGATCTAACTAGGGCATATAAGAAATTACCTAGGGCAATAAAAATAAAATTAATTAGGGCGATGAAAAGAAAACTTACTCCTATTTTATTGATGCACTCTTCATTCTTTACAGATCTGAATTTGAGAATTACAATGAGACACAAGAAGAGGCATATCTCAAAAGAGGTATTTGGGTTTCTATTTATAGGACATAGAAAACCCTAGGGTTACAATCGCCGCATGTCTGCTATTACAAAAATACCCCTAGAAAGACGAGTCAGCGCCGCCAAGCGTTATGGAAAAAATTCTCGCCACTACGGGCTTAGCGCGGCTGCGGAACCGCGGCCTCAGGCCAGGTTTGGCCGCGGTTCCGCGGCCAAATAGTAGGCTTGTATGCTGAAATTTGGTCTTCTGCTTCCAGTTGACTTTTTCTTCTTGTTTCTTTGGTTGGTTCTTCAGAATGTTTTCTATTTCTCTTCCAGATCTCCACAGTGAGTAATGTAGTGGAGTTTTACCATTTCTTCGTGTCGAAGTTTTTAACCTTGCTCTGCCTTTGTGCTTTGTGAAATTGTCCATTGATCTTCGTTTAGTCTTCAAACTGTAGGCAAGACAAAGATTCTCTGTTTGTTGGTCGAAGTCTCACTTTGTATCATCTTTTTCATCAATTTCACTGTTTTTATTCCAAGAACCTGTAACCTGCAACTAAGTAGCAGACATGGGTCAAAAGCACCTGTTTATTTGTAAAATGCATAAGAATGGGGAATATAATAATGAAATATTATGATATGAACATCTACTTCAACCGTTACCTACCCCAGAGTGGAAGTGGCAACACATTACCATGGATTTTGTGACTGCTCTTCCTCGCAGCACAAAAGGTAACGATGCAGTATGGGTTATTGTAGATCGACTCACAAAGTCGGCTTATTTTATTCTCTTTCGAGTTGGCCAATCTACCAAGACACTAGCAAAGAAGTACAAGGAGGTAAGTTTGAATCTAAGTAAGATTTAACTCTTCAATGTGTACTATCTCTGATACTCATGAGCTCATGCAAGAGATAGTGAGATTACATGGAGTACCAGTTTGCATTGTCTCCGATCGTGACGCCAGATTCCGATCGCAATTTTGGCAGAGTCTGCAAGCTAGCTTGGGAACGAGTCTGAACTTTAGCACAACTTACCATCCACAAACAGATTGACAGTCTGAGCGAACGATTCAGATCCTTGAAAATATGCTAAGATCTTGTATGCTAGACTTCGGAGGACCGTAGGAAGATCACCTGCATCTTGTGGAGTTTTTGTCATGCCCCGCTTCCCAGTATACAGGCAGAGGGCGCGACTGGCCACTACGTATTTACTCAGAAGTAAATACGCTAAGCGTAACTAAACAATATAAAAGAAATATACACAAGAGAAAAATGTAATGAACAACAACTTTATTTATTAACATTCTTTTACAGTACATTGAAAAGTAAATACATGGAATGAAAAGCAATGCCTAAACAGTGGCATAACAGAAATGTAAAAGAAATGTACAAGTGTAACTACAGCTCGGGATCTTCAGTAAACTGGTCCAAGTCTTCAGTGCTAGGCTCTATCTCTGGAATGTCCAAATCATCTGACGACATTCCAAAGAAGAAGAAAGAGAATGTCGTCAGCGAACAATCGCTCGGTAAGTCCCGTAAATAGACAAGAAAGAAATTGACAAAATAGAGAGTATATTGTTATATTGTTATAATATTGTATTTAGTGTTAACGCTGTTGTTTATAGCTTGGTACAGAAGAGGCTAGTGTATACGAGAGGAGTCTCAGTAGACCAGAGACTAAGCTGAACGGAATGTACAAGGAACCGTTTATACCACGGTACAATAGCAATGGAATACATGTTAGGTGTCTTAAATCTTGCAGTCTCGTGCCACTTCTAACACCTTCCGTACCAATCTATCCCTTAAACCCCGCGATATCTTGATTGTATTGTTTGTATTGTTTGAATTGTACTGTCTTGTAATTTGAATTGTATAGATGGATGACTTGCCGAAACCATGATATCAGTAAATGGATGTAACTGGAGAATCATGTAGATGAATGTATATCCATGGTTCGGTTGAGTCAATATAGATTGAATAGATTGATAAATTGAACAGATTGAATACATGGATTCATATTGGATTGTTATATTACAGATTGTACTTGAATCATATTCAAGTCAGATTGATTATAATGAGACTCAGTCAGAGTAAGACAATTAGAAAAGGAAATTGAATCTTGAATTAGGTTTTGGTGTTATCGGTAACCGCTGCAAATGGACGGCAGAATTTGTGTCTTTTTCAAAGACGATTACTGTGTTGATAACACCGTTTGTTAAGTTGTCTACCTTAAATAGGCAAGCACCCACTTCTCCGGCTCCCTGAGGCTCAAGAGATTGGTCCCGCTTAAACCTATATTTACTAGATTCCTTATTGTAATTTATAAAACTTGAAGGGGTTTTATGTAAAAATAATTTTGTATAATTGTCAAAATACACCCCAAGTAATTAATTATCATCTTTAGAGTTTTCATAAATGTAGATTTTATATATGTGACATTTCTAGTGAGTAAAACCTAATTTCATAATATATGGCATTTATTTGTAATATATTGAACTTGTATGGAATTACATGGTATTTTCTTGTAAATGGGTTGTTTTTCTTGAAATTTGGAAATGTGAAATATTATAAATACTAAAAATAGATATTTTGATATTAATTACATATATATTTATTTATTAAAAATATAAGTTTTATTTATAATAGAAATCACATTTTCTAAAGAGAATTGTATTTTAAATCTTTCGAGACCGAATACTCCTTGCGGAGGTCTGCATCTTGCACTACTAAGCCTGAGAATGTGCGATAATCCGCACCATCCTGAACGGGTTCCCTAAATGGTTGTAGCGGCACATTGCAAAGATTTTTCAAAAATACATTTCTTGTAGAAAATGGTTTTAATAGTAAAAGGTATTAACATGTAAAATTGCATTTTCCCGTATTCTATGTTCCCGAAAAGCATCGTGCTATGTTGCATATCAGTGTTGTGAGGATGTAGGTCATTACCTCGTGATCTATTTAAAGGTATAGCAATGAATTATGATATTTAATGTCGAAACTAAATTACATGGTATTTTTCTGAAAAGATGCGATAAAAATTACAATATACATTCTTTTGAAATGAAACTTGTTCAATATATTTTGTTAATGATTAATAGTCATGTTGTGAGAGTTTGGTATGGTTGTTTTAAGAAAAATGGAACTTTTTACAGAAAACTGAATCGGAAGTCGGATTAACTCCGCTTCCGTCGGGTTTTAGAAATACGAGTTTCCAGAATAGAAAAGTGAAGAGGGAGGAGGGACTTACTAGAATTTGGATTAGAGAAGAGGAAGAAGGAGTGGTAGGAGGTGCCGGTGTGTCGTTTCGTCTCCGGGAGCTCCTAGGGTTGTCGTCGGAAATTCGCCGGAGCTTCACCCTTCGCTAACTCCACTTGTACACAAATGTTCTTGAAATTTTTCTTGAGATTTTGGACAGAGTTTGTGAGTGAGGTGTGTGTGAATTGGAGTGGTATTTATAGGATAATCTAGGGTTTAAGGTAGATGAAAGGTTGTATGAAAATTGTATTAAAAATTGTATTAAAAAATGGTTTAATGGAGTTTTTAATTTCTCTGTTACTGTGCAGGTGAAATAAACAATACAAGGGTTAACAGAAGACCAAAAAGAACAGAACTCCAGAAGGACAACTCAGGTTTTGGCCGAGTTCGGGCGGCGCCGCCGGCCGAGTTAGCCGTGCCGCCGGCCCGATCCTGCCGAGTCAGGCCGGATCTTGGGACCACGTGTCCCTTTCCGTTTGGTCTACCCCGTGGGACAGTTTGTTTTATATGTGAATTTTGGTTTTTACGAGTTATACACGTGTAGACTCTTGGGCTTCTTAAAATTTAAAAAGAAAACTAAATAAAAAATAATGTGGCTAATGGGATTTGAACTCTCGTGCTTAGGTCCAGCTATGCAAGGTCTTACCAGTGAGCTACAAGCTCATTCTTTCTATTAAAAAGCAAATCAAATACTTATAGTACTCACATGAAATGCAAATATCCCAAGTATACATTAACTTTTAAACAAATTTTTGTACACTAAAATTGGAGTAGTTAGAGTCTACCCTCCTTACAAAAATTTCGTCATCGAAATTTACAAATTTTATTTTAAGGACTAGTTTACAAATAGGTAGGGGTATCTTGCACGCATCTCATTTACCTTTCCCATGTTGATTCTCCTGGTGTGTCCTTTCTCCATATCACTCGAACCAAGTTGACTTCCTTGTTCTGAAGAGACTTCACTTTCTTGTCCAGGATCTCAACAGGTTGTTGCTCATAAGATAAGTTGGGCTATACAGTGAGCTCGGAATGATCGAGAATGTGGCTGGGGTCACTGACACACCTTCTGAGTTGGAATATGTGGAACACATTGTGCACTCCTTCCAATGAAGGTGGAAGTGCCAAGCGGTATGCCACTTCACCGACTCATTCGAGTATGTCGAACGGTCCAATGTATCTTGGACTTAGCTTACCCCGTCTTCCAAATCGGATCACTCCATGGTTCGGAGATATCTTTAAGAACACGTGATCTCCTGGCTGGAACTCCAAGTGACGTCGCTTTGTATCAGCCTAGTGCTTCTGTCGATCTTAGGCTATGCGCATCTTTTCATTGATAGTACGAACCACATCAACAGTTACTACTATCATCTCAGGTCCAAGAAGTTCCCTATCTTCGATATCGTCCCAACTTAATGGCGATCGACACTTCTTTGCATAAAGTGCTGCAAAATGTGCCATTCTTATGCTTTCTTGGTAGCTGGTGTTGTACGAAAACTCCACAAGATGTAGGTGATCTTCCCACGATCCTCCGAAGTCTAACATACACGCTCTGAGCATATCCTCCAAGATCTGAATAGTTCGCTCAGACTGACCATCTGTTTATGGATGATAAGCCGTGCTGAAGTTCAGACTTGATCCCAAGCTTGCTTGCAGACTCTACCAAAATTGCGATCGGAACCTGGTGTTACGATCGGAGACAATGCAGACCGGTACTCCATGAAGTCTCTCGATTTCCTGTATGAGTTCATGGGTATCAGAGATAGCACATATTTGAAGAGTTTAAATCTTACCTAGATTCTTACCTCCATGTACTTCTTTGCTAATGTCTCAGTTGATTGGCCAATTTGAAATGGGATGAAGTGAGCCGACTTTGTGAGTCGATCCACAATAACCCATACCGCATCGTTACCCTTTGTGCTGCAAGGAAGTGCAGTCATAAAATCCATCGTGATGTGTTGCCACTTCCATTCTGGGATAGGTAACGGTTGAAGTAATACAGCTGTCCTGTGATGTTTAGCCTTTACTTGCTGACACACCAAGCATTTTGCGACACTTCTGGCTACTTCACGCTTCATTTCATGCCACCAGTAATTCTGACGTAGATCTTTGTACATATTTGTACCTCCACGGTATACTGAGTAGGGAGAGCTGTGAGCTTCTTTCATTAACTCTTCCCGAACAGAACCTTTTGGTACACATAATCTGCTGTCGTATCTCAAAGATCCGTATTCATGGATGATGAAGTCTGTTCTGAGTCCATTCTCTACTTGTTCTATGATCTTTTGCAACTTAGCATCACTTGCTTGAGCTGCTTTGATCTGATTGATAATGGTAGATTGAACTTGTAAATTCATCAAACTTGAAGCGTTACCTGGCATGACTACTTCAATCTCCATCTGGTGCAAGTCTTGTTGAAGCTTCCACTGAGCGGTGAGATTCATTGCTAATGGTTGGCGACTAAGGGCATCAGGTACCACATTCACCTTTCTTGGGTGATATTGCAGGTTGATGTCAAAGTCCGCCATGAGTTCTAACCATCGTCTCTGTCGTATATTAAGCTCTTTCTGGGTAAACACATATTTCAGACTCTTGTGATCTGTGTATATGTTCACTCGTTCACCAAGAAGATAATGGCACCAAATCTTGAGAGCAAAGATTACGGCTGCCAACTCCAAATCATGCATCGGATAATTGCGCTCATGAGTCTTCAGCTGTCTTGAAGTATAAGCCACAACCTTACCGTGCTGATGTAGAACGCATCCTAATCCCTTACCGGATGCATCACAATACACTTCGAAACCTCCAGTTTGGTCCGGTATAACGAGAATAGGCGCTGATGTCAACCTTGACTTGAGTTCTACGAAAGCTTGTTCCCATGCTTCTAACCACACGAATTCTTCATCTTTACATGTGAGCTTGGTCAGGGGTGTTGCTATCTTTGAAAAGCCTTCAATGAACCTTCTATAATCCAGCTAAACCCAAGAAATTTCGAATGTCCTTCACTGTCTTTGGTGTCGGCCATTCGCTTACTGCTGAAACTTTCGCTGGATCCATAAAGATTCCCTTGCCTGATACGATATGTCCAAGAAAACCAACTTGATCTAGCCAGAACTCACAATTGCTGTATTTGGCGTAGAGCTGATGTTGTCGTAGAGTTTTCAGGACAATTCTCAAGTGTTCGGTGTGCTCTTTCCGACTCTTAGAATACACCAGGATGTCATCGATGAAGATGACAACGAACCTATCGAAGTACTCCCGGAAAGCTTGATTCATTAGGTTCATGAATATTGCTGGTGCGTTGGTCACTCCAAATGGCATCACAAAAAATTCATAATGTCCATACCAAGTTCTGAAATCCGTTTTATGAATATCAGCTTCCTTGACCTTCACCTGATGATAACCCGAACGGAGATCTAATTTGGAGAAAACACAAGATCCATTTAGCTGATCGAATAAATCATCGATACACGGTAGCGGATACTTGTTCTTTATTGTTACTTTGTTCAAGGATTTATAATCGATGCACATTCTGTATGAACCTTCCTTCTTCTTCACAAGTAGAATTGGAGATCCCCAACTTGAAGTGCTGGGACGAATCCATCCCTTCGCCAATAATTTGTGCAACTGAGTTCGGACTTCCTTCAAACCTTCCGGACTTAATCGATAAGTTGCTTTGATCACCGGTTGTGCTCCTGGTACTAAATCAATGCTGAATTCAAGAGCTCGATCAGGAGGCAAACCTGATATATCGTTAGGAAACACATCGTCGAACTCTCGAACCACTTCTGGCCTTGATTCTTCCTCCGCTTGAATTACTGCAATTACTGCTTTCTTTGGTTTCGCCTTGTAAGTACTTGGCTCCAGGGTACGGTCTCCACTTTTGAAATAGAAGACCGGATGGTCTGGAATCTCGAATGCTACTCTCCTTTGACGACAGTCAATAGTAGCATAAAATGTTCCGAGCCAATCCATACAAAGAACCACATCGAAGTTCAGTATGTCCAGCACTTTGAAGTCAGCATAGAATTCTCTGCTGCAGATGACTACTGGACACAAGCTATATCCCATTGTTGCCTTTAGAACGCCGTTCCCTGAACTGACATTCCAGCTGGATACTAGCGGCGTGACTGGAATCGCATGAGTTCGGACGAACTGTTGCGACATAAAGCAGTGAGATGCTCCAGTATCGAAGAGTGCTAGTGCAGGAAGTGAGGCTACTAGGATTGTACCTAAGGTATGTGGGATATGTTTTAGGTATAGGAAAAATATGTGGATAGGTATTAAGACTGAAAGAAAAGCTTGAGAAGAAAGGGTTACCAGTGATGACTTGGCCAGTGGCCTCAGCTTCTTCCACGGTCATCGTGAAAGCCTGTCGCCGTGGTACATTCCTCCTGGCTTGAGGAGCATTCCTCGGAACGTTCCGTTGAGCTTGATGGAACTGACGAGGAGGTGGTGCAGTCGGTGGTCCTCTAGGTGGTAGAGCAAGGAGAGCGAGTCTTGGAGCAGGTGTCTGAAGAGTCGGTCGCTGATGGTAGGTGATTGCTGGCCTGGGTGTAGCAACTGGGTTTTGTCTTTAGGGACAAGACCCAATATCATGAGTAGCTGAGCCACAGACTAAGATAAGACGGTTGGCTCGCCAGCAGTCTTTCATCATATGTCCAGCTCTTTTGCAGTAGGTACAAAAGGCTGGGCTGAGCCTGTTGTTCGGTACTCCCGGTCTCCTTGGCACAAAAGATGGCCTTGATGAGGCTCCTCCTGCCATCTGGTTGGCAGGACGCTGAACTCCAGCAGATTGAGATCTGCCCCTCATCTTTACCACTGCCTCATAACGGCGGGCAGCTTTTCAGAGCCGATTCATGAGTCGGAAAATCTCCTGTGTCCAGTGCAGCCTGGATCTCCGAATCAAGACCTTGTTGAAATCGACGGGCTTTGATCTCATCTTTCGGTATCAGGTATGCCGCAAATCTGTTAAAGTATTGTATTAGCTGTGTAGTATGTGATATATTGAAAAATTGAATTATTGAGACATATCTTATCGACTGAGCATGGTGAATTCAGCATTATATTCATTTACTGACTTGGTCCACATTGAACCTTGTTGCAGATGGATGAACTGCTGTTCCATGTCAAACCTGGCAGTCTCAGGGAATTACTTTGCGTCGAACATGTCTCGGAATGTCTTCCATTCGATGGATTGATCAAGACGGCTTTCTTCCGCCTTTCACCAAACCCATGCATTGTCCGTGAGCTGCAGTTTCGCAATACGGACCCAAGCTATTTCTGGCACTTGTGCCGCTGCCAGATCGTCCTCGATGCTCTGAGCCCATTTCTCAACTTCCAGTGGGCTCTCTTTTCCTGAGAATTGTTTGGGGTGCAAAACTCTGAATTGCTTCACCCTAGGTGCTTCTGCCTCGGGACGGTTCATTAAAAGAGCAGTCTGCTGCTGTTGTCCTTCAAGGAGGCTCCGGATCGCCTCAAGCAGAACCGTCTGCTCATTGATCGGAGCAGGGACGGCAGGTGTGAGTGGTAGTGGTGGAGGTGTGTTTTTGACATTGGTGCTGGTGTTGCTTGGGAAATCCATAACCTTGAAGAAAAATTTGGGTTAGGACAGATTCAAAGTATATGATAAGATTCAAGGAATATGAATTGTAAAGAATGTTTTAATTGCTGGTTATTATGTTTTATTGCTTAGGTTGTCCACGTAGAACTGAACAGCATGGTAGGGTTCCATACAGCTCGACCTGCATGGGCCATAAACAAAACCTGTCACACCCCGCTTCCTAGTATACGGGCAGAGGGCGCGACTGGACGCTATGTATTTACTCAGAAGTAAATACGCTAAGCGTAACTAAGCAATATAAAAGAAATATACACAAAAGACAAATTTAATGAACAACAAATTTATTTATTAACATTCTTTTACAGTACATGGAAAAGTAAATACATGGAATGAAAAGCAATGCCTAAATAGTGGCAAAACAGAAATGTAAAGGAAATGTATAAGTGTAACTACAGCTCGGGATCTTCAGTAAACTGGTCCAAGTCTTCAGTGCTAGGCTCTATTTCTGGAAGGTCCAAATCACCTGACGACATTCCAAAGAAGAAGAAAGAGAATGTCGTCAGCGAACAATCGCTCGGTAAGTCCTGTAAATAGACAAGAAAGAAATAGACAGAATAAAGAGTATATTGTTATATTGTTATAATGTTGTATTTAGTGTTAACGCTGTTGTTTGTAGCTTGGTACAGAAGAGGCTAGTGTATACAAGAGGAGTCTCAGTAGACCAGAGACTAAGGTGAACGGAATGTATAAGGAACTGTTTATGCCACGGTACAACCGTAATGGAATACATGTTAGGTGTCTTAAATCTTGCAGTCTCGTGCCACTTCTAACACCTTCCGTACCAATCTACCCCTTAAACCCCGTGATGTCTTGATTGTATTGTTTGTATTGTTTGAATTGTATTGTCTTATAATTTGAATTGTATAGATGGATGACTTGCCAAAACCATGATATCAGTAAGTGGATGTAACTAGAGAATCATGTATATGGATGTATATCCATGGTTCGGTTCAGTTAATATAGATTGAATAGATTGATAAATTGAACAAATTGAATACATGGATTCATATTGGATTGTTATATTGTAGATTGTACTTGAATCATATTCAAGTCAGATTGATTATAATGAGACTCAGTCTGAGTCAGAAAATTAGAAAAGAAAATTGAATCCTGAATTAGGTTTTGGTGTTATCGGTAACCGCTGCACATGTACGGTAGGATTTGTGGCTTTTTCAAAGACGATTACCGTGTTGATAACATCGTTTGTTAAGTTGTCTACCTTAAATAGGCAAGCACCCACTTCTCCGGCTCCCTGAGACTCAAGAGATTGGTCCCGCTTAAACCTATATTTACTAGGGTCCTTATTGTAATTTATAAAACTTGAGAGGGTTTTATGTAAAAATAATGTTGTATAATTTTCAAAATACATCTCAAGTTTTCATAGATGTAGATTTTACATATGTGGCATTTCTAGTGAGTAAAACTTAATTTCATAACATATGGTATTTATTTGTAATATATTGAACTTGTATGGACTTACATGGTATTTTCTTGTAAATGAGTTGTTTTCTTGAAATTTGGAAATGTGGAATATTATAAATACTAAAAATAGATATTTTGATATTAATTACATATATATATATTTATTAAAAATATAAGTTTTATTTATAATAGAAATCACATTTTCTAAAAAGAATTGTATTTTAAATCTTTCGAGACTGAATGCTTCTTGTGGAGGTCTGCATCTCGCACTACTAAGCCCGATAATGTGCGATAATCCGCACCATCCTGAACGGATTCCCCAAATGTGTTGTAACGGCACATTGCAAAGATTTGCCAAAAATACATTTCTTGTAAAAAACGGTTTTGATAGTAAAAGGTATTAACATATAAAATTGCATTTTCCTGTATTCTATGTTCCCGAAAATTAACGTGCTATGTTGCATATGAGTGTTGTGAGGAGGTAGGTCATTGCCTCGTGATATATTTAAAGGTATAGCAAGGAATTATGATATTTAATGTCGAAACTAAACTTCATGGTATTTTTCTGAAAAGATGCGATAAAAATTACAATATACATTCTTTTGAAATGGAACTTGTTCAATATGTTTTGTTAATGATTAATAGTCATGTTGTGAGAGTTTGGTATGGTTTTTCTTGAAGAAAAATGTAACTTTTTAAAGAAAACCGAATCGGAAGTCGGATTAACTCCGCTTCCGTCGGGTTTTAGAAATACGAGTTTTCAGAATAGAAAAGTGAAGAGGGAGGAAGGAATTACTGGTATTTGGATTAGAGAAGAGGAAGTGGGAGTTTTAGGAGGTGCCGGTGCGTCGTTTCGTCGCCGGGAGCTCCTAAGGTCATCATCGGAAATTCGTCGGAGCTTCGCCCTTCGCTAACTCTACTTGTACACAAAAGTTCTTGAAATTTTTCTTGAAAGTTTGGATAGAATTTGTGAGTGAGGGTGCGTGTGAATTGGAGTGGTATTTATAGGATAATCTAGGGTTTAAGGTAGATGAAAGGTTGTATGAAAATTGTCTTAAAAGTTGTATTAAAAAAATGGTTTAATGGAGTTTTTAATTTCTCTGTTACTGTGCAGGTGAAATAAACTATATAGGGGTTACCAGAAGACCAAAAGGCACAGAACTCCAGAAGGCCAACTCGGGTTTTGGCCGAGTTCGGCCGGCGGCGCCGGCCGAGTCAACCGCGCCGCTGGCCCGATCCGGCCGAGTCAGGCCGAATCTTAGGGCCACGCGTCCCTTTCCGTTTGGTCTACTCCCTGGGACAGTTTGTTTTATATGTGACTTTTGGTTTTTACGAGTTATGCACGCGTAGATTCTTGGGCTTCTAAAAATTTAAAAGAAAACTAAATTAAAAATAATGTGGCTAATGGAATTTGAACTCTGGTGTTTTTGTTTAGTAGTGCAAGGTCTTACCAGTGAGCTACAAGCTCATTCTTGCTATTAAAAAGCAAATCAAATACTTATAGTACTCACGTGAAATGTAAATATCCCAAGTATACATTAACTTTTAAACAAATTTTTGTACACTAAAATTGGAGTTGTTACAGTTTTCATACAACAACAGCTGCCAAGCGAGTATTGGAATGACACCGTTTGCAGCGCTCTATGGAAGGAAGTGTTGTTCACCATTATGTTGGGAAGACATCGGAGATAGGGAATTCCTTAGACCTGAGATGATAGTGGCGACTGTAGATGTAGTTCGCACTACCAGGGAACGAATGCGCATAGCCCAAGACCGACGGAAGTATTGGGCTAATGCAAAGCGCCGACACTTGGAGTTCCGACCGAGTGGTCATGTCTTCTAAAGATCTCTCCAAACCGTGGAGTGATTCGTTTTGGAAAGAGGGGTAAGCTAAGTCCGAGGTTCATTGGACCATTCGACATATTTGAACGAGTCGGAGAAGTGGCATATCGCTTGGCACTTCCATCCTCATTGGATGGAGTGCACAACTTGTTCCACATATCTCAGCTCCGAAGGTATGTGAGTGACCCTAATCATATCCTTGATCACTCCGAGCTCACTGTACAGACGGATCTATATTGTGAGCAACAACCCGTTGAAATTCTGGACAGAAAGGTAAAGTCACTTAGGAATAAGGAAGTAAACTTGGTCCGAATGATGTGGAGGAAAGACTCACCAGGAGAATCAACGTGGAAAAGAGAAGACAACATGCGTGCAAGATACCATTACTTGTTTGTAAATTAGACCTTAAATATTTGTAAATTTCGAGGACGAAATTTTTGTAAGAAGTGTAGAATGTAACGACTTTGTTTTTAATGTACAGAAATTTGTTTAATGTTAAAATACTAAATGGAGTATTTGCAACACTGAGTATGCTATATGTA
Source organism: Agapanthus africanus (assembly GCA_030015575.1). Lineage (NCBI taxonomy): Eukaryota > Viridiplantae > Streptophyta > Magnoliopsida > Asparagales > Amaryllidaceae > Agapanthus > Agapanthus africanus. The sequence continues at coordinate 32,675,339 of CM057338.1, forward strand.
TTTAATTTGTTTAAGAACAGCAAGAAAACACTTGTAGCTCCTTGGTAAAGCTTTGCAAGACATATCCCCTGTGTTCGAATCCCATCCGCCACATATTATTTTTAATGATTTTTCTTTTAAAATTTTTGGAAGCCCAAAAGTTTACACATGCAATACACGTAAAAATGAAAAGTCACTGAAATCAAACATGTGGGAATTGTTATATGAACAAACACGAACACGTGGCACCAATCCCAAGCCCTACCTCCACTTGATAGCCGGCGAGATCTCGCATTGGGCCGGCGCCGCCGGGTCAAACCGTAGGCAATGCCTTTTTTTCTTCATACTAGTCTCTTGGACTTCCCCCTTAACCCTAATACTGTTTGTTTTCTCTGCAATTATCCAGAGAATTAAAATGATGCATTAATCCAAAATTTTAATGCATTTTAATTCCATTCTTCAATTCTCAAAACCCTAAATTCTCCTATAAATACCACATCACACCCTAACCCTCTCCATTCTGAAATTTATCATCAAAACTCTCAAATTTTTCCAAGTCAAATTAGTTTTACAAGTGGAGTTTGCCCAAGGTCATCTTTCGGCGACGACTCGGGACAAATCCGGCGACACCGCGACTCCACGAAGCTTTCAAACCCTTTCTCTATCTCCCCTCTCTCATCTAATCCAGTAAGTCCCTTCCCCTCTCCTCTCTTCCCTATTAAAAGAATTCTCTTCTCAAAACTCATCGGAAGCGGAATTATTCCGACTTCCGATTCTAATTTTGTTAAAAATACAACTTTTCTTAATAACCAAACATCCATATTGTTACATCTTATTTAGTAATCTTAAAACAAGCATTTAGAATAAGTTTCAATTCAAAATACAATGTTATACAACTTTTATTTCAATTTTACGGTTAAATACCATAAAGTTTACTTCCGGCATCATTTCATCATATTTTCTCATATTACCTTTAGAAAACTCACGAGGTAATGACTTATCTCATCACAACACTCATCATTATATAGCACGATGGTTTTTGAAACAATATTTTGTGGGATAAATACAATTTTACAATAAAATACCTTAAATTAATAAAACCGTATTCTTTAAGATTGTTTTAATTAAATTCCTTGCAATTAAGCCTCTACAACCCATTTTGGGGAACCCGATTTGGATGGTGCAGGTTATCGCACATCTTTGTGACTAGTAAAGCGAGATGCCGACCTTCTTACGGAGCATCCGATCTCGATGGAATTATTAATACAATTTTTAAGAATAATGTGATTTTCTATTTAATAAATAAATTCTATTTTTAATAATTATATATATATATATATATATTATCAAAATATCTATTTTAAATATATATAATAAATTTCATATTTTCTAAACAAAGGAATCCCAAATTTCATGAATATACCATCATAAATCCATACAATTCCAATTTACACTAAAATACCATAAACTAATCAATCTAGGTTTATAATCATTAGACTACTTCACTTTTAAATAAATACTTGAGATTTATTTTGAAAGTTTATCAAAACTATTTTTCGTAAAATCCCCTCAAGTTTATTAATTTACAATAAGAACCCTAGTAAATATAGGTTTAAGCGGGACCAATTCTCTTGAGCCTCAGGGAGCCGGAGAAAGTGGGTACTTTCCTATTTAAGGTAGAAAACTAAAACGGGCTTATCAATAGTAATTGGCTTGGAAAAATTCATAAATCCTGCCGTCCATATGCAGCAGTTACCGATAACTCCAAAACTTAATTCAGGAATCAAATTCTGTTTAAAGTGTCTGACTCAATCTGAGTCTCAGTCAAATCTGAAAACAATCCATACTTGAAAAAAATTCAAATATAACTCCAATACATCATGGATCCATATATACTGGAACTTGAACATGAATACCAGAATACCATCTATATCAACATGACTTGAACTGACCGAACCATAGATATACATTGAATTGATCACATGATTATCCGTTTACATCCTTATCCGTTTACATGAGCAATTGGTATCATGGTTTCGGCAAGTCTTACAACTATAAACAATACAATAAACATTACGGGGGTTTTAAGGGGTAGATTGGTACGGAATGTGTTAAAAGTGGCACGATGATGGTCCCTTTAATACACCAATACCCGTTGCTGTTGTCCGTGACTTAACGGTTCCTTGTGCTCCATATACCTTAGTCCACGGAATAGTTGGACTCCTCTCGTATACACTGGCATATTCTATACCAAGTTACAAACAACAGCGTTAACATAAAAATCATACATTATACCAGATATATTCTCTTTACCTGTTCAGTCTATTTCTATCTCTCTTTGGGACTTACCAAGCGATTGTTTGCTGACGACATTCTTTTTCTATTCTTTCTTTGGAATGTTGTCAGGAGGACCCGACTCTCTGGAGATCGAGCCTAGCTCAGAAGACTTGGAGCAGTTCATCGAGGACCCGGAGCTCTAGTCACTTGAATATACTTTTACTTTCAGTTCATGCTATTATTTAGGCATTGCTTTCCACATTGTATTTACTTTTCAGTTGTATTATAAAGAATGTTTAATAAATAAAAAAGTTGCTATTCATTTACATCTCATGTTTTTCTTATGTACATTTATATTATATTACTTATTTATACTTAACGTGTTTACTTTTGAGTAAATATGTTACGGGCCTAGTCACGTCTCCTTACCGTACACCGGGAAGCGGGGCGTGACAACTTTGATATCATCACTTTTAGTATTTGTTAAAACAATACTTTTAGGAAAACTTCACGGGGTAACGACCTACCCCACACGCACACTTGGATCTATAGCATGATATCTCTTTTGTATAGATATTTGTTACAAAGATAATATTACGATAAAATACCACACAACTTTAAAAACCGATTTTCTTTTAAATCGATATTTCATATTCTTTACGAATATGCATCTATAACCCTCTTTAGGGGACCCGCTAATAGATGGTGTGGATTATCGCATATTCTTGGGTTAGTAGAACGAGATGCAGACCTCCTCACGGAGCATTCGGTCCCGAAAGGATTTAAATACAGTTTTTAAGAAATACGAATTTTCTAAATAAAATAAAATTATTTTTAAAATTAAAATTATATAAAATTATTAATACATATTTTCAAAATATATTAAACCTATGTTTTTCAAAAATGAAAAGTTTAATAAATGACAATAAAATACTATCAAAATACAAAAAGGCAAGTTTTACAGTAAAATACCATGAACTTTCCAAGATAAGTAATTATCACCAATAAAATACCCCAATACTTAAAATCCATTCTCATGACAACCCCAAATAATACTAATCACCCTCAAGGTATCATTTTTAACTCTATTAAAATATTTTTTCATAAAACCCCCTCGAGTTATATAAAAACAATATTTAAAGACTTTAGTAAATATAGGTTTAAGCGGGATCAATTCTATTGAGCCCCAGAGTGCCGGAGAAAGTGAGTGCTTGCCTATTTAAAGTAGAAAACATAACGGAGTTATCAATGGTAATTTTCTTGGAAAATGACACAAATCCTGCCGTCCATGTGCTGCAGTTACCGATGACTCCCGAACCTAATTTAAGAGCTAAATCAGTTTACAAGTGTCTGACTCAGTCTAAGTATAATTCAAACCCGAGTCCAATTCAAACCTGAATCCAAAATCAAATATGAAAACTTGAACATGAATATGAACATGAACACTCGAATTCAAACTATTAATATCAAACATGTATACTTGACTTAACCAAACCCTGGTTATAATTGGACATGAACTTAACATGAATACCAGAACACAATGGTTGCTATTGAAACTGACTTGACTCGAACCATGAAAACAACTTGACATGAATACAAGAATACATAACACGAATACATGATATTGACATAAACTCAATCTCCCAGCTTGATGTATTCATGGATTCGAGTAAGGCTGGTAATTTTAACTGTAACTTAGCATACACGGGGTGTTGGGATAGTCATGTGTGAATCCAACGAAATCTCAGGAGTTCCCCTAGATCATGAATTAATGTTTACTAACACAAGCAATCTATCATGAGGGCCCGTGTTTTCTTTTTCCTGGATTACAGCTTGTTGAGTTTGGAATACTTCAATATTAGGTTAAAGTCCCGTTACTAACACTTGATTCGGGACCTTGGTTTCTTACCCCTGAATTATAGCCTGTTGGGTTCGAGAACACTCTTGTGATTGGTTGATATTTACCCTTGAACTTACGTTAAATTAGTTTACGCATGTAAAGACCTTTTAGGACACTTACATTCACTTCATATTCACTATACCTACACCACATGGCCATGCTATACTATGTTCATGTTAAATATATAGAACTGCATGCTAAATAGAATTGCCATGATTACATTGAATGACATATTTAAACAACATAGCTCCTAGTCCATTGCTTCATAATATACATTTTTATTTATTATTATACTTCACACTCATTTCTTGGGGACTTACCGAGCGAAAGTTTGCTGACGGGCACTGTAACGACTTTGTTTTTAATGTACAGAATTTGTTTAAAGTTAAACTACTAAATGGAGTATTTGCAACCCTGAGTATGCTAAAAATATTTAATTTGTTTAAGAACAGAAAGAAAGCACTTATAGCACATTGGTAAAGCCTTGCACTGCTGTGACGTAGCCCCTATATTCAAATCCCTCCAGCCACATATTATTTTTAATGATTTTTCTTTTAAACTTTTTGGAAGCCCAAAAGTTTACACGTGCAATACACTTAAAAATGAAAAGTCTCAGAAATCAAGCACGTGGAAATAATTATATGAACAGATCCCGACACGTGGTACCAATCCAAACCCCACCCCCCTCCAATCGACCGGCGAGAGATGCATTTGGGCCAGTGCCATCAGGCCCCCTGTGGGGAATGCTCCCAAAATTTTCCCCAACACCCCTTGGCCTCCCCCCACTACTCCTCTTCTGTTTGTTTTTCCTGCAATTAACTAGAGAATTAAAAATCACCATTAAACCAATGTTTAATGCATTTTAATTCTCATTTTTAATTCTCTAAACCCTAAATCTATCCTACAAATACCACCCCATACCTAGCCCTCTCTATTCTGAAATCCATTGTCAAAATTCTCAAATTTTTCCCAGTCAAAAAAGTTGTACAAGTGGAGTTAGCCAAGGTCAAGTTCCGGCGACGATTTGGGAAGATTCCGGCGATCCCACGACTCCACTAAACTCTCAAAACCTTTCTCCACCTTTTCTCTCTACACTAATCCAATAATTCCCCTCTCCTATCATCTCTTCCCATTCTAAAAAGCTCTCCTTTCAAATGACGTCGGTTAGTGGAGTTAACCGACTTTTAAATCCTATTCACTTTAAAATAACAATTTTTCTTAGGAAAAAATTATCCAAATTATTATACCTTGCTTATTAAATATTAACTAAAATTTAGAAACCAATTTCACTATAAAACTCCATGTAAAACCATGTTTATTGCACTTTTACAGTTTAATACCACAACTTTACATTCGACATATTTTATCATGTTTACTTGTATTGCCTTTAGAAAAATCTCACGAGATAATGACCTACCTTATCACAACACACATATTGACATAGCACGATGGCTTGAAAACAATATTTTTGTAGGACAAATACAATTTTACATTAAAATACCCTAAACTGTTAAAAACCGTATTTCTTTAAATTGTTTTAATTAAATTCCTTACGATTATGTACTTGCAACCCACTCTTGGGGAATCCGATTATATTGGTGCGGGTTATCGCACATCCATTGGACTAGCAGGGCGAGATGCAGTCCTCCTCACGGAGCATACGATCCCGATGGAATTTTTAATACAATTTGTAAGAAAACGTGAATTTCTATTTAATAAATAAAAAAAATTATTTTTAATAATTATATATAATATTATCAAACCATTTATTTTAAATATATTTAATAAATTCCATGTTTTCTAAACAAAAGAATCCCAAATTTCATGAATATACCATTAGAAATCCATGCAATTCCAATTTACACTAAAATACCATATACTATTCAATCTAGGTTTATAATTATTAGAATACTTCACTTTTAAAAATTACATCCATGAAAACCCTAAATACGATAATAAATGCTTGAGGTTTATTTTCAAAGTTTATCAAAACTATTTTTCATAAAACCCCCTCAAGTTTATTAATTTACAATAAGGACCCTAGTAAATATAGGTTTAAGCGGGACCAATTCTCTTGAGCCTCAGGGAGCCGGAGAAAGTGGATGCTTGCTTATTTAAGCTAGGAAACTAAAACGGGGTTATTAGTGGTAATTGGCTTGAAAAATGTCACAAATCCTGCAGTCCATCTGCATCAGTTACCGATAACTCTAAAACTAATACATGAATCAAATTCTGTTTAAAGTGTCTGACTCAATTTGAGTCTCAGTCAAATCTGAAAACAATCCATACTTGAAAACAATTCAAATATATCTCCAATTCAACATGAATCCTTATATATTGGAAATTGAAACATGAATACAAGAATACTATACAATATCAACATGACTTGAACTGACCAAACCATGGATATACATTGACTTGATTACATGACTATCCGTTTACATCCTTATCCGTTTACATGAATAATTGATATCATGGTTTTGGTAAGTCTTTCAACTATAAATAATACAATAAAATTAAGGGGTTTTAAAGGGGTAGATTGGTACGGAATGTGTTAAAAGTGGCACGATGATGGCCATTTTAATACACCTAACCTGAATATCTATTGCCGTTGTCCCGTGGCTAGACGGGTCCTTGTGCTCCGTATACCATAGTCAACGGAATAGTTGGACTCCTCGTATACACTGGCATATTCTGTACCAAGCTATAAACAACCGCGTTAACATAACAATCATACATTATACCAGTATATTCTCTGTAACGACTCTGTTTATAATGTACAAATATTTGTTTAAAATTAAAGTACTAAATGGAGTATTTGCAACCCTGTGTATGCTATAAGTATTTGAATTGTTCTAGAACATCAAGAAAGCACTTGTAACTCATTGGTAAAGCCTTGCACTGCTGTGACGTGGCCCCTGTGTTCGAATCCCCTTAGCCACATATTATTTTTGCTGATTTTTCTTTAAAACTTTTTTGGAAGCTCAAAACTTTACACGTGCAATACATGTAAAAATGAAGAGTCACTAAAATCAAACATGTGGAAAATGTTGTATACACAGACTCCAAAACGTGGCATGCATCCAAGCCCCACCCCCTTCTTGATGGCCGGTGAGATCCCATATAGGGTCGGCGTCGCCGGGCCCCCTGTAGGAAATGCTCAAATTTTTTCATCCTAACACTCCTTGGCCTCCCCCACTACTCCTCTTCTGTTTGATTTTCCTGCATATAAACAAAGAATTAAAATGAGTTTTAAAAACAAATTTTAATGCATTTTAATTCTCATTTTAATACCCTAAACCCTAATTCTATACTATAAATATCACCCCGCACTCTATCCCTCTCTATTCTGAAATCCATTGTCAAAACTCTAAAAGTTTTCCAAGTCCAAAAAGTTATACAAGTGGAGTTAGCTCAAGGTCAAGTTCCGACGACGATTCGAGACAAATCTGGCGACACCACAACTCCATGAAGAAACAACTTGTTCCTATACCTCTTCTCTCTTCTCTAAACCTATCACGCCCCGCTTCCCAAAATACGGAAAACGAGGGATGACTAGGCCAGCCATGCTCCTACGGTCAAGGAATAATCCCGCCGTAGTCACACTTCGGCTTCTAGCATTACATGGTAATCAGTAAACAAAGCACAGCAGTAAAGGAATTACATCACTAAATTATTACATTAAAATCCATTGTTCACAACTTACAAATATACAAGAAGAGCTACTAACCAAGTTCAAGTACAAGACCTCTTTATGGAAAGCAAAAAGGAAGAAAAATACTCCAGACTAGATCTCCGTCGGCTCGAAAGGTAAATCCGACTCCTGCGCTGGTTCTTCCACGAGATCTGAGCATGCATACTCAGGTCGTCAGAGCGACGTAATAGCAATGTAATTATAATGATGTGAAACAGGTAAATAAGGTAATAACAGTGAAAGAAAATGCGGGTAATCACTATGTCACTAAATGATGCAAGTATGATCTGTGTCCCTATCGGTCTCTAAGTCATGTTTAAAATCGTATAGTGGAAAGAAGGATCATGTTTAACAGGAGTCTCGTATATACCCGAGACAACGGCCCATATGCCCGGGACATAACCCTGTCAGCCGGATCGCTAGATCCTACCTAATATATATATCACTGCTCGAATGATCATCCTCTAAAACACGGTCCCGCTAAATACGATACTCTTTCCACTTCGATTTCCCCTTTTTCCCCAGGTTTACACTATTTATGATTATGATTTAGTCGTGTACAAGTATACCAATAGCACGGTTTTATCACTGTTCACTGTATTAATCACTGTCACGAATCATTCACTTTCCATTGGTGTACTTGACACCCCTAAACCAATATCATTCACGCACGATAATGCAATGTCCACTGAAGATTAATACGCACTAACACTATGTATATGACAATTGGGTAAGATATGTGTATTTGTGCCATTAATAAGTCATGTATATTATGAACCAATATGCACGTCATAAACTTACAAAAATTACAGTAATTCATATGTTCAGAATTAAACGAAATGATACAAATACGATAATAAGTACACTCTGTCAGCAGTTCATCAAAATTGTTTTCAGTTCAATCGGGTTTCCGGTATTCAAGCTACAGCCGTTTCATTTTAAGTGCTCGCTGCAGGAAATTCAGTTTCTGAACTGAATGTCCGTTTCGCGACATGAATTTCACCCAGTTGAGTTCAGAATTTAGCAACACTACAGTTGAATAAAATCTAGGTTTTTCAATAGGGTGTTCAACTCAATAGACGGATTCTCAATCGCGTCTGTACGTCAAAAGTTATGCACTGTTCAACACTAGTATGACAATTCTGATTCTGTTTTGGACTGTTACACGTCCTGTTCTTTTAAATTACAGATTAAATAGCAAACGAAGATAAAAAGGGATGAAACTACTTTTTTTATTTAGCTAACAGATTCATCTTCAATAAGGTGCAGGGTTCCGCAACATACGAGATCAGAAAACAAGGTGGTAAACATTACGAGATAGCAAACAATAACCAGAGTCGCTCTGGACTGCAGTCCAGAGCCGCTCTTCGAACCAATTATCGTCACAATTTCAGTAAAGAAACCATTAGAAACTTGCATAAGGTTACAGATCGTCGAGTCGGCTTTGATTTGAGCCCTCGAACGGATCATTTCAATATGTACATAATTTATGGCGATTTTAACAATTTTCAGATGCCGGAAATTCCCAGTTTTACGGGTGTATTTGGGGGTGTTCGTTTTAGTTATTAACAGTCATATTTTCCAGTGAAATTTATACGCAAGGTTCACTGCCATACGGGCCAGACTATGCAAATGAGTTCCGTCAAATTAAATGAATATTTTCATTGGGATCTTGCATCGAACAGTTATGTCATATAATTTATTGTGAATTGTAAACACGGAATTTATACGATTTTAGTTTGTAATAGACATAAATTAGCATGTAACAAGTAGGGTACTTGCCTGGAAACATTTTGGGCGATGCACGACAGCGGCAACGTCATGAACGCGCGACGAACGACGTGGTTTTGTTTCACGGCCTCGGCTCGCGATTCGGGTGCGACGTCGGAGTTGCCCGGAGATGGCGTGTGCTTGCTGGAAGCGGAGGGGGTGCTCAGTGTATCTCAGTGACTGCGTTGGGGTCGACGATGGCCGGCAGCGTCGCTCTGGCGATGGCAGCAAGGGGTGTTGGAGCTTGGTGGTTAGGGTTTGCTGTTTTGGAGAGAGAGAGTAGGTAGTGGTGCTCGGGTGTGGGGATAATGATGCGGTGGGTGCAGAGGCTTCGACGAGGGCGGTTCAGGGCAGTAGGGCTCGCCGACGACGAGGTGTAGGTGGCCGAGCTCAGGTGCAACGTGGGTTAGAGCGTGCAGGGAATCTTGGCAGGAGGTGCTCGGTTGATGGAGGAGGTGGTTGCAGTGGTAGTGGTGTGGGTAGGGGAGAAACGAGGGAGGAGGACGAAAGAGGTTCGTCGTCGAGGGGAGGAGGTGAAGTTGGCAGTGGGTTCATGTGGAGAGAGAGAATGTGAGGAGTTGAGATGGGATTGAGTGAGTGAGGAGTAAGGGTTTGAGGTTGAGGAGATCGCGAGGGGTGCGCGGGTCGTGGGGCAATGGCACGGCGACGTGGCCGCGAGGGTCGGCGCAACAAGGGGATCGGGAAAAAAAGTGTACGTTGGGGAAGAGGAGGCTACAGGAGCGGGTCAGGTCGGGTTCACGAAGGATTTGAAAGGGATTGTTGGGCTGGGCTGGCGGCTTAAATAAATCCCATTTTATTTTATCATGGGATGAGGAGGGGTGTGGGCTTGGAAAATTACCTTGTTTAAATAAATTTTCGTTTTGGGCTAGGGTTGGGTTAAGGTTTTAATTGCTATATTTGGTCTTTGATTGGTTTATTGGTTTTGGAAAATTTAAACATTGAAACTTAAGCAACCAATCATTACACAAGGTAATAATGCGGGAAGAATGGGATACCATTTGGGGACCTGGGAACTGTAGGGAAAATTTCATAGATGGAAACGGTGATTTACATCATACCCCCCTTATAAAAAATTCCGTCCTCGAAATTTAACAAGGATACAAGGAAACAAAAGTACTCGACAAAGAGATGTGGAAAACGTGCACGGATATCTTCCTCCCGCTCCCAGGTAGATTCCCCTGGGGAACGACCGCCCCAAGACACTCGGACTAACGGAATGACCTTGTTCTTTAGCACTTTCTCTCTGCGGTCGAGGATGGTAGTGGGCTGCTCCTCGTATGATAGATCGGTACCCAAAACTAGATCCGAATAGTCCAGGACATGGCTCTCATCCCGAACATAACGCCGCAACTGAGACACGTGGAAGGTATTGTGCACACCAGCTAACGATGGAGGCAAGGCAGGTCGGTAGGTCATCTCTCCCACTCGCTCTAGCACCTCAAAAGGTCCGATAAAATGGGGGCTGAGCTTTCCCCGACCTCCGAACCTGATAACTCCACGGGTAGGGGAAATCTTCAGGAACAGGTGATCTCCGACTTCAAACTCTAGTGCTCTCCTGCTGGTATCTGCCCAACTCTTCTGTCGATCCTGAGCCGTCTTAATTCGCTGCCTGATCATTTGGACCTTGTCGACTGTCTGAACAATGAGCTCGGGACCCAGTAATCTTCGCTCTCCCACATCATCCCAACACACTGGGGATCGACACTTCCGCCCGTAAAGTGCTTCGAAAGGAGCCATCTGAATGCTAGCCTGATAACTATTGTTATAAGAAAACTCGACTAGATGCAGATGGTCCTCCCAGGAACCTTGAAAGTCCAACATGCAGGCTCTCAACATATCCGCGAGCGTCTGAATCGTACGCTCGGATTGTCCATCCGTCTGCGGGTGATAAGCTGTGCTGAATTTGAGGCGGGTACCTAAACTCTCCTGTAAGCTCCTCCAAAAGTGCGACACGAATCTGGTGTCTCGATCTGACACAATACTGACTGGAACACCGTGAAGTCTCACTATCTCCTGCATGTATCTCTCTTCCAGTAACTCTGTCGACTGTCCCACTCAGAAAGGTAGGAAGTGTGCAGCTTTCATGAGGCGATCGACGATAACCTAAATGGCGTTGTTGCCCCTAGGGCTCAGTGGTAAGGCCGTCATGAAATCCATGGTAATGTGCTCCCACTTCCATTCTGGTATCGGAAGTGGTTGTAACAACCCTGCAGTCCTCTGATGCTCCGCCTTCACCTGCTGACAGACCAAGCATCTGGATACGAACCTCGCAATTTCCCGCTTCATCCCGTTCCACCAGAAATGTTGCTTTAGGTATCGATACATCTTTGTACCTCCTGGATGCATAGAATAAGCTGAACTATGCGCCTCAGCCAGTACTTCTTCTCGAATATCCCCCTTGGGTACGCAGAGTCTGCTACCGAACCTTAGAGAACCATCTTCATGTATGATTAGGTCCGTTCTCAGCCCGACTTCTACTTGCGCTCTGAAATTTTGCAATCGGGGATCATCCGCTTGTGCAGCCTTGATGCGATCCATAAGGGAAGACTGCACCTGTAGTTGCCAAAGTTGACTGAGTGCGCTCGGTGTGACGACTTCAATCTTGAGTCTCTGAAAGTCCTCTATAATGCTCCTCTGACTGGTCAATATCATTACCGCTGGCTTGCGACTGAGAGTATCCGGTACAACATTTACTTTCCCCGGGTGATACTGAAGGTCCAAGTCGTAATCTGCCATCAGCTCTAGCCATCGGCGTTGCCTCATGTTTAGTTCCTTCTGAATGAAGACGTACTTCAGACTTTTATGATCCGTGTACACCTCTACCTTCTCGCCCAATAGATAGTGCCTCCAAATCTTCAACGCAAAGACTACTACAGCTAACTCCAAGTCTTGCGTAGGATAGTTCTTATCGTGATTTCTCAGTTGTCGAAAGGCGTAAGCAACCACTCGGCCGTGCTGCATCAGAACACAGCCTAAACCCTTCCCTGAGGCATCACTATGTATCACCAAACCACCGGAATCATCTGGTACTGTGAGAATGGGCGTCATGGTTAACTTCTGCTTCAGTGTGTCAAAAGCCTGAGTACACTCCTCTGTCCAAGCAAACGGTACATCCTTTCGTGTCAGCCTTGTCAACGGTTCAGCGATTCTTGAGAAGTCTTGGACAAACCTCCGGTAATATCCTGCCAATCCCAGAAAGCTTCTGATCTCGGCCACTGACTTCGGCATTGGCCAATCTCTGACGGATTCTATTTTCGCCGGGTCTACTGAGATGCCTTCGCCCGAAACAATGTGTCCCGAGAACTGAACTTTGTCGAGCCAGAATTCACACTTGCTTAATTTTGCATACAGCTTCTCTTCTCGAAGAATTTGTAGAACCGTGCGCAAATGCTCGACATGCTCCTCTCGGGTCTTCGAGTAGACAAGTATGTCGTCGATAAATACAACGACAGACGTGTCCAAGTACTTTGCAAACACCCTGTTCATCAAGTCCATGAATATCGCCGGAGCATTGGTAACACCGAATGGCATCACAAAGAACTCGTAATGTCCGTATCGGGTCCTGAAAGCCGTCTTGCATACATCCTCGGCTGCTACTCTGATTTGATGATATCCAGAACGGAGATCCAGCTTTGAGAATACCTTAGCCCCACTTAACTGATCGAATAAGTCGTCGATGCGCGGGATTGGGTACTTGTTCTTTATTGTGACCTTGTTCAGCTCCCGATAATCTATACAAATCCGCAGCGATCCATCCTTCTTCTTCACTAACAGAACTGGTGCACCCCACGGTGAAACGCTCGGCCGGATAAATCCTTTCTCCAATAGTTCTTCAATTTGCTTCTTCAACTCCACCAACTCAACCGGTGCCATTCTGTACGGGGCCTTGGAAACTGGTGCTGTACCTGGAGTCAGATCGATCGAGAACTCCAAGACGCGTGGAGGTGGTAGACTCGGTAGATCTTCAGGAAACACGTCCAGAAAGTCCCGAAAAATCTCTGGAGCTGCGCTCTCATCAATCTCCATAGCCGTCAGCTCTTTTGGCTTGGCTCTATACTTGGCTGGCTCCAAAGATTCGCTTCCGCCCTCGAAAATAAACTCCGGGTGATTGAGAATGCGGAAGATCACATTCCTTGCACGACAATCAATAACTGTATGGAAGGTACTCATCCAATCCATCCCGAGAATTGCGTCATAACTGTCTATCCCAATCAGAAGGAAATTCGCATAGAATTCCCTGCCACACACTACAACCGGACATGATCTACATTCTCGACTAGATATTATAACGCTATTACCCGTATGTATCTCCCAGCCCTTGGTTAGTGGTTCATGTGGTATGGAGTGTATATCAATGAAATGCTCCAATATAAAGCAGTGCGTTGCCCCAGAATCAAATAGTACTCTAGCTGGCAAGGAATGTATGAGTAGAGTACCTGTAACAACGTCTCCTGACGCCTCTGCCTGCTCAGCGGTCAAGGTGAAAGCCCGTCCCTGACCGCGACCTGTAGAGGGTTGCCTCTGCTCCTGTGGCCTCTGCTGCGGCGGTCTAGAACCTCCCTGTATCTCTGCTCGCTCAGGGCAACCGCTAATCCTGCGCTGACTGGATCCGCAAATCAAGCACTGTCCCTTGGCGCGGTGACAGTCCTTCTGGGTATGCCCATCTCTATTGCAGAAGCCGCAAACTACGTTCCGTCTCTGGGGGCGATGCTGTGGCACGAACGGACGCTTCATTTGTGCCGTTCCAGTCCTGTGAACCGGTATGGCTCCTCGAGAAGGTGCAGGGGTACGTGCTGGAACGACTGGGGGCTTCCTGAACTTGTTGATCAATTGCTCCTGAACTCTTGCCGTGTTGAGTACCTGTGCAAAAGTCTGCAACTCCAGTGATGCGATCAACTGCTGCAGCTCGAAATCAAGTCCCTGCAAGAAGCGTCTGGCCCTGGTGGCCTCTGAAGCGACCATGTATGGAGCAAAACGGCTCAGACGGTTGAACTCTGCCGCATATACGTCCACTGAACGTCTATTCTGCTTCAATAGAATGAATCTTTCCTCCATCTCTGCCTTGGCGATGGAAGGGAAATAATGGTCTAGGAAGCACTCCTTGAATTTGCCCCATTCAATCGGCCTGTCAAGCCTGCTTTCTTCCACTGACCACCATGTACGGGCTTCATCTTCCAATTGGATTTTTATCACGTTCACCCTATCTTCATCTGGTGCCCTGGTGGCCGTCAGTAAGTTTTCCATGTTCACTAGCCATTGCTCGGCCTCGAGGGGTTCAGCTAGCCCTGTGAATGCAGCTGGATGCAACCTCCGGAAGTCTGATACGGTACCAGCCCTAGCCGGGTAAGCTGGTGGAGTAGTGCCCTCGGAGGCGGTAATGAGTGCGGAGGGTCCTCCTGCAGCGGTAATAGCCCTGAGTCCCTCGGCGAGTAAATCTATCTTCCTCTCCTGAGCTCCTGCGAGAGAGGTCAGTGCACTAAGTATTCTTTCCGTGCGGTCCTGAGAACTGGAGTCCGAGGAGGTGTCGTTTGGGGAAGTCATATCGCTGGAAAATTCAAAAGGATAAGATTAGATTCAAGGATGAAAATCAGGAATAGTGAAATGAAAATAACGTAATACAGTATAGTTAATGTTATCCCTTGTTACTAAACACGGCTCTGATACCAACAAAACCATGTCACGCCCCGCTTCCCAAAATACGGAAAACGAGGGATGACTAGGCCAGCCATGCTCCTACGGTCAAGGAATAATCCCACCGTAGTCACACTTCGGTTTCTAGCATTACGTGGTAATCAGTAAACAAAGCACAGCAGTAAAGGAATTACATCACTAAATTATTACATTAAAATCCATTGTTCACAGCTTACAAATATACAAGAAGAGCTACTAACCAAGTTCAAGTACAAGACCTCTTTATGGAAAGCAAAAAGGAAGAAAAATAGTCCAGACTAGATCTCCGTCAGCTCGAAAGGTAAATCCGACTCCTGTGCTGGTTCTTCCACGAGATCTGAGCATGCATACTCAGGTCGTCAGAGCGACGTAATAGCAATGTTATTATAATGATGTGAAACAGGTAAATAAGGTAATAACAGTGAAAGAAAATGCGGGTAATCACTATGTCACTAAATGATGCAAGTATGATCTGTGTCCCTATCGGTCTCTAAGTCATGTTTGAAATCGTATAGTGGAAAGAAGGATCATGTTTAACAGGAGTCTCGTATATACCCGAGACAACGGCCCATATGCCCGGGACATAACCCTGTCAGCCGGATCGCTAGATCCTACCTAATATATATATCACTGCTCGAATGATCATCCTCTAAAACACGGTCCCGCTAAATACGATACTCTTTCCACTTCGATTTTCCCTTTTTCCCCAGGTTTACACTATTTATGATTATGATTTAGTCGTGTACAAGTATACCAATAGCACGGTTTTATCACTGTTCACTGTATTAATCACTGTCACGAATCATTCACTTTCCATTGGTGTACTTGACACCCCTAAACCAATATCATTCACGCACGATAATGCAATGTCCACTGAAGATTAATACGCACTAACACTATGTATATGGCAATTAGGTAAGATATGTGTATTTGTGCCGTTAATAAGTCATGTATATTATGAACCAATATGCACGTCATAAACTTACAAAAATTACAGTAATTCATATGTTCAGAATTAAACGAAATGATACAAATACGATAATAAGTACACTCTGTCAGCAGTTCATCAAAATTGTTTTCAGTTCAATCGGGTTTCCGGTATTCAAGCTACAGCCGTTTCATTTTAAGTGCTCGCTGCAGGAAATTCAGTTTCTGAATTGAACGTCCGTTTCGCGACACGAATTTCACCCAGTTGAGTTCAGAATTTAGCAACGCTACAGTTGAATAAAATCTAGGGTTTTCAATAGGGTGTTCAACGCAATAGACGGATTCTCAATCGCGTCTGTACGTCAAAAGTTATGCACTGTTCAAAACTAGTATGACAATTCTGATTCTGTTTTGGACTGTTACACGTCCTGTTCTTTTAAATTACAGATTAAATAGCAAAGTACGATAAAACGGGATGAAACCACTTGTTTTATTTATCTAACAGATTCATCTTCAATAAGGTGCAGGGTTCTGCAACATACGAATTCAGGAAACAAGGTGGTAAACATTACGGGACAGCAAACAATAACCAGAGTCGCTCTGGACTGCTGTCCAGAGCCGCTCTCCGAACCAATTATCGTCACAATTTCAGTACAGAAACCATTAGAAACTTGCATAGGGTTACAGGTCGTTGAGTCGGCTTTGATTTGAGCCCTCGAACGCATCATTTCAATATGTACATAATTTATGGTGATTTTAACAATTTTCAGATGCGGGAAATTCCCAGTTTTACGGGTGTATTTGGGGTGTTCGTTTTAGTCATTAATAGTCATATTTTCCAGCAAAATTTATACGCAAGGTTCACTGCCATACGGGCCAAACTATGCAAATGAGTTCCGTCAAATTAAATGAATATTTTCATTGGGATCTTACATCGAACAGTTATGTCATATAATTTATCGTGAATTGTAAACACGGAATTTATACGATTTTAGTTTGTAACAGACATAAATTAGCATGTAACAAGTAGGGTACTTGCCTGGAAACATTTTGGGCGATGTACGACAGCGGAAACGTCACGAACGGCGTGGTTTGGTTTCACGGCCTCGGCTCGCGATTCGGGTGCGACGTCGGAGTTGCCCGGAGATGGCGTGTGCTTGCTGGAAGCGGAGGGGGTGCTCAGTGTATCTCAGTGAGTGCGCTGGGGTCGACGACGGCCAGCGGCGTCGCTCTGGCGATGGTAGTAGGGGGTGTTGGAGCTTGGTGGTTTGGGTTTGCTGTTTTGGAGAGAGAGAGAGAGAGTAGGTAGTGGGGCTCGGGTGTGGGGATAATGATGCGGTGGGTGCAGAGGCGTCGACGAGGGCGGTTCAGGGCAGTGGGGCTCGCCGGCGACGATGTATAGGTGGCCGAGCTCGGGTGCAGCGTGGGTTAGAGCGTGCAGGGGAGCTTGGCAGGTGGTGCTCGGTTGATGGAGGAGGTGGTTGCAGTGGTAGTGGTGTGGGTAGGGGAGAAACGAGGGAGGAGGATGAAAGAGGTTCGTCGTTGAGGGGAGGAGGTGAAGTTGGCAGTGGGTTCGTGTGGAGAGAGAGAGAGTTTGAGAGAGAATGTGAGGAGTTGAGATGGGATTGAGGGAGTGAGGAGTAAGGGTTTGAGGTTGAGGAGATCGCGATGGGTGCGCGGGTCGTCGGGCAATGGCACGGCGACGTGGCCGCGAGGGTCGGCGCAACAAGGGGATCGGAAAAAAAGTGTACGTTGGGAAAGAGGAGGCGACAGGAGCGGGTCGGGTCGGGTTCGCGAAGGATTTGAAAGGGATTGTTGGGCTGGGCCAGCGGCTTAAATAAATCCCATTTTCTTTTATCGTGGGCTGAGGAGGGGAGTGGGCTTGGAAAATTACCTTGTTTAAATAAATTTTCGTTTTGGGCTGGGGTTGGGTTAAGGTTTTAATTGCTATATTTGGTCTTGAGTTTTCAGTTGGGCTGTGGTTTAATTAAAGGGAATTTAATTTATTTGGTTTTGGTTTTAATCTAGGTTTGGTCTTTGATTGGTTTATAGGTTTTGGAAAATTTAAACATTGAAACTTAAGCAACCAATCATTGCACAAGGTAGTAATGCGGGAAGAATGGGATACCATTTGGGGACCTGGGAACTGTAGGGAAAATTTCATAGATGGGAACGGGGATTTACAAAACCCGTAAGTTCCCTCTCCTCTTATCTCCTCTCTCCTATTCTAAAACAATCTCTCATTAAAATTCGTCGGAAGCGGAGTTATTCCGATTTCCGATTCTAATTTCATTAAAAACCTAACTTTTCTTAACAACAAATCAACCATCTCTTAATATTTTGTTTAGCAACCATAAAACAATATTTAGAACAAGTTTCAATTCAAAATAAAATACTATACAACTTGTATTACACTTTTTCGTTTAAATACACAAAATTTACCTACAACATTAATTCATTATATTGCTCATATTACCTTTAGAAAACTCACGAGGTAATGACCTACCTCATCACAACACCCATCATGAAATAGCATGATGGTTTGAGAACAATATTTTTGTGGTTTAGGCGAATTTTACAGTTAAATACCATAAACTATCAAAAACCATATTCTTTTAATTGTTTTAATCAAATTCCATACAATTATGTCCTTACAATCCATTTTGGGAAATCCGAATTGGTTGGTACGGGTTATCGCACATCCATCGGACTAGTAGGGTGAGATGCAGACCTCCTCACGGAACATACGATCTCGATGGAATTTATATTACAATTTTTAAGAAAACGTGATTTCTATTTAATAAATAAATTTATTTTCTAATAGTTATATATAATATTATCAACCTATCTATTTTAAATAAACAAAAAAATATCCATGTTTTCTATACAAAGGAATCTCAAATTTCATGAAACTACCATCACAAATCAATACAAGTCATTTTACATGAAAATAGCGTATACTATTCAATTTAGGTTTATATCCACTAGAATATCTCATCTTATAAAAATTACATCTATGAAAACCTTAAAGACGATAAATAAATACTTGAGGTTTATTTTGAAAATATATCAAAACTGTTTTTCATAAAACCCCCTCAAGTTATATTAATTTACAATAAGGACCCTAGTATATATAGGTTTAAGCGGGACCAATTCTCTTGAGGCTCAGAGAGCCGGAGAAAGTGGGTGCTTGCCTATTTAAGATAGATAACTAAAACAGTGTTATCAATACGGTAATTTTCTTGGAAAAAGACACAAATCCTGCCGTTCATGTGCAGCAGTTACCGATAACTCTAAAACTTAATTCAGGATTTCAATTCTGTTTAAGTGTCTAACTCAGACAGAGTCTCGGTTTAATCCGAATACAATCCATACTTGATATAATTCCATTACAACATGAATCCATCTATATCAACATGAATTGATTTGACCGAACCATGGATATACATTGATTTGTCTACATGACTATCCGCTTATATCCTTATCCGTTCATGAACAATTGATATCATGGTTTTGACAAGTCTTAAATCTACAAATCACTACATAACAATACAATAAATATTACAGGGTTTAAAAGGGGTAGATTGGTACGGAATGTGTTAAAAGTGGCACGATGATGGTCACTTTAATACACCTAACCTGAATATCCATTGCTGTTGTTCAGCGGCTTAACAGTTCCTTGTGCTCCGTATACCTTAGTCCACGAAATAGTTGGACTCCTCTCGTATACACTGGCATATTCTGTACCAAGCTAAAAATAACTGCGATAACATAACAAACATACATTATATCAGTTATACTCTCTATCTGCCTACTCTATTTATATCTCTCTTTGGGATTTACCGAGCGATTATTCACTGACGACATTCCTTTTTTATTCTTTCTTTGGAATGTTGTCAGGAGGACCCGACTCTCTCGAGATTGAGCCCAGCTCAGAAGACTTGGAGCAGTTTATCAAGGACCCTGAGCTTTAGTTCACTTGTATATACTTTACTTTCAGTTCATGCCATTGTTTAGGCATTGCTTTCCACATTGTATTTACTTTTCAGTTGTATTGTAAAGAATGTTTAATAAATAAAAAGTTGTCGTTCATTTACATCTCATGTCATTCTTGTGTACATTAATATTATATTGCTTATTTACGCTTAACAAGTTTACTTCTGAGTAAATACGTTGCGTGACCCGTCACGTCTCCTTACCGTACTCTGGGAATCGGGGCGTGACATTCTCTTATATGTCTATTCTATTTCTATCTCTCTTTGGGACTCACCGAGCGATTGTTCGCTGACGACATTCCTTTTCTATTCTTTCTTTGGAATGTTGTCAGGAGGACCTGACTGTTTCCCCAATAAAAGAGCAAAGCTCTGTTCAAAATTTGAAAGGCAGCGCCAAGAGTTAAAAACTCTGAGGCAGCGCCTCGCGTGCCTTGCACGCGCCGGCGCCAAGAGTTAAAAACTCCAAGGCAGCGCCTCACATGCCTTGCACGAGGGCACCAGCGCCAAGAGTTAAAAACTCCGAGGCAGCGTCTCACGTGCCTCACACGAGGGCGCCAGCGCCAGAACCGAATCTCTCAATTAAACAAATCCGTTGGATCTTTGATCCAACGGAGATTATAAATCATCAGAGTACAGAATTAAATTCTGTTGAGAAAATATTCCTTAAAATATTTCTAAACAAGAAAGATTGCTCTCTGAAAAACAGAGCACCGTTGGATTAAAAATCCAATGGTGATTAAAAAATTACCAAGCTACAAAATAAGCTCTGTACGGGAACATATTTCCTAATCTTGTTAAAAACGAGAAAAATATCTTCTGTAAAACAGAAGTCCTTGGATCAAAGATCCGACGGTGGATAAAATCCTTAAATCAATTAAAAATCTCTTAATGAGAGATTTCTTTAACCAAATCAACAAATCTGCCTCTACTATATAAAGGACCCAAGACTTCAAGTTTTGTACAGAGAAACCCCCCATAAGCTTTAGAGCAAGCAAGAAGAAAGCTTCAAGAAGGAAGAAAGAAGAATACCTTTCTTCGAGGTAAATAAAAATAATATTAGAAATCAGAGCATCTCATTTGCATATTCAAGGATTTATAAAAGAACATAGTTCTTTCCCTGGATCTGAGATCCATGAGACAAGTCTCCCACAAATGAGAATTCAATTCTCATGGGGATGAACTTGTTCTTGGGGATCAAAGATCCAGAAAAGAATAGAGAATTGAACTCTTCATAACAGAACACACAAAGAAAGCCTAGCGCCAAGCGCCGCACGTGTCCCTTACGTGGGCGCTGCTCAATAAAGAGTGCTTAGCACTTAATGGTTGGCGCTTAGCGCCAAGAGCCTCACGTGTCCTTCATGTGGGCGCTGCTCAATAAAGAGTGCTTAGCACTCAGTGGTCGGCGCTCAACGCCAAGCGCCTCACGTGTCCCTCACGTGGGCGCTGCTCAATAAGGAATGCCAAGCACTCAGTGGTTGGCGCTCAGCGCTAAGCGCCTCATGTGCTCCGCACGAGGGCGCCATAAAGAGTGTTTAACACTCCATAAAAATAAAAGAACCAAAAAAAAGCAAGGGGAAAGTAAAGCAAAGTATAAGTGTCAGAACCCAAATGAATGCTCAGCATTATTTGCACAGAAAAGGGACTAAGCCCAAGCAAGTGTTTAATACTTTATTCAAAGACTGAGTTAGTTGAGTCTAAGTTGACCAAATCCCCAATTCAGATTAACCGAACCTATGTGCTCATCATTTTCTAAATTGGTCTTAGTCTTAAACACGACTACAGATCTCCCAACGGATATTGGTTCAAGGATACATCTCCTCACACCTCTGATACATGTCGTTGTAATTCTTCAGCGTCTTCAGAGAGGTGGTGGGTCCCGATAACTAACAACTCTTTGGTGCACTCCAAAATTGACGGGCACATCCCACAACGGACCGTAACGTCCTTAAACTAAAACAATAGAGTCCAATTTCTCTTTTGTTGGATCTGAATGATCCTAAATCCTGTTGTATAGATCTTAGTCAAAATTGGACTAACGTATCCCCAACAACCATTTAAGTCGATCTTAATCTCAAACAAGATTAACGATCCTTAAATCCACCCAAACCCAAATTTAAGAATATACGGATTTGGACTAATCAACGCCCTACAGGTGACAACATAAATTAGTCTCCGTATACAATCCACGGGCAACCAAAAATAAAACAAATATCACACGACACGAAGTGGCCTTCTGGAGCAGGAGAAAGTAGTTACCGCGATGTGGTAACGTAATTAACTGCACGGGCTTGCGCCTGCAGGGAAGAGCGTCCCCACAATCAAAAACCCCTCATAAACGAGGGGGAAACTGACGAAGTCTGCTACAACGGCCACATCCGTCCAAACCTCCGATACACGGTGCCATAAATCAACTTGGCATCTTTAGAGAGGTGGACGGATAAACCCAAATAGCATCTGTCCCCAAATTCAGGCAAGACGTATGTCTTCCCGGTTATCGGTGGTAAAAAGATTCTGGCACACCCGGCGAGACCTTTTCCTCTTTCCACTTCACACTTCGTGTGTCGTGTTCGCGAACAAATCACGGTTTAATATGGTTGCCATTGGATTCGAGATGCTAAGATTTGGTGTCTTGCTCCATGCAAAAAAAGAGATAACATCGATGGCCTCCAGCTGCACTAACTACAACAGCAACTCTCGCTCCGCCCCGTCTGGAGGAGTGACTTACGGGCCCCAAGCGGCCTCCATCTTTGCAATGCCAGTGGTGCAAGTAACTCAGGCCACCACTGGATTGTTCTTTAGGACCATGATCCCACCAGCAAGCTTCAGCGTCCAGATGCTACCAAAAGAAGCTCCAAAGAAGTTGGTCTTTGATCGACTTGCAACCACCACGGCCTCTCTCAACGGGTCGTCCAAGTCTGCCACCTCGGTCTTTGACAGACTGAGCCAAAGTTCTAGTGGGCCTGCAAGGAGGCTCACGATACCTGAAGGGGTTATCCCGAAGCGGATAGCCATTCCAGTTCCGGCAGATAAAGTCGTCGAAGGGGCTTCTCCTACTAAAGGATCAGTCTTCGCAAGATTGGTCGTTCCGACTCCTGCTACGGGTGAAGTCGTCAAAAATGCTTCCCCTGTCAAAAGGTCGGCCTTCACAAGATTGACCGTCCCCTCTCAACGGCCGTCAGTCTTTAACAGGCTGGCACTAGCAGCAGTAGCCCTTCACCAGAGCGGGGGGCATGAAGAAGCCGCTCCCATGACAGATTTGATCCCGTCTGCACGACTTGCCCGACGTCGTCACTGGCACCGAGTAAGGAATGCTGGGGCAGTTTCCCCTCTGGACTTACCCCACCAGCTCCAATGGTGGAAATTGACACTGTTGTTCCAATTGGGAACAGTTTCAAGCTGCTCAGGAGGGTGCGCAAGAACTCTCCAACCGCTGTACTAAAGAAGTCTCCTCCGCCTGCTGAAAACATAACACAGGTGAAGCCGGAGCAGCCCCCTCAGCAGCTGTCCTCCAAAATTCACAGGGTCTGGCGAAAAGTCCAAGACTCTGTAATTGACAAAAAATACTCTCGCCGACTAGAGAAAAAGAAGGCTCGACAGGAGGAGGACCACCCCGCCATCATACCACGGAAGGTATCGTCTACATGGGTGCCTGCTGCAATGGCCCCCTCAACTTCGACCTCCCATAAAAGAAGAAGGCCGGAGAAGATCCCCATGCCCGTGGTAAATTTCAAAGGCAGTGGACCCAAACGCCCCAAGTCTGGGGTTATGGTATTACCCACGGTGTACATGGCTTCTGGGAAAGAGGAAAGCCATACTTCTACGGGTCATCGACCACTCACACAGTCTGTGAAAAAAGCTCAAGAGCAGCAGTAAAAGCTCCAAGAAATGCTAATGAAGATGTCAACACTCACTGGGCAAAAAGAATGTCCGGAAGCATCGTCTGAACAACGCCGGGAGCAGGAGACTGATACGGAGTTCTTGCGAAGAGTGCTGGAAAAGAAGGATAAGAGGCCGCGGAACAAGCCGCTAATATAAAACAGATGGCGCTTCTGTTCCAAGACATGCTTGGGATGATGATCCAGCCGGAACTTCCAACCAAAGACTCTCCAATAATCATCGAAGACGACAGAGGGGAAACGTCAAACCCTCCTCCGAATGGCTCAACGGCCCAGGAAGAGACAATTTCCAAGGCTGCCCTCGATGACTACACAGCTCAACAAATACGAGCTCATTAAGCGTGTGAAGCGGCTGGCCAAGTCGTCAAAACTGGGCAACCTTATCCAGGCTGGTACGATCAAATCAAGTACCCGTCGGGATATACGATCCCTAAATTCCACATATATAAGGGGATAGGAAATCCCCATCAGCACGTCACTCTGTTTAGAGCTCAATGCGGCAATACTGGAGGCGATGACAAACTGCTGCTTCGCCAGTTCGTCGGCAGCTTGGCAGAGACAACATTTGAATGGTACTCAGAGCTTCCGAATGACTCCATTAGAACATTTACAGAAATGGAGCTACTGTCCACGCAGCGTTTCGCAAGCGCAAGCGAACGCACCCCGATTACGGTATTAATCAATGCCAGGGTGAAGCCGGGAGAAACCTAGGTTCAATACGCAATTCAGTGGCGGAACCTATGGTCAAAATGCGAACAATGCATAGAAGAAGCTCCGGCCATGGGCATGTTCGTGGGGACCTTTGATCCTCAGGAAACTATATGCCAATTTATGATGTTCTTCAAGCCGACCACCTTCCAGGCCTTGATCGACAAGCTGGCCCAAATGGACCAGATGGGCCATAGGACGTCCTCTTCGAAAATGGATCCCCAGAATGAAAGGGGCAAAGGGAAAGCGACCTTCGCTGCCAACGCTCAACAATAACCGAGTGACCCGAAACCGGCTGCTCACCAAAGCAACAAACCAAGATCCCTCGAAAAGAAGTTGAGACGTCCTTACTCGTTTCCCTGGGATAAAACAAGGAGACTGTTCGAACTGGCGGTGCGCAACAGGCTCATGACTCTGCCGGATCCAAGACGCCCACTGCAGCCTGGAGATGTCAGCAGTCCCAACTACTGCCCCTACCACAGAGTAATGGGTCACCCAATCGAAGATTGCTATTTCTTCAAAAAATGGGTTGAGGACAGTACCAACAAGGCAAATTCACGCTATCCGAAAACTGGAAGGTAAACCCGCCACAGCAACACGCTCCTAAAAAGGTGGACACGCCGGGGGCATCATGCTCATTTATAGAAGAAGCTCCGTGGGAAATTTTCCTTTCGGCTAAAACTAAAAGAATGCTGGAGGATCTTCAAGCTTGCCCGGTGATCAGGTGGAAAAGTGCGCTGGAGCCCGAGATTATTGATGGGATGCTGAAACCGCGCCCAACACCGAAAGTTGGTGGCGATGGGAAAAACACCCAGGTCAAGCCTTCAAAGTCTTCGAAGAAAAAGAAGAAGACCAAGAATCCTATGCAGCCCGACGACAAGCGCACGGACCTGCAAAAGTACATTGATGCGCTAGAAGAATACAACTAGAAGGCACGGACCCCGGTCATTCTCAAAGAATTTCTCAACCATATTCTTGAGAACGGAGACAGCGACAGTGATGAGGGGAACAACTCGTCAGAAGAATCCGAGGATTATGTAGCGAGTTGTCACATGGTTTCTCACTCGTCGTTAAAAGACGAAGAAACTCCCTCGATGTTGGAGAATAATGCGAAGAAGCTGGATGCAGCATCGGCGTCAAAATCCCTGGAGCCGTCAGACGACTTGATTGACAAGCTGCGAAACGAAGCCCTTCAAAAGAGCAAAGCCGACCGAGAATATGAAACGGACATATACAAAAAGGCCAAGCGTCGGCGTCAGGATGAGGAAGCTGCGGCAAGGAAGTGTCACAAAGTACTCCAACTGGATCGAAGCACACTCGCGGCAGACAAAAGCAAGTTTAAGACGGGGAAACGGTTCGCCAAAGCCCTATCAATAGGAATGATGCTGCCACCTTTCGAAGGAAATACTCCTGGGATTACATGCCTTGACGAAGCGGATGTACATCCGAAATACTGCTTATACCATCCGAGGGTCATACAACCCATCGAAGAGTGCAGCGCCTTCAAGAAGTGATGGCAGGGATACGTGGCCCACCGGCAACATTTCAAGAGGATGAAGCGTGAAGCTCGTCGACAGCCAAGAAATGTGACAGATGACTGCGGAAAAACGACTGGCAGCTGTTATATGGTTGATACCAGGAAATCTTAAGTCCTTACCTTCGGGAGCGATTCTGACGAAGAAATAACCCTCGGTCCTTTCTTCAAAGAATCCATCTCTGGTAAAGAAGAAGGGGAGGAGAACTGCGAGAACATTCAGCTGCGTAACCGTACGTTGCCTGAAAAGAATCTCGGACCCTCAAACAAAGGTTCGGGTAAGAGAGATAAGAGGAAGGAAAAGGTCCCTGAGGAAATTTCCCTCGATGATAGAGTCGTCGAAGAGCTCACAGCTAAGGACCCGCCTAAGAAAAATAAGGTGGATTACAATGTCCTGGCACACCTGATGAAGTTACCTTCACAACTGAGCATACTGGATGCTTTCCTCCTGTCCAAAGAGGCACGAGGTTATCTGATCAAAGCATTACAAGAGCCCGATCGGTCCAAAGGGGGGTCTCTCCTTTTTAGATTTAATCTCCTTACTTCTATTTATAGGAGAAGGAAAAAAATTAATTTTTTGTGAAAATCTCTCATTGAGAGATCATGATTGATTTCATAATCAATCAAAATGATCTTTTAGATGAATCGGGCGGTTTTATTCACCATTGAATTTTTAATCCAAAAACTCTCTATTTAACTGAGAAGATTTCTTGTTTGTTTAACTAGATTAGGAAATATTTTTCTAAGATAGAATTTTATTCTATCATATGAATATCTTGTTAGTTTAACAAAATTAGAATTTTATTCTATCGTATGAATATCTTGTTAGTTTAACAAGATCATGAAGATATTTTCTTAACATAGAATTTTATTCTATCACAAGAGTAAGAAGATATTTTTCCTAATATAGAATTTTATTCTGTCTAATAGAGAAGATCGTTCTTGTTTGTTTATTAAGATTAGGAAATATTTTTCTAAGATATAATTTTATTCTATCATATGAATATATTGTTAGTTTAACAAGATTAGGAAATATTTTTCTAACCATAAAATTTAATTCTGTTTAACAGAGAAAATTTCTCTTATTTTAGGAAGATTAGGGAAATATTTTCCACATAGAATTTAATTCTATCATTGGATCTTTGATCCAACAGAGAATATCTTCTTTATTTATAAAGATCAGAGAAATATTTTCCCCTAATAGAATTTAATTCTATCATTTGATGATTTATTGTCACCATTGGATATTTGATCCAACGGCTCTGTTTAACAAAGAATATCCCAGATTTTAGGGAAATATCCCCCATATAGAATTTAATTCTACCCTCTTTAATTTGGGTGCTGACGCTCACATGCTATACACGTAGGCGCCGCCTAAGAATTTAATTATTTTATAAATAGTCACTCTCGTGCTTTGCACGCCGGCGCTCACATGTGTTCTACGTGAAGCGCCACTATAGGATTTAATCCTAATAGAAGCTGGCGCTGGCTCTCACGTAGGAAACACGTGAGGCGCTCAAGAATTTAATCCTATCTGAGGCGGTACCTACATGCTTTGCATGTGGGTGCACGTGTTTAACACGTGAAGGTTTCCTTTTATTTTTATAAGGGAACAGTAAATTTTGAGCCAAAATTTTTAGCGGGAACAAATGCCCCCCACTACTTTATCCATGTAAGTATGTACATGGGTGAAATAGTGCAATGTTATGTGTGACCATAGAATTGATGGCTTAGGAGACAAGTTTAGGATCCTTGTAGCCTAAGTCTTTTTTCATCTTCATGAGCCGTAAGGATCTCAAGAAAGTTTTTCTCCTTATGAGTCATGAGGATCTCATATGTGCATATTCTCCCTAGAAATCATGAGGATTCCTAAGTGTTCATCACCTCCGGGATTCGTAAGGATCTCACTCGGGTATTTTTTTCTTACAAGTCGTGAGAACCCGTAAGTAGCTTCTTCATTTCAGTGTCATGTAACTTTGGCGAATGTAGCCCGTGGATAGTATACAAGATTCAGTTTGGACCTACTTGTAGGGCAACGATGGCTTAGACAATAGGTTTAAATCTGTCGCCTATGGCTTTTCAACTTTATGAGCCGTGAGGGTCTTCTAAAGAATTTTCTCCTTACGAGTTGAGAAGATCTCGTAGGTGTCTTTTCTCCTTAGAAGTCGTGAGGACTCCTAAGTGTATTTTCTCTTGAGAGTCGTAAAAATATCATAAGAGAATTTTCCCCTTACGAGTTGAGAGAACTCGTAAGTGGTTTCTCTTCTTCATCAGTATGCGACGTTGGAGATTGTGGCCTGTAGATAGTATACAAGAGTCAATTTAGACCTACTTGTAGGGACACAGTGCTTAGAAAACAGGTTGATATCCCCTAGCCTAAGGCTTTTCACCCTCATCAGCCGTGATGGTCTCATAAAGATGTTTTTCACTACGAGTCGAGACGAGTCGAGTGGATCTCGCAGGTGTATCCTAACGTGAAATATAGATAACCTCATTTTTTGATAGGGGTCCGTTAGGTTTGTGGTACCAGGGTTTTAATCAGTGGTATCGTCGCGTTGGCTGATATATTCCTCGATATGCAGTCTGTAAGCCGCTGTACGAGTAGCCCCGCGACTGTCGTATCTCTGATCCCTTCTGAGGCTGGACAAGACTGTTTCCCCCAATCAGAGTAAAGCTCTGTTCAAATTTTGAAATTTGAAATGAAGTAGCGCTTCATAAAAGGGCTGGCGCCAAGAGCGCCAGCGCGAAGAGTCAAAGACTCTGAGACAGCGCTCACGTGCAAAGCACGAGAGCGCTCGCGTCGAGAGCGTCAGCGCTAAGAGGCAAAGACTCTAAGGCAACGCTCACGTGCAATGCTCGTGAGCGCTCGCACCAAGAGCGCCAGTGCTAAGAGTCAAAGACTCTGAAGCAACGCTCACGTGCAAAGCACGAGAGTGCTAGCGCCAAGTGTGCCAATGCTAAAGCGTCAAAGACTCTGAAGCAGTGCTCACGTGCAAGGCACGAGAGCGCCAAACACTAGAACTAAAATGTTCTCCACCGTCGGATCAAAGATCCAACGGAGATGATAAATCATCAAATTACCAGAATAAAATTCTGTTCAGGAAATACTCCTTAGAATCTTTCCAAACAAGAAAGATTGTGCTCTGTAAATCAGAGCACCGTTGGATCAAAGATCCAATGGTGATTAATAATCACCAAGGTACAGAGTAATCTCTGTATGGGAAAATAATTTCCCAATCTTGTCAATAACAAGAAAGATGTCTTCTGTAAAACAGAAGCCCTAAGATCAAAAATCCAATGGTGGGGAAGCATCCCCAAATCAATTAGAAAAAGATTGCCTTAACTGATCAGCCTTCCCTATATAAAGGACCTAAGAATTTAGGTCTTGCACAGAGGAACCCCCCATAAACTTTGAGAAATTTCAAAGAGAAGAGCAAGCTCTCGGAAGAAGAATTTCTTCAAGATAAATAAAACAGAGAGATCAAAGTATCTCATCAAAGAAAAGAATTTAGTTCTTTTTCTAGATCATAGATCTATAAGATAGAGATCTTTCAGAAAAAGATATCACAGCATCTCATCATAAAAAAGGGAGGGAGAAGAACTTAGTTCTCTTTAGATCACAGATCTATAAGATAAAGACAAAGTCTTTCAAAAAAACATAAGAGATTGTAACATCTCCTCTTAAAAAAAGAACCTTGTTCTTAGAGCCACG
Source organism: Agapanthus africanus (assembly GCA_030015575.1). Lineage (NCBI taxonomy): Eukaryota > Viridiplantae > Streptophyta > Magnoliopsida > Asparagales > Amaryllidaceae > Agapanthus > Agapanthus africanus. The sequence continues at coordinate 32,705,422 of CM057338.1, forward strand.
AGACAAAGTCTCTTATAAACTAGAACTTAATTCTCAGAGCATAAAATTGATCAAGAGCGCTCTGCACTCATTGGCTGGCGCTCAGCGCCAAGCGCTCCACGAGCTCCTCACGTGGGCGCTACTTAATAAAAAGCGCTCTGCACTCATTGGCTGGTGCTCAGCGCCAAGCGCACCATATGCTCCTCACGTGTGCGCTATTTCATAAAGAGCACTCTGCACTCATTGGCTGGCGCTCAGCGCCAAGCACGCCACGGGCTCCTCACGTGGGCACTACTTAATAAAGAGCGCTCTGCACTCATTGGCTGGCGCTCAGCGCCAAGCGCACCATATGTTCCTCACGTATGCGCTATTTCATAAAGAGCGCTCTGCACTCATTGGCTGGCGCTCAGCGCCAAGCGTGCCATGTGCTCCTCACGTGCGCGCTATTTCATAAGAAGCGCTCTGTACTCATTGACTGGCGCTCAGCGCCAAGCGCACCATGTGCTCCTGTTCATACCATAATATTGTATTATTATATTCCCCATTCTTATTCGTTTTATAAATAAACAGGTGCTTTTGACGCATGTCTGCTACATATTACAGGTTACAGGTTCTTGGACAGAAAACAGTGAAAACGATGAAAAGATGATGCAAAAGTGGACTTTGACCAACAAACAGAAGACTCTTGATCAAGCCTACATCAAAGATAAAATTCACAAAGTACAAGGCAATGCAAGGTCCAAGATTACAAAGCGAACGGTTAAAAGTCCACCGCAATTGTTCACTGGAGATCTGGAAGAAACATAGAAGCTATTTTAATAAAAGAACCAAATAATAAGAAAGCCCAAAAACAGAAGAGCCAACAAACAAAATTTCAAGGCTCAATACTTCCTTTTAAAGAAACAGAGACAAAAAATTTTACCAAAGCTTGGAGTCTACTTTGACTAGGTCTTCCTAAGAATATTTTGGTAAATGTAGACATGCGGATCAATTGTAACCTGGGGTTTTCTATCCTCTATAAATAGGAACTCTAAATCATTGTAAAGGCTAAGCCTCCCTGTGCCTCTTTTTATCAATAAAATTTAGATTTCTTTTGGAGAGCATCGATGCCTCTTTTCATTTCAGAAATTCAGATCTGACAAGTCTTGTATTGATGTTTGGAGAGAGCCATCTGTAAAGTAATTAATTAATTTCAATTCTTGCCCTAGATAATTTTTCATTCTCTGCCCTAGTATTAATTTAATTCCTTGCCCTAGTTAGATAGTTAGATCTTTAATTCAATTGCCCTAGATTAATTTAGTTTTTAGATTTAATTAATCCATTCACACTGTTCGGAATTAACTCGTAATAGCGACTAGGAAATTCACAAAATCCCTGTGGACCGACCCGTACTCATCGGCTAGCTACATGCGACGCCGTTCTTGATTGCGGTTACTAGATAGTTTTTGACATACAAATCAAATGGCCCCGTTGCCGGGGATGGCGTGTTATTTCCTTTTTGCAATTTCGGGTTAATCTAAAATTAAAAAAATCTGAAAAATCTGAAAAATCAAAAAATATATAAAAATATATTATCTGTTATTTTTGGAAAGGGTATTTTTGTGAGAATTTTGCAGGATCTACGCACAATTTCGGATCTGGAAATCTACAGAAAGCTAAACAGGAAAAAAACAGATCGGAACAACAGAAGATCACAACAACCGTGGAACAGAAGAAATTTGGAGGACCGAGTCTACAAGTCAACCGCGGTGATCTGGTGACAAAAAAAACTGCCGAAACGTCCAACCGGCCGCGGAACCGCCGCTCGACCCCCCTTCTGGCCGTGGAACCGCCGCGGCCTGGTCGATTCAGGGCTTAAAAAAATAAAATAAAATAAAAAAAACTCTGTAAGTCTTCTAATCTCCTCCTCTGCAAATCTCGATATATCTTCTGTAAAATCTCCTGCAGGATTCTTTCCGCCGCGCATAAAATAAAAAGATTTGATTGCAAGTGATTAACTGTTTTGCATATCTTTAATCGGACTTTAAGGGGCTTTTGACTAATTCAGATTGGGTGGGGATTTCATCACCCTTCGCAGAACCCCAGAAATCACATAAGGCATTTGCATTGACCATATCTTAATTAAAAAATACTAGATTCAGCCCTAAGGACTTTGAGCTCAATAGGACAGAGGACTAGTTATAGGCATCGGCCGTTTATCCTAACCTGACTTTGCGGTGTCTAGGCAAGTGTGTCAAGGCAAGTGGTTACTTAATTAGGACCGCTACTTATAGCGGGGAGCCTCTTACTCACCTGCAACTTACCTGGCCGCAATTGGCGGTGAAGAGGCGGTTTGAGGTCCTATTTCTAGCCCTTTGAAATAGTTAGGAGCTGTCTAGCTGACCTAGGTGACCCTAGATCTAGGCCTGATTGTGCATTTTTGGTTGATCGAAAGTGTGTCTTAGCCCTTTATCAAAATTCTTTTTTGCAAAAAGTTCCAAACAAATTAAAAAAAAGGAAAAAGGAAAAATCTTTTATAAAAACTTGAAAATTTTGCTGCTAAGAAATCCTTACACCACCTACCTTCTTTCTCTTCTCTTTCTTCTATCATGGGTACCCCACATCATAAATCTCTTGCCGAACTTTGGTATCCCGAACCTAATTTTGCCTCGTACGTCAATTGTTTCGGTCGATTTAAAGAAAATCCCTCCGTGCCTAAAATTTCTTTGAAAGATCAAATAGAAACATCTAGGAGAAACAGTTCGACTTTGCAACCCACTTTGTGTCAACCAAGTCAACCTTTACCACCTTCGTACGTTGATACCACATTTTCGAGTCCTGTTGTAACTCCTAAGCCGATGTCCATTGCTGAGCATATTGCTCAATCTCGTAGCCGATCTTTTACTAATCTCCACACATCTAGTTCTAGGGATCAACAAGTCCATTCACCTTTTTATCCTCATGTTGACCCTACTCCTGTCCAACCATCCACTTCCTACCAGTCCTTCCCGACCTTCCCACCTTCACTAGACATTGCTTCTACACAGCCTTTTGGGAGTTTCACGTATCCAAACAATTTTGAATCTTTTACCGAAACCCCTCCACAACCCATGTCTAGTTTGGAACAATCGTTGGAGGCGTACATTGCAGCAACAAACAAAATGGTTAGAAATGTGGATGCGTCCATAGCCGTCCTTATGCAACCCACTGAACCGGTAGCTAGTTTCCAACTAGCTCCAAATTTTCAAATGTATAATGGGGCGGTTGGACAAAGTGCGAATTTGAGAGGATTTCCAAATCAAACCTACCCATACCCAATTGAAGCCAACAAATCCAATTTTCAAACATGTGTCCAAAATGATGAGTTGTGCGACTTTGTAGTGCTTGATTTGCCAGATTATGAGGAACCCCTTTCGAGTGAAACCGCACTTAATCCGTTTGATCTTTACAACTCCAATCTAGAACCTAAATTGATAAATATCCATGTTTTTGAGGAGGTGTCAGAAAAAATTGATTTTCACTTGATTGAAGATATAGACGCCGGGAATATTTCGGATGATAAACCTGTCGATTTGATTGAACTTTTATGTCCAATTCATCATCCCGACTCATTAATTGTTTCTCCCGAACTTCATATGTGTCTTGATTTTGATGATAATGGCATGGATGAGTTAAATATTGAGGAGAATTATGAGGATAGTATTGAGGATAATATTGAGGTTGAATCATTTTTGTTTGATGTGTCGGGATTTCAATTCATCCTCTTGAACCTTTAACTATATCACCCTCCCTCCTTTCCATCGTTCCGACCATACCTAATATCACGCTTGAAGACTGTAAGCTTGAAAATTTTTCCTTTGAATCTAACACAGTTCTCACAGACGTTAACACTTACGAGTGTTTCACTTTTTCGGACGATGTTGAAAACTCACCTCCCGAGTTTGAGTCCTTTACATTTTCAGATGAGTTAGTTGAACCATCAGACTCGGTTGCTTACAGTCGTTTCGAACCATTGTTGGAATCTTTCAAGTTCGAGACAGTTTACTACGGTGAGAATGAGACTATCCCTAATTCACTCCCTTTCGTCCTTCATATTGTTCCGACCGTACAAGAGACCGTTACGCTTTCATATCCAATACCAAGTTCGGCGTACCCATGCTTTCTTGCGAATCTTGAGGGATTTGACCCCATTTCTCGACGGGTTGATAGCTTAGCACAATCGCTTTTAATACATCGGTCATCACAAATTGCGCTAATTTATTCACTCTATTTACACCCTCAAGATCGTACTCCACTTCTTTCTCTTTTCCGTCATTCCTCTCCTCCACCGAGACCATATTCTCCCTTTCTCTCCACACGGTCTCGTGTGTTTCTCATTTCTTTCCTCTACACCCCATTTTTTCACCAACCCTACCATTACCACGATAAGATTTTTGAATGGTTGGTGCTAACCTTTGGCTTGTGTAAGGTCAAGCTTAAGTTTGAGGGGAATCTTGTTGTATATATGTACATATATTTTTTGTTTTCTTTTTCTATAAAAAAATAAAAATAAAATAAAAAAAATAATAAATAAAAAAAATTATAAATAAATAAACAGGGGAGTGCCGACAATTTTGACCCTCTTGGTGTAGCATGACAGTGAGGACACTGTCAAGTTTAAGTTTAGGGGTATGCTCGGTACGTCTTCTTCCTTCGCATTCATTTATACATATTTTTGCATTTGCATACTTATTTTAAAAACCCATAAAAATTTGAAAATTTCAAAAATTATAAAAATTAATGTATTCAATTTTGGCCTAATTGATTTGAATTTGACAAAAAGGTTAACTGGTTAGGAACAACTAGATCTTAGACTTAGTAAATTAAAAACCCTAAAAATAACCTTCCTTAAAGTTTAACGGTAGAAAGTATATGCCTTTGTAGTTTATTTAGAAATAGGCAAATTTTGGGTTCACTTCTTGGGCTAAGTCGAAACAAAGGAAAAGTATTGATATTTTTATTAGAGTATAAGTTAGAAAAATAATTCCTAGCTTAAGTCTAGATTCTGAAAATGTATACCCTACAAATTGCACCAACACGCACCTTGAAACTTGGAATAGTAGAGAAGACCTTGAAATGCTCTTGTCTAAAGTCTTTAGTACAATGAAAATAAAAGGAAAAAAAATGAACACTGGTTTTTATGATTACTTAAGGCTAAAAATAGAAAAATATTTAGCGAGGGTGCTTCATCACCTAGTGCCTTAGACCAACCGGTTTGGGAGTCACTGCTAAAGCCTTGGGTGTTGCAAGATTAGGAAGTACGCTTTAAACTGCTAACGCATCTTGTAATCGGTTGTTGGTGCCTCAAGAAGTATTAACGATCGCATGAAGGATGTGTAAGCAAAAATTCAATTAAAAATTCACCAATTAATAAGTGCTTTGGACAACGGACAAGAGTATGATTGCTTGATTTGAATTTCCAAGTGTAGGGGTGATATTTACACACACGTAGGGGTATGTGATTGGGATTTAGATGAGAGAAAGGAGTGAAAAATAGAACTTGTATCTTTAGTTGGGTTGATAAAAATTCCTAAGTGGAGATGAAACCCTAGAAGGAAAACTTAAGAGATGCCGAAAGCTAAGTAAGTCTACGGGACATATATAATCTTAAGTTAAATGATGACGTAGCGTGAAGAATATGGGTGGATGATTTATGAGTCGACGATAATAGAATTCCTTGTTAGAAAAACTAATTGGAGAATAAAAGTCGATGGGCGGAATTGATAGAATTTTGTGGGTAGTATCCGCTGAAAACCCTCAGGAGACAACACTCCTCCTACTAGGGACACCTAGAGGTTTAACGGCTTGTTGCACGAGCTCAGTGCAATCGCGTTTCCCTGCGAAAGTGCGGTTAGGTTTTTGTAGAGAATAAAAAATAAGTTTGCTCGAGGACGAGCAAAAGATAAGTTTGGGGGTATTTGTTCATACCATAATATTGTATTATTATATTCTCCATTCTTATTCATTTTATAAATAAACAGGTGCTTTTGACGCATGTCTGCTATATATTACAGGTTACAGGTTCTTGGACAGAAAACAGTGAAAACGATGAAAAGACGATGCAAAAGTGGACTTTGACCAACAAGCAGAAGACTCTTGATCAAGTCTACATCAAAGATAAAATTCACAAAGTACAAGGCAATGCAAGGTCCAAGATTACAAAGCGAACGGCTAAAAGTCCACCGCAATTGTTCACTGGAGATCTGGAAGAAACATAGAAACTATTTTAATAAAAGAACCAAATAATAAGGAAGCCCAAAAACAGAAGAGCCAACAAAGGAAATTTCAAGGCCCAATACTTCCTTTTAAAGAGACAGAGACATAAAATTTTACCAAAGCTTGGAGTCTACTTTGACTAGGTCTTCCTAAGGATATTTTGGTAAATGTAGATATGCGGATCAATTGTAACCTAGGGTTTCCTATCCTCTATAAATAGGAACTCTAAATCATTGTAAAGGCTAAGCCTCCCTGTGCCTCTTTTTATCAATAAAATTTAGATTTTTTTTGGAGAGCATCGATGCCTCTTTTCATTTCAGAAATTCAGATCTGACAAGTCTTGTGTTGATATTTGGAGAGAGCTATCTGTAATGTAAGTAATTAATTTCAATTCTTGCCCTAGGTAATTTTTCATTCTCTGCCCTAGTATAAATTTAATTCCTTGCCCTATTTAGATAGTAAGATCTTTAATTCAATTGCCCTAGATTAATTTAGTTTTTAGATTTAATTAATCCATTCACACCGTTCAGAATTAACTCGTAAGAGCGACTAGGAAATTCACAAAATCCCTGTGGACCGACCCGTACTCACCGGCTAGCTACATGCGACGCCGTTCTTGATTGCGGTTACTAGATAGTTTTTGACATACAAATCAGCTCCTCACATGGGCACTGAGGGAACATAAACTGTTCTTTAAATAAAGCCCCAGAGCCATAATGAGAGCTCAACACTCAATAAAAGATAAAAAGGTTGTCAGAACCCAAACCAATGCTCAGCATTGTTAAATGAAAAAGGACCGAGCCTAATTAAATGTTCAACATTTTAACTGAGTGGGTCGAGCCCAAGTTGGCCACAGATCTCTAATTCAGATTAATTGAGCCCATATGCTTATTAATCTTTTTAATCGACCTTAGTCCCAAACTTGACTACAGATCTCCCAATCAACATTGGTTCAAGAGTACATCTCTTCATTCCTCTGACATGTGTCGTTGTAATTCTTCAACGTCTTCAGAGAGGTGGCAGGTCCCGATAACCAGACATTCCATGGACTATGATGTCCTTAAACTTTACAGACTGTGGGGTCCTTAAACTCATAGACTATGATGTCCTTAAACTTTATGGACTGTGAGGTCCTTAAACTCATAGACTATGATGTCTTTAGACTATTATGCCTTTAAACTGTCACGGACTATGATGTCCTTAAATCCAATGGACCGCAATGTCCTTAAACTAAGACGATAAAGCCTAAATAGTCTTTCGTTGGATCTAAATGACCCCAAACCCCCGTTGAGTAGATCTTAGTATAAAATTAGACTAACGTATCCTTAACAAACGTTTAAGTTGATCTTAATCTTAATCTCAACGAGATTAATGATCCTTAAACCCAAACCAAACCCAAATCTAAGAAAATACGGATTTGGACTAATCCACGCCCTACGGGCGACAACATAAATTAGTCTCTGTATACAATCCACGGGCAACCAAAAACAAAACAAACACACACAACACGAAATGACCATCTGGAGAAGGAGAAAATGGTTACCGCGATGCGGTAGCATAATTAACTGTAGGGGCTTGTGCCTGCAGGGAAGAGTGTCCCCATAATCTAAAACCCCTCAATGAGGGGGAATCTGACGAAATCTGCTACATCGGCCGCATCCGTTTAAACCTTCAATACATGGTGTCATAAATCAACTTGGCATCTTCGGAGAGGTGGACGGATAAAACCAAATAGCATCTGCCCCCAAAATTCAGGCCGGACTTCCCAACGTCCCGGTCGCGTCTTTCGGCGGAGAACAGATTCTGGCACGCCCGGTGGGACCTTTTTCTCTTTCCACTCCACACTTCGTGTGTCGTGTTCGCGAACAAATCGCGGTTTAATATGGTTGCCCATGGATTCAAGGTACTAAGATTTGGTGTCTTGCTCCGTGCAGAAGAGAAGATGGCGTCAATGGATTCCAACTGCACTAACTGCAACAGCAACTCCCACTTCGTCCTCGCTGGGGGAGTGACCTATGGGCCTCAAGCGGCCTCCATTTTCGTGATGCCAGTGGAACAGGTGACGCAAGCCACCACTGGGTTGTTCTTTGGGACCATGCTCCCACCAATGAGCTTCAACGCCCCACTGTCGTCGTAAGAAGCTCTGAAGAAGTCGGTCTTTGATCGGCTTATGACTACCGCGGCCCCTCTCAATGGGTCACCCAAATCCAACGCCTCAATTTTTAACAGACTGGGCCAAAACTCCAATGGGCATGTGAAGAAGCCCGCAATACCTGAGGGGGTTATCCCGAAACGGATAGCCATCCCTCTTCCAGTAAATGAAGTCAGCAGAGAGACCTTTCCTGCTAAGGGATCGGTCTTCGCTAGACTGTCCGCTCCAACTCCCACTTCATGCGAGATCACCAAGGCTGCTTTCCCTGCTCAAAAGTCAGTTTTCGATAGGTTGGACGTTTCTTCTCAGCGGACATCAGTCTTCAAGAGGCTGACACCGGTAGCAACCCTCCACCAGAGCAGGGACATGATGAAGCCACCCCCATAGCTGAGCCAATACCGTCTGCAAGGCATGCTCGACGTCGCCACTGGCGCCGAGTGAGAAAAGCTAGGGGCAGTTCCCCCTCTGGATTGACTCCACCAGCTCCGATGGTGAAAATTGATGCTGCTGTTCCAACTGGGAACAGCTTTGAACCAATTAGGAGGGTGCGCAAAAACTCTCCAACTGTTGTATTAAAAAGATCTCCTCCACCTGTGGAGAGCGCTACAAAGGCAAAGCTGGAGCAGCCCCCTCAGCGGCTGTCCTCCAAAATTCACAAGGTCTGGCGAAGGGTCCAAGATTCTATGGTTAACTAAGACTACTCCCGCCAACCAAAGAAAATGAAGGTTCGGTAAGAGAAGGACCACCATGTCGTACCACAGAAGGTGTCATCTACTTGGGTTCCCGCTGTAACGGCCCCCTCAACTTCGACCGCCCATAAAAGGAGAAGGCTGGAGAAGATCCCTGAGTCTACGACGAATCGCAAGGGCATTGAATCCAAACGCCCTAAGTCTGGGGGCATGGTAGTTCATATTGTTTATATGGCTTCCGAAAAAGAGGAAAGCCGTGCTTCTACGGGTCACCGACCGCTCACCCGATCAGTAACAAAGTCTCAGGAGCAACAACAGGAAAAGCTCCAAGAGATGCTAACGAAGATGGCCAAACTCACTAGACCAAAAGAAAGCCCGGAAATATCGTCGGAACAGCGTCAAGAACAGGAAACTGATGTTGAATTCCTTCAAAGAATGCTCGAGAGGAAAGACAAAGAGGCCGCGGAACAAGCGGCCAACATAAAACAAATGGCGCTACTATTCCAAGACATGGTCGGCATGATGATCCAGCCGTACCCTCCAGCCGAGGATCCTCCAGTAATAAGTGAAGACGACATAGGAGAGTCATCGAACCCTCCTCCGACATTTCAGCGGCCAAGGAAGAAACAATCTCGAAAGCTACGCTCGATGATTATATATCTCAACAAATACGAGCTCATCAGGCAAATGAAGCAACTTGCTAAGTCGTCAGAACTGGGCGACCATATCCAGGATGGTACGATCAGATAAAGTACCCGCCGGGATATACAATCCCTAAATTCCATATGTACAAGGGGACGGGCAATCCCCATCAACATGTCGCTCAGTTCAGGGCTCTGTGCGGCAACACTGGAGGTGACGATAAGCTACTGCTTCGCCAATTCGTCGGCAGCTTGGCGGAGACGGCATTCGAATGGTATTCAGAGCTTCCCAACTACCCCGTCAAAACTTTTACGGAGATGGAACTGCTATTCACCCAGCGTTTCGCCAGCGCTAGCGAACGTACCCCAATCACGACATTGATCAATGCCAGGCGAAACCTGGGTTCAATACGCCATTCGATGGCGAAATCTATGGTCAAAATATGAACAGTGCATAGAGGAAGCTCCTGCAGTGGGCATGTTTGTGGGAACCCTCGATCCGCAGGCGACCATATCTCAATTCATGATGTTCTTCAAGCCGACTACTTTCCAGGCCTTGATTGACAAGCTGGCCCAAATGGACCAGATGTGCCACAGGTTTTCCTCTTCGAAGTCGGAGCCGTGGAGTGAAAAGGGGAAAGGGAAAGCGACCTTCGTCGCCAATGCTCAGCAACAGCCGACTGGTCCAAAACCAGCTGATCGCCAAAGCGATAAACAACGATTCCTCAACGAAAAGTTAAGACGTCCTTAATTGTTTTCGTGGGAGAAAACAAAGAGACTGTTCGAACTGGCGATACGCAACAGGCTCATCAATCTGCCGGATCCGAGACGTCGATTGTAGCCCGGTGATGTCAACAATCCCAATTATTTTCCCTATCACTGAGTAGTAGGCCATCCAATCGATGATTGCTTCGTCTTCAAAGGCTGGATTGAGGATCAATACCAACAAGAAAAATTCGCGCTGTCCGTGAATTGGAAAGTAAGCCCGCCCCAGCCGCACGCTCTTAAAAAGGTGGACACACCAGGGGCATCGTGCTCTTTTGTAGAAGAAGCTCCATAGGAGGTCGCTCTTTCATCCAAAACGAAAAGAATGCTGAAGGATCTCCAAACATGCCGAGCGATCAGGTGGAAAAGTCCGTTGAAACCCTAGGTCATTGAGGAGATGCTGAAGCCGCGCCCATTGCTGAAAGTCGGTGATGGTGGACAAAACATTCAAGTCAAACCTCCAAAGTCTTTAAAGAAAAAGAAGAAGGCCAAGAAGCCCATCCAACCCGACGATATCCGTACAGGTCTATAGAAATACATCGATGCACTGGAAGAATATAACCAGAGGGCATGGACCCAATCACATTGGACGAATTCATTAAGCATGTTCTTGAGAATGAAGACGCTGACGCTGACGAAGGAGACTATTCTTCAGAAAGGCCTGAGGACTATGTGGCGAGTTGCCACATGATCTCTCACTCGATAAATGGCAAAGAAGCTCCTGATGCAGAGAAACTAGGGGCAGATCCTGAACCGGAACTCCTAGAACTGTCAGACGAGATGATTGACATGTTGCTGAACGAGGCCTGTCAAAAGAGCAAAGCTGATCGAGAGTGCGAAATGGCCATATTTGAAAAAGCCAAACGTCGGCGGCTGGACAAAAATGTTGAAGCATTCCAACCAGACCAAGGCATGCCTACGGCAGATAAAAGCAGGCTTAAGGCAAGGAAACAGTTCGTTAAAACCATGTCGATAGGAATGAAGTTACCACCTTTTAAAGTCGATATTCCTGGCAGCATACACCTTGACGAAACGGATGGACATCCAAACTACTGCTTGTACCATCGGAGGACCACGCACCCTACTGAAGAGTGCAATGACTTTAAAAACTGGTGGCAGGGATATGTTGCCCACTGACAACACGTCAGGCGATTGAAGCGTAAGACTCGTCGGGAGCAAAGAAGCACGACTGATGAGCATAAAAGAACTGTCGGCAACTTTCACATGGTTGATAGCAAGGGATCGCAAGTTTTCACCTTCGGGAGCGATTCTGATAAAGAAATAGCCCTCAGCCCTCTCTTCAAGGAATCCATCTCCGAAACAGAAGAGATGAAGGCCTGCGAGAACATTCAGCTGCGCAATCGCACGTTACCCGAAAAGGATCTTCGACCTACAAACAAGGGATCGAACAAAAAAGATAAGGGGAAGGAAAAAGTCCTTGAGGATATCTCCCTCGAGGATCGAGTCGTCGAAGAGCTGGCAGCCAAGGACCCGCCAAAGTAAAATAAGGTGGATTACAACGTTCTGGCATACCTGAGGAAGATACCCTCGCAGCTAAGTATTCTCGATGCCCTTCTTCTATCTAAAGAGGCGAGAGATTTTTTGATCAAGGCACTACAAGAGCCCGAGCAGTTCCAAGCTTTCCTTGCCGAAAAAAAGATGAAGGACGAGCTGAAAAAAGTGCACACGGCTGATATCACCTTCGGCGATGAAGATCTCCTCAGAACATGCGAGCATAACGTCCCTTGTATGTCACCGGATACTGTCATGACATCAAGATAGGGAAAATCCTAGTTGACAACGGGTTCTCTGTCAATCTCCTAAGTGTGAGGGTGCTAAAAGAAATCTTCATGAGCGTCCAGCATCTCGCTTGGGATAAAATCACCATCTCCGAGTTCGACTCCCAGTCATCACGGACGCTCGGGTCTGTGATACTGACATTACGCTTTGGGCTACTCGTCACTGACATCAAATTTCATGTCATTGACGCCAAGACTTGCTACAACGCTTTGCTCGGCAGGCCTTGGTTATACGAGTACAACATCATCCCTTCTATACAACATCAGTGTATGAAGTATTTCAAAGATGGCCTCGAGTATACCGTGACGGGAGAACTGAACCCATTTTCTGTGAACGAAGTCCGAAAATACGAAGATGCAAAATATTTCCTGCCAGACTTTGAAGACACGGAAAGATGCCATAAACTGAAGAATAAGCAAAAAGCTATCACCACTATTCCGGTCTTCAGGAATGATACCGAGGAGGAAGAAGAGATAGTTTACTCAGGGCCGCCTCAATGCAACAAGCCGGGACCACCTACCTCTATTCTGGTCTTTGGCAGTGACTCTGAAGATGAGGTCAACGCAATGTTCTCGGTCCGTCCATCAATGCAGGCCTTCACTGGAGATGATCAGAGTTTTCAAATCGCCATGGTTCCGCAAAAGCATTTCAAAGAGCTCGACTCACTTGATACCTATAGTGTGCAAGAACTGCAAACGTTCTACATCCCTCTCAGGCGAAAAGAAGAAAATGCGATCCTATTCTACCGATCCACGGAAACCAAAAAGGAGAAAGAAATCTGGCATGGTGCCGATTCTACGCTTGGCAGGCTCCAGCCCATCCGTCTGCCCAGATACTACACAGAAGGATTAAAAAGGCTGTTGAGGCGCCAAGGCATACCCTTCAAACAGACTGCCCGACAAGCTCATTTCTATAACAGGATCTGGAACGTCCTCGGAACTCAGCAAAAATTGCCCAACGGGAGAATGGAAACGATCGGGCTTGGATATGTTCAATCCAAGAAGCGGGAGCGATTCCATGGCTGCTACGTTATACATGACTTCGATGAAGAAAGAAATGCTTTGTTAGAAGACACTGCAATTGAACCGAAATGAAATCCTGCTGTAAAAATGCCAAGTCCGCCGTTTGAGGAACATATGAACAACCTAATAAGGGAAGCGAGTCAGAAGGTTCGGGACGACCACAGCTGCGAAATGGCCATTTACGATAAAGCCAGTACGCAGCGCCCAGGATACGAAGAATGATGATGCCCTTCGTCGCCAGCCCGTCATACAGAAGACCCGACGCGGAGGCAAAAATAAACTAAAGAACGGAAAAAACGTTCGACAGCGGCAAAGCGGGTCCAAGAAGCCATGCGATCGAGAATTGAGCAGCCGAGATCTGTCTCTTATAAAGAAGATGGGTCGAGCATATTCTTTTCCCCAAGACAAGACAAGGAAGATATTCGGTCTTGTCATGAAACATCAAATGATTACGCTCCCGGAATCCAAACACCCCGAGCAAGCAGACCAGGTCTCTCACCCGGATTATTGCTCCTATCACCGAGCGATAGGACATCCTCTCGAAGACTGCTTCACATTCAAAGACTGGGTAGAAGACCAGTATCAGCAAGGCAGGTTCGCTCTATCCAGCAGTTGGAGGGTAACCCCGCCACAGAAGTATTAACCGAAAGCCACGTATGTAGCGAGAGCAGAGCCGGATCAACATCGGTCTTGGAAGCGATCTCATACCTGTCACGCGACAATGCTGTCAGAAGAAGGAGTACGCAGGGATATGGCTGACCTTTCCTAGTGCTTCGAAAACAATGATGACGAGGTGATCTCAGAGTTTCCACCGGTGCCAAAAGAGCTGGAAGATGGAATACATACTACTGCAGATAACCTGAGAAAAATCGACTTGGGGACGGCAAGTGACCCGCGGCCGACATTCGTCAGTAAGCTGCTGTCCGAAGAACAGGTAGCTACACTAAAAGATGTGCTCATGCAGTATAAAGACCACTTCGCGTGTAATTATTCCGAGATACCGGGGCTAGATCCAGAAATAGCTGTGCATAAATTGGCAATATCTCCAGACGTCAAGCTAGTCAAACAAGCACCAAGAAGAATGCGGATCGAACTTGAGATGAGTATCAATGCCGAAGTCAAGAAGCTAATCGACTCCGGCTTCATCCAAGAGGTTCAGTACCCTGACTGGATCGCCAACATCGTCGTAGTGATGAAGAAAAATGGGACAGTGCGCATCTGCGTAGACTTTCGGAACCTCAACAAAGCTTGCCCGAAGGATGATTTTCCCGTACCGGTTACCGAGCTGATGATAGACAACACGTCCACTCACGAAGTCTTCTCCTTCATGGAAGGATCATCAGGGTACAATCAAATAAAGATGCATCCTGAAGACCAGAAGCATACCGCTTTTCGGACTCCTCTGGGCATATTCTGCTATAAAATGATGCCTTTCAGCTTGAAGAACGCCGGCGCTACCTATCAGAGGGACATGATGAAGATTTTGATGACCTCATACATGAAATCGTCGAATGCTATATCGATGACCTCATGGTGAAAAGCAAATCGTACGAGGAGCATTGGGAGCATTTGAAGATCGTGTTTCAGCGCCTTCGGAAATACAACCTGAAGATGAACCTTCTCAAATGCACGTTCGGAGTTTCCTCGGGCAAATTTCTAGGATTCATCGTATGACACCGGGGCATCGAAATAGACCCGTCAAATATCAAGGCGATTATGGAAATGCCTCCGCCAAGAACTCTCAAGCATCTGCGGTCTCTCCAAGGGAAGCTCGCATATATCCGGCGATTCATAGCCAATCTCTCTGGCAAATGCTGCCCCTACGGTCATCTAATGAAGAAGGGGACTCCGTTCGTCTGGGATTGCAAATGCCAAAGCGCACTGGACGAAATCAAGCAATACCTGCAGAATCCGCCGGTGCTGACCGCTCCGGTCAAGGGAAAGCCCCTCATCCTGTACACAACAGCCCTCGAAGGTTCGTTAGGCGCGCTATGGGAACAGGAGAATGACTAAGGGAAAGAGAGGGCCCTTTACTATTTAAGTCGGGTTCTCCTGGTGGCAGAAAACAACTATCCCCTATCGAAAAACACTACCTGGCACTAATCTTCGCGGCAACAAAGCTTCGGCATTATGCTTTGGCACATGAGGTCCACCTCATATCAAAAATGGATCCTCTCAAATATTTGATGTCAAGAGCCATACTAAAGGGACGGCTTGCTAAATGGGCCCTCCTCCTGATGGAGTTCTCGATAACATACCGACCCCTCAAGGTAGTAAAAGGTCAGGCTATCGCTGACTTCCTCGCTGAGCATCCGATACCTGCCGATTCACCCCTAAATTGCAAGTTGCTGGATGAGCACGCATTTGACACGATTGACGGGGAGAGAAGAGAAAGTGATACCCGATGGGAACTCTATTTCTACGGAGCATCTTCCATGAAGAAGCGACAACACAACACCCCTGTAATCAAATTGGGGGTAGGCCTTATCTTTGTGACTCCGTAAGGAGGGATAATGCGCTTTGACTTTTCCTTAACAGAGCCGAGGACAAACAATGAAGCCGAATATGAAGCTTTGATAGCAAGTCTTGATATCGTTGTTGACATGGGAATCGAAAACCTCCTCATATACGGAGACTCCCAACTGGTCATTAGTCAAGTAAACGGTGACTATCAAACGTACAAACCAGAGTTGGTAAAGTATGGTGAGAAAGTGCAACAATTGCTGGCTCAAATTCCCGCCTACGCCCTGGAAAGAATACCGCGTGAGGAAAATAGTAAAGCGGATGCGTTAGCCAAACTCGCTAAAGAACTGGCTGACGAAAACCTCGACGACGTGAGGATCGTGGTACAAAGCCTTCGGGTTCTTGCACCAGCGGAAATATCTCCGGAATCGTCTGAAGAAAAGGAAGCGACCAAGCAAACGGCCTTACAAATAAAAGACCAGGAAAAGGCTAAGGATTGGAGGGAAGTCTTTATAGACTACTTCAAATCCCGTCGAACACCTAAAGATGCATCCTCAAGACATCAGCTCATGAAACGAGCTCTGTCTTTTGCCTTCGTCAATGATACACTGTATAAGAGATCGTTCGACTCTCTGTGGCTAAGATGCCTAGGACCGGAAGAAGCAAAGAAGGTCATCCAAGAAACTCACGACGGACTCTACGGTTCTCATTAAGCCGGGCCGAAGATGAAGTTGAAGATCAAAAGGATGGTCTACTATTGGCCCACGATGATTCAAGACTGCCTTGAATATGCGAAGCAGTGCCACTCGTACCAGATTCACGGGGATTCATCCACCAGCATCCAAACCCGCTACACCCAACGGTGGCTAACTGGCCGTTCGAAATGTGGGGAACTGACATAATTGGTCCCATCGAACCAGCATCGTCCAAAGGACATCGGTTCATATTGGCAACAACTGATTACTTTTCTAAGTGGAAAGAAGCGGTACCGCTAAGAGAAGTGAAGACGGAGAATATTCTCCATTTCTTCAAGACACACGTCATTTATCGGTTCGGCACACCGCGACGGATTATCTCCGATATGGACCAGCCTATAGAAGTCACAGAATTAGCCGCTTCGCGCAGCAACATAATATAGACTGGAGATACTCTTCGGTCTATAATCTCCGAGCTAATGGTCTAGCTGAGGCTTTCAACAAGACCTTAAAGAAGATCATAAAGAAGACGGTGTCCAGAAATAAAAAGGACTGGCACGAGAGACTTCATGAAGCTCTCTGAGCGTATCGAACTACGTTCAAAACAGCTACGAATACAACGCCGTATGTATTGGTATTCGGCACGGAAGAAGTACTCCCCTTGGAGATAGAGCTACCCTCTCTATGAGTAGCAGTTCATTATGAGCTAACAGACGAAGAGAATGCTCATCTTCGGCTCGAGGAGCTCGACGCCCTCGGTGAAAATCGTCTCATGGCGCAGCAAAACCTAGAAGCTTACATAGCAAGGATGACGCGCTCATACAAAAGATTGACTAGGCCGAGGACATTCCGCCAAGGCGAACTCGTACTAGTGGTCAAGAGACCTATGATCCCCAATCGCGCCAAACGAGGGAAATTCAAGCCGAACTATGAGGGCCCGTATATCATAGACAAAGTCTACCAAGGTGGGGCTTACTTCCTCATGAATATGCATGGAGAAAGACCCTTCAGGCCAATAAACGGCCGGTTCTTGAAAAAACACTACGCCTGACCGAAACGTCTTTAACTACTACAAACCGCAGCATCCTAGGGCTGACGCAAAAAAAAGGGTACGTCCGTAAGAGAGATGGGCACGGATGAAAACCCGAAAGGGCTCCATGAGTAAAAATAGCAGGGCTACCGGCGAGTTTGTGAAAACCCGAAAGGGCACAATCTCGTTAAACGACACTTGCAAGGTCCTCTCGACCTTGTAAGGAGAAAATACCTGCGTGAGATCCTTACGACTCACAAGTGAGCAACACACTTAGGGGTCCCCATGATTCCTAAAGAGAAGTTACACTTACGAGATCCTCATGACTCGTAAGGAGAATTCCCCTATGAGACCCACGGCTCATAGGATTCAAAAGCCTTAAGTTACAGGGATCTGAACCCGTTCTTAAGCCATCACAATCCACAGACTACCCTACAAGCGGTTTAATACTACCCCTTGTATACAATCCACAGGCACAAATAAACGTCTCCCCCACCAAGTTCCACCGATTGCGCTAAATGTCCTCATATAGTGAATGACACTTGTAAGTCCTCTCGACTTATTAGGAGAAAACACTCTTATAAGATCCTTACGACTTATAAGAGACCATGCACTTAAGAATCCTTACGATTCTTAAGAAGAAAATACACTTACGAGATCATCATGACTCGTAAGGAGAAACATTTTTATGAGACCCTTACGGCTCATAAAGTCAAAAGCCTTAGTCGACAGGATCTTAACCCGGTCTACTAAGCCACCTTTATTCGAACCGACAAAGGCAAATGATGATTCGCTCCTGGCCATATCCCAGTTGTAGCGATGCTGATGCCTGAATCGGTATCAAATTCCAAGTCTAAACTCGCGATAAAAATCAGCGAGCCAAAAATGCATATGAAATAGCCGAAATGATAGGGCAACTTGCAACAAAATCAGCAAGTAAAATATATGCATTCAAAAACAGCCGAAATGATTGGGCAACTCGCAATAAAAAGCAGCGAGTAAAACAAAGCCGAAATGATTGGGCACCGCGAAAAATAGCCGAAATGATTGAGCACCGTGAAAAATAGCCGAAATGATTGGGTAATTGCAAACTTCGCGATATAAAAGCTAAAATGATAGAGCATCGCGGAAAGAAATAAAAAAATGAAAGAATGAAACTTTTTGTCCTACATACAAGTCCATACCAACCCCTGTATAGAATCCATGGGCATAAACGAAAAGGGAACCACATGTCCCAACGAACTCTGTCAAAGGGAAAGTCAGATCTCAACGGCAACATCTGCATCCCAGAAGACCAACAACGGCGTTCCTCCTCATTCCAACTGGATACAGACGCGACACTACCAATCGGAGCCATGGCAAAGTCCCTAATGCCAAGACTCTACGGTTCACGTCATCAAATGACCCCGTTGCGGAAACACGTCAGCAAATGACCCCGTCTCGGAAATACGTCATCAAATGACACGGTCACGGAAATACGTCGGCAAACGACCCCGTTGTAGAAATACGTTATTAAATTACCCCGTCGCGGAAATATGTCAGCCAATGACCCCGTCGTGGAAATACGTCATCTAGTGACCCCGTCGCAGAAATACGTCAGCCAATGACCCCGTCGCGGAAATACGTCAGCAAATGACCCCGTCACGGAAATACGTCATCCAATGACCCCATCGCGGAAATACGTCAGCAAATGACCCCGTCTCGGAAATACGTCAACCAATGACCCGGTCACGGAAATACGTCATCCAATGACCCCGTTTCGGAAATACGTCGGCAAACGACCCCGTTGTGGAAATACGTTATCAAATTACCCCGTCACGGAAATATGTCAGCCAATGACCCCGTCGCGGAAATAAGTCATCTAGTGACCCCGTCGCGGAAATAGTCAGCCAATGACCCCGTCGCGGAAATACGTCAGCAAATGACCCCGTCACGGAAATACGTCATCCAATGACCCCATCGCGGAAATACGTCAGCAAATGACCCCGTCTCGGAAATACGTCATCCAATGACCCCGTCGTGGAAATATGTCAGCCAATGACCCCGTCGCGGAAATACGTCAGCAAATGACTCCATCTCGGAAATACGTCATCCAATGACCCCGTTGCGGAAATACGTCAGCAAATGACCCCATCTCGGAAATACGTCATCCAATGACCCCATCGTGGAAATACGTCAGCCAATGACCCCGTCGCGGAAATACGTCAGCAAATGACCCTGTCTCGGAAATACGTCATCAAATGACCCCGTCGCGGAAATACGTCAGCCAATGACCCCGTCGCGGAAATACGTCAGCCAATGACCCCGTCGTGGAAATACGTCAGCCAATGACCCCGTCGCGGAAATACGTCAGCCAATGACCCCGTCGCGGAAATACGTCATCCAATGACCTCGTCTCAGAAATACGTCAGCAAATGACCCCGTCTTGGAAATACGTCAGCAAATGACCCCGTCGTGGAAATACGTCAACCAATGACCTCCTCGTCGGAGCAATGCTTCGATTTGCGAACAAGTCAACTCACCAGTCACTTACGAGTCCTCTCGACTTGTAAGGGAGAAAACTCTATTATGAGATCCTTATGACTCTTAAGAGAATACACACTTAGGAATCCTTACGACTCCTAAGGAGAAAATACACCTACGAGATCCTCTTGACTCGTAGGAAAAAAAATCTTTATGAGACCCTCATGGCTCATAAAGTTGGAAAGTCCTAGGTGGCAGACCCTAACCCTGTCTCCTAAGCCATCGCTACCCTATATTTACAGGCCACATTTGCTAAAATCATATGCCAACAACATAGCAGAGAAAAGAAAGCGATAGTCGGAGATAAAAAAATGTGTCCTTTATTCATGAATTCAATTGAATACGAGATACATAATGTAAAAAATGAAATGAATACATATTATTCATAAATTACAATTGATAAAAAGACGACTATTGAGAAGGAGGCGATTTTAACAAATCAGCAAGCCGCTCGCGCATTCCTCTCAGCTCCTTCTCATGATCAGCCGCTGTGGCAAGCTCCACTTCGATTCGAGCACGTTGCTGCAAACAAGATGAAAGTTTCTCATCGATTTCCCGCTGAGCTGCCTTACGACTCTGCGCATCCCGCTCAGTTAGGTCGAGCTTCTACCTCAGTGTTAGCCCGTCAGAAATACATTGTAGGAGGCCCTCGAAATAGCTTTCAGCTGTGCAACATTTGCTTCAACCTAAGCGCGCAGCCGGGAAGATTCGCCTGAAGCCTACTCGCTTTCCTTCAACTTCAAGGTCTCCTCTTGCTCGAAATGTCGGAGGAAAGGAACGCTCTGCTCAACCCATGCAGCCCGTTGGGAGTTCAAAGGCAACACTTCTGAAGAAGGACGCTTGAGCTCAATCTCATGCAGACAGGCCTCGATCTGTCTGCAGTAATTAACCCAAGATTCGACGACGCCTTCGCTATGGAAGTGCACAAGCTTCGCCAACATCGGATTGATCTCAGCAGCAAAATCAGCAGCGAGTGCAGGGGCCTCCGCGTCAAGCTCTTCGATGGATTCACTCAACATACGTAGGCTGGTCACAGCGCCCTTAGAAGATGGACGTCTGAAAAAGGGCCCTACCGGCATTAAGATGCGAGACTCGAAGGGAGCTAGAGTCGGCGTGATTGCTGTAAAACAAATCATAGTCAGACGTCGACTCAAGAGATAAAGAAAATGCACGAGCAATGGAGTATACTATACCGGCTGCGACGGATGGCAGAGTTGGGAGTACCGGAGGCGTGACTGTTCTCTCGTCCCCTCCTCCAATCTGTAACGCTGCAATCAATTCAAAGAAGAATTAACAACGACATGGTTTCCCATAGAAGAAAGGATAGGAAGTCAGTTAAAAACTATACTCACCGACACCGGCAGGCAGTACGACTTCTGACCGGAAGGAGAAATGTGGATTCGGCACCTGATACAGATGGTCAAAGAGGACTCCTGCAAGGTTGTAACAATACGATATCAGTACAAAGAGTATATTACCCCCAATGAAACCAATAAGCCTCAAACATATACCTTCCAGCACTCCAGACAACATGGGAGAAGGCGACGGAACAACAGCCGTCACGGCAGCGACCAGAGGTGCTTCAGATGGCGCAATTTTCGCATTTACTACACCTATACTCAACGAACAAAATGTCATCAGATGGGGATGAACAGGATCGAAAGATGAAAAGAAATCAGTGACCCAAGATCTACCTGATAGGTCGCCAACCGAAACCGCGACGAGAGCATTACCAGGCACAGCGGCTTCTTCGCTCTCCTCCATTGGAATAGTTTCTGCTCCCGTGACCTCGTCCCCTGATTCGACAAGGGCCTTCGTAACACTCGCTATGCCCGCCGATAGCAGGGAACCACGAGGAGAAAGAGCGGCGGTTTGGGCAGTCCCAGACTTCCGAGAGAGTAGCCACTTCGGGCTCTGTGGTCGCCGTCTTCTCACCTGCCACCTCATCGCCAATACTTAGCCCTGCAAGATATGATATATCAGAATTTGTGGATCGAGTAAAAGTGAAAAGACCGAGCATTGAATTACCTGGCAATGGATTTTTGGTTCCCGATCCGCGCGCACGACCTGTCTATGAGCGGTAGACAGGGCAGCTGAAGCATCCTCTGGAGGAATAGCGACAGATGGAGCGGTGCTTGAGCCTGCACCCACAGCCAAGCTGACGTCACGCTCCCTCGCTGTACGCTTTCTACGTTTCTTGTTGGCCTTGACAGTGAGATGTAATCTCCTCAAAACCTCCGTCAAAGAGACGTCATCGTCCGAATCAGGAACTGCCTCTGGAGCCTTTACGGTGTCTGTCATCAGCTGCTTAAGTAAAGCCTCCTACGATACTGACGGGAGAGCTAAGGCCACAATGGCCGGCTCTGGAAGCATCGCCGCATCACAGCTCGGGATCGGCGCTACGCCTGGGATAACCCGAGTCGAGGTATTCCCTGCAATAAGATGAAAAGAAAGAGTCAAACT
Source organism: Agapanthus africanus (assembly GCA_030015575.1). NCBI lineage: Eukaryota > Viridiplantae > Streptophyta > Magnoliopsida > Asparagales > Amaryllidaceae > Agapanthus > Agapanthus africanus. The sequence continues at coordinate 32,727,878 of CM057338.1, forward strand.
ACGAATAAAGAAAAAGGGGATGAATACATAATAACCCGAAGTATACCAAGGCCCAAGAAAGCGCGAAGCCTCTCTTCCTCTTCAAAAGCCTTAAGGGAAGCCACGAGAGCCTCTTCGGCGGAGATACCTGTTGAAGAAGAAAGCGTCAGTCAAAGTATAATAATTAATTTATATATATATATACAACCGCGGAAAGATACGGCTTAAGTCTACCTGATAGTGCGATGGTGATCAGTCCTGCTTCGTTGCGAGCTAGTTGCTCGAAAACTGCAATGGCAGCCTCCAGATCGGTATCATCCGGCTCCATAAATAAACCCTCATTGGTCCCGTACTCACTTAGACCCTCGTTGTAAGGGGCATGAGGTTCCTGGCCAAATGCAACGTCCACAGAAAATAGCGACTTCTTCTTTTTCTGCGACTTAACGCTAACAGCCGATAACACGAGCCTGCACTTGGCGGGCAATTTGGAGCGACGAGTCCCGATCTCAGTACCCACGCCAGACTCAGGAGACGCTATAGCTACCGCTTTTATAAGAGCATGGGGTAGGGGCAGCTCAGGCATAACATGTGGTACTACAGCCGCAACAACTTCTCTCAAGGGAGGACGGACGATGGTCCGTCGCTTCAAGGGAACGACTGGATTACCAGCAGAGGCGGTTCCCTTGCGATCAAGCAATAATCGCTTTTCTTCCCTAATAATGGAGCCCATCGAATGCTGATACCACGCCACATATGCGTTCAAGATTCGCGGAACGCAACTCGGTTCACTGATAAAGAAATTGGAGCCGGTGTTCAACCGCATAAAATGGTGTAATGCGTTGCGAATACCTTCTTCTGTGGCAACTGGCTCAGCTAGGAAGGCCTCGAGCGGGACTCCCTGATTATAGCTTGATTGTTGGGCGAAACGGTGCGGGTTGTACCTCATGAACAATGCCGAATCGTTCTGCGTAAACACTAGAAAGCCTAGCCTGATTGAATATAAATAAAGAATCTTCCGAGCTTTCAAGGTAGAGGCCCCATCTTTAAAAGTATCGCGCAGAGGCTGCACAGTTTTTGCGGATTCTTTGCCGATGGTTAAAACCTTACCGACAAAGGTCATACCATCTCCAACCATACGCGGACGAAGGATCAAACCCCTAGCCTCCCGCTATGCCGGATTTAAAATGGAAGCGTCAACTAGGCGCATAATCCGAGGGATGTTATAACTGTCGTAGAAACGAGGTCGTTTATGGGCACCAAAAGCGCCAAGTACGTGCATCTCGATAAATGATGTAAAATAATGCAGTGAGAAAGTGACGGGCTGTACCCCCGGCTGAGTGGTATCCGCCGCTAAGCCGAGACAATGGTACAGGTGTGCCAACCCAGCAATCCCGATAGCCACTCGCATTTCTGCAACCATACGATGGGCTGGGTAAAAGACTGATGGCCTCATATAACGAGGGTGCATTGGAAGCATGAACCAGTTTAGCCATAAGCCAATGAACCCCAGCACGAACATCTCTTCATCGACGTCTAGAGCAGCAAGCTCCGCGAAAGGAACGATAGGAGCATCCGGAATAAAGAAACTTTTTAAATCCGCCTCCGTCGTCGGTTGGTTATCCAAACCAAAACCAAACGGATCGTCAAGCTTGGCGAACAGCGCAACTTGCTTCGATAAGGCTTTCGGACGAAGAAAGCAAGCGATGAAGTCTGCGTAGCCGACTCCATGTCTTCCGGACTCCAGAAATAGACTTTCGTAGATATTCAACACCTTGATCAAGCTCGGGAGTTGGTGTTGAATGGTGTTCTCCGGGGTAAGACCCATTACCACTGATTTGGTGGCAAAGATGTACTCATCCGGAGGAAGCAACTCCTCATAGTGTTCTCCCCTAACGGGTAAGCCAGAGATTTCTGCAAACTCCTCTAAAGAGATTGAGACTTCTCGATCCGACAGAAGGAAGGTGTGGGTCGGAATATTCCATTGCTCCAGAAAAGCCTTGACCCACCATACAGGAGGCGTGGAATATTGAAAGAGAGACACATAAACGGAGGGGTACAACCCAAGCCTCAGCAGCAATGATCTCTTGGCCGACAAAATATAGCGGGCCCACTGCAAATACCCAGCTGGATGGCGAAGAGTTAGGCCTATCATGTATGGTTGTCCCCAAGGGCGCGACTCGCCCTGACATATACGCCGACCCAGAGTATCCAAAGCCGTCGGCGGCTGTACGGGTATCACGGCCATAGAGGGTTGAAGGCAACCTTCTGAAGTCCAGTTGACCTTCTCCACGGCATAGTTCACCGGAGGTGCGTCAGCAAAATGGGCTCCGAAGGTGCTGCGCAAGAAAAGCTCCGCCGACCCCTGATGATCTGATTGTACCATGTTCCCCATAAATGAAGATTCTTTTGCTCCGGGTCGTGAGCTTTGATCAACGTGAAGACTTCCCTATCCACAGGCGCTTCTGGGAATCCGCTTTCCGAACGGAAAAAGGGGAAAGAAGTGTCGAAAGACAAGTACCTGCGTGAAAAAGAGCAAAAGTTAGCTGTCAATGCTACAGCTCAAGTTTTGGTATTTGGTACTTTAAATTTGTACTGCACTGCAATGCAGTGGAAGGGGACCAAAAGGGACCTACAAAATCTAAATGGCGGCTCATCATTTATGAGACAGTCTTATCATTGATGAGACAGTCATTCATTAAATGAGAAATCCTAAAAGGATTCTCATTTAATGAGAGGCCCCTCGAGCCAAGGAGTTAATCTCCCTTGAGAGCAGCGCTCTACAACAGATATGACATCTGTCATAATTAATGATGAAAGGAATAAAATTCCCCTAAAAAAAATCTAAAGAGCAATGCTCTGCGAAGAAGATGGAATAATCCATCAAAAACCCTAAAAACTTTTTGATCTATGATCTAAAGATGAGCATGGCTCTGTTAATAGGTAAAACCCTAAAAATGTTTTTAAGATCTATGATCTGAGAAGAGCAAAGCTCTATTAATAAGTTTAATTCTTACCAAAGTTGGGCAGAGTTTTGACTCTTAAGAAATTTCTTAAGGAAGAGAGCGTGGCTCTGAAAGAGAATTAATTCTCAGAAAAACAAGAAAGAAGATGAACAAACAGTCATCTCAAGGGCCAAAGGCCCTATTTATAGGCACTGAGAGCCGTTTCAACTTCTAAGTTGATCTAACGGTAGAAAGGCTACCACCGCTGCACTCATGTGTGAGCCACGTGAGCGCAACGGTGGGGGAATTTGTTTCCCCCAATCAGAGCAAAGATCTGCTCAAATTTTGAAATTTGAAATGAAACAGCGCTTCATAAAAGTGCCGGCGCTAAGAGTCAAAGACTCTGAGGGAGCGCTCGCGTGCAAAGCACGAGAGCGCTGGCGCCAAGAGAGCCAGCGCTAAGAGGCAAAGACTCTGAGGCAGCGCTCACGTGCAAAGCACGAGAGAGCTAGCGTCAAGAGCGCTCGCTCCATGAGCGTCAGCACCAAGAGTCAAAGACTCTGAAGCAACGCTCACGTGCAAAGCGCGAAAGCGCTAGCGCCAAGTGCGCCAACGCTAAAGAGTCAAAGACTCTGAAGCAGCGCTCACGTGCAAGGCACGAGAGCGCCAAGCGCTAGAACTAAAATTTTCTCTACCGTCGGATCAAAGATCCAACGGAGATGATAAATTATCAAATTACCAGAATAAAATTCTGTTAAAGAAATACTCCTCAGAATCTTTCCAAATAAGAAAGATTGTGCTCTGTAAATCAGAGCACCGTTGAATCAAAGATCCAATGGTGATTAAAAATCACCAAGGTACAGAGTAATCTCTGTATGGGAAAATAATTTCCCATCTTGTTAATAACAAGAAAGATGTATTCTATAAAACAGAAGCCCTAAGATCAAAGATCCAATGGTGGGGAAACATCCCCAAATCAATCAGAAAAAGATTGTCTTAACTGATCAGCCTCCCCTATATAAATGATCCAAGACTTCAAGTCTTTCACAGAGGAACCCCCCCCCCACACACACACACACAAACTTTAAGAAATTTTAAAAAGAAGAGCAAGCTCTCGGAAGAAGAATTTCTTCAAGGTAAATAAAACAGAGAGATCAAAGCATCTCATCAAAGAAGAAGAACTTAGTTCTTTTTCTAGATCATAGATCTATAAGACAGAGGTCTTTCACAAAAAGATATCATAGCATCTCATCATAAAAAGGGAGGGAGAAGAACTTAGTTCTGTTTAGATCACAGATCTATAAGATAAAGACAAAGTCTTTCACAAAAAATATAAGAGATTGTAACATCTCCTCTTAAAATAAGAATCTTGTTCTTAGAGCCACGAGACAAAATCTCTTATAAACGAGAACTTAATTCTCAGAGCATAAAATTGATCAAGAGCGCTCTGCACTCATTGGCTAGCGCTCAGTGCCAAGTGCGATATGGGCTCCTTACGTGGGCGCTACTTAATAAAGAGCGCTCTGCACTTATTGGCTGGCGCTCAGCGCCAAGCGCACCATGTGCTCCTCACGTGTGCGCTATTTTATAATGAGCGCTCTGCACTCATTAGCTGACGCTCAGCGCCAAGCTCGCCATGTGCTCCTCACGTGTGCGCTATTTCATAAGAAGCGCTTTGCACTCATTGACTGGCGCTCAGCGCCAAGCGTACCACATGCTCCTCGCATGGGCGCTGAGAGAACATAAACCGTTCTTTAAATAAAGCTCCAGAGCCATAATGAGAGCTCAACACTCAATAAAAGATAAAAAGGTTGTCAGAACCCAAACCAATGCTCAGTATTGTTAAATGAAAAAGGGCTGAGCCTAATTAAATTTTCAACATTTTAACTTAGTGGGCCGAGCCCAAGTTGGCCGCAGATCTCTAATTCAGATTAATTGAGCCCATATGCTCATAAATCTTTTTAACCGATCTTAGTCCCAAACTTGTCTACAGATCTCCCGACCAATATTGGTTCAAGGGTATATCTCTTCATTCCTCTGACATGTGTCATTGTAATTCTTCAACGTCTTCAGAAAGGTGGCGAGTCCTGATAACCAGACATTCCATAGACTATGATGTCCTTAAACTTTACGGACTGTGGGGTCCTTAAACTCATGGACTATGATGTCTTTAAACTTTATGGACTGTGAGGTCCTTAAACTCATAGACTATGATGTCTTTAAACTTTACAGATGTTTTTAAACTGTCACGGACTATGATGTTCTTAAACCCAATGGACCGCAATGTCCCTAAACTAAGACGATAGAGCCCAAATACTCTTTCGTTGGATCTAAATGACCCAAAACCCCCGTTGAGTAGATCTTAGTCTAAAATTAGACTAACGTATCTTTAACAAATATTTAAGTTGATCTTAGTCTCAACGAGATTAACAATCCTTAAACCCAAACCAAACTCAAATCTAAGAAAATACGGATTTGGACTAATCCACGCCCTACGGGCGACAACATAAATTAGTCTCCGTATACAATCCACGGGCAACCAAAAACAAAACAAACACATACGATACGAAGTGACCATTTGGAGAAGGAGAAAATGGTTACCGCGATACGGTAGCGTAATTAACTGCAGGGGCTTGCGCCTGCAGGGAAAAGCGTCCCCACAATCAAAAACTCCTCAATGAGGGGGAATCTGACGAAGTCTGCTACATCGGCCGCATCCGTTTAAACCTTAGATACATGGTGTCATAAATCAACTTGGCATTTTCAAAGAGGTGGACGGATAAAATCAAATAGCATCTGCCCCCAAAATTCAGGCCGGACGTCCCAACGTCCCGGTCATGTCTTTCGGCGGAGAACAAAGATGTCTTCAAGTAATCTTCTTAGATCATATTACCGCTGGAAGAACATGTGTTAGGTATTTGCCATGACATTTTTTATTTGAGGTTAGGCTCAATTTAGAGTCCTGATGAGTCATAACCGCACCCTTCTGGGCTGGGACAATCTCCAACGGTCTTTAGGCTTTGTATATATTGTCGTCAAGACCCGAAGTTAGTAATATGTCGTCATTTCATTTTTACTTTGATGATGTCGCGCCGATTCTTTGCTGAACTAGGGTAGACATCTATATGACCTCTATGCTGTATGTATTGCCATCGAGATCTGGAGCTTGGGATATGTCGTCACTGTAAGTGCACGGCGGCGCCCCGGCCGTCAATCCGACGGCCAAATGCGGAAGCGGTGATAAACTTAAATTTTCTTGAACTGGCAAACCGCCGCGCACTAACACCCGAATCGAACCACTAACTAGTCCTAGCTATCTACAAGAAAAGGAATAGAGATATACCGACGATCCAAGTCCTCCGGTCTTCTCGTCGTCGTCCCAATCTCCTGCGGAATGTCCCGTCTCCTCCTCGTCACCGGAAGTGCACCACATCGCCTACTTCTTTTACGGGCTCCCACCTCAATGCCGAGGCAACTCGGGCACGAAGCCGGCTACTCGACGTGCCCAAGATTCGCTGTAGAATATCTAGAGAAGAAGTCTCATTTGGGGTTGTGGAATTGCCATTTGGTGGAAGAAAAGAGAGCTTGGAGAGAGGTTGGAAAAATGTATCATGCAAAGAATGAATATGACAATTTTCTCACTACCAAAAGAAAAAACCCCACCCTCACTAGTGGCCGGCCAAGCATGATGGTGGTAGGTGGGAATGGAGTGAAGTCAAAATGAAAGACAAGGGAGTGGGTGAGCTATCATGGAAGGAAGAATAATGAGTGATGATCAAAACAATATCATCACAAACAAAAACAAACACTCCAAAGCAACCATGATGACTCCAAATGGTCAAGCCATCATGAAGAAGTCAAGAAGTCAAGGTCAATGGAGCAACCATCATGATCCAACCAATAAGCAAAGACCCCCTCCAAAATTACTTATTTGCAATAATGCAAATAAGCCCTCCTCCACCAATCTTCGGCCAATGAACGATACAAAGGAAATTGGCCGAAACGGAAAGCAAACTGGCAACTCCAGAAAACTGGTCCCGTAATAAATTACAGGAAAACCCCGATACTGTGCATACACACCCGCATCTGTATTTCGACCGAAATACAAATGCAATGAGACAAAGTCTACACTGTACTATACTAGGATCCAGCTTAAACCAAAGCCGGCTAGTAATTTCTGTTCGATCCTGATCCGTGCAATGCCGCACGTGTCTGATCGAACCCTGCCATATAACCATACGGCCTATAGTACAAACTGTCCGATCCTGATCCGTGCAATACCGCACGTATCTGATCGGACCTTGCCATATCTCCATACGGCCTCTACAACCTTTCGCCCGAAAGCTGAGTAACTGAAATGTGGGGGACTCTAAAGACTCATCAACACCTTGGTTGTGGATTTAACCACCAGCACGTCAGAGGTATAAGCCAATACGTAACGGGCTACCAGGTACTGACTAAAAGGGATGTCTGTGAGTGAACTCAGCCTGACAACCCTACTGAGCCTGTCAGTGACAATATCCGTACAGTCCGGTCCGTTCGTCTATGAGTATCGCATGGCGGGCCTAGGGGGTTGGTAAAAGTCAGACCCCCAAAAGCGGTACAAGTCGTGTCGGAGTGTAGCCCAGAACACCCTGAGATACTACTGGAATACCTACCAGTAAATCTCCTTGCCTCGGCCGAGGGCTTCGTGTAATGGCTATCCTAGACACAGCACGACCTCACCCCCAATACCGGGAGAGACGAACCCCTGAAGATACGCTCACTGCCTCCATGTGGCTCGGGACTGTACCCAACTAAAACCTGTTTGCACGACTCCTTTGAGCCGTGGTAGGGTAGTAATCAAAGTACAGTGGGAACTCACACGAGACAAATGACGATCCCCAGGTCGATGAACTAACCTGCACACATGTCACCAGGGAACTGCCATCTGACGTCAGGTATATGACCAACTAGCATGTTCCCGGCGAGTCCTGTCCGGTGTACTCATAACCCAATGAGCACCTGTATACATCTTAGGTGATCCAACTGACACCAGTGGCTTGTGAGACCGGCCACCGCCCCTCGTCGGGGTCTCGACTGTATACACTAGTCTACTATGGAGAATCGATGCCCTGTCTCGAAACTCTCACGACTAGGGACCTTTTAAGGATATGCTTATAGACCCCAGCTCCCACTTATATGATCGCCCTCATACTGCTGGTGGTCAAGCAAGAATCCTAGGGGCTCTATCAACGTGTAATAGCGACGTGTCAGGTCACTTAAAACAGTACACGATGATAAAGGTAAACCAGATAGCATACTATCATCTCGAGTAAGACTGTCCTACCGGGATAGGTCCTCTATCAATCATTACAATCACGTATCTGTGACCTAATAATTGACTCTGAGGGCACTATCTCCAACAATCTCCCACTTGCACTCAAGGCTAATTATTGCGATGTCGCATACTCACAGCCCGTGTGATACCGAACACCCAACTCCTCTACGAGTCAGTCTCACAAAGCTCGTTTGCGAAACTATTGCGTTCGAAGAATAGCCTCAGTGAGTGGATCCGCTTTGTTGTTTCTTTCTATGTCTCTCTATATCTCAAGTTCGCAGAGAAAGCCATCTCCCGAAATGAGCAATACCTGTCTTAGGATGTGTCTGGATGTCTGATGGGACATAGCTCATGAATGAACTCCAAATCCAAACTCCTTAGACTGTATCGTCAACTGAACTTAATCAGTATTTTGCGCCATGCCACCCTCAGTATTGCCTTGGACCACCTGTCCAAAATACTGCCCCTCATCAGAAGGAAAACTATAACTCTGACAACCTCCTTGTCGTCTATGTCACCTTGGAAGCCTGGAATGATAACTGTCTCCTGAATGAGGCTGTCGTTATCATCTCCCTAGAACATCCACTTATGTTCTAAAACTGCTTCCGACTGTTTCTCCAGGATTGGATTAATGTCAACTTATTGCATCTAGTGCAAGAACAACATCTGGTGTGGTACTCGACATCTCACGATTGACTCAATTGCCTGAGCAAGTGATCTGTCAATCATGCCCGTCCCTCTCCCCTTTAGTCTGTAAGACACCTTTGGAGAGGGTGACTCCATTACCTGCAGGTACACTACCGTGCCAGGAGTCGTCCATCCTAAATACTCTTAGAATGCTGTCAAGTACCCTGATTGGGAAACCACCCAAATCTAGATCTAAAACCATAGATCTAGTAACCAGTATGTCTGATATAAAATCCATTTCCTTTGTGGAGAAACAACTGTGTGACGACCAAAGTATAACCGATCGTAGTGTAGGAGTTTCTATTCCTACTCTGTGTATGTCATCCAAATACTAGGATATCACACCCTACTACCTTCTCAACAGATCCATCCCCTATTCTGATGAAGTCAAACCCATGACTGTCACGTCAGAAGTAGATGATCTATCTCCGCTACATCTGCTTTAGTCTATAAATAGACATAAGCTACTTGTCCACCAATGCTTCCGCTGCTCCCACTGACTACGACAACCCTCTGGCAGAGTCATATACACGTACACTTCTGAAGCGAGTTCAGAACGACGCTATACTCATCCTCCCGCCGGGTCTCGCAGCCTGGAACAACAGCAATGGTAATTGTGGGTAAACAAGAACTTCCCTGTCACCGTCCTTGAGGCTACTGGAGTACCCCTCGGGTGCCTGAAGTTACCCACCGCATCTGCGGAGTGGCCAATGGAATGTCAATCCAGATTGAATCTTTAGGTTCCTTATCAAATCTTCAGTAATCGTTTGTGGTTCTGGAATCACTTCCAGTTCTACCATACTCCCACTACTGTTTTCTGAAAAAATCCATTTTTATTAAAACTGTGGCGAGTCTAGAACAATATTGCTATTGTTCATCCAGATGGTAGAAAGTCAACCCGCGTCATAGCCTGGGTCAACCCACAAACAGTCATTACAGAAACGTGCCTTGAGTTGTCCAGTGTCTGGTTTTAAGCATAAGCCGGACAACTCCCCGTACCTTAACATCGTCAAGATATGAACTGTTCTATATCCCATATAGGACCAGAGGCACTGATTTAATTGAACCAGATTCAAATCATGCAACTGTCTCCAGTGCATGTCAACTGAATGGAAGGAGGCCGATCAGCGTTACTCAACTTAGGAATGCTTCCAATTATGAGTAACCTGAAAAAGAAGCAAGTTCTCTTAGTCATTACTATCAACTTAATACCATACACAAGTATCTACATCTTCGATCTCTTTGAAGAATCCCGATACTTGCTACACCTGGTTCTCTACTCTATTCAAATACCTATAACTTCTCAAAATTCGGACCCTGTGTTTCCTACGAAACACCTGTCTAAAAACTAGAGAAGTCATAAGTAAACCGAATATAGTATGAGGACCAACCCCTCTGTCCTGATGGACCCTGAACAACATACAATACTCTGTATAAGTCCCTTGAGTCTGATAACTCATTCACTGTGTGTCGTAGGTTGAAAACTGTACTTATGGTTAAGAAGAATTACACCGCTGTTTAATGCTCCTTACCTAACCATCCACTGATATAGGTAAATGTCGTAGACATAATTTCAGAAAGGTATATCTCACTCTATGAAAATAGACGTACAGATATATCAATTTGAAATTGGTGCATAACAGCGGATATTCAAAACCAAATATTTGCCAACCGGCAAACAGCCCAGGTGATTTCCTCAAATATCACTGATTACAACGAATCCCGATATAATGAGGATAATCACCCAATTCCCAATAACTTACTCCCACTCATCATCTGTAAAACCATACAGATGTGAGAATCGTACCTGGTAAATACATACCCTGGAGTAAGTATCTAATCGGGAAATCAGTTTTCCTTTAACATTACACAGTGAGACTGAAACATCGAAATGTTTCGATAGGGTATCCTGGTATTCCTAGTAATGCCTCTTCTATAATCACGACTGTAACCGTATAATTCTTTGCCAGCTCTCCAAATCCCTTCATATGTCTTTAGTCATTACCTTCTGCACACCCCTTTAGGCCAAATGGTTTTCTTCCTTCCCTACCGTTCGGCACCAGCCTATGGTTTGGAAGAAGACTATCCAAAAAGCATAATGGGTGTACTGTCCTAATCCTAGGAACACTCGCAACACGAGAGAAGGTGAAGATAAAAGACACCTGAATGTACTTTATTCCTATTTCTCCTGAACCAGGATCCATCCCCGAACTGGAACAAGTTCCTTTCGAGTTCGTATATAACCATACGATGGAATATCCAATAAACTGTAGATCTTCGTAGTGATACGGAGTGTCCTGGAGAAATACAAAGGTGATTTTAGGATTGGCGAAGAAATACCTGGTTTGGTCGTGAATATCTGTTGCAATTTACTTTGCCCTCTTACTAATCCCTTGCTTTGTCTTAACTTAATACCTTCTGCACACCATCGTTAGGCTAATTGGTTTTCTTCATTCCCTACCGGTCGGCACCAGCCTAAGGTTTGGAAGAAGACAATCCAATTTGCGTAATAGGTGTACTACCCCTAAACCAAGGAGTACTCGTAACCTGAGAGAGGGTAAAAGGAAAAGACAACTGAATAATCCTATCCGTTTTCTCCAGAACCGGAAACCATCCTCGAATAAATTCTTTCGAGTTCGTATCTAACCATACGATGGTTTTGTCCAATGGAAGTGGACGTTCGTAGTAATACGGGGTGTCCTGGAGAAAAGGGTAAAAGTAGGAGTGGCAATGAGGTTTGCAACTCTGACAATCCAAAAGCCAGTGTTAAAGAAGGTTCGGTCAACTTGGTCACTGAGTCAAAGTCTTAGGGTCGGGTCAATGGTCGCTGCCAGAGAGAGAGAAAAGAAACACTCAGCGTGCACTCTAACCTAGATCAGAATGGTTACCAATTTATCTAATCTGGAATCCTCCCACTGTACCTCGAATTCTCCTCCAAACCTAAAAGAAGAATTAGTCGGGGTCACCCGAGGAGTAAACCAACTCATCAGTGGGAATCGGGATCCAACTCTCATCGCATGACAACGTGACGGAATCCGCTCACGGTGTCACACTCCAGAAGGTATGCGCATATCTGGCAAGTTTCAGTTCTTTTGAAACTCCCGATGTGATTTTTACCCCATGCTCTTATGACCTTGACTAAGGCCAACAAATCATAAGTCACATGTCAAGTTCTACCCGTCATTATCCAGGTTGATTTGAACCCACCCGTACAAGCCCTTGACTAGGGCCAACAAGGCTATACGACTGTCCCAAACCAACGCATCTATCTATGCAGCATATGAACACCCAATAGCTACCAAACACTGTGCCTTGACTAAGGCCAACAAACACAGCTTGAATACTATTGACCACCCATATGAAACGACGGAGGGCTACGAATGGTTTCTGGCGAAAACCTTTAACGTAATGAACTTGATATCGTCGAAGGAACGGATAGCTTTTTAAAAATATAGTGACGAAAGCCATTGCTAAAGAGGTCACTCCCGGTGAAGGGATCTCGGCTCTTTCCCCGTAGAATGGGGTGCAGGATATTCCAAATGAATACCACGGTGCATAAGCAAAAGTAATCGGCTATAGTGAAGTTAATGCCCTGACGCAAACTTTTTGTCCAAGGGGTCACTCCCGGTGAAGGGATCTCGGCCCTTGCCTCGTCGACTGAGGAGCAGGATATTCCAACTGAATACCACGATGCAAAACAAAAGTGAACGTCCTTGCAATAACAGCTTTTTGAAAAAGTGTTCCAACAACATCAGATTAGGTTTGTATTTAACTTGCATTGATCCGAATCAATGCAGTCCCATCAATTGATCACACCAAAAAGAACGAAAATATACTGATGTACGTATATGCCATCCGCATTCGCCACTGGGTCCCGTCATTACCCGTTAGGTTAGCTAACTAACGACAGAGCGGGGACTGGACTAGCGCGGATGTAAAACATATACAACATCTACTAATATATATACCAATATATTATATTCGCTCAAGGCGTGAATAAAATGCAACATCACAGAGAATGAACAGCATCACAGAAACAATACAGATATCTGGGATCCCCGGGTTTCACAGAGCCGCTGAAACCCGACGTTCCCCTGGTCGTGTGGATAGCCTGTGCAATGTAAACCTAGACCCCTACGGGCGCGGCAAGTCACCCGCCAAAACCTGAAGCGAGGCAGCCCCCTTCAGTACCGTGAATGGACCACCCAGCACTTCACGGAATCCGGTAACTTGGGCACCCCTCCTGGGTCAACCTGTACCCCTACGAGTGCGGCGAATAGCCCGCCAATCCTAGAGTGAAGCCCCCTCCGTCTCAATGCCATGAGATGCGGGCCCGTTGCCCTCTAGAACCCGGCTATCCGTGCACCCCTCCGCGGGGTAATCCTAGTACAGAAAGTAAAATATACATACACCGGGTACATCGACCGCAACCAGGTCGTGCCCCAAAATAATAATACAAACAGGCAGTGACGGCAGTCCACATGTCGGACGCTCGCCCCGCAATATCAAATGTACATAATACAACCAAAACTGTACTAGCATTGCATCCAGGCTATCCCCACGACCGATCCGCAACATCACAGCAATACATAGAACATCAACGTGAAAGTCACGTTCGCAAATCCGTCTAACCGGGCTGCTACAGCAGTTAGACCGGATTTACCGATCAAGTGACATTCACGGTCGCAGATATAATGTAAATACTGTGAAAAATGTGTTTAAAATATCCGATCAATCAAATTTTAACAAGTGGGCCCCCAAGCAATACTGTAGCAGTTAAAGAAATTCTGGGCCCAATGTTAATATTCCAAAACCCCAATTTTAAGCCCACAAAGACACTGTAGAAATTTGGTGCAGTGATCTCCACAGTGTGCGGCGGAACAGCGTCGGGAAGGGGGTTTTCGCGGCGGTTCCGCGCTCCCATAGTGGAGTCACTTCATCGAATTTTTACAGTGCTCTTATATTTTCCAGTACATCAATATTTTACAACCTGAAAAATTTTTCGAGACTGAAAAATTTCAACAGAAAACTGTCACTTTGAAAAACACGGTTTTGGAACTTTTTGATCGATCGGAAATGGAAACACATTAAACCAAGCTAGACTAAGTTAATGGCGAGGCTCTGATACCACTGTAAGTGCACGGCGGCGCCCCAGCCGTCAATCCGACGGCTAAATGCGGAAGCGGTGATAAACTTAAATTTTCTTGAACTGGAAAACCGCCGCGCACTAACACCCGGATCGAACCACTAACTAGTCCTAGCTATCTACAAGAAAGGGAATAGAGATATACCGACGATCCAAGTCCTCCGGTCTTCTCGTCGTCGTCCCAATCTCCTGCGGAATGTCCCGTCTCCTCCTCGTCGCCGGAAGTGCACCACATCGCCTACTTCTTTTACGGGCTCCCACCTCAATGCCGAGGCAACTCGGGCACGAAGCCGGCTACTCGACGTGCCCAAGATTCGCTGTAGAATATCTAGAGAAGAAGTCTCATTTGGGGTTGTGGAATTGCCATTTGGTGGAAGAAAAGAGAGCTTGGAGAGAGGTTGGAAAAATGTATCATGCAAAGAATGAATATGACAATTTTCTCACTACCAAAAGAAAAACCCCCACCCTCACTAGTGGCCGGCCAAGCATGATGGTGGTAGGTGGGAATGGAGTGAAGTCAAAATGAAAGACAAGGGAGTTGGTGAGCTATCATGGAAGGAAGAATAATGAGTGATGATCAAAACAATATCATCACAAACAAAAACAAACACTCCAAAGCAACCATGATGACTCCAAATGGTCAAGCCATCATGAAGAAGTCAAGAAGTCAAGGTCAATGGAGCAACCATCATGATCCAACCAATAAGCAAAGACCCCGTCCAAAATTACTTATTTGCAATAATGCAAATAAGCCCTCCTCCACCAATCTTCGGCCAATGAACGATACAAAGGAAATTGGCCGAAACGGAAAGCAAACTGGCAACTCCAGAAAACTGGTCCCGTAATAAATTACAGGAAAACCCCGATACTGTGCATACACACCCGCATCTGTATTTCGACCGAAATACACATGCAATGAGACAAAGTCTACACTGTACTATACTAGGATCCGGCTTAAACCAAAGCCGGCTAGTAATTTCTGTTCGATCCTGATCCGTGCAATGCCGCACGTGTCTGATCGAACCCTGCCATATAACCATACGGCCTATAATACAAACTGTCCGATCCTGATCCGTGCAATACCGCACGTATCTGATCGGACCTTGCCATATCTCCATACGGCCTCTACAACCTTTCGCCCGAAAGCTGAGTAACTGAAATGTGGGGGACTCTAAAGACTCATCAACACCTTGGTTGTGGATTTAACCACCAGCACGTCAGAGGTATAAGCCAATACGTAACGGGCTACCAGGTACTGACTAAAAGGGATGTCTGTGAGTGAACTCAGCCTGACAACCCTACTGAGCCTGTCAGTGACAATATCCGTACAGTCCGGTCCGTTCGTCTATGAGTATCGCATGGCGAGCCTAGGGGGTTGGTAAAAGTCAGACCCCCAAAAGCGGTACAAGTCGTGTCGGAGTGTAGCCCAGAACACCCTGAGATACTACTGGAATACCTACCAGTAAATCTCCTTGCCTCGGCCGAGGGCTTCGTGTAATGGCTCTCCTAGACACAGCACGACCTCACCCCCAATACCTGGAGAGACGAACCCCTGAAGATACGCTCACTGCCTCCATGTGGCTCGGGACTGTACCCAACTAAAACCTGTTTGCACGACTCCTTTGAGCCGTGGTAGGGTAGTAATCAAAGTACAGTGGGAACTCACACGAGACAAATGACGATCCCCAGGTCGATGAACTAACCTGCACACATGTCACCAGGGAACTGACATCTGACGTCAGGTATATGACCAACTAGCATGTTCCCGGCGAGTCCTGTCCGGTGTACTCATAACCCAATGAGCACCTGTATACATCTTAGGTGATCCAACTGACACCAGTGGCTTGTGAGACCGGCCACCGCCCCTCGTCGGGGTCTCGACTGTATACACTAGTCTACTATGGAGAATCGATGCCCTGTCTCGAAACTCTCACGACTAGGGACCTTTTAAGGATATGCTTATAGACCCCAGCTCCCACTTATATGATCGCCCTCATACTGCTGGTGGTCAAGCAAGAATCCTAGGGGCTCTATCAACATGTAATAGCGACGTGTCAGGTCACTTAAAACAGTACACGATGATAAAGGTAAACCAGATAGCATACTATCATCTCGAGTAAGACTGTCCTACCGGGATAGGTCCTCTATCAATCATTACAATCACGTACCTGTGACCTAATAATTGACTATGAGGGCACTATCTCCAACAGTCACTCCTCTTTTATTCGACCCTTGGGTCTTTTTTGATGTTGCGCCTGCACTCTGCTGGCATGAGAAGCACGTCGAGTCGATCTCTAGGCTGTAGATGTCGCCATCAAGATCTGGAGCTAGGAATATGCCATCGCTCCACTTTGATTTGACCCCTGGGTCCTTGTTGACGTTGCATCTGCATCCTGCTGGCATGAGAAGCACGTCGAGCTGGAGTTAGGGTTTTTCCATCACTCCTTTTTTATTTGGCTCCTTGGATCCTTTGTTGACATCGCATCTTATCACGACCCGAAGTTCGACTCGTGACCGGCACTTAACCACGTAACGCCTACAGGCGTAACACGACTAAGTAAGCCGAAAACCCAGAATTCAAACCATAAAAAGTATAGAGTGTTTGAAACATTTAGAAAACTTTAAGTTGTTTAGTAGAATTCTTTAAGGTTCAAGTTATTATTTTAAAAATTTTGGCATCATTTCCTTTGTAAAAACTAGCCCCGAAATCGGGTATAAGGCAATATATGAGAAAAATGGCATACGATGAAAAAAGGCATCCCAACGGGAGCAATCACGCCCAACGGCGGAAACAACAGCACAAGAGTAATATACGGCGCCGTAGCGAAGAAACGAGCAAAAATAAGTGAAGACAACAAGAAACATAAAACTGCATAAATAAAGTCGGCCCGCACGAGCTCGACACCAGAATACAATAATATACATCATCGTCCTCACACTGGTCTCTAAGTCAATACATATACAGTAGATGGAGAATACTAGATACAAAAGTGTGTACAATAAAAACAACCGGAATACCACAACCCACCTAACGGCAAAACAGCTCACGCTCCAACTGTAGTGGTATCAGTAGCCAAAAAGATACAAGGAAGCAGCCTGCCGCGACTACTCTGATGGGCAACCTGCAAATACTGTGGCACAACGGGGGTGAGTTGCCAACTCGTGAATAGTAGGTAATATATAAAGGTAATCACGAGTATGCACGTACATCACTACTCAACATATGCCAGCAGATAATATCTATAAGCAATAAGCAGAACGTGCAATAGTCATGCACAAGTACTCTATCAAGTAAAAGGACTATGAGATGCATAAAAAGAAATCAATGCTGAGCATGGGATATAATAACATCTACACGGAATGTCAACGTGGAAAGTAATCGGTGCCCATCAATACACCCAAAATCCCAATAAAACTCAGGTGCCGGCACTCCCATCGGCCCTCAAATCCTATAAATCTCAGAGAAACATGAATGCCCAACATCGGCACTCAAAATATCATGAAATAATCGTATCCAGCATCGACGCATAATCCTCATATATCGAGCTCCGTTAGTCCGGATCAGCCCACGGACTCCGTCTGCGGAATCGGCCCTCGGCCCCAGCAGTACGGGTCGTCCCATATCCATCTATCAACTCTGGTTGGTATACTCTGGATAATCGCCAAGTCCAACCAATCACCGGTAGGTAGTGGTCCCACTGCCAGGCTCACCGTCTGAAAAACACAGCATCCCTTTCTTGCCCCGGGGTACCATACCGAGTCCACCACGAACCCGCAAACAGATCACCAAACTCCTCGAATCGGGTTTTAAGCACACGTCTCAGAACCGAGAAAACACGTGGTGGA
The DNA here is from genome assembly GCA_030015575.1 of Agapanthus africanus. Lineage (NCBI taxonomy): Eukaryota > Viridiplantae > Streptophyta > Magnoliopsida > Asparagales > Amaryllidaceae > Agapanthus > Agapanthus africanus. The sequence goes on from CM057338.1 coordinate 32,745,798, forward strand.
CGCACCAAAATATCATAACAAGAGGAACCGGGTTTTCAAAATAATACATGTTTTCTTAAGTAACCCCACTATCCTCAAATCCAGAACTCACATGAAATCCAAAGCCAGTGCATAAATCCATGCGATGTGATGTATGGATCAAAAGTCGTACTATGAGTAAAAGGGAGAAAAACGCTCTTTAAAATAAGTTCAGTTTTTCAAAAGATATCATGCGGTTCCCAGTTTCTACTAAAATCAGCTTATCGAGGTAGATACAATTTGAAAATGCATAAGTATGGATGTGCAAATGAGTACGTGCACCAATATCATAATCATGTCAAATCATGTGAGATGAGCTACAGTATAATGATCATGGCAATTCTACAGTGTGAGTGTCATGGCAGTTACTAACGGTATGTGTGTGTAACATGCAGACTAGTGCTCGTGCAACATGGACCGTTAGTAATAGTGCGGTGTTTTATCAATTCTAAGTTCATATACACATAGCAGGGAATGCAGTATGCAACAATTAGTATCCATGAATAGTCAATGTATGCTAATGCAGTATGCTGCTATAAAGTCTTATCAGCCCTGACGCATAACGCCATACGGGCGATTTCCCCGTAGATGTTAAATCTACTCACCGTAGTCTCGCGTTAAGTGTAGCCGACGACTTGTTTCCCCTTCTTCGCGGCGTCTGCCGTACCCGCCTGCGAACCTAGAATTTCACAAAGTAACGTATATAAGCTCAGATATACAAAAACACGACCTTAAAGCTAAACTAGAAACCCACGTCGCGAACCAAACGCGCGTGCGCGCGATACGCTAAAACGTGTGATTACACGCCTGAAGCTACCCCGACACGTCGCGATACACAGAAACCACAAACCCACACACGTATCACACGTGTCGCGAAGGTTTAAAAATACGAGAAATAGGGTAATTAGCCCCAGATTTTGCCACAGGAAGAATTTTACAAAACTAAATATGCCATAAGACTCCACATAGCAGCAGACACCTACCCTACAAACCCCAACCCCCAGGTCACCCATCTGGCCACAATTTGCGGCCAGAAATAATTTTCCGGCGGCCCAGGGTAGGAGTCTGCCTCCCGTGCTTCGTGTGTGTTTTCTACTACTAGTGTACATGCTCTAGTAATTACAATTTTATTCTGAAATAACCAGAGTGCAAGCAGATTTCAACAGAGTCCCAAAACCAGTTAAAAATCAACACTTAGCACTAAATCGATACTTTAGGGTATTTTTATGTAAACTGAATTGAAAACTTGGTTTGAACAGCTCTTATAGCACTTAAATGAGTTAACCAAGCCATAAAATTCCCAACTTATCATATACTTCACAAAATTCCTTTCAATATCACAAAATGCACATAAAAACATGATTTTTAGCTAAAATACTACAAATTATGAAAAAGGGTGTTAAGTGTTAGTTTAGTACCTCCCAAAAGCCTTAGGAAAACCAAAATTTCCAGCTCTTTCCTCAAGTGGACAGACTTGCCTCCAAACTCCCCCTAAAAGCCATTTTTCTAAGGTTTTGAGTGCAAGAATGAGTGGTTCTTGTGTAGGTTTTGAACAAGAATCAAAAGAGAAGTGAAAGATCAAGAACAAGGTGATGAAAATGGGGTATTGTTGCTACTGCAGCTGCTGCTCTTCAGAGATTTCAGCAAGAGAAAAAGAGAAGAAAAGAGAGGGAGAAAGAAAAGAAAGAGAGAGAGAAAAGCCACATTAATTGCCCCCCATGCTTCATTAAATGCACTCCATACCTCTCTCTTTTCTCTCAAATTCATATTTCTTTTTGTTTTAAAAGGAAAAAGAAAATGAAAATTTGAAAAAGGTGAGAAGGAAAATAAGTATGTGCCACTAAAATGCTAAGTGTGCAAGCAAGCACACTAATCCTCATTAGGAAAGTAATTAAGGAAAATACTTCTAATTAAAAGAACACATAGCTAAATTAAAATTAATTAAAGGTAATAAACCCCGTTTAAATATATGAAACCCCAATTCATCTCAATTAGACTAGATAAAAAGGAAATTAAGATTTTACTGGTTTTCATGAAAACACGCATCAATAATATCTAACGCGAAATAACCCTAAACGAGATACCAACTTTGTCGCAACCCGAAAGAGCACATGACTGGCCCTTGAATCATATGAAGTTTATAGGACTCCATCTAATCCAAGTATGCCAAAATCCCAGAAATCTAAAACCAATTTAAATAATAAATGAAGGAAAAATAGTTTTTAGAAGTAAAGAAAACATGTTTCAAAAGCAAGGTTTTTAAATAAGTAAGCCGAATGTGCATTTTTAAAAAGTATAGACTTTTCTGAAAATTTCGGCAGAGTTCCCTTTGTAAATACTGGCCCTGAACGGGGTACAACAAGAATAATATATATATGCAATAATAAAAGGCATCCCCAAGCGGGAGCTAGCTCTTCGTAAATCGACGGTCACAACCACGCAAGCAATATAATATACAACGCCGAAGGGCGAGGATTAAAACTCAGAAAGAACTCAAAACAGCAGGAAAAACCGTAATACTACAACGCGCGACTCTAAGGTCGAAATAATACATAACTGGTTTCTAAGTCTGAAACAATATACAAGTTTTGGTTGATGGAATTTCTAAATACAATGAATAATACATGTATAATTGTGGTTCGGATACAAACGAACCCACCTACCGAAGCAAATCACCCGCAAAAGAAGTAGTGTGCCAGAAATGCCGATATAGAACCTGTACGGCAACACCTACAAGAACTGTGGCACAACGGGGGTGAGTTGCCAACTCGTGAATAGAAAATATCTACAAGCAGAAATCGAATGCAAGAAATAATCCTAGGTCAATACGATCAGATATATAACCCTCAAAGAATAAGTCTGAAGCATGAAAAGGTGGCAGTGTAACATCTAAACATGTATGTAGTGCCAAGTACTCGTGCCAGTGCCTCAGGTAATAACATGTCAAAAATATAAGATATGTCTGCATGAAGTAAATATGATGAAGTATCAAAATGGATATCAATACACATATATTAGCATCCCATTCCACTAATATTGGTGTAAGGGTATATATAACAACGCCCTCATACCCTGTTATATATACAAATGAAGTATGATCAATGTAATCAAAGTCTGTATGTGATCAATGTCTGTATATATGTGGATCCCGTCCACCCGTCACTCAATGACAATAAGCCTCATGCATGTAAACATCGTAAAACATATGCATGGAAAAATGAGGATATAATCAAAATCATGGAACCTGAGTGCCTAGCATCGACACCCGAAAATATCATGAAACCTGTGCCTAGCATCGGTACATAAATCCTCATCTATCGGGCTCCGCCAGTCCGGACCAGCCTTGATAGGTACGTATCATACGCTATCTCGAAAAACCCGAGTGCCCAGCTTCGACCCTCGAATTTCCGACGTATCCATACGTACAAAACTCCGGTCGGTATCCCCAAGATAACCGCCGAGTAAAAGGTAATATCACCGGACAGTATGGTTCCTCAGACGGGCTCATCGGCTCATAGCACATCGACATCTCTTTCTTGCCCCGGGGTACTCCCGGCCCCACCATGTACCCTCTACGGCCTCGACGCCTCCTCGTAGGGTTATAATATGTATCAGAACCGATAAAATTCATAGTGGAAGCAGAAATATCATATCAAGGGTAACCGGGTTTGTAAAACATTTACAAAATCTCTTGAAATACCCACGGTTCCCCAAATCCAGAAATATCATGAAAACGAATATCTCAATACGCATAATCAAAAAGCATGATGTATGCGGCATGTAAAAGAAATGCAAGCATATCAGTATATCATGCGACATGGAATAGTAATATGCATATGTTTAGGGAAGACCGCTTCTCTAAAATAAATCAGTTTTTAAAAGGTATCTTGCGGTTCCCAATTTCCAAGTCAAACCAGAATCATCTATGTATGTGCAAAGGTATATGTGTACCAGTATGCCATGCAAGAGATCATATCCTGAATGCAACAGTACTACAGTGTAGTGACATGGCAATTATCGATGATGAAGTGTGTGAGCCGGCAAAAGTGTATGTGAAATATATGCATCATCGATAATGGTGCTGGTGTCCTAACAGCATGATGGTGATATATAGAAATAAACACATTTACATATGCAAAGCGATGCGAATAGCATGAAAATGCGAAAAGCGAATAATCAACACAATAGTGAAGAATCTACATCAATATGTATATGTCATGCAGCTGTGCCATTGAAATAAGACGAATCGGGGCTTTTAGTAAAATAGGGGCTATGGTGTTTTTAAGAAAGATATGTCTTCTGAAAATACCCGTAGAATCCCTTTACTTGTTTTTAAGATATTCCCAATTCGTCGGTTTTTTAAATAGGTATGACTCGGGTCTAGTCTAACATCTACTATGCAAACTACAAATCTAAGTATCAAGTCAATCGGGAGGGGTATGGAAACCACCTAAATCTGAGTCGATATATATATATATATATATATATATATATATATATATATAGTCGGTGATCCCGTCTCAATAGTATCGCGTACGATACAGTACATCATCTGACAATCCTCAAGTCATGAGTGCGGATCAATCATCAATATAAAGCTCGTATGGTAAATCATCATACGGTATCCCAATAGCTGGGTACGGGTCAATATCACATTTATCTTATCAATTATCTGGTATCCTCATTATCATATCACATAATCTAGGGTACTGATCTAAGTCTAGTACAACTGATATCATCAATATACCGCGTGTGTAAACACATGCCCAAAGGCCCGCTAGAGATCACATGTCGTATCCTAAATACGAATCACATCATGTCACCGATCTCACGGCACAATGCCCAATATCATCGACTCATCTCCAAAGTCATCCACTATCCATCATCATCACAGTATAAGTATAGCAAATCAACATGTGTGTACGTGTGGGTGTAAACCTATCCTAGGGTTCGCAACTAGGAACTATTCTAGTTTACTTCTAACCCTATCACATCTAACACATCTCAAATAATCCACGACACTATACTATCATATATATAACATATAGTATATCAACTACGGACTGCGGGGGTGCTATACGCCATCCACCCGACTTCCCCCGTAGATATAATCTACTCACCTTGCGTCTTCATTTGTCGACGTCGCCACGCGCTTGCTTGTTATCACGAAGTCTTCATGGGGTACCTACATGTCAAAGTATCGTAAATACGTATTAAAACCGAATCAAAACTAAAACGATACACGAAAACCAAAACGATGCGCTAAGGCCTATAGGTTAAAACCTATGGACTACGCTTTCAAAACCATCAATCAATCCTCGATATCGTCGTATAAACGCCAAGTATTCGAGGTAAAACGCAATACACAAATTCAGAATTAAAAATACGGAATACGGAAACACGAATCCAAAACATCAACTAAGGAAATAGGCTCCAGATTTCACCCTAGGTCAAATTAGACAAATCTACACATGCCAGCGGTTTAAACTACTGGTAAAGGGGCACCAAACCAAAACGAGGCAAATCCACCATGGTCTGGCCGTAAATTGTGGCCATAATGGATAAATTTACGGCCGGGAATAGGAGGTAGGGGCTAGGGTTCTGGTGGTAGCTTCCTAGGTGCCTTCACATATCCCTATCCAACCAAAATAATTTTCAGAGTCCCAGGGTGATAGCAGATTCAATATTCCCTTCACAGATTTCACAATTTTTCCGATATCGGTTTCTAAATCCGTATTCCGGGTTTCAAGTCTCAGGTTTAGGTCTCAATTCCATCACTAGGGTGTTTGTATGGCCTCTACTGATCCCAATTTCACATCATAACTCAATATTTCTCATAACCCTAACTAGGTTTTCCTTAAGACCACCAAATCAAACAATATCGGTTCTATCACAACATGGGGGTATAAGAAATGCTAAAACTACGCTAATGGTTCAGTAATTACCTCATTTGGCAACTTAAGAATTTTCTTGAGTTGCCCCTAGTGACCAAAATCCTTGCTTTCTTGGTCCAATGTGTAGGTCTTGAGCTTGTGCACACTTTTGATGAAATGGAGATAGGGTTTTGGTGATGTTTTTGTGGTGATTTGAGGAGTTGAAGAAAGGGAAAAAGAGAAGCTAGGGCAGCAGCAGCAGCAACTAAAGAAAATGAAGAGGGAGAGAGGAGAGAAGTGAGAGGGAGAGAGAGATCCAAGCCAATAAATGCCCCCCATACCTCATAAATGCCATGTCCCCTTTTCTTTCCTTTTTTCTTTTTCTTTTCTTTTCATTTCTAATTCCCTAAATTCCTTCTCTCAAGAATAGTAACCCCAAAACAACATGATGGAAAATGTACAAGTGTAATAAAAATGATATGTGCATGTTTTGCACAAAATTGCTAAAAAACCGATTAGCGATTTTTAATCGCGATTAGCACTAAATTAGCATATAAACAATCATAAAAACTTTAAAATGGCATAATTCCATAAAATAACCTATTTTAGAATTTTCCATAATTTTTCCAAATTTTTCTGTATTTAATTATACCTAAATATTAAAATATTCAATAAAATAATATTAAATTATAAAAATTCTCAAAAATAATATTTTATTTTTTTTGAAATGTTACAATCTTCCCCCCTTAAATAAATTCGGTCCCCGAATTTAAATTTAAACCCCCAAACACTAAAACATTTCAGTAAAAATCCAAGTCGTCGGGACTCCGAAATCATCAATACATAAAACGCATCATAGCGCAATGCATGCGCATAAGTAATGAGCAGATAACTCAAAATCAAAACTCCGTCAAGTATCCCGCAATCATTGGAGTCATGATAAAAACACGAATGTCAAATCCAAAGCAAACCAATATGACATAAATCAGAACTATACATGTAAATATCAAATCTATACATGTAAATGGATAAAGTAAATGCATGCAAAATATATCCAGGTACTGTCCTTTGACTAGTCCTGCTCAGTATGAAAACACATAGCAAATATCATAAAAATGTACTGCTCCACATGAACTCAATCCCAAACATGTATCTAAGAATATCATGTGCGTCTAGTGCGCACGGAAAACAAAATCCATATATGTGCCATACATGTGCACAGAAACAATATCTAGGTGCAACGGGTGTGCACGAAATATCTGTCATAGGCAACGTGTGTGACTGACAGCAAAATCAGGTGCATCTAGCATGCACGAAGAATCCCGATTTAGTGCATCTGGCGTACACCAAAATCGTATCTCAAAACATGCGCTCATCACGCGTGAAAATCCAAACCAAATGCACGAAGTGCAAGAAATCAATATCAATATCAGAATCGAAATCGACGGTATACAATACGGCTCAATCAAAGTCAGGTATACCGCGGTGGATAATCTCACAACTGTGTGTATCAGCGTGCACAAATCAAATCAAAACACTAAAAGTGCATGAAAACTATACTGAAAGCATAAATCAAATCACCGGCATAAAATAGACATGAAATCATAATCAATACCTTAAGCGTAATAACTATACGCAAAATATAAATACCCAGTAAGTGCAACCATGGTGCAAGAAAACAAATATCATGAAACTCAGTCATCAAGACTAAATCATGCGAATAGATCGCCCAAAATACCGAAATCCAAAGTGACGGATATGTGATAATCGAATCACCAAATCACAGATCATAAATATCATCGTCGATATATCCTCCTTCAAAGTCGAGAAGGTGTTGGTGCATCCAATGCTAGCAGCGCAAGATATTTACTTGCCGCTTGCTCACGGTCTGGCGTCCTCTGTCTCTGGGTCCTTATCTTCTCTGTGGATTACCAATCTCACGATCTATCGTCTCATCAGCCCTGTCAGGTGTGCTAACGGGGACGATTCCGTTCTGGCACTTCTCTAGTCATCTCTCGGTCAATCATCACATAACTGCTCCTGGTGCAAATCTTATTGCAGCAGAGTCCTGGAAGGAATCCTGCTCAAGGTCTCTTCCGATCTCGCCTAAGCCAAACTGTATGAAGGCTGGTACTCTTGCATAATCTCTTTCCGCTCGAAGGACATCTGTGTCCTTAGCACAACATTTTCTCAGAAATTGGTCGCATCCCAACGCCTCTGTAGAAATATCGCATCCCTGATGTCAGCGGAGTGGACCGTCATCTCGTCGAAATCTCTTGCGAACTCTTTACTTCACTCTGTTCCAATGTCGACTGGTTCGGACTCGTCTTCTCGTGGCTGCATGGACTGCGCTCCAACAGCTATGCTCGTATCTGGAGTCTCCCAAGTAGTGTGTCCCATCACATGATATCTGAATGATGTCGAACCATTGGATCGACTCGTCAGAACCTCATAATCCCCTAAGAGCTCAACATTCTTGGTACAGTTTAATAGTATCGAGTACATACCACAGCGTCAGTGGTCCAACCGTAGAAGGGCAAACTCAAGCCTCACTAATGGCGCCACAGAACTGCCGCAAACCCTAAGGTTCAAAGGCTTTCACACGGTCATTATGTCGAGTTAGGGTTTCATTCTTCTAGAGGGTCCATAGAATCGCTTGCATGTCTTTCCGAATACTTTAAACTTGGAAAGTGGGCTCCTGACATTCGATCGTCTCAATCGACTCTCAACGAACCTGCGTGAAGTTGCCTCTAGCTGGAATCAATCTATCTGATGACCTCGCATCGGGGTAAGCGAATGAACCACCTGTCCTAGTCATTTATCCTCGAGTGACTAGCGACCTTCCATCGTATCTCTAAGTATATACTCATGCTGCAGTAGCTCCAATCATCTGGGCGATATCTCGTCATATGCAGCAGCAACTGGCTCATTCGTCTGTATGCTGAACAGCGCCTCAATCATCATGAATAAGTGATATATCAATGGCCATCACATCTAGCTAGCCTCTAGCAGTAGCCTGATCCTCTGGTACCAATCGGCACGTCCGAGAATCTCGTGGAAGCGATCCGTCAAACGCTTATGGCGCGAAAACACAATAAGACGACGCCTCTATATGCAATCGTATGTCTCTGGAATCATGCCCTGGTCAGTCCTCGTCCACGACGAGCTCATGCTGACGTAACTCTAGCCGTAGCTCTCTCTCTGCCCGTGCAATCATGGCAGCAAAATCATAACCAGTATCGATGAGGATAGATCATAGGAATGAATATAATATTGTGCAAGGAAATGTACATCCTAAGGTTTCTTAAGTGGAGTAGCGTATCGTAAATATGCCGCGGAACATACGTACGGTACGTCACTCTACTCAAGCTACCTACTATTGAGGAACCAGCATGAGAAGCACGTCGAGTCGATCTCTAGGCTGTAGATGTCGCCATCAAGATCTGGAGCTAGGAATATGCCATCGCTCCACTTTGATTTGACCCCTGGGTCCTTGTTGACGTTGCATCTGCATCCTGCTGGCATGAGAAGCACGTTGAGCTGGAGTTAGGATTTTTCCGTCACTCCTTTTTTATTTGGCTCCTTGGATCCTTTGTTGACATCGCATCTGCACCGAGAAGGAACATCGAGCTGGAGCTGGGATTTTACCATTACTCCTTTTTTGTTTGACCCTTGGGTCTTTGATGATGTTGCGTCTACATCCTGCTGGCATGAGAAGCACGTCGAGCTGGAGTTAGGATTTTGACATCACTCCTTTTTTATTCGACCCTTGAGTCTTTGTTGACGTCGCGTCTGCACCCTTCTGGCATGCGAAGCACGTCGAGTCAATCTCTAGGCTGTAGATGTCGCCGTCAAGATCTGGAGCTAGAAATATGCCATCACTCCGCGTTTATTTGTCCCTTGGGTCCTTGTTGATATTGCGTCTGCATCCTGCTGGCATGAGAAGCACGTCGAGCCGGAGTTAGGATTTTCCGTCACTCCTTTTTTATTTGGCTCCTTGGAGCCTTTGTTGACGTCGCATCTACACCGAGAAGGAACGTCGAGCTGGAACTGGGATTTTGCCATTACTCCTTTTTTGTTTGACCCTTGGGTTTTTGATGACGTCGCGTCTACATCTTGCTTGTCATGAGAAGAACGTCGAGTTAGAGTTAGGATTTTGCCGTCACTCCTTTTTTATTTGGATCCTTGGAGCCTTTGTTGACGTCGCGTCTGCACCGAGAAGGAATGTAGAGCTGGGGCTGGGATTTTGCCATTACTCCTTTTTTGTTTGACCCTTGGGTCTTTGATGACATTGTGTCTATATCCTGCTTGGCATGAGAAGCACGTCGAGCTAGAGTTAGGATTTTGACATCACTCATTTTTTATGCGACCCTTGGGTCTTTGTTGACGTCGCGTCTGCACCCTGCTGGCATGAGAAGCACGTCGAGTCGATCTCTAGGCTGTAGATGTCGTCGTCAAGATATGGATTTAGGAATATGCCATCACTCCACTTTGATTTGGCCCTTGGGTACTTATTGACGTTGGGTCTGCATCCTACTGGCATGAGAAGTACGTCTAGCTGGAGTTAAGATTTTGCCATCCCTCCATTTTTGTTTTGGCTTCTTGGAGCTTTGTTGACGTTGTATCTGCATCCTGTCGGAATGAGAAGAACGTCGGGATGAGCTTTAGGCTGTACATGTTTCCATTAAGATTTGTTTCCCCCTTTGACAGCGCCTGATGGGAAAATATGGTACCCTTTCTTTCATTTGTGCCCATGGAATATATACAGGGGTTGGTGTGGACCTACCTGCAGAGAAGAAAAGTTTCATTTTCATTGTTTTATTTCTTTCCACGATACTCTATTTTTTCAGCTTTTATGTCGCGAAAGTCGCGATTGCCCAATCATTTCGGCTATTTCTCGCGGTGCCCAATCATTTCGGCTATATTGTTTTTTTACTCGCTATTTTTTTATTGTGAGTTGCCCAAACATTTCGGCTGTTTCATATGCACATATTTTTGGCTCGCTGATTTTTATTGCTTGTTGCCCCATCATTTTGGTTATTTCATATGCATTTTTTTACTCGCTGATTTTGTTGCGAGTCGGGGACTTAGGTCCTGATACTAATTTTGGCATCAGTATTGCTACGAATGGAATATTGCCAAGAGAAAATCATCATTTATCATGAGAGGACTTGAAGTTTGATACCTTTTTAGGCATCAGCATCGCTACGACTGGAATATTGCCAGGAGCGACTCATCATTTGCCTTTGTTGATTTGAACAAAGGTGTCTTAGTAAACAGGGTTAGGATCCTGTCGACTAAGGCTTTTTGATTTTATGAGCCATAAGGGTCTCATAAAGGTATTTCTCCCTACGAGTCGTGAGGATCTCGTAGGTGTATTTTCTCCTTAAGAATCATGAGGATTCCTAAGTATATTGCTCTTTTATGAGTCGTACGGATCTCATGCAGGGATTTTTCACCTCACAAGGTCGAGAGGACCTTACAAGTGCACATGAATTTTTTTTATTTTATGAGTTTGCGCCCTTTTTGTGTTTTCACAAACTCGCCGGCAGTCCTGCAGTTTTTACTCATGGCGCCCTTTCAGGTTTTCATCCGTGCTCATTTTGCTTGTGGACATACCGTTTTTCTTTTTCTTTTTTTTTCTTCTCTCTCTCTCTCTCTCTCTCTCTCTCTTAAACGAGATTGCGCCCTTTCGGGTTTTCACAAACTCGCCGGCAGTCCTGATGTTCTTACTCACGGCTCCCTTTCGGGTTTTCATCCGTGCCCATTTCGCTCGTGGACATACCTTTTTTTTGCGAACGATGGAACTCTCGAAAGTAGGTTCACCGTAGGTGACCTATCTGTTTGCCGGTAGGACTTAGGGTTGGCTTCATCGCTGGAGTAGTTGTGTAGCCGGTAAGACTTGAGTTGCAACCTTCACAGTTAGGACTTCAATTGCAATATAGATCTTAAGGGAGCATGTCGCCGTTTTTGGGCCGATGCGCTAGTTTAGGGACATTCCGGTCCATTATCGCCGTTTTTGGGGCGATGCGCTAGTTTAAGGATGTTCCGGTCCATTATCGCCATTTTTGAGGCGACGTGCTAGTTTAGGGACATTCTGGTCCATCATTCCCATGGTCGGGATGAAATGCTAGTTTAGAGACATCTCGGTCCAACATCGCCGTGTTTGGGGTGACGCACTAGTTTAGGTACTTCTCGGTCCATTATCGCCGTTTGGTCGGGGAGTTACATAACTCGTTCCTTCCAACGCTTGCTTGCCGAGGCGCTGCTGCATGTCTTTTGTATGCATGGACACTTCACGCCTTAGGCTGTCTTCACTCTCTTGGACTGCTTATTTTACCATCGCAGCAATCGGGTTGTTTTGCGGGAAATAACGGATATTTTATATGGCACCTGCCCCCTGCTCATCAATGTCGCTTTCCGATACTGATAGGGCGTCTTCTTCGTATATGAAGGAACGAGATATCATGTCATTCCTTCTACCGAGTCTTCCTCCTTCTTGGAAGAATGAACTTGACTCGGGGGTTTTTCTCCTCATCATCTGATTTGGAGTGGAACATAGATTTCACATCCCTCCCATGTTTTTTTTTGTTTCAAGCGGGATATTCCATTTGATTGTAGGACCCGTTTGTAGGTCTCTTAATATCCTTCCTGTTTTTTTTTTTTTTTGAAAAAAAGACCATCTGGCGTAGAGATTATCCTGCCAGCGAGCAATATGCCTCCTGCATATATCCCGGGAGAGCGAGTATTCGTGCCTCAATGTTTTGAAGGGCAGAACCCCTGCTATCGCTGTTTTAGCGACAGGTTGCTTTGAAGCTGCTCACTCTTTGTTGAGCGTTGGCAACAAACGCCACCTAGCCTTTGCTTTTCATGCATCTTCTTCGGATGAGGAAGAGTCTTGACCCATCCGATTCAATCGAGCCATTTTATCCATGAGTTCTTGGAAGGTTGTCGTATTGAAGATGGCCATATATGGGAACACCTTTGAATTTGGGTCAAGGGTGGCTATGAACATTCCCACGGCTGCAGCTTCGTTGACGCATTGCTCGCATTTTGACCAAAAATTTCGCCATCGGTAACATATTGAACCCAGATCTCATTCGGTCCAACCCTTTTGTTGATCAACACTGCCACGGTAGTGTGTTTATTCACACTAGCTAATCTCTGACAGAAGAGCGTATCTATCTTGCTGAAGGTTTTTACGGAAGCATTTAGGAGTCCCGCGTAACATTCGAAGGAGATGCCCGCCAGACTGCTGACGAACTATCGGAGGAGCAATATATCATTTCCTCCAGTGTTGCCGCACATGGATTTAAAACGTGCAATGTGCTGGCGAGGACTCCTGGTTCCTTTGTATATGTGGGACGTCGGAAGCATGTATTCTGGCGGGTATTGCACTTGATCGTAACACGCCGGATACGGTCGACCGGTCTTGATCGATCTCTTTTCGGCTTCACTAGCATAATAAGCTTTGATTTGCTGAGTGATATATGCGTCTAGATTTGCCTTTAGGATCATTTCTTCCTCAACCGTTGATAAGGCATGTAGAGGATTTGAAATGCCACCCTTATCTTTAAGAGCGACTACCGGCGGTTTATCTGCCAGTGGTTCCGAATGGACCTTCATTCCAGCCATGTTCTAGATCAGAAGAGCCATCTGCTTCATTTTAGTGGACATTTCTGCCGCTTCTTCGTCTCTCTTTTTGAGAGCGCGCTGTAGGAAGTCAGCATCCGACTCCTGTCCTGTTCTTTCTCCAGGTGCGTCTTCGGGATTTGCCTTAGAAGATGGATTAGCGAGTATTGCTGCCTGAGCAAGCATCTCCTGCAGCTTTTCACGTTGCGGTTGAGCCTTTGTCAGGGACCGAGTATGCGGTCCGTGACTAGTATAAGTGTGACCTTCGTCTTTGGAGTTCATCATGTAGACCGTGTGAACTATTATGCCCCCAGGCTTGGGGCGTTTGGAGCTTTGACCCTCGAAGTTTGCCTCGGGCACTTGGGCTTTATCAGGCCTCTCTTTTTTTAATGAGAAGCTGCTTTAAGAGGAACCATTGTATCAGGAACTGTCTTGGGATGAGCCCCTTTGTATTTAAAAGGGGATTTGTCAGAATTTGGCTGACGTTTAGGGGAAGACCTGCGGTTGTTGACTGAGTCCTTCACCTGCTTCCACACCTTATATATAGATGAGGAAAGTTTATTTAGAGAGCAAACTGGTTTCTGCTCTCATGGGATCTCCATGGGCTGCGGAGATTTCTTCAATATTGCAATGGGAGAATTTTGTCCGACCCTTCGCAACAGTTCGAAACAGTTCTCGGTTGGAACATCAGTATTCACCACTGGGGTTGAAACAGGACCATACGGAGAACTGCCTACAGCTTGTCTTATTTGACGCCGATATCGACGTCGGTGATGTATTGAGATCGGAATTTGATTAGCCTTGGGATTTTGCTGAGCCTGCCCTCTGTTTTCTTTGAGAGCTTGAGTATTTTGTCCCCTGCGTCGACCTTGACCTTTGGAAGGTACGAGTTGTTTGGAGACTGATTCCATTGGCAAAGCAGAAGCTTGAGGAGCCAACCCGTGAAAGATATACTTCTTGTGGGCTTCTTCCTTCGGTGTTGAGGTACCGAGGGTGGGAGGTGGGCGTATCGACCCAAAGAAAAGCCTCTTCATTTCTTGAAGACCCGGATTGCAAAGACTTGGGGCTGTAAGTGGCCTATATTTGACTCCACCAGATGTGACAGAGCCTGAGTTGCGGTGAGTGGAAGCAAACGCCATTCTAGAAAAAGACGAAACGCCAGCTTCAGTATCTCATCACCCAAGGGCAACTACATACCGCAGTTATTTGATCACGGAAAAACACGACACATGAAGTGTGGAGTGGAAAGAGGAAAAGGTCCCACTGGGCATGCCAGAATCTGCTCACCGTCGAAAACAGAGATGAATTGGAATGGATCGTCTTGCCTGAATTTGGGGGCAGATGCTATTTGGACTTCTCTTTCCATCTCTCCGAAGATACTAAGTTGATTTATGGCACCATATATCGGAGGTTTGGACAGATGCGACCGTTGTAGAAGACTTTATCAGATTCCCCCTCGTTTGTGAGGGGTTTTTGATTGTGTGGACGCTCTTCCCTGCAGGCGCAAGCCCCTGCAGTTAATTATGTTACCGCGTTGCGATAACCACTTTCTCCTTCTCCGATTGTTCACTTCGTGTCGTGTTGTGTTTGTTTTATTTTGAGTTGCCCGTGGATTGTATACGGAGACTAATTTATGTCGTCGCCCATAGGGCGCGGATTAGTCCAAATCCGTATATTTGAGATTTGGGTTTGGGTCAAGGATTTGCTTGACGGAATCTACGTTGGTAGCTTGGTTAGCCAACGGGAATGAACTTAGCATGCATTTCTCACATTTGTGAGGTCTATCAGTTCATGGAATATTTGGGTTTGATTTAAGAATCGTTAGTCATATTTGAGACTAAGATCAACTTAGAAACAAATGAGCATATGTGCTTAATTATTTTACAACATTTCCTGTTTAGGACGAATGTTAGTTTAAGGACATTTTGGTCCATTATTGCCATGTTTGAGGCGAATATTAGTTTAGAGACATTTCGGTCTAACATTCCCATTTTGGAGACGAGTGTTAGTTTAAGGACATTTCGGTGTATCATTCCCGTTTTGGGGACGAATGTTAGTTTAAGGACATTTCGGTCCAACATTCCCGTTTTGGGGACGAGTGTTAGTTTAAGGACATTTCGGTCCATCATTCCCGTTTTGGGGACGAATGTTAGTTTAAGGACATTTCGTTCCAACATTCCTGTTTTGGGGACGAATGTTAGTTTAAGAACATTTCGGTCCAACATTCCCGTTTTGGGGACGAATATTAGTTTAAGGACATTTCGGTCCATTATTCATCTTGCGCGCATGTGTATTTGTTACGTGGCGGAGTGAACGATGGTGACATGGAATGTGCCTAATTTGGGGTGCGATCCGATTTGAAGTGTGCATGTCAATTTGGAAGTGCATCAATGTGGGATATATCATTCTCTGTCTTGATGAAATTTCATATCTTTCATCAAGCTAGGACGAGAAGTCGTTGTTGGTTGTCGGGACCCGCCACCTCTCTGAAGACGTTGATGAATTATAACGACATGTATCAGAGGTATGGAAAGATGTACCCTTGAACCAAATCCCGTATTTAAGGGAAAATATCATGATGGATCGTCTAAGAATCATTAATCTTGTTTGAGACTAAGATTACCTTAGAAATTATGAGAGGAATAACATTTTGGATATCATCAATGAGAGATTATTAGTCATGTTTGAGACTAAGATCGGTTTGGAAATCACGAGCATATGGGCTCGCTTGATTTAAAATCAAAGAGGTTTAATTTCAGGAAACTTAGCCAATTTGGGCTAAGATTGGGTTTCTATAACACCCAGCGGTGCTAAGTACTCAGTTGTTTATAGTGCTCACGTGTATATCACATGAGGCGCTATAATAGTGCTAAGCACTAGCCTTTTGTGGCACTCACGTGTGTTTTATGTGAGGCTCTCCAATAGTGCTAAGCACTAGTCTTTTGTGGCGCTCGCGTGTGTTTCGCGTGAGGTGCTGAGGTTTTGGCCTCTTTTGGGTGCTCATGTGTATTTCACGTGAGGCGCTGAGTTTTGGTGCTGCACTAGTGCTAGGCACTAACTTTTTCAGGCGCTCACATGTGTTTCACATGAGGTGCTATATAACTTGGCCTTAGGTGCTCACGTGAGGCGCTGAGTTCTTTTTAGAGATTTAATCTCTGTTGATATTTTAAGAGGACTTAAATCTCTATTGATGGTATTTTGACCATTAACGATCACCAAGATCACTATTTTGAGGATCTGAGATCATGTTCTTAAAGAATTAAGTTCTTGATTTGAAGAAACTAAGTTCCTGGAGTATTATGGACTCTATATTCTCCATGTTCTTTTATCCATATTTTTATGTTCATATTTTCAGAGAGGTTAAACCTCTGTTAATGGTATTTTGACCATTAACGATCATCAAGATCACTATTTTGAGGATCTTTGATCGGGTTTTTAAAGAACTAAGTTCTTGATTTGAAGAACTAAGTTCCTGAAGTATTATGAACTCCATCTTCTTTCTGTTTAAATTTGTTCTTCCCTGAATGGTTGATTCTTAAGAACAAAATCTTCCCGATGAGAATTAAATTCTCAACTTGTGGGAGACTTGTCTTGTGCATCTCAGATCCAGAGAAAAAATTAAGTTCTTTTAAAAGGGTTAAACCCTTAGATGTGATCTCTTCTTTTTTCTTTACCTAGGGTTTTTAGGAGGAAGGTCTTCTTCTTTAAGAATTAAAATCTCTGTTCTTTTTTTATGGAAGCTTTTGGAGAACTTTATGTATTTTTTCAAGATAATGGATATTTTGATCTCTTCTTTAAGAATTAAAATCTCAACTTGTGGGAGACTTGTCTCTCCTTTTTAGATTTAATCTCTTTGCTCCTATTTATAGGAGAAGAAAAAAAATCAATTTGTTGAGAAAATCTCTCATTGAGAGATCATGATTAATTTCATAATCAATCAAAATGATCTTTTAGATCAATCAGTGGATTTTATTCACCATTTGATTTTTAATCCAAAGACTCTCTATTTAACAGAGAAAATTTCTTGTTTGTTTAATAAGATTAGAAAATATTTATCTAAGATAGAATTTTATTCTATCATATGAATATCTTGTTAGTTTAACAAGATCAGAAAAATATTTTTCTAATATAGAATTTTATTCTATCACAAGATTAAGAGGATATTTTCCTAATATAGAATTTTATTCTTTCTAATAGAGAAGATCATTCTTGTTTGTTTATCAAGATTAGGAAATATTTTTCTAAGATAGAATTTTATTCTATCATATGAATATCTTATTAGTTTAACAAGATTAGGAAATATTTTTCTAACCATAGAATTTAATTCTGTTTAACAGAGAAGATCTCTCTTATTTTAGGAAGATCAGGAAAATATTTTCCACATAGAATTTAATTTTATCATTGGATCTTTGATCCAACAGAGAATATCTTCTTTATTTATAAAAATCAGAGGAATATTCCCCTAATAGAATTTAATTCTATCATTTGATGATTTATTATCACCATTGGATATTTGATCCAACGAATCTGTTTAATAAAGAATATCCCAGATTTTAGGGAAATATCCCCAGGTAAATTTAATTCTACCCTCTTTAGTTTGGGCGTTGACGCTCACGTGCTATGCATGTGGGCGCCGCCAAAGATTTTAATTCTTTTATAAATAGTCACTGTCGTGCTTTACACGCTGGCACTCACGTGTGTTCCACGTGAGACGCCACTAGAGGATTTAATCTAACGGAAGCTGGTGTTGGCGCTTGCGTGGCAAACACGTAAGACGCTTAAGGATTTAATCCTATCTAAGATGGTACCTACAAGCTTTGCATGTGGGTGCACGTGTTTAACACATGGAGCTTTCCCTTTATTTTTATAAGAGAACAGCAAATTTTGAGCCAAATTTTTGGCGGGAACACTTACATTACGCTTAACGTATTTGTTTTGAGAAACGACCTTTTCGAAATAAATACGCCGCGGGTTTGTCACGTTCCGTTACCGCTTTTTTGGGAAGCGGGGTGTGACAC
Source organism: Agapanthus africanus (assembly GCA_030015575.1). Classification (NCBI taxonomy): domain Eukaryota; kingdom Viridiplantae; phylum Streptophyta; class Magnoliopsida; order Asparagales; family Amaryllidaceae; genus Agapanthus; species Agapanthus africanus. The sequence continues at coordinate 32,764,339 of CM057338.1, forward strand.
TAATCTACGTATCCAAACACATAGCATAACTAGTACGTTCACCTAGTCTACGTACACGGATAGTAATGGAATATCAATAGTACAAATATTTAGTCACGTACAAATATAGCCCCGGTGCGGATATCTCGTTCGCACACCCACCAACGATCGGTACGGACACCTTGTGTCACGTACACGCACGACAACTAGTACAGACCTCCAGTCGCTTACTCGCCCAACAATCAGTACGGACTTCAGGTCTCGTACGCGCACCTAATATAAATTGTATATAATATCATCCTACTGTAACGTCAATTTTATTACAATACATAAGCATGACAAATTCTACGTGATATGGCAGTACTAATGATGTGTAGTATACATGTGAGCCTGTGATCGTGCAATATGGAAATCATAAGTATTTGTGCTAGTGTTCTACCAAGTGTATCTACAATAAAGCAATTTAGCGATACTAACGAAATTTTCTAAATAACGAACAAGTCTAAACATACGTGGCATGAATCCTAAGAAAGATATAATAAGCAATATGTTTCACGGAGGTGATATACGTCTGTTCCCGCCAAAAAAAATTGGCTAAGAGATTGTTGTTCTCTTATAAAAATAATGGGAAACCCTCACGTGTTGTCACACCCCGCTTCCCAGTGTACGGGCAGAGAACGCGACGAAGCCGCTACGTATTTACTCGGAAGTAAACACACTAAGCGTATCTAGGCAATATAAAATAAAATGTACACAAGAGACAAAATATAAATGAATAACAACTTTATTTATTAACATTCTTTTTACAATACAATGAAAAGTAAATACATGGAATGAAAGCAATGCCTAAATAATGGCTTAACAGAAATGAAAATGAAATGTACAAGTAACTAGAGCTCCGGGTCAAAAGCTAGCTGATCCAAGTCCTCGCTGGTGGGCTCTGTCTCCAGAAGGTCCGATCCACCTGACAACATTCCAAAGAAAGAAGAAAAGGAATGTCTTCAGCGAACAATCGCCCGGTAAGTCCCAAAGAATAAGCATAGACAGAATAGACAGAAGAAGATTGTAACTTTTAAAGTTGTATTATATTGTTAACGCTGTTGTTTGTAGCTTGGTATAGAAAATGCCAGTCTATACGAGAGGAGTCACACTATCCCGGAGACTAAGGTATACGGAGTACAAGGAACCGTTCAGCCACGGTACAATGGCAATGGAGATTCAGGTTAGGTGTATTATGGTTACAGTCTCGTGCCACTTTTAACACCTTCCGTACCAATCTACCCCTTATAAACCCCGCGATGTTTTGATTGTATTGTTTGTATTGTATTGTCTTGTATTATGAATTGTATAGACGGATGACTTGCCGACACCATGATATTAGTAATGGAACGGATATAATGGATGAAGATATAAATGGAGTATATCCATGGTTCGAGTCAGTCAAGTTGTATAGATTGAATAGATTGAATATATAGATTCATATTGAATTGGATTTTATACCTGAATCATATTCAAGTCAGATTGATTATATTGAGACTCAGTTTGAGTTAGACACTTTTAAGAATAATTTGAAATCCTGATTGTTTTGATATTATCGGTAAGTGCTGCACATGGACGACAGGATTTGTGTCTTTTTCCAAGAAAATTACCGTATTGATAACACCGTTTGTTAGGTTGTCTACCTTAAATAGGCAAGCACCCATATCTCCGGCTCCCTGAGGCTCAAGAGACCGGTTCCGCTTAAATCTATATTTACTAGGATCCTTATTGTAATTTAGTATAACTTGAGGGGGTTTTATGTAAAAATAGTTTTGGCATAATTTCAAAATACACCTCAAGTATTTAATTATCGTATTTAGGGTTTTCATAGATGTATATTTTATAAATGTGAAATTTCTAGTGAATAAAACCTAGTTTGATAGTATATGGTATTTTCTTGAAATATTATACTTGTGTTGTATGGTATTTTCATGTAATAGTGATTCCTTTGATTTGGAAAACTTGGAATATTTATATAATAAAAATAGATATTTTGATTATATATATATATATATATATATATATAATGAAAATAATTTATTTATTTTCTTGTAGAAATCTCATTTCTAAAGAAAAATGTATAAAAATTCCATCAAGATCGAATGCTCCTTGCGGAGGTCTGCATCCCGCTCTACTAGGCCGAGAATGTGCGATAATCCGCACCATCCCGAACGGGGTCCCCAAAATGGGTTGTAGAGGCGCAATTGTATGGGAATGATTAATACACTTTTGTATAGAAAACGGTTTTATAAGTTTAGGGTATTTATTTGTAAGTCGTATTTCCCGTAATCCATTATCCCAAACTTCATCGTGCTATGATATAGATGTGTGTTGTGATGAGTTAGGTCATTACCACATGAACTATCTAAAGATATAGCAAGGAATAAATGTTGTAATGTCGAAATAAATAGTTTGTGGTATTTTTATGTAAAAATGCGATATATGTCACAAAAATGATTATTTTGATGTGAAACTTATTTTATTTAGTTTGTTAATGTTTATTAATCAACATATAAGAATATGGTTTTATCTTATTCAAGAAAAGTGTAGATTTTAAAGAAAACTGAATCGAAAGTTGGACTAACTCCGTTTTCGTCGGGTTTTAGAAATTGTATTTTTTAAAGAAAAATATGAGGGGAGACGTGACTTACATGCTTGTTGGACTAGAGGAGAGAGAGGGGGTCCTAATAAAGGCTTCGGGGCATCGATTCGTCGCCGGAATCTCTTCGGAAGTTTATCGGAGCTTCGCCCTTCACTAACTCCACTTGTACACTAAAAGACTTGGGATTTTGGTATAGTTTTTGTAAGATAATTCTGAGTGAGAGGGGTGTAGAATGGAGTGGGTATTTATAGGGTAAATTAGGGTTTAGGGGGTGATGAATAATGCATTAAAATTTGCATTAAAATAGAATTTGAAGGGGTTTTATTATTCTCTGTAAATGTGCAGAGTAAATAAGCAATACTGGAGTTAAGGGAGTAGTCCAAGGGTCTAGGGTTTTCAAAAAAAATTGGGTTTGGGCTAACAAAAATCGGCGGCGCCGGCCTGTGGGTTAATCTCGCCGGTCGAATTCTTGGGTTGGGGGCTCAGATTCTCACCACGTGTCTTGGTCGGTCTGAATACTAATTTGCACCTGTTTGTTTTAAGTGTGATTTTTCATTTTACGTACACTGCACATGCAAACTCTTGGGCTTCTAAAAAGATTAAAAGAAAATAAAACAAAAAGATAATGTGGCTGATGGGATTCGAACTCAGGTGTTACGTCACGGCAGTGCAAGATTTTACCAATGTGCTATCAGTACTTTTTTGCTGTTCTAAATTAAAACAAATACTTAAAGTATTCACAGGATTGCAAATACCCCAAGTGTACATGAATTTTCTGTACATTGAAATTGGAGTTGTTATACGTGTTAAACACGTGCACCGACATGCAAAGCATGTAGGTACCGTCCCAGATGGGATTAAATCCTATATTGGGTTCTCACGTGTTTCCCACGTGAGCGCCATCGTCGACCTCTTATAGGATTAAATCCTATAGTGGCGCCTCATGTGGAAAACACATAAGTGCCGGCGTGCAAACCACATGAGCGCCTATTATATAAGAATTAAATTCTTAAGTGGTGCCCGCGTGCATAGATAGTGAGCGCCAGTGCCCAAACTAAAGCGCGTAGAATTAAATTCTACATGGGAAATATTTTCCTAAAATCTAGGACATTCTTTGTTAAACAGAGTCGTTGGATCAAAGATCTAATGGTGATAATAAATTATCAAATAATAAAATTAAATTCTATTAGGAAAAAAATATCTTCTTGATCAAATAGAGAGCCGTTGGATCAAGGATCCGATGGTGATTAACAATCATTAAAAGATAGAACTAAAATTTTATTACGGGAAAATATCCCCCTAATCTTTCTAAATAAGGAAGATATTCTCTGTTGGATTAAATATCCAATGTTAGAATTAAATTCTATTTGAGGGAAATATTTTATTGATTTTTCTCAAATTAGAAAGATCCTCTCTGTTAAACATAGGATACTTGGATCAAAAATCCGACGGTGATTATAAAATCACCAATTAAACCATCTGATAGAATTAAATTCTATGGTTAGGAAAATATCTTCCTAGTCTTGCTAAACTAATAAGAAATTCATATGATAAAAAAATTCTATATTAAGAAAATATCTTCCTAGTCTTATTAAACTAATAAGATATCAATATGGTAGAATAAAATTCTATATTAGGAAAATATCTTTATAATCTTATTAAACTAACAAAATATTCATATGATAGAATAAAATTCTATCTTAGGAGAATATTTTCTTAATCATATTAAAAAAGACAAGAAATCTTCTCTGTAAAACAGAGAGCTCTTAGATTAAAATCCAATGGTGAATAATATTCACCGGTCGATCTTCATTTCGATTGATTATGAAATCAATCATAATCTCTCAATGAGAGATTTCTTGTAAAAGATTGATTTTTCTCTTCTCCTATAAATAGAAGAAAAGAGATTAAATCTAAAAAAAAGAAGGAGGAGACTCTCTTCATAAACTTCTGTAAAAAATATAGAAGGCACTCCAAATGTTTCGGCAACAGAGAATTTAATTCTCTTCGAAGAAGATTTTCTTTCTTAAAACCCTAAGTAAAGAAAAAAGAAGAGATCAAAATATTTTTTTTACCTATCATATCACATCTAAGAGTTTAACTCTTTTAAAAGAACTTAGTTCTTTCTCTGGATCTGAGATCCACAAGATAAGTCTCTCATAAGTTGAGAATTTAATTCAAATCAAGAACTTAGTTCTTTAAGAACCGATCCAAGATCCTCAAAATAGTGATCTTGGTGATTGTTAATGGTCAAAATACCATTAACAGAGATTTAACCTCTCTGAAAATATGAACAGGAAAATATGGACAAAAGAATATGGAGAATATGGAGTCCATAATACTCCACGAACTTAGTTTCTTCAAATCAAGAACTTAGTTCTTAAAAGAACCCGATCCAAAATGCCCAAAATAGTGATTTTCATGCCCGGCTTCCCAAAAGAAGGTGAAGGGTGGCGTGGTATGGTCCGCAACCTAACTGTATTGTAGGTGGTTTATTCAATACAGTTACGTTAAGCGTATGAATATCTGTAACATACATGATATGTACCAAAAAAAATAATAAAAGTGGAAGGAATGTATTTCTATTAACCAAATTTTATTACATCCCAAAAGAATGAGTAAAATAAACTAAATAGTTTAATTATATCGAAGAAGAAGCAAAAGCCCTAAACATGTGGGCAACAAAAAAAATAAAACTAGCCAATTTTCCGTCGTCAAGTCCGCATAATCTTCATTAATAGGCTCCACACCTTTATCCTCATCATAATACTCATCCTAATCTAATGGACATTCAAGAGGAAGAGAAAAGAAAAGAGGAAAGTCTGTCAGCGAGTTACACTCAAGTAGGATTGCCTCATAAGGAAGTAAAGGTACAAAAATGAGCAAGTGTATGTAGGTATGATGTGTGTGTACTGATATGATGTATATGGGTATAAGGGTATGAAGTGTATGCAAATAAGGCATGTTGAATGAGGTATATGTGAATATGGGTATATTGTATGAGATATCTGTTAGGTAAAAGTTCACATTAGTTTGTTAAATAAGGGTCCGGATACTCACGATTATTCCGTTGTGGTCACGGAATAACAACTGGGAAGTGAAATGTACAGTTTCACCTCCCGGGATCATGATCGAGTAGTAGGGGAATCCGAGTTCTGCAATCTCCTTACCTAATTAAACTACCCATCCCCGTTATTCAGTGTAAAGGTTTTGACGAATTAGAGTTAGTTTGTATATTATCTAGGTATGGAATTTCCACATTGTATGTCATCCACATATTGGATTATCCGCCCTCAAAGTAGGGTTAGTATTCGCCCAAAGACCAGGTTAGTATTCGCCCGAAGACTGGGTTAGTAGTCTTCCACATATTGGACTGTTCACCCTGCCTACAGGGATATTCATTTATAAGTATTCCATACCTATGTTTGTGCATTCTAACCCTAACCGTATCATGCGTCATGTATGTCATAAACTTGTATTCAAATAATTGATCTCATTTAATATGGCCTTCCACAACCACCTATTTTATCTTGTTATCTTTTAAAATCTGTAAGGTGTATCATAATATTTTATAGCATGCTTAGTTAATAAAGATCATGGCATTTAATGGTAGTCATTGTTTATAAGAAAATCATGATATTTTAGAGTAATTATAATTTTGGGAAATCCATGGTATTTTAATGAAAATACCTTTTAATGAAAAACTATGGTATTTATTTGAAATTATCTTTCAATAAAGATTTACGTATTCTTTTGGGAAATATCTTTTATAAAAGGTTATAAGTTTTGTTGAAAAACATAGCCTTTTAGTATAGGTCAAGATATTTAAATGAAATTATATCCTTTTAGGATGAATTAAGGTATGTTATTGTAAATAATAATTTATAAAGTTATGGAGTTTATTTGGAGGTAACATTTTAGAAATACATCCGTGTTGGCAACCGCTGCACATGGACGGCAGAATTTGTGTTCTTTTCAAGAACGATTGCCTATCAATCACGAGGTATTTACGTAAAACATTACCCTATTTAAATTAGGGTATTTTATTAAAAGTGATATTCTACAAGAACAACTCCGCGTTGACAACCGCAGCACATGAACGGCAGGATTTGTGTTCTTTTCCGGGACGATTGTCTAGTAACCACGGGGTGTTTCATGAAAAATATTACCCTATTAGAATATCTTATTAAACCTTCGTGGTTATAAACTAAAGGTATTAATATAAAAATATTCCCTTAAGTGAAAGGGTATAGATAAAATCACTATATTATAATTAACTTATATAACATGAAAAAAAATATATGGTATTTATGCGATCATAGGCTATTTTGAAATTTTAGGGTATATCTAATATGACGGTTTTTCAAAGATTGGGGTATTTTATCAAAACTAAGATTTATCTTATAATATCAATAAAAATATATTATATTATTTTTTTAACACCTTTTAAAATACTTACCTAAACAGTATATTATTTTCAAACATAAACTTTTCATAATATGAGGGCATGTTCTGGAATGACCTATTTTGAGATCGTACAGTATGTGTGATATGTTATCTTAGCAAAATAATAACCAATATAATATTAGAAGGTATGTGTGATGTGCCAACTTAACTGATAAACAACATCATGAATTTTTGATTGTAGGTATATGTGTGAGCATGAGGGATAGGTCGTTATCCCGTAAGGTCAACATCAAGTCAATGATTTTTTCCATTAAAAATAATACCGCAACATAATATGCATGAAGGGTTTAACAACGTATTAAAATGGGTTGCAGGATTATCATCATGTCTAAAAAATCCTAATTGAAGAAGATGACAGATCAAGTGGTGAGAGGTGGATCCTACCTTTGTTTTGAGATGAAGGTCGATGGATCGAAAGCGTAAACTTATACTAAATCCTCAATAACTCCATGATCATATTTTTCCTCGATGATTGGGTTGAACCACAGCGTCGGTGTCGTCGATATGAAGGTTTGGGTGTTTTTTTCTAGAATTTTCGGAGTTCTGTGGTGTGAGAAAATAGAGTTTAAAGGTCTCTATTTAGAGGATCTTTCTCCCAACAATAAAATCAAAAAAATCCGGTTCAAATCTCATCAAAAAACCCAGAATCCGTGCCTCCAAAACTGTCGCATCAGCCTCCAATCATTGCGATTAGATCTCATAATGATTGCCGCTGCCGCCAGAGATTCGTGGTCGTTGGAATCGTATCCAATGGCTCACGTTCACCCCAGCCCTGGCTTCGTAATGGGTGCGGTGACCGCGCGTTTTCGCGTGGTCTCCACCATGTGGGCGCCGCCTGTTGCCCTGAGCCATTGGATCTCTCAACCAACGGTCCAGATTAATCTCCCTTTATATATATATATTTCTTTTAAATTTTAAAATCTAAAACTGTTTTTATAAAATCGAATTTGTTTTAAAAAATTTGTTAAAAATATTGTAAAATATGGGAAAAATATGAGAAAAATTCCAGAAAATATATTTTATTGTTATCTTCAGTTTAAAAATGATTTTGGGCTAAAACTAAATAATATTCACATATCTAGAATATCTGTTAGTTATTATAATTATTTAAAATCTAGTGTATCCTTGAAAATATTTTAATTTTGAAATAATCATTTTAATTAATAATAAATATATATAAATTATTTTAAGACATTATAAGATTCCATTAAAATATTTTAAGCTCAGAAAGATATAAATAGTTTTTAGAAAATTCCTTTAATTATATTTAAATGCTTTAAAAATTACTAACATTACATTTAAAAATAAAATTATTAGAATAAAATAATTTTCCATCAAGTAAATACGCAAATAAATTTTTGGTACTATATAAAAGACTTTTTATTAGATATTAGAAAATACAGTCGTTACAGTGATCTTGGTGATTGTTAATGGTCAAAATGCCATTAACTGAGATTTATGTTCTCTAAGAATATCAACAGAGATTAAATCTCCAAAAAAACAGTGTCTCGCGTGAAAAGCATGTGAGCGCCCAAGGCCAAAAGCTCAGTGTCTCATGTGAAAAGCACGTGAGTGCCAGAGAAAAATTAGTGTTTAGCACTATTATAGCGCCTCACGTGATATACACGTGAGCGCTATATGCAACTGAGTGATTAGCACTGCTGGGTGTTATAAAAACCCAATTTTAGCTCAAATTAGCTAAGCTTATATTCGTGCTATTCAAACTGATGTCCAGACTGATCTTAGTTCCATAAATGATTAACGATCTCCATCCCATACTTTCTAAGTTAATCTTAATCTCCAATAAGACTAATGATTCTTGAATGATCCACCACGATTCTTTCCCTCAAATACGTGATTTGGTTCAAGGGTACATCTCTTCGCACCTCTGATATATGTCGTAATTTCTCAACATTTTCAGAGAAGTGGCGGGTCCCGACAACCAACAACTCTTTTCTAGTCCCAATTTGATGTAAAATTTTATCAAGACAGGGAATGATACATCCCACATTGATGCACTTCCAAATTGATGTGCACACCTCAAATCGAATCGCACCCCAAATTGGAAGCATTCCATGTCGCCATCGTTCACTCCGCCACATAAAAATTACACATGCGCGCAAGATGAATGATGGACCGAAATGTCTTTAAACTAACATTTGCCCCTAAAATGGGAATGTTGGACCGAAACGTTCTTAAACTAACATTCATCCCCAAAATAGGAAAATTGGACCGAAACGTTCTTAAACTAACATTCGTCCCAAACAGGAAATGTTGATCCGTGATGTCCTTAACCTAAAATAATTGAGCCCATATGCTCATTTGTTTCTAATTTGATCTTAGTCTCAAATATGACTAACGATCCTTAGAAAACTCAAATATCACGTGAACTGATGGATCTCATTTATATGAGATATGCGTCCTAAATTCATTCCCGTTGGCAAACAAAATTACCAACGTGGACCCCGTCAAGTAAATCCTTGATCCAAACCCAAATCTAAAATATACGGATTGGGACTAATCCGCGCCTATCGGGCGACGAGATAAACTAGTCTCCATATACAATCAACGGGTAATCTTAACAAACAAAATAACACACGACAATAAGTGAACTGCTAGAGAAGAAAAAAGTGGTTATCGCAACGTAATTAACTGTAGGGACCTGTGTCTGCAGGCAGGAGCGTCCTAAAAAAAAACCCTCACAAATGAGCGGGAATCTGATAAAGTCTGTTACAACGGTCGCATCTATCCAAATCTCCGATATACGGTGCCATAAATCAACTTGGTATATTCGGAGAGGCGGATGAATATGTCCAAATAGTATCTGCCCCCAAATTCAGGTATGACGATTAATCCCAGTCCGTTTCTGTTTTCGGCGGTAGACAACGCCATCCACCCGATTCCCCACTCGTAGAAAATTCAATGAAGTTTATGTTGTTATATTGAAAGACATTCATTTTGCACTCATTCGATGCATGAGTTAGAGATCTTTAAATCTTTTGATTTTTCTTATCCATAGACTCGAAGGTAGGGTGATCAACTTGAACGGCTCAGATCATTCAAATATGTCGTGGATCGAGAGTTCTCGTATTTAAAAAACGCGGTCCGATTTGCAATAGATCACTCTCATATATGTGTGTGAGAGAGAGAGTAGATCACTTCCCTATATGAGAGAGAGAGAGAGAGAGAGAGAATAATGAAGGAAATGTGCCATAGAAGGGGATTCCTTTCTATGGCATCGAAAAAATGCATCCTCCATCCGTTTTCATGACGACCGGCACCCATCATCTTCTTCTTTACCATCTAAGATGTGGATACACCAAATATCATATGATTCGACAACTTTTTCACCGTTAATTTAGTGGATACAAAATTTACGGTTTACCTACAATATAACGTTTTATATTGCTAATTCAACGGTGAAAAGGTGGTTGCGTCACTTGAAATTTGGTGTATCCACATCTTAGATGATAAAGATGATGACGATGGGTGCCGATCGTCGAAAAAAATCATGGAAGGTGTATTTATTCAACGCCACCTTACGAAAAAACCTCCTACGCGGGACCTCTTTTCTTATATATATATATATATATATATATATATATATATATATATATATATATATATATATATATATATATGAGAATAATGGAGAAAAGAGGCCATAGGAGGGGATTCCCTCCTATAGCGTCAAAAAAATACAATCTCTATAGATTTTTCCGACGATCGACACCCACCATCTTCATCGTTATCATCTAAGATGTGGGTACACCAAATTTCATGTGATTCCACAACCTTTTCACCGTTGATTTAGCAATGTAAAAAGTTCTATTGTCGGTAAACCGTTAATTTTGAACCCACTAAATCAACGGTGAAAAAGTTGTAGAATCACATGAAATTTGGTGTACCCACATCTTAGATGATGACGATGAAGATGGTGGATGCCGATCGTCGGGAAATACCAGGGAGTGGGTATTTTTTCGACGCCATAGGAGGGTGGCCTTTTCCCTCCATTAATCTATCTATATATATATATATATATATATGAGATTAATGGAGGAAAGAGGCCATAGGAGGGGATTTTCTCCTATGGCGTGGAAAAAATACAACCTCCGTCATTTTTTCCGACGATCGGCACCCATCATCATCATCGTTATCATCTAAGATGTGCGTACACCAAATTTCATGTGATTCCACAACTTTTTGACCGTTGATTTAGTGGGTTCAAAATTAACGGTTTACCGTCAATAGAACTTTTTACATTGCTAAATCAACGGTGAAAAAGTTGTAGAATCACATGAAATTTGGTGTACCCACATCTTAGATGATAACGATGAAGATGATGAGGGTCGATCGTCGAAAAAATTGGTCGAGGTTGTATTTTTTCCCCGCCATAGAAGGAAATTTCCTCCTATGGCCTCTTTTCTCCATTATTCTCTCTCTATATATATATATATATATATTTGTGTCATGAGTACTTGGCCTTATTTGTGATAAACGAATGCATCGTGGCCTATAACTTAAATTAAATACTCATGATTGATAATGTAATAAGCCTTTATGATGGAACTCACCGAGGAATGTTCGTCCTCCACTTCCGCTAAAAAGAAAGGAGACGTGCGTTTACGTTAAATATCAAATCTTAGTTTGTGGGTGCTAATTGCTGCAATTATAGAAAGTATTTAGAGCCAACAATATCGTAATGGCTCGGTCGACAAACAACAAATGTGGTGGTCTTGGAATCCAATGGGTGGCAGATCCGGATATAACCATGCTTTTTTTTATATGATGGTGCAAGATGGACGAGGTCCGATCAATCAAAAAACATCTTGTATTGCATTATTCTACACAGTGTATAAATATCTTAGTCATATCATGAAAGTTATTTATGGACGACTCTCTACGGTTGATATTCATCTGATATTCATCCACGCGTTTGGGGAAAGAGACATTTGCAAGAATGATTAAACCAAGATAAAATACCTAATGTATTGCTTATCGTGGAAATAAAAATCAGGGTAGATACAACTAAATGATCATTGAGCTTTGCAGTGTGGGGATCCTAGGGTTTGTTGGATGTTTGTGTGAGAAATAATTGTCCTGTTCTAAAACAAATGTGATTTGTCGCCCACGTTGGCCCTCTACAATTTCGACAATTACAACCAAGTTAAGACAGCTATTGTTAATTATTTGAGCCATTATTTCACAAAAATAAATCTTCATTATTTCCTTCATTTTCATAGATTTGATCATGTTGCCAAGTTTATATCTTAAGGTCCCCTATAAATCTGTTGAGATCTTTAGTAAAATCACTCCAGATTTAATATTTTTTTACAGAATTTTCATTTGACTTTTCACGTAGAAGCCTATCATCCATAGTAACATGTAATTTTCACAGGATGTAAATTGCCTTAAATGGCAGCAATGTAATTTGTTGATGTTGAAATAAAATTGTGGCCCTAAAATTCTCAGGAAAAATAACAAAGCCAACTAGTCATCTTCCATGCAGAGGAATGAGACTGACACATATGCCCAGACTTTAAGGACTCTCTCTCTCTCTCTCTCTCTCTCTCTCTCTCTCTAATCGAATCAACGGGCTAACTTGTTTGTACATTAACAATTTATATCCACTATTTTTTTGCACATGCGAATACATGTAGATTTCTAGTAAAATTGTTTGGTAAAGTTTAGTTCCATGTGATTAATTATTAATTTTAGAATGAAGTTCTTGAGATATTTGTAGGCATATGGAAAGATGATTATGATAGGGAAATAGTTTTTACTTGAATTTAAGAGTCAATCAACAAATTTAAATAGGATAATGAGTATGGATGTTGGATATTTTGAAATGAAGAATAAATCAAAAAGAAAAACCGAATACGCATACATAAGAAAAGTATTTATCAAGAGCTATAACCGTATATCCACTGCTTCGTATATACCATCGTAAGAGTGAAAACAGAAAGAACTATATTAAGTTGAAGCGGGACTTATCTCCAAAGTTAAATCACACAACCGTAGACTCATGGTGACCGACCCATTTATTATATTAGGCTTACCATGTTGTTGGGTTTCCTTGGCTCCTGCACCCCCACCAATCATCATCCCCCCTCTCTCAATCCAAGCTTACTTCACCAAATATGTCAAAAAATATTAATAATCACCAAAGAAAAAAAAATCATCACTCAAGAGAGGAATTATTCGGTGTGCCGGATATGATACATTCAGACAGGGATTATTGAGGGGAGAGTTTCGGGCAGCGTGTGGGGTCCACACTTTTATTACTTCTCTCTTTTATCATAGTCTACAGGACCGGCACCTCGAATTATTTTTCCAGTGAAGGGACACTGACCAACCCCCGGTCCACCCCCATTATATATTTTTCAATAAAATACCAAATTCTTTCCTCCCCTGGTTCCTGCCTTTTTCCTTGCTCCCTTCTCCCCTCTCTCAGTAAATACGACTCCTAGCCCCCCTGCCTCTCATTCACATTGAAGTGGTGGCATAAGAGAAACAGAGTCTCAAGGCATTTTTAATGGAAGAGTTCGCGGCGCCTGACGTCGTAATTCGGACCTCCCACAGCCTCAAAATACCTGCACATTCTAGCGTTCTGGTACGCGAAGATTTCCAGATCACTCTTGTGTGTGTGTGTGTGTGTGTGTGTGAGTGGTGTGCAGCTTATTCTTGATTCAATTAATAGGTTGTGATTGGTTTCTAGTTTTGTTCTATTAAGGCTTCGGCATCCCCGGTGTTTGAGGAATTAATCCAGAGGCGGAGGAGAAAGAAGAAGTTGGAGTTCCTTCTGACGCTGTTGCTGCCTTCCCTGGATTTCTTTACTCTCCAAGATAACCTTTTTTCTTATTGTTTTAATAATGATCTGATAATATTTGCTAACTGTCATTTCGAACGCATTTTTAAAAAGATAATATACCGTAACCTGATGCAAAGTGAGGTCGAACCCCGTGAATTCCACTCAACAGCCAGAAAAAGATTTTATCATTAGGCTACAATGGTACCCACATTACAATCGCATTTCTCTAAACAAAAACATGTTTCTCATGTTGGCCGTGGCGGCTATGCTAAATGTTTATAATTATTTTTTGGACTAATTATCTTCCAAATAAAATTGATATTCATCTCTCACGAGCAGCTTCGTGTTCAATCATAAAAGTAATTTTCTAGCAAATTATTGGAATAAAATTATAGTCAAATAATTAGTAGCACTTTTGTTTTCTAATAACTACATCATTTGTTGGAATCTTTTTTTTTTTGGGTCCAGTAGATGTCACTGTAATGGTTTATGTTTCTGTTTGTAATTGTATGATTACTGTTGTATTTAATTCATCTTAAACAAGCTTAATTACCGTTCAAAATATTTATGGGGTCGCAGGAGTAAAGCATGGGAAGAAACAGAGATAATGGATAAATATGGGATGCATCTCATGGTGTTGTCGCATGTTTATCAAGTCAACTGGCTAAAGAACCTTTGTGAGGTTGAACTCGCCTTTCGATTGACCGTCGATTCAGTTGTCGATTTGCTTCAATTGGCCAAGCAATGCGACATGCCAAAGCTTTACCTGCAATGCATGAAGTTATTGCACAAGGAGTTTGCTGTGGTCGAGAAAACTGAAGGTTGGATTTTTATGCAAAACAACGATCCTTGACTCGAGCTCGAGATCCTACAGTTCATTGAAGAAGAGGACTTGGTATGCGCTTGTCTCGAACCTTCGACTTTTATAAGCTTTTTGTGAATTCAACAGAATGTTCAAATGCCAAGCATGTTCTGAAAAGCAATCAAAAGTTCAAAACTCTTCTTAAAAGATTTTCCCCCCCTAAAATGTCATGAAGGTTTTTAGTTACTGGTTACATCTTAATTAGGCCAATTTGAACTGTTCCTGAAATATCAAGGAAAAATATCTGAGATCTACTGGGCTTAGTTCAGTTGCTACCAATTTCCTCTTCAATTTCCATTGATTTCAAAAAAAGAAAACAAGAAAAGAAAATATCTGAGGTCTCCACCACTGGCCGATTTCCACCACTGGCCGATTGTAAAAGCAAAGGGGGCGGTAATCGGTATTTTCCTGAAAATTGACAATTATACTACTCAAATGTAGCAGACAAGATGATGATGTTGACGACGACGACACATCATTAGCTTTTTATCTTATGAAAACTTTGTATAGATTTTGCCAGACCAAACAGCCTAGCCTTCTACTTTGTTAGTACTGCTTCTTGTCAATTCTAGAGATTCAGATTCTCTCTACTGATTAAATCGGTGCATAGAATCTAATGGTTAATAGCAAGGGGAATACAACGGTCGATTTTGATCCGGTGATGACAGGTTGGATTTGATCAATGTATGTTTCCACCAATTAAAGGGTCCTGATCGGTTCCATTTTGTAATCTACTCACGAAGAAAATACCGTGATTATATATATATATATATATATATATATATATATATATATAAAAGAGTGAGTTATACAGTAAATGGTATTGAAAAATTAATTTTGGCTTGCAGAAGCAAAAGAGGAGGAGGAGAAAAATGGAGCAAAAGACATACTTGCAACTAAGCGAAGCGATGGAGTGTCTGCAACACATTTTCTATGAAGGGTGCACTCGCGCCGGTCCCTATGAATCGAAGGAGACTACTCCTAACAAACAAAACGGCCTCTTGTGTCCAAATCACACAACTTGAAACGTCCTTTAGCTTTTACTCCGACACTTGGCTTCATGTCTAATTAAGCGAGCGTCTTGTCCCAAATGTTGACGCATTCAGGATTTTCTTCGCCTCCATTCTTCAATTTGTGACCTTACTGAACATTGCAAGGTTCCCTTGTGCAAGTATGTAGGATTTTTGTAATATTTCTTTGTTTCGGTTATTATATGTTGGGATAATAATCTTAAATGTTTTCGACCTGCGCAGGAAATTTAAGCTAATGGTGCAGATGGAGAGCAAAGGGGACGACGGAAGATGGAGGTTCTTGGCCGAGAAAGTGATGGCAGTTAAAATTATGTCATCCTTAGCCAATAGAAGAAAACAAGACCTGCTCAACACCGAGTCAGGAGAAGTCTTTTAGACGAGAAATAACTACAATATAGTGTGCGCTTCTTCGCCTTTTTTATGTACGATTTTTTCTATAATATATATCTAAAGAGCTTGTTAAAAAATGTATCATACAAGGCGTGTTTCGTCTTTCCTTATTATCTCATTTAAGGAATATATGTGAATTTTTAAGGTTGATTATGAAACTCTTGACACTACAAAATTAAGTATAATTGAGAGAATGCATTATGTTCTATATAAACCAATGCCACAATTATTTATGATTATAAAAGTTTGAGAGCAATTACATGATTCTTTTCGCAAATCCTAAAACTGCTAATTAAAGTTCGTCCTTCGATTCGTTCTTGCTTGGATTAGGAGATGTTTTGATAGGAAAAGAAGCCTCCATCGCGATACCGCATAGCCCGCGCTTGTCCGAGATCCCTCTCCTCATCCTTATATATCCGTCTTCTCCCCAACCAGCGCTCCATGAGTTTTTCACTATCCAGTACTTGGTGCCGTCATCTGTCGCCCCATACCCTACAACTGCAACTCCATGATCCAATTCAGTGCCACACTTGCCAGTAAACACACCCTGCAAAACCAATAAAAAAATTAAACAAAATTCCATCGGCAATAACTTGAAGTGTTAAATGTTAGTGAGTTGTATACAAACCTCAGAATAGAACTGGAATGCCGAGCCACCTGCGTCAATCGCAACAGATACAGGTTGATTCGCCACGGCCTTCTTTAGAGCCAGCTCATTGTTTGCGGGGACATTCTGGCGGCCGTCAATAGTCACCACTGGGAGTTTCTCCTGCAGAACTGATGCACATTAAAATCGCTATGTACTGAAAGTTTTAATGATTACGAAATTTTTTCGCTACACATACACACACCTCGGAGTTGCATTTTCCGTCCTCTGCCATGTAAGGATAAGCATCCTCGGTTGCCAACCCACCGTTTTTCTTGATGAACTCGAACGCGTACTCCATTATACCGCCATTGCATCCTTGGTTCTCGCCTCCGGTGTCACAGTCAATTAGCTCTTGCTCCGATAAGGAAATTAGCTCGTCCATCTTGATCTTGTTAATGCCCTCCACAGCAACCACAGTAGAAAATGCCCAGCAACTCCCTGTGATAAGTTATGTTAAGTAGGTCACAAGGTCAGTACATGCATGCAGCCATATAAAAATTTGACTATTAACACGATCAAGATTTGAAGAGTGCAAAATTAAATGAGGAATTTCATCGAGTTTGAATTTCATCGAGTTTCGTCTCACCGCATTGGCCTTGATCCTTGACTCCTGTGACGGCTCCTTTCTCTCTCCAATCCACCGAAGCCGGAACAGTATGAGCATTTTCATACAAGAAACCCCCACTATATTTCGAGCTCCCTCGCCGGGTCCTATGATGCTGAACCTTAGACCCAGCATGAGCATTTCGGAACTCTTGGTTGGTCATGTCACCAAACTTGTTAAGTGCCAATTTATACGGCGCATCCTTCTTGTTGTTGAACTCATGTATGAACTTCACATTCTCTTTGAACGCATTGAACCTCATGTGCTTGTCGTCGGGGTCTCTAGTCATGGCATGGTGGCCGCGCCATTTCTCGTACAAGCTCCATAGGCTCTCTTCTGAAGCCAAGTCCTTTTCATCGAATGGAATGCTTCGGGCTAGTGTTGTTAGAGTTATAAGGGCTAATGCAAGAGACAACAACAAAGAGTTGACCATTTTTGATTGTGGTGAGATTGTTGAGAAATGAGAGGGGGTTGAAGATTTTATAGAGGGGAGATGGGGAAGACTATTGAACTCACAAGCAATTGGGTAATAAATAAAGTGTTTAGTGTTGCTTGTGGGTTACATTCATCTTGTAAAAAAAAACCCCAAGGAGCGGTCACCAACTGATCTGAAAAATTGGCCAAGGGAATGCACTTCTTAAGGAATCTCTTGTGCTACAAGGAAAGATGTAATATCACCTGCTTGTTTAATATGTGCATTTTTGTTTTCAATAGCAATGTCGTTCGGTGTTTCGGTTGTAATGCATGTATGTATACACTACTACAAGAGACCATGTATACACTACTACAAGAGACCGAATGAAACGGACTCAAAAAATTAATGAACGGCCACTAACATGTATTGGTGACTGTTCATATTGTAAACGGTCGCTAATACACGGTCGTTGATTTGATGGTCGCTGATACGTGTATGAGCGACCGTTCATAAACATTCGCTAATATGAACGGTTGCTAATATATATACGTGTCAACAACCGTTCATGCCGGTAACCAATAAGGTGACACGTGAACTTCCCAACGATATTAACGGTTTCCTCATATCAGTGAACGGTCGTTGATAATGGTATGAGCGACCGTTCCTGTAGCTTGAATGGTCGCTAATACCTTTTTTTTAAAAAAAATTTACAGAAAAATTCTATCTTTCATACAATAATACATAAAATCACAATATATTACGCCACAATAGCGTTTCGCACACAAACCAACATATATGCACAACCCACAATACATCCAACAATATCAACAACTTAAACGAAGATATACGCATACAAACCAACATATAAACACCATCCACGATACATCCACCAATATGAACAACTCAATCAAACACATATGAACTAAAATCTTAATAAATAAGTATACATGAACAAAATTGTTTTGAATACAAACAATACAATACAAACGCTATATATATGTCCAATAATACAAGAAAATCTCCAAATCACGTGCAATCCCAGCTCATTCAACCCTGTAAATCCAAACAAATAAATAAATACACGAACTCAAATCATAATATTCGAAACAACGTTAGCTATACTAACACATATATACCTCACTAACTCCCGCCACTTCCATCGCCAAAACATAATCTTTCCGCCGTTTAACTTATAAGAACCCTACGAATATATAATATGAATTTTAAACAACAAAACGCAACACAGTTTAATTGTATGCTCAAATTTCTATAAATAATACTTATATGTATCTCACTGACTCCCACTGCTGCCACCACAGTCAAAACCTTGCCTTGAATAGTATTGATTCACATCATCGAAGTTCTCCTGCGAAAAAATGTACCTAATAATCCTCCCTATGGTATCGGCTGATCAGGATTTTACGGTTCCTGAGGCGGAGGATGAGGGTAATGGCGGAGGCCGAAATAGTACCCCCCTTGTGATTGCGGAGGAGGAGGATAAAAGTAGTACGATGTTTGCTGTGATGGGGGAGGGTAATACGGTCGCTGCGTCGGAGGAGGGTAATATGCCAGCAGCGACGGCCATGGACCCTGTGCTGACCACGGTTGCGAAGGCGGAACGTATTGTTACGAGAATTGTTCCAACCACGCCTCCATTTGAGCTCTCCAAGCCGCTTCATCTTCTGCCCTCTTCTTATCTGCTCCATCCCTCCTCCTGAACCGTTTCTCTAGCTCGTTGATCCGTTGTGCCTCAGCCGTTTGTTGATTGGAGCGAGCTGTCGGCGAACTTGAAGTTCTTCCGGAACCGGACCGCAAAAGGCTAACGGGACCACGGAATAGGGGAATACGACCGTGTCCTCTCGACTGAGAAAAATCTGCTCTATAATAGATACCTCGGCCTCCGTAGGAAGAGAATCGTCGGCTGGATATTCGGGATTTGATTCTCGATAGTTCCTCTCCGTCTCCTCAAAATTCTCCTTCGATAAATAAAATAATAATTAATTTTCTTCACGAAATTAACAAGTACAATTAATTTACTTAAAAGAATTTAAAAATAAAAGTTTACCACATGTTGAGTGGCTATATCCATCATTTTTTCGGGCATGTCCTCTCTCATATGCAATGCCTCCCAAGTCTCAGGGAGGCCCGGCTTTTTCCCAGCCTTCACCTGTAACGGATATTTGATTTATTTATACGTGAAGATATGTAACAATAGAATTAAAAATCGAACATTTATGTAATTAAAGATAAACTAACCAAAGTATCCTTATACTGATCAGCAGGAATCGATCCACTATAATATTCATCCGTAGTTTTCCCTCGATTCTGCGCATTCCTTTCTGATACTTCCTGCTTATTCAGAAGATAATATATCTCAATGTAAATTAATCTAAATTCGGTATTCAAATTAATTAAGTATATTTTTAATTACTTTTGTCTCAGATGTTTTCCAATACAATAGGAGAAACGCAAACTGATCTCTAGGGATGATGGAGGGAAGAGCGGCATAACGTTCCCAATCAACCGTAAATTTCTCTGACTATTTGAATTATTTCTTCAACCTTTGATGCCATCTTTTAAATATTTGTGACATCTCATACCGGACATGCGTCTAATGTCCGTCTATATCGTCTTCTAAGACGAAATGTTTTTGTAATACAGATTAATAAATATATTATTTAATAAATTAATAACATATAACAGATATGCATGTAATGTTGAAATATGGTCAGTTGAGATATGTATTTCCATGAGTGAGCGCCAAATCCATACGTATGCTTTTCAGGGGTTATCTGCAAACGTGAATCCCACATTCCAGAAGTCCGCGTTGCGGACGAGAATACCGATATAACCATAGAAATGGGTAGCCTACATACCCGGACCTACGGGCTTTTCACCTACCCATTGAAGAATTGCTCTTTTTTCTACGCATATCGTATTTCGCAATCTCGTTGGCACCACCTCTTCTATGGTGTTCAAATCGATCCAGATTATCTCCCGCAGCCCATACCTCATTGATACTCGTGTCTGCTGTTTCTATCATCATATCGATTTGAGGACGAACAGCAGCCTACCTCGTCAGTGCCTTTGCATTGTCCCCATCTCGATGAGGTTTTTCATTTTGTAAATCGCGAAGAAAATGTAATGAGTGAATAAACTCATCGGTGACGGGATCTGAGAACACCCCAGGTTCTCTACTCAAGTTCGTATACTGCTCATCTAGGTGTGCATACGGATCATGCTGCACTGATAGACCTGCATCCTCCTGATCAGATGTGACTACACATTTTAATTTATTATAATTAATGCAATAGTTATATGAATAAAATAATTTGAACATGATTATTTAAAACTCGTAATATATTTAGAATCAGGCTATGTCGAAGAGAAAGTATCTCGAGCTTTTTTCTTTCAAGAAAATGCTTTGGTAAATTTTCTAAATATGCCTTTTCATCCCATCTGTTTTATGCAAGACTAATGACAATACAAAATATATAATATGCATAAATCATTAAACTAAAAAATCAATTACCAGTGATTAGAACTTCAGAGTTTTTCATATATCAATAACATGCAGGTGATTAGAAGTGTTTACAACTGCAAAGTTTATAATATATATAATTGATTACAAGTGTTTACAACTGCAAAGTTTATAACATATGTATATAAATTATTACAACCGCAAAAAATTTCATATGTCAGCCGGATCTGCTTCATCGAGGTCAATCTCGTTGGTAGAACTATCAAATAAGGATTTCGGATGTGCCAGCAATGCAATCCAAGTTTTTTCATGATTAGAATTTTTGATATAGAAGCACCGCTCAGCTTGTGAAGCTAACATGAACTTATCATCTCGATAAATTTCTTTATTGAGATTGATAAGCTGAAAACCGTACTCATCTATCTGGATGCAAGTGCACCAATGAGCTTTGAACATAAAAAATCGTTCTTGCTCATCACTCCTGTAAAATAGCTCTATTATGTCCTCCAACTGACCGTAGTATTCTTTTTTTTTTCTCTCCGAGGTCTTTAATCATGGGAACTTGAGAAGCACGTTTGTTCAAACGGACAATAAATTCCATTATTTTGGGCAGTCAATTTTTCGGTTGTAAGAAATTTTAAGTTATTAATGCAATATGAACCGTATCGATTCACTTTTGTCACGCCCCGCTTCCCAGAGTATGCTAGATTGGGCACGTGACATAGTCAACCATGCTACCTGTGGGTAGGAAGTATCCATCCACAGTCACATTACGGCTGTAGAGATATCAAGAACACGATAAAACTATCTAAAACATGTCCATAATCTAGAATAACAGGAGTCAATAATAAATAAATGCGGAAGCAAATGATCCAATACAAATAACTGAAAAGTGTGTCCCATAATGCGGGCTCACATCAGGAAATAAATGCCGGAAATAAAACTAACTACTACTGAACTCACAGCTCAGCCTGCTGGCTGAAGTACTCTTGCTCGGACTGCAACAGCGGTACGGAATCTGGGCCATGCAAAACCCAGACGTCAGCGCGTCATGTCATCAAGTAATATAATATGAACAGTGTAGCAGGCAATGTAATATAAACATGAATACAACAAGAATAACAATAATATGAATTATACCAGTACAGGGTAGCGTGCAGTGGGTAAACTAAACTGTTCTATCAGGTTTTCTATTCTAAAGTCTTTGAAATCAATTGATGAATCATCGATATAACTCAATAGTATTCCGTACATACCCGGGACCACGGCCACAATATTCTCGGCTGCAGCCGAGACATGCCGCTAGGCACAAAACAGGAATGTGTACACTCGATAGTATCCCGTACATACCCGGGACCACGGCCACAATATTCTCGGCCGAAGCCGAGACATGCCGCTAGGCACAAAACAGGAATGTGAACACTCAGAACAGGTAGTGAACTGCCGAGTTACAAGTCAGGTTTCACCTTTGATTTCCCCATACCCCCAAGTTATATGTGTATGTCAAGTCAGGTATTCCGAAATCAAGAAACTAATGCCAACACAGGATCAGGTAAACAGGTTTGTCTGGATAGACAACAGGAATGGTCCATGAGGACTACATGTCAGGTTTGTTGGCATTAGACACAGGATCAGGTAACGGGTCAGGTGATGGTACATCAGGTCAAGTCAAGCAGTGTACGGTACCATATCATGTCAAGTAGGAAGTGTAACAGGTCATGTCAGGAAGCACAAGATGTCATGTGGGTGCTCATAATCAAACTACCATAAGTATGTGTATAAATAAACAAGCATGAGTACTATCAGAACAATAAACTGGAACATGTAATATGATATGCAAATAGATATAATTTTAAGGATATGGATGCACACTTATCGATTAGGGTTACATTTATAGTTCCAATATTAATTAGGATGCAATTTATTAAACATGGAGTGTTAATATCATATTATTATGTAGTAATGTGATCTATGGATGCAATTATATGTATCTTAAATGCGATGGATGCAAACGGGTATCCGAAAACTTATAAAACTATAAAATGGTAATGTGGGATGTACAACTAAGCAATATGTGATATAAATATTGATATAATAATATTGATATGGATAGCATATTCAAAGCGATTAATAACTATAAAAGTGGTATTGATTAACCATGCACAAGAAGGTTCCGTTCAGAAATTCAGCGTCACCCTAATTTGTAAAATAGCTTAAAAATAACAAACGTTCTCCAAAAGGGACGTGTCTTATACCAAAACAAAGATAATTCAATAAGATTTTCAGTTTTATAAGTATAAGCATCTCAGGTTGTCCCTACAAAAAGTTATGAACATTCGAAGTTGAAAGTTTGCTGCTGGAATTTCCCTGGACAGCAGTTTGGAGACATTTTCATTTGCATTTTACGTTATTTAAACAATTTATTTTGCAATTAAATATTTCATAGAGTTATAGTATTCTGAGTTAGCTTCGTAACGAACTAAAGAACGTATACTAATGATTTTTCTATGATTTATAATGAATTTTATAAGATAAGGTGTACAGTAAATTTCAGATTTGTCATATCCGGTTTTTCAACGACTTTTCATGTGTAAACTATAAGATTTTCAAATGTTTAACATTATAAAATGAAGATTATAAACTAATTAAAGATAATAATAATAAATATTACGACGATGTATATTTTAAATGATATGGTTGCAGTATAATGTAATCTAGTATGTCACAAGATAAGTTTTCATGATCTAGATTTAATATGATATAAACGGATGCAAACGGAACATCGAAACGTTATAAAATTAAACATGGGGCACTAGATTTAAACTATATGTATGGTATTTATTTAAATAGGTATAAAATGAATTATATAGCATGTAGCACGATTAACTTGCCTCGATGGGTCGCGAATCGGGAAAACGGAACGTTAACCGTCGGCGGGGAAAACTCGCGACGGGCGCACGGTTCACGGAATGAACCCAAACGACGAACAAAGGAACCACACGGGTCGGGGTACCTCGCTGGAACGTCGAGAAGCGTCACCGGCATGACGGAATTCCGGCAACAAAAGAACAGTTAAAAAAAAAGAAACGAGACATAAAGGAAGAAGAGAAAGAATGATAAAGAGAAGTACGAGAGAATATATGAGAGAGAGAGAGAGAGAAAGTGGAGAGAGAGAGAGAGCTGCAGGTGGGGGCCCACGGAATTAAAACGAACGCGATTGGCTAAAGGGGAATCGTTAGTTAGGGATAAATATTAATTAAAGATTCAAAACATTTTAAGGAACAGTAGGATATATATATAGGTTAATTTAAAGATTTAAAATATAGGTAATGAACAGTAAGATATCAGGTTAGTTAGAAAAATATATGCGATGGTTTTAATAATATTAAAATTTGGGATTTTGGCGCCATATAAAACATTTCCAAATCGCACCCGGGTCGAGTCCAAAAATTTGAAATTGAAATAATAGGATTTTAAGCGGGATTCAAATTTTAAAATTAAGTGTTTTATGATTAAAAAGCATACCCCCAAAATGGACACATGTACGCGCGCGTAGCCGTCCAAACTCGCCCGTTTCACTGAACGGGACGAGAACACAATGCACGGACGCTACCACGAGGCTAGGGGTGTCAAGTAGGCCAAGATGAATATTTTCAATTTTATTTTAGATGCCAAAATTTGTTATATGTAGAAATGACTTTGCCGGGTAAATTTTACAGTAAGCAACAAACAAACAAGTTAAATGAAATGAGTACCACATTATACTCAAACAGTAACTAAAAATAGTAGCATTGGACTCGGGTGTTACATTATACCCAACTACAAAAAGAATTTCGTCCTCGAAATTCCAATAATACAAAGATAGATAACTACAAGAAAAGGTGAGGAAACTTCTGCCGGATTTCATGTTCTCGTTCCCAAGTGGACTCTCCATGCGAGCGATTACCCCAAGAAACAAGCACAAGGGGGATAACCTTGTTCTTAAGAACCTTTTCCCTTCGATCCACGATTTCAATCGGTCGCTCCTTAAAAGTCAAGTTTTCTCGTACTGTTAGCTCCGAATGATCCAAAACGTGTGTTTCATCTCGAACATACTTACGAAGTTGAGATACATGAAACACATCGTGCGCATTTGCCAAGGACTGCGATAACGCCAAACGATACGCTACCTCACCAACACGCTCCACGATCTCAAGGGTCCAACGAATCGAGGACTAAGCTTTCCTCGACTTCCAAAATGAATCACACCTCTAGTCGGTGATATCTTCAAGAATACCAAATCACCCACGGTGAACTCTGGAGGTCTTCTTGACGTATCTGCCCAACTCTTCTGTCGGTCCTGTGCTGCCTTCATATGATTTCTGATAGGGTTAACCTTCTCAACTGTCTGCACAACCAAATCTGGTCCCAATAATCTTCGTTCACCGACATCGTCCCAACAAACAGGTGAACGGCATTTACGACCATACAAAGCTTCAAATGGAGCCATCTGAATAGTTGCCTGAAAACTGTTGTTGTAAGACAACTCCACCAAAAGTAGATGATCCTCCCAAGATCCCTTGAAGTCCAACATGCATGCTCTAAACATATCCTCAAAAGTTTGGATCGTTCTCTCCGACTGACCATCAGTTTGAGGATGATAAGCTGTGCTAAACTTCAATCGAGTCCCCAAACTTTCCTGTAAACTCCTCCAGAAGTGTGATAAGAACCGAGTGTCCCGATCGGACACGATGCTCACCGGTACTCCATGCAATCTTACAATCTCCTGCATGTACCGCTCTGCCAAAGTCTCTGTTGATTGACCAACCCGAAAAAGAATAAAGTGAGCTGCCTTGGTCAATCGGTCAACAATTACCCATTCTGCATTGTTGCCTTTTGGACTCCGCGGTAAAGCCGTCACGAAATCCATGGTTATATGTTCCCACTTCCACTGAGGAATCGGAAGTGGTTGCAATAAACCAGCAACCCTTTGATGTTCAGCCTTAACTTGCTGACACACCAAGCACTTCGCCATAAAGCGAGCAATCTCCCGCTTCATGCCCTCCCACCAGAAATGCTGTCGATTATCTCGGTACATCTTTGTGCCTCCTGGATGTACAGAATAAGCTGAACTGTGTGCCTCCTTCATAAGCTCTTCACGAACATCACCCTTTGGCACACACAAACGGCTACCATACCTCAACGAACCATCTTCGTGGATCAATAAATCTGTTCGTAGCCCGGCTTCAACCTGCTCTCGAAACTTTTGCAGTCTAGGATCCTGCGATTGAGCTGCTTTAATATTCTCGATCAAAGACGAATGTACTTGTAGCTGCAACAATTGTCCCGTAGAACGCGGTAGCACAACCTCCAAGTCAAATCTTCGAAAATCTGCGATGATCTCCTTCTGCGTAGTTAACACCTGAATTACTAGTAACCGACTAAGCGCATCCGGCACAACATTAACCTTCCCCGGATGGTACTTAAGATCAAGATCGTAGTCAGCCATCAGCTCCAACCATCTACGCTGCCTCATGTTAAGCTCCTTCTGTGTGAACACATACTTCAAGCTCTTATGATCTGTAAAAACTTCGACTCTTTCGCCCAAAAGGTAGTGTCTCCAAATCTTCAAAGCGAAAATCACAGCCGCAAGCTCCAAGTCATGAGTTGGATAATTCTTCTCATGGGTCTTCAACTGTCTCGATGCGTATGCTACAACCTTCCCATGCTGCATCAAAACACATCCCAATCCTTTCCCAGATGCGTCGCTGTGAATCACCAATCCTTCGGAATTGTCTGGCACGGTCAGAATAGGGGCGGTTATCAACTCTTGCTTCAATGTCTCGAAAGCTAACGCACACTTATCCGCCCATACAAAATGTACCTCCTTGCGCGTAAGCTTGGTCAATGGCTCTGCCAGACGAGCAAAGTTCTCCACAAATCTCCTGTAGTATCCGGCTAATCCAAGGAAACTTCTTATCTCAGCAACATTCTTTGGAATAGGCCAATCTCGAACTGCTGTAATCTTTTCTAGATCGACGGCAATGCCATCGCCAGACACAACATGCCCCAAAAACCTTACTTCCTCCAGCCAAAACTCGCACTTACTCATCTTCGCATACAATTTCTCCTGTCTCAACGTCTGCAGTGCGATCTTCAAATGCTCAGCATGCTCTTCAAAACTCTTCGAGTAAACCAGAATATCGTCAATGAATACCACAATGAACTGATCCAAGAACGGTGAAAAGATTCGGTTCATCAAGTCCATGAATACTACCGGCGCATTCGTTGCTTCGAAGGGCATCACTAAGTACTCGTAATGTCCATACCGAGTTCGGAACGCCGTCTTGCAAATATCTTCTGTTTTCACTCGGACCTGATGATATCCGGATCGTAAATCCAACTTCGAGAATACCCTCGCGCCACTAAGCTGCTCAAAAAGTTCTCCAATGCGAGGGATCGGGTACTTGTTCTTGATAGCCACCCGGTTTAATTCTCGATAGTCGATGCACATCCTTCTTGTGCCATCCTTCTTCTTTACTAGAAGAACTGGAGCTCCCCAAGGCGAGTTACTGCTTCGAATCCAACCATTTTCAAGCAATTCAGCAACCTGTTTCTTTACTTCTTCCAACTCTACTGGCGCCATTGGATAATACGCTTTAGATACTGGCGCTGCACCAGGAATAAGATCAATTGCGAACTCCACGTCTCTCCTCGGCGGTAAACCCGATATATCTTCAAACACGTCCATAGAATCACGAACAACAGCCGGCTCTTTACTTTCATCACTTCCATTGATGCAAGAATATTGTTTGTCGTCCTAGCCCTAAACTCGACCGGCCCGACCGAACTGCTTCCTTAACACAACTGCTGTCTGCTGCAAACTCCCTTTCATCCCAGATAAACACTGCTGCTCTTGGCTGCTGCAAGTATTTGTGAGAAAGTGGTCAAACCCAGGGAGACAATTTGCCTCTGGATGTCCATGTCCAGTCTGCGCATGAACCTCCGTGCCCTGTCTGCATCGTTGGCAACTAAAGGTCCAGCGAAACTACCGAGTCTCGTCCATTCTACTACATGCACATCTACGGGTGCTCCCTTCTGCTTTAGTCCGATGAACTTCTCTTCCATTTCCTCCCGTGCAGTCCGCGGGAAGAATTTCTCCAGGAAACTCTTAGAAAAATCCGCCCACTTGATCGGCTTGGGCAAGCGGGTCTCCTCAACAAGCCACCATTCTCGAGCGTAGTCCACTAGCTGAATGCGTACCACAACAACTTTTTGTCATCTGGAATCTGTGCCGCAAAAAGCAAGTTCTCTGTGTCAACTAGCCACTGCTCCACTGGCAACGGCTCCTTTAAACCAGTAAATGTAGACGGACCCAACCGCCTGAAATCTGTTACGGTCCCTACTCGGTCAACTGGTCTAGCTCCAACATTGTTCACAAACTGCAGAACGATCTGCAAACCTTCCCGAAACGAGTCCGCTTGCTGCTGGATCAGCTCGGTCTGTTTCTTTGATTCTCCAGCATTCCTCTTATCACTCCAAGCATGGCGGCTTCGTCCACACGCCTCTGGTATGTCTTCAATTTCTTACCGGCCATAATCCTAAACTCAAAATACCCAACATTAGCATGATGATAGATTTTGAATATAGATCAAGGCTAGAACTCCAAGATACTTAAATAGAGTACCGCATTGTAACTATGCCGCGGTATCATAGCCACAATTACATAACTCCATCCAAATCGCCTAAGTCCTAGAGATAACAAGGAATCAGGTTTTCGAATCGATATGCAAAGGAAGTTTGCACATCGTAAAAGATATAATCAGGAAGAATGTGATTCAAGAATGGTAAAACGGTGAAGGTGGCAGGACATATTTCCTAAACACGGATATCCTGATTCGTGTATTGGGTACAATACCCAACTACAAAAGAATCAACCCGACTATCCTATGTCTCTGATACCAAAAGAACCATGTCACGCCCCGCTTCCCAGAGTACGCTAGATTGGGCACGTGACATAGCCAACCATGCTACCTGTGGGTAGGAAGTATCCATCCACAGTCACATTACGGCTGCAGAGATATCAAGAACAAGATAAAACTATCTAAAACATGTCCATAATCAAGAATAACAGGAGTCAATAATAAATAAATGCGGAAGCAAATGATCTAATACAAATAACTGAAAAGTGTGTCCCATAATGCGGGCTCACATCAGGAAATAAATGCCGAAAATAAAACTAACTACTACTGAACTCACAGCTCAGCCTGCTGGCTGAAGTACTCCTGCTCGGACTGCAACAGCGGTACGGAATCTGGGCCATGCAAAACCCAGACGTCAGCGCGTCATGTCATCAAGTAATATAATATGAACAGTGTAGCAGGCAATGTAATATAAACATGAATACAGCAAGAATAACAATAATATGAATCATACCAGTACAGGGTAGCGTGCAGTGGGTAAACTAAACTGTTCTATCAGGTTTTCTATTCTAAAGTCTTTGAAATCAATTGATGAATCATCGATGTAACTCAATAGTATCCCGTACATACCCGGGACCATGGCCATAATATTCTCGGCTGCAGCCGAGACATGCCGCTATGCACAAAACAGGAATGTGTACACTCGATAGTATCCCGTACATACCCGGGACCACGGCCACAATATTCTCGGCCGAAGCCGAGACATGCCACTAGGCACAAAACAGGAATGTGTACACTCAGAACAGGTAGTGAACTGCCGAGTTACAAGTCAGGTTTCACCTTTGATTTCCCCATACCCCCAAGTTATATGTGTATGTCAAGTCAGGTATTCCGAAATCAAGAAACTAATGCCAACACAGGATCAGGTAAACAGGTTTGTCTGGATAGACAACAGGAACGGTCCATGAGGACTACATGTCAGGTTTGTTGGCATTAGACACAGGATCAGGTAACGGGTCAAGTGATGGTACATCAGGTCAAGTCAAGCAGTGTACGGTACCATATCATGTCAAGTAGGAAATGTAACAGGTCATGTCAGGAAGCACAAGATGTCATGTGGGTGCTCATAATCAAACTAACATAAGCATGTGTATAAATAAACAAGCATGAGTACTACCAGAACAATAAACTGGAACATGTAATATGATATGCAAATAGATATAATTTCAAGGATATGGATGCACAGTTATCGATTAGGGTTACATTTATAGTTCCAATATTAATTAGGATGCAATTTATTAAACATGGAGTGTTAATATCACATTATTATGTAGTAATGTGATCTATGGATGCAATTATATGTATCTTAAATGCGATGGATGCAAACGGGTATCCGAAAACTTATAAAACTATAAAATGGTAATGTGGGATGTACAACTAAGCAATATGTGATATAAATATTGATATAATAATATTGATATGGATAGCATATTCAAAGCGATTAATAGCTATAAAAGTGGTATTGATTAACCATGCACAAGAAGGTTCCGTTCAGAAATTCAGCGTCACCCTAATTTGTAAAATAGCTTAAAAATAACAAACGTTCTCCAAAAGGGACGTGTCTTATACCAAAACAAAGATAATTCAATAAGGTTTTCAGTTTTATAAGTATAAGCATCTCAGGTTGTCCCTACAAAAAGTTATGAACATTCGAAATTGAAAGTTTGCTGCTGGAATTTCCCTGGACAGCAGTTTGGAGACATTTTCATTTGCATTTTACGTTATTTAAACAATTTATTTTGCAAGTAAATATTTCATAGAGTTATAGTATTATGAGTTAGCTTCGTAACGAACTAAAGAACGTATACTAATGATTTTTCTATGATTTATAATGAATTTTATAAGATAAGGTGTACAGTAAATTTCAGATTTGTCATATCCGATTTTTCAACGACTTTTCATTTGTAAACTATAAGATTTTCAAATGTATAACATTATAAAATGAAGATTATAAACTAATTAAAGATAATAATAATAAATATTACGACGATGTATATTTTAAATGATATGGTTGCAGTATAATGTAATCTAGTATGTCACAAGATAAGTTTTCATGATCTAGATTTAATATGATATAAACGGATGCAAACGGAACATCGAAACGTTATAAAATTAAACATGGGGCACTAGATTTAAACTATATGTATGGTATTTATTTAAATAGGTATAAAATGAATTATATAGTATGTAGCAAGATTAACTTGCCTCGATGGGTCGCGAATCGGGAAAACGGAACGTTAACCGTCGGCGGGGAAAACTCGCGACGGGCGTACGGTTCACGGAATGAACCCAAACGATGAACAAAGGAACCACACGGGTCGGGGTACCTCGCTGGAACGTCGAGAAGCGTCACCGGCAAGACGGAATTCCGGCAACAAAAGAACAGTTAAAAAAAAAGAGAAACGAGACATGAAGGAAGAAGAGAAAGAATGATAAAGAGAAGTACGAGAGAATATATGAGAGAGAGAGAAAAAGTGGAGAGAGAGAGAGCTGCAGGTGGGGGCCCACGGAATTAAAAGGAATGCGATTGGCTAAAGGGGAATCGTTAGTTAGGGATAAATATTAATTAAAGATTCAAAACATTTTAAGGAACAGTAGGATATATATATAGGTTAATTTAAAGATTTAAAAGATAGGTAATGAACAGTAAGATATCAGGTTAGTTAGAAAAATATATGCGATGGTTTTAATAATATTAAAATTTGGGATTTTGGCGCCAAATAAAACATTTCCAAATCGCGTCCGGGTCGAGTCCAAAAATTTGAAATTGAAATAATAGGATTTTAAGCGGAATCCAAATTTTAAAATTAAGTGTTTTATGATTAAAAAGCATACTCCCAAAACCGACACATGTACGCGCGCGTAGCCGTCCAAACTCGTCCGTTTCACTGAACGGGATGAGAACACAATGCACGGACGCTACCACGAGGCTAGAGGTGTCAAGTAGGCCAAGATGAATATTTTCAATTTTATTTTAGATGCCAAAATTTGTTATATGTAGAAATGACTTTGCCGGGTAAATTTTACAGTAAGCAACAAATAAGCAAGTTAAATGAAATGAGTACCACATTATACTCAATCAGTAACTGAAAATAGTAGCATTGGGCTCGGGTGTTACAACTTTTGTATTAGGACCCTTAGATAGCAGCACGATTGCATACGGGAATTGCATCTCTTTTGCTATGTCATCTTCAATCTACAATGCATTTACACGTAAAATGTATAAGCAATATGTGATATATGCTTGTGATACATGAAATATACAATACATACGTACGTGTTTACGGAACCACCGTGGAAAGTGTTTCTTATGTTCTTGATTAATCTTCCAATTAGCGTCCATTCCGAAAATCGCATTCGTAAGTTCTTCAATATGTCGGCTAAAAAAATAACAATATTAACTATTTAGGCATATCTAGATATAGACACACAAAATATTGATGCGGTTAAAAGTTTTAATTTATATACTTTCTGTGATCGGCAGTAATTTCAAGATTATTAAGAATATACGAATGTGCTTGATCGAGCCACTCCCTCCGGTAGGATCAATTCTCCCCTTGTGGATGGGATAGCTGGTCATCGTTAATTCGAGAAGAACGGTTTAATTTTGTTTCAACTCCACGTAAGTAACGAGAAGTGAAGTTGAGTTATTCATTGGCACAATAACTCTAGGCTATTGACCCTTCCAGTCGAGCTCGATTGCACACTTGCCGTTTCAAGAATCCCAAGTATCTAAAACGTTAACGAATACTTTAGACAAATATGAATATTATAATGAATTAAATAACACAATCGACTTAAAAATATATTACTTTTCTATTAGATACATCCACCTATATGAGACTAGTCCAGCAATCATTGCCTCTGTAGCTTGATACACAGAAAGATGAATCATGACGGTGAAGAAAAATGGTGGAAATATCATCTCCAACTTAAATAGGGTTTTAACAATGCTCTTTTGCAACTCCTTGAATTTTGTTACATCTATTACTTTAGAACAAAGTTTATTGAAAAAATTACAATACTCTATCAAAACCTTAGTGACATTGGATGTCAAATTAAGTCGAAGAGCCACTGGAAGCAATTGATGCAGTATGATATGACAATCATGAGTTTTAAGATTCAAGAGTTTTGGTGGCTCGTGTTGGCTATAGTGCCCTCAAGGCAATTATCATAATCCCAGTCAGGTGATTATGATGATTGAGGGAGGACTTATACCGGTAGAACAGTCTTACTCGAGATGATAGTATGCTATCTGGTTTGTCTTTATCGTCATGTACATGTTGATAGAACCCATAGGATTCTTGCCTGACTACCAGCATTATGATGGCGATCATAAACGTGGGAGCTGAGAGTCTATAAGCACATTCTTAAATGTCCCTAGTCGTGGGAGTATCGAGACTGGGCATCGATACTCCAGTGTAGATTAGTGTATACTGATCGAGACCCCGACGAGGGGCGGTGGCCAGGTCTCACAAGCCATTAATGTTAGTTTGTTCACCTAAGATAGTATATAGGTGCTCATTGGGTTATGAGTACACTGGATGGACTCGCCGGGAACCTGCTAGTTGGTATTATACCGATTGTCAGATAGTAGTTCCCAGGTGACATGTGTACACGTTAGTTTGTCGACCTGAGATCGTCATTTGTCTCGTATGAGTTCCCACTGTGCTTTGATTACTACCCTACCACGACTCAAAGGAGTCGTGCAAAAAGGTTTTAGTTGGGTACAGTCCCGAGCCACATGGAGGCAGTGATAGGATAGTCGGGGATTCGTCTCTCCCGGTATTAGGGGTTGATGTCGCGTTGTGTACGGATGGCCATCACCAGAAATCCGTGGCCATGGTGGACGAGAATTACTAATTCAGGATCAATAGTTTCTCAGGTGTTGATGGGTTTCATACCAACACTAAATGTCGCGTTGATAAGAGTCTGACTTTATCCACCCCGTAGACTCGATATGCGATACTCTTAGACGAGCAGACCGGACTGTACGGATATTGTCACTGTCAGGCTCAGTAGGGGTTCAGGATGAGTTTGCTCGTCGGCCTCCCTTTTACTGAATACCTGGGTAGCCGTTACGTACAGCTAGTGCCGCTGACGTGCTTGTGGTTAAACCTACTGCCAGCGTATTGACGAGTCTTTAGAGTCCCACACAGAGGGTTTTCATGGTTCAGATGATATGGTGTAGATGATGTATGTTGGTACATACAGGTGTCCGATTAAATATGTGTACATGTTGCGCAGACTTTAATCGGACGGTTGATAATACTAGCGGCTTAGGATTAAGCCGAATTATTAAATCAGGTTTTGATTTAATAATTTATATATATGTATTTATATATATATATATTCTAGTATTATTGTTCACTATTCATTTTCTCTCTTGGCTATTCGTATTTTTGTACGATTACGCGTATATGTTTTGATACGTGTACCGGGTTGCATTCCGTATTTATACAGGATGGCTTCTAGAAGATGGCCACCTCATTATTGGATTTTCATTTTAGAAAATCAGTTAGGAAATGAGGTGGAGGGTGAGTTGGCATGAGCATGGGTCAAGGCATGTAGAGAGGTATGGTTTGCAATTGTTTATTGAAAAATTGTGGAGATATTTTGTTAGTGTGTGCATGAGAGAGAGGGGGGGCCAGCCACAAATTTTTTTTTGGGGGGGAGGGCTTGCTCATTTGTATTCTCCACTATATTTCTACACTTGCTTCATGGTTCATTACACTCTCATTCTCACAAAAAGACTTAGCACTTTCTTGAGTTGCTCATGCCACATGTTTTCTCACCTCCTTCATCTTTTTGAGTTGCTCTATTGACCATATGTAATGAGAGAAAATTATAGTGACAATTCCTACACCCCCACTCTCCATTGCTAGCAATCTTGGAGCGTCGGTTGCCTCGCTCGACGAGTCTAAAGCTTACGCCATTTCCCTCAAGTGGATCATCGTAGATGGAGGAAGAACGGCAACCAAATTCGATCAAGGAGCCACTAAGAGCTTGGGGATGATGGTTGAAGACCGAAAGACATGGATCAACTCGGTATAACCATCTAACTGCTTATATATAGCTTGCTAGTTTAGGGTTTAAGGTAATCAGGGCATCGGGTAATGGTAGCGCCGGTTTAGTAAATTTTTGTTCCGCATTTGGCCACGGTTTGATGGCAGGGGCACTGCCGTAACCCAACTTGGTATCAGAGCCAGCCTTTAAACCCTAAGGTAGCTTGTTTAGACGATGTTAAAGTATCGAAATCGAAACAATCCGAAAACTGTGCACTGCAGATTCCTGTCTCTGTCGATTTTCAAAGTCTTCAAAAAATTATTTTAGCAACTGCAGAAGACTATTTAGGTGACAACTAGAACATACCCCAAATATGAACCCGTTCCACCCAATTTGACCCAAGCACATTGGCTCAATTTCCGAGTTGGCCGGCCATAGTGAAAAGCTAGGGCTTCGTATTTTGGGTGTGGTCTGGTCTCTGGAATTTCGGTTCAGTGGTATTGCTTGTTTTGCCCAGTTTGGATATAGTGTTGTCTTTTGTTCAGAGGAAATTCGGGGCGTTTCGAAATCGATAATTTAACACTGTTTGAATGTTTACAGTACTTACATTACTATCTGCGACCGTGAATATCATTAGATCGGTACAACTTGTCTAATTGTTATAGTTCTTTTAGACGGGTTTGCGAACGTGACATTCACGTTGATATTCTGTGTTGTGCTGTGATGTTGGTTGGATCATCGTGGTGGATAGCTATGTTGCAATGATAGTACAGTTTAGTTTCATTTGTACATTTGATATTGCGGGGCGAGCGTCCGACACGTGGACCGCCGTCACTGCCAGTTTGTATATTATTCGTTTGGGGCAGTATCCGGGTTAAGGTCGATGTCACCCTTGTATATTATTTTCTTTTCTGTACTAGGATTACCCCGCGGTGGAGTGCACGAATAGCTAGGTTCTAGAGGGCAACGGGTCCGCATCTCATGGCGTTGAGACGGAGGGGACCTTACTCTAGAATTGGCGAGCTATTCGCCGCACTCGTAGGGGGTATAGGTTGAACCATGGAGGGGTGCTCAAATTACCGGATTCCGTGAAGTGCTGGATGGCCCATTCACGTTGTTGAAGGGGGTTGCCTCACTTCTGGTTTTGGCGGGTAACTTGTCGCACTCGTAGGGGTCTAGCTTATCATTGCACAGGCTATCTACACGACAGGGAACGTCGGGTCTCATTTGCGGCTCAAGTGAAACCCGGGCTTAAAGATTATCCACCATTCTGTGTTGCTTCTGTGGTGTTGCTTTATATCATGCCTGGAACGATTGTTATACACACACACACACACACTTGTAGATGTTGTATATGTTTTGCACCCGCGCTAGTCCAGTCCCCGCTCTGTCGTTAGTTAAGTAACCTAACGAGTGATGATGGGACCCAGTGGCGAATGCGGATGGAATATACGTACATTATATATTTTCGTACTTTTCTGGTGTGATTAATTGATGGGACTGCATTGATTCTTATCAATGCAAGGATAAAACAAACCGATATGATTTTGTTGGAACCAAGTTTTTAAAAACTGGCATTACAGAGTTCTCTTTTGCTTTGCACAGTGGTATTCGGTTATGAATATCCAGCACCTCATTCGACGAGGCAGGGGCCGAGATCCCTTCATCGGGAGTGACCCCTTGAGTAAAATTTTGCGTCAACATAATAAATTTACTATAGTCGATTCTTTTGGTTTGCATCGTGGTATTCAGTTTAGAATATCCTGCACCTCATTCAACGAAGAAAGAGCCGAAATCTCTTCACCGGGAGTGACCTCTTTAGCAAAAGTTTTCGTCACTATAAATTTGTAAAACCACTCGGTTCCTTCAACAATATCAAGTTCATTACGTTAAAGGTTTTTCGCCAAAAACCATCCGTAGCCCTCCGTCGTTTCTTATAAGTACTATTTGGTATTCGTGCTATGTTTGTTGGCAAGCGTCAAGGCATAGTGTACGGTAGCTGAATAATACTTATTTGTAGCATGATATGCGATTGATCGGGACAGTCGTACAGCTTTGTTTGCAAGCGTCAAGAGTTTGTGCGGGTGGGTTCGAGTTAATCCAGTACAATGACGGGTTGAACTTGACTAGTGGCCTATGACTTGTTGGCAAGCGTCAAGGTTATAGGTCGTTAGGGGTAAAAACACACATCGGGAGTTTCAAACATACAGGAAACTTGTCAGACATGCACATACCTTCTGGAGTGTGGTGACTTGAGTGGCTTTCATCAAGTTATCATGCGATGATAGTTGGATCCCAATTCCCACTGATGAGTAGGATTACTCCTCGGGTGATTCCGACTAATTCTCCTTTTGGGTTTGAAGGAGAATTCGAGGAAACAGTAGGAGCCATCCTGATTAGATAAAGTGATTAACCATTCTGATATAGGTTAGAGTGAACGCTGAGTGTTTTTTCCCTCTCTCTCTCTCTCTCTCTCTCTCTCTCTCTTTGGCAGCGACCATGGCCCGACCCTTGACTAAAACTCATGAATCAAGTTAACCAAACTTTCTTAAAACACTTTGGCTTTTGGAATGTTACGTAGTCGCAAAATATCCTTGCCACTTCTATATCACTTTTGCATTTCTCCAGAACACCCCGTATCACTACGAACATCCACTTCCATTGGATAAATCCATCGTATAGTTACATACGAACTCGAAGGAACTTGTTCCAGATTCGAGCATGGATTTTGGTTCTGGAGAGATTGAATAGGATTATTGGTTGTCTTTTCCCTTTACCTTCTCTTAGGTTGTGAAGGCTCCCAGGATTAGGAGAGGGTACACCTATTGAATTTACTGGATAGTCTTCCTCCAGACCATAGGCAGGTGCCGAAAGGTGGGGAAGAAAGGAAACCAATTAGCCTAAAGGTGGTGTACAGAAGGTAATAAGTAAAGACAAATAAAGAGATTAGAATTAACAGCAAAGAAAATTGCGACTGCTGTCATTTACGACAAAACCGTGTATACCCCTGCCACTCCCACATCCACTTTGGATTTCTTCAGAATACTTCATATCACTACGAACATCCATAATGCTTGGACATGCCATCATATAGTTACATACGAATTCGAAGGAATTCGTTCCAGATTCGAGGATGGTTTCCGGTTCAGGAGAAATAGAATAGGATTATTCAGATGTCTTTTCCCATTACCTTCTCTCAGGTTGCGAGGGCTCCTAGCATAAGGAGTGTACACCTATTACGCTTATTGGATAGTCTTCTTCCAAACCTTAAGCTGGTGCCGAAGGGTAGGGAAGGAAGAAAACCAATTAGCCTAAAAAAAGGTGTACATAAGGTAATAAGTAAAGACAGATAAAGGGATTGGAGTGAGAGCATGGAGTTATACGGTTACAGTCATGAATCAGGATAGTGGAAGAGACATTATTAGGAATACCCGGTTACCCCTTTTGAAACATTTTCATGTTTCAGTTTCACCGTGCGATATTAATTGAAAACTGTTTTCCCAATTGGAATCTAACTCCAGGGTATGTGTTTACCAGATCAGTTTCTCACATCTGTATGTTATTACGAATGGTGAGTGGGAGTAAGATATTGGGAATTGGGTGATTAGATTCTCATTATATTAGAATTCGTTATAATTGGTGATATTTGAGGAAATCATCTGGTTTTTGCCAGATGGAAAATATTTAGTTTTAATATCCGTTATTATGCACCAATTTCAAACTGATATATCTGTACGTTTATTTTATAAAGTGAGATATAACTTTTTGATATTATGTCTGTGACATTTACCTATATCAGTTGGTGATTATGTAAGGTGTATTCAACAGCGGTGTAATTCTTCTTAACCATAGTACAGTTTTTCAACCTACGACGCACAGGATTTGAGTTATTGAACTCAGAAAACTTATACAAAGAATTGTATGTTGTCCAGTGTCCATTAGGACAACGGGGTTGGTACTCGTACTATATTCTGTTTACTCATAACTTCTCTAGTTCTAGACAAGTATTTCGTTGAAATACAAGGTTCAGATTTTGAGAAGTTATAAGTATAAGAATAAAGAAGAGAACCATCTGTTGGAAATATCAGGATTCTTTGAGAAAGTCGAAGATATAGATACTTGCGTTTGGTATTCCGTTGATAATAATGGTTTTGAGAACTTGCTTTTCTTTCAGGTCACTCATATATGGATGCACTCCTAGATGAGCAGAATGGCCTCCTTCCATTTGGTTGATATGCACTGGAGACAGCTGCATGATTTGAATTAAATTAGTGCTTTTGTTTCTATATTGTATATATATATATATAAAATCAATTTATATCTTAACGATGTTAAGGTATAGGGAGTTGTCCGGCTGATGTTTAAAACCAGAATCCGGATAAACTCAAGACACGTTTCAGTAATGGCTGTTTGTGGGTTATCCCGGGTTTTGATGAGGGTTAACTTTCTACCATCAGGAAGATCAATATTTATATTGTTCTAAACTCGCCACAGCTTTAGTAAAATGGATTTTTTTTCAGCAAACGGAAGTGGGAATATGATAGAACTGGAAGTGATTCCAGAACCACAAATAATTACTGAAGATTTAATGGAACTTGAGGATTCAATTGGTTTCGACATTCCATTAGCCACTCCGCAGATTTGGTGGGTAATCTATGGCACCCGAGAGGTACTTCGGTCTTCTCAGAAACGGTGACAGGGAGATTTTGTTTTCCCAGACTTGCCATTGCTGCTGTTTTAGACTATAAAACCCGGTAGGAGGATGAGTACAGCGTCGTTCTAAACTAGCTTTGAAAGTGCACGTGTATATGACTCTGCCAGAGAGTTGTTGTAGTCAGTGGGATCAGCAGAAGCATAGTGGGCAAGTAGCTTACGTCTATTTATAGACTAAAGCAGGTATAGCGGAAATAGATCATCTATTTTTGATGTGACGGTCATAGGCTTTGACTTCATCAGAATAGGAGATGGATCTGCTAAGAAGGTAATAGAGAGTGATGTCCAGGTATTAGGATGACATGCACTTGATAGAAAGAGATATTCCTATACTACGATCGGTTATACTGTGGTTGTCATAAAGTTGTTTCTCCATATAGGATATGGATATAAAATCAGGGTTTCTGGTTACTAGATTTATGGTTTTAGATCTAGATTTGGGAAGTATTCCAATTAGGGTACTTTGACATTATTCTAAAGGTATTTTGGAATGGACGACTCCTGGCATGGTGGTGTACCTTCAGGTGATGGAGTCACCCTCTCTGAAGGTTTCTTACAGACTAAGGTGGAGAAAGATCTGCATGATTAGCATATCACTTGCTTAGGCAATTGAGTTAATCATAAAATGTCAAGTACCACCCCAGATATTGTTTTTGCACTAGCTGCAATAAGCAGATATATTAATCCAATCCTGGAGAAACGTTGGGAAGAAGTTTATGAACATAAATGGATGTTCTAGGGATATGGTAACGATAGCCTCCTTCAGGAGACGGTTATCATTTTAAGCTTCCAAGGTGACCTGGATGACAGAGTGACTGTCAAAGTTATAGTTTTTCCCTCTTCTGAGGGGCAGTATGTTGGACAGGTGATCCAAGCGGATACTGAGGAAAGGCATGACGCAGGATACTGATTAAATTTAGTAGATGATACAGTCTAAGAAGTATGCTGGATTTGGAGTTCGTTTGTGAACTGGGTCCCATCATATATCCAGACAAATTCTAAGACGGTATTGCTCATTTCGGGAGATAGCTTTCTCCACGAAGTTGAGATATAGAGAGATACAGAAAGAAACATTGGAGCGAATCCACTCACTGAGGCTATTTCTCGAACGCAATAATTTCGCAAACGGACTTTGTGAAACTGATTAGTAGGGAAGTTGGGTGTTCGGTATCACACGGGCTGTGAGCATGCGACATCGCAATAATTGGCCTTAAGTGCAAGTGGGAGATTGTTGGCTATAGTGCCCTCAAGGCAATTTTCGTAATCGCAGGTAGGTAATTATGATGATTGAAAGAGGATCTATACCGGTAGAACAGTCTTACTCGAGATGATAGTATGCTATCTGGTTTGTCTTTATCATCATGTACATATTGATAGAGCCTATAGGATTCTTGCCTGACTACCAGCATTATGATGGCGATCATAAACATGAGAGTTGGGGGTCTATAAGCACATCCTTAAATGTCCCTAGTCGTGGGAGTATCGAAACTGGGTATCGATACTCCAGTATAGACTAGTGTATACTGATCGAGACCCCGACGAGGGGCGGTGGCCAGATCTCAAAAGCCATTGGTGTTAGTTTGTTCACCTAAGATAGTATACAAGTGCTCATTGGGTTATGAGTACACTGGACGGACTCGCCGGGAACCTGCTAGTTGGTATTATACCTATTGTCAGATAGCAGTTCCCAGGTGACATGTGTACATGTTAGTTTGTCGATCTGAGATCGTCATTTGTCTCGTGTGAGTTCCCTCTGTGCTTTGATTACCACCCTACCACGGCTCAAAAGAGTCATGCAAACAGGTTTTAGTTGGCTACAGTCCCGAGCCCCATGGAGGCAGTGATCGAATCGTCGGGGATTCGTCTCTCCCGGTATTGGGGGTTGATGTCGCGTTGTGTACGGATGACCATCACCAGAAATCTGTGGCTACGGTGGACGAGAATTACCGATCCATGATCGATAGTTTCTTAGGTGGTGATGGGTTTCATGCCGACACTAAATGTCGTGTTGATAGGGGTATGACTTTATCCACCCCCTAGACTCGATATGCGATACTCTTAGACGAACAGACCAGACTGTACAGATACTGTCACTGTCAGGCTCAGTAGGGGTTCGGGATGAGTTTGCTCGTCGGCCTCCCTTTCGCTCAATACCTAGGTAGCTGTTACGTACAGCTAGTGTCGCTGACGTGCTTATAGTTAAATCCACTGCCAGTGTATTGACGAGTCTTTAGAGTCTCATATAAAGGGTTTTCACGGTTCAGGCGATATGGTGTAGATGACGTATATTGGTACATACAGGTGTCCGATTAAATATGTGTACATGCTGCGCAGACTTTAATCGAGCGCTTGATAATACTAGCGGCTTAGGATTAAGTTGAATTATTAAATCAGGTGTTGATTTAATAATTTATATATATGTATTTATGTAAAACCCGAGTTCATTTATACCAATTCCAGTTTCCGTATTTACTTATCCATGGTCGATTCTTGAGTTAGCGTGTTTGGGTGCGAATGGTATCTTACATATTAGTTTGCATTCGACCCGACCCGCTTGCTTGAACCTATTTAACTCTTATTTATAGATTACCTCGACTGGTTGCATGGGCTAGTGCATCTCATAAGTTAGTTTATACTGGTATTTTATCTTGTATCGCATTTGTTGCATATAACAATTTAAATCACGAAAAATAAATTAAAATTGCATGACATGGCCTGCCGATACCCCTAACCATGTGGTAGCGTTCGCGCATCTTGTTCTCGTCCCGTTCAGTTAAACGGGCGTGTTTGGATGGCTACGCGCACGTACGTGCATCCGTTCTTGGGGGTATGCATTTTCTTTAACTGGGCATTCATTTTGAAATTTGGAAGTCGCATATATTTTTAATATTTTAAATCTGAATTTTTGGACCCGACCCGGGCGTGTTTTGGAGTAGGTTTGTATTTGCCAAAATATCCAAACGGATTAATATTATATTCCTTATATATATATATATATATATATATATATACTATTATATTTTTCCTTTAACTAACTTATACTAATAAATCTTTCCTATGCTAACTGTTGAGATGCGTATGTTATATATATTTTTTAAGTTAGGAAATCTTCTGTGATCTCTCTCTCTCTCTCTCTCTTCTTTTTC
Source organism: Agapanthus africanus (assembly GCA_030015575.1). Lineage (NCBI taxonomy): Eukaryota > Viridiplantae > Streptophyta > Magnoliopsida > Asparagales > Amaryllidaceae > Agapanthus > Agapanthus africanus. The sequence continues at coordinate 32,807,495 of CM057338.1, forward strand.
CCATTCTCTCTCTCTCCTCCCCCACGAGATCTCTCTTTCTCTCCTCCACTAAAATACAAATTTCTCCCTCCTCCTTCCTTTCTCACTTCTCTCGATCTCTCTCACCCTCTCTATCTCTCTCCTCTCGTACACTCTCTCTCTCTCTCATTCTCTCTCTCACCATTCTCTCTCTCTCTATATATAAATATACATATATTTTTAACTTTAACCTTCTTCCTTACGTTTCTCTCTCTCTCTTCCCCATCTTCTTTTCTTTCCGCCTCGCGAGCGTCGAACCCACGCCGAGCCCTCGCCTGCCTCGCGCTCGTCGCCGTCGACCTCCTCCATCAACTTCCATCTCTTCCACTCCTCTCTCCACTCCTTCTTTCCTCCCTCTCATCTCCCTGGAAATTCCCTGCACAACCACCTTCTTCACCCAAGAACTTCGACTGTCATCGCCCTCGTCGCCGGCAATAGCCTCGTCGGCCTTACCTCGCCTAACCAGCCGTCTTCATCTTTTCAACCTCTTCCACACCTCACCTTCCTCCTCCACCATCTTCCTTCTTTCCCGAGCCACACCCTGCACTCATCGAACCCACCGCCGACCACCTTCCATCGCCGTCGACCGTCCCCATCGCCATCACCACCTCCTCCCTCTCCTCTCCTCTCTACATAGAACCCAAAACCTTGTGCACAAGCCCCAGCAACCCCTAACCCGAGCTTCAAACCCTAACTGAACCCTAGCTCTTCTGAAACCCTTCTCCGGCGACCTTCACCGCCGTCGATCTCGCCGCCACTGCTAGCACACCCCTCTGCAACATAGTAAGCCATCGTACACACCTTTCTCCTCTACTCTCTTTCTTCTTGCTTTCTTTTTCTTTTCCCTTAAGATCTTGTTTCTTGTTTTCGCTGTTTTGCCAAGATCGCCGGAGTTGACCACGACGCCAACGATCCCGACGACCCAGCGAGCGTACCTGACCCATGTGATCAAACTGTGCGTGGTTCGGATCCGTTCCGTGTACCGTGCGCGCGTCGCGACGTTTTCCGCCGACATGAGACGTTCCGTATTCCCGTTCTTAATCCGTCCAGGCAAGTGAAACTTGCTACATGCTATTCAAACTATTCTTATGCTAATTTATTTATTTTCCTATTAAATCTCTAAATAGAATCGAAAGTATTGGATTTCAAGTTAACCGTATAAAGTTCCGTTACATATTTTCTGATCTCGAACTTGGAACTTAATTGTTGCATCTAGTTGTTTATACCTAGTAATCGCCTGTAAATGTTAGACCACATGATCACAATTGTTTTATAGCCGTGATACCCATTTTCTCTAGTATTAACCTATCGGACATCCGTGTGCATCTTTAACCGGTTAGTTACAATAGCATCCATATTATACATGTCGTCGCATCCCTAGATTACTCAATACTTATTAACCTGGTTTTTAGCATTCACATCTATCATACCGTATTCATATAATGCTGACACCATATCTTAAACACAACTGATAACTGTACGGCTAATTAGTTAAATCTGCATTTATTGATTAACCTATTACATGTGCCAATTTATTGTGTTGTTGATACCCATGCTTGATTATTTATAACCATGATTATGCTAGCTGATTATGAGCACCCACATGATATCTTTTACACCCTGACATGACTTGCTACACACATATTACTTGACCCGACATGGTACCGTACACTACTTGACTTGACCTGATGTACCATGGCTTGACCTGTTACCTGATCTTGTGTCTAATGCCAACAAACCTGACATGTAGTCCTCACGGACCGTTCCTGTTGTCTATCCAGACAAACCTGCTCCTACCTGATCCTGTGTTGGCATTAGTTCTTGATTACTGAATACCTGACTTGACATAAATAACTTGGGGGTATGGGGAAATCAATGATGAAATCCTGACTTGTAACTCGACAGTTGCTTGCTTTTACTGATCAGTTTTAGAGGCTGGGTTCGCCTCGTGACGATGCTGCTGACATCGTTGGTCTGTACCCTTTTCCTGTTAGTGCCTAGCGGCACGTCTTGGTTTCAGCCCGAGAGTCTTAGACCGTGGTCCCGGGCATGCACAGGATACTATTGAGTTACATTGATGATTCATCAAATTGATTTCAAAAACTTGAGAGTAGTTAACCCAATAGACCAATTTAGATAACTCACTACACATTACCTCACTGTCATTACTTATATCCTTGTTATGCTTGTTTTATCATTTATGCTCATACTTGTATGTATTGCTACCCCTGTTTTATTATTGCTTGATATTATGACGCGCTGACGTCTGGGTTTTGCATTGCCTAGATTCTTCTACCTTGTTGCAGACTGGACAGGAGTATTGCCGCTGTTAGACTGAGCGGTGAAGTTCCTATCGGTATGTAGTCTTACTTTCCAGGTTTCATTATTGTATCTTTTTCTTCCGCATATCATTACTTCTTGACTCTTTCATTCTGGCGCATGGACATGTACTAGATAGTTTAGTTTACTTTCCTGTTCTTGATATCTCTACAGGCGTAATGTGACTCTGGAGGGATTTTTCCTATCCACAGGTAGCATGGTTGGCTATGTCACATGCCCAGCTTAGCGTACTCTGGGAAGCGGGGCGTGATATGGTTCTTTTGGTATTAGAGCCATAGGATATAGGTTAATCGGGTTTGATTCTTTTGTAGTTGGGTATTGGACCCAATACACGAATCAGAATACTCGTGATTAGGAGCATGTCCTGCCACTTTACCATCTTGCCATTCTTGAATCTTAACTTCCTCTTGATCCTTACCTTGACGATATGCAAACCACTTGCATCTCGACTTGAAACTTTTTGGTTCTCTATTGTTTCTCCCTGTTCTTTGATTCTGATACTAGGATTTGGGCGACTTGAGTGGAGTTATGTAATTGTACCCATGAACTGCAGCATGGTTACAATGCGGTACTCTATTTAAGTAACTCGGAGTCCTAGTCTTGATTCACTTCCTTATTCCACGATCATTATAATACCTTGCTTCTCTCGGTTTCATTGCTTGCCAGTTCTTGTTTTATCGCCAGCTTGAATTATGTTTACCGTGCTTAATTCTCTTCAGTATCTTGACTTCGGATGAAGTCATCTCGGTATCTTACTTGTTCTTGTTTTCCCCGCATTAGGATTATTCAATCCTGGTGCATCCCTTGGTTGTTGTCGTCTTGGAAATGGATTTTCGCGGCACTTCCACGCTTATATTGATGGTAAGGAAAGGAAAGTGAATCTCCAGATTCCCGGACATCCGGAGTTTGTTTTGCTGGGGGAAGCAGTTCCGTCGGGCCAGTTGAGTTTAGGGCTAGGCCGACAAACAATGTTCTTTCGTCGATGGAAGTGGATAAGGAAGAAGTGCTGGCTATATTCGAGAGTTTCATGGACGTGTTTGAAGACATATCAGGTTTACCGCCGAAGCGAGACGTGGAGTTCGCAATTGGACTTGTTCCTGGTATAGCGCCAATCTCAAAGACGTATTATCCGATGGCACCAGTGGAGTTGGAAGAAGTCAGGAAGCAAGTTACCGAATTGCTAGAGAAGGGTTAATTTCGCAGCAGCAACTCACCTTGGAGAGCTCCAGTTCTTCTAGTAAAGAAGAAAGATGGCACAAGGAGGATGTGCATCGATTCTCGAGAAGTAGACCGGGTGATTATTAAGAGCTGGTACCCGATCCCTCGCATTAGCAAACTATTTGAGCAGCTTAGTGGCGCGAGGATATTCTCGAAGCTGGATTTGCGATTCGGATACCATCAGGTCCGAGTTAAAACAGGAGATATTTGCAAGACTGCGTTCCGAACTCAGTATGGACATTACGAGTATTAGTGATGCCCTTCGGAGTAACGAATGCACCGGCAATATTTATGGACTTGATGAACTGAATCTTTTCACCATTCTTGGACCAGTTTATAGTGGTGTTCATTGAAGATATTCTGGTCTACTCGAGAAGTATTGAGGAGCATGCGGCACACTTGAAGATCGCACTGCAAACATTGATGCAAGAAAGATTGCATGCAGAGATGAGCAAGTGCGAGTTTTGGCTTGAAGAAGTAAAGTTTTGAGGCATATCGTAGCTAGAGATGGGATCACTGTTTATCCAGGGAAGATTGCAGCAGTTCAAGATTGGCCGATTCCGAAGAACGTTGTGGAGATCAGATGTTTTCTTGGACTTGCCAGGTATTTTAGAAGGATCGTGGAGAATTTTCTCGTTTGGCTGAGCCTTTGAGCAAGCTTACGTGCAAGGAGGTACCATTTGTGTGGACAAATAAGTGTGAGTCGGCTTTTGAGACGTTGAAGCGAAGATTGATAATCGCTCTTGTTTTAACCGTGCCAGACAGTTCCGGAAGATTGGTGTTTCGCAGCAACGCATCGGGGAAAGGATTGGGATGTGTTTGATGCTGCGTGGGAAGGTTGTAGCTTACGCGTCAAGACAGTTGAAGGCCCATGAGAAGAATTTCTCAACTCATGACTTGGAGCTTGCAGCTGGGATTTTCGCTTTGAAGATTTGGAGACACTACTTATTGGGCGAAAGGGGTCGAAATATTCACCGATCATAAAAGCCTAAAGTACGTGTTCGCTCAGAAGGAGCTAATTGTGAGACAACGAAGATGGTTGAAGCTGACGGCTGACTACGATCTCGATCTTAAGTACCAACCGGGAAAAATTAATGTTGTACCGGATGCGCTTAGTCGGTTGCCAGCAATTTAGATGTCGACTGCATAAGAAGGAATTTATTGAAGATTTTCGGAGATCCGAGTTGGAGATTGTGCTACCGTATTCTTCGGGACAGTTGATGCAGCTGCAAGTACAGTCGTCGTTGACCGAGAATATTAAAGCAGCGCAATTACAGGACCCGAGATTGCAGAAGTTTCGAGAACAGGTTGAGGCTGGACTTCGAACAGACTACTGCTTCATGAAGATGGTTCGCTGCGGTATGGTAGCCATTTGTGTGTGCCAAAAGGAGATATTTACGAGGGTGTTATGAAGGAGGTACACAGTTCCGCATATTCCGTACATCCAGGAAGCATGAAGATGTACCGAGATCTACGACAGCAATTCTGGTGGAAAGGCATGAAACGGAAGATTACCGCTTCGTAGAAAAGTGCTAGGTGTGTCAGCAAGTTAAGGCTGAGCATCGAAGGATTGCTAGTTTATTGCAACCACTTCCGATTCCTCAGTGGAAGTGGGAACATATAACCATGGATTCGTGAAGGCTTTACCGCGGAGTCCAAAGGGCAATAATGCAGTTGGGTGATTGATGATTGTTGGTCAATCAACGGAAGCGTTAGCAGAACGGTCCATACAGGAGATTGTAAGATTGCATGGAGTACCGGGGAGCATCGTGTCCGACCGTGACACTCGGTTCTTATCACACTTTTGGAGGAGCTTACATAAAAGTTTGGAGACTCGATTGAAGTTTAGTACAGCTTATCATCCTCAAACAGATGGCCAGTCGGAGAGGACGATCCAAACTCTTGAAGATATGTTGAGAGCGTGCATGTTGGACTTCAAGGGTTCATGGGAGGATCATCTACATTGGGTGGAGTTTCTTACAGCAACAGTTTCCAGGCGACTATTCAGAGAGCTCCATTCGAAGCATTATGGTCGCAAGTGTCGTTCACCTGTTTGTTGGGACAATGTTGATGAACGAAATTTGTTGGGACCAGATTTGGTTGTGCAAACAGTTGAGAAGGTTAATAGATTCTGGAATCATATTAAAGCAGCACAAGACCGAAAAAGAGTTGGGCAGATAAGTTGAGAAGACCTCTAGAGTTCGCCGTTGGTGATTTGGTATTCTTGAAGGTATCACCGACTAGAGGGGTGATTCGTTTCGGAAGTCGAGGAAAGTTTAGTTATCGATTTGTTGGACCTTTCGAGATTTTGGAGCATGTTGGAGAAGTGGCGTATCGTTTGGCATCATCGCAATCGTTGGAGAATGTTCATGATGTGTCTCATGTATCTCAACTCCGGAAGTATGTTCGAGATGAAGCACACGTGCTGGATCCTTCAGAGCTGACTGTACGAGAAGATTTAGCCTTTGAGGAACGACTGATGTCGATTGTGGATCGAAAGGAAAAGGTCCCTAAGAATAAGGTTATCTATCCCTCTTGTACTTGTTTCTTGGAGAAATCGCTCGCATGGAGAACTCACTTGGGAACGAGAAGACGAAGTCCGACCGAAGTTTCCCATCTATTCCTGTAGTTTCTTGATTGTTTATCCTTTCTTGTTCTTGGAATTTCGAGGACGAAATTCTTGTGTAGTTGGGTATAATGTAACACCCGAGTTCATTTATACCAATTCCAGTTTCCATATTTACTTATCCATGGTCGATTCTTGAGTTAGCGTGTTTGGGTGCGAATGGTATCTTACATATTACTTTGCATTCGACCCGACCCGCTTGCTTGAACATGTTTAACTCTTATTTATACATTACCTTGACTGGTTGCATGGGCTAGTGCATCTCATAAGTTAGTTTATACTGGTATTTTATCTTGTATCGCATCTGTTGCATATAACAATTTAAATCACGAAAAATAAATTAAAATTGCATGACATAGCCTGCTGATACCCCTAACCATGTGGCAGCGTCCGCGCATCTTGTTCTCGTCCCGTTCAGTGAAACGGACGTGTTTGGATGGCTACGCGCACGTACGTGCATCCGTTCTTGGGGGTATGCATTTTCTTTAACTGGGCATTCATTTTGAAATTTGGAAGTCGCATATATTTTTAATATTTTAAATCTGAATTTTTGGACCCGACCCGGGCGTGTTTTGGAGTAGGTTTGTATTTGCCAAAATCTCAAAACGGATTAATATTATATTCCTTATATATATATATATATATATATATATATATATATATATACATATATACACTATTACATTTTTCCTTTAACTAACTTATACTAATAAATCTTTCCTATGCTAACTGTTGAGATGTGTATGTTATATATATTTTTTAAGTTAGGAAATCTTCTGTGATCTCTCTCTCTCTCTGTCTCTCTCTCTCTCTCTCCCCTCCCCCACGAGATCTCTCTTTCTCTCCTCCACTAAAATACAAATTTCTCTCTCCTCCTCCTTTTCTCACTCCTCTCGATCTCTCTCACCCTCTCTATCTCTCTCCTCTCGTACTCTCTCTCACCTTCTCTCTCTCACCATTCTCTCTCTATATATATATATAGATATATTTAACTTTAACCTTCTTCCTTACATCTCTCTCTCTCTCTTCCCCATCTTCTTTTCTTTCCGCCTCGCGAGCGTCGAACCCACGCCGAGCCCTCGCCTGCCTCGCGCTCGTCGCCGTCGACCTCCACCATCAACCTCCATCTCTTCCACTCCTCTCTCCACTCCTTCTTTCCTCCCTCTCATCTCCCTGGAAATTCCCTGCACAACCACCTTCTTCACCCAAGAACTTCGACTGCCGTCGCCCTCGTCGCCGGCAATAGCCTCGTCGGCCTTACCTCGCCTAACCAGCCGTCTTCATATTTTCAACCTCTTCCACACCTCACCTTCCTCCTCCACCATCTTCCTTCTTTCCCGAGCCACACCCTGCACTCATCGAACCCACCGCCGACCACCTTCCATTGCCGTCGACCGTCCCCATCGCCATCACCACCTCCTCCCTCTCCTCTGCTCTCCATATAGCACCCAAAACCTTGTGCACAAGCCCCAGCAACCCCTTACCCGAGCTTCAAACCCTAACCGAACCCTATCTCTTCTGAAACCCTTCTCCGGCGACCTTCACCACCGTCGATCTCGCCGCCACTACTAGCACACCCCTCTGCAACATAGTAAGCCATCGTTCACACCTTTCTCCTCTACTCTCTTTCTTCTTGCTTTCTTTTTCTTTTCCCTTAAGATCTTGTTTCTTGTTTTCGCTGTTTTGCCAAGATCGACGGAGTTGACCACAACGCCGACGATCCCGACGACCCAGCGAGCATACCTGACCCATGTGATCACACTGTGCATGGTTTGGATCCGTTCCGTGTACCGTGCGCGCGTCGTGACGTTTTCCGCCGACTTGAGACGTTCCGTATTCCCGTTCTTGATCCGTCCAGGCAAGTGAAACTTGCTACATGCTATTCAAACTATTCTTATGCTAATTTATTTATTTTCCTATTAAATCTCTAAATAGAATCGAAAGTATTGGATTTCAAGTTAACCGTATAAAGTTCCGTTACATATTTTCTGATCTCGAACTTGGAACTTAATTGTTGCATCTAGTTATTTATACCTAGTAATCGCCTGTAAATGTTAGACCACATGATCACAATTGTTTTATAGCCATGATACCCCTTTTCTCTAGTATTAACCTATCGGACATCCGTGTGCATCTTTAACCGGTTAGTTACAATTGCATCCATATTATACATGTCGTCGCATCCCTAGATTACTCAATACTTATTAACCTGGATTTTAGCATTCACATCTATCATACTGTATTCATATAATGCTGACACCATCTCTTAAACACAACTGATAACTGTACGGCTAATTAGTTAAATCTGCATTTATTGATTAACCTATTATATGTGCCAATTTATTGTGTTGTTGATACCCATGCTTGATCATTTATAACCATGATTATGCTAGCTGATTATGAGCACCCATATGATATCTTTTACACCCTGACATGACTTGCTACACACATATTACTTGACCCGACATGGTACCGTACACTACTTGACTTGACCTGATGTACCATGGCTTGACCTGTTACCTGATCTTGTGTCTAATGCCAACAAACCTGACATGTAGTCCTTACGGACCGTTCTTGTTGTCTATCCAGACAAACCTGCTCCTACCTGATCCTGTGTTGGCATTAGTTCTTGATTACTGAATACCTGACTTGACATACATAACTTGGGTGTATGGGGAAATCAATGATGAAATCCTGACTTGTAACTCGACAGTTGCTTGCTTTTACTGATCAGTTTTAGAGGCTAGGCCCGCCTCGTGACGATGCTGCTGACATCGTTGGTCTGTACCCTTTTCCTGTTAGTGCCTAGCGGCACGTCTCGGTTTCAGCCCGAGAGTCTTAGACCGTGGTCCCGGGCATGCACGGGATACTATTGAGTTACATCGATGATTCATCAAATTGATTTCAAATACTTGAGAGTAGTTAACCCAATAGACCAATTTAGATAACTCACTACACATTAACTCACTGTCATTACTTATATCCTTGTTGTGCTTGTTTTATCATTTATGCTCATACTTGTATGTATTGCTACCCCTGTTTTATTATTGCTTGATGTTATGACGCGCTGACGTCTGGGTTTTGCATCGCCCAGATTCTTCTACCTTGTTGCAGACTGGGCAGGAGTATTGCCGCTGTTAGACTGAGCGGCGAAGTTCCTGTCGGTATGTAGTCTTACTTTCCAGGTTTCATTATTGTATCTTTTGCTTCCGCATATCATTACTTCTTGACTCTTTCATTCTGGCTCATGGACATGTTCTAGATAGTTTAGTTTACTTTCCTGTTCTTGATATCTCTACAGCCGTTATGTGACTGTGGAGGGATTTTTCCTATCCACAGGTAGCATGGTTGGCTATGTCACGTGCCCAGCTTAGCGTACTTTGGAAAGCGGGGCGTGACAATTTATATATATGTATTCTAGTATTATTGTTCACTATTCATTTTCTCTCTTGGCTATTCGTATTTTTGTACGAATACGCGTATATGTATTTCAATACATGTACCGGGTTGCATTCCGTATTTATACGGAATGGCTTCTAGAAGATGGCCACCTCATTATTGAATTTTCTTTTTAGAAAATCAATTAGGAAATGAGGTGGAGGGTGAGTTGGCATGAGCATGGGTCAAGGCATGTAGAGAGGAATGGTTTGCAATTGTTTATTGCAAAATTGTGGAGATATTTTGTGAGTGTGTGCATGAGAGAGAGGGGGTAGCCACAAATTTGGGGGGGGCTTGCTCATTTGTATTCTCCACTAGATTTCTTTACTTGTTTCGTGGTTCATTACACTCTCATTCTCATAAAAGACTAAGCACTTTCTTGAGTTGCTCATGCCACATGTTTTCTCACCTCCTTCATCTTCTTGAGTTGCTCTATTGAGCATATATGATGAGAGAAAATTATAGTGACACGTTCCTACACCCCCACTCTCCATTGCTAGCAATCTTGGAGCGTTGATTGCCTCGCTCGACGAGGCTGAAACTTGCGCCATTTCTCTCAGGTGGATCATCGTAGATGGAGGAAGACCGGCAACCAAATTCGATCAAAGAGCCACTAAGAGCTTGGGGATGATGGTTGAAGACCGAAGGAAACGGATCAACTTGGTATAACCATCTAACTGCTTATATATAGCCTGCTAGTTTAGGATTTAAGGTAGATCTGGGCATCGGGTAATGGTAACGCTAGTTTAGTAAATTTTTGTTCCGCATTTGGCCACGGTTTGATGGCCGGGGCGCTGCCGTAACCCAACAGCTCGACCTACACATTCTTTGCTATGTTGGAGGAGTAACAATCTGGGGTTTTGACGCTCTTTAGCACCTCACAAAATCTTTTCATAACCAAGTTTGATATTGTGTGGCTCGAAACTGGTAATTCATAGACACCATCATCACAAAGTACCGGATGCAATTCCTGTCGGATTTCAAGCTCTTCCAAGAACTCGCGAGCACTCAACTTATCATTGGACTTAGAATCGTCCTGTAACAATGTGCCAGCAATATTATCAAATACATTCTTTTCTATATGCATGACATCAATCTTGTGTCGAATCAAAAAATATTTCCAGTAAGGAAAATTCTATAATATAATTTTCTTTTTCTACACACTCAACAATTTTTTATCTTCGGATCGCTTCCGTTTTTTTGTTTATTGAAAGAACAATCTAAAAGAAAATGATTAGAACCTTGCTGGAATTGCACGATGAAATCTGCTCAAAAATTTCTATTCCTGACAACTGTTTTGGTGCTTCATCCTTCTCCACTGTTCCATCAAACTTATTTGCTATTTTTCTGTACGGATAATTCGCCGATAGCCACCTACGATGAAACCAGTAGCAAAACTTACATGTCTTAAGCCGTGTGGCACTGTAATCAAGACCATATAATCGACATGCATGCTTCACGTAAGTAGACCATCCAGATAACATATGCTGGAAAATCGTTGATTGTCCAAATAACAGCCGCTCGCATTCTGAACTTCTCCTCGGCGTACGCATCATATGTCTCTACTCCATATTCTCAGAATTCTATCAGCTCTTCAATTAAAGCTTCTATAAAGACGTCGATGTTCTGGCTAGGTGAATATTTTCCAGGAATTAATAAGGAAATAATCATATACTGTTACTTTATACACATCCAAGGAAGCAGATTGTAAGGCATAAATAATACCAGCCACATGGACCAACTAGAGCTCATGAGTTTGCAAGGCATGAAACCGTCAGTTGCCAAATCTAGACGTACATTTCTCAGCTCATCCCCAAAATGATAAACACTGTCTAATTTCTTCCATGCTTCTGCATCAGCAGGATGACTCAGCTTCCCATTTTTTATCCGACGATCGAAATGCCATCGCATGCTCTTTGCCACATCCTTTAAAATATATAGATTTTGCAACCACTTAACCAGGGGGAAATAACGAAGGATTTTGGCTGAAGTTTTCTTGCTCTTTTTGCTGGCATCGGACGTTTCTGTGATTGAATTTCGCTTAGCATTTTTCCACCTAGAAAAATTGCCAGTGGGACACTCATCGAGAGACGCGCAATTCTTGTGATATAGCACGCAGTCATTGGGACATGCATCGATCTTCTTATACGAGAAACCAAGTGTCTTAACAATCTTTTTTGCTTGGTAATGATTCTCTGAAATGGTTTTCTTTCCTTCAGGAAATACCTTGCATAGGAGATCAAGAAGCACATCAAAGTGCTTGTTAGCTATCCCGCTGATCATCTTCAAATGGAGGAGTCTTATTACAAATGACAGCCTAATAGATTCCGTACAGCCTTCGTACAGATCTTGTTCGTTTTTCTCCAGAAGTTTCTGCAATTCGTCTACTTCACCGGTGCCTTCAGATGGTTCAACATCATTCATTTTCTCTCCAGCAAATAAATCATCCAGCATCTCATGCGTGTCATCTATCCTATCACCCGTCGGCAATTCAGCTTGCGAAACTGCAGTCTCATTATCCATCCTCGTTTCCTCGTCATGTATTCTCTTGCCATGGTAATTCCAATGAATGTAATTCGGTTCAAAACCCTCTGCAAACACATGTTCTTTTATTACTTCACGTCGAAAACAGACTCTATTCTTACATTTCTTACAAGGACGGAACAAGAGTCCATCTCGGCTACGCTTTGGGTTCATCTCTGCATAATCTAAAAAGACTTTAAGTCCATCTTTAAATCGGGTATCTCTTAAACTATACCTGTCTATTTTCCCCATGTACATAAACAATTTATCCGGAAGAATTCTCATCTGTTATCACACAGATAATAATATGAGTTTAACATATCTTATGAGTTTATTGCAAACTCATCATTAAATAAATTTTCAAGTTTTAAATTAGATTTCATGATGTGGACGCATCAAAACACCTGAAGTCATTTAAAATTGGCGTAAGTACTCAGGGCAAAAGGTCGGGACAAATAATTAGTTTCACGTCTATCAGGGCTGAAGGTCTTAATTCCCATTACGAATGCAAAACCCGCATCTCATTTCCTCTTGATTTTCGTCCATTTCGAGAATTTCAGCAGCACTTTCCCTCTGTTTTCCGTATTCGTACATAAATCTGTACACGGGAAACAAGTGGAAAGCACCGTTGAAACTTCTCGAAATGAACGAAAATATAGGAGGATGTAAGATATGAGTCTTGTCGCATTTGTAATATGTCCAAAACTGGACAAATACGGCAATTTCTGTATGTCACATCCCCTCGTCGAATACTACACATACATTTGAAAAAACTGAACATGACGCTCAACTCTCACAAACATATAGTGTGATTCTATCAATTCGACTGGAAAAAGATTTGATATACACAAATTGTCAGACGAGAAACTATAGGTTGATCTTAAACTTACTGATTAAATGAAAAAATAAAACCCTAGTTAAGTTTCTAATCAAAATTTTAGGGTATCTCTTAACTTTCTTTTTAATCAGGGTCTCGATTCACTATTATATGGTCTTAATTAAGATTTCTTGATTAGTGCAATTAATATTATAGGTTAATTAGTGTTAATTTTTCTTAATCAGTTTGATTTATTTTTGATTTATGCATCTAGTATAGTTTTATTGGTATTAAAAAATTAGATTTTTATTTTTATTTGGTTTATAAATTATGCTACAATTAAAAAATCTAAGTAATAAATTATAGACAACAAGGTATTGAATTATTAAATTTACAAAATACAGGATATCGAATTATTAAATTTACAAAATACAAGATAGAAGTTAGGATAAATATATTTTTGAAATATTTCATATGCGGACACGCATGCACATATATCCTCTCACACACTCACATATATGCATGCGCACTCAATCACTCATACATACACTCGCTTACACAATTACACACACTCGCTCACATATGTACGCACAGACACACACTTACACATACTCACAGACACACATGCGCCGCACTCAAACACTCATACACACATTTTCTCACACACTCGCTCACATGCGTACGCGCGGACACACACTTACATATACTCATAAATACACATGCACGCGCGCGTACTCACTCACACACTCTCAATTACCTATAATTCATTTTACCCTAAATTTATCTAACATAATCCTATAATCTATCTTACTCTAAATTAATTTAACAAGTAAATTCATCGGTTACTTATGATCCTTATATCTTCAACTCTAATCCTAAATTACCAAATTTATATTTCAATTTTTCATCTATTTTCAATTCTAAAACCCATCTAAAACAATTTTCTTCAATTATATTTTAATACTAAAACCTATTGTAACGACCTTAAAAGTCCTATACACTTTTATGATCCAATGATAATAAAAGAGTGTATTTCTGTTCTGATTTTGAGTTATAAGTTATTATTGATAACTTATGAACAAGAAACTCCTTGTAGCTCACTGGTTAAATCTCTACACTGCTGTCTTATAGCCTACAAGTTTGAATCCTATCAGTCCCAATTATTTATAATTTTTCTTTTTAAATTTTTTGGAAATCCAAGAGTTGCATGTGCATTATACAGAGAAATGAAGAGTTGCAAATAAATCAAATAATATAAATGATACATAAATACTCAGATGAATGTATTGCATGAACCCCGAGGTAATTGCCTCTTTTTGGACCGCCAGAAAACCACCACCGGCGGCTCGCTTAGCTCCAAAATTCTCCATCCTTTGCACGTGCATCCTTTCAGCTCCCTACTACTCTTTTTTCCTATTTGATTTCCCTGAATTTAACCAGAGAACTGTCAGACCTTTCATTTCTACAATTAATCATTTTTAATTCTTATTAATTATTTTTAATTATCCATACATCTATCGCTCACTCACTATAAATACCTAGACCAGTTCTAGCTCTCCGCCTAGGCATACCACTCTCTCAAATCTATATTCTCTCTCAAAATTCTCAAGCACTCAAGTTCCCTCAAGGAGTCGAGCACGTTTCTTCCCTCTCACGTCGTCGTTCTCTCAAGATCCTTCATCCCTCTCCGTTACTCCACAACTCGCCTAAGTGACGTCAGTAGATCAAGCTCGCCCCCTACTCGCATTCTTGGTCTCGGTTCTACAAACCGAGGCCTGTACTTTTCCTTCTCATTCATACGAGTACAAACGCGCAACGGTAAGTCCTCTCATTCTCTCTATTTTCCCTCTTGTATGCTCTCCTCATTTTTTATGACCATGTCCCCACACCTCGTCACTAGTAACTACGTAAGTCTTAAATTTTATTTCCTTTCATTTTTATCACCGTCTTTTGAATCAAATGACAACATAATAGTTTCTAAATCATAATTAACTCCATGTGTATATAAATAAATATGATTACCATTACTATAAAATTTGTGACTCATGAATCACTTTTGAATGAAAATTACTAGTTATTTTACAGAGTTTCACAACATGTTGACAAAACACTATAAATTGATAGATACCAATTTACGAATAAATACCATAAATTTTTTTCCTATCAATGCTAGTCCCCATGTTTTGTGAATTTAGAATATGCATGGGGTAATGACCTACCCCCACTTACGTACACATGGAAAATATAGCACGATCATTGTTTGTCACAAAAAAAAGTATTTCGCTAAAATACCCTCAAGTTCAAAATACGATAAATTAACGATAATTCAATTTTTTTGTAATTACGCCTCTACAACCTTCGTTAGGGGCCCCGTTTATGGATGGGGCAGGCTATCGCACGTTCTTGAGATAATAGAGTGAGATGCAGAACTCCTCAAGAAGAATTCGGTCTCAAAAGGAATAAAATACGGTTATAAAAGAAAATACGACTTTTAAAATATGTTAAAATAATTGGATAAATATTAAAACATTTTTCATAAAACCCCTCGAGAAATGCAAACAATATAAACACTATTGAAACAAAAAAATTAAATCTTTAAGGACACTAGATAAATATAGGTTTAAATAGTATCATTTCTCTTGTGCCCCAGGGAGCCAGAGAAAGTGTGTGTTTGCCTACTCAGGTTAGACAACACTGCAACTTAACCGAGTTGTCAATGACAATTGTCATGGAAAAAGACACAAATCTTGCCGTCCATATACAGCATTGTCCGATAATTTCTGAACTTAAGAATTTACAAGATTAAAGCCGTTCAAAATATTTAAATCTAGTAATTTGAAATGACTATAATTGTTACGCCCCACCCCCAATATACAGAGTATTGTCTGCTCTGTCCGAAACCGCATGGTTTTGTCCTTCGGGTCGAACCGGACCCGACCAGGGGCAACTTCCCAGGAGGTCACCCATCCCAGAACTTCCCTGCCTCGAGCATGCTTAACTATAGAGTTCTCAATCTTCTATAGTGTCGGTTCACTTTTAAAAGGCGCCTCTGTATTGAAGAGTGGTATCATTTCATTTATAGTTCCGGATCTTCCCTCTTTCGGAATGTATTATTCTACAGTGGGTCCCACGGATTTATAACGACTTTTAATTTACTGTACGGAATTTTTCAGTTTAATGTACAGAAATGAGTTATACAGCCTGAATTTGAGTTATAAGTAAATTTTGTTAAATAACAGTAAGAAGCAACTTGTAGCTCACTGGTAAAGCCCTTACACTGCTGTGATGTAGCTCCTGTGTTTGATCTCTATCAGACACATTGTTTTTTTCTGATTTTTCTTTTGAAGTTTTTGGAAGCCCAAAAGTTTACACGTGTAATGCATACAAAAATGAAAAGTTAGAAAAATCAAATATGTGCAAAAGGGTTTAAACACTGAGTTGAACACGCGGCACAAATCCAGAGGCTTGAAGCCCTAGATCGGCCGGCGGATATAGGGATTAGGCCGGTACGGACGGGTGAACCGAGACCAAAGAGCCCCGGGCTTTGCACACTCGACTCTTCCCCTACCCCTAACTCCTCTGCACTGTTTGATTGCCCGGTAATTAAACAGAGCTCCTTCAATTCCCAATTTATCATCTTTTTAATACATTTTAATTCACCATTTTAATTCCAAAACCCTAATTCTATACTATAAATACCATCCCACCCTTTGGCTCAATATCATTCTGAAAATTCTAACCAAAACTCTCAAAATTCGTTAATACAAGTAGAGTAAAAGAGGAGTTAGGAAGCAATCAACTTCCGGCGAGGATCGAAGCAAATTCCGATGATTCCGCGACGCCACGGAGTTCAACTCTCTTTCTTCAACCTTTTTTTGAGCTAATCTAGTAGTAAGTCCCTTCCAATCTTCTTTTCTCTTCTTTAAAAATTCATTTTAAAACGAATATCGGTAAGTGGAGTTAATACCGATATCTATCTTCTAAACCCTAAAAACTCCCATTTTTCTTACATATTGTCCATCCAAATTTTACACAATAATTGTAATCCTAATTATAAATGTTTAGAATAAATTTTGACCTAGAATTCCATGCAAAATAACTTTAACTTAAGTTTTTCTTTCAAAATACCATGAACTTTAAATATCATCTCTTTTAGTATCGTTTAAACATACCTTAGGAAAACTTCACGGGTACCTTTGTGTGAATTTTGGTTACGAAAATAATATTACATTAAAATACCACTCACTTTTAAAAAACGGTTTTCTTTTATAACAGTATTCTTAATTTCTTTGCAAATATGCATCTACAACCCTATTTAGGGGACCCACTATTGAATGGTGCGGATTATCGCACATCCTTGGGCTAGTAGAGCGAGATGCAGACCTTTTCACGGAGCATTCGGTCTTGAAAGGTTTTAAATACGGTTTTTAAGAAAAACGTATTTTTCTACTTAACTAAAATTTAATTTTTAATAATTATATAAAATTAAAAAATCCTTATATTTTCAAAATATAATAAACTTATATTTTTTTTAAATGAAAGAATTACAAGTTTCACCAAAATACTATCAAGATACAAACAAAAGACAAGTTTTACAATAAAATACCATGAACTTTCCAAGCTATGTAATTATCACTAAAATACTTCAAATCCTTAAAATTCACATCCATGAAAACCCTAAATAATGTAAATAACTACTCGAGATTTATTTTGAAATTTTATTAAATTTTATTTTCATAAAACCCCCTCGAGTTATATAAAACACTATTTAAGGATTTTAGTAAATATAGGTTTAAGCGGGATCAATACTCTTGAGCCCCAGGGAGCCGGAGAAAGTGAGTGCTTGCCTATTTAAGATAGACAACATAACGGAGTTATCAATGGTAATTATCTTGGAAAAAGACACAAATCCTGCCGTCCGTGTGCAGCAGTTACCGATAACTCCCGAACTTAATTCAAGATCTAAATCAGTTACAAGTGTCTGACTCAAGCCTGAATCCAAACTCAAATCAAAGTCCAATTCAAATATGAATCCAAAGTCTAACATGAATACTTGAACATGAACATGAATACTTGAATTCAAACTTCAATATCTACATGAATACTTGACTTGACTTGACCGAACCATGGTTATAACTTGACATGACTTCTTGAATACATGATTACATCATGAACCTGACTGCTTGAACAACTTGTATCCATGGTTTCAGCAAGACTTGTAAATATAACTCTATGAAATACATCACGGGGATAACGGGGTAGATTGGTAAGGAACGTATAGCGTGGCACGAGATGGTCACTTAAAAGACACCTGCATGAACTCTCGTGCCGTTGTCCCGTGGGTTTTGACGAGGCCTTGTACTACATGTTACCATAGTCCATGGAGTAAGATGGATTCCTCTCATATACACAAATATCTTTTATACCTAGCTACAAATAACCGCATTAGAATAACAATCATATACATGTACAACTGACCAGTTTCATTTCATATTACTTGTTATATTTCATTCCTTCCTTTGGGACTTACCGAGCGCTAGTTCGCTGACGACATTCCGTCTATTTCTTTCTTTGGAATGTTCGTCAGGAGGACCGGACTCTCAGGAGATCGAGCCTAGCCAGGAGGACGTGGACCAACTCATCGCAGCCGGACTTCTAGCTCTCATGTACTTACTTTCAGTTTTTATGCCACTGTTTAGGCATTGCTTTATATCATTGTATCTTTTCTTTTCAAAGCAGTTGTATTGTGAAGATGAATGTTAATAAAAGTTGTTGTTTATATTTTTATATCTCTTGTCATTTTTATGCATTTTATATATATTGCTTAATTATGCTTAATGTATTTATTTCTTAATAAATACGTTGCGGCCCGCCACGTCACCGTTTCCGTCTATTGGGAAGCGAGGCGTGACAAGTTTTGTTGGTGGTCCATGCAGGTTAGTTCTGCATGAATCTATCTTAACCTTTCTTTTTCTATCAAGGTCATGGATTCCCTCAACAACACAAGCATGAACGTTAATGGAAACACTCCACCGCCCACTCTACCACCACCACCTACCGTTGCAGCTCCCATCAACGAGCAAACGGTACTGCTTGAGGAAATCAAGACCCTCTTGGAGGGTCAGCAGCAGCAGATTGCTATCCTCATGCACCGCCCAGAAGTCGAGGCACCCGGAGTCAAGCAATTCCGGGCACTGCATCCGAAACATTTCTCAGGAAAAAAGAGCCCACTGGAGGCAGAAGAATGGACTCAGTCAATAGAAGATGACCTGGAAGCAGCACAAGTGTCAAAGATTGCTTAGGTGAGAGTTGCGAAGATGCAACTAACAGACAACGCCAGAGTCTGGTGGAAGGCTGAAGAAAGCCGTCTCACCCAACCAATTGAATGGAAGACGTTTCGCGATATGTTCGACGCGAAATACTTTTCTGAGACTGCCCGTTTCGACATGGAACTGCAGTTCATCCACTTACAACAAGACTCGATGTGGAGCAAGTCCGTGGATGAATACGATGCTGAGTTTACCATACTTAGCAGGTTCGCAGCACACCCGATTCCTATTGCTGAGATCTGGGCATGAAGATTTTAACAGGGGTTGGACCCGGAAATCCAAGCTACAATCGCTACAGGGGATTTTCCAACCCATGAGCTTGCTCTGAAGGCTGCCCGACGCTATGAGGTAGTTGTGAAGAAGGGCAGACCACAGACTGCCGGTGTGAAACGCCCTGCCACACAGATAGCAGGAGGAGCCTCTTCCAGGCCAAATTTTGCATCCAGGAGACCGGGAGGATCATTTAACCGGCTCAGTCCAGACTTTTATTTCTACTGCAAGAAGAATGGACACCTGGGGAAAAATTGCAGGCGTGCAAATGGCCTGCGTTTGGTTTGTGGCGCAACCACTCACGCCATAGATGCATGTCCATATCGACTCAACCCAGCTCCAACACCTAGACTCGCAATCATCGTTCCACAGTGGCCAACTATTCAGGCTCCTGCACCTCGTCTAGCTCTCCCTGCTCCACCTCCACATGGACCTCCTGCACAGCCTCTTCGTCAATTCCATCAGGCACAGAGGAACATGCCTCAAGGGCAGAGAAACGTGCCCCGGGGACAGAGGAATGTGCCTCCAGTAAGGAGGAATGTACCCAAACGTCAGGCTTTCACAATGACGGTTGAGGAAGCCGAAGCCATCGGCCAAGTTATCACTGGTAATTCCCAATCCTTTCACATCTTTTCAATCCTTGTATATCACTATATTTCTCCTGTATCTAAAATCAACCTCACACAACTTAAGTACTATACTAGTAACCACCCTTCCTGCACTGTTCGACACTGGAGAATCGCACTGTTTCATGTCCCAACGATTTGTGAGAACACATGCGATTCCCGTGAAGCCACTCATTTCAAGCTGGAATGTCAGTTCCGGGAATAGAGTATTAAAAGCAACTATAGGATTTGATCAGTGTCCAGTTGTAGTTTACGGACGAGAATTCTACACGATTTCAAAGTACTAGATATCCCAAACTTCGATGTTGTCTTGGGAATGGACTGGCTAGGAGTTTTCTATGCTACGATTGAATGTCGTCAAAGGAGGTAGTATTTAAGATACCAGATCACCCAGTCTTCTACTTCAAGAGTGGAGACAGAACGTTGGAGCCAGGAATCTTTCGTGCCAAACGAAAGAATGCAGAAGTGTTTACTCTACCGGTGGAAGAAGAGAAAACAGAGGTAGTTCAAGAATGTGTTCTCTGAAGATATAACAGGTTTGCCTCTCGATCGAGCTCTTGAATTCGGCATTGATTTACTACCTGGTGCGCAACCGGTGATCAAAGCTCCGTACCGGTTAAGTCCAGAAGGATTGAAGGAGGTCTGTACTCAGTTGGACGAACTCCTGAAGAAAGGTTGGATTCGTCCCAGTACTTCAAGCTGGGGATCTCCAGTTTTACTGGTGAAGAAGAAAGAAGGTTCATACAGGATGTGTGTGGATTATCGAGCTCTGAACGAAGTGACGATCAAGAACAAGTATCCACTACCACGTATCGATGATCTTTTCGATCAGCTAAGTGGGTCTTGTGTATTCTCAAAACTAGACCTTCGTTCAGGTTATCATCAAGTGAAGGTCAAAGAGTCCAACATTCCGAAGACGGCGTTCAGGACTCAATATGGTCATTATGAGTATCTCGTAATGCCATTTAGAGTGGCCAATGCACCTTCTATATTCATGAATCTGATGAACCAAGTTTTCCGAGAGTATTTAGACATGTTTGTTGTTATTTTCATTGACGACGTCCTGGTGTATTCAAAGGATCGGAAAGAACACACCGAGCATTTACGAACTGGAGACATTGCGACAACATCAGCTTTATGCCAAGTACAGCAAGTGTGAATTTTGGCTAGATCAAGTCGGATTTCTCGGACATATCATTTCAGGCGAAGGAATCCCAGTAGATCCAGCTAAGGTGTCAGCTGTCAGCGAATGGCCGATACCAAAGACGGTGAAGGATATACGAAGTTTCTTGGGATTAGAAGGATACTATCGAAGATTCATTGAAGGCTTTTCGAAGATTGCAGCATCCCTGACCAAGCTCACACATAAAGATGAAGTATTCGTGTGGTCAGAAGCATGTGAAACGGCTTTTGTAGAACTCAAATCAAGATTAACTTCAGCTCCTATTCTTGGAATACCGGATCAATCTGGAGGATTCGTTGTACATTGTGATGCGTCTGGTAAGGGATTAGAATATGTTCTACACCAGCATGGAAAAGTTATAGCTTTTGCATCAAGACAGCTGAAAGTTCATGAGCGCAACTATCCAACACATGCTCTGGAGTTGGCAGCCGTTATTTTTGCACTTAAGATTTAGCGCCACTATCTTCTGGGAGAACGAATAGATATATACACTGACCATAAAAGTCTGAAGTATGTATTTACTTATAAGGAATTAAACATGCGGCAGAGAAGATGGCTAGAACTCATGGCGGACTTCGACATCAACCTACAGTATCATCCAGGAAAGGTGAATGTAGTTCCTGATGCACTTAGCCGCCAGCCATTAGCAATGAATCTCACCGCTCAGTGGAAGCTACAACAGGAATTGCACGGATTGGCAATCGAAGTAGTTATGCCAGGTAACGATTCGTATTTGATGAACTTACAAGTCCAGTCTACTATTGTCAATCAGATCAAGGTAGCTCAAGCAAGTGATGCCAAGTTACAGAAGATCCGAGAACAAGTAGAAAGTGGACTTCAAACTGACTTCATCATCCACAAAGATGGATCCTTGAGATATGGAAGTCGATTATGTGTACCAAACGGTTTAGTTCGAGAAGGGTTGATGAAAGAAACTCACAGCTCTCCTTATTCTGTACACCCCGGTGGTATGAAAATGTATAAGGATCTACGGCAACACTACTGGTGGCATAGAATGAAGCGCGAAGTAGCCAGAAACGTAGCCAATTGTTTGGTCTGTCAGCAAGTAAAGGCTGAACATCACAGAACTGCTGGTCTACTTCAGCCGTCAGCAATCCGAGAATAGAAATGGCAGCACATTATCATGGACTTCGTGACTGCCCTTCCTCGGAGCACGAAGGGTAACGACGTAGTATGGGTTATTGTGGATCGACTCATCAAGTCGGCTCACTTTATTCCCTTTCGAGTTGGCCAATCTATCGAGACGTTAGCAAAGAAGTACATGGAGGTAAAAATGAATCAAAAGTAAAATTTAACCTCAAAGTATACTAAATTTGATACCCAAGAACTCATGCAAGAGATCGTGAGATTACATGGAGTACCAGTTTGCATCGTCTCCGATCGTGATACCAGATTCCTATCACAATTTTGGCAGGGTCTGCAAGCTAGCCTGGGAACGAGTCTGAACTTCAGCACGGCTTACCATCAACAAACGGACGGACAGTCCGAGCGAACAATTCAGATTCTGGAGGACATGCTAAGAGCTTGTATGTTAGACTTCGGAGGTTCGTGGGAAGATCACCTACACCATGTGGAATTTCATATAACAACAACTATCAGGCGAGCATTGGAATGACACCATTTGCAGCACTCTACGGACGGAAGTGTCGTTCACCGCTAAGTTGGGACAACAACGGAGATCGTGAACTCCTTGGACCAGTGTAATAACCCTAAATTCCTATACAATTTTCTATACAAATTTTTCAAAATTCATAAAGGGGTACTTTTGCCTGAGCACAAGTTAAATACTTGTTTTGCTAATTAATTACAAGAAGGAGCTTTTAGCTCATTGGTAATACCTTGCACTGCTGAACCAAACCACCAGAGATCAAATCCCATACCCCACATTATTTTTTATATTGATTTTTTTAAACCTTTAGAATACCAAGGGTTTACACGTGCATATCTCACAAAAACCTCACTACACCCAAAAATGCAACATTGCCAGAGGATAGATGAACCGTCGGGAGGGATTCCTGCCGCCTAACTCAGCCGGAAATCGGCCAACTCGGTCTCGACTCGGCCGACTCAGGCCTTCGACCGAGTCACGGCCGAGTCACGGCCGAGTCGGCCGATTCCGGCGACGACCCCAACATGAAAATTGTGTATTTTCACATTCCCTACACACCTGTATAATTTATTTCCTCAGAACATTTCCAGAGCTCTTTTAAAACCCTAATTACTCCACTTTTATTACATTTTAATACAATTTATCACATTTTTCATTTTAACCTTTCACCTACCCTAAACCCTAGCCTAACCCTATAAATACCATCCCTAAAAACTACCCCCTCACCCAAAAATTCTGAGCCAACTCTCAAGAAATTTCTAGAAACCCTAATATGCATTTTAAGTGAGCAAAGGGGCGAAATTCCGGCGAACTTCCGACGGCGATACGAGGAGTTTCCGGCGACGAAACGACGCACCGACGATTCCCCTCTCTACCTCTATCCTCCATCTTTCTTGTTAACCCGTAAGTCCCACCTTTCCCCTTCTCTACTCTTTCTGAAAATACGAAATTCTAAAACTCGACGGAATCGGAACAAATCCGATTTCCGATTCGGTTCTTTACAAAACCTAACTATTTCTTTAATACAATCATGATACAACCACTACATGTTGACTATTAAACACTAACTAATCATATTGAACAAGTTCCATATCAAAAGTAATTGCTATTTCCATTTTACCGTATTTTTTCATTAAAATACCATATAGTTTCATTTCTACATTTAAACCATCAAAACCTTGCTATACCTTTAAGTAGATCACGAGGTAATGACCTACCTCCTCACACACTCATATGCAACATAGCACAATACCCTCGGGAACATAGAATACGGGAAAACGACATCTTGTCAAATAAATACCATTACTTATAAAACCATTTTTCGTAATAATTTAGCATTTATACAAATCTTTGCAAAGCGCCGCTACAACCCATTTGGGGAACCCGTTCGGGATGGTGTGGATTATCGCACATCCTCAGGCTTGGTAGAGCGAGATGCAGACCTTCGCAAGGAGCATTCGGTCTCGAAAGATTTAAAATATGACATCTTAAGAAAAATGAGATTTCTAGAATATAATATATATATTAAATTTATTTTCATATAAATATATGTATATATAACATTAAAATATCTATTTTGTAATAATATAAATATTCCAACTCTTTTCAAAAATCAAAAGAATCATTTTACACTAAAATACCATGAATTCCATACAAGTCAATATTACAAATAAATACCCTTTATTATGAAAATTAGGATATTTTCACTAGAAATATCACAATATAAAATCTACATTCATTACAACTCTAAAGACGATTAATAAATACTTGGGGTGTATTTTGAAAAGTATATACAAATATTTTTACATAAAACCCCCTCAAGTTCTATAAATTACCCTAAGAACCATAGTAAATATAGGTTTAAGCGGGACCAATCTCTTGAGCCTCAGAGAGCCGGAGAAGTGGGTGCTTGCCTATCTAAGGTAGACAACTTAACAAACGGTGTTATCAACACGGTAATCGTCTTTGAAAAAGACACAAATCCTATCGCCCATGTGCAGCGGTTACCGATAATATCAAAACAATCAGGACTTCAATTTACTTTTCTAATTGTCTGACTCAGATGAGTCTCTTTATAATCTGACTTGAATATGATTCAAGTACAATCTACAATCTACAATATTACAATTCAACATGAATTCATGAATCCATTTATCAATCTATACAGCTTGACTGAACCGAACCATGGATATACATCCATTTACATGATTCTCCAGTTACATCCATTTATATGATTATACAATTACATCCGTTTACTGATATCATGGTTTCGGTAAGTCATCCAATTATACAATCTATATTACAAGACAATTCAAGTTGCAATACAATACAACAATATAATCAAGATAACACGGGGTTTAAGGGGTAGACTGGTACGGAAGGTGTTAGAAGTGGCACGAGACTGCAAGATTTAAGACGTAATTACAGCCATGCCGTTGTTCCGTGGTATTATCGACGAAGCCTTGTACTCTATATTCCGTTTGCCCAGGTCTCTAGCATATAGAGACCCCTCTCATATACACTGGTATCCTTCTGTACCAAGCTACAAACAACAGCGTTAACACAATATTATAACAATAGACTACAAGTTTAAAAGCCACCTTCTTATTCTGTCTATTCTACTTCTCCCTTATCTTTGGGACTTACCGAGCGATCTGTTCGCTGACGACATTCTCTTTCTTTCTTCTTTGAATGTCGTCAGGTAATCTGGACACGTCAGAGATTGAGCCCACGAGTGAAGACTTGGACCAATTCAGTGAAGACCCCAAGCTCTAGTTCATTGTACACTTTCCATTTCAGTACTTTTCATTTCTGACATTGTTTAGGCATTGCTTTATTTCAGTTGTATTTACTTTCCATGTATTGCACAGAAAGAATGTGAATAAATAAAGTTGCTGTTTTATTATATCTTGTCTCTTGTGATTTTACTTTTATATTACTTAGATATGCTTAGCGTATTTACTTCACAGTAAATACATAGCGGCCTCGTCGCGGCCTCTGCCCGTATACTAGGAAGCGGGGCGTGACAGGTTTTGTTGGTGGCCCATGCAGGTCAGAGCTGTATGAAACTCTATCATGCAGTTCTGTTCTGCATGAACAACCTAAGCAATATAACACAAGAACCAGCAACTAAAACATTCTTTACAATTCATGTTCCTTGAATCTTATCATTTCATATTCTTTGAATCATACACTTTGAATCTGTTCTAACCTAAATTTTTCATTCAAGGTTATGGATTCCCCAAACAACACCAGCACCAACTTCAACAACACTCCACCTCCACTATCAATCACACCTACCGTTTCTGCTCCACCCAACGAGCAAACGGTTCTGCTTGAGGCAATCCGAAGCCTCCTAGTTGGACTGCAGCAGCAGACTGCTATATTAGTGAACCGATCAGAAGCAGAAGAAACCGGTATAAAGCGCTTTGCCACTCAGATGGCAAGAGAAGCCTACACTACCCAACCTGCAAAACCCAAGAGACAGAAGGAAACAATTAACCAGTTGAGTCCACACTTCTGCCACTACTGCCAGAGAAAGGGACACTTGTGGAAGGACTGTAGGCGCGCAAAAGGCTTGTGCCTAGTATGTGGCGCATCCGATCATAGAATTGGAAACTGTCCCTATAGACGCAAATCAGCTCACGCACCCACCATCTACCCACAGCAGCCAGCTATCCAGACTCCTGCACCTAGTCTTGCACTCCCAGCACCATATCTACATATACCTAGTCAGGCATCAATGTACCGGCATACACAGAAAAATGTGCCGAGACGCCAAGCCTCTACCTTAGCAGCCGTAGAAGCCGAGACTGTAGGTCAAGGTAATACCGGTTAGCTTTTTTCACATTTTTAAACCCTTGCACCACCTTGTTATACACTATATATACTCCGGTCACCAAACTTTTCTTGAATCTGTTACACTTTCCTTTTACAAATTTCGAGGACGAAATTTTTATAAGGAGGGTAGAATGTAACAACCCTAAATTCCTATACAATTTTCTAGACAAAATTTTTCAAAATTCATAAAGGGGTACTTTTGCCTGAGCACAAGTCAAATACTTGTTTTGCTAATTAATTGCAAGAAAGAGCTTGTAGCTCATTGGTAATACCTTGTACTGTTGAACCAAGGCACCAGAGTTCAAATCCCATACTCCACATTATTTTTAATATTGATTTTTTTAAAACCTTTAGAATACCAAGGGTTTACACGTGCATATCTCACAAAAAACCCCACTACACCCAAAAATGTAATATTGCCAGAGGATAGATGAACCGTTGGGAGGGATTCCGGCCGCCTGACTCGGCCGGAAATCGGCCAACTCGGCCTAGACTCAGCCGACTCAGGCCTTTGACCGAGTCATGGCCGAGTCGGCCGATTCCGGCAACGACCCTAACATGAAAATTGTGTCTTTTCACATTCCCTACACACCTGTATAATTTATTTCCTCAGAACATTTCCAGAGCTCTTTTAAAACCCTAATTACTCCACTTTTATTACATTTTAATACAATTTATCACATTTTTCATTTTAACATTTCACCTACCCTAAACCCTAGCCTAACCTTATAAATACCACCCTTAAACACTACCCCCTCACCCCAAAATTTTGAGCCAACTCTCAAGAAATTTCTAGAAACCCTAGTGTGCATTTGAAGTGAGCAAAGGGGCGAACTTCCGACGGCGATACGAGGAGTTTCCGGCGACGAAACAACGCACCAGCGATTCCATTCTCTACCTCTATCCTCCATCTTTCTTGTTAACCTGTAAGTCCCACCTTTCCCCTTCTCTACTCTTTCTGAAAATACGAAATTCTAAAACCCGACGGAATCGGAACAAATCCGATTTCCGATTCGGTTCTTTATAAAACCTAACTCTTTCTTTAATACAATGTAACAACCTAGTTCATTTATACCAATTCCAGTTCCCGTATTTACTTATATGTGGTATTTTCTTGATTTATCGTGTTTTGGGTGTGAATGGTATTTTACATTTTATATTGATTCGACCCGACCCGCTTGCTTGAACCTGTTTGATTCATATTTATGAATTACCCTTACTTGTTACATAGATTATGCATTTTCATGTTTAGTGCATACTGTCATTTTATCTGGCATTGCATCTTTTATCATATAACATTTTAAGTCACGTAAAATATTTTAAAATTACATAACATGGCCTGCATGATACCCCTAACCCCGTGATAGCATCCGTGCATCTTGTTCTCGTCTCGTTCAGTGAAACGGTCGTGTTTGGATAGCTACACGCACGTACGTGCATCCGTTCTTGGGGGTATGCATTTTCGTTACCTGAGCCTTCGTTTTGAATTTTGAAAGTCGCATATATTTTTCGTATTTTAAATCTGAATTTTTAGACCCGACCCGGGCGTATTTTGGACTAGATTTGTAATTACATGAAGATCCATTTTTTTAATTTAATATAATACTACGTTTAAAACTTTAGTAACAAACTAAAATATTTTTAAAATTATAATCCTAACTTTTAAACAACCCAGATTTCTTTCTCCCTCTTTCTCTCTCTTTGTTTTTTTCTCTTCTCTCTCTCCGCACTATCTCTTTCTCTCTCTCCCGCTAAGTGACAAATTCCTTTCTCCTCCTTGTTCATTTCTTTCTCTCTCTCTCTCCTCTCGATCTCTCTCATATCTCTCTCTCACTCCTCTCGATATCTCTTCTCTCTCTTTCTTTCTCTTCTCTCTCTCCCTGTCTCTCTCTCTCTTTATATATTATATATAACTCTTTATTAACTCACCCCTCACGTACTCTCTCTCCTCTCTCTTCTTCTTCTCCTTCTTTATTTTCTTTCCCTCTGAGCCTCGCGCCCCTGGCTCACTTCGCCATCGACCCTCACGTCGTCGACCATCCCTAACCCTCGTCTCCACCCTCGCAACCATCCCTCATCTATCTATCACTTTCTCTCTCTCTCTCTCTCTTCCTTCTTCTCGTTCCTTTCCCGTGACCGCCTCGCCTCAAACCCATCGTCCCTCGCCTCCTCAACCTTAGCCGTTGTCATCTTTGCTGCCATCTCCCTTTTCAACCTCCTTCCTCGTCTTCATCCTCCTTTACCGACTCACCATCATCGTCTTTACCATTTTTCTCTCTTTTCAACCGCGGCCATGAACCCATCACCATGGATACCTCTTTCCCGACCTCGTCACCCCTTCGACCACCAGCGCCTCTCTATCACCTGCATGCCTTGTGGATGGTGCAGCCACCATCTTCCTCTTCTGAACTGCAAATCCAAAACCCTTGCCCCTTCATCAAGAACCCACTGCAACCTCATGCCTCACCCAACCTCTTCGCCTGCACCCATCATCGACAGCAGCCGCCTCACCGACGTTAACCCACGACTCCATCTCTTTCGGCGAGACTTCACCAACTGAGCACCACCAACATCGCCACCCTTGCCGCCAATTCCATCACAGCAAAACCCATCGCATCAACCCTCGCTGTTGACGAAGCCTTCATCGCCAGTGTCGCTATGTTCCTTGGCCGCATCCCTACCCAAGCCTAGTTCAGGTTGATCCCCAGCAGAGATCCAAAGCTTTGATCCTTGCATCGTTTCATCGTCATTTCCCTGATCATCGAACTGAGATCATCTCCCCCTCTTGGCCAAAATTGACAACACCAAACTCTTGACATTCGACAGCCCTTTCGACGCGACTCCGAGAACCAAGGCTCCAATGATTGGCCTGCATTTACGTAAACGAAATGATCACTTCTCTGCCCCTAGATCTCCATTCCGTCATGTTCGATTGTGCGCGCAAAGTGTTCGACGAAATGCCCCAATGGAGATTTTCCGTCATTTTCTTGCATTCTTGCTGCGTGCCGTGCATCTGTGGATCCCCGAGGCAAGTTAATCTTGCCATGCTATATAACTCATTATATATTTATTTAATTAAATATTATACCTGTGGTTTAAATCTAGTACCCCATGTTTAGTTTTATAACATGTCGATATTCCGTTTGCATCCGTTTATATCATTTTAAATCTAGATCATGAAAACTAATCTTGTTACACACTAGATTTCATTATACTGCATCCATATCAATATTTATATCACATATTGCTTAGTTGTACATCCCACGTTATCATTTTATAGTTTTATAACTTTTCGGATACCCGTTTGCATCCATCTCATTTAGAATATATATAACTGCATCCATAGATCATAGTAATACATAATAATGTGATATTAACACTCCATGTTTAATAAAGTGCATCCTAATTAGTATTGGAACTATAATTGTAACCATAATAGATAACTGTGCATGCATATCTTTGAATTTATATCTATTTACATACTATATCACACTATTCCATTTTATTGTTATATTGGTATCCCATACTTGTTTTTGTATACCCATGCTTATTACAGTTTGATTATGAGCACCCACTCGATACTTGTGCACCCCCTGACATGACTTGATACACTACTGCTTGACACGACTTGATACATGTGCATTACTTGACCTGACTTGATACATGTACACCACCTAACATGACCTGGTGTACCACAGCTTGACCTATTACCTGATCTTGTTACTAATGCCGACAATCTTGACATGTTGTCCCTACGGACATTTCCTATTGTCTATCCAGACAAATCTGTACTTGCCTGATCCTGTGTTGCCATTAGTTTCAGATTTATCAATACCTGACTTGAACACATAACTTGGGGGTATGGGGAAATCAATGATGAAACCTGACTTGTAACTCGACAGTTCGATGCCTTTACTGATCAGTCTTACGGGCTAGGCCAGCCCCGGGATGATGCTGCTGACATCATTCATCGTTACATACTACCTTTTACTGCCTAGCGGCACGTCTCGGATTCAGACCGAGAATCTTAACCGTGGTCCCGGGCATGCATGGGATACTATTGAGTTACATCGATGATTCATCAAATTGATTTCAAAGACTTGAGAGTAGTTAACCCAGTAGACCAGTCTAGATTATTCACCGCACATCACCTGTGCCTTACCCTTCACTGTCCTTATTTATGTTACTGTTATACCTGTTTTACCGTTCATACTCATACATGCATGACTTGCTACTCCTTGATGTATTATTGCTTGATATTATGACGCACTGACGTCTGGGTTTTGCATGGCCCAGATTCTTTACCTTTGCAGCTGATTGGTCAGGAGTACTTCCGCCGTCAGGCCGTGCAGTGAGGATCCTGTTAGTATTCAGTTAGTTATTTCCTTACTTTCCAGATATTATTGTTACTTGGATTTATTTCTTCCGCATATTATTTCTTGACTCGTTTATTCTGGCTCATGGACATGTACTAGATAGTTTATTTACTTTCCTGTTCTTGATATCTCTACAGCCGTAATGTGACTGTGGAGGGATTTTTCCTATCCACGGGTAGCATGGTTGCCTCTGTCACGTGCCTATCTTAGCGCACTCTGGGAAGCGAGGCGTGACATACAATCGTGCTACAACCACTACATGTTGATTATTAAACACTAACTAATCATATTGAACAAGTTCCATATCAAAAGTAATTGCTATTTCCATTTTACCGTATTTTTTCATTAAAATACCATATAGTTTCATTTCTACATTTAAACCATCAAAACCTTGCTATACCTTTAAGTAGATCACGAGATAATGACCTACCTCCTCACACACTCATATGCAACATAGCACAATACCCTCGGGAACATAGAATACGGGAAAACGACATCTTGTCAAATAAATACCATTACTTATAAAACCATTTTTCTTAATGATTTAGTATTTATACAAATCTTTGCAAAGCGCCGCTACAACCTATTTGGGGAACCCGTTCGGGATGGAGCGGATTATCGTACATTCTCGGGCTTAGTAGTGCGAGATGCAGACCTCCGCAAGAAGCATTCGGTCTCGAAAGATTTAAAATACGACATCTTAAGAAACGAGATTTCTAGAATATAATATATATATTAAATTTATTTTCATATAAATATATGTATATATAACATTAAAATATCTATTTTGTAATAATATAAATATTCCAACTCTTTTCAAAAATCACAAGAATTATTTTACACTAAAATACCATGAATTCCATACAAGTCAATATTACAAATAAATACCCTTTATTATGAAAATTAGGATATTTTCACTAGAAATATCACAATATAAAATCTACATTCATTAAAATTCTAAAGACGATTAATAAATACTTGGGGTGTATTTTGAAAAGTATATACAAGTATTTTTACATAAAACCCCCTCAAGTTCTATAAATTACCCTAAGGACCCTATTAAACATGGGTTTAAGCGGGACCAATCTCTTGAGCCTCAGAGAGACAGAGAAGTGGGTGCTTTCCTATCTAAGGTAGACAACTTAACAAACGGTGTTATCAACACGGTAATCGTCTTTGAAAAAGACACAAATCCTACCGGTTACCGATAACATCAAAACAATCAGGACTTCAATTTACTTTTCTAATTGTCTGACTCAGATGAGTCTCTTTATAATCTGACTTGAATATGATTCAAGTACAATCAACAATCTACAATCTGCAATATTACAATTCAACATGAATTCATAAATCCATTTATCAATCTATAGAACTTGACTGAGCCGAACCATGGATATACATCCATTTGCATGATTATACAGTTACATCTGTTTACTGATATCATGGTTTCGGTAAGTCATCCAATTATACAATCTATATTACAAGTCAATTCAAGTTGCAATACAATACAACAATACAATCAAGATAACACGGGGTTTAAGGGGTAGACTGGTACGGAAGGTGTTAGAAGTGGCACGAGACTGCAAGATTTAAGACGTAATTACAGCCATGTCGTTGTTCCGTGGTACTATCGACGGAGCCTTATACTCTATATTCCGTTTGCCCTGGTCTCTAGCATATAGAGACCCCTCTCGTATACACTGGCATCCTTCTGCACCAAGCTACAAACAACAGCGTTAACACAATATTATAACAATAGACTACAAGTTTAAAAGCTACCTTCTTATTCTGTCTATTCTACTTCTCCCTTATCTTTAGGACTTACCGAGCGATCTGTTCGCTGACGACATTCTCTTTCTTTCTTCTTTGAATGTCGTCAGGTGATCTGGACATGTCAGAGATTGAGCCCACGAGTGAAGACTTGGACCAATTCAGTGAAGACCCCGAGCTCTAGTTCATTGTACACTTTCCATATCAATACTTTTCATTTCTGCCATTGTTTAGGCAATGCTTTATTTCAGTTGTATTTACTTTCTATGTATTGTACAGAAAGAATATGAAAAAATAAAGTTGTTGTTTTATTTTATCTTGTCTATTATGATTTTACTTTTATATTGCTTAGATACGCTTAGCGTATTTACTTCACAGTAAATACGTAGCGGTCTCGTCGTGTCCTCCGCCCGTATACTAGGAAGCGGGGCGTGATAACCAGAGTTGATAGTGGCAACTGTGGACGTAGTTCGCACGATCAGAGAAAGAATGCGCATAGCCCAAGATCGACAGAAGCATTGGGCTGATGCAAAGCGCCGACATCTGGAGTTCCAACCTGGAGACCGTGTTTTTCTAAAGATATATCCAAACAGAGGAGTGATCCGCTTTGGCAAGAGGGGTAAGCTCAGTCCAAGATACATAGGACTGTTCGACATACTTGAACGTGTTGGAGAAGTGGCATACCATTTGCACTACTATCCTCATTGGAAGGAGTGCACAACGTGTTCCACATATCCCAGCTACGAAGATATGTGAGCGACCCAGCCACATCCTTAATGATTCAGAGCTCACAGTCCAGATTGACCTGACTTGCGAGCAACAAGCCGTTGAGATCCTGGATCGAAAGGTGAAGACATTACGAAACAAGGAAGTAAACTTGGTCCGAGTGATGTGGAGAAAAGAATCACCAGGAGAATCAACGTGGGAACGAGAAGAAAATATGCGTGCAAGGTACCCTCACTTATTTGTAAATTAGTCCCTATGTAAATGTAAATTTCAAGGACGAAATATTTATAAAGAGGGTAGAATGTAACGACTCTGAATTTACTGTACGGAATTTTCCAGTTTAATGTACAGAAATGAGTTATACAGCCTTAGTTTGAGTTATAAGTAAATTTTGTTAAATAACAGTAAGAAACAACTTGTAGCTCGCTGGTAAAGCCCTTGCACTGCTGTGACGTAGCCCCTGTGTTCGGTCCCTATCAGACACATTATTTTTTTATGATTTTTCTTTTTAACTTTTTGGAAGCCCAAAAGTTTACACGTACAATACACATAAAAATGAATAGTCAGAAAAATCAAACATGTGCAAAAGGGTTTAAACACTGAGTTATATACGTGTCACAAATCCAAAGGCTTGAAGCCCTAAATCGGCCGGCGAATATGGGGATTGGGCTGGTACCGACGGGTGAACCGAGGCCAAAGAGCCCCGGGCTTTGCACACTCAACTCTTCCCCTACCCCTAACTCCTCTGCACTGTTTGATTGCCCTGCAATCAAAAAGAGCCCCTTCAATTCCCAATTTATCATCTTTTTAATTCATTTTAATTCACCATTTTCATTCCAAAACCCTAATTCTACACCATAAATACCACCCCACCCTTTGGCTCAATATCATTCTTAAAATTCTAGCCAAAACTCTCAAAATTTCTTAAGTACAAGTGGAGTAAAAGAGGAGTTAGCAAGGGATCAACTTTCGGCGAGGATCGAAGCAAATTCCGACGATTCCGTGACGCCACGAAGTTCAACTCTCCTTCTTCAACCTTTCTTTGAGCTAATCTAGTAGTAAGTCCTTTCCAATCTTCTTTTCTTTTCTTTTAAAATTGATTTTAAAATGAATATCGGTAAGTGGAGTTAATACCGATATCTATCTTCTAAACCCTAAAAACTCCCCTTTTCCTTACATATTGTTCATCCAAATTTTACACAATAATTGTAATCTTAATTATAAATGTTTAGAATAAATTTTGACCTAGAATTCCATGTAAAATAACTTTAACTTAAGTTTTTCTTTTAAAATACCATGAACTTTAAATATTATCTCTTTTAGTATCGTTTAAACATACCTTAAGAAAACTTCACGGGGTAACGACCTACCCTTCACATACACTCTTATTCCATAGCACGATGCCTTTGTGTGAATTTTGGTTACAAAGAAAATATTACATTAAAATACCACTCACTTTAAAAAAACGGTTTTATTTTAAAACGGTGTTCTTAATTCCTTTGCGAATATGCCTCTACAAACCTCTTTAGGGGCCCCGCTATTAGATGGTGTGGGTTATCACACATTCTTAGGCTAGTAGAGCGAGATGCAGACCTCCTCACGGAGCATTCGGTCTCGAAAGGTTTTAATTACGGTTTTTAAGAAAAACGCATTTTTTTACTTAAATAAAATTTAATTATTAATAATTATATAAAATTACAAAATCCATATATTTTCAAAATATAATAAACTTACATTTTTTTAAATGAAAGAATTACAAGTTTCACCAAAATACCATCAAGATACCAACAAAAGACAAGTTTTACAATAAAATATCATAAACTTTCCAAGCTATGTAGTTATCACTAAAATACCTTAAATTCTTAAAATTCACATGCATGAAAACCCTAAATAATATAAATAACTACTCGAGGTTTATGTTAAAATTTTATTAAAAATATTTTTCATAAAACCCCCTCGAGTTATTTAAAACAATATTTAAGGACTTTAGTAAATATAGGTTTAAGCGGGATGAAATCTCTTGAGCCCCAGGGAGCCGGAGAAAGTAAGTGCTTGCCTATTTAAGGTAGACAACATAACACAGTTATCAATGGTAATTGTCTTGGAAAAAGACACAAATCCTGCCGTCCATGTGCAGCAGTTACCAATAATTCCCGAACCTAATTCAAGATCTAAATCGGTTACAAGTGTCTGACTCAGTCTGAGTCTAACTCAAACCTGAATCCAAACTCAAATCAGAGTCCAATTCAAACATGAATTCAAAGTCTAACATGAATACTTGAACATGAACATGAATACTTGAATTCAAACATCAATATCAACATGAATACTTGACTTGACTTGACCGAACCATGGTTATAACTTGACATAACTTCTTGAATACATGATTATATCCTGAACCTGATTACTTGAACAACTTGTATCCATGGTTTCGACAAGACTTGTAAATATAACTCTATATAATACATCACGCGGGGATAACGGGATAGATTGGTACGGAACGTATAGCGTGGTACAAGATGGTCACTTAAAAGACACCTACATGAACTCTCGTACCATTTTCCCATGGGTTTTGATGGGACCTTGTACTACATGTTACCTTAGTCCATGGGGTAAGATGGACTCCTCTCGTATACAAAAATACCTTCTGTATCAAGCTACAAACAACCACGTTAGAATAACAATCATATACCTGTACAACCGACCAGTTTCATTTCAAATTACTTATTATATTCCATTCCTTCTTTTGGGACTTACCGAGCGCTAATTCGCTGATGACATTCCTTTTATTTCTTTCTTTGGAATGTTCGTCAGGAGGTCCGGACTCTCAGGAGATCGAGCCTAGCCAGGAGGACGTGGACCAGCTCACCATGTCACCGGAATTCTAGCTCTCTTGTACTTACTTTTAGTTTGTATGCCACTGTTTAGGCATTGCTTTATATCATTGTATCTTTCCTTTTCAAAGAAGTTGTAACGTAAAGATGAATGTTAATAAAAATTGTTGTTTATATTTTTATATCTTTTATCATTCTTGTGCATTTTATATATATTGCTTAATTACACTTAACGTATTTATTTCTTAGTAAATATGTTGTGGCCCGCCACGTTACCGTTTCCGTCTATTGGGAAGCAGGGCGTGACAAGATTCAAGAGGTGGCCCCCACGGATTCAAAATGTGGCCCCCGCCCCCTTAGCATGACACTTGGCGTGGCACTTTATTCCGTGTGGCACTTTGTTCCGTGAGCAAGAATCGGGTCCCGACATTCTCCCAACCTTTGAACAATGGTTCGTCGTCAAACTACAGACCTACTATTAAGGGACCAGCTTTGATACCATTATGTCACACCCCACCCCCAATACAGAGAGTATTTTCCGCTCTGGCCGAAACCGCACGGTTTTGTCCATTGGGGCGGACCGGCCCCAACCAGGGGCTGTCATGCTCCGCTTTCCAAGATACGTAACTACGGCACGTGATAGAGCCAACCATACTACCTGTGGTTAGGAATCATCCCTCCACAGTCACATTATAGCTATCTATAGGATATCAAGAACAGTAAAATATATAATTTAGCTAACACATGTCCATCTACCACAGTAAATAGAATCAAGAAAATGCATGTAACAGAAATGAATCAAGATCCAATAAACAATATCTGAATCATGTCCCAATATGGGTTCACGTCAAAAGAAATAAAACTATGGTAATAAACAAACTAAACATCTCTAATAATGTACGTTCAATTCCTCATTGCTCGGCTTGATTGTTAAAGTACTCCTGTTCGGTCTGCGATAAAGGTAGAGGAAACAGTGAGGTATGTGTATGTATGAGTGTGTGATGTGTATTCTAAAACTGTGCTTCTCGGTTATCTATTCTAAAAGTCTTTAAAATCAATTTAATGGAATCGTCGATGCAACTCAATAGTATCTCGTGCATGCCCAGGACTACGGTCAAGAATCTCGGGCTGAATCCGAGACGTGCCGCTAAGCAGTAAACAGGTAACATGTACAGACGAATGATGTCAGCAGCATCATTCCGGGGTTGGCCAAGCCCCTAAAGACTGATCAGTATAAGTATCGAACTGTTGAGTTGCAAATCAGGTTTCATTATTGATTTCCCCTTACCCTCAAGGTTTTGTGTTCAAATCAGGTATTTATGATATGAATCTAATGCCAACACAGGATTAAGCAGGTACAGGTTTTGTTTATGTAGACATAAGTCACGTCCATCAGAACAACAAGTCAGGATTGTCGGCATTAGTAACAAGATCCAAGTAAAAATTCAGGTGGTGTGTTATGAACACCTCATGTAATGCATATGTATCAATAGATACCCAATGTGAAACTGTAATCAATATCGGAATAGGGTAAACAAAACTGATTCCAGGATGCATATGTATCTATCTGTAATAACCATTATACGTCCACTACTAAGTGTGATGAAAACTAGATAACATGATGCACTGATATAATAGTATAATGATATCATGATATTCCAGCATGCAATTAAATATGCTATTATCAGTACGGATACGAACGGATACTGTAAAACTATAAATCGATAATAGTTGCTTAATAATAAAACACATGTACTATTTGTATTCATATTGATATTGATATAGTAACATAGCATATTGCAAGTTAAACTTGCCTGATCGGATCTTACGTCGGGGTACGTACGTCACGTTTGACTTCGGATTAACGTCGTGATGCAAACTCACACGCATCCAGGACTGGACCTGGCTGATCAATGACGTGGCATGATGACTAGGATGGACGACGATGGTGATTGGGTCGTCTGGATCGTCGGCGACACGCGCAACTCCGGCGAGACGGCCGGAAAACCAAGAAAGCAATCAAGAAAGAAAGAAAGAAAGACATAAGTAGAGGAGAAGTTTCTATGGGTTCTAGAGTGGCGAGGATAGAGGAAAGGGGAGAAGACGACGGCGACGACGGGATGCCGTCGACGACAAGGGTGATGGGTTCTTGGTTGCTGTCAGGGTCATCAGGAAGTCAGGGTTGATGGTGGTGGTGGAGGGTGTTGTGCTGATGGAGAGAAGAGAGGGATGAGGAGGTGAAGGCGGGGGTTAGGGTGATGGCGCCGGCGAGTCGCCGGCGATGAGGGTGGAGATTCTTGGGTTGCAGGTGGCAGTTGCTGGAGGTGCAGGGATGGCCAGGAAGAAAGGGGAGAGGAGAGGAGGTCTTGGAGGTGGTGAGGGTGATGAGGGTAAGTTCGAGGTAAGGTCAACGACGAGGTTTGGTGATCGGTGGCGATAGCTTGGTAAGGGGTAGGGTTCTGGGTTTGCTCGGGGTTGCAGGCTTCGTGGTCGGGGAGCAAGGTGCTCGGGTATGGAGAGAGGAGGTGGTTGCGGAGGTTGTGACGAGGACGAGGAGGTGGTGGTGACGACGAGGTGAGGTTGGCGATGAGGGATACAGGCGTAGGCTCAGGTTTCTCGTCGCGAGAATATAAAGGAGAAGGAAGGCAGGAGAGAGGAGAAAGGTGTGTGTTAATTATTAGGTTAAATAATATATATATATATATATATATATGGGAGAGAGAGGCAGTGAGCGAGAGGAGAGAGAGAGGCTGGAAAGAGAGAGGGACAGAGCGTGTAGAGAGAGAGAATAGGATTTGATAATTAGTTATTATAATATATTATATATATATAAGTTAATATATATACTGTTAGTTTAGGATTATAAAAATATTATAATATATATATATATATATATATTCTGGGTTTAAACAGGGGTGTGTGTGTGTGTGTGTGTGTGTGTGTATATTCTGGGTTTAAACAGGTAAAATCAATAAACTCCGAATATTACCCGGATTTCTTCTAAAAATCTAGTTTTAAAATATGGAGAATATACGTAAAAATTAAAACCATAATGCGATGCCCGGTCAGTAAAAATGCATACCCATAAGTACGGATCTACGTAAATATACGTATCCAAACGAGTCTGTTTTAACACTTTGGACATGAACACGATGTATGGATGCACACATATGATATGGGGTATGATAACATGCCATGCTAGATATCAAAATATATTACTTGGTCATAATTTGTATTATTTAAAAGATATGCAGATACTAAATATGTAACGACTCAAATTTTACTGTACGAAAATTTTCAAGTTAATTTACAGAATAGAGTTGTAAGTCTGAGCACTAGTTATAAATGTAATTTGTTTAGGAACAGCAAGAAGCCACTTGTATCTCACTGGTAAATCCTTGCACTACTGTGACATAACCCTGTGTTCGAATTCCATCAGCCACATATTTTTTTACTGATTTTTCTTTTAAACTTTTTGGAAGCCCAAAAGTTTACACGTGCAATACATGTAAAATAAAAAGTCATAGAAAATCAAATATGTGCTGAATGTTATATGAACCGGCATGGACACATGGCACAAATCCAAGCCCCAACCCCCTACAGATGACCGGCGAGATTAGCCTATGGGCCAGCGCCGCCGGGCCTCCCCGTAGGTAATGCCTCCAAACTCTGCACACTGATCGTTTGGCCTACCCCCACTACCCTAGTACTATTTGATTTCTCTGTAAATTAACATAGAAATTAAAATCACCCATTAATCCAAACATTAATAAATTTTAATTCTCTCTTCATTCTCAAAACCCTAATTTTACCTTATAAATACAAACACATACCCTATCACTCTTCATTCTGAAATCTCTTATAAAAAATCGTCAAAATTTTCCAAGTTAAAGAAGAGTACAAGTGAAATTAGCACTAGATCAAGTTTCGGAGAGGATGAGGATTCGAGACGATTCCGAGGACCCCGTGACTCCACGAAGCGACCAACCTTTTCCTAAACCTCCTCACTCTTCTCTAAACTTGTAAGTCCCCACTCTTCTCATCTCTTCCTAATTTAAAAAGTTCTCTTTCAAAACTCTTTGGAAGTGGAGTTATTCCGACATCCGATTCTAAACTTGTTAAAATCATAATCTTTCTTAATAACCAATCATCCATATCATTATATCTTGCTTAATAATCATGAAACAAACATTAAGAACAAGTTTCATTTTAACATACCATGTTATGTAACATCTATTTGCATTTTTCGTTTAAATACCACAAACTTTACATATGAAATATTTTAATTACTTTAGCTTAGCATACCTTTAGAAAACCTCACGAGATAATGACCTACATCTCTCATGCACACATCATGATATAGCACGATTCGCTTGAAAACAATATCATGTGGAAAATACGACTTTTCAAATAAATACCTTAAATTATTAAAAACCGTATTTTCTTTAAATTGTGTGATTACATACTTTGCGATTATACCTCTACAACTCATTTTGGGGAACCTGATCGGGATGGTGCGGATTATCGCACATTCTCGGGACTAGTAGAGTGAGATGCAGACCTCCTCACAGAGCATACGATCTTGATGGAATTTTTATACAATTTTTAAGAAAAACGAGGATTTCTATTTAATTATAAATAGATATCTTTTAATAAATATATAAATATTATCAAAGCACATATTTCTAAGATATTATTAAATTCCACGTTTTCTAAACAAAATAATAGAATCATAATTTTCATGAAAATACCATCAAGAATCCATACAAATCAACTTTACACAAAATATCATGAACTATTCAAGCTAGATATTTATTCACTAGAATACCTCACTTTTAAAAATTACATCCATGAAAACCCTAAATACGATAAATAAATACTTGAAGTTTATTTTGAAAGTATAATAAAAATATTTTTCATAAAACACCCTGTCACGCCCCGCTTCCCAGAGTACGGTAAAGAGACGTGACGGGTCACGCGACGTATTTACTCAGAAGTAAACACGCTAAGCGTAAATAAACAATATAATGTAAATATGCACAAGAAAGACATGAGATGTAAAAGAATAGAAACATTTTATTTATTAAACATTCTTTACAATGCAACTGAAAAGTAAATACAATATGGAAAGCAGTGCATAAATAATGACATGAACTGAAAGTAAAGTATATACAAGTGAACTAAAGCTCGGGGTCCTCGATGAACTGCTCTAAGTCTTCTGAGCTGGGCTCGATCTCCAGAGAGTCGGGTCCTCCTAACAACATTCCAAAGAAAGAATAGAAAAGGAATATCGTCAGCGAACAATCGCTCGGTAAATCCCAAAGAGAAATAAAAATAGAATAGACATATATAGAGTATAACCGATATAATGTATGTCTGTTATGTTATCGCTGTTATTTGTAGCTTGGTATAAAATATGCCAGTGTATACGAGAGGAGTCCAACTATTCCGTG
The DNA here is from genome assembly GCA_030015575.1 of Agapanthus africanus. Taxonomy (NCBI): domain Eukaryota; kingdom Viridiplantae; phylum Streptophyta; class Magnoliopsida; order Asparagales; family Amaryllidaceae; genus Agapanthus; species Agapanthus africanus. Next base: position 32,849,512 of record CM057338.1, read on the forward strand.
AAATAAGGTATACAGAACATAAGGAACCGTTAAACCACGGAACAACAGCAACGGATATTCAGGTTAGGTATATTAAAGTTACCATCATCGTACCAGTTTTAACACATTCCGTACCAATGTACCCCTTTTAAACCCTGTTATGTTTATTGTATTATTATGTAGTGATTTGTAGATATAAGACTATCCGAAACTATGATATCAATTGTTCATGTAAACGGATAAGGATATAAACGGATAGTCATGTAGACACGTCAATGTATATCCATGATTCGGTCAAATCAAGTCATGTTGATATAGATAGATTCATATTGTAATGAAATTATATCAAGTATGGATTGTATTCGGATTAAACTGAGACTCTGTCTGAGTCAGACACTTAAACAGAATTGAAGTCCTGAATTAAGTTTTAGAGTTATCGGTAACTGCTGCACATGGATGGCAGAATTTGTGTCTTTTTCCAAGACAATTACCTTATTGATAACCCCGTTTTAGTTGTCTACCTTAAATAGGCAAGCATCCACATTCTCCGACTCCTTAAGGCTCAAGAGAATTGGTCCCGCTTAAAACTATATTTATTAGGGTCCTTATTGTAAATTAATATAACTTGAGGGGGTTTTATGAAAAATAGTTTTGATATATTTTCAAAATAAATCTCAAGTATTTATTTATCATCTTTAAGGTTTTCATAAATGTAATTTTTATAAGATAAGATATTTTAGTGGATATAAACCTAAATTGAATAGTATATGGTATTTTCATGTAAAATGACTTGTATTGATTTATGATGGTAGTTTCATGAAATTTGGGATTCCTTTGTTTAGAAAACATGGATATTTTTATGTATATTTAAAATAGATAAATTGATAATATTATATATAACTATTAGAAAATAAATTTATTTATTAAATAAAAATAACGTTTTCTTTAAAATTGTAATATAAATTCCATAGAGATCGTATACTCCATGAAAAGGTCTGCATCTCGCCTTACTAGTCCGATGGATGTGTGATAAACCACACCAACTAAATCGGATTTCTCAAAATGGGTTGTAAGAACATAATCATATAGAATTTGATTAAAACAATTTAAAGAATACAGTTTTGATAGTTTATGGTATTTAAATGTAAAATTCTTCTTAGCCACAAAAATATTGTTTTCAAACCATCGTGCTATGTCATGGTGAGTGTTGTGATGAGGTAGATCATTACCTCGTGAGTTTTCTAAAGGTAATATGAACAATATGATGAATTAATGTCGTAGGTAAACTTTGTGGTATTTAAACGAAAAAGTGTAATATAAGTTGCATAGCATTTTATTTTGAATTGAAACTTGTTCTAAATATTGTTTTATGGTTACTAAACAAGATATTAAGAGATGATTGATTTGTTGTTAAGAAAAACTGGGTTTTTAAAGAAATTAGAATAGAAAGTCGGAATAACTCCACTTCCGACGAGTTTTAATATGAGATTATTTTAGAATAGAAAAGAGGAGAGGAGAGGGAACTTACGGGTTCGGAGAAGAGAGAAGAGGTATAGGAACAAGTTGTTTCTTCGTGGAGTCATGGTGTCGCCGGATTTGTCCCGAATTGTCGTCGGAACTTGAACTTGGGCTAACTCCACTTGTATAACTTTTTGGACTTAGAAAAGTTTGAGAGTTTTGATAATGGATTTCAGAATAGAGAGGGATAGAGTGTGGGGTGGTATTTATAGGATAGAATTAGGGTTTAGGGTATTAAAATGAGAATTAAAATGCATTAAAATTTGTTTTTAAAGCTCATTTTAATTCTCTGTTAATGTGCAGGAAAATCAAACAGAAGAGGAGTAGTGGGGGAGGCCAAGGGGTGTTAGGGTAAAATTTGAGAGCATTAGGGACGGGAGGGCCCGGCGGCGCCGGTCTGGGGATGATCTTCGCCGGCCATCTTGGTGAGGTAGGGTGTGGGATTGCTGCCGCATGTTCTCTTCTGTTTATATAACATATTCCACATATTTATTTAATATGACTTTTCATTTTTACATGTATTGCACGTGTAAACTTTTGGGCTTCCAAAAATTTTAAAAGAAAATCAATAAAAATAATATGTGGCTGGGGGGATTTGAACACAGAGGCTATGTCACAGCAGTACAAGGCTTTACCAATAAGCTACAAGTTGTTTCTTACTGTTTTTAAACAACTTAAATTTATAACTTGTGCTCAGGATTTGCAAATACTCCATTTGTACATTAACTTTAAAAATTTTCTGTTCATTAAAACCGAGCCGTTATATTCTGCCCTCCTTACAAAAATTTCATTCTCGAAATTTACAAATATTTAAGGACTAATCTACAAACAAGTGAGGGTATTTTACACTCATGTCATCTTCTCTTTCCCTCATTGATTCTCCTGGTGAGACTTTTCTCCACATCACTCGAACCAAGTTTACTTCCTTGTTCCGAAGTGACTTTACTTTTCTGTCTAGGATTTCAACGGGTTGTTACTCACAAGATAGATCCGTCTGTACAGTGAGCTCAGAGTGATCAAGAATGTGACTGGGGTCACTCACATACCTTCTGAGTTGAGATATGTGGAACACGTTGTGCACTCCTTCCAATGAGGGTGGAAGTGCCAAGCGATAAGCCATTTCTCTGACTCGTTCGAGTATGTCGAACGGTCCAATGTATCTTGGACTTAGCTTAACCCGCTTTCCAAAGAGAATCACTCCACGGTTTGGAGAAATCTTCAGAAAGACATGATCTTCCGGTTGGAACTCCAAGTGTCGGTGTTTTGCATCAGCCCAGTGCTTCTGTCGATCTTGGGCTATGCGCATTCGTTCCCTAATAGTGCAAACTACATCTACAGTCGTCACTATCATCTCAGGTCTAAGGAGTTCTCTATCTCCGATGTCGTCCCAAATTAATGGTGAATGACACTTCCTTCCATATAGAGCTGCAAATGGTGCCATTCCAAAACTTGCTTGGTAGCTGTTGTTGTATGAAAACTCCACAAGATGTAGGTGATATTCCCACGATCCTCCAAAGTCTAGCATACAAGCTCTTAGCATATCTTCAAGTATCTGAATCGTTCGCTCAGACTGTCCATCTATTTATGGATGGTAAGCTGTGCTAAAGTTCAGACTCATTCCCAAACTAGCTTGCAGACTCTGCCAAAATTACGATCGGAATCTGGTGTCACAATTGGAGACAATGCAAACCGGTACTCCATGTAATCTCACGATCTCCTGCATGAGTTCATGGGTATCAGAAATAGTACGTTATGAAGAGTTAAATCTTACTTATATTCATACTTACTTCCATATACTTCTTTGCTAGTGTCTCAATAGATTGGCCAACTCAAAAGGGAATAAAATGAGCCAACTTTGTGAGTCGATCCACAATAACCCATACAGTATCGTTACCTTTTATGCTGCGAGGAAGAGCAGTCACAAAATCCATGGTAATGTGTTGCCACTTTCATTCTAGGATAGGTAACGGTTGAAGTAAACCAGCAGTCCTGTGATATTCAGTTTTCACTTGCTGACACACCAAATATTTAGCGACGCTTCTGGCAACTTCACGCTTCATTCCATGCCACCAGTAATGTTGATGTAGATCTTTGTATATCTTTATACCACCAGGGTGTACTGAGTATGGGGGAGCTATGAGCTTCTTTAATCAACTCTTCCCGAATAGGACTTTATGGTACACACAATCTACTGCCGTATCTCAAAGATCCGTCTTCATGAATGATGAAGTCTGTTCGAAGTCCACTTTCTACTTGTTCCCTGATCTTTTGCAACTTGGCATCACTTGCTTGAGCTGTTTTGATCTAATTGACAATTGTAGACTGAACTTGTAAGTTCATCAAATTTTAAGCGTTACGTGGCATGATGAAGGGTTCCCTAGCACGGCAGCGAGGTTTCAGGAGGCATCTTCTATGCCAATTTTAAATTTTAGCAGTTCTAGGTAACCCTAAACTAGAATCGTTAACTAGAAATTGGACGGAATGTAAGGCAAACAACTTTGCAAAGGAAAGTGAACAAGGAATACAACCTTTGTAGACCAGTCCTTCACTTCAAAAGCTCCGTGTAGTAGTCCCTTCGCTGCGATCGTGAACTCCAGACTCTAGAGAGGCTCCCATGAAGAAATGAACATGCTTTCATCGAAGTTTTCGAGGCCGAAGATGATCTACATCGAGGAGACACTAACCCAAGCTATCTCTTCACTAATTATGGAATTAATGAAGCAAACACCCTATACTAAATGGCAAGTAGTAGAGGATGATGAAGTAGGAAGTGAGCTCACTTTAGATTTGATTTTCTCACATGTTTTCATCACTTGATCAAGAGATAGAGAGCAAAAATCATGAGGAAGAAGAAGATGAACCTCAAGTGAAGAAGTGATGAAAGAATAATGAGATAAGGTTAGAAATGCAACCATGGTTAGATAATATCATGCCTAACCCTTATAGAGACCAAACCATGCTATAGGGTTAAAGGTTGAGTTAATAAATATCCTAATCTAAAATCAAACAAGTGGACAAAGTCAATGTTTCTCCAAGCTTCTTCCAAGCTCAACCTTGACCAATTCCAAATGGTTTGTAAATGACTTAATGATAAATATTAAACCCTAATATTAACCCTAGCATGGTGTGAATCTCATGTTGCATGTGTAACCTAGTATGACACACTAATATATATCACATATATATTGTGCTCAAAACAATAAAATTAACATATATCACATATATATCAATGTATCATCAAGTGAGAAAAAGTAATCTTAAGTGAGCTAATATTAGTTAATGTAATATAATATATCAAATATATAATTATACATTAAATTATTAAATCAACACTTGATTTAATAATCCGGCTATATCACATATAACCGACTAATATCAAATGTAACATCTTATCGAATCAACACTTGATCCGATAACTCGGTTATATCACATATAACCAATCATGTCACACATCGCGAGAATAAAATGTGGTATCACATACTCGTATTAATCTCGGTCCCGCACATATCACATATGTGCTCCTACTCCATTTCGCTTGAGCCAGGAAACCTCTGTGTAGGACTCTAAAGACTCGTCAATACGCCGGCAATAGGTGATGATCATATTAAACACCCACAAGCCGCAAGCGGTCTGCTAAACGTAACGGCCACCCGGGTATTGAGCGATCAGAAGATCAACAAGCAAGCCTGCTCATACTCCTGCGAATCCAATCAGTAACATTACCGTACAATCCGGTCTCTTCGTCTGATATGTCGCATATCTCGTCTAGGGGTGGTAAATGTCAGACCCCAGTAACTCGATAAGTCCTGCCGATATAAGGATCATAATGGGTTGAGAAACTACTGGTAACACTTACCAGTAAATCTCATAAACAGCCCTGGCTAGGGACTTCCTGTTATAGCCAATCGTGCATAGTGCAACATCAACCCCTAATACCGGGAGAGACGAATCCCCTCCTATCGCTCATTGACTCCATGTGACTCGGGACTGTACCCAAAAACTACCGTTTTGCACGTCCTCTTGAACGTGGTAAGGTGGAAATCAAAGCACAGTGGGAATCACACAAGACTCTATGACAATCTCGGGTCTACAGACTAACCTGTACCAGCGTCACCAGAGAACTGCCATCTGACGTGAGGTATAATACCATCTGAGAGTTCTCAGCGAGTCCGTCCAGTGTACCCAGTCTCCACTGAGCACCCATATACCATCTCTGATGTCAAACACCAATGGATATGGGATCATCGATCGCCCATCTACATGGGTCGAGAAGCTACACGCTAGTCTACTCTGGTATATCGATGCCTCGTCTCGATACACCCACGACTAGGGACATTAAAGGATATACTTACCGACTACCTTTGTCCCACTAGTATGATCCACATCATAATCTAGGTAGTCAAGTACGCATCTTAAGGGCTTTACCAACATGTAACAGAGAGACAATCGGTGTACATGTTAAGATAAAGAGTAACCAGATAGCATACTATCATGTCGAGCAAGAAATTCCTCCCAATATATGTCCAAGCATCCACTACAATATACATCTCATGTATAATAATGGCCTTAAGATATGGGCTCTTCCCATACTATATCGCATATGGAGTGGTAGGCACCTGATTTGGTTGGAACACTATTCAATAGGTATGCAGCTTCATAAGTGCATAACCCCCAAATGGAAATAGGAAACTCATTATTACTCATCATAGAGTACAACATATCACATAGGGTGCAATTTCTCCGCCCCGATATACCAACGTACTGTGGTGTATACGGAGGAGTAATACTGAGAGAGAATCTCATTCTCCTTTAGAATAGTCCAGAATCTCCGTGCTCAAGTATTCTCCTCCATGATCTCGTCAAAGGACATAATACTTGAACCCATTTTTGGTTCTCTACTTCTAACTTATATTCTTTGAATTTCTCAAAAAGTTCAGACTTGTGTTTCAACAGGAACACACGTGTGAATTTTGAGAGATCATCAGTGAATGTAATGAAGTACAAAGAACCGGTCCTGGTATGTGTAGACTGGGAACCTATATACATCATCATGTATCAATCCCAAGAGTTCACTAACTCTTTCTCTGTTTCCAATAAACAGAGCTATGGTCATCTTATCTTTGTGACATGACTGGTAAGTTTCACAAGATATAAATTCAAACTGATTTAAATATGCATCTTAATGTAACTTAGCTAGTTGGGTCGCATTGATATGACCTAGTCTACAATGCCTCAAGAAGGATTCGTTCATTTCTGAACTCTTCCTCTTGTGTGTGTTCTGTACGTTAAGAATTGTGGTTTGATTTAGAACGTATATGCTTTTAGATAACGTGCCTGAACCGATCAACTCTTGATGGAAATGTTCAAAATATTATCCAACAATACAAAATTATATCCTTCTTTACTAATAAAGAGACTGATATGATGTTGTATATCAGTTTCGGTATCTAATAACATTCGTTCAGAATCAATGTATTTAGTAATACAGGGTGATAACCGCCAACAACTTGGCTGCAACAATTGCACCGTTTCCAACTCTTGAAACTTTATTACCCATTCTTAGTTCTCTACCTTCCTTTAGCCCATATAACAGATTCCATATTTGGGATCCTGATCCGGTATTTAGTACCCAGGGCATAGAGGATACTGAGAAACAGTTCTCGATAATGAACACACCCGAAGAAGATGCATCATCATGCACTTCCTTCGTTTGGGCGGTACGGGAATCCTGGTAATCCCCTATTTCCTGCTCGGTCTTATAACAATTATAAGTTGGAGTGGGACCAACGTTCCTAGCTCAGTATAACAAGCGGGTTCGGTCAATATATCCATATTATTATCTTGATTAAGGCGTGACATGGTCGCTACCTGGACAGAGAGAAGAAAACACTCAGCGTATGCTCTTGCAAGATTAGATTGGTTATTATTTTATCTAATTAGGATGGTTCCCACTGTTTTTATCAAATCATACTTCAAACCCTAAAAGGAAAGACTAGCCGGGATTAATTACACCCTACAAGTTCGCCAATTTTTCAGCCAGGACAGTGCCGGTACTTTAAAGGAGGTTCCCCGTGCTTTCATACAGACCTAATTAAAATAAACCTCGTTTTCCCAGGGGCGTAACCCCGTTGACACCTTTCTAGACACCTACTTGATCGGCTAATCGTAATGTACAAAACTCTTCCAAGAGTAACAATTACTCACAATGGGTATTGGGATCCAACTATCTCATAGAAGGTATGCAATCTCATTGCAAATTTCAACACTTGAAATTCCCGATATTATTTTGCACCGAGTGATCTATGACCTTGACAAGGTCAACAAAGCATAGACCGCAAGTCAAGTTCAACACATCATTTCCTGATTGAATTAAACCTACCCACACGACCCTTGACAAGGTCAACAAGGTCGCACGTCTACCCTAATCCAATCGCATCATATGCTAATAGATAAGCACTAATCAGCTACCGCACATTATGCCTTGACAAGGTCAACAAACGCAGCACGAATACTAACTATTACTTATCTGAAATGACGGAGGGCTACGACAGGTTTTTAAGAAAACCTTTTGCGTAATGAACTTGATATCGTTGTAGAATCAAATGATTTAAATGGAGTATTTTTGAGGTTTTTGCTAGTTTCGTTAAAGAGGTCACTCCCGGTGAAGGGATATCGGCTCTTTCTTCGTCGAATGAGGTGCAGGATATTCACAATACCACTATGCAAAGCAAGAACTAAAAAAGCAATCAAAAAATGAAACTGAGGGTTGTAGCATCTGCCAGTTATTGCTAAAGAGGTCACTCCCGGTGATGGGATATCGGCTCTTTCCTTATCGAATAAAGTGCAGGATGTTCTACAAGGAACACCGCTACGCAAAGCAAGAACTGTAGCTACCTGTTTTTGAAAAATCGATTCCACAACATCTTTAGGTTTATTTTCTTTCATTAATCTCATTAATGAAGTCCCATCATTTAAATTACCTAACCATCACAGATAAATACAACGTACGCTTATACCATCCGCATTCGCCTCGATGTCCCCTCGTGCATCGTTAGGTTAGGTAACTAACGGCAGAGCGGGGCAGTGCTACCGCAGGTGTAAAACATAAGCAACGTCTATATAATATATCACATATACTATATCCAGTATCTATCTAAACATATCAAATGATCACATCACAGATATCACAGCAGAAAACAACATATGAAATATTGGATATACTAGGATTTCCGAGTTTTATATTAAGCCTGTATAAAACACGGATTCCACGGTCGTGATGAATAGCCAAACCCACATCCCTAGACCTCTACGAGAGCGGCAAGCAACCCTACCAATTCTATAGTTAGGAGACCCGGTCTCGACTCCTCGAGATGGTCTTCCACTGGACCCTAGAACCCGGTTACTTGTGCTCCCCTCCTTGGGTCTATCCTAATGCGGAAAAGTAAATAATATACATCAACGGTGAAAGCTTCCTCAACTCGGAAGTGCCCCAATAAAAGAATATTACATACAATGAATTTTACATGAATGAAAATGAAAAACTCTCATCTCACATAAAAAACCCGGCTATTCAAAACATGACGATCTAATATAACATATCACAGCAACACATAACATCACATGTCATCAACATAAGTAAATATGCGTATCCCAATTGTCGTTGACATATAGTAACGAAACCGGCGATACACCACATATTACACTTACGGTCACAGAAAGAAAGTGAAAAACTACAACAGTTGGAATCCGCAACCACCTTAGACATCACATGCCTAACTAAATGAATTTCTTAGACACCGCATGCCTAACAATTATAAACCCCGCATTTTAGTCTCGATTTCGAAAACACTTTTCAATATCAACTCGGGCAATTCAACAAGATTCCCGACATCCGATCGAATGCTCGTCGGAAACTTTAATAGACGGCCGCACCCCCGATGCCGTCGACGAAGTGCACTAAGGCGGAACACCGCTGCCGCGAGCACCCGAACGAATGCTTTTAGCGACGGGTTCTCCTATAGTCACTTGGTCGGGGCTATGGGGCGTGGCTATCTATTAAGTTTACCTGGTGAGTATCCGCGTACGCTACGTGATTGCGACGGACTTTTGATCACATCAAAATCCCATGGCAACCGATTATATGAGACTAAATTGCTAGATTTATAAAATTCAAATTAGTTATCTCATAACTACATTTATGGATTCTAAATATTGTATCCCATCACATAATATCCGGACGACGTTAAACTTTTCGATCGATTCATCAAAGTCCCAAAATTTCCCGATGACTCAACACTTGAGCACAGTTCAATAATACCCAGAATATACCACAGTACCTATGCACCAGCCGTAGAAGGGCAAACCCAAGCCTCACTCATGTCGCCACAGAACTGCGGCAAATCCTAGGGTATGATCGCGATTCCACGATCCAAAAAGTCGAGTTAGGGTTTCATTCTTTTAGAGGGTTCATAGAATTACTTGCATATTTTTCCGAATACGTTAAACTTGGAAAATTGGGTTTTTGACATTCGATCGAATTTTTAAACTTCGCCTAGACAATATGTGAATAACCCGAAACATTGTTAAAACTACGAATACGAAACACTCCGAATTGCTTATAGTGTAAGATTACATCACATGCAAAATTAGCAAAAACAAACAACACCTAAAACATCAAAACCAAGTCATTGGAACACAAAAAAAAATTCAGGCAATTCTGGAAAAAAGTGGTCGGCCCCAACATGCATGATCTCGGCCAAAATCCGAGCATACCCCCTGAAATTTTCATGGTGTTCTTGATATATCTCATACATCATTCTGCACATGTTTAAAAAAATTTTGAACACTTTTTAAAATCGACAGAAACTTCAATTTCGCGTTTCAAGTTTCGGAGTATTTCGGTTTCGTAATCCTAACAAAATCCGTCTAAATTTCTAGCATGGCTCTAATACCACTGAAGGGTTCCTAGCATGGCAGCGAGGTTTCAGGAGGCATCTTCCATGCCAATTTTAAATTTTAGCCGTTCTAGGTAACCCTAAACTAGAATCCTTAACTAGAAATCGGACGGAATGTAATGCAAACAACTTTGCAAAGGAAAGTGAACAAGGAATACAACATTTGTAGACCGGTCCTTCACTTCAATAGCTCCATATAGTAGTCCCTTCGCTGCGATCATGAACTCCGGACTCTAGAGAGGCTTCTATGAAGAAATGAACATGCTTGCATCGAACTCTTCGAGGCCGAAGATGATCTACATCGAGGAGACACTAACCCAATCTATCTCTTCACTAATTATAGAATTAATGAAGCAAACACCCTATACTAAATGGCAAGTAGTAGAGGATGATAAAGTAGGAAGTGGGCTCACTTTAAATTTGATTTTCTCACATGTTTTCATCACTTGATCAAGAGCTAGAGAGCAAAAATCATGAGGAAGAAGAAGATGAACCTCAAGTGAAGAAGTGATGAAAGAATAATGAGATAAGGTTAGAAATGCAACCATGGTTAGATAATATCATGCCTAACCCTTGTAGAGACTAAACCATGCCATAGGGTTAAAGGTTGAGTTAATAAATATCCTAATCTAAAAACAAACAAGTGGACAAAGTCAATGTTTCTCCAAGCTTCTTCCAAGCTCAACCTTGACCAATTCCAAATGGTTTGTAACTGACTTAATGATAAATATTAAACCCTAATTTTAACCCTAGTATGGTATGAATCTCATACATCCATGTTGCATGTGTAACCTAGCATGACACACTAATATATATCACATATATATTGTGCTCAAAACAATACAATTAACATATATCATATATATATCAATGTATCATCAAGTGAGAAAAAGTAATCTTAAGTGAGCTAATATTAGTTAATGTTATGTAATATATCAAATATATAATTATACATTAAATTATTAAATCAACACTTGATTTAATAATCCGGCTATATCACATATAACCGGCTATATCAAATGTAACATCTTATCGAATCAATACTTGATTCGATAACTCGGTTATATCACATATAACCAATCATGTCACACATCGCGAGAATAAAATGCGGTATCACATACTCGTATTAATCTCGGTCCCGCACATATCACATATGTACTCGTACTCTGTTTCGCTTGAGCCAGGAAACCTCTGTGTAGGACTCTAAAGACTCGTCAATACGCCGGCAGTAGATGATGATCATATCAAACACCCACAAGCCGCAAGCGGTCTGCTAAACGTAACGGCCACCCGGGTATTGAGCGATCAGAAGATCAACAAGCAAGCCTGCTCATACTCCTGCGAATCCAATCAGCAACACTACCGTACAGTCCGGTCTCTTCGTCTGATATGTCGCATATCTCGTCTAGGGGTGGTAAACGTCAGACCCCAGTAACTCGATAAGTCCTGCCGATATAAGGCTCATAACAGGTCTAGAAACTACTAGTAACACTTACCAGTAAATCTCATAAACAGCCCTAGCCAGGGACTTCCTGTTATAGCCAATCGTGCACAGCACAACATCAACCCCCAATACCGGGAAAGACGAATCCCCTCCTATCGCTCATTGCCTCCATGTGACTCGGGACTGTACCCAAAAACCACCGTTTTTCACGTCCTCTTGAACGTGGTAAGGTGGAAATCAAAGCACAATGGGAATCACATAAGACTCTATGACGATCTCGGGTCAACAGACTAACCTGTACCAGTGTCACCAGAGAACTGCCATTTGACGTGAGGTATAATACCATCTGAGAGTTCTCGGCGAGTCCGTCCAGTGTACCCAGTCTCCACTGAGCACCCGTATACCATCTCTGATATCAAACACCAATGGATATGGGATCATCCATCGCTCATCTACATGGGTCGGGAAGCTACACGCTAGTCTACTCTGGTATATCGATGCCCCGTCTCAATACACCCACGACTAGGGACATTAAAGGATGTACTTACCGACTACCTTTGTCCCACTAGTATGATCCACATCATAATCTAGGTAGTCAAGTACGCATCCTAAGGGCTTTACCAACATGTAACAGAGAGACAATCGGTGTACATATTAAGATAAAGAGTAACCAGATAGCATACTATCATGTCGAGCAAGAAAGTCATCCCTATGTATGTCCAAGCATCCACTACAATATATATCTCATGTATAGTAATGGCCTCTAGGGCATACATATAACTAACACATGACCACTTCTATCTCCATCTGATGCAAATCTTGCTGTAGCTTCCACTGTGCGATGAGATTTATTGATATTGGTTGACGACTAAGTGCATCAGGTACTACATTCACCTTCCCTGGATTATATTGTAGATTGATGTCAAAGTACGCCATTAGTTCTAACCATCTTCTGCCGCATTTCAACTCTTTCTAAGTAAACACATGCTTCAGGCTTTTATGGTCTGTGTAGATATCTACCCGTTCTCCAAGAAGATAATGACGCCAAATCTTTAGTGCAAAGATAACGGCTGCCAACTCCAGATCATGTGTCGCATAGTTGCGCTCATGAACCTTCAGCTGTCTTGATGCATAAGCTGTAATTTTACCGTGCTAATGTAGAACACATCCTAATCTCTTACCGGATGTGTCGCAATGTACTACGAAACCTCCAAATTAGTACGGTATTACAAGAATAGGCGCTGATGCCAATCTTGACTTGAGTTCTACGAAAGCTTGTTCGCATGCTTCTAACCACATGAATTCTTCATCTTTGCATGTGAGCTTGGTCATGGGTGTTGCAATCTTCGAAAATCCTTCAATAAACCTTCGGTAGTATCCCGCTAATCCTAAAAACTTCGAATGTCCTTCACTGTCTTTTGTGTCGGCCATTCGCTTACTGCTGGTACTTTAGTTGGATCTACAGAGATTCCTTCACCTAAAACGATATGTCCAAGAAATCCGACTTGTTCTAACCAAAACTCGCACTTGCTGTACTTGGCATAGAGTTGATGCTGTCGCAAAGTCTCCAGGACAATTCGTAAATGTTCAGCGTGCTTTTTCCGATTCTTTGAATATACCGGGATGTTGTCTATGAATATGACAACGAACCTGTCTAGATACTCTCGGAAAACTTGATTCATTAGGTTCATGAATATGGCTGGTTCATTGGCCACTCCAAATGGCATTACGAGAAACTCATAATATCTATAGCAAGTCCTGAGTGCCATTTTCGGAATATCAGACTCTTTGACCTTCACCTGATGATAACCCGAATGAAGATCTAACTTTGAGAAAACGCAAGACCCACTCAGCTGATCAAACAGATCGTCGATTCGAGATAGTGAATACTAGTTCTTTATCGTGACTTCATTCAAATCTCTATAATCAATGCACATTCTGTATGAACCTTCCTTCTTCTTCACAAGCAAAACTGGAGATCCCCAACTTGAAGTACTGGGACGAATCCATCCTTTCTGCAGAAGTTCGTCCAGCTGAGTATAGACCTCCTTCAAACCTTCAGGGCTTAATCGATACGGTGCTTTGATCACCGGTTGTGCACCAAGTACTAAATCAATTCCGAATTCAAGAGCCTGATCGGGAGGCAAACCTGATATGTCTTCAGGAAATATATCGTCGAACTCTCGAACTACCTCTGGCTTGTCTTCTCCTGCCTGTAGAGTTGCAATCACTGTTTTCTTCGATTTTTCTTTGTATGTGCTAGGCTCCAGGGTATGGTCTCCACTTTTGAAATAAAAGACCGGATGCTCTGGAATTTCGAACACTACCCTCCTTTAACGACAGTCGATGGTAGCATAGAAAGTTCCTAGCTAATCCATACCCAAAACTATATCGAAGTTCGGTATGTACAGCACCTTGAAGTCAGCATAGAATTCTTTGTTGCGGACGAATACTGGACAAAGGTCGTAACCCATTGTTTCCTTTAGAACGTCGTTCCCTGAACTGACATTCCAGTTCGATACGAGCGGTTTGACTGGAATCGCATGAGTTCGGACGAACCGTTGCGACATAAAGCAATGAGATACTCCAGTATCGAAGAGTGCTAGTGCAGGAAGTGAGGCTACTAAGATCGTACCTAAGTTATGTGGGATATGTTTTAGGTATAAGAAAAGATATATGGATATGCATAAAGATTGAAAGAGAGCTTAAAAGAAAAGAGTTATCAGTGATGACTTGGTTAGTGGATTCAACTTCTTCCACGGTCATTGTGAAAGCCTATCGCCTCGGTACATTCCTTCTTGCTGGAGGAGCATTCCTCTGTCCGTTCCTCTGTCCTTGAGGTAGGTTCCTTTGTGCTTGCTGGAACTGACAAGGAGGAGGTGCAGTAGGTCCACGAGGAGGTGGAGCAGGGAGAGCAAGACGTGATGCAGGTGCCTGAATAGCTGGCCGCTGCGGATAGGTGATTGCTGGTCTGGGTGCAGATTTCGGATTGAGTCGACGAGGACAAGACCCAATATCATGTGTAGATGAGCCGCAGACTAAGCAGAGGCGAGTAGCACGCCTGCAATCCTTCGCCAGGTGTCCATCCCTCCTGTAGTAGGTGCAAAAGTCTGGACTGTGCCAGTTAAAAGGTACTCCGGTCTCCTGGGTATAAAAGGTGGCCTGAAATAGGCTCCTCCTTCTATCTGAGTAGCAGGGCACTTCACACCGGCAGATTGAAGTCTGCCCTTCTTATTCACTACTGCCTCGTATCGACGGGCAGCCTTCAGAGCTAGGTCATGGGTTGGGAAATCCCTGTAGCCAAATCAGCTTGGATCTCCGAATCTAACCCCTGCTGAAATCGTATGTCCTTGATCTCAGCAGTCGGTATGAGATAGGCCGCAAAGCTATTACGGTCTTGTGTTAGCTGTGCAGTATGTGATAGAAAATCGAATATTAAGACATATCTTCGTGATAAACTCGGCATACTGCACAGCTAACACAAGACCGTAATAGCTATTAAGGTAAGATATGTCTTGATAAACTCCATCGAGTATTTATTTATCGTAATAGCTATTAAGGTAAAATATATCAAAACTATTATTGATTTGATATATTTTCAAAATAAAGATGGGATAAACTATTTTATGAAAAACTCGGCATATTAAGACATGTCGATCGTAATAGCTATTAAGGTAAAATATATCAAAACTATTTTTGAAAATATATCAAAACATGATAAACTCGGCATCATATTTATCCACTGATTTGCTCCATATAGAGCCTTGTTGTAAGTGGATGAATTGCTGCTCCATGTCGAATCGGGCAGTCTCTAGAAAATACTTCGTGTCGAATATGTCGTGAAAGGTCTTCCATTCGATCGGCTGAGTAAGACGGCTTTCTTCCGCCTTCCACCATACTCGGGCGTTATCAGTAAATTGCAGCTTCACAACCCTTATCCAAGCAATGTCTGGCACTTGTGTTGCTGCCAGATCGTCATCAATTGATTGAGCCCATTCTTCAGCTTCTAAAGGGCTCTCTATTCCAGAAATTTGCTTCGGATGCAGTGCCCGGAATTGCTTCACTCTAGGTGCTTCCGCTTCTGGGCGGTTCATTAATATGGCAGTCTGTTGCTGCTGTCCTTCCAGGAGGCTCTTAATTGCCTCGAGCAGTACCGTATGCTCATTGATCAGAGCTACAACGGTAGGTGTAAGTGGAAGAGGTGGTGGTGTGGTTTTGCCAATCACGTTAGTGCTAGTATTGTTCGGGTAATCCATAACCTTGAAAGAAAAATAGGGTTAGGATAGATTCAAGCAATATGAAATATAAAGAATATTTAGTTACTGAGTCTTATAATTATTGTGTTATATTGCTTAGGTTTCCATGCAGAACTGACTCTGCATGGTAGGGTTCCATGCAGAACTGACCTGCATGGGCCGCCAACAAAACCTGTCACGCCCCGCTTCCCAGAGTACGGTAAGGAGACATGACGGGTCACGCGACGTATTTACTCAGAAGTAAATACGCTAAGCGTAAATAAGCAATATAATGTAAATGTGCACAAGAAAGACATGAGATGTAAAAGAACAGCAACTTTTTATTTATTAAACATTCTTTACAATGCAACTGAAACGTAAATATAATATGGAAAGCAATGCCTAAACAATGACATGAACTGAAAGTAAAGTATATACAAATGAACTTAAGCTCAGGGTTCTCGATAAACTGCTCCAATTCTTCTGAGCTAGGCTCGATCTCCAGAGAGTCGGGTCCTCTTGAAAACATTCCAAAGAAAGAATAGAAAAAGAATGTCATCAGCGAACAATCGCTCGGTAAGTCCCAAAGAGAAATAGAAATAGAATAGACAGATAGAGAGTATAACTGATATAATGTATGTTTGTTATGTTATCGCTGTTATTTATAGCTTGGTAAAGAATATGCCAGTGTATACGAGAGGAGTCCAACTATTCCGTGGACTAAGGTATACGGAGCACAGGGAACCGTTAAGCCACGGAACAACAGCAATGGATATTCAGGTTAGGTGTATTAAAGTGACCATCATCGTACCGCTTTTAACACATTCCGTACCAATCTACCCATTTTAAACCCCGTAATGTTTATTGTATTGTTATGTAGTGATTTGTAG
Organism: Agapanthus africanus; assembly: GCA_030015575.1. Taxonomy (NCBI): domain Eukaryota; kingdom Viridiplantae; phylum Streptophyta; class Magnoliopsida; order Asparagales; family Amaryllidaceae; genus Agapanthus; species Agapanthus africanus. The sequence continues at coordinate 32,866,532 of CM057338.1, forward strand.
ATATAAGACTTGCCGAAACTATGATATCAATTGTTCATGTAAACGGATAAGGATATAAACAGATAGTCATGTAGACACGTCAATGTATATTCATGGTTCGGTCAAATCAAGTCATATTGATATAGATGGATTCATGTTGTAATGGAATTAGATCAAGTATGGATTGTATTCGGATTAAACTGAGACTCTGTCTGAGTCAGACACTTAAACAGAATTGAAGTCCTGAATTAAGTTTTGGAGTTATCGGTAACTGATGCACATGGATGGCAGGATTTGTGTCTTTTTCCAATACAATTACCGTATTGATAACTCCGTTTTAGTTGTCTGCCTTAAATAGACAAGCACCCACATTCTCCTGCTTTCTGAGACTCAAGAGAATTGGTCCCGCTTAAAACTATATTTACTAGGGTCCTTATTGTAAATTAATATAACTTGAGGAGGTTTTATGAAAAATAGTTTTGATATATTTTCAAAATAAATCTCAAGTATTTATTTATCGTCTTTAGGGTTTTCATAGATATAATTTTTATAAGATGGGATATTCTAGTGAATATAAACCTAAATTGAAAAGTATATGGTATTTTCATGTAAAATGACTTGTATTGATTTGTGATGGTAGTTTCATGAAATTTGGGATTCTTTTGTTTAGAAAACATGAATATTTTTATGTATATTTAAAATAGATAGGTTGATAATATTATTTATAACTATTAGAAAATAAATTTATTTATTAAATAGAAATCATGTTTTCTTAAAAATTGTAATATAAATTCCATCGAGATCGTATGCTCCGTGAGGAGGTCTGCATCTCGCCCTACTAGTCCAATGGATGTGCGATAACCCGCACCAACCAAATCGGATTCCCCAAAATGGGTTGTAAGGACATAACCGTATGGAATTTGATTAAAACAATTTAAAGAATATGGTTTTGATAGTTTATAATATTTAAATGTAAAATTCGTCTTAGCCACAAAAATATTGTTTTCAAACCATCATGCTTTGTCATGATGAGTGTTGTGATGAGATAGGTCATTATCTCGTGAGTTTTCTAAAGGTAATATGAACAATATGATGAATTAATGTCGTAGGTAAAATTTGTGGTATTTAAACGAAAAGGTGTAATGCAAGTTGCATAGCATTTTATTTTGAATTGAAACTTGTTCTAAATATTTTTTTATGGTTACTAAACAAGATATTAAGAGATGATTGATTTGTTGTTAAAAAAAGTTGGATTTTTAAAGAAATTAGAATCGAAAGTCGGAATAACTCCACTTCTGATGAGTTTTAATATGAGATTTTTTTAGAATAGAAGAGAGGAAAGGAGAGGGAACTTACAGGTTTGGGGAAGAGAGAAGAGATATAGGAACAAGTTGTTTCTTCGTGGAGTCGTGGTGTCGCCTGATTTGTCCCGAATCGTCGCTGGAACTTGACTTTGGGCTAACTCCACTTGTATAACATTTTGGACTTAGAAAACTTTGAGAGTTTTGATAATAGATTTCAGAATAGAGAGGGATAGAGTGTGAGGTGGTATTTATAAGATAGAATTTGGATTTAGGGTATTAAAATGAGAATTAAAATGCATTAAAATTTGTTTTTAAAGCTCATTTTAATTCTCTTTTAATGTGCAGGAAAATCAAACAGAAGAGGAGTAGTGGGGGAGGCCAAAGGGTGTTAGGGCAAAATTTGAAAGCATTAGGGAGGGGATGATCTTCGCCAGCCATCTTGGTGAGGTGGGGTGTGGGATTGCTGCCACGTGTTCTCTTCTGTTTATATAACATATTCCACATGTTTATTTTATATGACTTTTCATTTTTACGTGTATTGCACGTATAAACTTTTCGGCTTCCAAAAAGTTTAAAAGAAAATCAATAAAATAATATGTGGCTGGGGGATTTGAACATAGGGGCTATGTCACAACAGTGCAAGACTTTACCAATGAGCTACAAGTTGTTTTTTGCTACTTTTAAATAACTTAAATTTATAACTGTGCTCAGAATTTGCAAATACTCCATTTGTACATTAACTTTAAAAATTTTCTGTACATTAAAACAGAGTCGTTACACCCCCCTCAAGTTATATTAATTTACATTAAGGGCCCTAGTAAATATAGGTTTAAGCGGGACCAATTCTCTTGAGCCTCAGGGAACCGGAGAAAGTAGGTACTTGCCTATTTAAGGTAGAAAACTAAAACATGGTCATCAATGGTAATTGTCTTGGAAAAAGACACAAATCCTACCATCCATGTGCAGCATATACCGATAACTCCTAAACCTAATTCAAGACTCAAATCTGTTTAAGTGTCTGACTCAGTCTGAGTCTCAGTCTAATCTGAATACAATCCAAATATGAATCCAATCATATATCTAATTCAACATGAAACCAATATATACTTGAACTTGAACATGAGTACCAGAACTGTATCAAACATGCAACATGACTTGACTTGACCAAACTAAGGCTATATCTTGAACTTGACTATATGACTATCCGTTTACATCCTGAACCGTTTACATGAACAACTTATACCATGGTTTCGGCAAGTCTTATACTACAACTCATTACAATCAATACAATATACATTACGGGGTTTTAAAGGGGTAGACTGGTACGGAATGTGTTAAAAGTGGCACGAGATGGTTACTAAAAGACGTGAATAAACATCCATTGCCGTTGTTCCGTGGGTATTGACGGAGCCATGTACTACGGGTTACTTTAGTCTACGGGGAAAGTTGGACTCCTCTCGTATACACTGATATATTCTGTACCAAGCTACAAACAACTACGCTAGTATAACAAACACATACTTTATCTATTCTATTCTCTTTACTTGTTTATTCCATTTTATCTTTTGGGACTTACCGAGCGTTAGTTCGCTGACGACATTCTTATCTCTTCTTTCTTTGGAATGTTGTCAGGAGGACCCGACTCTCAGGAGATCGAGCCCAGTCAGGACGATTTGGAGCAGTTCACTGAGGATCCAGAGTTCTAGTTTTTACTTGTACTTACTTTTCTTTCAGTTCATATGCCATTGTTTAGGCATCCCTTTCTTTCATTGTACTTTACTTTTCAGTTGTATGTAAAGAATGAATATAAATAAAAAGTTGGTATTTCATTACATCTCTTGTCATTCTTGTGTTTTACATTTATATTGCTTATTTACGCTTAACGTGTTTACTTCTGAGTAAATGCGTCGCGGCCCGCCACGTCTCCTTCCCCGTACACTAGGAAACGGGGCGTGACAGGTTTTGTTGGCGGTCCATGCAGGTCAGTTCTGCATGGAAACCTACATAACCATGCAGGGTCAGTTCTGCATGGAATCCTAAGCAATATATCACAAGAATTATATGAATCAGCAACTAAAACATTCTTTACATTTTATATGTCTTGAATCTATCCTAACCCTATTTTTCTTTCAAGGTTATGAATTCTACGAACAACACCAGCACCATCGTGAATGGAAACACTCTACCTCCTCTACCATCACCGCCTACCGTAGCAGCCCCTATCAACGAGCAGATGGTTTTGCTTGAGACGGTCAAGAGCCTCTTGGAGGAACTGTAACAACCCTAATTTTTCCTATACACTTTTCTATACAAATTTTTTTAAAAATTCTTTTTAAAAAAATCCATAAAAGAGTATTTAAACCTGAGCACAATATATATATAAGTAATTATTTTGTTTTTAAATAACTCCATTTTTAGTGTACATAAAATTGTTTTAAAGTTAAAGCATACTTGGGGTATTTAATGTTGCTGTTATCAGTTTAAGTAATTATTTTCACTCCATAATTACAAGAAGGAGCTTGTAGCTCATTGGTAATATCTTGCATTGCTGAACCAAGCCACCAGAGTTCAAATCCCATGCCCCACATTATTTTTATATTATTTTGTTTTAAACTTTTTTGGAAAGTCAACAGTCAAACCGCCATAACTCACAAAATTTATACTGAACACAAAAAAACTAAATACACCAAAATTCCCCCCATGAGTTTCCCCACCCAGTGGTACCCCGACTCGGCCCGAGTCGGCCGGCGGACCGGCCAACTCGGCCGGCACCGCCGGCCGGACTCGGCCGGCACCGCCGAGTCATTAACACGGAATTTCTCCGTGTTGACCTGGTCATCCCCCATGCATACTTTATTTTCTTTGATCGGTTACCAGATTCTCAATAAATCATTTTTATTCCAAAATTTAATGATTTTTAATGTTTTTTTAATATATTTTTATATTTTTTTTAATTAAAACCCTAACCCTAGCCTAGCCCTATATAAACACCCCTATCCTATACCCTTTCACCCTACATTCCTAAGTCCACTCTCTAAAAAATTCAAGAGAACTCGGTACGTTAAAAAAAGAGCGAAAGGCGAAGCGCTGCCGAAATCGACGACGAATACCGGCGATCGTACTAGGACCCTTCACGACGTTTCGACGCACTGACAACCCACTACCTTCCTAGCACTCTCTAACTTGTCCAAACCTGTAAGTCCCCCTCTTTCTATCTTTCTTTTCTTTTAAGAAAAAGACGACTTTTTAAAACCCGACGGAAATCGGAACAAACCGATTTCCGATTCGGTTTTTCTATCAAAACTCACTTGTCACTAATTCCATAATGCTTAAACATATTCATGTTGACTACTAATCACTTAAAAATCAATTTAGATAAAGTTTTTCACATGAAATGATAACTTTTGCAAATACCGTATTTTCGCACTTAAATACCACCATGATTAGTTTATCTCATTTAACCCCGAAACTTTGCTATACCTTAAAATAGATCACGAGGTAATGACTTACCTCCACACACACTCATATGTAATCATAACACGCCACCATGAAAACGTAGAATACGATAATACAAGACTTTTCATTAAAATACCATTTTTTTATAACCCTTTTCTGAAAGTTCTAAGTTGTATACAATTTTAAAACAAAATCTCTTAATAGGAAAATACGATATGTCATGGACATCGATCGTTTATCTAAACCTGACTTTGTAGTGTCTAGGCTAGGCAAGTGAGCTTAGGTAACTTTAAAAGGCCCGTCTCACGATTCGTGAGCGGATCCCTCCTTCCTCACTTGTACTTACCTGGCCACAATTGGCGGTGAAGAGGCGATTTAAGGCTTCTAATGACTTGTCGTTTAGACCATTTAGAAATAGGCTAGTTGGCTTAGGAAACCCTAGAATCTAAAATACGGAAATTTACACCCTTTTACAAGTAAATACCTTATTTTTATAAAACCGTTTTCTAAATGATTAGTATTTATTAAATCTTTGCAAAGCGCCACTACAACCCACCTTTGGGGAACTCGTTAGGAATTGTACGGTTTATCGTGCACCCTCGGGCTTAGTAGTGCGAGATTCAGACCTCCGCAAGGAGCATTCGGTCTCGAAAGGTTAAAAATACGACATTTAAGAAAAATAAGATTTTGGAAATTTAAAATATTTATTGCAAATTATTATTGTATAAACATATGTACATTTATCATTTAAACACCTATTTTATTATAAGATAAAGTTTCCACCTTTTTCTAAAAATTACAAGATTAAAAGTTACATTAAAATACCATGAATTTCAATATTACAAATTAATACCTTTATTTATATAATTAGGATATTTTCATTAGAAATATCACAAAATAAAATCACACTCATTATAACCATAAAGACGAATAGTAAATACTTGAGGTGTATCTTGAAAACTATACAAAAGTACTTTTTACATAAAACCCCCTCAAGTTTTATAATTTACAATAAGGACCCTAACAATTATAGTACTTCAAATTACTTTTCTTTCAGTCTGACTCGGGTTTGAGTCTGACTATTTCTGACTTGAATATTATTCAAGTCAATCTATATTCTTTAATATTCCAACTCAATATGAACACATGAATCCCTGAATCCAGTTAACAATCTATTCAAACTTGACTGAATCAAACCATGGATATACATCTATTATTCCGTGATTCCAATTACCTGATACAATCCGTTTACTGATATCATGGTTTTGGTCAGTCATCCAACTTGCATAAAATAATACAACAATACTGTTAAAACATTACGGGGTTTGAGGGGTAGATTGGTACGGAAAGGTGTCAAAGGTGGCACGAGGTGGTCAGATTAAGACACCTAACATATATTTCGTTGCTGTTGTACCGTGGCTTAACGGTTCCTTGTACATTCCGTTTGCCCTGGTCTCTAGCATATAGAGACCCCCCTCGTATATACTGGCATCCTTCTGTACCAAACTACAAACAACAGCGCTAACACAATAATCCACAATATTCTACAACATGATACTTTAGCAAATTACTCTTATTCTGTCTTTCTAATTCTTCCTTACCTTTGGGACTTACCGAGCGACCTGTTCGCTGACGACATTCTGTTTCCTTCTTCTTTGAATGTCGTCAGGTACTTTGGACCCAGCAGAGATCGAGCCCACCGGTGAAGACTTGGAGCAGTTTCACGAAGACCCTGAGCTCTAGACATTGTACCTTGTTCTACTCAGTATTTTCATTTCCTGTTATGCCATTGTTTAGGCATCGCTTTTCATTTCAGTTGTATTTACTTTTCATGCATTGTACAAAAAAACGTTATTAATAAAGTTGCTGTTATTTCTATATCTTTTGTCTCTTGTGATTTACTTTATATTGCTTAGATACGCTTAGCGTATTTACTTCTAAGTATATACGTAGCGGACCTCGTCGCGTCCACTTCGCCGTACACCGGGAAGCGGGACGTGACAGGTTTTGTTGGTGGCTCATGCAGGTCAGAGCTGTATGAATCCCTATCATACAGTTCTGGTCTGCGTGAACAACCTAAGTAATATAACACAAGAACCAGCAACTAAAACATTCTTTACAATTCATGTTTCTTGAATCTTATAAATTTCTATTCCTTGAGGCGATTCGCAGCCTTCTTGAGGGACAGCAACAACTCCTGAACCGACCTGAGACCGACGCACCGGGAGTAAAGCAGTTCAGGGCTTTACCTCCTAAACAGTTCTCTGGAAAAGGAAGCCCTCTTGAAGCGGAAGAATGGGCACAAAGCATCGAAGACGATCTGGCAGCAGCTCAAGTGTCAGACAACGCTTGGGTCCGTGTAGCAAAACTACAGCTCACGGATAATGCTCGCAACTGGTGGAAGGCGGAAGAAAGCCGTCTGGTACAGCCGATTGAATGGAAGACCTTTCGCGAGAAGTTCGACGCGAAATACTTCCCTGTGACTGCCAGGTTTGCAATGGAGCAGCAGTTTATTCATCTACAACAGGGTTCAATGTGGGATAAATCAGTAGATGAATACGATTCTGAATTCACCATGTTAAGCCGGTAAGATATGTCACAATAGTTCAATATTTAAATATCACATACTACACAGCTAACACAATCTTTAAACAGATTCGCGGCACACTTGATACTGACGGACGATATCAGAGCCCGTCGCTTTCAACAAGGACTGGACACAGAAATTCAGGCTGCTCTAGCCATGGGAAAGTTTTTGACTCATGAGGATGCTCTAGAAGCTGCCCGCAGCTATGAGGCAGTAATAAAAGCAAGGGGCAGACCTCAGTTTGCAGGAGTCAAGCGCCTTGCCAACCAGATGGCAGGTGGAGCCTCGTCCAGGCCACCTTTCGTGCCAAAGCGACCCGGAGTACCAACCCATCGTCCTACTCCAGCCTTTTGCACCTACTGCAAGAGAACTAGACATATGATGAAGGACTGTCGTCGAGCCAACCGCCTTTGCTTAGTCTGCGGCTCAGCTACTCACGATATTGGGTCTTGTCCCCAAAGGCAGAACCCAGTTGCTGCACCCAGGCCAGCAATTACCTATCCACAGCGACCAGCTCTTCAAGCACCTGCTCCCAAACCTGCACTACCTACACCACCCAGAGGACCACAAGCTGCACCACCTCCTCGTCAGTTCCATCAAGCTCAAAGGAATGTTCCGAGGAATGCTCCTCAGGCCAGGAGGAATGTACCAAGGCGCCAGACTTTCACGATGTCCGTGGAAGAAGCTGAGGCCACTGGCCAAGTCATCACTGGTAAACTTTTCTTTTCGAACTTTGCTTTTCTATCCTGCTACTTAGTTACATATTTCCTATACCTAAAAAAAATCCCACATACCTTAAGTACAATCTTAGTATCCTCAATGCCTGCACTTGCACTTTTTGATACTGGAGCATCACATTGCTTTATGTCGCAACGGTTTGTCCGAACCCATGCGATACCAGTTTCACTGTTTGTATCCAGCTGGAATGTCAGTTCAGGAAATGCCGTTCTAAAGGCAACTATGGGATACAGCTTGTGTCCAGTCGTCGTCTGCAGTCGAGAGTTTTATGCTGACTTCAAAGTACTGGACATACCGAACTTCGATGTGGTTCTAGGAATGGATTGGCTTGGAAATTTTTATGCTACCATCGACTGTCGTAAAAGGAGGGTAGTATTCGAGATCCCAGACCATCCGGTCTTCTATTTCAAAAGCGGAGACCGTACACTGGAGCCAAGTACCTACAAAGCGAAGCCAAGAGAAGCAGTAGTTGCAGCAGCTCAAGCGGAGGAAGAATCAAGACCAGATGTGGTTCGAGAGTTCGACGATGTATTTCCTGACGATATATCAGGTTTGCCTCCCGATCGAGCTCTTGAATTCAGTATTGATTTAGTACCAGGAGCACAACCGGTGATCAAAGCACCCTATCGTTTAAGTCCGGAAGGTTTGAAGGAAGTCCGAACACAGTTGGACGAATTACTAGCGAAAGGATGGATTCGTCCCAGCACTTCAAGTTGGGGATCATATGTACTACTTGTGAAGAAGAAGGAAGGTTCATACAAAATGCGCATCGATTACAGAGCCTTGAACGAAGTCACTATAAAGAACAAGTATCCACTCCCGCGCATCGACGATTTATTCGATCAGCTAAGTGGATCTTGTATTTTCTCTAAACTAGATCTTCGTTCAGGTTATCATCAAGTGAAGGTCAAGGAAGCTGATATTCACAAAACAGCTTTCAGAACTCGCTATGGACATTACGAATTTCTAGTGATGCCATTTGGAGTGACCAACGCACCCGCAATATTCATGAACCTTATGAATCAAGTTTTCCGGGAGTATTTAGACAGGTTTGTTGTCATCTTCATCGACGACATCCTGGTGTATTCTAAGAGTCGGAAAGAGCATGCAGAACATCTACGAATTGTCCTGGAAACTCTTCGACAACATCAGCTTTATGCCAAGTACAGCAAATGCGAGTTTTGGCTAAATCAAGTTGGTTTTCTTGGACATATCGTATCAGGAGAAGGAATCTCTGTGGATCCAGCAAAAGTTTCGGCAGTTAACGAATGGCCTACACCAAAGTCAGTGAAGGATATTCGAAGTTTCTTGGGTTTAGCTGGATATTACAGAAGGTTTATTGAAGGCTTTTCGAAGATAGCAACGCCCCTGACCAAGCTCACACGTAAAGATAAAGAATTTGTGTGGTCAGAAGCATGCGAACAAGCTTTTGTAGAACTCAAGTCAAGGTTGACATCAGCACCTATTCTCGTCATACCGGATCAATCTGGAGGATTCGAAGTGCATTGCGATGCATCCGGTAAAGGATTAGGCCGTGTTCTACATCAGCACGGTAAGGTTATGGCTTATGCTTCAAGACAACTGAAGACTTATGAGCGCAATTATCCGACGGATGATCTGGAGTTAGCAGCCGTCATCTTTGCTCTCAAGATTTGGCGTCATTATCTACTTGGTGAACGAGTGAACATCTACACAGATCATAAGAGCTTAAAGTATGTGTTTACTCAGAAGGAGTTGAATATGCGGCAGAGAAGATGGTTAGAACTCATGGCGGACTTTGACATCAACTTGCAATATTACCCAGGGAAGGTGAATGTAGTACCCGATGCTCTTAGCCCCCAACCATTAGCAATGAATCTCACCGCTCAGTGGAAGCTGCAACAAGACTTGCATCAGATGGAGATTGAAGTAGTCATGCCAGGTAATGCTTCAAGTTTGATGAATTTACAAGTTCAATCAACCATTGTCAATCAGATCAAAGCAGCTCAAGCCAGCGATGCTAAGTTGCAAAAGATCAGAGAACAAGTGGAGAATGGACTCAGAACAGACTTCATCATCCATGAAGACGGATCTTTGAGATACGGCAGCAGATTGTGTGTACCAAAAGGTCCTGTTCGGGAAGAGTTAATGAAAGAAGCCCACAACTCTCCCTACTCAGTACATCCTGAAGGTACCAAAATATACAAAGATCTACGTCAGAATTATTGGTGGCATGGAATGAAGCGTGAAGTAGCCAGAAGCGTCGCAAAATGCTTGGTGTGTCAGCAAGTAAAGGCTGAACATCACAGGACTGCTGGATTACTTCAACCGTTACCAATCCCAGAATGGAAGTGGCAACACATCACGATGGACTTTGTGATCGCTCTTCCTCACCGCACAAAGGGTCACGATGCCATATGGGTCATTGTGGATCGACTCACAAAGTCGGCTCGCTTCATCCCATTTCGGGTTGGCCAATCAACTGAGACACTAGCAAAAAAGTACATGGAGGTAATAATCTAATTTAGATTTAAAACTCTTCATAATGTACTATCTCTGATACCCATGAACTCATACAGGAAATTGTGAGACTCCAAGGAGTACCGGTCTGCATTGTCTCCGATCGTGACACCAGGTTTCGATCGCAATTTTGGCAGAGTCTGCAAGCAAGCTTGGGAACAAGTCTGAATTTCAGCACGGCTTATCATCCACAAATAGATGGTCAGTCGGAACGAACTATTCAGATCTTGGAGGATATGCTCAGAGCATGTATGCTAGACTTCAAAGGATCGTGGGAAGATCACCTACATCTTGTGGAGTTTTCGTACAATAACAGCTACCAAGCAAGCATAGGAATGGCACCTTTTGCAGCATTGTATGGAAGGAAGTGTCGATCACCATTAAGTTGGGACGACATCTGAGATAGGGAACTTCTCGGACCAGATATGATAGTAGCGACTGTTGATGTGGTTCGTACTATCAGGGAAAGGATGCGCATAACCCAAAATCGACAGAAGCACTGGGCTGATGCAAAGAGACGACACTTGGAGTTCCAGCCGGGAGATCACGTATTCCTAAAAATTTCTCCGAACCGCGGAGTGATCCGATTTGGAAGACGGGGTAAGTTGAGTCTGAGATACATTGGACCGTTCGACATACTCGAACGAGTCGACGAAGTGGCCTACCGCTTAGCGCTTCCACCCTCATTGGAAGGAGTGCATAATGTGTTGATTGATCTTATTTTCCGTTGTCGGTTTATAGAAACTTGTAAGAAATCACAACCAAAAATATTTTGACCGCAATCAATAACGGTGTCGATTGTAGCGCGTTAGTAAGTGTGGATCGTCCACAGGGATTGCGCGATTCGTTCGTATCTTGTTTTGTTTGAATCGAAACTTTAATAGAAAAGAAAAGCAAAGAAAATGATTCAAGATTTTTATCAATGGTTTCAAGTGTCACTATTCTAATCAAGAATCAAGAAAATGATAAACATCGAGAATCGAGTTTCGATAGAATTCCAATCACTTTAGGGTTTCAAGATTTGAAGTAAAACTCGTACGAATCGATTAGATTGTAGATGTGATGAAGACTAGAAATCAACGTTTCTTATCCATTAGCGAATTGATGCTAACTTGATGTCGATTGATCGAGGTTTAAGGATCTTGCGAAGAATTAGGGTTCTTCGTCCTATCCTTTGTCCTTTTGATGAATCACATTCACTAAATAGCTTCTTGAAAATACAATGATCGATCGTTGATTCTCTAGATCGTGCGAAAAGAATCAAGAGCCCATTTCACATCAATCTAGATCATCGATCATTCTATTTTCAAGAATTCACAATTGCTATACGACTTAAGAAAACGTTTAAAGATTTATCAACATCATCATTCTACAATCATCTCGATTCCTCCACGAGCGGAGTTTATTCACACATCATCGCAAAGAATACATTCAAGAATCGAAATGAAATCATGATGCTAGAATTGAAATGTAAACAAGTTTAAAGAATCTTCACCTTTATTATATCAACAAGAAGTTACAACTCTCAAGAATTACAAGAGGAAGGAACATCGCTCGTCGAATCTTGCATCGCTCGGCTTCTTGAGTCTTGGATCGCTTCGATCTCGTGCTCCGATGAAGTCCGGCTTTGCTTCTAAAGGGTCGTCGAAGACTTGCTTTTCTTGAACTCCATGAATCTTGAATTGGGTATTTGTAGATTGGATTAGGGTTAGGGTTTTGGCACAAGCCTTGTCACTAGATTTGTGGGTGGAAATTGGGGAAGATGAAGAATGGGAGAGATTGGGATGATATCTAAAATCCTAAGATTGGATCTTTGATGATTGGATTCTAGATTCAATGAATGGATCCCTCAACCCTAGGTCTAGGTTCCTATTTATAGACAACCAAACCCTAGGTCTAGGTTTGAAATTACAATTCCCTCCAAAAGTTTGTTGAGGAGCTTCTAGAAAGAGTTTGTTAGGAGTTTAGCTTAGGCTTTAAGCTAGGGTTGTTTAAGCTTAGAAAACCCTAGTTTGCTGATCTGGCAGAAGCCTCTGGATCTTTCTGGAAATTGCAGTGTCTTGCTGTAGTGTTGGCCCTGAGAGAGAAATAATGCACTGAATTCGAGGAGGTGAAGTGGCAAGACGGCCGCGGAACCGCGGCTCAAGCCGGCTCCCGCCGCGGTTCCGCGGCGCTTCAAGGACCTTAGGGCTTGTGTCTTCTGGTGCTTGCTTGGGCTGATTCTTGGGCTATTTTCTGATATTTTGATTCTGAAAATTCTTTCCAGTTTACTTCCAGATCTGAATCTTTTGAGTTGGCGTAATGTTTGATCAGCAAGATAACAATTTTGGCCTGTCTCCTGCATTTTCCTGCACGGACTTCGAAACACAAGTTGCGATATATAGAAATGATGCCATGCTATGAAATGCAGTCAATTTCCCTAGAAATGTCGGTTTTAAGGTCTAACACATGTAATCTGATATTTAACGACTGATTTGCTAATATGTGTTATATGAATGCCGAACACTTCTATATGAATGCAAATGATAGGGAAATTGCCGGTTAAAAGATGCAATATTTTCGACTGATCATGTGTTCCACATATCCCAACTCAGAAAGTATGTGAGTGACCCCAGCCATGTTCTCGATCATTCCGAGCTCACTATACAGCCCGACTTGTCTTGTGAGCAGCAGCCCGTGGAGATCCTGGACAGGAAAGTGAAGACACTTCGGAACAAGGAAGTTAACTTGGTTCGAGTGATGTGGAGGAAAGACACTCCAGGAGAGTCCACTTGGGAAAGGGAGGATGAAATGCGTACTAGATATCCACACCTCTTTGTAAACTAGTCCTCAAATAAAAGTTGTAAATTTCGAGGACGAAATTTTTGTAAGGAGGATAGAATGTAACAACCCTAATTTTTCCTATACACTTTTCTATACAATTTTTTTTTTAAATTTTTTAAAAAAAAATCCATAATAGAGTATTTAAACCTGAGCACAATATATATATAAGTAATTATTTTGTTTTTAAATAACTCCATTTTTAGTGTACATAAAATTGTTTTAAAGTTAAAGCATATTTGGGGTATTTAATGTTGCTGTTACCACTTTAAGTAATTATTTTCACTCTATAATTACAAGAAGGAGCTTGTAGCTCATTGGTAATACATTGCATTGCTGAACCAAGCCACCAGAGTTCAAATCCCATGCCCCACATTATTTTTATATTATTTTGTTTTAAACTTTTTTGGAAAGTCAACAGTCAAACCGCCATAACTCACAAAATTTATACCGAACACAAAAAAACTAAATACACCAAAATTCCCCCCATGAGTTTCCCCACCCAGTGGTACCCCGACTCGGCCCGACTCGGCCGAGGCGGCCGGCGGACCGGCCAACTCGTCCGGCGCCGCCGGCCGGACTCGGTCGGACGGCCGAGTCGTCAACACGGAATTTCTCCGTGTTGACCTGGTCATCCCCCCTGCATACTTTATTTTCTTTGATCGGTTACCAGATTCTCAATAAATCACTTTTATTCCAAAATTTAATGATTTTTAATGTTTTTTTTATATTTTTTTATATTTTTTTTAATTAAAACCCTAACCCTAGCCTAGCCCTATATAAACACCCCTACCCTCTACCCTTTCACCCTACATTCCTAAGTCCACTCTCTAAAAAATTCAAGAGAACTCGGTACGTTAGAAAAAGAGCGAAAGGCGAAGCGCTGCCGAAATCGACGACGAATTCCGGCGATCGTACTAGGACATTTCACGACGTTTCGACGCACCGACAACCCACTACCTTCCTAGCACTCTCTAGCTTGTCCAAACCTGTAAGTCCCCCTCTTTCTATCTTTCTTTTCTTTTAATAAAAATACGACTTTTTAAAACCCGACGGAAATCAGAACAAACCGATTTCCGATTCGGTTTTTCTATCAAAACTCACTTGTCACTAATTCCATAATGCTTAAACATATTCATGTTGACTACTAATCACTTAAAAATCAATTTGGATAAATTTTTTCACATGAAATGATAACTTTTGCAAATACCGTATTTTCGCACTTAAATACCACCATGATTAGTTTATCTCATTTAACCCCTAAACTTTGCTATACCTTAAAATAGATCACGAGGTAATGACCTACCTCCACACACACTCATATGTAATCATAACATGCCATCTTGAAAACGTAGAATACGATAATACAAGACTTTTCATTAAAATACCATTTTTTTATAACCCTTTTCTAAAAGTTTTAAGTTGTATACAATTTTAAAACAAAATCTCTTAATAGGAAAATACGATATGTCATGGACATCGATCATTTATCTAAACCTGACTTTGTGGTGTCTAGGCTAGGCAAGTGAGCTTAGGTAACTTTAAAAGGCCCGTCTCACGATTCGTGAGCGGATCCCTCCTTCCTCACTTGTACTTACCTGGCCACAATTGGCGGTGAAGAGGCGATTTGAGGCTTCTAATGACTTGTCGTTTAGACCATTTAGAAATAGGCTAGTTGGCTTAGGAAACCCTAGAATCTAAAATACGGAAATTTACACCCTTTTACAAATAAATACCTTATTTTTATAAAACCGTTTTTTAAATGATTAGTATTTATTAAATCTTTGCAAAGCGCCACTACAACCCACCTTTGGGGAACTTGTTAGGGATTGTACGGTTTATCGTGCACCCTCGGGCTTAGTAGTGCGAGATTCAGACCTCCGCAAGGAGCATTCGGTCTCGAAAGGTTAAAAATACGATATTTAAGAAAAATGAGATTTTGGAAATTTAAAATATTTATTGAAAATTATTATTGTATAAACATATGTACATTTATCATTTAAACACCTATTTTATTATAAGATAAAGTTTCCACCTTTTTCTAAAAATTACAAGATTAAAAGTTACATTAAAATACCATGAATTTCAATATTACAAATTAATACCTTTATTTATATAATTAGGATATTTTCACTAGAAATATCACAAAATAAAATCACACTCATTATAACCATAAAGACGAATAGTAAATACTTAAGGTGTATCTTGAAAACTATACAAAAGTACTTTTTACATAAAACCCCCTCAAGTTTTATAATTTACAATAAGGACCCTAACAATTATAGAACTTCAAATTACCTTTCTTTTAGTCTGACTCGGGTTTGAGTCTGACTATTTCTGACTTGAATATTATTCAAGTCAATCTATATTCTTTAATATTCCAATTCAATATGAACACATGAATCCCTGAATCCAGTTAACAATCTATTCAAACTTGACTGAATCAAACCATGGATATACATCCATTATTCCGTGATTCCAATTACCTGATACAATCCGTTTACTGATATCATGGTTTTGGTCAGTCATCCAACTTGCATAAAATAATACAACAATACTGTTAAAACACTACGGGGTTTAAGGGGTAGATTGGTACGGAAAGGTGTCAAAGGTGGCACGAGGTGGTCAGATTAAGACACCTAACCTATATTCCGTTGCTGTTGTACCGTGGCTTAACGGTTCCTTGTACATTTCGTTTGCCCTGGTCTCTAGCATATAGAGACCCCCCTCGTATACACTGGCATCCTTCTGTACCAAACTACAAATAACAGCGTTAACACAATAATCCACAATATTCTACAACATGATACTTTAGCAAATTACTCTTATTCTGTCTTTCTAATTCTTCCTTACCTTTGGGACTTACCGAGCGACCTGTTCGCTGACGACATTCTGTTTCCTTCTTCTTTGAATGTCGTCAGGTACTTTGGACCCAGCAGAGATCGAGCCCACCGGTGAAGACTTGAAGCAGTTTCACGAAGACCCTGAGCTCTAGACATTATACCTTGTTCTACTCAGTATTTTCATTTCCTGTTATGCCATTGTTTAGGCATCGCTTTTTATTTCAGTTGTATTTACTTTTCATGCATTGTACAAAAGAACGTTATTAATAAAGTTGCTGTTATTTCTATATCTTTTGTCTCTTGTGATTTACTTTATATTGCTTAGATACGCTTAGCGTATTTACTTCTAAGTATATACGTAGCGGACCTCGTCGCGTCCACTTCGCCGTACACCGGGAAGCGGGGCGTGACAGGGACAGCAGCAGCAGACTGCTATACTCTTGCACTGCCCGAAAGCTAAGACACCCGGAGTGAAGCAGTTCCGAGCATTGCACCCTAAGAACTTTTCTGGGAAAGAGAGCCCACTAGAGGCGGAAGAATGGGCTCAGTCTATCAAAGACGATCTAGCAGCAGCACAAGTACCAGAGATTGCTTGGGTAAGAGTTGCGAAGCTGCAACTTACAGACAACGCCACAGTATGGTGGAAGGCAAAAGAAAGCCGACTTCCCCAGCCGATCGAATGGAAGACATTTCGCGATATGTTCGACGCGAAATATTTTCCCGAGACTGCTCATTTTGACATGGAGCATCAATTCATTCACCTGCAACAAGGCTCTATGTGGAGCAAATCTGTGGATGAGTATGATACTGAGTTCACCATGCTGAGCAGGTTCACGGCACATCTCATACCGACTGCTGAGATCAGGGCTAGATGATTTCAGCAAGGATTGGACCAGGAGATCCAAGATGCTCTAGCTACAGAGGATTTCCCAACCCATGACTTAGCTCTGAAGGCTGTCCGAAAATATGAGGCAGTAGTGAAGAAGAAGGGCAGACCTCAATCTGCCGGTGTGAAACGCCATGCTACTCAGATAGCAGGAGGAGCCTCTTCAATACCAACTTTTTCACCTAGGAGACCGGAAGTAACATTTAACCGACCAAGTCCAGACTTTTGCTACTACTGTAAGAGGGATGGACACCTGTTGAAAGACTGCAGACGCGCAAATGGCCTGTGCTTAGTTTGTGGCGTATCCACTCACGATATTAGAACATGTTCTCATAGACGCAACCCAGTTCCAGCACACATCAACTTCCCGCAGCGGCCAGCTATTCATGCTTCTGCACCTCGTCGTGCTCTCCCTGCTCCACCTCCTCGTGGACCTCCTGCACAGCCTCCTCGTCAGTTCCACCAGGCAATGAGGAACATGCCTCAAAGGCAGCGAAACATGCCCCAAGGACGGAGGAATGTGCCTCCAACAAGGAAGAATGTACTCAGGCGATAGGCTTTCACTTTAACGGCTGTAGAAGCTGAAGCTTTAGGTCAAAGTAACACTGGTAATTCTCTTCAACCTTTTCAAAACGCTTGCATCCTTTCGTTCTTTCAAATATTTTTCATGCACTTTCAGTAGTTCTTTCACCACCGTTGTCATCAAAATTTTCTTGAATCGGTTACAACTTCCTTCTATAAATTTCGAGAATGAAATTTTTGTAAGGAGGATAGAATGTAACGACTCAAATTTTACTGTATGAAAATTTTCAAGTTAATGTACAGAATAGAGTTGTAAGCCTGAGCACAAGTTATAAATTTAATTTGTTTAAAACGGCAAGAAGCCACTTGTAGCTCACTGGTAAAGTCTTGCACTGATGTGACATAGCCCCTGTATTCGAATCCCATCAGCGACATATATTTTTACTCATTTTTCTTTTAAACTTTTTGGAATCCTAAAAGCTTACACGTGCAATACACGTAAAATGAAAAGTAATAGAAAATCAAACATGTGCTGAATGTTATATGAACCGACAAGGACACGTGGCACAAATCCAAGCCCCAAACCCCTACAGATGGCCGGAGAGATTAGCCTATGAGCCGGCACCGGCGGGCCTCCCCGTAGGTAATACCCCCAAACTCTACACACTAATCGTTTGGCCTACCCCCACTACCCCAGTACTGTTTGATTTTTCTGTAAATTACCAGAGAGATTAAAATCACCCATTAATCCAAATATTAATACATTTTAATTCTCTCTTCATTCTCAAAACCCTAATTTTACCCTATAAATACAAACCCATATCCTAACCCTCTTCATTCTAAAATCTCTTATCAAAAATCCTCAAAATTTTTCAAGTCAAAGAAGAGTACAAGTGGAGTTAGCACTAGGTCAAGTTCTGGCGAGAATTCGAGACGATTCTGGCAACCCCGCAACTCCACGAAACCACCAACCTTTTCCTAAACCTCCCCTCTCTTCTCTAAACTTGTAAGTCCTCTCTCTTCTCCTCTTTTCCTAGTTTAAAAAGTTCTCTTATCAAAACTCGTCGGAAGTAGAGTTATTCCGACATCGGATTCTAAACTTGTTAAAATCACAATCTTTCTTAATAACCAATTATCCATATCATTATATCTTGCTTAATAATCATGAAACAAATATTGAGAACAAGTTTCATCTTAACATACCATATTATATAACTTCTATTTGCATTTTTTGTTTAAATACTACAAACTTTACATATGACATATTTTAATTACTTTAGCTTAACATACCTATAGAAAACCTCACGAAGTAATGACCTACCTCTCGCATACACACATCTTGACATAGCACGATTCGCTTGAAAATAATATCATGTGGCAAATACGACTTTTCAAATAAATACCTTAAACTATTAAAAACCGTATTTTCTTTAAATTATGTGATTACATTCCTTGAGATTATGCCTTTACAACCCATTTTGGAGAACCCGATCGGGATGGTGCGGGTTGTCGCACATCCTCGGGACTTGTAGAGCGAGATGCAGACCTCCTCACGGAGCATACGATCTCGATGGATTTTTTATACAATTTTTAAGAAAAACGAGGATTTCTATTTAATAATAAAGAGTTATCTTTTAATAAATATATAAATATTATCAAAACACATATTTCTAAGATATTATTAAATTCCACGTTTTCCAAAAAAATAATAAAATTACAATTTTCATGAAAATACCATCAAGAATCTATACAAATCAACTTTACACAAATACCATGAACTATTCAAGCTAGGTATTTATTCACTAGAATACCTCACTTTTAAAAATTACATCCATGAAAACCCTAAATACGATAAATAAATACTTGAGGTTTATTTTGAAAGTATACTAAAAATATTTTTCATAAAACCCCTTCAAGTTATATTAATTTACATTAAGGACCCTAGTAAATATAGGTTTAAGCGGGACAAATTCTCTTGAGCTTCAGGGAGCTGGAGAAAGTGGGAGCTTTCCTATTTAAGGTAGAAAACTAAAACAGGGTTGTCAATGATAATTGTTTTGGAAAAAAACACAAATCCTACCGTCCATGTGCAGCAGTTACCGATAACTCCTAAACCTAATTCAGGACTCAAATCTGTTTAAGTGTCTGTCTCAATCTGAGTCTCAGTCTAATCTGAATATAATTCAAACATGAATCCATTCATATATCTAATTCAACATGAATCCAATATATACTTGAACTTGAACATGAATACCAGAACTATATCAAACATGGAACATGACTTGACTTGACCGAATCAAGGCTATATCTTGAACTTGACTACATGACTATCCATTTACATCCTGAACCATTTACATGAACAATTTATACCATGGTTTCGGCAAGTCTTATACTACAACACATTACAATCAATACAATATACATTACGGGGTTTTAAAGGGGTAGACTGGTACGGAATGTGTTAAAAGTGGCACGAGATGGTTACTAAAAGATGTAAATAAACATCCATTGCCGTTGTTCCGTGGGTATTGACGGAGCCATGTACTACGGGTTACCTTAGTCCACGGGGAAAGTTGGACTCCTCTCGTATATATTCTGTACCAAGCTACAAACAACTACGCTAGTATAACAAACACATACTTTATCTATTCCATTCTCTTTACTTGTTTATTCCATTTTATCTTTTGGGACTTACCGAGCGTTAGTTCGCTGACGACATTCTTATCTCTTCTTTCTTTGGAATGTTGTCAGGAGGACCCGACTCTCAGGAGATCGAGCCCAGTCAGGACGATTTGGAGCAGTTCACTGAGGATCCAGAGTTCTAGTTTTTACTTGTACTTACTTTTCTTTCAGTTCATATGCCATTGTTTAGGCATCCCTTTCTTTCATTGTACTTTACTTTTCAGTTGTATGTAAAGAATGAATATAAATAAAAAGTTGTCGTTTCATTACATCTCTTGTCATTCTTGTGTTTTACATTTATATTGCTTATTTACGCTTAACGTGTTTACTTCTGAGTAAATACGTCGCGGCCCGCCATGTCTCCGTCTCCGTACACTAAGAAGCGGGGCATAACAAAATATATCATATACGTATATAAAATCTAGACGTGCATGGATTCTCTGTACTAGCAAAATATATGACGTAATCTTGTACCATGATAGGTTTCAACCATGCGGATCAGGTCGGATACTAACCACAGTTACCAAATGCACTATCCGCACCCAAAAACAATAATAAATAAGAAGTTGTCGCAAGATCTGAAAAACCCCAAATAAGATATCGTATAATAGTGCTAGGTGTTACATTATACCCAACTACAAAAGAATTTCATTCTCGAAATTCCCGGAACAAGAAAAAGGCAAGAAAACACGGATCTAAGGAAAGAGGTGTGAAAACTTCTGTCAGATCTCGTCTTCACATTCCTAAGTAGATTCTCCGTGCGAACGATTCCCCCATGAAACAAGTACTAGAGTGATAACTTTGTTCTTGAGGACCTTTTCCCGTCGATCCACAATCACCATTGGTCTTTCTTCATATGTTAAATCTTCCCTTTCTATCAACTCTGAGTGATCTAGGACGTGCGTCTCATCTCGAATATACTTGCGGAGTTGAGATACATGAAACACGTCATGAACACCATCCAAGGATGGTGGTAAAGCCAATCGATAAGCTACCTCTCCAACACGCTCGATGATACTGAAAGGCCCCACGAATCGAAGACTAAGCTTGCCTCGACTACCAAAACGGATCACTCCTCTGGTCGGTGATATCTTCAGGAATGCAAGATCACCAACTGCGAACTTTAGAGGTCTTCATCCTGTATCGGCCTAACTTTTCTGTCGATCTTGTGCCGCCTTCATATGACTTCGGATCACATTGACTTTCTCCACTGTTTGCACAATAAGATCCGGTCCCAATATTCTTCTTTCTCCAACATCGCCCCAACAGACGGACGAGCGACACTAACGACCGTATAATGCTTCGAATGGAGCCATCTGTATACTTGCCTGAAAACTGTTATTATAAGAAAACTCCACCAAGTGCAAATAATCCTCCCATGAACCCTTGATGTCTAACATGCATGCTCTCAATATATCTTCAAGAGTTTGGATCATTCTTTCAGACTGGCCATCTGTCTGAGGATAATAGGCTGTGCTAAACTTCAAGCAAGTCCCCAAACTTTCCTGTAGACTCCTCCAAAAGTGCGATAAAAATCTAGTATCACGATCGGAAACAGTACTCACAGGTACTCCATGCAATATCACAATCTCCTGTATGTATCGTTCTGCTAAAGCTTCCATCGACTGACCAACTCGAAACGGTATAAAATGAGCTACCTTGGTCAATCGATCAACAATCACCCAAACCGCATTATTACCCTTTGGACTCCATGGTAGAGCTGTCATAAAATCCATGGTTATATGTTCCCACTTCTATTGAGAAATCGGAAGTGGGTGCAATAAACCAGCTACCCTTTGATGTTCACCCTTGACTTGCTGACACACCAAGCACTTCGATACGTAGCGAGCAATCTCCCTTTTCATGCCTTCCCACCAGAAATGTTGTCATGGATCTCGGTATATCTTTGTGCCTCCCGGATGTACGGAATATGCGGAACTATGAGCGTCCTTCATGACTTCTTCACGAACATCTCCTTTAGGTACACATAAATGACTCCAATATCATAACGAACCATCTTCATGAATTAACAGATCCGTTCAAAGTCCCACTTCTACTTATTCTCGAAACTTCTGCAACCTTGGATCGTGCGACTACGCTGCTTTAATGTTATCGATCAAGGACGACTGTACTTGCAACTGCATTAACTGTCCCGAAAAATTTGGTAGTACAATCTCCAACTTGAACCTTTGAAAATCAGCTATAATCTCCTTTTGTGCAGTCAACATCCGTATGGCTGGCAACCGACTTAGAGCATCCGGCACTACGTTAACTTTCCCCGGATGGTATTTTAGATCAAGATCATAGTCAGCCATCAGCTCCAACTATCTATGCTGCCGCATGTTGAGCTCTTTCTCTGTGAACATATACTTTAGGCTTTTGTGATCGGTAAATATTTCTAACCTTTCGCCTAATAAGTAGTGTCTCCAAATCTTCAAAGAAAAAATCACTGCTGCTAGCTCCAAATCGTGAGTTGGGTAGTTCTTCTTATGGGTCTTCAATTGTCTTGACGCATAGGCTATAACATTCCCATGCTGCATTAGAACACGTCCCAAACCTTTCCCAGATGCGTCGCTGTGAATAACCAACCCTCCGGAACTGTCTGGCACTGTCAAGATAGGAGCGGTGGTCAACCTTTGCTTCAACGCTTCAAAAGTTGACGCACATTTTTCTGTCCATACGAACGGTACCTCCTTTCGCGTTAGCTTGGTCAATGGTTCAGCTATTCGAGTGAAGTTCTCCACAAACCTTCTATAATATCCGGCAAGCCCGAGAAAACTTCTGATCTTCCCTACATTCTTTAGAATCGGCCAATCATGAACTGCTGCAATCTTTTTAGGGTCAACGGAAATTCCATCTCCGGATACGACATGACCGAAGAATTTCACTTCTTCGAGCCAAAACTCGCACTTGCTCGTCTTAGCATATTACCTTTCTTGTCTCAACGTTTGCAGTGCGATTCTTAAGTGTTCTGCATGCTCTTCTTTGCTCCTCGAATAGACCAGAATATCATCAATAAACACTACTACGAACTGGTCCAGGTACGGTGAAAAATTCGGTTCATCAAGTCCATAAATATTGCCAGTGCGTTAGTAACTCCAAATGGTATCACTAAGTACTCGTAATGCCCATATCGAGTTCGGAACGTTGTCTTACAAATATCTTATGATTTCACCCGAACTTGATGATATCTAGATCGCAAATCCAATTTCGTGAATACTCTCGCGCCACTGAGTTGATCGAATAATTCGCCGATACAAGAAATTGGGTACTTGTTCTTAATAGTCACCCGGTTTAATTCTCGATAATCAATGCACATCCTCCACGTGTCATCCTTCTTCTTGAATAGAAGAACTGGAGCTCCCCAGAGTGAATTGCTGCTGCGAATCCAACCCTTCTCTAGCAATTCAGCAACTTCCTTCTTTACTTCTTCCAATTTCACCAATGCCATTCGATAATAAGCCTTTGAAATCGACGCTGCTCCAGGAATAAGATCAATCACGAACTCCATATATCGTTTTGATGGTAAACCCAAGATGTCCTCGAAGACATCCATAAACTCTCGAACTACTGCTAGCGCTTCTTCCTTGTCTACTTCCATCGACGAAAGAACGGCACTTGTCGGCCTAGCCCTAAATTCGACTGGCCCGACAGATATGCTACCTCCTGAAAATATAAACTCCAAATGTCCGAAAATCTGGAAAATCACTTTCTTTGCCCTGCAATCGATGCGGGAGTGGAAAGTGACAAGAAAGTCCATTCCCAGGACAACATCATAGCTGCCAGTATCAATCACCAAGAAATCTGTGAATAACTCTCGTCCGCAAATAACAATCGAATAATCCTTGCACTCACTAGTAGATATAATTTTCCCATTCCCAGTGTGTATGTCCCAACAACTAGACATGGACGTGTGTGGAATAGAGTGTGCACTAATAAACTTGGATGACATAAAACAATGGGATGCACCAGAATCGAATAATGCCAATGCTGGAAAATTATGAACGAGTAGGATACCTGAAACAACTTCGTCTGAAGCTTTGGCCTCCTCGGCCGTCCAAGTGAAGGCCCGTGCTTGATTAGGCCTCTGAGTAATCTGCTTCTGCCCATGAACCTTCTTCTGCGAAGGGCAAGCATTGATGGTATGGTCAGCTGATCCGCAAACAAGACAGAGTCCAAGCCTCCTTCAACACTCCTTCTTTAGGTGTTCGGGTAGATAGCAAAAGTCACAAATCACGCTTCTTTTCTGATCGGATACAACGGGCTTCTTTATAGGTGCAATTCCTCGCCTGTTCACTGGGATGCCTCTGCCTATAGGAGCTCTGTTTGGTGTAAACGCCGGCTTCTGCACTACGACGGCTTGTTGTTGCTTACCCTTCGCTTTCACCGATAAACTCCGCTGCTCCCTGGCTGCCTTGAGAACTTGGGAGAAGGAGGTCAATCCCAGAGATATAATATGTCTCTGAATCTCCACATCCAAACTACGCATAAATTTCCATGACCTATCTGCCTCATTGGCAACCAAAGGCCCCGTAAATCGACTGAGCCGAGTCCACTCAGCCGCATGCGCATCAACGGATCCGTCATTCTGCTTCAGGCTAATAAAATTCTCTTACATCTCTTCTCAAGAAGATTGCAGAAAGAACTTCTCCAAGAAACTCCGCAAAAACGTTGCCCAACTGATCGGTTTGGATAGACGGGTCTCCTCTATGAGCCACCACTCGCGAGCGTAATCTACCAACTAGATGCGTACTACATCTACTATTTTCTCATCTGGAATCTGCGCGGTGACGAGCAGATTCTCTGTATCAACTAGCCACTGCTCCGCAGGCAATGGATCCTCCAATCCTATAAATGTGGATGGACCGAGCTTTCTAAAGTCCGCTACGGTGCCCTCACGCTATGCTGGCTTGGGTGCTACTGCGACTACAGACTGTTGGACTGCCCGCAGACCCTCCTGGAAAGTCTCAGCCTGCCACTGATTGAGCTCAGCTTGTCGTTTCTGGTTTTCAAGCATACCACATATAACTCCAAGCAGTGCGGCGTCATCAATACGCCTCTGGTATGATTGCAAATCTCTATCCGTCATGATTCTGAAGCCAAGACACTGAAGTGGATTAGCAACGATAAACAGGATTCAATAAACAAGATAGCTATAGATTCAAGACTGGCAAGATAGTAATATGGCAGGACATGTTCCTAATTCCGGGTTTCCTGGTTAGTGTATTGGGTTCAATACCCAACTACAAATGAACCAAACCCGATTAACCCTAAATCATATGTCTCTGATACCAAACCAACCCTGTCACACCCCGCTTCCCGTGATACGTAACTACGGCACGTGACAGAGCCAACCATGCTACCTGTGGCTAGGAATCGTCCCTCCACAGTCACATTAAGACTGTCTATAGGATATTAAGAACAGTAAAATATATAATCTAGCTAACACATGTCTATCTGCAACAGTAAATAGAATCAAGAAAATGCATGTAGCGAAAACGAATTAAGATCCAATAAACAATATCCGAATCATGTCCCAATATGGGCTCATATCAAAAGAAATAAAACTACGGAAATAAACAAACTAAACATCTCTAATAATGTGCATTCCATTTCTCATTGCTCGGCTTGATTGTTAAAGTACTCATGTTCAGCCTGCGATAAAGGTAGAGGAACTGGGTCATATAAAACCCAGACGTCAGTGAGTCATAATATCAAAATAAAAGTGATAACCAAGATATAACTATATAAGCAAACATGAATATAAATAACAAAGATATGAAACAGTGAGGTATGTGTATGTATGGGTGTGTGATGTGTATTCTAAAACTGTGCTTCTCAGTTATCTATTCTAAAAGTCTTTAAAATCAATTTAATGGAATCGTCGATGTAACTCAATAGTATCCCGTGCGTGCCTGGGACCACGGTCAAGACTCTCAAGCTGAATCCGAGATGTGTCGCTAAGCAGTAAACAGGTAACATATACAGACGAATGATGTCAGCAGTATCATTCCGGGGTCGGCCGAGCCCGTAAAGACTGATCAGTATAAGTATCAAATTGTTGAGTTACAAGTTAGGTTTCATTATTGATTTCCTCTTACCCCGAAGATTTTGTGTTCAAGTCAGGTATTTATGAAATGAATCTAATGCCAACGCAGGATCAAGCAGGTACAGGTTTTGTTTATGTAGACAACAAGTCATGTCCGTCAGGACAACAAATCAGGATTGTCGGCATTAGTAACAAGATCCAAGTAAAAAGTCAGGTGGTGTGTTGTGAACACCTCATGTGATGCATATGTATCAATAGATACCCAATGTGAAACTGTAATCAATATTGGAATAGGGTAAGCAAAACTGATGCCGAATGCATATGTATCTATCTGTAATAACCATTATACATCCACTACTATGTGTGATGCAAACTAGATAACATGTTATACTAATATAGTAGTATAATGATATCATGATGTTCCGGTATGTAATTAGATATCCTATTATCAGTACAGATACGAACGGATACTATAAAACCGTAAATCGGTAATAGTTGCTGAACAATAAAACACATGTACTATTTTTATTCATATAGATATCGATATAGTAACACAGCATGTTGCAAGTTAAACTTGCTTGATCGGATCTCACGTCGGGGTACGTACGTCAAGTTCGACGTCGGATTAACGCCGCGATGCAAACTCACGCGCATGCAGGACTGGACCTGGCTAATCAGTGACGTGATGTGATGACTAAGCTGGACAATGACGGTGATTGGGTCGTCGGCGACGCGCACAACTCCGGCGAGACGGCCGGAAAACCAAGAAAGCAAGCAAGAAAGAAAGAAGCAGAGGAGAAGTTGCTGTGGATTCCAGGGTGGCGAGGATAGAAGAAAGGGGAGAAGACGACGGCAACAACGGGCTGCCGTCGACAACGAGAGGCGTGGGTTCTTGGTTGTTGTCGGGGTCATCGGGAAGTTGGGGTTGATGGTGGTGGTGGAGGGTGTAGTGCTGGTGGAGAAAAGAGAGGGATGAGGAGGTGAAGGCGGGGGTTAGGATGATGGCGACGGCAAATCGTCGGCGATGAGGGTAGAGGTTCTTGGGTTGCAGGTGGTTGTTGCTGGAGGTGCAGGGATGACCAGGAAGAAAGAGGAGATGAGAGGAGGTCTTGGAGGTGGTGAGGGTGATAAGGGTGAGGTTGGGGTGAGATCGACGACGAGGTTTGGTGATCGGCGGCGATAGCTTGGTGAGGGGTGGGATTCTGGGTTTGCTCGGGGTTGCAGGGGTCGGGGTCGGGGGTGCAAGGTGCTCGGGTATGGAGAGAGGAGGTGGTTGCGGAGGTTGAGACGAGGGCGAGGAGGTGGTGGTGACGGCAAGGTGAGGTCGGCGGTGAGGGATACAGGCGTGGGCTTAGGTTTCTCGTCGTGAGAATATAAAGGAGGAAGAAAGCAGAAGAGAGAAAAGAGGTGTGTGTTAATTATTAGGTTAGATAATATATATACAGGGGAGAGAGAGAAAGTGAGCGAAAGGAGAGAGAGAGCGAAAAGAGAGAGAGATAGCGAGAGTAGAGAGAGAGGACAGGATTTGATAATTAGTTATTATAATATTATATATATATATATAAGTTAATATGTATACTGTTAGTTTAGGATTATAAAAATATTATAATATATATATTCTGGGTTTAAACAGCTAATAACAAAATACTCCGAATATTACCCGTTGAGTTGAGTTCAGTGTTGGGGCTAACGAGTTTCGTTTTGCCAGGTTTCTTCTAAAAATCTAGTTTAAAATATGGAGAATATATGTAAAAATTAAAATCATAATGCAATACCCGTTCAGTAAAAATGCATACCCCCAGTACGAATTTACATAAATATACGTAGCGATCCAAACGAGTCTGTTTTAACACTTTGGACATGAACACGATATATGGATGCACACATATGATATGGGGTATGATAACATGCCATACTAGATATCAAAATATATTATTTGGTCATAATTTGTATTATTTAAAAGATGTGTAGATACTAAATATATCATATATGTATATAGAATTTAGATGTGTATGGATCCTCTGTACTAACAAAATATATGACGTAATCTTGTACCATGATGGGTTTCAGCCATGCGGGTCGGGTCGGATACTAAGCACAGTTACCAAATGCACTATCCGCATCCAAAAACAATAATAAACAAGAAGTTGTCGCAAGATCTGAAAAACCCTAAATAAAATATCATATAATAGTGCTAGGGTGTTACAATAACCGGAATACAAGCTCGAACATGACTAAGATGTGAACCTGAACTTGAATTCGAACCTGAACTTGAACTCGAACCTGAACTGGATACTTGAAGTTAACATGAATACCTGAACCCAATGTCTACTCTTGAACTGACTTGACACGAACCATGAATACAACTTGACATGAATACATGAACACTTGATATGAATACTTGATCTTGATATGAACTCAATCTTACAACTTGATATATTCATTAATTCGAGTAAGGCTGGTAATTTTAATTATAATTTAGAATACACGGTGTTGGGGTAGTTCAAGTGCGAATGCAATGAAATCTCAGAAGCCCCCTAAATCATGAATTCATATCCACCAACACAAGCAATCTATCATGATGGCCCGTATTTTCTTAATCCTGAATTATAGCATGTTAAGTTTGGAATATTTCAATATTAGGTTGAAGTCCTGTTACTAGCACTTGATTCGGGCCCGTGGTTCGTTACGCTTGGATTACAGCCTACTGGGTTCGAGAACACTCTTGAGATTGGTTGACATTCACTCTTGAATTTACGTTAAATTAGTTTACCTATATAGAGACCTTTTAGGACACTTACATGCACTTTATATTCACTATACCTATGCTATACGGCCATGTTATACTATTTTGATATGCTTATGTTATCTTACCATTCTTATAAACATATTGTCATACTCATGATACATTACCAATAGAACTGCATGTTATATAGAATTGACATACTTATATTAAATGACATGTTTAAACCCCATATCTCCTAGTCCATTACTTCATGATATTCATTTTCCAATTTGTCATTATACTTTTATACTTCACACCTTTTCTTGGAGATTTACCGAGCGAAAGTTCGCTGACGGGAATCCACCCATCTCTTTTTTTTTGGATGTTAATCAAGCGGTCTAAAGACTGAGGAGATAGAAGCGACTGCAGAGGATTATGACCAGACCACTACTCAAGTTTAGCTTAACTCATTTTTTCTTTCAGTTTATGAATGCCACTTGTTTAAACATTTCTTTTCTTAAATTTTCTTATCAGTCGAACTCATGTATTGTAAATGTATCAAATTTGAATGTAAATAAAGTTGTTGAAGTTTAAATCACATATAAATTTCTTATCATTTTATATTACTCAATTATGCTTAGAGTATTTATTCCGTGAAATAATCTTCTCGAAATAAATACGTCTCGGGTCTCGTCACGTATCTGTTTCCGTCTTTTGAGAAACGGGGCGTGATACCCATCAACCCCCAAAATCATAATAAATTTCAAACCCTAATTTCAAACCCATCATTCTACAACCGATTCAATTCCTCATTGTCCATATTTAATATATCAAAACTAACACAAATCACAGATTATAATCACCTAATTTCAAAATTGAATAATCTAATTGAAAAAATTAGGGCTGAAAGGAGAAAACACTAGTTTTGGACCGGATTTGAAAAAGAAAAAAGCGATTGCAAACTCCTACACCACCAACTGTATCAATAACACTTACAAAAAAAATTTGAATTAAATTTGATAATTTTTTCGAAAATTTTGATGAACAGGGGATTGGAAATTACCTCTCGCGGGATGAAATTGAGGAAATGACAAGGAAGAAGGGTTTTCGCGGCTCTTATCTGATCAACCTATTAGCGACCGTTTAAAACGGTCGCTAATAATAGGTGAGCGGTCGCCAATAAATTGAAAACCGTTCATTAGCGACCGTATTTATTATACGGTCACTAATAATTTATTAGGGGTCGTATATATTTACACGGTCTTTAATGTGTACAGTTTCTACTGATGATACAAGAGAAAGAAGCGGAGTGCTATGTTTACTTACGAAATAATGCATTTCAATGGTTTTTCAAATTTTTTTTAAGGATCTTAACTACCACATTTCTTTAGAATGTCCTACGTCATGCGATGAAATTGCTAAATGATCTCATCACGCGATCATGGCGTCCTAATTATATAGCTTTATTTCAATATGTGTGGGAATCATAGAATTGGGCTAGTTTTGAGGTCACAAGGCAAAACGGTATTCTTCTTGATTCCACGTGAGGCTTATGTGGATTCAATAGAAAAATCTACTATGCAAGGACTTGCATAGTGTAAACCCTTGCATAGCCCTTGGATGGGCTTTCTCCCACATGCAAGAGGAGTCCATCCAAGGGCTCTAAAGGGACTTGCACTATGCAAGCCTTTTGATTAGGAATCTCTCTTCTTGTTTAGGTCTGCAAGCTTAGAGAATGATGATGGTCTTGGATGCCAAGCCTTATGGTTTGAAAAGTCTAACAATCAACTTAGCCATTTTATACTACCTAGAAAATGAAATAAAGTTATGGAGGTGTTGGTGCATCGGCGCACATAATAGAAAACATACCCTATGTGGACAGTGGTCTTGATGATGCGCGCTCTCAAACAATCAAAGACGTCACACGGATGGTTAGTGATAGTGCTCGATATTGGCGATCCCCAAGATCATGACACGTGGCAGGTGACGTTTCCCAGAACTCAGAAGAAAGGGCCCACAGGGGCCGATCAGGCCACCCCGTGCCCGACCTGCAAGCACAAGCTGGCCCCCCTCAGGGCCCCTGCAAATTGGCCTCCTTGGCCTCTCAGCTCGCCCCCGAGCTACCACAGGACCAAGACTCCTCGGCCTCCTTGCTCGTCCCAGAGCTCCGGCCGAGGACGTCTTCCTCGGCCCTCCGACCTACTCCCAGGCGTAACCGCCGCTCCGCGAATCCCGCCATGCGCGGATTTTACGTCAGCGACGTCCCACGCCATCACGATCCCCATTAATGGGCGATCCGCTCTCTACGCGGGCGTGACGTCGTGAGCGTAACTGCCCGCAAGATTCTCGCACCCGCTACTGCGTGCTCCACCGCTATATAAACCCCCATCACAGAGGGGTCAAGTAAGCCATTTTTTTACACTTTTATGCCGTTACTTTGCTCGGATCTCATCACTAACTTAAGCGTCGGAGGGTCCTTGGTGGTACAAAACCACCCCGGGACTTCTTTTCAGGTACTCGGCAATAGCTTCCTCACCTCACCTCTTCCTCCAAAAACCCATTGAGACCCACACGCAACGAAGGATAATCATCTAAGTTCACCGCGAGATCAACGGAAGACAACATCTGACGGAGGCCCGAAAAGGAGCTCCATCAGTTGGCGCCGTCTGTGGGAAAATAACTCCACAAAATACAAAGTTGGCCTTCCTATCTCCACCCTCATGGCAGACGACCATCCTGGGGATCCCGGTATCAGCCGCCGTCCTCCACTCACTGAAGGCGGTGATGAACCTCCTCCCCTGACAGTCATCAACGCCCTCGCAGGCCGGATAGATCGCCTGCAATCCCTCATGGAGGCCCTCGTCCGCGTCCAAACGGCCACGCCCGGGCCCCAGATCGTCGCTCCACCGCCTCCAGAAGGCTATGTCCCTGTCTGGATGGTCGACCACCAACAGGCCATGTCCCCTGGCCTCCAGTCTCTCGAACCGGTGCTCCCTGAGGCCCGTTGGGCGCCCCAGGGATCTACACTGAGATCCGCCGCCAGGGGCCTCACGACCCCTATCCCCCTGAGGAGATGTCAGTCACCTCGCCTATCCACAGGCGTGGTTGACCCCACCACCATCGGCAGGGCCGCACAGAAGAGGTCCGCCCAGGCAGCTCAAGAGCTACCTCACCCCGGGACCTGAGGCACCTCATTGAGAAGAACCGGGGCCGCTCCCAGACGCAGGTCACCCGCAGCGGGGGCCTGGGATACCGAGGCGCCGATTCCTCGGGGTACCACGGTCGGCTCGACGCCCTCGAGAAGAAGATCGAGGGCATGCGCCGAGAAGCTCACCTCTCGAGCGACAGAGCTAAGTACGCCTCCGACTAGCTCACGAAGCCGTTCACCGAGGAACTGCTCGCCGTCCACGTCTCCTCGCGCAACAAGCCTCCAAAGGTCTCTCTGTTCAATAGGAAAACCGACCTGAAGGACCACTTGGACGCTTTCACCACGGGGATGAGCTTCCAGGATCATTCCGACGCCGCCCAGTGCAGAGCCTTCCCGACCACCCTCATCCGCGCAGGTCGGGAATGGTTCCGGGCGCTCGAGCCCCGCTCGATTTCGACCTTCGACGAGCTAGCTACTCAATTCCTCGGCCATTTCGTGGGGAACCGGCGACAGAAGCGCACGGTCGACTACCTCTTCACGGTTAAGAGTGGGGACAAGGAAACATTTAAGGCCTACATTACCCGTTTCTACAACGCCCTTCTCGAGGTGCCCGAGCACCGAGACGAAACCGTCATAACGGTACTCAGATCTGGTCTGAGGCACAAGGAATGGTTACGCTCCTTCGCGCTGGCACAACCTAAGACCATGGCCGAGGTCAAGGCGTGGACCGAGCGCAAGGTCCAACTAGAATCCGAGGTGAATGCTAACCTTCCCCGGGCAGAACGGCCCGACCAGAAGAAAAGGGCTCAGGAGGAAAGGCCGGAGCGTCAGCAGCCCTACCACCAGAAGTTCCAGGAGTATACCCCCCTCAACGTCTCCCTCACGGTGTTGCTGGAGGAGGTCCAGAACGAGGGGTTCTTCAAGTTCCCCCCGGTCCCGCGTCAGGCCGCAAAGCGAACCCGGGGCCCCTACTGCGCTTTCCACCGGGTACTGGGCCACGCCACGGAGGACTGCAAACAACTGAGGGACTACATCGAAGAGCTCATCCGGTCTGGGCACCTCGCCGCCTACCTGAGGGACAAACGGCAGACCGACCGCGAGCAGGAGCAGCATCGCCCTCCCACCGACCTGACCATCGGCCGGATCATGCTTATTTCAGCGTACGGCCATCCCGGAGCTCAGGGAGCCCCATGCCCTATACCAAGCGCGGGGGCCGACAGCTCTTCGGGAAGCTCAGCCCAAGCCAATAAAGTCATCTTCTAGCCTGTACCCTTCTTTCAAAGCAATGTACATTCTTCCTAGTATCTATTGTTAATTTAATAAATATCAATGGAGCATTGCGAAAAAGAAAGAAAAGCTTTATTTATTCAAAGGGTATTATGGGCTCCTCAGCCATACATGCAAAAAGAAAAGAAAATAACAATAGTGGGGGAAGGGGGTGCAGCAAGCACTGCTCGTGGTACTCGGTAAAAATCTCCGACAACCGAGGCCTCGCCAGTTCTAGCCTCTGTCCCCGGTTCCCCCCTCGGGCATCGACCCCGAGCCTCAGCTCGTAGCATTTGCGGATGAGCGCCTCTGAGCGGGTCAGCCGGTTCGCGGAAATTAAGCCGAAGCGCCTCAAAGACCGCAGCTTTCCCACGGCCTCATCAAAGAGCAGCTCAGAAAGGGGGTTGTAAAGCCCCGGCGATGCCCTCCAGATGGAGTACATCAGCAGCTGTTGCAGGGAGGAGCGTCGGGGGAGCAGCCGGCCAAAATGGTCCTCGATGCTCCCGTAGACCAGCTGCACCGTGTCCTCGGTGCAGTACGGGTCGTAGAAGTACACGTCTTCAAAGTGGACGATGTCGGGGATGGTGAACGGGAAGTCCTGCATTCTCGGCGACCTGTTTATGAAGGATGAAAGGACCAGTACTCCTTCAGCCTTATATAGCCCACTGTGCAGCCCAACCGTCGCACGCTTTCTCCCAGGGAGTCGTTGCCACGCGGAAACCGTCAAGCCTTCTCCGGTGGAATCGAAGCGACGCACCCATAGCGCTTCGCCTTCCCCCGCATTCAATAGACTAGCTACGCGCGCTGTTGCCCCGACCGTTCCCATTCCCCACACCTGCAGCTGAACGGTCGGGACACACCACGACAAGATTCAGCCCAGCAGCTTCCCTGCTCGGTCGTCCCCAGCGGGCAGCTTCCCTGCCACAACACCGGGGATCAAAAAGCCCTCCCAGAGGCAGTCGAGCCCGAGGTCCCTTCGCTCGGCTATCCCTGGCGGGCAGCTTCCCTACCACAACGCCGGGGATCAAAAAGCCCTCTCAGAGGCATGTTCATACCGTAATATTGCATTATTATATTCCCCATTCTTATGCATTTCATAAATAAACAGGTGCTTTTGACCCATGTCTGCTATTTAGTTGCAGGTTACAGGTTCTTGGAATAAAAACAGTGAAAAAGACAAAAGACGATACAAAAGTGAGACTTCGACCAACAAACAGAGAATCTTTATCCTGCCTACAGTTTGAAGACTAAACAAAGATCAATGAACAATTTCACAAAGCACAAAGGCAGAGCAAGGTTCAAGACTTCGACACGAAGCAAGCAGTAAAAGTCCACGACTTTACTCACTGTGGAAATCTGGAAGAGAACCAGAAGCTATTATGAAGAATAAAGTAAAGAAAAAGGTACCCAAATGGAACCAGAACCCAACCCAGGAATTTCAGCCCACGATGCTTCCATTTGGCCGCGGAACCACGGCCAAACCAGGGCTGCGACCGCGGTTCCGCGGCCGTGTATGACCCGTAGTGGCGACAAAAGTTTCCAAAACTCGTGACGGCGCTGACTGGTCTTCCTAGGGGTATTTTTGTAATAGCAGACATGCGGCGATTGTAACCTAGGGTTTCTATGAATCTATAAATAGGAACCCTAAATCTTGTATTAGGTTATGCCTCCTTTCATTAATAAAATTCAGATTTCTTTTAGAGAGCAACGATGCCTCTTTTCATTTCATCTATTCAGATCTGACAACCCTGTGTAAATGTTTGGAGAGAGCCATCTGTAAAGTAAGTAGTTTTATTTAATTGCCCTAGTATAGATATTTAATTCCTTGACTTAATTAGATAGATAGAATGTTCTTCAATTTCCTAATGAGCGAGTAGTCTCTTCGCTTGTTAGGGTTAGTTTTGGGGAAGGCTTTTGAGAGATGAAGATCTCCCATCCCTTTCTTGCCCATCACATATAATCAATAGGACTCCATGCATACATGCACACACCGCTCCCTATGGCACCCTATCCCACGAGGTAGCGATGATACCATAGTATAAAGGCCCGGCTGAGCGTGTTTTCCATGGAGGTTAGGGTAAGGATTGATAAAGAAATGACAAGAACCTAGAGGAAGAAACACCTTCCCGAATGGTTCTAATCCCCTTTATTAATAATTACCATAACACCTCATAGATCTTAATTTGGGTATAGAAAGCGGTGAGATTTATTTACATTTCCAAACTTACCTTAAACCTAACCCTAGCAAGATTTAGATCTAGATAGATTTAGTTTTTAGATTTAATCAATAAGATTCGACACCCATCGGAATTAACTCGTAAGAACAACTAAGAAATTCACAAAATCCCTGTGGACCGACCCGTACTCACCGGTTAGCTACCAAGCGACGCCATTCATTGATTGCGGTTTACAAATATTTCTGACATACAAATCAAATGGCGCCGTTGCCGGGGATGGCGTGTTATTTTCTTTTTGCAATTTCGGGTTAATCTAAAATTGAAAAATCATAAAAAACTGAAAAAAAATTTAAAAATTTAAAAATTTATCATTTGTTATTTTGTGAAGGGTATTTTTCATGTGAATTTTGCAGGACCGCAGAACAAAATCAGATCTGGAAATCTCCCGAGATCAAAACAGAAAACCGAAGATCTGAAAAACAGAAAAGAATCAAAACAGAGGAACAGAAAAAATCTCGAGAACCGAACCGTCAACCTGACCGCGATGCCGCCGCCGAAACACCATTCCTGCCGCGCAACCGCGGTCTGTAGGTGACGTCATTACCTGCAAATTTTTCTCGGGACTCGAGTCGCCTCCTCCACCGCGGAACCGCCGCGCTAGCCCTCTCCCGACCGTGGAACTGCCGCGACCTGATCACTTTAGCTGGTGGAAAAATCTCTGTTTGTTTTCTTTCTCTTCCTCTGCAAATCCCTAATATCTTCTCTGAAAAATCTCCTGCAGGATTCTTTGCGCTTAAAAAAATCTTACCCCTTCCAATAACAAATCTTGTGCAGGATTCTTTGCGTCGCGCTTAAAATAAAAATTTTGATTGCAAGTGGTTGTTACTGTTTTGCATATTTTTAATCGGACTTTAAGGGGCTTGAGACCAATCCAGATTGGGTGGGGATTTCATCACCCTTCTCAGAACCCCAGAAATCACATAAGGCATTTGCATTCACCACTATTTAATTAAAAAATACTAGACTCAGCCCTAAGGACGTCGCGCTCAATAGGACAGAGGACTAGTTGTAGGCATCGGCTATTGATCATAACCTGACTTTGCGGTGTCTAGGCAAGTGTGTCTAAGGCGAGTGGTTACTTAATTAGGGCCACTACTTGTAGTAGAGAGCTTCCCACTCACCTGGCACTCACCTGGCCGCAATTGGCGGTGAAGAGGCGGTTTGAGGTCCTATTTCTAGCCCTTTGGAACAGTTAGGAACTGTCTAGCTGACCTAGGTGGCCCTAGATCTAGGCCTGATTGTGCATTTATGGTTGATTGCATTTGTGTCAAAGCCCTTTATTGAAAATCTTTTTTGCAAAAAGTTCCAAATAAAGAGAAAAAGAAAAATGGAAATTTTTTTATAAAAACTTGCAAAATTTTGTCGCTAAGAAATCCGTGCACCCCACATTCTTTCTCTTCTCCTTTCTTCCATCATGGGTACCCCACCTCATAAAACCCTTGCCGAACTTTGGTACCCTGAACCAAACTTTTCCTCTTACGCGAATTGTTTCGGTCGATTTAAGGACGACCCCTCCATGCCCAAAATTTCTTTGAAAGATCGAATAGAAGCGTCTAGGAGAAACAGTTCGACGTTGCAATCCACTTTGTATCAACCATTTCAACCTTCACCACCTTCGAACGTTGATACCACTTTTTCGAGTCCTGTTGTAACTCAGACCCATGTCTATTGCTGAGCATATTGAACAATCTCGTAGCCGATCTTTCACTCCTCTCCACACATCTAGTTCTAAGGATCAACAAGTCCATTCACCTTTTTATCCAAATGTTGATCCTACTCCTATCCAACCATTCAATTCCTACCACTCCTACCCGACTTCCGCACCTTCCCTAGACATTGCTTCTATACAGCCATTTGGGAGTTTCACGTATCCAAACAATTTTGAACCTTTTACCGAAACCCCTTCACAACCCATGTCTAGTTTGGAACAGTCGTTGGAAGCTTATATTTTAGCAACAAACAAAATGATTAGGAATGTGGATGCGTCCATAGCCGCCCTTATACAACCTAGTGGACCGGTAGCTAGTTTCCAACTAGCTCTAAATTTTCCAAAGTATGATGGGGCGGTTGGACAGAGTGAGAATTTGAGAGGAGAGAGTGAGTTCTCCACCTTTCCAAATCAAACCTACCCATACCCAATTGAATCCCATAACTCCGGTTTTCCATCGATTGTCCCCAATGATTCACAAGTTAAAAATAAAACATTTAACGAGTTGTGCGACTTTGTAGTGCTTGATTTGCCAGATTGTGAAGAGTCCCTTTCGAGTGAAACCATACCTAATCCTTTTGAACTTTACACCTCCACTCTAGAACCTAAATTGATAAATATCCATGCTTTTGATGATATGTCAGAAAAAATTGATTTTTACTTGATCGAGGATATAGACGCCGGGAATATTTTGGATGATGAACCCGTAGATTTGATTGAAATTTTATCCCCAATTCATCATCCCGAGTCATTAAATGTTTCTCCCGAACTTCATGTGCGTCTTGATTTTGATGATAATGGCATGGATAGGCTAAATTTTGAGGAGAATTATAGGGATAGTATTGAGGAGAGTATTGAGGATAATATTGAGGATGAACCATTTTTGTTTGATGTGTCGGATTTTCCTATTCATCCTCCAAACCCTTTAATAGTTATACTTCCTAAATCACCCCTTCTTTCCATCATTCCGACCACGCAAAAGATCAAGCTTGAAGACTGTGAGCTTGAAAAATTTCTCTTTGAATCTGACACAATTCTCACAGACGATAACGATTACGAGTGTTTCACTTTTTCGAACGATGTTGAAAACTCACCTCCCGAGTTTGAGTCCTTTACATTTTAAGATGAGTTAGTTGAACCATCAGACTCGATTGCTTACAGTCAATTCGACCCATTAATGGAATCCTTTGAGTTCGAGACAGATTACTTAGGTGAGATTAAGACTACTATCCCTAAATCACTTCCTTTCGTCCTTCCTATCGCTTCGACCACGCAAGACTCCGTCGCGTTTCCATTTTCAATGGAGGGTTTACCAAGTTCGACGTACCCATATTTTCTTGCGAATCTTGAGGGATTTGACCCCATTTCTCGACGGGTTGATAGATTAGCACAATCGCTTTTAACACATCGGTCATCACAAATTGCACTAATTTATTCACTCAATTTACACTCTCAAGATCGTAATACACTTCTTTCTCTTTTCCGCCATTCTTCTCCTCCACCGAGACCATATTCCACCCTTCTTCCCACACGGTCTCGTGTGCTTCTCATTTCTTTTCTTTCCACTCCATTCTTTCACCAACTCTACCATTACCATGATAAGATTTTTGAATGGTTGGTGCTAACCTTTAGCTTGTGTAAGGCCTTGTTTAGTTTGGGGAGGACCTTGTTGTATATATGTATATATATATATATTTTGTTTTCTTTTTCTATTAACAATAAAAAAAAAATTTAAAAAAATAAAAAAAATTTATAAATAAATAAACAGGGGAGTGCCGACATTTTGACCCTCTTGGTGTGGCATGACAATGAGGACACTGTCAAGATTGAGTTTGGGGGTATGCTCGGTAAGCCTTCTTCCTTCGCATTCATATGTACATTTTTTGCATTTGCATACTTATTTTAAAACCCGTAAAAAATTGAAAAAATTTAAAAAATTATAAAAATGAAAGTATTCAATTTTGGCCATAATTGACTTGAGTTTGACAAAAAGGTTGACTAGCTAGGAACAACTAGATCTTAGACTTAGTAAATTAAAAACCCTAAAAATAACTTTACTTAAAATTTAACGGTAGAAAGTATATGTCTTTGTAGTTTATTTAGAAATAGGCAAATTTTGAGTTCACTTCTTGGGTAAAGTTAAAACAAGGGAAGAGTATTGATATTTTTATTAAAATATAAGTTTGAAAAATAATTTCTAAGCTTAAGTCTAGATTCTGAAAATATATACCCTACAAATTGCACAAACACGAACCTTGAAACTTGGAATAGTAGAAGAGACCTTGAAATGCTCTTGTCTAAAGTCCTTAGTACGAAGAAAATAAAATAAAAATTCAAATGTGAATAAAGAGATAATAAAAAAATGAACACTGGTTTTTGTGATTACTTAAGGCTGCAAAAATAGAAAAATGTTTAGCGAGGGTGCTTCATCACCTAGTGTTTTAGACCAACTGGTTTGGGAGTCACTGCTAAAGCCTTAAGTGTTGCAAAACTAGGAATTACGCTTTAATGTGCAAACACATCTTGTAATCGGTTGTTGGTACCTCAAGAAGTATTAACGATCGCATGAAGGATGTGTGAGCGAAATTCATCTAAAAATTCACCTATTAAGAAGTGCTTTAGACGACGGACAGGAGTATGATTGCTTGATTTGAATTTCCAAGTGTAGGAGTGATACATACACACACGTAGGGGTATGTGATTGGGGTTTAGATAAGAGATAGGAATGAAGAATAGGACTTATAGCTTTAATAGAGATGATAAAAATTCCTAAGTTGAGATAGAACCCTAGAAGGAAAACTTAAGAGATGCGGAAAACTAAGTAAATTCACAAGAATATATATAATCTTAAGTTAAATAATAAGGAAGCGTGAAGAATACGGGTGGATAATTTATGAGTCGAAGATAATAGAATTCCTTGTTAGAAAACCTAATTGGAGAATAAAACTCAATGGGCCAAATTGATAGGATTTTGTGGGTAGTATCCGCTGAAAACCCTCAGGAGACAACACTCCTCCTACTAGGGACACCTAGAGGTTTAACGGCTTGTTGCACGAGCTCAGTGCAGTCGCGTTTCCCTACGAAAGTGAGGTTAGGATTTTGTCGAGAATAAAACTAGGTTTGCTCGAGGACGAGCAAAAGATAAGTTTGGGGGTATTTGTTCATACCGTAATATTGCATTATTATATTCCCCATTCTTATGCATTTTACAAATAAACAGGTGCTTTTGACCCATGTCTGCTACTTAGTTGTAGGTTACAGGTTCTTGGAATAAAAACAGTGAAAAAGACAAAAGACGATACAAAAGTGAGACTTCGACCAACAAACAGAGAATCTTTATCCTGCCTACAGTTTGAAGACTAAATAAAGATCAATGAACAATTTCACAAAGCACAAAGACAGAGTAAGGTTCAAGACTTCGACACGAAGCAAGCGGTAAAAGTCCACGACTTTACTCACTGTGGAAATCTGGAAGAGAACCAGAA
This sequence comes from Agapanthus africanus, assembly GCA_030015575.1. Lineage (NCBI taxonomy): Eukaryota > Viridiplantae > Streptophyta > Magnoliopsida > Asparagales > Amaryllidaceae > Agapanthus > Agapanthus africanus. The sequence goes on from CM057338.1 coordinate 32,907,466, forward strand.
GCTATTATGAAGAATAAAGTGAAGAAAAAGGTACCCAAATGGAACCAGAACCCAACCCAGGAATTTCAGCTCACGATGCCTCCATTTGGCCGCAGAACCGCGGCCAAACCAGGGCTGCGGCCGCGGTTCCGCGGCCGTGTATGACCCGTAGTGGCGACAAAAGTTTCCAAAACTCATGGCGGCGCTGACTGGTCTTCCTAAGGGTATTTTTGTAATAGCAGACATGCGGCGATTGTAACCTAGGGTTTCTATGAATCTATAAATAGGAACCCTAAATCTTGTATTAGGTTATGCCTCCTTTCATTAATAAAATTCATATTTCTTTTGGAGAGCATCGATGCCTCTTTTCATTTCATCTATTCAGATCTGACAACCCTGTGTAAATGTTTGGAGATGGCCATCTGTAAAGTAAGTAGTTTTATTTAATTGCCCTAGTATAGATCTTTAATTCCTTGCCCTAGTTAGATAGATAGAATGTTCTTCAATTCCCTAATGAGCGAGTGGTCTCCTCGCTTGTTAGGGTTAGCTTTGGGGAAGGCTTTTGAGAGATGAAGATCTCTCATCCCTTTCTTGCCCATCACATATAATCAATAGGACTCCATGCATACATGCACACACCGCTCCCTACGGCACCCTATCCCACGAGGTAGCGGTGATACCATAGTATAAAGGCCCGGTTGAGCGTGTTTTCCATGGAGGTTAGGGTAAGGATTGATAAAGGAAGGACAAGAACCTGAGGAAGAAACACCTTCCCGAATGGTTCTAATCCCCTTTATTAATAATTACCATAACACCTCATAGATCTTAATTTGGGTATAGAAAGCGGTGAGATTTATTTACATTTCCAAACCTACCTTAAACCTAACCCTAGCAAGATTTAGATCTAGATAGATTTAGTTTTTAGATTTAATCAATAAGATCCGACACCCATCGGAATTAACTCGTAAGAACAACTAGGAAGTTCACAAAATCCCTGTAGACCGACCCGTACTCACCGGCTAGCTACCAAGCGACGCCGTTCTTGATTGCGGTTTAGAAATATTTTTGACATACAAATCAAGGCAGTCGAGCCCGAGGTTCCCTCGCTCGGCTATCTTTAAGGACAAAAGCCCTCGCCAAGAGGCATCGGACAGTAACGCTGCCCGGCCAAGGGTCCTTGGTAGGCTTCTTACAGCCCTATAGCTCTTCCTGCACCAAGGACCAAAGTCCTCCCGGAGGCAGTCGGACCCTCGCTCGGCTATCCCCGGCTAGTAGCTTCCTACCACAACCGACAGGGATCAAAGCCCTCGCCAAGAGGCACTGGGAAGTAACCCTGCTCGGTCCCCGTCCTGAAGGATCAAAGCCCTCACAAGAGGCAACCAAGCAGCTACCCTGCTCGGTAAAAACTCCGGCTGGTAGTCACCTACCCACGACGCCGGGGATCAAAAAGCCCTCCCAGAGGCAGTCGAGCCCGGGGTCCCCTCGCTCGGCTATCCCCAGCGGGCAGCTTCCCTGCCACAACGCCGGGGATCAAAAAGCCCTCTCAGAGGCAGTCGAGCCCGAGGTTCCCTCGCTCGGCTATCTTTCAGGACAAAAGCCCTCGCCAAGAGGCACCGGACAGTAACCCTGCCCGGACAAGGGTCCTTAGTAGGCTTCTTACAGCCCTATAGCTCTTCCCGCGTCAAGAACCAAAGTCCTCCCGGATGCAGTCAGGCCCTCGCTCGGCTATCCCCGGCTGGTAGCTTCCTACCACAACCGACAGGGATCAAAGCCCTCGCCAAGAGGCACTGGGTAGTAACCCTGCTCGGTCCCCGTCCTGAAGGATCAAAGCCCTCGCAAGAGGCAACCGAGCAGCTACCCTGCTCGGTAAAAACTCCGGCTGGTAGTCGCCTACCCACGACGCCAGAGGACAAAAGCCCTCGCCAAGAGGCACCGGACAGTAACCCTGCCCAGCCAAGGGTCCTTGGTAGGCTTCTTACAGCCCTATAGCTCTTCCCGCGCCAAAGACCAAAGTCCTCCCGGAGGCAGTCGGGCCCTCGCTCGGCTATCCCCGGCTGGTAGCTTCCTACCACAACCGACAGGGATCAAAGCTCTCGCCAAGAGGCACTGGGCAGTAACCCTGCTCGGTCCCCGTCCTGAAGGATCAAAGCCCTCGCAAGAGGCAACCGAGCAGCTACCCTGCTCGGTAAAAACTCCGGCTGGTAGTCGCCTACCCACGACGCCAGAGGTCAAAGCCCTCGCCCAGAGGCCGCCGTGCAGCTCCACTACCCGGACATCCTTAGTGGGCTTCATACAGCCCCTCAAACGCTAAAGACCCAAGCCCTTGCAAGGGGCAACCGAGCAGCTACCCTGCTCGGCCATCCTTGGTGGGCAACTCCCCTACCACCACGCCAGCAAGCATAAAGCCTTTGCAAGGGGTGACGGGGCAGCTACCCTTCCCAGTCAACCCCGGATGGTGACCAATACTCGGAATCAGAGATGCTCTGTGGTTGTGGAGGACCCGAGACCCCAGTGAGGGGCGTCAGGTCTGTTCAAGTCTAAACGATCTTCCCTCGACTCCAGGGCCCAGGGAGATATCTCCTCAGAAGCGCTCGTCGGCTAGTGATTGCAGACAACTCGACGGACGATCGCTAGACAGATGGCCAACCTGACGTAAAAGCACAACGATACAGGCAAAAAATATTCCACGAGCATTCTTCACAAACAGATGGCAGAATACAATTCTATGGAGCTGAGAAAAAAAAACTTTATTACTACTGCCAAAGACAAAAGTTTTTTTACAAAGGGTATTTTTTGGGCTCCCCAGCCTTACAAAATTCAAAAGAAAAACAAATTGAAGATGGGAGAACGGGGGCTCTACACTTCGGGGCCGGACGCGACCTTGGGATCCTCGACCTCCACCACTTGATGCGCTGGGTCCTCGGCCACCTCCTCGCCGGGAACTTCTTCCCCTTGCTCGTCGGCGCCCACGAGGGGGAACTCTGCCCGGAGATCCGCGTCGTCGAACCCCGGCATCCGGGACTTAACAACATCGAGGGCGTCGTGCCAAATGCGGGTCGTGGCCATGAACAGGTCGTTATAAAAATCCTTCGACCCCTTATAGCTCGCCACGACTCTCGATTCAGCCGACTTAAACGCCTCGGCCGCCACCCCCAGCTCCTTTCGGAGGGCCTTCACCGTCCTCTTCAGGTTGCCGGCAAGCACCTGGGAATCCTCGAGCTTGCCCTCCGCGATCATGGCGGCCTCGCGATGCTGGACGACCTCCCTTTTCCCGGCGACCACCTCGCCCTCCAGGGTGGTGATCCTTGCCGACATCGCCTCCTACTCTCGCCTGGAGCTCTCTTGCAATGAGGCGAGCTGACCCGCGGCCTCCAACGCCGAGGCTACCACCTCGGTCTCCACGCGGAGGGCGAGGGCCACGTGTTGGAGAACCTGGGAATACACAAAAGGATCAGAAAACAGAAAAGGGCACCAAATCTCACGATGAACTGGGGGCTTACCTGCACGGACTCTTGGGCGATCGACGCTAGCTGGGCCCTGAGGGTCCCTCCAGGAACTCGACCCCCGGCCGAGGTCTCTATTTCGTGCAGGAGGCTGTCCGCGACGGACAGCCCCGACGGCACCGCGTACCGGAGCCCCCCTTCCTCCACTACGGTCGGCGAGGACCGGCCTCGGGAGGGTCTCCGGGAACTCTTCTTGAGCGGCTCCGAGGGAGAGCCGATCTCCTCTTCCGAAGCAGTGTCCTCCAGAATCAGGGTATGCTTCCGACCCGATGCTCTGCTGGGTCCCGGGGCGGGATCCACCACCGAGCGTCCTCGAGGCGCCGCCTCCGGGGCAGCAGGGGCCGGAGCGGGCTGCGTCCGAAAAGAGCTGGCGCCCCCGGCCCTAGTAGGCTGCCTCGGCTGGCACATAGCATCTCGGAGAGAGCCGAAGTCCATGGATCCTGCATGAAACGAGCATCCAATAGATCAGCAACACGAGTAAAATGTAAACCCAAAAAGCAAGCCTAACTTACCGACGAACTCGACGGGGCTAAGCCCGGCCCAGCTCAAAACCCTCTCGGAAAGCAGCACGTCATGTCGAGGGACGGGCTCCCATGACGCCACTCTCACCGCGGCGGGGTTATCGGACAGGTTCCTCGGCAGACACTTCTCCCTCAACCATTTGGTGGGCACTGGCCAGTCCTCGCCCTCGGGAGGGGAAACGAAAAAAAATTTCTTTTTCCAATCGTAAATGGAGGAGGGCAAGGCCACGACCCCAGTCCCGGCAACGACCCCGGGCCGCTTCCTAAAAGTAAAGTAAACCCATCTCGGGTCGCCAGCTCGACCGCCAAGGTGACTCTTGAAAACGAGGGAGGACTCGAGAAGGGAAACACTGAAAGGAACCTCCTGCAGCCTCAGGCGGATCAAGAACCCAAGGAAAATCCTCCACGCGTTCAGCACTAACTGGCCGGGGGCCAAACCGAAGAAATTCAGAGCGGCGATGACCTCAGGAGAGAAGGGCAGGCGCATTCCGCCCCAAAAAGCTTCCAAATATAGGGCAATCTCCCTGTCCCGTACCTGGTCTGCCCTCTCTCCCTCCTCGGTGTCACGCCCCGCTTCCCAGAGTACGCAAGATTAGGCACGTGACATAGCCAACCATGCTACCTGTGGGTAGGAAGTATCCATCCACAGTCACATTACGGCTGTAGAGATATCAAGAACAAGATAAATAAACTATCAAACACATGTCCAAATCCATAATAATAAGAGTCAATGAAAAATAAGTGCGGAAGCAAATGATCCAATACAATAATAGAAAGGTACGTCCCATATTGCGGGATCGCACCTGGAAATAAAATGCAATAAATGAACTAACCACTACAGAACTCACAAATCAGCCTACTGGCTGAGGTACTCCTGCTCGGTCGGCGACAGTGGTAAGGAATCTGGGCCATGCAAAACCCAGACGTCAGCGCGTCATGTCAACCAATAATATAATATGAACATGGTAATAAGCAATGCAGGGATAAACATGAATAAAGCAATAATATGAAACAACAGTGCAGGATAATGTGCAGTGGGTAACTAAACTGTTCTATCAGGTTTTCTATTCTAAAGTCTTTGAAATCAATTGATGACTCGTCGATGTAACTCAATAGTATCCCGTGCATGCCCGGGACCACGGTCAAGACCCTCGGGGCTGAATCCGTGACGTGCCGCTAGGCAATAATAGGTAGCAGGATGGACGAGTGATGTCAGCATCATCACTCCCGGACTGGCCAAGCCCGTAAGACTGATCAGAACAGGTATCGAACTGTTGAGTTACAAGTCGGTTTCACCTTTGATTTCCCCATACCCCCAAGTTATGTATGTCAGGTCAGGTATTCAGTAATCAAGAACTAATGCCAACACAGGATCAGGTAAAAGCAGGTTTGTCTGGATAGACAACAGGAATGGTCCATGAGGACCCCAAGTCAGGTTTGTTGGCATTAGGCATAAGATCAGGTAACAGGTCGGGTCATGGTACAACAGGTTGAGTTGGTAGTAAAGGGTACCATGTCCGGTGCATCGGTAGGTGTAAATGTCATGTGTATCAAGGTCAGGTCAATATGTGACGCAATCGAGGGTGTGCTCACAACAGGTATATAATCGAATAAGGAATCATAGCAGGAAATAAAGTAAACAACAATAACAGTTCATTTAATCACGATGGTGCATTACTATAGTGCAATTGTATTATCATATTAACAGGTTCGAGCACCCTTGGGGTGCAATAATCACAAGGTAGTGCAATAGCAATGACAGAAAGTACAAGAGCTATATGGGTATGACTATCGTCCTTTCAATAGTAAAAGAATGATCAACTGGTAATATTGTTATAATAATATTAATATGGATAGCATATTCAAAGCGATTAATAACTATAAAAGTGGTATTGATTAACCACGCACAAGAAGGTTCTGTTCAGAAATTCAGCGTCACCCTAATTTGTAAAATAGCTTAAAAATAACAAATGTTCTCCAAAAGAGACGTATCTTATACCAAAACAAAGATAATTCAATAAGGTTTTCAGTTTTATAAGTATAAGCATCTCAGGTTATCCCTACAAAAAGTTATGAATATTCGAAATTGAAAGTTTGCTGCTGGAATTTCCCTGGGCAGCAGTTTAAAGGCATTTTCATTTGCATTTTACGTTATTTAAACAATTTATTTTGCAAGTAAATATTTCATAGAGTTATAGTATTCTGAATTAGCTTCGTAACGAACTAAAGAACGTATACTAATGATTTTTCTATGATTTATAATGAATTTTATAAGATAAGGTGTACAGTAAATTTCAGATTTGTCATATCCGATTTGTCAACGACGTTTCATGTGTAAACTATAAGATTTTCAAATGTATAACATTATAAAATGAAGATTATAAAAGTATATAGCATGTAGCAAGATTAACTTGCTTCGATGGGTCGCGAATCGGGAAAACGGAACGTTAACCGTCGGCGGGAAAAACTCGCAACGGGCGCACGGTTCACGGAATGAACCCAAACGACGAACAAAGGAACCATACGGGTCGGGGTACCTCACTGGAACGTCGAGAAGCGTCACCAGCACGACGGAATTCCGGCAACAAAAGAACAGTTAAAAAAAATGAAAAACGGAACATGAAGCAAGAAGAGAAAGAATGATAAAGAGAAGTACGAGAGAATATATGAGGGAGAGGGAGAGAGAGAGAAAAAGTGGAGAGAAAGAGGGAAAGTGGGGCCCACAGGGTTATAAGGGAGGTTGCGATTGGCTGAGAGAATAAATTAAGAAGGATATAAAGATTGTAAAAATATTATATGGTTAACTTAAAGATTTAAAAGATAGGTAATGAACAGTAAGATATCAGGTTAGTTAGAAAAATATATGCGATGGTTTTAATAATATTAAAATTTGGGATTTTGGCGCCAAATAAAACATTTCCAAATTGCTCCCGGGTTGGGTCTAAAATTTGAAATTCAAATAATAGGATTTTAAGCGGGTTCCAAATTTTAAAATGAAATGTTTTATGATTAAAAAGCATACTCCCAAAACGGACACACGCACGTGCACGTAGCCATCCAAACTCGTCCGTTTCACTGAACGGGACGAGAATACAATGCACGGACGCTACCACGAGGCTAAGGGTGTCAAGTAGGCCAAGAAGAATATTTTCAATTTTATTTTAGGTGCTAAAATTTGTTATATGCAAAAATGACTTAGCCGGTTAAAATTTTGCAACAAGAACCGAACAAGCAAGATAATTGAAATGAGCAATGTCTAACACTCAACTAGTAACAGAAATAGTATTATTGGGCTCGGGTGTTACATCATACCCAACTACAAAAAGAATTTCGTCCTCGAAATTCCAAGAATTCAAGATAGATAACTACAGGAAAAGGTGAGGAAACTTCTGCCGGATCTCGTCTTCTCGCTCCCAAGTGGATTCTCCATGCGATCGATTACCCCAAGAGACTAGCACAAGGGGGATAACCTTGTTCTTAAAAACCTTTTCCCTTCGATCACCGATTTCAATCGGTCGCTCCTCAAAAGTCAAGTCTTCTCGTACTGTTAGCTCCGAATGATCCAAAACGTGTGTTTCATCTCGAATATACTTACGGAGTTGAGATACGTGAAACATATCGTGCACATTTGCAAAGGACTGCGGTAACGCCAAACGTTATGCTACCTCACCAACACGCTCCACGATCTCAAGGGTCCAACGAATCGAGGACTAAGCTTTCCTCGACTTCCAAAACGAATCACCCCTCTAGTCGGTGATAACTTCAAGAACACCAAATCACCCACGGTGAATTCTAGAGGTCTTCTCGACGTGTCAGCCCAACTCTTCTGTCTGTCTTGTGCTGCCTTCATATGATTTCTGATAGTGTTAACCTTCTCAACTGTCTGCATCACCAAATCTGGTCCCAACAATTTTCGTTCACCGAAATCATCCCAACAAATAGGTGAACGACATTTACGACCATACAAAGCTTCAAACGGAGCCATCTGGATAGTTGCCTGAAAACTGTTGTTGTAAGAAAACTCCACCAAGTGTAGATGATCCTCCCACGAACCCTTGAAGTCCAACATGCATGCTCTCAACATATCATCAAGAGTTTGGATCGTTCTCTCCGACTGACCATCAGTTTGAGGATGATAAGCTGTGCTAAACTTCAATCGAGTCCCCAAACTTTCCTGTAAACTCCTCCAGAAGTGTGATAAGAACCGAGTGTCCCGATCGGACACGATGCTCACCGGTACGCCATGCAATCTTACAATCTCCTGCATGTACCGCTCTGCCAAAGTCTCCGTTGATTGACCAACCCGGAAAGGAATAAAGTGAGCTGCCTTGGTCAATCGATCGACAATCACCCATACTGCATTGTTGCCCTTTGGACTTCGCGGTAAAACCGTCACGAAATCCATGGTTATATGTTCCCACTTCCACTGAGGAATCGTAAGTGGTTGCAACAAACCAGCAACCCTTTGGTGTTCAGCCTTGACTTGCTGACATACCAAGCACTTAGCCACGAAGCGAGCAATCTCCCGTTTCATGCCTTCCCACCAGAAATGCTGTCGATTATCTCGGTACATCTTTGTACCTCCTGGATGTATAGAATAAGCTGAACTGTGTGCCTCCTTCATAAGCTCTTCACGAACATCCCCCTTTGGCACACACAAACGGCTACCATACCTCAACGAACCATCTTCGTAGACCAGTAAATCTGTTCATAGTCCAGCCTCAACCTGCTCTCGAAACTTCTGCAGTCTAGGATCCTGCGATTGTGCCGCTTTAATCTTTTCAACCAAGGACAACTGTACTTGCAACTGCATCAACTGTCCCGTAGAATGTGGTAGCACAACTTCCAAGTCAAATCTTCAAAAATCTGCAATGATCTCCCTCTGTGTAGTTAACACCTGAATTGCTGGTAACCGATTAAGCGCATCCGGCACAACATTAACCTTCTCCGGATGGTACTTAAGATCAAGATCGTAGTCAGCCATCAACTCCAACCATCTACGCTGCCTCATGTTAAGCGCCTTCTGTGTAAACACATACTTCAAGCTCTTATGATCTGTAAAAACTTCGACTCTTTCCCCCAAAAGGTAGTGTCTCCAAATCTTCAAAGCGAAAATCACAGCCGCAAGCTCCAAGTCATGAGTTGGATAATTCTTCTCATGGGTCTTCAACTGTTTCGATGCGTATGCTACAACCTTCCCATGCTGCATCAAAACACATCTCAATCCTTTCCCAGATGCGTCGCTATGAATCACTAGTCCTCCGGAATTGTCTGGTACGGTCAGGATAGGGGCGGTTATCAACTTCTGCTTCAACGTTTCAAAAGTCAACGCACACTTATCCGTCCATACAAAAGGTACCTCCTTGCGCGTAAGCTTGGTCAACGGTTCTGCCAAACAAGCGAAGTTCTCCACAAATCTCCTGTAGTATCCGGCTAATCCAAGGAAACTTCTTATCTCAGCTACATTCCTTGGAATAGGCCAATCTCGAACTGCTGCAATCTTTTCGGGATCGACGGCGATTCCATCGCCCGACACAACATGCCCCAGAAACTTTATTTCTTCCAGCCAAAATTCGCACTTACTCATCTTCGCATACAATTTCTCCTGTCTCAATGTCTGCAGTGCGATCTTTAAATGCTCAGCATGCTCCTCCAAACTCTTCGAGTAAACCAGAATATCGTCAATGAATACCACAATAAAATGGTCCAAGAATGGTGAAAAGATTCGGTTCATCAAGTCCATGAATACTGCCGGCGCATTCGTTACTCCGAAGGGCATCACTAGATACTCGTAATGTCCATACCGAGTTCAAAACGCCGTCTTGCAAATATCCTCTGCTTTCACTCGGACCTGATGATATCCGGATCGCAAATCCAGTTTCGAGAATACCCTCGCGCCACTAAACTGCTCAAAAAGTTCTCCAATGCGAGGGATCGGGTACTTGTTCTTAATAGTTACCCGGTTTAATTCTCGATAATCGATGCACATCCTCCTCGTGCCATCCTTCTTCTTTACTAGAAGAACTGGAGCTCCCCAAGGCGAGTTGCTACTTCGAATCCAACCCTTCTCAAGCAATTCAGTAACTTGTTTCTTAACTTCTTCCAATTCTACTGGTGCCATTGGATAATATGCTTTAGATACTAGCGCTGCACCAGGAATAAGGTCAATTGCGAACTCCACGTCTCGCTTCGGCGGCAAGCCCGATATATCTTCAAACACATCCATAAAATCGTGAACAACCGCCGGCTCTTCACTATTATCAACTTCCATTGCTGCAAGAACATTGTTAGTCGGCCTTGCCCTAAACTCGACTGGCCCGATAGAACTGCTTCCTTAACGCAACTGCTGTCTGCTGCAAACTCCCTTTCATCCCAGATAAACTCTGCCGCTCTTGGCTGCTGCAAGTATTTATGAGAAAGTGGTCGAACCCAGAGAGACATTCTGCCTCTGGATGTCCACGTCCAGCCTGCGCATGAACCTCCGTGCCCTGTCTGCATCGTTGGCAACTAAAGGTCCAGCGAAACTACCGAGTCTCGTCCATTCTGCTACATGCACATCTACGGGTGCTCCCTTCTGCTTTAGTCCGATGAACTTCTCTTCCATTTCCTCCCGTGCAGTCCGCGGAAAGAACTTCTCCAGGAAACTCTTAGAAAAATCCGCCCACTTGATCGGCTTGAGCAAGCGGATCTCCTCAACAAGCCACCATTCTCGGGCGTAGTCCACTAGCTGAATGTGTACCACAACAACTTTTTGTCATCTGGAATCTGTGCCGCAAAAAGCAAGTTCTCTGTGTCAACTAGCCACTGCTCCACTGGCAATGGCTCCTTTAAACCAGTAAATGTAGACGGACCCAACCGCCTGAAATCTGCTACGGTCCCTACTCGGTCAACTGGTCTAGCTCCAATATTGTTCACAGACTACTGAACGATCTGCAAACCTTCCCGAAACGAGTCCGCTTGCTGCTGGATCAGCTCGGTCTGTTTCTTTGATTCTCCAGCATTCCTCTTATCACTCCAAGCATGGCGGCTTCATCCACACGCCTCTGGTACGTCTTCACATTCTTACTTGCCATAATCCTGAACTCAAAACACCCAACATTAGCATGATGATAGATTCTGAATATAGATCAAGGCTAGAACTCCAAGATACTTAAATAGAGTACCGCATTTTAACTATGCCGCGGTATCATAGCCACAATTACTTAACTCCACCCAAGTCGCCTAAGTCCTAGGGATAACAAGAAATCAGGTTTTCGAGTCGACATGCAAAGTAAGTTTGCACGTCGTAAAAGATATAATCAGGAAGAATGTGATTCAAGAATGGTAAAACGGTCAAGGTGGCAGGACATGTTTCCTAAACACGGGTATTCTGATTCGTGTATTGGGTACAATACCTAACTACAAAAGAATTAATCCGACTAACCTATGTCTCTGATACCAAAAGAACCATGTCACGCCCCGCTTCTCAGAGTACGCAAGATTGGGCACGTGACATAGCCAACCATGCTACCTGTGGGTAGGAAGTATCCATCCACAGTCACATTACGGCTGTAGAGATATCAAGAACAAGATAAATAAACTATCTAACACATGTCCAAATCCATAATAATAAGAGTCAATGAAAAATAAGTGCGGAAGCAAATGATCCAATACAATAATAGAAAGGTACGTCCCATATTGCGGGATCGCACCTGGAAATAAAATGCAATAAATGAACTAACCACTACAGAACTCACAAATCAGCCTGCTGGCTGAGGTACTCCTGCTCGGTCGGCGACAGTGGTAAGGAATCTGGGCCATGCAAAACCCAGACGTCAGCGCGTCATATCAACCAATAATATAATATGAACATGGTAATAAGCAATGCAGGGATAAACATGAATAAAGCAATAATATGAAACAACAGTGCAGGGTAATGTGCAGTGGGTAACTAAACTGTTCTATCAGGTTTTCTATTCTAAAGTCTTTGAAATCAATTGATGACTCGTCGATGTAACTCAATAGTATCCCGTGCATGCCCGGGACCACGGTCAAGACCCTCAGGGCTGAATCCGAGACGTGCCGCTAGGCAGTAATAGGTAGCAGGATGGACGAGTGATGTCAGCATCATCACTCCCGGACTGGCCAAGCCCGTAAGACTGATCAGAACAGGTATCGAACTGTTGAGTTACAAGTCGGTTTCACCTTTGATTTCCCCATACCCCCAAGTTATGTATGTCAGGTCAGGTATTCAGTAATCAAGAACTAATGCCAACACAGGATCAGGTAAAAGCAGGTTTGTCTGGATAGACAACAGGAATGGTCCATGAGGACCCCAAGTCAGGTTTGTTGGCATTAGGCATAAGATCAGGTAACAGGTCGGGTCATGGTACAACAGGTTGAGTTGGTAGTAAAGGGTACCATGTCCGGTGCATCGGTAGGTGTAAATGTCATGTGTATCAAGGTCAGGTCAATATGTGACGCAATCGAGGGTGTGCTCACAACAGGTATATAATCGAATAAGGAATCATAGCAGGAAATAAAGTAAACAACAATAACAGTTCATTTAATCACGATGGTGCATTACTATAGTGCAATTGTATTATCATATTAACAGGTTCGAGCACCCTTGGGGTGCAATAATCACAAGGTAGTGCAATAGCAATGACAGAAAGTACAAGAGCTATATGGGTATGACTATCGTCCTTTCAATAGTAAAAGAATGATTAACTGGTAATATTGTTATAATAATATTAATATGGATAGCATATTCAAAGCGATTAATAACTATAAAAGTGGTATTGATTAACCACGCACAAGAAGGTTCTGTTCAGAAATTCAGCGTCACCCTAATTTGTAAAATAGCTTAAAAATAACAAATGTTCTCCAAAAGAGACGTATCTTATACCAAAACAAAGATAATTCAATAAGGTTTTCAGTTTTATAAGTATAAGCATCTCAGGTTATCCCTACAAAAAGTTATGAATATTCGAAGTTGAAAGTTTGCTGCTGGAATTTCCCTGGGCAGCAATTTAAAGGCATTTTCATTTGCATTTTACGTTATTTAAAAAATTTATTTTGCAAGTAAATATTTCATAGAGTTATAGTATTCTGAATTAGCTTCGTAACGAACTAAAGAACGTATACTAATGATTTTTCTATGATTTATAATGAATTTTATAAGATAAGGTGTACAGTAAATTTCAGATTTGTCATATCCGATTTTTCAACGACGTTTCATGTGTAAACTATAAGATTTTCAAATGTATAACATTATAAAATGAAGATTATAAAAGTATATAGCATGTAGCAAGATTAACTTGCCTCGATGGGTCGCGAATCGGGAAAACGGAACGTTAACCGTCGGCGGGGAAAACTCGCAACGGGCGCACGGTTCACGGAATGAACCCAAACGACGAACAAAGGAACCATACGGGTCGGGGTACCTCACTGGAACGTCGAGAAGCGTCACCGGCACGACGGAATTCCGGTAACAAAAGAACAGTTAAAAAAAATGAAAAACGGAACATGAAGCAAGAAGAAAAAGAATGATAAAGAGAAGTACGAGAGAATATATGAGGGAGAGGGAGAGAGAGAGAAAAAGTGGAGAGAAAGAGAGAAAGTGGGGCCCACAGGGTTATAGGGGAGGTTGCGATTGGCTGAGAGAATAAATTAAGAAGGATATAAAGATTGTAAAAATATTATATGGTTAACTTAAAGATTTAAAAGATAGGTAATGAACAGTAAGATATCAGGTTAGTTAGAAAAATATATACGATGGTTTTAATAATATTAAAATTTGGGATTTTGGCGCCAAATAAAACATTTCCAAATTGCTCCCGGGTTGGGTCTAAAATTCGAAATTCAAATAATAGGATTTTAAGCGGGTTCCAAATTTTAAAATGAAATATTTTATGATTAAAAAGCATACTTCCAAAACGGACACACGCACGTGCACGTAGCCATCCAAACTCGTCCGTTTCACTGAACGGGACGAGAATACAATGCACGGACGCTACCACGAGGCTAAGGGTGTCAAGTAGGCCAAGAAGAATATTTTCAATTTTATTTTAGGTGCTAAAATTTGTTATATGCAAAAATGACTTAGCCAGTTAAAATTTTGCAACAAGAACCGAACAAGCAAGATAATTGAAATGAGCAATGTCTAACACTCAACTAGTAACAGAAATTGTATTATTGGGCTCGGGTGTTACACTCGGCCAGACGGAACGTATAGCGCGGGGGAATGTGGAAGCGAGCCCGAGCGTTGGCAAGCTCGTCCTCATGCCTCACCCAGCACAAGGTGCTGGGGGCCACATCTGCCGCCTCCTCCCTGGAGGCGGCCCCCGCCTCACGGCCCCGGGAAGAGGGCCCAGCCCCTGCTCCCCGAGGAGACTCAAACACATCTAAAGGGACCCTAGCATCTACTCCTACAACGTCTACTGATTCTACAGAGGAAGACATCTAACCTAAGAAAGAAATTCTTCAAAGGTTGGAAACGAAAGAGGGGAGACGAGCGCCGAGCAGCTGAGACTTGAGAAAGGAAAATATAAAAGAGTAAGGGCCCTAGGGCGGACCCCACCCATATTTATTGCCGCATACGGCCTCATCCAACGGCGCCCATCGTCTCCCGCAGAAACGGCTCCTCGCGTCCAGCGGCTCCGATCGTTCCACGTGGCAGCCCAGCGCTGGACCGCATCCCATCAGACGCCGCAGACCTGCGCACGTCGCATCGGCTAATCGACGCTCGACACGTGGACCGTCGCTTCGACTGCAGAGTACACGAACCGGTGCACCTTCTCTAAATGCAAAGATCTCGCCTTGATTCACCAGCGGAAAAGACAACCGACGGCCCGAGAACTCGCCCTGACGAAACCGTAGAAGGGATCTCACCTCGGGAGGCCCGGCAGTCCACTCCTGACCCGACCACTAGCTGGTCGGGACAAAAATGGGGGGCTAATGATAGTGCTCGATATTGGCGATCCCCAAGATCATGACACGTGGCAGGTGACGTGTCCCAGAACTCAGAAGAAATGGCCCACAGGGGCCGATCAGGCCACCCCGTGCCCGACCTGCAAGCACAAGCTGGCCCCTCTTGGGGCCCCTGCAAATTGGCCTCCTCGGCTTCTCAGCTCGCCCCCGAGCTACCACAGGACCAAGACTCCTCGGCCTCCTTGCTCATCCCCGAGCTCCCGCCGAGGACGTCTTCCTCGGCCCTCCGACCTACTCCCAAGCGTAACCGTCGCTCCGCGAATCCCGCCATGCGCGGATTTTACGCCAGCGACGTCCCACGTCATCACGATCCCCATTAATGGGCGATCCGCTCTCTACGCGGGCGTGACGTCGGGAGCGTAACTGCCGGCGAGATTCTCGCGCCCGCTGCTACGTGCTCCATCGCTATATAAACCCCCATCACAGAGGGGTCAAGTAAGCCATTTTTTTTACACTTTTATGCCGTTAATTTGCTCGGATCTCATCACTAACTTGAGTGTCGGAGGGTCCTTGGTAGTACCAAACCATCCCGGGACTTCTTTGCAGGTACTCGGCAACAGCTTCCTCACCTCACCTCTTCCTCCAAAAACCCATTGAGACCCATACGCAACGAAGGATAATCAGTTAAGTTCACCGCGAGATCAACGGAAGACAACATCTAACGGAGGCCCAAAAAGGAGCTCCATCAGTTGGTAACAATCAACACTAACTATATATAATTCGCACCGATATCATATTTTCTATACATCTCATATCGGTCTCATATCAGGTGTATCAACTCAGAGCATATGACAGTTTAGAATACATACGTTTGATCGGTATTTTTAAGTGATCAGACTTGTATACGCACATATCTTGCAACATTCAAGCTAATCATATATGTATAAGCGTTCTTGTGTGTATATACTTAAAAACAAAGTCAGTACTGATCTATGGACAAGGATTCCAACTCACATCCTTGAAAGATTCCAACTTTAAGTCTTTTTGCTAATTTTATCAATGTTCACATGCTAAGCACGCTAAATAATTAAAGTAACTTCCACCCTAAATGGATCATTGAAAGCTATTTAAATCAAATCATGCACTGAAAAGGGGAAGGCCTTGTTGCATTATTATTGGTAGATAGCTCTTCAATTGGGCTTTTTGTGTGTGATTTTGAATAATGGTTAGCTGCCGCATGTGGGTTGTAAATTGGAGACCAAGGAACTCCTATTTTAGTCAATGAGATGGAGATGTCGATGCATTGATACTTTCTTTCTTTCTTTTTTTATACTCGCCTTAAGCCCTAATTTAGACAAACAATATGCATACCACACACAGACACACGCGCACCCAGATGACTAACGAATTTGTTTCGAAAGTGTTAATTTGTGACCATTTCTTCCTGAAGTTCGAACCCCGCACTCACCCTAAGAGGGAAAGTGTCCATATCAACTCAGCTCTTGCTCATTGGTGATGCCTTGATACTTAATTGCTAAACTTATTAATGCCAACTAATGGTGCTTCAAAAAGAGGTTACCGCAAGGCATCCACATAGATTATTATTTGTTAGATCATGGCCATGCGTTCTATATATCACCTGTCTTTGGTTGTGTATGTCTCAAATGATATAATATAAGGTAACGCTTAACCGCTCTATATTCTGAAAAAAGACATTTTGTTTCTTTAAAGGCAAAAGAACACATCAAACCTTTTAGGGGTGTCAGTGGATAAGCATTTATGAATGCGGAATTCTAAATCAAATTAGCTGTCATTTGGACCACATCCTTAAATTTTCTAGAATTTCATAATGAAAATGCTTAGTATTCTGAAATGAAATTTAACATAAGACGAGAACTAACAAGAAAAATTAAACAAAAAACAAATGAAATACATGAAATTGTTTGCATAAAGACCGTTGTAAGATTAAATAAATAAACATATAAAATAAACACCGTGCTAATATCACAAAACTTATATTATTGTCCCGTAGTTACATGAAAATTAGCTTTCCATATATCCTCTGCAACCTTGTTTCTCTAATCCACTGTAAGTATTCTTTGAGTAGTCTATGTTTGCAAATTAACATCAGCTTAAAAATTGTGAAATGGTTAGACTTACATAAAGATTTAAAATCTTACTCTAAAAATTCTAAAATTTCCAAAAGCATGGATAAGATGCAACTACGCAGAAATAAAGAGCATGACACAATTGGATGTTTCCTGCTTCTTATATTGCCGCATCCCGCTTTTCAATAGATGGAAACGGTGACGTGGCAAACCCGCAACGTATTACTATGAAAATACGTTAAGCGTAATTAGGCAATATAATAATGAGGAAAAATGACAAGAGTAATAAAATAAAACAACTTTATTTACATTCAACTTTACATACAACTGTCTGAAAATAAAAAATACAATGATAATGCAAATGCCTAAATAATGGCATAATGAAAGTAAGTACACATAGTAAAAAATTAGTAGTCTCGTTGAGTAGCAAACTGGTCCAAATCCTCCTGACACGGCTTTATGTTCTCAGAGTCCGGTCCTCCCAACGAACATTTCAAAGAAAGAAAACAGAGAGGAATGTCATCAGCGAACTAGCGCTCGATAAATCCCAAAAGAAATAAGAGAAGATAATATATAATGTGAATAGAAACCAAATGAACAGTGGACGGTAAAAAATGGTATATGAACATTCACAGGTATAAGATAGTTATTCTGACGTACTTATTTGTACTTTGATAAAGAAGCTATTTATATATACGAGAGAAGTCCATCTTACCCCGTAGACTATACTAACAAGTAGTATAAGGTCCCGTCATAACCAACGGGACAACGGCACATGAATTCATGTATATGTCTTTTAAAGCGACCTCTCGTGCCACGATATACGTTCCGTACCAATATACCCTCTTATCCCCATGTATTGTATTGTATAAATTAATATTACAGGTCTTGGCCAAATCCATGGATATAAAATGTACAGGTTCATATTCAAGATATAATCATGTGTTCAGATAATCATGTCAAGTTCATATCAAGTTTGTCGCGTCCCGCTTCCCAGTGTACGGGGAAGAAGACACGACGAGACCCGCTACATATTTACTCAGAAGTAAATACGCTAAATGTATCTAAGCAATATAATATAAATATACACAAGAAGACATGAAGTGTAAATGAAGAGCAAATTTTATTTATTAAACATTTCTTTACAAGTACAACTGAAAATATAAATACAGAAATGGAAAGCAATACCTAAACAATGGCATGAACTGAAAAGAAAATATATACAAATATCTAGACCTCTGGGTCAATGGCGAACTGCTCCAAGTCTTCAGTACTGGGCTCGACCTCCAGAGAATCCGATCCACCTGACAACATTCTAAAGAAAGAAGAGAAGAAATGTCGTCAGCGAACAATCGCTCGGTAAGTCCTAAAAATAGGTAAGAATAGACAGATGAGAATATAACTGGTATATTGTAATTTTTTTATTCTATTAACACAGTTGTTTATACCTTAGTACAGAATATGCCAGTGTATACGAGAAGAGTCCCACTATTCCGGAGACTAAGGTATACGGAGCACAAAAAACCGTTAAGCTACGGTACAACAGCAATGGATATTCAGGTTATGTGTATTAAAGGGATCGTCTCGTGCCACTTCTAACACATTCCATACCAGTATACCCCTTTAAAACCCCGTAATATTTTTTGTATTAATTGAATTGTTTTGTTTTATAAATGGAAGACTTACCGAAACCATGATATCATGTAAACGGAATGGATATAAATGGATAGTCAGGTAATCAGAGTATATCCATGGTTCGGTTCGGTCGAGTTAAGTTGATATAGATTGAATTCTAGTATAAATGGATTCATATTGAAATGGAGTTATACTTGAATTATATTCAAGAATAGATTGATTTCATATTAGACTGAGACTCTGTCTGAGTCAGACACTTTACAATGAATTGAAGTCCTGAATTAGTTTTGATGTTATCGGTAACTGCTGTACATGGACGGCAGGATTTGTGTCTTTTTCCAAGATAATTACTGTATTGATAACACCGTTTTTTAGGTTGTCTACCTTAGATAGGCAAGCACCCATATTCTCCGGCTCTCTGTGGCTCAAGAGAACTGGTCCCGCTTAAACATATATTTACTAGGGTTCTTATTGTCAATTAATATAACTTGAGGGGGGTTTATGAAAAATAGTTTTGATATATTTTCAAAATACACCTCAAATATTTAATTATCGTTTTAGGGTTTTCATAGTTGTAATTTTTATAAAGTGAAATATTCTAGTGGATATAACCTAGATTTCATTTTATATGGTATTTTAGTGTAATATTGGAATTGTATTGATTTGTAATGATAGTTTCATGAAATTTGTGATTCTTTTGATTTAGAAAACATGGAATATATATAATGTATATTTAAAGTAGATATTTTTATAATATATACATATATATATATAAATAGAACTTCTTGAATAAATAGTAATCACATTTTTCTTAAAAATTGAATTAAAAATTCCATCGAGATTGGATGCTTCGTGAGGAGGTCTGCATGTCGCTCTATTAGGCCCGAGAATATGCGATAACCCGCACCATCCTAATCGGGGTTCCACAAAATGGGTTGTAGAGACGCATTTGCAAGAAATTAAATAATACACTTTTAAAGAAAACGGTTTTTGAAAGTTTAGGGTATTTTATTGTGAACTTGTAAATTCCCACAATTTAATATTCCAAAAGTCATCGTGCTATGTCAAAAATGTGTATTGTGATGAGATAGGTCATTACCTCGTGTGTTTTCTAAAGGTAATACGATCAAAATGAATAAGCAATGTCGTATGTAAATATGATGATATTTTACCGTAAAACTGAAACAGAAATTGCAATATATATTATTTTGAGATGAAACTTATTCTAATGTGTTTGTTTATGCTTGCTAAAAAAAGATTGTAAATTTATTATTAAGATAAATGGTGTTTTTAATTAAATTAGAAACGGAAGTCGGATTAACTCCGCTTCCGACTAGTTTTGAAAATAGAATTCGTTTTAATGGAAGGAGAAGAGGGAAAGTGGGACTTACTGGTTTGAATTAGAGAGAGGAGATAAAGGGAGATTTTGGGATCATCGGTGAGTCGTTTCGTCGTCGGATTCTTCCCGAAACGTCGCCGGAACTTTGAACGTTGCTAACTCCACTTGTACAACTTTTGAACTAAGAAATTTTAGAGAGTTTTGGCACGGAATTTCTGAATGAGGAGGGCCAAATGTAGGGTTGTATTTATAGGGAAAATTAGGGTTTAGGGTAATGAATTGAGAATTAAAAATGTGCATTAAAATGGATTAAAGAGGTGAATTATCACTCTCTATTAATGTGCAGAAAAATCAAACAGTATGGAAAGAGTGGGTTAGGCCAAGGGGTGTCAGGGTTTAAAAATTTATAGCATTACCTACGGGTGGCCGGCGGCGTCGGCCCCTTGGCCAAATCTCGCCGGTCCAATCCGGTGGGTTGGGGTCTCGATCTTTACCACGTGTCCAAGTCGTCTCATATACCTCAGTGCACATGTTTGATTTTGTTGTGACTTTTCATTTTACGTGTTTTGCATGTATAAACTTTTGAGCTTCTAAAAATTTAAAAGAAAATCAACAAAAAAATATATGTGGCTGGGGGGATTCGAACACGGGCTACGTCACAGCAGTGCAAAACTTTACCAATGAGCTACAAGTTGTTTCTTGCTGTTCAAAACCAATTTAAATACTTATAGTATACACAGGATTGCAAATACTCCATTTGTATATTAACTTTTAAATAATTTTCTGTACACTGAAACCGAGTTGTTACATTTTACCCTCCTTACAAAAATTTTGTCCTTGAATTTACAATTATTTTCAGGACTAATTTACAAACAAGTGGGGGTATCTTGCATGCATATTATCCTCACGTTCCCATATTGATTCTCCTGGTGAGTCTTTTCTCCAAATCACTCGAACCAAGTTTACTTCCTTGTTCCGAAATGACTTCACCTTTCTATCCAGGATTTCAATAGGTTGCTGCTCACGGGATAAGTTTGGCTGTACAGTGAGTTCAGAGTGATCAAGAATATCACTGGGGTCACTCACATACCTTCTGAGTTGGGATATGTGGAATATATTGTTCACTCCTTCCAATGAAGGTGGAAGTGCCAAGCGATAAGCTACTTCTCCGATTCGTTCGAGTATGTCGAACGGTCCAATAAATCTTGGACTGATCTTACTCCGTCTTCCAAAGCGAATCACTCCAAGGTTTAGAGATATCTTCAAAAAGACATGATCTTCCGGTTGGAACTCCAAGTGACGGCGCTTTGCATCAACCCAGTACTTCTGTTGATCTTGGGCTATGCGCATTCTTTCCCTGATAGAGTGAACCACATCCACTGTTGCCACTATCATCTCAGGTCTAAGGTGTTCTCTATCTCCGATGTCGTCCCAACTTAATGGTGAACGAAACTTCCTTCCATAAAGAGCTGCGAAAGGTGTCATTTCTATACTTGCTTGGTAGTTGTTGTTGTATAAAAACTCCACAAGATATAGGTGACTTCTCACGATCCTCCGAAATCTAGCATACACGCTCTTAGCATATCTTCAAGTATATGAATAGTTCACTCAGACCGTCCATCTATCTGTGGATGGTAATCTGTGCTAAAGTTCAGACTTGTTTCCAAGCTAGCTTGCAGACTCTGCCAAAATTGCGATCGAAATTTGGTGTCACGATCGAAGACAATGCAAACCGGTACTCCATTTAATCTCACGATCTTCTACATGAGTTCATGGGTATTAGAACTAGTACACTGTGAAGAGTAAATCTTACTAAGATTCATACTTACTTCCATGTACTTCTTTGCTAGTGTCTCGGTAAATTGGCCAACTCGAAATGGGATAAAGTGAGCCGACTTTATGAGTCGATCCACAATAACTCATACCGCATCATTACCTTTGGTGCTGCGATGAAGTGTAGTCACGAAATCCATAGTGATGTGTTGCCACTTCCATTCTGAGATAGGTAACGGTTGAAGTAAACCAGCTGTCCTTTGATATTCAGCCTTTACTTGCTGACACACCAAGCATTTAGTGACGCTTCTGGCTGCTTCACACTTCATTCCATGCCACCAGTAATTTTGACGCAGATCTTTGTACATCTTTATACCACCAGGATGTACTGAATAAGGAGAGTTGTGAGCTTCTTTCATCAACTCTTCTCGCACAAATCCTTTTGGTACACGCAACCTGTTTCCGTATCTCAAAGACCCGTCGTCGTGTATGATGAAGTCTGTTCTAAATCCACTTTCTACTTGTTCTCTGATCTTTTGCAACTTGGTATCACTTGCTTGACCTAGCATGACCACTTTTATCTCCATATGATGCAAATCTTGTTGTATCTTCCACTGTGCAGTGAGATTCATTGATAATGGTTGACGGCTCCATGCATCAGGTACTATATTCATCTTCCCTGGATAATATTGTAGGTTGATGTCAAAGTCCGCCATAAGTTCTAACCATCTTCTCTACCGCATATTCAACTCTTTCTGAGTAAACACATATTTCAGACTTTTTTGGTCTGTGTATATGTCCACTCATTCACCAAGAAGATAATGGCGCTAAATTTTAAGAGCAAAGATAACGGCTGTCAATTCCAGATCATGCGTCGGGTAGTTGCGCTCATGAATCTTCAGTTGTCTTGATGCATAAACTACAACCTTACCGTGCTGATGTAGAACACATCCTAATCCTTTACCGGATGCATCGCAATGCACTTCAAAACCTCCAGATTGGTCCGGTATGACAAGGATAGGTGCTGATGTCAATCTTGACTTGAGTTCTATGAAAGCTCGTTCGCATGCTTCTGACCACACGAATTTTTCATCTTTACGAGTGAGCTTGGTTAGGGGTGTTATAATCTTCGAAAATTCTTCAATAAACCTTCTGTAATATCCTGCTAATCCCAAGAAACTTCGAAAGTCTTTCACTGACTTCGATGTCGGCCATTCACTTACGGCTGATACTTTAGCTGAATCTACAGAGATTCCTTCGCCCGATACAATATGTTCGAGGAAATCGACTTAAACTAGCCAAAACTCGCACTTGCTGTACTTAGCATCGAGCTGATGCTGTCGTAAAGTCTCCAGGATAATTTGTAGGTGCTCAGCATGTTCTTTCCGACTCTTAGAATACACCAAGATGTCGTCGATGAAGATGACAACAAATGTCACGCCCCGCTTCCCGATGTACGGTGAAGGGGACGCGACGAGGCCGCTGCGTATTTACTCAGAAGTAAATACGCTAAGCGTAATTAAGCAATATAAAAGAAATATACATAAGAAACAAATGTAATGAATATAATTGAACAGCAACTTTATTTATTAATATTCTTTTACAGTACATGGAAAAGTAAATACATGGAATGAAAAGCAATGCCTAAACAGTGGCATAACATAAATCAAAAAAATACTGGAATGAAATGTACAAATATCTAGAGCTCAGGGTCGAAGGCTAGCTGGTCCAAGTCCTCGCTGGTGGGCTCGATCTCCTGAAGATCCGAATCACCTGACAATATTCCAAAGAAGAAAGAGAGGGAATGTCGTCAGCAAACAAATCGCTCGGTAAGTCCCAAAGACAAGGGAGGAGTAGAATAGACAGAAAGAGAGTATAATTTTTAAAGTTGTATTATATTATTATAATGTTGTATTTAGTATTAACGCTGTTGTTTGTAACTTGGTGCAGAAGAGGCTAGTGTATACGAGAGGAGTCTCGGTAGACCAGAGACTAAGATGAATGGAATGTACAAGGAACCGTTTATGCCACGGTACAATAGCAATGGAATACAGGTTAGGTGTCTTAATGGTTGCAGTCTCGTGCCACTTCTAACACCTTCCGTACCAATCTACCCCTTAAACCCCGCGATGTCTTGATTGTATTGTTTGTATTGTATTGTATTGTAAATTGTATTGTCTTGTATTATAGATTGTATAGATGAATGACTTGCCGAAACCATGATATCAATAAATGGATGTAACTGGAGAATCATGTAGATGGAGGTGTATCCATGGTTCGGCTCAGTCAATATAGATTGAACGGAGTGAATATATGGATTCATATTGAATTGTTATATATACTTGAATCTCATTCAAGTCAGATTGATTATATCGAGACTCAGTCTGAGTCAGACAATTAGAAAAGAAATTGAATCCTGAATTAGGTTTTGGTGTTATCGGTAACCGCTGCACATGGACGGCAGGATTTGTATCTTTTTCAAAGACGATTACCGTGTTGATAACACCGTTTGTTAAGTTGTCTACCTTAAATAGGCAAGCACCCATATCTCCGACTCCCTGAGGCTCAAGAGACTGGTCCCGCTTAAACCTATATTTACTAGGGTCCTTATTGTAATTTATAAAACTTGAGGGGATTTTATGTAAAAATAATTTTGTATAATTTTCAAAATGCACATCAAGTATTTAATTATCGTCTTTAGAGTTTTCATAAATGTAGATTTTATATATGTGACATTTCTATTGAGAAAAACCTAATTTCATAATATATGGTATTTAACTGTAAAGTATTGAACTTGTATAGAATTGCATGGTATTTTCATATTAAGTGATTCTTTTTTATTTAGAGAAGTTGGAATATTTATACTATATCAAAAATTGATATTCTGATGATACATATATGTATATATTTATAAAATAATTTAATTTATTATTTTTCTAGAAATCTCATTTTTTAAAGATATTTGTATTTTTAAATCTTTCGAGACCGTATACTCCTTGCGGAGGTCTGCATCTCGCACTGCTAAACCCAAGGATGTGCGATAATCCGCACTATCCTGAACGGGTTCCCCAAAATGGGTTGTAGTGGCGCTTTGCAAAGATTTGTTTAAAATACATAATCTTGTAGAAAAAGGTTTTTATGAGTTAAAGGTATTTAATTGTAAATTCGTATTCCCGTATTCTATATTCCCAAAAGACATCATGCTATGATAGAGATGTGTGTTGTGAGGAGATAGGTCATTACATCGTGAACTATCTAAAAGTATAGGAAGGAATTAGAATGATTTATGTCAAAACTAAACTATATGGTATTTTTCTGAAAAAGTGCGATATAAATTACAATATAAATTCTTTTGCTATGAAACTTGTTCAATATGTTTTGTTAATATTTAATGGTCATGATGTGCAAGTTTGGTATTGTTGTATTTAAGAAAATTGGAACTTTTTAAAGAAAACCGAATCAGAAGTCGGATTAACTCCGCTTCCATCGGGTTTTAGAAATACAAGTTTTCAGAATACAAAAGAGAAGAGGGATGAGGGACTTACTGGATTTTAGATTAGAAAAGAGGAAGAGAGAGTGGTAGGAGGTGCCGGTGCGTCGTTTCGTCGCCGGGATCTCCTAGGGTCATCGTCGGAAGTTCGTCGGAGTTTCGCCCTTCGCTAACTCCACTTGTACACAAAAGTTCTTGGGATTTTTCTTGAGAGTTTGGGCAGAGTTTGTGAGTGAGGGGTGTGTGAGATGGAGTGGTATTTATAGGAAAAGATTAGGGCTAGGGTTTGATAGAAAATACATTAAAAATTATGCATTAAAATAGTTTTAATTGTATTTTAATTCCTCTGGAATAATGCAGGGTATTTAAACATGACAGGGGTTATGGGGAGGCAAAGAGGCACAGTTTTCAAGAAGGGGAGAATCGGTTTTGGCCGAGTTCGGCCAGCGGCGGTGGCCGAGTCAGGCGAGTCGCCGGCCGAGTTGGGCCGATTCTTCCCGCCATGTGTATTTTGTCGTTTGGTCTACCTCCTGGACTCGTTTGTTTTTAGTGTGACCTTTGGGTTTACGGGTTATGCACGTGTAAACTCTTGGGCTTCTAAAAAGATTAAAAGAAATCAATATAAAAAAAATAACGTGGCTGATGGGATTTGAACTCTGGTGCTTTGGTTCAGCAGTGCAAGGTATTACCAGTGAGCTACAAGCTCATTCTTGCTATTAAAAATCAAAACAAATACTTATAGTACTCACAGAAAATGTAAATACCCTAAGTATACATTAATTTTAAATGAATTTTATGTACACTAAAATTGGAGTTGTTACAGTCTATCCTCCTTACAAAAATTTCGTTCTCGAAATTTATAATTTATTTTAAGGACTAGTTTACAAATAGATGAGGATATCTTGCACGCATCTCATCTTCCCTTTCTCATGTCGATTCTCCTGGAGTGTCTTTTCTCCACATCACCCGAACCAAGTTGACTTCCTTGTTCCGAAGTGACTTCACTTTCCTGTCCAAGATCTCGACAGGTGGTTGCTCACAAGATAAGTCGGGCTGTACAGTGAGTTCGGAATGATCGGGAATATGGCTGGGGTCACTCACATACCTTCTGAGTTGGAATATGTGAAATACGTTATGCACTCCTTCCAATGAAGATGGAAGTGCCAAGCGATAAGCCACTTCACCGACTCGTTCGAGTATGTCGAACGGTCCAATATATCTTGGACTAAGCTTACCCCGTCTTCCAAATCGGATCACTTCACGGTTCAGAGATATCTTCAGAAATACATGATCTCCTGGCTGGAACTCTAAATGACGACGCTTTTCATGAGCCCAGTGCTTCTGTCGATCTTGGGCTATGCGCATTCTTTCTCTGATAGTACGAACTATATCAACAGTTTCTACTCTCATATCAGGTCCAAGGAGTTCTCTATCTCCAATGTCGTCCCAACTTAATAGCGATCGACACTTCCTTCCATAGAGTGCTGCAAAAGGTGCCATTCCGATGCTTGCTTGGTAGCTGTTGTTGTATGAAAACTCCACAAGATGTAAGTGATCTTCCCACGATCCTCCGAAGTCTAACATACACGCTCTAAGCATTTCTTCCAAAATCTAAATAGTTCGCTCAGATTGACCATCTGTTTGTGGATGATAAGTCGTGCTAAAATTCAGACTTGTTCCCAAGCTCACTTGCAGACTCTGCCAAAATTGCGATCGGAACCTGATGTCACGATCGGAGACAATGCAGACCGGTACTCCATGAAGTCTCACAATTTCCTGTATGAATTCATGGGCATCAGAGATAGTACATTTTTGAAGAGTTTAAATTGTACTTAGATTCTTACCTCCATGTACTTCTTTGCTAATGTCTCGGTAGATTGGCCAACTCGAAATGGGATGAAGTGAGCCGACTTTGTGAGTCGATCCACAATAACCCATACCGCATCGTTACCCTTTGTGCTGTGAGGAAGTGCAGTCACAAAATCCATCGTGATGTGTTGCCACTTCCATTCTGGGATAAATAACGGTTGAAGTAATCCAGCTGTCCTGTGATGTTCAGCCTTTACTTACTGATACACCAAGCATTTAGGGACGCTTCTGGCTACTTCACGCTTCATTCCATGCCATCAGTAATTTTGACGTAGATCTTTGTACATCTTTGTACCTCCAGGGTATACTGAGTAGGAAAAGCCGTGAGCTTCTTTCATTAACTCTTCCCTCACATAATCTTTTAGTACACACAATCTACTGCTGTATCTCAAAGATCCGCCTTCATGGATGATGAAGTCTGTTCTGAGTCCATTCTCTACTTGTTCTCTGATCTTTTGCAACTTAGCATGACTTGCTTGAGCTGCTTTGATCTGATTGACAATGATAGATTGAACTTGTAAATTCATCAAACTTGAAGCGTTACCTGGCATGACTACTTCAATCTCCATCTGATGCAAGTCATGTTGAAGTTTCCACTGAGCGGTGAGATTCATCGATAATGGTTGTCGACTAAGGGCATCAGGTACCACATTCACCTTTCCTGGGTGATATTGTAGGTTGATGTCAAAGTCCGCCATGATTTCTAACCATCGTCTCTGCCGCATGTTAAGCTCCTTCTGAGTAAACACATATTTCAGACTCTTGTGATCTGTGTATATGTTCACTCGTTCACCAAGAAGATAATGGCGCCAAATCCTAAGAGCAAAGATGACAGCTGCCAATTCCAAATCATGCATCGGATAATTGCGCTCATGAATTTTCAGCTGTCTTGAAGCATAAACCACAACTTTACCGTGCTGATGTAGAACACATCCTAATCCCTTACCGGATGCATCGCAGTAAACCTCGAAACCTTCAGTTTAATCCGGTATCACGAGAATAGGTGTTGATGTTAACTTTGACTTGAGTTCTACGAAATCTTGTTTGCATGCTTCTGACCACACAAAGCTTTCATCTTTACGTGTGAGCTTGGTCATGGGTGTTACTATCTTAGAAAACCCTTTAATGTACCTTCTGTAATATCCAGCTAGACCCAAGAAATTTCGAATGTCCTTCACTGGCTTTGGTGTCGGCCATTCGCTTACTGCTGAAACTTTCGCTGGATCCACAGAGATTCCTTTGCCTGATACGATATGTCCAAGAAAACCAACTTGATCTAACTAAAAATCGCACTTGCTGTACTTGGCATACAGTTGATGTTGTCGTAGAGTTTTCAGGACAATTCGTATGTGTTCGGCATGCTCTTTCCGACTCTTTGAATACACCAGGATATCGTCGATAAAGATGACAACAAATCTGTCTAAGTACTCCCAGAAAACTTGATTCATCAGGTTCATGAATATTGCTGGTGCGTTGGTCACTCTAAATGGCATCACAAGAAATTTGTAATGTCCATAACGAGTTCTGAAAGCCATTTATGAATATCAGCTTCCTTGACCTTCACCTAATAATAACCTGAACGAAGATCTAATTTGGAGAAAACACAAGATCCACTTAGCTGGTCGAATAAATCGTCGATACGCGGTAGCGGATACTTGTTCTTTATCGTTACTTCGTTCAAGGCTCTATAATCGATGCACATTCTGTATGAACTTTCCTTCTTCTTCACAAGCAGTACTGGTGATCCCTAACTTGACGCACTGGGACGAATCCATCCTTTCGCCAATAATTCGTCCAACTGAGTCCGGTCTTCCTTCAAACCTTCCGGACTTAATCGATAAGGTGCTTTGATCACCGGTTGTGCTCCTGGTACTAAATCAATGCTGAATTCAAGAGCTCGATCGGGAGGCAAACCTGATATATCATCAGGAAACACATTGTCAAACTCTCGAACCACTTCTGGCTTTGATTCTTCCTCCGCTTGAGTTGTTGTAATCACTGCCTTCTTTGGTTTCACCTTGTAAATACTTGGGTCCAGGGTACGGTCTCCTCTTTTGAAATAGAAGACCGGATGGTCTGGAATCTTGAACACTATCCTCCTTTGACGACAGTCGATAGTAGCGTAGAAGGTTCCTAGCCAATCCATTCCTAGAACCACATCGAAGTTCGGTATGTCTAGCACTTTGAAGTCAGCATAGAATTCTCTGCTGCATACGACTACTGGACATAAGTTGTATCCCATTGTTGCCTTTAGAACGCCATTCCGTGAACTGACATTCCAACTGGATACAAGCGGTGTGACTGGAATCGTATGAGTTCGGACGAACCGTTGCAACATAAAGTAGTGAGATGCTCCAGTATCGAATAGTGCTAGTGCAGGAAGTGAGGCTGCTAAGATTGTACCTAAGGTATGTGGGATAGGTTTTAGGTATAGGAAAAATATGTGGGTAGGTATTAAGACTGAAAGAAAAGTTTGAGAAGCAAGGGTTACCAGTGATAACTTGGCCAGTGGCCTCAGCTTCTTCCACGGTCATCGTGAAACCTTGTCGCCGTGGTACATTCCTCCTAGCCGGAGGAGCATTCCTCGGAATGTTCCGTTGAGCTTGATGGAACAGACGAAGAGGAGGTGCAGTCGGTGGTCCTCTAAGTGGTAGAGCAGGGAGAGCGAGTCTTGGAGTAGGTGCCTGAAGAGCTGGTCTCTGCTGATAAGTGATTGCTGGCCTGGGTGCAACAATTGAGTTGTGTCTTATGGGATAAGACCCAATATCATGAGTAGCTGAGCCACAGACTAAGCAAAGACGGTTGGCTCGCCGGCAGTCTTTCATCATATGTCCAGCTCTCTTGCAGTAGATACAAAAGGCTGGACTGGGCCGGTTGATTGGTACTCCCGGTTGTTCCTTGATTAAAAATCAGGGTTTTCCTCAAAGAGGCATCACGTGTTCACACGTGATCTATTTACAAGGTTAAAATCTAATCAAACAGAATCATAAACAAGCGGCTGAAGGAGGACCCAACTGGGGGTCACGTGCTCACACGTGACCAATGGTCACGTGTCAACACGTGATGGTTAAAACAAAAGCACAAACAAACGGCTGAAGGAGGACCCAATTTGATTCTTTTGATTTAGAAAGGTTGGAATATTTATATCATATCGAAAATAGGTATTTTGATAATACACATATATATATATATATGTATATATTTATATAAAATAATTTTAATTATTATTTTCTAGAAATCTCATTTTCTTAAGATATTAGTATTTTAAATCTCTCGAGACCGAATGCTCCTTGCGGAGGTCTGCATCTCGCACTACTAAGCCCAGGGATGTACGATAATCTGCACCATCCATGTCGGGTTCCCCAAAATGGGTTGTAACGGCGCTTTGCAAAGATTTATAAAAATACGTAATCTTATAGAAAACGGTTTTAATAGTTAGTGGTATTTATATGTAAAGTTTCGTTTTTCCGTATTCTATGTTCCCGAAAGATATTGTGCTATGTTGCATATGAGTGTTGTGAGGAGGTAGGTCATTACCTCGTGATCTAATTAAAGGTATAGCAAATTTAATGATGTTTTAAAGTAGAAAGTAAACTACATGGTATTTTAGTGAAAAAAGCGGTAAAATTTAAAAAATGTAATTTATTGCCATAAAACTTGCTCAACATATTTGTTAATGATTAATAGTCAACATGTAAGGATTTGGTTTGTTTGTATTTAAGAAAATGTTGGATTTTTAGGAAGAACCGAATCGGAAATCGGATTAACTCCGATTCCGTCGGTTTTTTAAAATACGTGTTTTTAGAATAGCAAGGTGAAGAGGGAGAAGGGACTTACTTGTTGTTAGGTTAAAGAAGAGGGAGAGGAGGAAGTAGGATTCGCCGGTGCGTCGTTTCGTCGCCGGAAGCTCCTAGAGTTGTCGTCGGAATTTCGTCGGAGTTTCGCCCTTTGCTAACTCCAAATGCACACTAAAATTCTATAGAGTTTTCTTGAGAGTTTTGGACGGAGTTTGTGAGTGAGGTGTGTGTGTTTAGGGTTGATATTTATAGGGTAAAGTTAGGGTTAGGATAGGTGAAAGGTTGTATTGAAATTTGTATTAAAAATGTATTAAAAAATGGTGTAATGGAGTTTTTAAGAGTTCTGGAATCGATCCAAGAAATTAAAGTATGCAGGAGTGATGGGGAGTTGAAGAGGCACAAATTTCATGTTGGACTCTAAAATTGGAGTTGTTACACGCACGGTTTTGTCCTTCGGAGCGAACTGGACCCGATCAGGGGCCACTTCTCAGAAGGTCACCCATCCCAGGACTTCCCTGGCCCGAGCACGCTTAACTACGGAGTTCTCAAACTCCTATAGTGTCAGTTCACTTAAAAGGCGCCTCTGTATTGAAGAGCGGTATCATTCCATTTATAGTACAGATTTGTCCTGTTTCGGAATGTATTCCGAAAATTCCCCATTGTTTTATAGTGGGTCCCCATACTTATCTGGTATATATGGGTATATCGGATAATATCTGGGGTAGTACATTTAGTTCTTGAAATTCTTAGGTTCGGGAGTAATCGGCAACTAACATGGACGACAGTATTTGTGTATTTTTCCAAGACAATTGCCATTGATAATTCCGTTAAACTTGTCTAACCTGAATAGGCAAGCACTTTCTCCGGCTCTGTGGGGCTCAAGAGAAATGATACCGCTTAAATCTATATTAATCTACAGTCCTTAAATATTTATTATTATTATTTACATTGTATTTATATTGTTTGTATCTCTCGAGGGGGTTTTATGAAAAATACTTTAATATTGTTTAAAAATAAATCTCGAGGGCGATTTATGATATTCAAAGTTTTTATAAATATGTATTTTAATTTAGATGGTGTTTTAGTAATAAAACCTAGTTTTTAAAAGTTAGTGGTATTTTTATGAAAACGATCTCTTTTGGAAACTTGATATTATTTTTCATTTAATTTTAACCTTTCATTTGAAAATATGGTTTTCACAATTTGTTTTACTGAAAATACGATTTCAAAATTATATATAATTTTTTTTAAAATATAGTTTTGTTTAGAAAAATTCATATTTCTTAAAAACCGTATTTTCTATTTTCTTTCGAGACCGAATTCTCAATGAGGAGCTCTGCATCTTGCTCTACTATTCCAAAAATATGTGATAACCCGCACCATCCATAAACGAGTCCCCTAACGAGAGTTGTAGAGATACAATTGCTAAAGATTAAAAAATATCGATTAAAAAAAAACCTTTTTGTAAAACCGTGGTATTTTAATGTAAAACCTATTGTTTGAACCAACCATATATTTAGAACATCGTGCTATAAAATCATAGTGTGCGTATGGGATAGGTCGTTACCCCGTGAATTTCCTTAAGGTATTTAAGCTAATTATCGAAATAAGAGTTATACTAAAATTCATGGTATTTTAATGATAAAGTTCATTACATGAATATTTCATATGGCAATTTTCATTATGCTAAAAAGCTAAATGATGTGAATAAGGTTAAGAGTGGTTTTGTAGTGTTATTGTGATTTATTTTGCTTATTAAGTGGATGAAAGGGTTTGAAAAGAAAGTAATATCATTCTAACTCCGCTTTATCGATATATTTTAAGAATGCGATTTTAGTTGAAAATAAGGAGAAGGAGAAGGGACTTACGGTTTTATAACGTCGAGAAAAGAGTAAGAAAGAGAGGGGGGCTCCGTGGCGTCGCGGTGCCTCCGGAAACAACTCTGATCTTCAACGAACGAGACTTGATCGCTAATTCCTCTTTGACTGGTCTTAACTTCTTTTGTATTTAGAGAGTTTTGAGGATTTTTGACAGAATTTCAGAATAGATGAGAGCAAGGAAAGTGGTGTGGTATTTATAGCAAAGAATTTAGGAAATTAAAATGGGGTGTTAAATGGTGAATTGAATATTCTTTGTTTAATTGCAGGGAAATCAAACAGTGCAGGGGAGTTGAAGGTGTGTGTGTGTAAAGCACGAAGGTGATTGGTCCAGATCGGACCGTCGGTAGGGGCTAATATGGGGAAACGGGCGGTCGGATTTCGATGGATTGCCTCGAGATTTATGCCACGTGATTTAATCCTCTTGGGCTTCCGAAAAATCTAAAAAACAATTGGAGCTGATGGAATTCGAGCACACAGGCTACATCACAGCAATGTAGAGGTTTTACCAGCGAGCTATAAGTTAGTTCTTACTTTTATTGAACAAAAATAACCTATAACTTCACAACAGACTGAAATACCATTTTTCTATACATTTAAACAAATAATTCTGTACAGATTTCAGAGTCGTTACATATATTGTATAGAATAATAGCATCCTAACTTATATAATGTACATGAATAAATATATAGTGGAATTCATCCAATAATGCGAGTTTCAACAAAAATGTCTTCCTCGCAAAAGATCAAACAAACTGAAAAATGACGGAACAAAAGCTTAACATGTCTATAACAATTTACATAATAAAACTTCATTGTACTCAACTAACAATAATATCTACCAGGACGGTTTTCACTTTTCGCTCATGAAGCATACTGTGATTGTCCCCCTCAAAAAACATGTATGGAATCTAACTCTGGCTATGGTTATCTAATTATATATTCTAATATTGTAAGTTTAATTCTTAACATTTTATTATATGATTGAGTAAGGGAAACTCTAAAATCCATAAGATAACTATTTGATAAATTACAACAACTTTCAACCGGTTTGCATTTTTATAATAAAAGTAACTGTTCAGTTATACATCACAATTGTTTTTAGCAATGTGCTTTACACGTGTAATATTTATTAGTGTTTAATTAGGACAAATACAATTGTATCTAGAAAACGTTTCTCAATTATTTTATAAGTTTCTCATATAAATTTATAAATAACAGAAGAATTTTCCCATTATATATTATCAGAAAGGGTAAATTGTCAAAAATCCCCAGACCGGTTCGGAAGTTTACTAAAATCCTCTGTAATTTTTGAAATTACTAGAAAGGGCATATTGTTCAAAAATTTTGTGAAAAAACTCTTGATATTCCCACAACTGCTTAGATATTACATACAACTGCTTAGATATTGCATGCAACTATTTAGATATTACAGGCTACAACAACTGCTTAGATATTACAGACAACTGCTTAAATATTACATGCAACTGGTACAGGGGTTTTGATTGTGCCCAGGATTTTTTTAACAGGATCAAAAAGCCCAGGGTTATTTCATAAGTTTGAAGCAGGCCGGAGGCTTTTTGACAATTTTCCCTTTCAGAAATTTAGAGGGACCTGCGTGAAAAGTGATCTTGGGCTTATTTTTGGGCTATACGTTAAATTTTAGGCGTATCCAATTCTAACCCAAATGAGAAGGATAGGCCGAGTTAAGTTAAACGCAGCCCAAAACCCTAGAGGGTTAAGCCCTTGCCTTCATTCTTACGTTCTTTTCTCTCTCCTCTCTCGAGCTCAGATCAATGGCCGCTTCATTTCTTCAAAAATTCCTCAAAAAACCCTTGCGATCTCCTCCCCTCAGAATCCTCACCTCCTTCGAAACCCCCCATCTCTTAAACCCTCAGCATTCCCCATTCCTACACCAAAACCCTAGCGCGGCCCCAATCCCAAACCCTAACCCCAACAAAGTTCCGATCTTTCCGTCTTTTCCCCATTGCTTCATCTTGGAGCCGATCTATGTAGATGAGCTCCATCGATCCGAAGGAGATGATGGTGGTGGTGAAGGGGCGGTGGTGTGGGCCGATAGCGTGAAGAAGAAGAGGAAGAGGAAGATGAACAAGCACAAGCTAAAGAAGCTCAGGAAGCGGCTCAGACGCAAGACTTGAGCCTTTTGGGTACCTCTCTCTCAGTTAGTTGATTTTAGTTTGGTTGTTTTGCTAATCTCGCTTGTTTTGTTGAAGAAAGTTGTGGTCTTTCTTGGATTTGTCAAATTGTGATTTAAGATTCAGAAGCTTCATATCATTTTGGGTTGCTTCTGGTTGTGCGCAACATTGCTGCACATTATCTGCATTGTAATCTCACTTTCGAAAAGTGGGTAGCCTAGAGTGCTCCTCAAACTTTGGAGCTAAATGTGGGATTTATATTTTTGTACACAATGAGTATTTTATACACAATCTATCTTGTAAGTGTTACACAACAATGCAAGAGGCTTGACATGGTTCCCCTTCAACAAATGTGAACTCCTACGTTTATGATTTGCTCATTTGATTGTTCCAAGTGGTTGTTGTGGATGTATAAGATCTAGGTTATACATATAATTATCCTCAATTTCATCCATCCTCCAAATGCAGTTTATGTTTGTCCTTCTCACCATTTCGCTGATGTCTTGCATTTCCTCATGCTGCTGATGGGCCACTCATAATGGAAACGGAAACCCAAGTGATTTGTCTAGGTGCACACATAGATAACATCTGACCTATGTCTGGCATCTTTCATAACTTTGATAGGATAGCACCCCCTCCCCCCAGGTTGTCTGCCACCATAACTAGGGTGACATATCCCTCTGATCCAAATTCTGATGCAGAGCAGTCCTGTATAAATTATAGAAATGTGCAAAACTTATGACTTAGCACTACCAAAGAGTATGGAGCGTTTAACTTGTCTGTAAATGCACATGCGCGTGTCAAGTATTTCAATGGATGCCGTATAATAAAAGAAGAGTAGGTATTACTACAAGTTTATCCAATTAGAAGCAAGTGTTACCTAAAAGCTGTGTCATTTCATCTCAAATTATTATTCTTTGGCCATTTGTATTAGTTATGCTCATGTGCATGTGTATGCACTTTGCTATCTAACTCAAACTTGAGCCTAGCTAACTGAATAATTATGTACTTTATTATTGTTATGTCACAACTTTTCTGTCTCCATTGGTGAAAGTGTTGGAAACAATAGCATGATATCATAATTTTGAGTCTTGAGACTACATCTCACCACAACATGTAATTCCAATGCCAATTCTCTAACTTAGAAGCTTGCTCCACACTATCTCCCTTAGATAGTGAGAGTCAAGGCTACTTGGGTTGCTAACTCTGGTGATTGGTCGTTCCCTATATTGTGAGTAGTATTTTTCTTTTTTGAAGTTTTAGTACGCTGACATTTTATCAGTTTACTCTTAATATGTAATACCCATTTGTAAATTTTATACATGAGTTTGTGCTAGAGTGTGCAGCTGTGTGCTAATCTATTTTATTGTTTCATGCTTTTTGTCATTCTTTATACTAGAACTGCTCACCAGACATTACCAAACCACCATGAGTGTAATACGATGTCCTTCAATCCGTGACACCTACACTTACATCTAAGTAAAATAAGAAATAAGAAATAATCATGGATCAACAATTTGACCCTGAGAGAATCCCATCACTTGACCAAATAGTATAGTTTAATGCTTGTAGACAAGGTAGGTCTTGATCCACGGACTTTGTGTTTTGGAACAATCTTATTTGAGAAGATATGCATTAGGCCCCTAACTTAATCTATATAGTCCATAGAGCATTCCATTTCATAACTCTGCTCATTGCAGTGTAACAATCTATCTATATAATTTTATATAAAGCTATATGAGAGAATATTTCTTGGAATATTCCTTATCTAGCTCGACTTTAGAGGAAAAATTGTTATCTAGCCCCTATTTAATTCTTACTATATTTGGATCATGATTTTTTTATGACCCCCTACTCAATATTTATCGCTCTTTAATCCATACAATTAGGCGTATACGGTGAAAAATTATGATACCTTGATTTAAAATGTCTTAGGTTTTATTGCCAACATATTGAAAATTTTCATAATTTGTGTGCCGGCATGCAAAATATTGAAAAACCGAAAAATAGGAATTTTTGTGGGTTGAAAAGTTCGCGATTTTCGTTTGGTATTGCAAAAAATATAGGAAAACTAAAGAAAAAAGAAAATTTTGATATTTTCATGTGATAGAATGTAAACTATTAAATTTTGAAGAAGCGGAAAATTCGAAATTTTTAAGAAAAATGATTTTCGTATGAGCATGCATAGTATTGGAAAAAAGTTATGCATTGGAAAAAAGAAAACTGAAAATTTTAGATTTTTGAAAAGTTTGCGATTTTCTTTGCTATAACATAAAAACATAAGAAAACCAACATATTTAGACTTTTGAAAATATCGCGATTTTCATGTGCTATAGCAAACAAAAAATGGTGAAAAACAAAAAAACAGAAAATTTTTGAGATTTTTTAAATTTTACGGTTTTTGTATGATGTAACAAGCAAAATATTAAAAATTCAAAAGAAAAAGAAATTTTTAAGATTTTTGAAAATTTCGTGATTTCTGCGAAATAGTGGAAATTTCAAGAAGGCAATCTTTGGATTTATTAAAATTTCGTGATTTTCGTGTATCACCAAAAGTTCCTAATTACACAGGTCTTTCGGGCACTCAAACCGGATTTCTCTGTTCTGTGAGATTTTTAGTAGCAATCAGCGTTCTTTTCTTCTTTTACTTCACATACCTTTTTGTCTCCTTGATACTTGGAAGTTCTCTAAAAATTTGGACATGTAAAATATTGAAAACCAAAGAAAACAAGAAATTCTGGGAATGTTGAAATTTAATGATTTTCATGTGCTATAGCATGCAAAATCATGAAAAAAGGAATAAAACATTTTTTTTTTGTAATTTTGTTGTCTTCATGTGCTATATCATGCAAAATATTTAAAAAGGTGAAAGTAAAAAAAAATTCTTGAAATTACTGAAAATTTTGCAATTTTCGTTTCTTATAACAAGCAAAATGTTAAAATCCCGAATAAAACAGAAAATTTTAGGATATTTGAAAATATTACTATTTTCGTGTTGCTCTATGCAGCCAGGAAAATAAAAAAGGCTAGATTTTTTTTTTAGATTTTTGAAAATTTCATAATTTTCGTCTGCTATATTAACATACAAAAAATTGTAAAACCAAAAAAAACCAAAAAAAATTGAGAATTTTAACGATTTTCATGTGATTAACGAAACAAAATATTGAAAACGGAAGAAAACAAAAAAATTAATATTTTTGAAAAGCATGTAAAATGTTGAAAATTGTAAGAAAACGAATTTTTTTGAATTTTTCAAAATTCACGATTTTATGTGCCATGACTCGCAAACTATTGAAAATTGGAGATTTTTGAAAATTTCATGATTTATGTATAATATTGAAAAGAAGAAGAAAATAAAATAGTTTGAGATTTTTATAAAATTTTTGCACTTTTTGTGTGATATATCATGAAAATATTGAAAATCAATTAAAACAGAACATATTTATTTTAGAAAATTTCTCGAGTTTCTTCTGTTAGCAAGCAAACTATGGAACTCCGAAGAAAACATTTGAGATTTTAAAATTTTCGCCATGTTGTGTGCTATAGCGTGCAAAGTGTTGATATTCCGGTGTTATAACATTTGAAGTAAACTATGGAACTTCGAAGAAAACATTTGAAGTAAACAATTTGTTTTGGGGATTTTGATACATTTCGTGATTTTCCGGTGTTATAACAAGTAAAATATTGAAAAAACAAAGAATTTTTTTTGTTGAGATTTTTGTTACTTTTGCAATTTTCATATGCAAGTTGATGCTTTGGCAAAGCTTTCTGTTAATACTTTTCTTTTTCGAAAATATAGTAGTAATTAAAAGTTCACATTAGATATACAGACGGTCGTAAAATCTCTTTCGTGCAGCCTTGCTTCAGTGTTTGACCCTACTTTGCTGATGATGTTGTTTGTGCAATGTCTGCATAATCGGTGATTATGTAGAAATCAATCTACTTCATTTGTAGGCATGTTATCTGGTTCATTGAATAATAGATTATATTTAGTGTGGCTCGACATCCATTTTTCTGGATTGACTTGAAGCTTATATTACATAAACAAACATTTTTTGTCCTCCATCTTCTTCCATCACTTTTTGCACAAGGTATAATACACTTCCCTTGTCACATTATGTGGTCTCGATATGCACAGAAAAGTTTGATTTTCTTTTGACCCTTTATACAGAACTTGACGTTGGTTCAACTAGCGAGCATTGTCATCGTGGTCATCATGTAAGCCTTTTATTCATCAAAATTGGCTGCCTGTTAAGCAAAGCTTCAATAAATATTAAACTGATTTACATCTGGCATTGAATTTCTAACTCTCCAAAGAGTGCCAAATTCATGGCCGAAGGAAACTACTGACAAGAGGGATTGCTAGGGTTCCTAAATGACCGGTTTGCAAAAGTTGATAGATTTTTTAATTGGGAGTTATCTTTCGCTCTAAAGTACAGTTACAGTCAAGAAAAAAACTGAACAGGTTTCCAAAGATTGCTGGAGGCTAAGAATTTATTAATTCAGAACATTTTTTTCTTGAAACCATTATAAGTAATTGTTAAGTCTATGGTTAGGTTCATGCAGTTGATGTCAAATAATTTTGTGGTTTCCTGTTGAGACCAAGTAGATGGTTTTAATCTTAGAGAAAGCAACAGAAAAAATTTCTGTCATTATTGCATGTTATCATATACAACGCCGTGCCTGTACTTATTCTAATATCTTTCTACTATTAATCTAACACTTGTGCCTTTTCTCCTTTTCTTTGAAGGGTGAAGGAGGGAAGTCCCAACCTCTCCCAAAGAATTTTTTTTCCTTTTCTACATTCCCTGCTGTACCTATGCTTTCTTCTCTTTTGCCCCTTGTATTTGATGATTGTATCCCCTTTTGACATACCAAGTTTCTTTTGGTTTGTTTCAAGATTACATATTATTGTTCAGCAAGAGGGAGGCCTCAGCGCCAGTCAAATTTGCTTTTATTTAGTTTTCTCATGGTTTATGTCACGTTCCGCTTTCCAAAATAAGGAATACGAGGGGTAACTAGATTAGTCATGCTCTCACGGTCAAGAAAAGATCATGCCGTACACTTCGGCTTCTAGTAGTACATGATAAACAGTAATCTAACACAGATAACGAGATATACAGTCACTGAGTCTATCACGTTTAAACGAATCAGAGTGCAACGGATACAAGCAAAAGAAATAACTAACCAGATAGTGATGAAGGAAAGATAGCTCTGACATCGCTGATCTAGATCTCTGTAATATTCTCGAAGAGGGTAGTTCCTGATCTGAGCTAAGTCCACTTCCTGCTTCGAGCATGCATACTCAAGTCATCAAGGCGACACAATATAATATGTGTAACAATAATAAACATGCAGTAGTAAACATAAGGTGATGTCGTGAGCATGAAAATAACAGTTACAAATAAACAGTATAGCAGGTGTATCAGATCAGTAATCAATGCAATGTTCATGTCACTAAACTTATCGGTCTCTAAGTCTCAATGTCCATGTCACTAAATCTATCGTCAGTTCGAGTGTGAGCGTCAACCACCGCAGGAATATTCCCAACCCAAGGGTAACCCTCAGGGGCAAGGGAACACATGCCTAAATGTCTTGTATGAAAAGATTGGTACCGTTCCGTGCTCGGTCTCCCCAGCAAAACAAAATGATTGTGCTAGCAATGAGACTTCTCAGATTCCGTTGATCGAACTCACACTCAAACTATCCCAACCCCACGAGTCTATACCAGTCAGCTCTGACAAGTCTACTCGAGAATTGGAGACGGGTCTCCATCAAGTATGATTAGACCAGTATTCTAGATAAGTGGGCAATCCCCGATGTCTTACCTATGACACTAATATAAGTGTTTCCATACCCGTTCCATTCCAGTTTGAGTTACACTTATATAAGTCTCATAGATGTCGACAATACAATAATCAAATGGTTCCACTGATTGTGTACAAGTATGCGTCACTTCCACTGTTCAATCACACTTTCGTTTATCAATATCACTTTCAATCACCGTTTTACTATCGTACTTGTCACAACCCAGTCACTAACACTTATCAATTGACAATGCAATCAGTCGCTAGGGTTTAAATGTAAACGATCACTAAGCAAAGAGTGTAAAGCAATCACAAGATATGGTAGAAATGCGTTAAGTAAACATTCACTAAAGTAAGGGCACCCAGTGTCATGTAGTTTGCAAAATTCATAATAAATCATACGTGCAGAATCGAGCAAAACAATATAAAAGGCATATGAAGTATACTTATTATCTAAGCAGTAATATTGGTTTCGTATCAATAGGCTTCCCGATTAAAGAATTATGTTCATTTTAAACTAGGGATGTGCTGCTGGAATTCCAGTTTCAGAACTGGAAGTCCAACTTCGAACGCAGTTGTTATTGGTTATATTTAGAATTAGGTGTCGCTACAGTTCAGTGAAATATAGATTTATAAGTTAAATTTCCAACTCGGCTAACGGATCAGCAATAGCCGTTATATACAGGGAGTTATGTTTAGTTTAAATTCAACATGTATAATCTGTCACTGCAGAAATCAATCGACAATTAAAATATCTTTAAAATATCAAATAATACTCAAATTGGATGAAACCAACACCATCAGTTAGCTAACTCGATTATCTACGTAATGGTGTAGGTCTCCGTATATTTTCATGTGTACAGGGATATAAAAGTGTTTCAAAACAGGTATCGATGGAAGGTACTGCTCTGGACTGCCGTACATAGTCGTATTCTATCCCATTTTCATTATCGTAACATGTTAATATTCAGTAACCAATTGCATAAGGTTGT
Source organism: Agapanthus africanus (assembly GCA_030015575.1). Lineage (NCBI taxonomy): Eukaryota > Viridiplantae > Streptophyta > Magnoliopsida > Asparagales > Amaryllidaceae > Agapanthus > Agapanthus africanus. The sequence goes on from CM057338.1 coordinate 32,949,223, forward strand.
AGGTTATTCTGTTGGTTTTGATACGAGCCCTAGAACGCCACGATTCGATTTATATACAATTAACTATGAATTTTACAATGCAAAGTATGCGGTAAATTTCAGATTTTACGACGCTAATTAGGGTCGTCATTTCATGATCTAAACATCGATATTTGAGCTCAAATTATACACGATATTAGTTAATGAGCAGATGAAACTATTGATAAGAGATTTGAGTATGTTTAATAAAGTTTTGGATAGAACATGTCATTGAACAATTAGCATATACATTTGCAACAACAAAATGTTGGTTTTATTTAATCGATTTAAACGAGATTTAATTCATATACATTCTAAACGATATTGTTATGGGATAGTAGACCCGAATCGCGTTCCATTCAATACAGTCAATAACGAGGGTTTACTAGAAAAATGATTCGATTATTATTTCTCGATACACACGATTTCTTTTAACATTTATTTTAATTAACTACTATACTAGCATGAGTAGTAAGGGAAGGATTTTCACTTGCCTGGCGATGGTCGGCGGCGATGATAACGACGACGATGAAGGCACGGGCAGCGGCGGCAAGGGCAGCAACAGTGACGAGATCGAGTGTGAGATGAAAGCTCGGACTTGGCATGAAGCTTGGGGCTCGGCTAAGGAGTGGGTTGGGTCTGCCTCAAGTGGGTCGACATCAAGGGGCCCACGGCCAAGAGGTGGCCGGTGGTGAAGACGATGGTCTCGACGGCGGCTGTGCTCGGGCGGTGGTCGCGACGAGGGATGGAGCTGGGGTTGTAAGAGAGGGGAAGCTTGATGGAGTTAACGAAGTGGGGCTCGGTGCAGTGGGGGTTGCGGTGATGAGGTCGACGGGGGAGGCAACGGTGGTGTGAGGTGTTGGGCTCGTTGGCGATGGATGATTTGAAAGGAGAACGAGAGAGAAAAAGAGAGTGAGGGAGTGAGAAGTGTTGGTGTTGATGGAGGTGGCTCTGGTGGGGTCGTGGTGGGTTGCAGGGAGGTGATGACGGTAAGAGGAGGTGTGTCACGCCCCGCTTCCCAAAAGAAGGTGAAGGATGACGTGGCAAAGTCCGCAACCTAATTATATTGAAGGTGGTCTATTCAATACAGTTAGTTAAGCGTATGAATATCTAACATGCAGGGTGTGTACCAAAATCAAAGTAATAAAAGCGAAAGGCATTTATTTCCATTAACCAAACTTTATTACATCTCAAAAGAAAGAGTAAAATAAACTAAGTAGTTTAATTACATCGAGGAGAAACAAAAGCCCTAAACATGTGGGCAACAACAAAAATTAAATCTAGCTAATCTCCCATCGTCCGGTCTGCATAATCTTCATAAATTGGCTTCACACCTTGATCCTCGCCATAATACTCATTCTTATCTGACGGACATTCCAAAGATAGAGGAAGAAAAGGAAGGTCCGTCAGCGAGTTATACTCGGGTAGGATTGCCTCATAAGAAAGTAAAGGTATAGAAACGAACATGTGTATATAATGAATATGATGTACATGTGTATAAAGGTATGAGGTTATATACAAACTAGATATGTGAATATGAGTAGGTTGTGTGAGGTATATGTTTGGTAAAGGTTCAAGTCAAGTCAAACGGATATTCAGTCTAAGAGTTAGATCAGGTTAAACAAGGTGTGTATGGATGGAACTGACTGGTGAACATACTCGTATCCTTGAGGTATTCATGACTAGCTGGAAGCAGTATGAGCTGGTGCTCGTGCCTGAGATGGCAATCAATGTGGTAGCGTGAACATCTCCGAAAGGTGTCCCATGACTACGATGGAGCTTTGTCTAGCGTGAATATCACTCAAGTGCACAGGTATTACCACCCTTCAGTTCCACAATAAACAACAAGTCTAAACTGGTAAAATATCCACATCCAAGATACTGAATAACTCGTGTCTCAGAAAGAAAGGTAGATAAGATAACAGGTATGTATAGCATATGATGTGAGTTTGGTGTTAAGTATCAATAGATATTGTAAACATTTTAGTTTGTTAAACAAGGATCCGGATACTCGCGATTATTCCATTGTGGCCGCGGAACAACAACTGGGGAAGTGAAATGTGCCGTTTCACTTCCCGGGATCATGATCGAGTAGTAGGGGAATCCGAGTTCCGATATCTACTTGCTTAATCAAACTACCCATCCCCGTGGTTCAGTATAAAGGTTCGGACGAATTAGAGTTAGTGCGTATAGCTCTAGGCATGGAATTTCCACATTGTATACTCGTCCATATTTTGGACTGGTCATCCGGAATATCGGGATCTTCATATTTGTATAGTCGTCCACACTTTGGACTGGTCACCCGGAATATCGGGATCTTCATATTTGTATAGTCGTCCACACTTTGGACTGGTCACCCGGAATATCGGGATCTTCATATTAAGTATTCCATATCTAGATCCGTGCATTTTAACCCTAACCGTATCATGTTTTGTATATGTCATGTTGTTATAAACTGGAAATTTAAAAAGTATTGATCTCGTTTAATATGGCCTTCCACAACCACTCGTTTTATTTTCTAAAGTTCGTAAAGCACTTCGTGTCATTTTAGGGAATGCTTAGTAAAAAGAATAATAGTGTTTAATTATCTTTTATTACTTCTAAAAGAAACCATGAGATTTGTGATATTTATCATTTTGGAAAAACATAATGTTTTACGGAAAAATATCCTTTCGATAAAAGGTTGTGGTGTTTATTTGAAAATATTTTGCAAGAGATTTCTATAAGGACAAGTTGCAAGAGATTTTTTATTTGAAAAACTAGACTGCTCCTAACTGTTCCAAAGGGCAAGTTGTGAGATACTCAAATCGTCTCTTCACCGCCAATTGTGTCCAGGTAAGCACAAGTAAGGAAAGGAGGGATCCTGTAACAACTCCATTTTTTTAATGTACAAAGAATTGATTTAAATTCAATGTAAACTTGGAGCATTTATTGCGGCTGATATCTCTTTAAGTATTTATTTCACTCCATAATTATAAGAAAGAGCTTGTGGCTCATTGGTAATACTTTGCATTGCTGAACCAAGCCACCAGAGTTCAAATCCCATACCCGACATTATTTTTATATTTATTTTGTTTTAAATTTTTGGAAAGTCAACAGTCAAAACGCCATAACTCACAAAACTTGAACTGAAGACCAAAATCTAAATATACCATAAATCCCCCCAGGAGACCCCCCACCCAACGGCACCCCGACTCGGCCGAGTCGGCCGGCGGACGGCGCCGCTGGCCGGACAGCCGAGTCGTCAACACGGAAAAATTCCGTGTTGACCTGGTCTTCTCACCTGCATATACTAAATTCCTAGATCGGTTATCAAATGCCCATTAAACCTCTTTTACTCCCAATTTTTAATGATTTTTATATTTTTTAATTAAAACTCTAACCCTAGCCTAACCCTATATATACCTCCATACCCTCTACCCTCTCATCCTAAATTCCTAAGTCCACTCTCTCAAAATTCTAAGAGAACTTTGGTACGTCGGAAAACGAGCGAAAAGCGAAGCGCTAACGAAATCGACGGCGACTTTCCAGTGATCGTGCTAGGAGCTCTCGACGACGTTTCGACGCACCGGCAAACCCTCTACCTCCTTCTCACTCTCTAGCGTTGTCCAAACCCGTAAGTCCCCGTTTTCTACCTTTCTTTTCCTTCATAATAATACGACTTTATAAACCCGACGGAAATCGGAACAACCCGATTTCCGATTCGGTTTTCTATCAAATTTCACTTATCACCAATTCCATAATGCTTAAATATTTTCATGTTGACTACTAATCACTTAAAAATTAATTTGAACAAGTTTTCACATATGAAATGATAGCTTTTGCAACATACCGTATTTTTGCACTTAAATATCACCATATTTAGTTTATCACATTTAACCCTTTAACATTGCTGGTGGTGACAGGTTTTGTTGGTGGCCCATGCAGGTCAGAGCTGTTGAATCCCTATCATGCAGTTCTGGTCTTCGTGAACAACCTAAGCAATATAACACAAAAACCAGCAACTAAAACATTCTTTACAATACATGTTTCTTGAATCATATAAATTTCTATTCCTTGAATCTTATCATTTCATGTATTTGAATCTGTCCTAACCCAAATTTTTCTTCAAGGTTATGGATTCCCCGAACAACACCAGCACCAACGTCAACAACACACCTCCAGCACTACCTCTCGCACCAGCTGTTCCTGCACCACCCACCGAGCAAACAGTGCTACTTGAGGCGATTCGCAGCCTTCTTGAGGGACAGCAACAACTCCTGAACCGTCCTGAGACCGACGCACCAGGGGTAAAGCAATTCAGGGCTTTGCACCCCAAGCAGTTCTCTGGTAAAGGAAGCCCTCTTGAAGCTGAAGAATGGGCACAAAGCATCGAAGACGATCTGGCAGCAGCTCAAGTGCCAGACATCGCTTGGGTCCGTGTGGCGAAACTACAACTCACGGATAATGCTTGCAACTGGTGGAAGGCGGAAGAAAGCCGTCTGGTACAGCCGATTGAATGGAAGACTTTTCGCGAGAAGTTCGACGCGAAATACTTCCCTGTGACTGCCAGGTTTGCATTGGAGCAACAGTTCATTCATCTACAACAGGGTTCAATGTGGGACAAATCAGTAGATGAATACGACGCTGAATTCACCATGTTAAGCCGGTAAGATATGTCACAATAGTTCAATTTTTAAATATCACATACTACACAGCTAATACAATCTTTAAACAGATTCGCGGCACACTTGATACCGACGGACGAGATCAGAGCCCGTCGCTTTCAACAAGGACTGGACACGGAGATTCAGGCTGCTCTAGCCACGGGAAAATTTCTGACTCATGAGGATGCTCTGGAAGCTGCCCGTAGTTATGAGGCAGTGATAAAAGCAAGGGGCAGACCTCAGTCTGCAGGAGTCAAACGCCCTGCCAACCAGATGGCAGGTGGAGCCTCGTCCAGACCACCTTTCGTGCCAAGGCGACCCGGAGTACCAACCCATCGTCCCAGCCCAACCTTTTGCACCTACTGTAAGAGAACTGGACATATGATGAAGGACTGCCGTCGAGCCAACCGCCTTTGCTTAGTCTGCGGCTCAGCTACTCACGATATTGGGTCTTGTCCCCAAAGACAGAACCCAGTTGCTGCACCCAGGCCAGCAATTACTTATCCGCAGCGGCCTGCTCTTCAGGCACCTGCTCCCAGACCTGCACTACCTGCACCACCCAGAGGACCACAAGCTGCACCACCTCCTCGTCAGTTCCATCAAGCTCAAAGGAACGTTCCGAGGAATGCTCCTCAGGCCAGGAGGAATGTACCAAGGCGTCAGGCTTTCACGATGTCCGTGGAAGAAGCTGAGGCCACTGGCCAAGTCATCACCGGTAAACTTTTCTTTTCAAACTTTGCTTTTCTATTCTGCTACTTAGTTACATATTTTCTATACCTAAAACAAATCCCACATATCTTAAGTACAATCTTAGTATCCTCAATCCCTGCACTTGCACTGTTTGATACTGGAGCATCACACTGCTTTATGTCGCAACGGTTTGTTCCAACCCATGCGATTCCAGTCTCACCGCTTGTATCCAGCTGGAATGTCAGTTCAGGAAATGACGTTCTAAAGGCAACTATGGGATACAGCTTGTGTCCAGTCGTCGTCTGCAGTCGAGAGTTTTATGCTGACTTCAAAGTGCTGGACATACCGAACTTCGATGTGGTTCTAGGAATGGATTGGCTTGGAATTTTTTATGCTACCATCGACTGTCGTCAAACGAGGGTAGTATTCGAGATTCCAGACCATCCTGTCTTCTATTTTAAAAGCGGAGATCGTACGCTGGAGCCAAGTATCTACAAAGTGAAGCCAAGAGAAGCAGTAGTTGCAGCAGCTCAAGCGGAGGAAGAATCAAGACCAGATGTGGTTCGAGAGTTCGATGATGTATTTCCTGACGATATATCAGGTTTACCTCCCGATCGAGCTCTAGAATTCAGTATTGATTTAGTACCAGGAGCACAACCGGTGATCAAAGCACCCTATCGTTTAAGTCCGGAAGGTTTGAAGGAAGTCCGAACATAGTTGGACGAATTACTGGCGAAAGGATGGATTCGTCCCAGCACTTCAAGTTGGGGATCACCTGTACTACTTGTGAAGAAGAAGGAAGGTTCATACAGAACGTGCATCGATTACAGAGCTTTGAACGAAGTCACCATAAAGAACAAGTATCCACTCCCGCGATCGATGATTTATTCGATTAGCTAAGTGGATCTTGTGTTTTCTCTAAATTAGATCTTCGTTCAGGTTATCATCAAGTGAAGGTCAAGGAAGCTGATATTCACAAAACAGCTTTCAGAACTCGCTATGGACATTACGAATTTCTATTGATGCCATTCGGAGTGACCAACGCACCCGCAATATTCATGAACCTTATGAATCAAGTTTTCCGGGAGTATCTAGACAGGTTTGTTGTCATCTTCATCGACGACATCCTGGTATATTCTAAGAGTCGGAAAGAACATGCAGAACATCTACGAATTGTCCTGAAAACTCTTCGTCAACATCAGCTTTATGCCAAGTACAGCAAGTGCGAGTTTTGGCTAAATCAAGTTGGTTTTCTTGGACATATCGTATCAGGAGAAGGAATCTCTGTAGATCCAGCGAAAGTTTCGGCAGTTAGCGAATGGCTTACACCAAAGTCAGTGAAGAATATTCGAAGTTTCTTGAGTTTAGCTGGATATTACAGAAGGTTTATTGAAGGCTTTTCGAAGATAGCAACGTCCCTGACCAAGCTCACATGTAAAGATGAAGAATTTGTGTGATCAGAAGCATGCGGACAAGTTTTCGTAGAACTCAAGTCAAGGTTGACATCAGCACCTATTCTCGTCATACCGGATCAATCTGGAGGATTTGAGGTGCATTGCGATGCATCCGGTAAGAGATTAGGATGTGTTCTACATCAGCACGGTAAGGTTGTGGTTTATGCTTCAAGACAACTGAAGATTCATGAGCGCAATTATCCGACGCATGATCTGGAGTTAGCAGCCGTCATCTTTGCTCTCAAGATTTGGCGTCATTATCTACTTGGTGAACGAGTGAACATCTACACAGATCATAAGAGCCTGAAGTACGTGTTTACTCAGAAGGAGTTGAATATGCGGCAGAGAAAATGGTTGGAACTCATGGCGGACTTTGATATCAACTTGCAATATCACCCAGGGAAGGTGAATGTAGTACCTGATGCTCTTAGTCGCCAACCATTAGCAATGAATCTCACCGCTCAGTAGAAGCTTCAACAAGACTTGCATCAGATGGAGATTGAAGTAGTCATGCCAGGTAATGCTTCAAATTTGATAAATTTACAAGTTCAATCAACCATTGTCAATCAGATCAAAGCAGCTCAAGCAAGTGATGCTAAGTTGCAAAAGATCAGAGAACAAGTGGAGAATGGACTCGGAACAGACTTCATCATCCATGAAGACGGATCTTTGAGATACGGCAGTAGATTGTGTGTACCAAAAGGTCCTGTTCGGGAAGAGTTAATGAAAGAAGCTCACAGCTCTCTCTATTCAGTACACCCTGGAGGTACTAAAATGTACAAAGATCTACGTCAGAATTATTGGTGGCATGGAATGAAGCGTGAAGTAGCCAGAAGCGTCGCAAAATGCTTGGTGTGTCAGCAAGTAAAGGTTGAACATCACAGGACTGCTGGATTACTTCAACCGTTACCAATCCCAGAATGGAAGTGGCAACACATCATGATGGACTTTGTGACTGCTCTTCCTCGCAGCACAAAGGGTAACTATGCCATATGGGTCATTGTGGATCGACTCACAAAGTCGGCTCACTTCATCCCATTTCGAGTTAGCCAATCTACTGAGACACTAGCAAAGAAGTACATGGAGGTAATAATCTAATTAAGATTTAAATTCTTCATAATGTACTATCTCTAATGCCCATGAACTCATACAGGAAATTGTGAGACTTCATGGAGTACCGGTCTGCGTTGTCTCCGATCGTGACACCAGGTTCCGATCGTAATTTTGGCAGAGTCTGCAAGCAAGCTTGGAAACAAGTCTGAACTTCAGCACGGCTTATCATCCACAAACAGATGGTCAGTCGGAACGAACTATTCAGATCTTGGAGGATATGCTCAGAGCATGCATGTTAGACTTCAAAGGATCGTGGGAAGATCACCTACATCTTGTGGAGTTTTCGTACAACAACAGCTACCAAGCAAGCATAGGAATGACACCTTTTGCAGTATTGTATGGAAGGAAGTGCCGTTCGCCATTAAGTTGGGACGACATCGGAGATAGGGAACTTCTTGGACCAGAGATGATAGTAGCAACTGTTGATGTGGTTCGTACTATCAGGGAAAGGATGCGCATAGCCCAAGATCGACAGAAGCACTGGGCTGATGCAAAGAGACGACACTTGGAGTTCCAGCCAGGAGATCACGTATTCCTGAAGATATCTCCGAACCGCGGAGTGATCCGATTTGGAAGACGGTGTAAGTTGAGTCCGAGATACATTGGACAGTTCGACATACTCGAACGAGTCGGTGAAGTGGCATACCGCTTAGCGCTTTCACCCTCATTGGAAGGAGTGCATAATGTGTTCCACATATCCCAACTCAGAAAGTATGTGAGTGACCCCAGCCATGTTCTCGATCATTCCGAGCTCACTATACAGCCCGACTTGTCTTGTGAGCAACAGCCCGTGGAGATCCTGGACAGGAAAGTGAAGACACTTCGGAACAAGAAAGTTAACTTGGTTCGAGTGATGTGGAGGAAAGATGCTCCAGGAGAGTCCACTTGGGAAAGGGAGGATGAAATGCGTACTAGATATCCACACCTCTTTGTAAACTAGTTCTCAAATAAAAGTTGTAAATATCGAGAACGAAATTTTTGTAAGGAGGGTAGACTGTAACAACTCCATTTTTTTTAATGTATAAAAAATTGATTTAAATTCAATGTATACTTGGAGTATTTATTGCGGCTGATATCTCTTTAAGTATTTATTTCACTCCATAATTACAAGAAAGAGCTTGCGGCTCATTGGTAATACCTTGCATTGCTGAACCAAGCCACCAGAGTTCAAATCCTATGCCGCACATTATTTTTATATTTATTTTGTTTTAAATTTTTGGAAAGTCAACAGTCAAAACGCTATAACTCACAAAACTTGAACTGAAGACCAAAAACTAAATATACCATAAATCCTTCCAGGAGACCCCCCATCCAACGGCACCCCGACTCGGCCCGACTCGGCCGAGTCGGCCGGCGGACGACCGACTCGGGCCGGTGCCGCCGGCCGGACTCGGCCGGACGGCCGAGTCGTCAACACGGATAAATTCCGTGTTGACCTGGTCTTCTCACCTGCATACACTAAATTCCTAGATCGGTTATCAAATGCCCATTAAATCTCTTTTACTCCCAATTTTTAATGAATTTAATGATTTTTATATAAATTTTTTATATTTTTTAATTAAAACCCTAACCCTAGCCTAACCCTATATATACCCCCATACCCTCTACTCTCTCATCCTAAATTTCTAAGTTCACTCTCTCAAAATTCCAAGAGAACTTTGGTACGTCGGAAAACGAGCGAAAGGCGAAGCGCTGACGAAATCGACGGCGACTTTCCGGTGATCGTGCTAGGAGCTCTCGACGACGTTTCGACGCGCCGGCAAACCCTCTACCTCCTTCTCATTCTCTAGCGTTGTCCAAACCCGTAAGTCCCCATTTTCTACCTTTCTTTTCCTTTATAATAATACGACTTTATAAACCCGACGGAAATCGGAACAACTCGATTTCCGATTCGGTTTTCTATCAAATCTCACTTATCACCAATTCCATAATGCTTAAATATCTTCATGTTGACTACTAATCACTTAAAAATTAATTTGAACAAGTTTTCACACATGAAATGATAGCTTTTGCAATATATCGTATTTTTGCACTTAAATACCACCATGTTTAGTTTATCACATTTAACCCTTTAACATTGCTATACCTTAAAGTAGATCACGAGGTAATGACCTACTTCCACACACACGCAAATACAACCCTAATTGATATCATTAAAACTTAGAATACGATAATACAAGATTTTACATTTAAATACCCTTTTCTTAATAAAACCTTCTCTAAAAGTTCTAAGTTTTAAACAATTTTAAAACAATATCTTTTAATAGGAAAATGCGATATGTCGTGGACATCGATCGTTTATCTAAACCTGATTTTGTGGTGTCTAGGCAAGTGTGTCTAAGGCGAGTGGTTACTTAATTAGGACCACTACTTGTAGTGGAGAGCCTCCCACTCACCTGGCACTTACCTGGCCGCAATTGGCGGTGAAGAGGCGATTTGAGGCTTCTAATGACTTATCGTTTAGACCATTTAGAAATATGTTAGTTGGCTTAGGAAACCCTAGAATCTAAAATACGGAAATTTACACCCTTCTAAAAATAAATACCTTATCTTTATAAAACCGTTTTCTAAATGATTAGTATTTATTAAATCTTTGCAAAGCGCCACTACAACTCACCTTTGGGGAACTCGTTAGGGATAGTACGGTTCATCGTGCACCCTCGGGCTTAGTAGTGCGAGATTCAGACCTCCGCAAGGAGCATTCGGTCTCGAAAGGTTTAAAATACGACATTTAAGAAAAATGAGATTTTTGGAAAATAAATATTTATTAAAAATTATTCTTGTATAAACATATGTATATTTATCATTTAAACACCTATTTTATTATAAGATAAAGTTTCCACCTTTTTCTAAAAATTACAAGATTAAAAGTTACATTAAATTACCATGAATTTCAATTAAATCAATATTACAAATTAATACCTTTATTTATGTAATTAGGATATTTTCACTAGAAATAAGACAAAATAAAATCACACTCATTATAACTATAAAGATGAATAATAAATACTTGGGGTGTATCTTGAAAACTATACAAAAGTTTTTTTTACATAAAACCCCCTTAAGTTTTATAAATTACAATAATGACCCTAACAATTATAGAACTTCAACTTACATTTCTTTTGGTCTGACTCGGGTTTGAGTCTGATTAATTCTGACTTGAATATGATCCAAGTCAATCTATATTCTTTAATATTCCAACTCAATATGAACACATGAATCCCAGAATCCAGTTAACAATCTATGCAACTTGACTGAATCAAACCATGGATATACATCCATTATTCCGTTATTCCATTTACCTGATTATGCAATTACAATCTGTTTACTGATATCATGGTTTTGGTCAGTCATCCAACTTACACAATACAATACAACAATACAATCAAAACACTACGGGGTTTAAGGGGTAGATTGGTACGGAAGGTGTTAAAGGTGGCACGAGGTGGTCAGATTAAGACACCCAACCTATATTCCATTACTGTTATACAGTGGCTTAACGGTTCCTTATACATTCCGTTTGCCATGGTCTCTAACATATAGAGACCCCTCTCGTATACACTGGAATCCTTCTGTGCCAAGCTACAAACAACAGCGTTAACAAAATAATCTACAATACTTTACAATTTGTTTAGAAGATATCTCTTATTCTATCTTTTCTAATTCTTCTTTATCTTTGGGACTTACCGAGCGACCTGTTCGCTGACGACATTCTATTTCTTTCTTTTTTGAATGTCGTCAAGTGCTTTGGACCCGGCAGAGATCGAGCCCACCGGTGAAGACTTGGATCAGTTTCACGAAGACCCTGAGCTCTAGACATTGTACCTTGTTCTATTCAGTATTTTCATTTTCTGTTATGCCATTGTTCAGGCATCGCTTTTCATTTCAGTTGTATTTACTTTTCATGCATTGTACAAAAGAATGTTATTAATAAAGTTGTTATTTCTATATCTCTTGTCTCTTGTGATTTACTTTTATATTGTTTAGATACGCTTAGCGTATGTACTTCTAAGTATATACGTAGCGGACCTTGTTGCGTCCCTTTCGTCGTACACCGGGAAGCGGGGCGTGACAGATCCGCTTACGAATCACCGTGAGACGGGCCTTTTAAAACTACATTTCCCACTTGTTTAGCCTAGGCGCCACAAAGTCTGGTTTAGATAAACGACCGATGCTTACAACCTTTCCTTTGTCCTAAATTGGTATTATTTGAAAATATCCTTTTAATAAGGTACTAGATATTCCTTTCGAAAAGATATCGTTATACGGATTATGATCCTTGTGGAAAACGGCCCTTCAATAAAGATCGAGGTATTTAAATGAAATTAATAATTTTATGAAATTATAGTGTTTTAGATTCGGAGTAACGTTTTAGAAAATACCTTCGTTTTGGAAAAACCATAAGCCGTTATTTAAATTTAGTATTTTCTTCTTTAAAAAGGTTGAAGGGGTTTAACAACATTATAGTAGTTGATGAAAAGTGTAAGTAAAATATATGTATATCGTATCTAAAATATTTATTTCACATATCTTATCTCTTATGGATATTTTAAACAAATATAACATTTTAATTAAACGAGGGTATTTTGTAGAAGTAACCTATTTCGAGATCATTTTGATAATATGGGTAAGTATGGGTATGTCAGGGGTGAATTGACAATTCATGGGTTATGATATTAATCATATCAGATTCCAGGTAGTATGAGAGTGCAATATATTTTTGTGTACAGAGAAAATTAAACACCGTTTTAAAACATGGGTTAACATTATCATTATTAAGGGTACAAGGAATAGGCATGCACGAATATTATAACATCATTTTAAATAGAGGGTTGATGATTAGAAGTTGGAATTGGGTTATTGAGAAAAGAAGAAAGCGACAGAATGAGGGGAGAGAGGCGGATCCTACCTTTTGTTTGAGTCGGATACCGAAGGGTTGAAAACTTAGGCGTATACAAAATCCTTAATAGCTCCGCGCTCAGATTTTTCCTCGGTGATTCGGTAGAGCCGTAGCGTCGGCGTCGTCAATACGAAAGCACTAGTATTTTTTTCAGAATTTTTGGAGTTCTGAGGTGTGAGAAATCAGTATTTGAAGTGCCTATTTATAGGGTTTTTTCACCAACCATAAAATCCAAAATTTCTGTTAAATTTCCCCAAAATCCGCGCCGCCGATCATTCAGAATCGTCACCTTATCATTAGCCGCCGGCGCCTCTGCCTCGTGGCCGTTGGATCTGCATCCAACGGCTCACGAGCCACCGCCTCTGCGCCACGTGTCACGCGTGGGGGAATCACGCGTTTTCGTGTGGTCCCCACCACGTGGGCGCGTCGGTGGGTTCTGGGCCGTTGGATCGAGCATCCAACGGTCCAGGTTAAAGGGTTTTTAAATATATTTTTTTTATAAATAAAATAATAATCTGTTTATTATTTTAAAAATTGAATTTGGTTTAAAAAAAATGTTAAAAATAGTTAAAAATACGGGAAAATTATGGAAAAATTTCAGAAAATATATTTTATTGTTTGTTGGGGTAAAAATTTACACCCCGGTTGACCAAGTCAAAATCAAAGTCAACCCCAAGCAAAGTGGGCCAATGCCCGGGTCGAGTCCGAACAAGAAGCGGCCGGCCTCTTCCCATGCCAAGATAAAAATTTTGTAATAAATAATTTTATTGTATTTCTTTTATTTTATTTTACGAATGAATGTAAGAAAAATGGGTATAAAGCCAAATTTTTGTAAAGCCCATGGCTTATGTGCAAAAAGAAATGGCACATGAGCCATGGAATAGGCAAAATGCCATTTTGTGAAGCCCAAGGGGCTATGTGTAAAGTGTATAGCCTATAAAGGCAAGGGCAATAAAAATATCCCAACAACTTTTTTTTCCCTCCAAAAAAAATTTGTTGGGATATTTTTATTACCCCTGCCTAGATCTAAGATCCTTTCTCCTTCTTCAAGGTTCCAAAACCTTCTTCTTTCTTTTGAATTAAATCAAGAGTTTTACTCTTCATTTTATAAAACTAAATAGTTTTTCACCACAAAACCCATAAAGGGGAACTCAGATCTTCCATTAGATCTCGAAAAGAAGAGATTTTTAAAATCTCATATCTCTTGATCTTAAAGATCCATCAACCAGAGGAGAAAGCAGAAGAACCCCTTTCATCAACCCCAAAACATCTTAGGAGTTTAACTCCACTCTGATTTCTTTTTCGAGAATTTCTGTGGCTAAAAGCCTTTTTTCTCGCCGGCGCCCAAGCGCTCGAGCGCCGAGCGCCCACGTGCCGACGTGTGGCACGCTAGCGCTCGAGCGCAAAGCGCCCACGTGCCGACACGTGGCGTGCTTGCGCTCCAGCGCCCTGTGCTCAAGCGCAAAGCGCCCACGTGCCGACACGTGGCGCGCTTGCGCTTAGGCGCCCAGCGCAAATCGCCAACATGCCGATACGTAGCGCGCTTGCGCTCCAGCGCCCTGCGTTCAAGCGCAAAGCGCCCACGTGCCGACACGTGGCGCGCTTGCGTTCAAGCGCCCAGCGCAAGCGCAAAGCGCCCACATGCCGACACGTGGCGCGCTTGCTCTTCAGCGCCCTGCGCTCAAGCGCAAAGCGCCCACGTGCCGACATGTGGCGCACTTGAGCTCAAGCGCCCAGCGCTCAAGCGGAAAGCGCTCACGTGCCGACACGTGGCGCGCTAGTGCCTAAGCGCACAGCGCTCAAGGCGCTGACCCCACGCGTCCTTTGGGCGCTTTTTCCCTTTATACACACACACACACACACACATACACACACATGTATATATATGTACAGATACACACACACTCCACAACACTGTCCCCCCAAAAAAAATTTGAGCCAAGGCGCTGCCCCATACCCCGCAAGGAGGCTGCTAGCCCCCTTGACCCCTAGCCCACTATCCGGGTAGCGGGACCCCCGTAAAAACTCTGCGTGGCTCCCGATATATCCAAGCCCCCCTTCCAAAACAAAACACACGTACACTGCACATTGAGTTCACATGACCAGTTTAACCCGTCAATCGGAGGTTCTCTCGCTCTAAAGACGAGAGGTAATTAACGGCAGCTTAGTCCGCGGCTGCCGGAGATTCGGATCCCCACAATCAATAAACCCCCGCCTACCCTAGGCAGGGGGAATCTGTAGTACGCCTTACAAGCGCGCGCGTATTCCCATCTCAATGGGGTGACGAAAAACACCCTACATTGTTATCTTTAGTATAAAAATAATTTTGGGCTAAAACTAAATAGCATATCCATTCCTATGGTTTTAGCTAGTTATTAAAATTATATAATATCTAGTTTATCCTTTAAAATATTTTTAATAACGAATTAATTATTTTAATCGATAATAAAAATATGTAGATTATTTTAAGGCATTATAAAATTTTATTAAAACATTTTAAGCCTAGGAAAACAATAAATAGATTTTAGAAAATTCCTTTAATCATTTTCAATGCTTTGAAAATTATTAACATTACTTTAAAAATATTCTTCTATCAACGAAACACGTAAATAATTATTTGATTGTAGAAATTTAAATAAAATATATTTTATTAGGTATTAGAAAACACGGTCGTTACAATCTACCCTCCTTAAAATAATTTCGTTCTCGAAATTTCAGAAGGCAGGTCAGGAAAAGAAAAAAGATCACTAAGAAGGGCTTATCGTGGTTGAAAATTTTGGGGTGCCGCTCTCTCGTCCCGTTTTCTCGCTTCCGTGTATGTCCGCCTAGTAGTTCTTTCTTCATATAGCTCTAGCCAGCTGGATTATCTTGTCCCTCAAGGTTTCATCCTTCTGGTATCCCGACCGGTTGCTGCTTGTAGATTACGCCAACCTTTCCATAATCTTGGAATGATCAAAAGTGTGACTAGGGTTGCCAGCACACCCTCTTAGCTGTAAGATATAAAAGTATTATACACGTCCTCCAAAGAAAATAGCAGAACTTGGCTATACACAAACCCACCGTCTCCTTCTAAGATGTTAAGCCGTCGATGAGTCGTGGACTGAGCTTTCCTCGCTCGCTGCACTGTACCACTATCCCTACTTCTTTTTTTTTTTATACAATTATCTCAATCTTACAAATTCTTCATCTTCAGGATCGTCCCAACCGATCGGCACTTCTTCTATATAAAACTTGACCCCTCTCTTCTGCTTCATGTGCTTCGACCATCCGTGTCCACACGATCTTTTTTACAGTAGTGTTTTTATATCTTCAAGATGAACATTACCATCGTCAGTAATAGATCTGGATAGGAATAGTTGCATCCATAAGTATTTAGTTGTCTTGACGCATGCAACTATATGGCCGCGTTGATACATCACACCACCAAGTCCCTTCTCCGAAAATCGTTGTGGATGTTTAAAACTTCTGGGTTTGCTAAGAATTGTAAGAATGGTTGTGATAGTTATGATCTACCCTCCTTAGAATAATTTCATATTTTAAAATTTTAAAAGGAGTAGCCACTACTAGGCACGGAAATCAGTAACGCTATCAGGAATCCTCTTTGCTGCATGTATCGCTCCCGCGAGTTAGCGTATCACTTGATGCATGGAAAGTATCTGAAAGGTTTAGGTACAAGGATTCGAAAAATGTAAAATCAGTAGTTGCTTCCGGATAGAAAAGTTTGGAAGTTGAAAAAAGGTTGTGAATTAATGGAAGACTTGAGAGATATAACATAAAGGCAACTAGTCGAAATTACGAAAACTAGATGAATTATAGTGAGTCCAACTAAGATTTGCATCGAAAGATAAATAAGAAAGGTTGAGAAAAAGAAAGAGTACCTCTGTTGTCTTTCCACGTGGCATCAGCCTTCTCGGCTGTCATGGTGAAGGTCTGGCGTTTGGGTCCATTCCTCTGCGCTTGCTGAAAAACACACTTCTGTGATGACAAGGGTGGTCCCTTTGGTGACGCCCCTTGACCAGTTGGTTTAGTGGCGGAAAGTGTCCGGTTCCTTGTGTTGGTGCCCCATAATTAGCCAGCTTGTTGACGGGATCTGATTGTCTCCCTCTCTGAGGACAGTCCCCAATGGCATGATCCGGAGACCCACAGCCTATGTAAAGTTTGTTCAAAATGCGACAGTCTCTCCTGTAGTGTCCGGTCCTACCACAATGGTTGCATATAACGGCTGGTTTTCCGAAGATAGTTGGTCCGGCTGGTCTCTTGGGTTGTTGTCTCCCGTTGAATCTGGAAGATTATCCCTCAAGAATTTGATTGGCTGGCCGCTTAATACCAGACAAACGGTCATCCTTCCTTATGTGTCTCTGAAGGTCTTCAAAGTTTCATACCGCCTCTAAAATTTCATCATAAGTTGAAATAGTAGCAGAAGACATGGAGGACTGCGTCTTCAGGTCCAATCCTTACCTGAATCTCTTAGCATAAAGTTCTAGGGTTGCCACCAGATAATGCGCGAACCGACTTAACCTTGCGAACTCCGAAGCGTACTCGTCCATCGACTTATCCCACATGTTCCTGTTGGGGTAAAAATTTACACCCCGGTTGACC
Organism: Agapanthus africanus; assembly: GCA_030015575.1. Classification (NCBI taxonomy): domain Eukaryota; kingdom Viridiplantae; phylum Streptophyta; class Magnoliopsida; order Asparagales; family Amaryllidaceae; genus Agapanthus; species Agapanthus africanus. The sequence goes on from CM057338.1 coordinate 32,966,643, forward strand.
AAGTCAAAATCCAAGTCAACCCCAAGCCAAGTGGGCCTAAGCCCAGATCCAGTGGGCCCATGCCCGGGTCGAGCCCGAACATGAAACGGCCGGCCTCCCCCCATGCCAAGATTAAAATTTTGTAATAAATAATTTTGTTGTATTTCTTTTGTTTTGTTTTATGGATAAATGTAAGAAAAATAGGCATAAAGCCAAATTTTTGTAAAGCCCATGGCTTATGTGCAAAAAGAAATGGCACATGAGCCATGGGATAGGCAAAATGCCATTTTGTGAAGCCCAAGGGGCTATGTGCAAAGTGTATAGCCTATAAAGGCAAAAGATAATGAAAATATCTCACAACTTTCTCTCTCTCCAAACAAAAAAAAGTCTCAGAGCTGAGCACTTTCTTCAATCTTCAAGGTTCCAAAACCTTCTTCTTTCTCTTGAATTAAATCAAGAGTTTTACTCTTCCTTTTTCAAAACAAATTAGGCTTTCACCACAAAACCCACAAAGGGAAACTTGGATCTATCATTAGATCTGAAAAAGAAGAGATTTTGAGATTTCACATCTCTTGATCTTCAAGATCCAGCAAGCAACAGGAGGAAGAAGAACATCGTTCACTAAACCCAAAAAAAAAAACACACACTCAGGAGTCCAACTCCTCTCTGATTTCTCTTCTGAGAAATTTGTTTTGGCAGCGCGCAGCGCAAGTGCGCAAAGCGCCCGCGTGCCGACACGTGGCGCGCGCGCTTGCGCAAGTGCGCAAAGCGCCCGCGTGCCGACACGTGGCGCGCTCGCTTACGCACCTGCGCGCTTGCGCAAGTGCGCAAAGCGCCCGCGTGCCGACACGTGGCGAGCTTGCGCACCTGCGCGCAGCGCTCATGCGCAAAGCGCCCACGTGCCGACACGTGGCGCGCTTGCGCCTGAGTGCACAGCACCTAAGCGCACAGCGCCCAAGGTGCTGTCCCACGCATCCTTTGGATGTCCTTTTCCCCTTTATTTATATATACATGTATATATATACATATGTATACAAATGTACACATACACATACTCCGCCACACTCTCCCCCTCAAAAAATTTTTCGGGCCGGGGCGCTGCCCCGAACCCTGCAAGGGGGCTGCTAGCCCCCTTGACCCCCAGCCCGCTATCCGGGTGGCGGGACCCCCGTAAAAACTCTGCGTGGCTCCCGATATATCCAAAACCCCCCCTTTCAGAACAGAATACACGTACACTGCACATTGAGTTCGCATGACCAATTTAACCCGTTAATCGGAGGTTCCCTCACCCCAAAAGCGAGGGGTAATTAACGGCAGCTTAGTCCGCGGCTGCCGGAGATTCGGATCCCCACAATCATTAAACCCCGGCCTACCCTAGGCAGGGGGAATCTGTAGTACGCCTGACAAGCGTGCGCGTATTCCCATCTCAATGGGGTGACGAAAAACACCCTACAGATTCTGGCACGCCCGGTGGGACCAATCTCTCCTCCTATATTTCGGGTTAAACGTTCATGCGAACTCAATCAATATACATATCGATTGCCTATACTGAAATAATGTTTTCTTTTCTGTGCAGCAATCAACCTTCGACGGCAATGTCTCCCCAGACGAATTCAGCTTCCAACGTAACCCCGATTCCGTACGTGGTCAAGATCAACGCTCGTGTGGTTCTCCCTGCAAGCCTCAGTCGACAGTGGGAGGAACCTCCCCGCCAGTTTGGCTCCGTCATCATCTACCCTGCCGGAAGCGCTCATCTGGCGGAAATCCCGGCGGAACGGGTGGCCAAGCCAGTCCCAAGGGGCAAGAGGCCGAATGTTGTGATTGCTAAGGCACCACAACCGAAACTTAAGATGGTGTCTGAACGATTCCCTGACGCTCTAGCTGGGGGCAAGACTTCCGGTGCGAAGGGCAACATCAAATGTTGCGGACGAGCTCAGGAGATGACTCCAACAAATGCATAATCGAGCGTATCTCCAAGGCCTTTCATCGCCCGGTCTACGGTGTCTTCCCGAAGAGCCGAAGTCTGCCAGGTGCTTAGAACAGAAAAGTTAAGGCAGAAGCGGCTCAGGTATCGAGCCAACAAGCGAGCCAAGGCTTCGGCCAAATGGAATCGTGTGAAGTTCCAAGTGCAGGGTTGCCCGACGACGACGGCTGAGTCGGACGTAAGAATCAGCAATTCTTTCGAGCCTCTGAAGTGGGTTCAGAAAAATGCCATGACCGCCAGAATCAAGAAGACAGCGGTCCGAACAGTGCCACAAAGAGACGTGTCCTGGCCCCAACAGAAAAAGTATGACACTGTCTCTTCGAGGGTCTATCAGGCGCTTTGTGCCGCACGAAAGCAGCGGGGCAGATCCAGAAAAGAAGCGCCAGCACTATTCAAGAACCTGGTTAGGCCAGACGCCTTCAATCGACTACCAGCTACCGAAGCAAGGGGGTCAAGACAACGAGCCGTGAAATCAGCCGCCAATGACAGAAAGACAGCCGGATATATCATCCATACGGTCTATATGGCGGGCGGGCGCCCCAGCGACAACCTTCGCAGCAAAAGCAAGGATGGGGCCACCACATCCCAGGCCCAATCTAGCCTGAATGTGGTTGCCGCTGCCCAAGAACAGCCGCCCCCGCTGGATGAAGAAAACCCTCTCGATGAGGATGATAGGCAGAAAGACCCCTCGGTCCATGCAGAGTCAAGCTCGGACAGCGAGGAAGAGCCGACTTTCCGCCCCAGGACTGCGGAGCAAGAGCTGCTTCAAGAGCTTCGAAAACAGCTCAGGAGCAAAGATAAAGAGATGGCCAAGCTCTATTCGAAGATTGACGACTTAACGAACGTGGTGATGCAGCTTACGGCTCAAATTGCTCGAGCGCCTCCCAATCAAGCACAAGCCGCTGGTAATCAGCCGGGTGATGACAATCCGAGGCAGCCAATGCCTGTTCCTTCGGGTCCAAGACTGGTCGAGCCACATGAAAGCCGGCCACACTCCGCTTCTGGGGACGCCTTGGCCCCAGATAGCACTATCCCGCTAACACAGGATCGGATAATGGATTTGGTCACCAGCAAGGTTAAAACATTGGTGGCCGAAGCTGAAGCTCAGAAAGAAATCGGCAGTAGTGGGCGGCCATACCCCGCGCAGTACGATCTGATTGAGTTCCCAAGCGGCTACGTCATTCCTAAGTTCGGAAGATTTGATGGAACGGGGAATGCAAATCAGCACGTCGCCCACTTCAAAGCATCGTGCGGAAATACAGGGGGCAATGACGCGCTCCTTCTTCGTCAGTTTGTCAACAGCCTGACCGGCGTCGCCTTCGACTGGTATGCGAGTATACCGGACGGGTCCGTCGTTACTTTTGCCCAAATGGAGTCCCTGTTCCGGCAAAGGTTCATGAGTGTCAGTGATAAAATCTCCATTGCCGACCTTGTGAGGACCAAGCCGGGGAAGAATGAAAGCAACACCGACTTTATCGCTCGATGGCGTAATCTCACAGTCAAGTGCGAACCGCCGCTGGAGCAGGACCAGTCCGTCAGCCTTCTTATTGGGAACCTCAGCAATTGGATGGTCCCATTCTTGTGTACAGCGGGCCTTAAGACATTTCAGGAGCTAACCAAGAAAGTCCAAATGCTGGAACGCTCGAAGCAGGAGTCCCCGTCGGATCCTCAGAAAGACAAAACTTGGAAAAGCAAGCGGGACGACAACCGTAGAAGCGGGAGTTCCAGTAGTACCAATGTCTTCAATGCGTCCGACAATGAAGAAAAGCGAAGGGCGTCCGAATCCAAAACTAACCGGTCTCGAAAGCCAATGCTGGGAGGAGATGGGCCCACCCTAGAGGAGAAAAAGAACAAGGTTTACTCTTTCAGAAGGGACAAGGTCCGCAAGATATTTAAAGATGCCTTGAACAACGGCCTACAATTGCCGGAGTCGAAAAGACCCCAAGAAGCAAAAATGACCGACAATCCTCTGTATTGCCTGTACCACCGAGTAGTGAGCCATGCGATCGAGGATTGCTATATCTTCAAAGATTGGGTCGAGAAGCAGTACAAGGCTGGAGAGATCGAGCTGTCCAAAAGCGTGTTGGTGAACAATCAAGTTGCAACTGCCAACTTTATACAGACAGAAGTTGAAGCCTTCTGGGAGCAGACAGCTGAATCTGCTGCCCTGACAAACGAAACTGACTCATCGCGGCCTCCGTGGAGTACACACATATCTAATAAGACGAAGAAGATGCTAAAGATGCTTCAGAAAGAGCCCAGGATGGAATGGGAAGGACAGAAGAAGCCTACCAGTCCAGCCGCCAATGCGGCTCCATCAGGCTCAAAATCCAAGAAGCTCAAGCAGAAGAAAAGTGCAGCTCGGCGCGAAAAAGAGTCTGAAGGGAGATCGACCATTCAAAAATATATCGATTCCCTTGAAGAATATGAACAAAAGGAAAGAACATTGATTCAATTGAATGAGTTCTTCCCTGTACAAGCGGCTGAAATTCTGGAGGAGTTAGAAGAAGACTCCAATGAAGAAATCCCAGTAGTGACTTGCTACGCCATCCATCTTGGCAGTGACTCCGAGGATGAGCTCTGTTTTCCTGAAGAGGATGAGGAGCTCGCCACAACGGCCAATCAAATCCAGCTTAGAAGCGGCAGGGCTCTACCGCCAAATCAGGGCAACGTCCCAAAAGGGAAGGAAAAACAAGTCGCTAATGAAGAAGATGGCAGAGAACCGATTGATGAAAACATAAGTCCTTCCTCGGTGGACTATAATGTCTTGGCACATCTCCGGAAGCTTCCGTCTCTCCTGAGCATCTACGACGCCTTGGTCCTATCTAAAGAGCTTAGATATGTTCTCATCCATGCTCTACAAAACCCCGAGCGGTATCAGGCTCACTTTGCGGAAATTAATATGAAAGAAGCCCAGCACGCTTTGCATGCCGCCGCAGTCACATTTAAGGATGAAGACTTGCTACTGGGAACGGCTGAGCATAATCGGCCGCTTTACGTGACCGGGTACAGCGACGGAGATCGAATTAATCGTATATTGATTGATCCGGGGTCCTCAGTGAACATCATGAACTTATGAACCCTGAAGAGTTTGTCAATGGACGTCCGACACCTGTCAAGGGAAAGGATTGTCATTCAAGGCTTCAACCAAAATTGCCAGCAAGTTCTGGAGTCTATAGCTTTGCCAATCAAATTCGGGGATCTGCAAACCGAAGCTAAGATATACGTGATTGACGCAGACACGTATTATAAGATTCTCTTGGGGCGGCCGTGGCTCCACGATTACGGCATCATTCCGTCAACTCTCCATCAATGCATGAAGTATACTAAAAATGGCGAAGAAAGACGCATTGACGGAGACATCCTGCCGTTCGGTGTGCATGAAGTCCGCTATGAAGATTCTCGGTACTTTATGAACCACCAAAATGCTAAGCCACAACTGACTGAGGATAGACCGGCCCCAAAACTCAAAAGCAAATCTGCGCCGGCTGTCACTTTCAAGAGCAAAAACACCCAAGTGCGCCCGCATTTCGGTAGCGACACTGACGAGTCCGACGCTGGAAGCCCGTCCTCCCGTAAAACTCGTCCTCGTTTCGGCAGCGATACAGACGAATCTGTTACTGAAGGCCCATCTAGCAGCAAAGTCCGCCCTCATCTTGGCAGCGACACTGAAGAGTCGGAGGAAGAGGACCTGCCGTGCAACGGCGATGCAGATTGGACCCCTATGCAACAAGAGAAACTACGAGAGACCTTCGAAGTTGCAGAATGGTCCCTATCCGTGACAAGGGTACCAGAGCAGATGTACAAAGAGCTCGATGCGTTATCAGTCTCCACCGTGGACCAGCTGAAGACTTTCTACGTTCCCGGGAGGAATAGTGGACAGAAGGGCATCCTGTTTTATGGGTCAAACCCCGTTGCGCACCCGGACGATTTGTCTGTTGCGTGCCTTCCATATGAGAGAGGCATAAGAGCCGTCCTCAATCCCAGATACTATGCGCCCGAGATGCGGGAATACTTTAAGAAGTGCGGATGCCGGTTATATCAAACGGAGTCCGAAGCAAAGTTTTACGAAGGCCTATGGCATCCGCCCCAGGTCCGAGCACTCATCGATGGACGAATTCCAGATAGACGGGGCATAGGCTACATTCAACCTGATTCCAAAGCGTGCTACATGATCCATGTTGGTGAGGCCAGTGAAAGATCAAATGATGACGACGAGATAGCCGAGCCAGAAGAAGCTCCTCAAGAGCTCGAAGATGGCGGACAAGCAACCTTTGACGAGCTAACCGAGATTGACTTAGGAACGCCCGATAATCCAAGGCCGACCTACATCAGCTCGCTCTTGTCAGAGGAAATGAAAGCGCAGATAATCGCCCTGCTGCATGAGTTCGTCGACTGCTTCGCGTGGACATACAAAGAAATGCCTGGCCTTTCCCCTGAAGTGGTCGTACATAAGTTGGCTATATCTCCTGATGCTAAGCCAGTCAAACAAGCTCCTCGAAGAATGAGAAGGGAGTTGGAAGAAAAGGTCATTGAGGAAACCAAGAAACTCATCGATGCCGGCTTCATCAGGGAAGAGAAATATGCAGACTGGATCTCATGCATAGTCCCAGTGAAGAAGAAAAATGGGCAGATCCGAGTCTGTGTCGATTTCAGGGACCTCAATAAGGCATGTCCTAAAGATGACTTCCCGCTACCGGTCATGGAAATGATGGTCGATGACACCTCAAATTATGAACTGTTCACCTTTATGGACGGCTCGTCTGGATATAATCAGATCAAGATGTCGCCTGGGGATGAGAAGCACACAGCATTTCGAACCCCGATCGGGATATATTGCTACAAGGTAATGCCATTCGGACTGAAGAACGCGGGTGCTACATATCAGAGGGCAATGACTAATATCTTTGATGACCTAATCCATAAAGTCGTCGAATGCTATGTTGATGATCTGGTCATCAAGACTAAAGCCAAGGCCGATCATATCCAAGATCTCAGGACCGTTCTCACCAGACTGAGGCAATACGATCTGAAAATGAATCCTTTAAAGTGCGCTTTTGGCGTGTCATCGGGAAAATTCCTGGGCTTCATAGTTCGACATCGAGGGATCGAAGTTGACCCATCAAAGATAAAGGCCATCATGGAGATGCCCCCTCCGAAGAGTCTGACGCAGCTGAGATCTTTTCAAGGCAAGCTTGCTTATATACGGAGGTTTATCTCAAATTTATCAGGGAGATGCAGGCCCCTCTCAAAGCTCATGAAGAAAGGAGCTCCTTTTATCTGGGATGCCGAATGTCAAGCAGCTTTCGAAAGCATCAAACAGTACTTGTTGCACCCTCCAGTGCTGGCCGCTCCCATTCCAAATAAACCGCTGATTCTCTACACTGCCGCGCTGGACGAGTCACTCGCTGCGCTCCTTGCCCAGAATAATGAGGAGGGAAAAGAAAATGCCCTCTACTACCTCAGTCGAACTCTAGTCGGGGCGGAACACAACTACTCCCCAATCGAAAAGCAATGCCTGGCTCTGATATTTGCTGTGAAGAAGCTGAGGCACTATTTGCCCGCTCATCGGGTTATGCTGATCTCCAAGGTCGACCCGCTCAAACACTTGATGACCAAAGCAAGCCTAGCCGGCAGAATGGCAAGATGGGCTGTCATGCTACTTGAGTTTGACATAGTTTATACCCCTCAGAAAGCAGTAAAAGGGCAAGCTCTTGCAGACTTTCTCGCTGCTCATCCCATACCAGAAGGGTCGCCGCTAAATTGTGAGTTACCCGATGAACAAGTGCTGCACCTCGAGGAAGATGAGCCATGTTGGGAGCTCTACTTCGATGGAGCCTCGTCAATAAGGACCTCCAGTAAATCAAGCGTCCCGGAGATAAAAGCAGGGATAGGATTGGTGTTCATCACACCATCAATGGGAACCCTACGGCGTTCTTTTGCTCTCACCGAGCCTCGGACAAACAATGAAGCTGAGTATGAAGCTCTGATAGCTGGTTTGGAGCTTGCCATAGAAATGGAAATCCTTCGGCTACGGGTTTACGGTGACTCCCAGCTTGTCGTCAACCAAGTAAGCGGCGACTATAAGATATACAAACCCGAGTTAGCTCGGTACAGAGGTCGAGTGGTGGAACTCATGAAACGGTTTACCCATATTGAACTAACGAGAGTCCCTAGAGCGTTGAACGGAAAGGCTGATGTACTCGCTCGCTTGGCCAAGGAGCTGGCTGATCCTGACATGGACGAAATTCTGATCACAGTCAGGAACCGGCAAATTCTACCCCCAGTCTCTCTACGAGAAGAAGAAAGCGCGGAACAGAAGAGCAGTCCTGCGGAAGAAGCTTCGATCATCCAAGACGAGCCCGATTGGAGAGAACCCTTTATAGAGTACCTCCGATACGACAAGCTGCTCGAAGAAAAATCTGCGCGGATTCAGCTGAAGAAAAGAGCTCTCCGATACGTGTTTGTAAATGACACGTTATACCGCAGGTCATATGACCAACTCTGGCTCAGGTGCCTGTCATCGGCCGAAGCCCAAAAAGTCATGAAAGAAGTTCACTCAGGCGTTTGCGGTGCTCACCAATCTGGCCCCAAGATGCGACTGCAAATTAAACGGCTTGGGTATTACTGGCCCACCATGATACGGGATTGCGGAGAGCATGCAAAGAAATGTTATATCTGCCAAATTCACGGTGATTTTATTCACAAGCATCCCAATCCATTGCATCCTACAGTGGCGTCGTGGCCCTTCGAAGTCTGGGGCACCGACATTGTTGGTCCAATTGATCCTCCGTCATCCAAAGGCCACCGGTTCATACTGGCTGTGACAGACTACTTCTCCAGATGGGCTGAAGCTGTCCCGCTAAAAGAAGTCAAGACAAAAGATATTCTGACATTCTTCCAGCATAATATTCTATACCGCTTCGGTACACCAAGAAGAATCATTTCTGACAACGGGCCTTCTTTCAAGAGCTTCAATGTCTCAAGGTTCGCTACCCAGCACAAGATAGACTGGAGATATTCCTCCATCTATAATCCAAGAGCCAATGGGTTAGCCGAAGCCTTCAATAAGACCTTATGCAAGCTCCTGAGGAAAAATGCTTCAGCCAACAAGAGAGACTGGAATCTCAAACTTCATGAGGCGCTGTGGGCATATCGTATCACTCACCGTACTCCAACTCAGTCCACTCCATACTCATTGCTTTTCGGAGTGGAGGCGGTCCTCCCCCTCGAAGTAGAAGTTCCGAGCTTAAGAATGGCCGTTCAACATGAGTTGACGGAAGAGGAAAACGTGCTCCTTCGACTTGAAGAGCTTGATGCCCTCGAAGAAAAAAGGCTCGCGGTGCAGCAAAGTCTGGAGTTATACCGAGCCCAAATGTCACGGGCCTATGACAAGATAACTCGTCTCCGCGCTTTCAAGAAAGGTGAATTAGTGTTGGTCCTCAAAAGACCGATCATCCTCAATCGACATGCCAAAGGAAAATTCGAGCCAAACTGGGAAGGACCATACGTCATCGAGAAAGTGTTCGACGGAGGATCCTACCAACTAATAAGTGCCGAGGGAGAAAGGCCCATGCCACCCATCAATGGCTGATACCTCAAGAAATACTACACGTGAATGCTCCAAGTCGCAGGCAAACTGAGCACATCAGCCCTACGGTCTGGATCAGACATCCTGCAAAACCGTATACAATCCACGGGCGTAAATGACCCCTATCTCTCCCAAATCCTTCCGGTATGACTACTTTTAAAGTCCCACCAGCACAAAAAAAAAAAAGTGTATGTCCACAAGCAAAACGGGCACGGATGAAAACCCGAATGGGCTCCGTGAGTAAAAACAGCAGGACTACCGGCGGGTCTGTGAAAACCCAAAAGGGCGCAAACTCGTGAAAAGAGATGAAATACACTCGCAAAGTCCCTTCGACCTTGTAAGGAGAAAACCCTGCGTGAGATCCTTACGACTCACAAAGGAGCAAAACACTTAGGAATCCTCACGATTCTTAAGGAGAAAATACACCTGCGGGATCCTTACGACTCGTAGGGAGAAAATGCTTTTATGGGACCCTCACGGCCCATAAAATTGAAAAGCCTTAGGTGGTAGGGACCCAAACCTACCTCCTAAGCCATCGTTCCCCAACGGGTAACGGCAAATGATGAGTCGCTCCTGGCATTCCGCTTCAGTGTTAGCGGTGCTGATGCCGACCAAAAACCCAAATCCCAAGTCCTCCCAAGGCAAATGATGAGTTGCTCCTGGCATTATTCCAGTGCAGCAATACTGATGCCAAACAAGATCCAAATTCCAAATCCCATACCCCAACGGCAAATGATGAGTCGCTCCTGATACCACATTCCAGTGCAGCGATGCAGACGCCAACAAAGCCCTGAAATTTTTTCGGCCCTACGGTCTGGATTATACATCCTGCAAAACCGTATACAATCCACGGGCGTAAAACAATCCCAATCTCTCCTAAGTCTTACCGGTGAGACCACATTCAAAGTCCCACTAAAAAAAAAAAAGAAAAAAAAAGGAAAAAAAGGGGTATGTCCACAAGCAAAATGGGCACGGAGGAAAACCCGAAAGGGCTCCGTGAGTAAAAACAGCAGGACTGCCGACGAGTTTATGAAAACCTGAAAGGGCGCAAACTCGTGAAAAGAAGATGAAATGCACTCTCAAAGTCCTCTCGACTTTGAGAGGAGAAAATTCCCGCGTGAGATCCTTACGACTCACAAAGGAGCAACACACTTAGGAGTCCCCACGACTCCTATGGAGAAAATACGCCTACGAGATCCTTTCGACTCGTAGGGAGAAAATGCTTTTATGGGACCCTCACGGCCCATAAAATTGAAAATTCTTAGGTGATAGGGATCTAAACCTGCCTCCTAAGCCATCAATTCTCAAATTCTCTCGGGGAAAATGATGAGTTGCTCCTGGCATTATTCCAGTGCAGCAATGCAGATGCCAAACAAAAACCAAAATTCCAAAATCCTCTCCATGACAGATGATGGTTCGCTCCTGGTACCGTATTCCAGTATAGCGATACTGATGCCAACCCAAATCAAAATCAGCAAGTCAGAATCCAAGCTCGACACCGCAAGAAGCGGAGCAAGTCAAGTCTACCCCTGACACTGCAAGAAGCAGAGCAAGTCAAATCAAGCATCGACCGTCCAAGTCACAAAAAGGGCAGCATCGACCGTCCACGTCGCTAAAAGGGCAGCACCGACCGTCCAAGTCGCAAAAAGGGCAGCATCGACCGTCCAAGTCGTTAAAATGGCAGCATCGACCGTCCACGTCGCTAAAAGGGCAGCACCGACCGTCCAAGTCGCAAAAAGGGCAGCATCGACCGTCCACGTCGCTAAAAGGGCAGCACCGACCGTCCAAGTCGTTAAAATGGCAGCATCGACCGTCCACGTCGCTAAAAGGGCAGCACCGACCGTCCAAGTCGCAAAAAGGGCAGCATCGACCATCCACGTCGCTAAAAGGGCAGCACCGACCGTCCAAGTCGCAAAAAGGGCAGCATCGACCGTCCACGTCGCTAAAAGGGCAGCACCGACCGTCCAAGTCGCAAAAAGGGCAGAACCGACCGTCCACGTCGCTAAAAGGGCAGCATCGACCGTCCACGTCGCTAAAATGGCAGCACCGACCGTCCAAGTCGCAAAAAGGGCAGAACCGACCGTCCACGTCACTAAAAGGGCAGCATCGACCGTCCAAGTCGCTAAAATGGCAGCACCGACCGTCCAAGTCGCAAAAAGGGCAGCATCGACCGTCCACGTCGCTAAAAGGGCAGCAACGACCGTCCAAGTCGCAAAAAGGGTAGCACCGACCGTCCACGTCGTAAAAAGGGCAGCACAGGATTCCTACAAAGCGGGAACCAGATCACTCCGGGCCAGGGAAACGTTTATCACGGACACTCCGTCTCGGAGACATGTCAAGCAACGACCGTCCATGTCGTAAAAATGGCAGTGCCAGCTTCCCAAAAGGTGGGAACCAAATCAAGCCGCCTCCACGTGAAAGAAGATCCATCAATTTCATGCACACGACCCACATATGTGGTGTGCATTTATTGATGGGGGGCAATTTGTTGGGGTAAAAATTTACACCCCGGTTGACCAAGTCAAAATCCAAGTCAACCCCAAGCCAAGTGGGCCCAAGCCCAGATCCAGTGGGCCCATGCCCGGGTCGAGCCCGAACATGAAACGGCCGGCCTCCCCCCATGCCAAGATTAAAATTTTGTAATAAATAATTTTGTTGTATTTCTTTTGTTTTGTTTTATGGATAAATGTAAGAAAAATAGGCATAAAGCCAAATTTTTGTAAAGCCCATGGCTTATGTGCAAAAAGAAATGGCACATGAGCCATGGGATAGGCAAAATGCCATTTTGTGAAGCCCAAGGGGCTATGTGCAAAGTGTATAGCCTATAAAGGCAAAAGATAATGAAAATATCTCACAACTTTCTCTCTCTCCAAACAAAAAAAAGTCTCAGAGCTGAGCTCTTTCTTCCATCTTCAAGGTTCCAAAACCTTCTTCTTTCTCTTGAATTAAATCAAGAGTTTTACTTTTCCTTTTTCAAAACAAATTAGTTTTTCACCACAAAACCCACAAAGGGAAACTTGGATCTATCATTAGATCTGAAAAAGAAGAGATTTTGAGATTTCACATCTCTTGAACTTCAAGATCCAGCAAGCAACAAGAGGAAGAAGAACATCGTTCACTAAACCCCAAAAAAAAAAACACACACTCAGGAGTCCAACTCCTCTATGATTTCTCTTCTGAGAAATTTGTTTTGGCAGCGCTTGCGCAAGTGCGCAAAGCGCCCGCGTGCCGACACGTGGCGCGCGCGCGCGCGCTTGCGCACCTGCGCGCTTGCGCAAGTGCGCAAAGCGCCCGCGTGCCGACACGTGGCGGACGCGCTTGCGCACCTGCGCGCTTGCGCACCTGCGCGCTTGCGCAAGTGCGCAAAGCGCCCGCGTGCCGACACGTGGCGCGCTCGCTTGCGCACCTGCGCGCTTGCACAAGTGCGCAAAGCGCCCGCGTGCCGACACGTGGCGAGCTTGCGCACCTGCGCGCAGCGCTCATGCGCAAAGCGCCCACGTGCCGACACGTGGCGCGCTTGTGCCTGAGCGCACAGCACCTAAGCGCACAGCGCCCAAAGTGCTGCCCCACGCATCCTTTGGATGTCCTTTTCCCCTTTATTTATATATACATGTATATATATACATATGTATACAAATGTACACATACACATACTCCGCCACACTCTTCCCCTCAAAAAAATTTTCGGGCCGGGGCGCTGCCCCGAACCCCGCAAGGGGGCTGCTAGCCCCCTTGACCCCCAGCCCGCTATCCGGGTAGCGGGACCCCCGTAAAAACTCTGCGTGGCTCCCGATATATCCAAAACCCCCCCTTTCAGAACAGAATACACGTACACTGCACATTGAGTTCGCATGACCAATTTAACCCGTTAATCGGAGGTTCCCTCGCCCCAAAGGCGAGGGGTAATTAACGGCAGCTTAGTCCGCGGCTGCCGGAGATTCGGATCCCCACAATCATTAAACCTCGGCCTACCCTAGGCAGGGGGAATCTATAGTACGCCTGACAAGCGTGCGCGTATTCCCATCTCAATGGGGTGACGAAAAACACCCTACAGTTCCCTTATTGGAAATGTATAAACTTTCTTTCCATCCTTAAGTGTGCCACGACTGGAAAAAGGTATCAAAACGTTGTTTGAACGTTTCTCGGTCGATGGGCTCCTTCAATCTACTTTCCTCGGCCTCCCACCATATCCTGGCATTATCCGTAAGTTGTAGCTTAGCGATGTTCACCCATGCGTCCTTCGGAATTTGGGCGGCACCGAGATCGTTGACTGTTCCCTTGAGCCACTCCTCAGCTTCTAAGGGAGTTTCTTTCCACGAAAAAGTCTTAGGGTGGAGTGATCTGAACGGCTTCACTCCCGCCGAACCTTGAGGAACTGGGGTTAGTGCCTTACTTAAAATCTCTGCTTGCCGCTGCCTACTTTCTCGTAGCTCCTGATGAAGGGCAACTGTCTGCTGCTGCTGTTGCTCCAGTAGTCCTTGCATCATGTAGCATAGCTGCTTGCTGAGCAGCGACTTCATTGACTCCATTTCCCCTTCTGTTGCGGTTATGGTGTCGTCTAGCCATTGATGATCAGAATAGGTTAGGTTACAAATAGGCTGAGGGATGAGACAAGATAATAACTTGCATGGAAGAACAACAATTAATGCAAGAGAGGGACTAATAGGAAGAGCAAGAGACACAAGAGAGATTTTTACTCGAAACTAAGATTTTATTATCCAATTTCAATATGGAGAGTACAACCGAAAAGTAAGGACATGACCCTACTATTCTTACACCATTTTATTCGGCCAAGGAAAAGGAAAAAGACTTATTAGTCTCAATTATGGGAGTTCAACAAGTGGTGATAGGTCCTCGAACTAAGAAAGGTACGGCCATTCCCATGGCGTCTTGCGGGGACAACTGCCTGAGTTTTTTCGGCCTCGAGTTTCTCCTCACCCGAAGCTTCGTCCTTTGACTTATCCTCGGCAGGAGCCTCGCTCTCTGATTCCACCTCTATGGGGTTTTGTTCTTTTGCAGGGGCCTCCTCATCCGGATTATATTCCATAGGATTCTCTTCCGCCGCAGGAGCTTCTTTTTCCGGCCCCTCCTCTAAATGCTCCTCTTCCATAGGATCTTCTTCTTCACCTTCGGAGTTATTGGCCATCATAGGCTCCGGAATTGCAGTATCGACTTCTTCGTCTCCCGAGTCGCTGTCTGTCACGACCCAAAATAGTAGCTCGTGACCGGCACTTAAATTACGCAACGTTTACAGACGTAACGTGACCTAAGTAAGCCGAAACCCAGAAATCTAAACCTTACAACTGAATTAAGTAAAGAAAACATTTACAACATTTAGAAACTTTAAGTAAAGATCCTTAAAATTTATTTTAACTCTTTTCCTTGGTTTTCATAAAAATTTCGGCAGCACCTCCTTTGTAAAAACTAGCCCTGAAAATGGGTACAACAAGTAATATAATGAAAGCATCCCAAACGGGAGCAAAACACGCCCAACGGCGGAAACAACACCACAAGTATAAATAAAGTAAAGCAAGACATCAACCCCAAAAGCGAACATAAAAACCTATCGCTTAAGTCTCGCAACTACAAGTCTTCTAAGTCTGCAACATATACAATTACTAGTTTTCTGATTTGATAGAGTGACTAGATACAATATGAATATCAAATACAAGAGGGGCACGATCCAATATGTACCACCTACCAAAGCAAAACACCCGAAAGCAAGCTGTGTGCCAGCAATGCCGCTACTGATCCAAGCGGATAACCTGCAAGAACTGTGGCATAACAGGGGTGAGTTGCCAACTCGTGAGTAGAAAACATCAACAGGTAGAAATCGAAATAAACAACGATTCCTAGGTCAACTCTATCATAAAGGGAATACTATGATATCTAGGGTGACCGTATCTGCATATGTGCCAACACATAATAAGTGCCTACCAGCAAGTGGATAACATCCAACAATATAATCAATGCATGTATGCAGGTGGATCTCGTCCAACAATAAAATCAATGCAGTGGATCTCGTCCACGTGTCAACCACTGACACAACAACTCCTGCATGTAAATATCATAAAAGCATATGCAGGTAAAAATGAGGATATCAAAGAATGTGTGTCCATCAATGCCACATCAAATCATGGAAATATGGGTGTCTACCACCGACACCCGAAAACATCATGAATACCCGTGTCTAGCATCGACACGTAAATCCTCATAACTCAGGCGTTGTCACCACGACTGGCCCTGATATCATGTCCGTACATCACTCCGGTCGGTATCCTCACGATAACCGCCGAGTCCAAATACTATCACCGGTAGGTAGTGGTCCCTCTGTCAGGCTTATCGTCTACACCACGAAATCACCACTTGCCCCGGGGTACCATACCGGGTCCACCATATACCCGCAGATGGTGCCTCCCGCTCCTCGAATCGGGTTTCACATGCCAATCTCAGAACCGAGAAATCACATGGTGGACGCACTGAAATATCATATCAAGAGAAACCGGGTTTTCAAACAACACATAATTTCTTGAAATACCCCCACGGTTCTCAAATCCATAAATTAAATGAAATCCTTATCTCAATATGTAAATCCATGAAAAACTGATATATGCAACATAAAACATCAATATGAGCATATTAAGGGAAAACCGCTCTTTAAATGAATACAGCTTTAAAATATATAATGCGGTTCTTAAATTCTCCGAAATCAAGTGCAGCATCGTATGAAGTGTACATGTAACTGTAGTAAGGTATAAGTATCTACATGTAATCAAATATGTATGATGCATTTCATAAGTGCAATGGCGCAATAATCAACGTCTCAATATCACATGTCAATGCAATACCACCTAGGGGTATATGTAACTGTAGCGAGATATGTGGGTGTACATGTCAGTATGTATGCATGATGTACATATAGCTGTAGCAAAATATGTGGGTGTACATGTCAATATATCGTGCAACCTAGCATAGTGATATGAACATGGCAGTATATCATAGCATGATATAACAATTCTACTGTGTAAGTGGCATGGCAATTATCGATGAAGAAGTTGTTGGGGTAAAAATTTACACCCCGGTTGACCGAGTCAAAGTCAAGGTCAACCCCCAAGCTAGGTGGGCCCAAGCCCAGGTCAAGCGGGCCCATGCCCAAGTCGAGCCCGCGGCCAGCCTCCCCATGCCAACAACAAAATCATGTAATAAATAATTTTTATGTAATTTTTTATACATGAATGTATGCAAAATGGGCATAAAGCCAATATTTTGTAAGCACATGGCTTATGTGCAAAAATGAAATGGCATATGAGCCATGGGATGGGCAAAACGTCATTTTTGTAAAGCCCAAGGGGCTATATATAAATATGTAAGCCTATATAAAGCAAAATGATGATGAATAAAAAAAACAACACTTTCATTCTCTCAAAAACCTAGGGTTTGTATTTCTTTCCCTTTTCTGAAGGTCTCAAACCTTCTTCTTTCTTCTGAATTAAATCAAGAGTTTTACTCTTCCTTTTCAAAAACAAAATAGTTTTTCACCACCAAACCCACAAAGGAGAACTTGGATCTGTCTTTAGATCCCAAAAAGGAGAGATTTTGAGATCTCACATCTCTTGATCTTCAAGATCCAGCTAACAGAGGAGGAAGAAGAAGAACCCCCTTCATCAGCTTCAAACATCCTTGGAGTTTTAACTCCATATATATATATATATATATATATATATATATATATATAACAACAAATATTTCCTTTCTAAAGCATAGCTTCTGTTTCTGGGACTAAAAGCGCCTTTTTCCTCGCCGGCGCCCAAGCGCTCAAGCGCCGAGCGCCCACGTGGCGCGCTAGCGCTCGAGCGCAAAGCGCCCACGAGCCGACACGTGGCGCGCTAGCGCTCGAGCGCAAAGCTCCCACGTGCCGACACGTGGCGCGCTTGAGCTCTAGCGCCCTGCGCTCGAGCGCAAAACGCCCACGTGCCGACACGTGGTGTTAGTTATATGTATGCCCTAGAGGCCATTATTGTACATTGGATGTATATTGTAGTGGATGCTGGGTCATATATAGGTAGGACTTTCTTGCTCGACATGATAGTACGCTATCTGGTTGCTCTTTATCTTAACATGTATACTTTTTGTCTCTCTGTTACATGTTGATAAAGCCCTTAGGATGTGTACTCGACTTCCAGGACTATGATGCAGATCATACTAGTGGGGCCTGGGTAGTCCATGAGTACATCCTTCAATGTTCCTAGTCGTGGGAATATCGAGACGGGGCATCGATATTCCAGAGTAGACTAGCGTATATCTTCTCGACCCATGTGATGGGCGATGGATGATCCCATATCCATTGGTGTTTGACATCAGAGATGGTATGCGGGTGCTCAGTGGAGACTGGGTACACTGAACGGACTCGCCGAGAACTCCCAGATGGTATTATACCTCACGTCAGATGGCAGTTCTCTGGTGACACTGGTACAGCTTAGTCTGTTGACCCGAGATCGTCATAGAGACTTGTGTGTCTCCCACTGTGCTTTGATTTCCACCCTACCACGGCTCTACTGAGTCGTGCAAACATGTGGTTTTTGGGTACAGTCCCGATTCACATGGAGGCAATGAGCGATAGGAGGGGATTCGTCTCTCCCGGTATTGGGGGTTGATGTTGCGCTATGCTCGACTGGCCATAACAGGAAATCCCTGGCCAGGGTTGCAGTGATATACTGGTAAGAGTTATCAGTAGTTTCACGATTGTTATGGACCTCACGTCAGCATGACTTATCAAGCTATTGGGGTCTGACGTTTACCACCCCTAGGCAAGATATGCGACATATCAGACGAACAGACCGGACTGTACGGTAAGTGTTACTGGTTGGATTCACAGGAGTGTGAGCGGGCTTGCTCGTCGATCTTCTGATCGCTCAATACCCGGGTGGCCGTTACGTTTAGTAGACCGCTTGCGGCTTGTGGGTGTTTGATATGATCATCATCTGCTGCCGGCGTATTGACGAGTCTTTAGAGTCCTACACAGAGGTTTCCTGGCTCAAGCGAAACGAAATAGGAGCGCATATGAGATATGTGCGGGACCGAGAATAATACGTGTATGTGATACCGTATTCTATTCTCGCGATGAATATATCGATTGGTTGTATGCGATATAACCTAGTTATCGAATCAAGGATTGATTCGATAAGCCGATACATTGGATATTAGTCGGTTATATGCGATATGACCGGATCGTTAAATCAAGTATTGATTTAATGATTTAATGCATAATTATATATTTGATATATTACTTTGCATTAACTAGTATTTTTTCACTTTAAATGGATTTTCTCACTTGAATTACACAAGTTGTATATGTGATATACTTTTGTGCACTTGTTTGTATCATGTTTGATGATACATGCAAACTTGGGTTTGTGTAAAGAATTAAACCATGGTTATGTTAATGGTTAGGGTTTTGATTTACTTATTCATTTATTTATTTATTCATTAATTCATTTTGGGCAAAAATGAAATGGTGGCTTAGTTTGTTTTGTTGTTGAAGCTTCATGAAGCTTTGACTAAGTGACCATTTTGTCTTTATGTCCTAACCCTAACCATTCAACTAAACCGTAGTTAATTCTCTACACTTAACCATGGTTGTAAATATGATAAGTATCATTTTATTTCCTATTTTTAAAATACTTATCATATTCTTTCTTCTTCTTCTTCTTCTTCAACAAAGAAGAAAGCTTGCAACCTTTAATGGCAACTTGAGAAAAAGAGTGAGAAATCCAATTCTAAAGTGAACCCACTTCCTATTTCTTCATCCTCTACCACTTGCCAAGTAGTATAGGGTGTTTTCTTCACAAGTTTCATGACTTGTTGAAGTTGGAGCTTGATCTTGAGTTGCCTCGACGTAGATCATCTTCGGCATCGAAGTCGACGACCTAGCCCATCCATTTCTCCGATGAAGCCGACGCTAGAGCCCGGGATCCGATGATCGCAGCGAGGGGACTTCATCACGGAGCCATGGAGGTGGAGGACCGGATCTACAAAGGTTGTATTTCCGTTCACTTTTAGCAATAAAATTGTTTATTTGCTTGCATCGCCTAAAGTTCTAGTTAACGATCCGTATTAGGGTTTGTAGGCACATGAAAAAATTTGAATTGGGCATGTTTGATCTGTTGTGAGACCTCATTAGTGTGCCTAGGAACCCTACACGTGGCGCGTTTGCACTCCAGCGCTCTGTGCCCGAGCGCAAAGCGCCCACGTGCCGACAGGTGGCGCGCTTGCGCTCAAGCGCACTGCGCCCGAGCGCAAAGCGCCCGAGCGCAAAGCGCCCACGTGCCGACACGTGGCGCGCTTGCGCTCGAGCGCCCAGAGCTCATGCGCAAAGCACCCACGTGCCGACACGTGGCGTGCTTGCGCCTAAGCGCACAGCACCTAAGCGCACAGCGCTTGAGGCGCTGGCCCCCACGCATCCTTTGGATGTCTTTTCCCCCTCTTATTTATATATATATATATATATATACATATATATATACATATGCATACATATGTACACATACACATACTCCACGACACTGCCCCTGTTAGAAAAAAATTTCTAATGGGGCGCTGCCCCGCACCCCGCAAGGGGGCTGCTAGCCCTCTTGACCCCCAGCCCGCTATCCGGGTAGCGAGACCCCCGTAAAAAACTCTGCGTGGCTCCCGATATATCCAAACCCCCCTTTCAAAACACAACACACGTGCACTGCACATTGAGTTCGCATGACCAGTTTAACCCGTCAATCGGAGGTTCCCTCGCTTCAAAGGCGAGGGGTAATTAACGGCAGTTTAGTCCACGGCTGCCGGAGATTCGGATCCCCACAATCATTAAACCCCGGCCTACCGTAGGCAGGGGAAATCTGTAGTACGCCTGACAAGCGTGCGCGTATTCCTATCTCAATGGGGTGACGAAAAACACCCTACAGATTCTGGCACGCCCGGGGGGACGTATCTCTCCTCCCATATTTCGGGTTAAACGTTCATGCGAACTCAATCAATATACATATCTATATTTATACTAAATAATGCTTTTTCATGCAGATTTTCAAGCAATCACCTTCCGACGATGTCTTCGATGACGAACTCAGCTCCCGTCTCCTACACGATGAAGATAGACTCCAGGACAGTCCTTCCGGCCAGTCTCGGGCGACAATGGGAGGAGCCGCTGCTACCATTCGGCTCTATTATGTTCATGCCTATTGGCGCCATCCCGGCTCCTCAAGCCTCGGTGGCAGACAAACCGGTCTCGAAAGGCAGGAGACCAAATGTGGTGGTCGCGAGGGCACCTCAGCCCAAGCGCAAGTCCGTTTCCGAACGACTCTCCATGGCCCCAGCTGGGGGCAAGGCCATCAACACCAACAAAGCTACAACGCGTCTTGAGCAAGCTCCGGCGGTGCCCCTAACAACTGCTCGATTAGGTGTCTTCTCTAAGCTCCCCGCTAATCGACTCACAATGGCTTCCCAGGAAATGGATGCCCGCCAAGCCCTTAAAGCTGAGAAGGTAAGGCAGAAAAGGCTCAGATATAGAGTCAACAAAAGGGCTAGGGCTCCTGCTAGGATGAACCTCATGAGGTTCAAGGAATAGGGTTACCCTGCTAAAGACGAGGAAATGGCTGGATATGTGGTCCACACTGTCTACATGGTGGGCACGCGCAGCAAGAGGAAGGACGGGGCTACCACATCTCAAATCCAATCTGGCTTGAATGTGGTTGCCGCTTTCCAAGAACAGCCGCCTCCGCTGGATGATGAAAACCCTCTTGATGAGGATCATAGGCAGAAAGACCCTTCGGTCCATGAGGAGTCGGGCTCGGAAAGTGAAGAGGAGCCAATCTTCCGTCCAAGAATGCAGAGCAGCAACTTCTCCAAGAGCTCCGAAAACAGCTCAGAAGCAAAGACAAGGAGATGGCCAAACTTTACTCCAAAATTGACGACTTGACGAACGTCGTCTTGCAGCTCACGGCCCGACTTGCCTCTCAGCCGCCCAATCAAGCGCAGGGCTCTGCTCGTGAACCGGGAAACGGTGTCCCAACGTAGCCGACGCCTATTCCCTCAAATCCAAAAGTAGGCAACCGCATGAAAATCAATCGCATCCTATCTCGGGAAATGTCTTGGCTACCGATGACAGTAACCCGCTAACTCAAGATCAAATCATGGACTTGGTTGCCAGCAAAGTCAAGACATTGGTGGCCGAAGCCGAAGCGCAAAAAGATATCAGCAGTATTGGGAGACCATATCCCGCTCAGTATGATCTGGTAGAATTTCCTAGCGGCTATGTCATCCCCAAATTCGGAAGATTTGATGGGACGGGAAATGCGAATCAGCATATCGCCCACTTTAAAGCCTCATGCGGGAACACTGGGGGCAACGATGCGCTTCTCCTGCGCCAGTTCGTTAATAGCTTGACCGATGTTGCTTTCGACTGGTACGCGAGCATACCGGATGGCTCCGTCACAACTTTTGTCCAAATGGAGTCTTTATTTCGGCAGAGGTTCATGAGCGTCAGCGATAAGATTACCATTGCCGAGCTCGTAAGGACCAAGCCCAAGAGCGACAAAAGCAGCACGGATTTTATAACCCGATAGCGCAATCTCTTCGTCAAATGCGAACCGCCGATAGAGCAGGACCAATCTGTCAGTCTCCTCGTCGGAAATCTCAACAATTGGATGGCCCCATTTTTATGCACCGCGGGTCTCAAAACATTCCAAGAGCTGACCAGGAAAGTCTAGATGCTGGAGCGCTCAAAGCAGGAGTCCTCGTCGGATTCCCAAAATAACAATAGGTCCTAGAGAAACCGAAAGGACGATAATCGCAAAGGCGGAAACTCCGATGATTCTGGATCTTTCAATATTTCGGCTAACCGAAATAAGCAAGGGATGAGCGGGCCTAGCGCCAACCAGCCTCGGAAGCCAATGTTCAGAGAGGGAGGAGAATCTCCACTGAAAGAGAAGCTGGATAAGGTTTATTCCTTCAGAAGGGACAAAATCCGTAAAATATTCAAAGACGCCCTGAAGAATGGTCTACAACTGCCAGAGTCAAAAAGACCGCAGGAAGCGAATAGGACCGACGATCCCAAATACTGCCCCTATCACAGAGTGATAGGTCATGCCATTGAGGACTGCTTCGTCTTCAAAGATTGGGTTGAAAAGCAATACAAGGAAGGAGAGATAGAACTGTCCAAAGGCGTGTTAGTAAGCAGTCAAGATGCGACTGCCAATTTCATACAAACGGAGACCGAAGTTCTTCGTGAAACTGATTCTCTCAGACATCTGCCTTTCTCTGAAAACAATCGACCACCACGTCATTAAACTGGGAACAGTCGACCTCTAAGTCGTTAAACTGGAAATGCAAATATATATATACATATATGTAAATAAACAAAAAATGTGTAAATAAAAGAAAAATAAAGAAAAGCCGAAATGATGGGGCAACTCGCAATAAAAATCAGCGAGTAAAATAAAGATGAAAATAAAGCCGAAATGATGGGGCACCCACGAATAAAAGCCGAAATGATGGGGCAATCGCGACCTTCGCGATAAGAAAAGCTGAAATGATAGAGCAATCGCGGTAAAACAAAAAAATGCAAAAACAAAAAAAAATGGCGAATGATGAGTCGCTCCTGGTACCATATTCCAGTGCAGCGATGCAGACGCCAACCAAAATCCAATTTCCCAAAATTCTTCCAGCCCTACGGCCAGTCCCCAAATTGACTACCGTATACAATCCACGGGCTCAAATAATTCCCATTATACCTATGCCCCACCGCAATCACCAGTTACGCGGCTGGTCTCCGCCTTTGGAATTATGCTCCATTAAGAAGACCCACTCATGTGTCCTCACGATGCATGAGGAGAACAAATCTTCGTGGGATCCTTACGACTCACAAAGGAAAAACACACTTGGGGGTCCTCACGACTCCTAAGGAGAAAATGCACCTGTGGGATACTTACGACTCGTAGGGAGAAATGCTTTTATGGGACCCTCACGGCCCATAAAATTGAAAAGCCTTAGGCGATAGGGATCTAAACCTGTCTCCTAAGCCATCGCTCCCTAATCCCCAATGGCAAATGATGAGTCGCTCCTGGTACCATATTCCAGTGCAGCGATGCAGACGCCAACCAAATTCCAAATCCCATACCCCAATGGCGAATGATGAGTCGCTCCTGGTACCATATTCCAGTGCAGCGATGCAGACGCCAACCAAATTCCAAATTCCATACCCAATGGCGAATGATGAGTCGCTCCTGGTACCATATTCCAGTGCAGCGATGCAGATGCCAACCAAATTCCAAATCCCATACCCCATGTGGCGAATGATGAGTCGCTCCTGGTACCATATTCTAGTGCAGCGATGCAGACGCCAACAAAGTCCCGAAATTTTTATGGCCCTACGGTCTGGATCATACATCCTGTAAAACCGTATACAATCCACGGGCGTAAAACAACCCCAATCTCTCCCAAGTCCTACCGGTGAGACCACATTCAAAGTCCTACCAAAATAAAGAAAAAAAAAATATAAAAAATAAAAAAAATGGTATGTCCACAAGCAAAATGGGCACGGATGAAAACCAGAAAGGGCGCCGTGAGTAAAAACAGCAGGACTGTCGGCGAGTTCGTGAAAACCCGAAAGAGCACAAACTCGTAAAAAAAAGAGATGAAATGCACTCACAAAGTCCTCTCGACTTTGTGAGGAGAAAATTCCCACGTGAGATCCTTACGACTCACAAAGGAGCAACACACTTAGGAGTCCCCACGACTCCTAAGGAGAAAATGCACTTACGAGATCCTTACGACCCGTAGGGAGAAAATGCTTTGTGAGACCCTTACGACTCACAAAATTGAAAAGTCTTAGGTGATAGGGACCTGTTCACACCATAATATTGCATTATTATATTCCCCATTCTTATTCTTTTTATAAATAAACAGGTGCTTTTGACGCATGTCTGCTATATGTTACAGGTTACAGGTTCTTGGAGCGAAAACAGTGAAAACAATGAAAAGACGATGTAAAAGTGAGACTTTGACCAATAAACAGAAGACTCTTGATCAAGCCTACATAAAGATCAGTTCACAAAGCAGGGTTCAAGACGTCGACACAAAGCCACAGTAAAAGTCCACTATATTATTCACTAGAATATCTTGAAGAAACCTGGAAGCCTATTTGAGAAAAATACCAAAGAAACAAGAAGCCCAAAAAGCCCAGAGCCACAGGAAGAAAACTCAGCAGTTGATCTCTTCACTGGGCCGCGGAACCGCGGCTCAACCCTTGCTGTGGCCGCGGTTCCGCGGCTATATGGAGCCTGAAGGAAATAATCTTTTTACCATAATTCTTGTGCGGTGCTGAAAAGATTTTCTAAGGCTATTTTTGTAATTGTAGACATGCAAATCAGATGTAACCTAGGGTTTCCTATTCTTTATAAATAGGAACTCTAATCATTGTATTTTCTTATGCCTCCTTTTAATAATAAATTTCAGATCTCTTTTTGGAGAGCATCGGTGTTTCCTTTCCATTCAGAAATTCAGATCTGACAACCCTGCATGGATGATTGGAGGGATGCATCTGTAAGTAGATTTAATTTCTCGCCCTAGTTTAGATTTCAATTCTTTGCCCTAGGTAGATTTAATTTCATGCCTTAGGAACTTGTTTAGGGTTTAGCTTTGGGGAAGGATTTTGAGAGATGAGATCTCTCATCCCTTTCTTACCCACCAAATATTTACAATAGGACTCCATGCATACACGCACACACCGCGCCCTACGGCATCCTACCCTTCGAGGTAACGATGACACCGTAGTGTAAAGGCCCGGTTGCGTGCGTTTTCCATGGAGGTTAGGGTAAGGATCTCTAAAGGAAGGACAAGAACCTAGAGGAAGGAACACCTTCCCGAATGGATCTAATCCCCTTTATTGATAATTACCATAACTCCTCATAGATCTTTATTCGGGTATAGAAAGCGTTGAGATTTACCTGCATTTCCAAACCATCCCTAAACCTAACCCTAGTAAGAATAGATCTAGATAATCGTAGTATAGAATATTTAGGTTTTTAGATTTAATAATCAATCCGAACACCCTTCGGAATTAACTCGTAAGCGCGAATCGGAGATTCACAACATCCCTGTGGACCGACCCGTACTCACCGGCTAGCTACATGCGACACCGTTCTTGATTGCGGTTTAGAATAGTTTTTGAGAAATAAATCAAATGGCGCCGTTGCCGGGGATGGCGTAGAAATTTCCTTTTTGCAATTTCGGGTTAATCTAAAATTAAAAAATCATAAAAATCTAAAAAAATCCAAAAATTATAAAAATATATCAATTGTTATTTTTTGGAAAGGGTACTTTGTTGCGTGAATCTTCCAGGAACAAATTCGGATCTGGAAATATCCAGAGTGCGAAACAGAAAAGGGTATATCGAAACAGAGAGAGAAGTTCACAACAAAATAGCACAATTTATCTCTGGAAGTGATCCCTCCATAAGACCGTTAAACCGCAGCCTAAGCGCGCTCCCGCCGCCCTTCCGCGGCCCTTTTGTGACATCAGCGCACGAAATTTTATCGGTTTGTTTCCTCTTTCTCCCCTCTGCAAATCCCCATATATCTTTTTGTCAAATCTTCTGCAGGATTCTTCGCGCTAAAAATCTTCTTCCCCCTTCCAATAATTGATTTTCTGCAGGATTCTTTGCGCCGCGCTAAAAAAAATTAATTGATTGCAAGTGATTTACTGCTTTGCATATTTTAATCTGACTTTAAGGGGCTTTTGACCAATTCAGATTGGGTGGGGATTTCATCACCCTTCCCAGGACCCCAGAAATCACTTAAAGGATTTGCATTGATCACTCTTAATTAAAAAATACTAGACTCAGCCCTAAGGACGTCGCGCTCAATAGAACAGAGGACTAGTTATAGGTATCGGCCGTTTATCCTAACCTGACTTTACGGTGTCTAGGCAAGTGTGTCAAGGCTAGTGGTTTTTAATTAGGCCCACTACTGTGGTTCCTTCCCACTTACCTGGCACTTACCTGGCCGCAATTGACGGTGAAGAGGCGGTTTGAGGTCCTATCTCTAGCCCTTTGGAACAGTTAGGAGCTGTCTAGCTGACCTAGGTGACCCTAAAGTTAGGCCTGATTGTGCATTTTTGGTTGATCGAAAGTGTGTCTTAGCCCTTTATCAAAATTGTTTTTTGCAAACAGTGTCAAATAAAAAAAAAGGAAAATTTTTTATAAAAAACTTGCAACTTGTCGCGTAAAATCCTTGCACCCTACCACCTACCTTTTTCATCTTCTCTTTCTTCTAACATGGGTACCCCACATAACAAATCACTTGCCGAACTTTGGTATCCCGAACCTAACTTTGCGTCGTACGTCAATTGTTTCGGTCAATTTAAAGACGATCCTTCCTTGCCTAAAATATCTTTGAAAGATCAAATAGAGGCGTCTAGGAGAAACAGTATGACTTTTCAACCCACCTTGTGTCAACCAAGTCAACCCTTACCACCTCCATATGTTGACACCACTTTTTCGAGTCCTTCTGGCACTCCTAAGCCGATATCCATTGCTGAGCATATTGCTTAATCTCGCAGCCGATCTTTCACCCCTCTCCACTCATCTAGTTCTAAGGATCCACACGACTATTCACCTTTTTATCCATATGTTGACCCTATCCCTGCCCAACCACCCACTTCCTACCAGTCCTACCCGACCTTTCCACCCTCACTAGACACTGCTTCTACCCAGCCATTAGGGAGTTTCACATATCCAACCAATTTCGAATCTTTCACCGAAACCCCCTCACCACCTAAGTCTAGTTTGGAAGAGTCGTTGGAGGCTTATATTGCAGCAACAAATAAAATGACTGGGAATATGGAAGCGTCTGTGGCCGCCCTTATGCAACCTAGTGAACCGGTAGCTAGTTTCCCGCTAGCTCAAATTTTTTTAATGTATAAGGAGGCGGTTGGACAGAGTGAGAATGAGAGAGGATTTCCAAATCAAACCTACCCTTACCCAATTGAAGCCCACAACTCCTGTTTTCCATCGATTGCCCTAAATAGTTCACCCGTTGAAAATAAAAACGAGTTGTATGATTTTGTAGTGTTTAATTTGCCGAATTGTGAGGAACCCCTTTCGAGTGAAACCGCACCTAATCCGTTTGACCTTTACACCTCCCATCTAGAACCTAAATCGATAGATATCCATGCTTTTGATGAGGTGTCTAAGAAAATTGATTTTCACTTGATTGAGGATATAGACGCCGGGAATATTTCGGATGATGAACCTGTCAATTTGATTGAAATTTTATGTTCATATCATCATCCCGAGTCATTAGATGTTTCTCCCGAACTTCATATGCGTCTTGATGTTGATGATACTGGCATGGATGAGTTGAATTTTGAGGAGAATTATAAGGATAGTATTGAGGAGAGTTTTGAGGACCATATCGAGGTTGAACCATTTTTATTTGATGTGTCTGATTTTCCAATTCATCCTCCTGAACCTTTGACTGTTATATCACCCTCCCTCCTTCCCATCATTCCGACCCCGCTTGAAGACTGTGAGCTTGAAACCTTTTCCTTTGAATCTGACACAATTCTCACAGACGATAACACCTACGAGTGTTTCACTTTTTCGGACGATGTTGATGACTCACCGTCCGAGTTTGAGTCCTTTACATTTTCAGATGAGCCATCAGACTC
The DNA here is from genome assembly GCA_030015575.1 of Agapanthus africanus. NCBI lineage: Eukaryota > Viridiplantae > Streptophyta > Magnoliopsida > Asparagales > Amaryllidaceae > Agapanthus > Agapanthus africanus. The sequence goes on from CM057338.1 coordinate 32,994,908, forward strand.
GGTTAATTATAGTAGTTTCGAACCATTAATGGAATCTTTCAAGTTCGAAACAGTTTACTACGGTGAGAAAGATACTATCCCTAATTCATCCCCTTTCGTCTTTCCCATTGTTCCGACCGAACAAGAGACCGTTACGCCTTCATCTCCTATACCAAGTTCGGTGTACCCATGTTTTCTTGTGAATCTTGAGGGATTTGATCCCATTGCACGACGGGTTGATAGGTTAGCGCAATCGCTTTTAACACATCGGTCATCACAAATTGCGCTAATTTATTCACTCAATTTACACCCTCAAGATCGTACTCTACTTCTTTCTTCTTTCCGCTATTCTTCTCCCCCACCGAGACCATATTCTACCATTCTTCTTTCCACACGGTCTCGCGTATTTCTCATTTCTTTCATCTACATCCCATTATTTCACCAACTTGGACATTACCACGATAAGATTTTTGAATGGTTGGTGCTAACCTTTGGCTTGTGTAAGGCCAAGCTTAAGTTTGGGGGGAACCTTTGTATATATGTACATATATTTTTGTTTTCTTTTTCTATAAAAAATATAAAAAAAATTCAAAACAATAAAAAAAAATTATTTTGTAAATAAATAAATAGGGGAGTGCCGACATTTTGACCCTCTTGGTGTAGCATGACAGTGATGACACTGTCAAGTTCAAGTTTGGGGATATGCTCGGTACGTCTTCTTCCTTCGCATTCATTTGTACATATTTTTGCATTTGCATACTTATTTGAAAACCCATAAAAAATTGAAAATTTTCAAAAATTATAAAAATTAATGTATTCAATTTTGGCTAATTGACTTGAGTTTGACAGATAGGATAACTGGTTAGAAACAACTAGATCTTAGACTTAGTAAATTAAAAACTCTAAAGATAACCTTCCTTAAAGTTTAACGGTAGAAAATATATGCCTTTGTAGTTTATTTAGAAATAGGCAAATTTTGGGTTCACTTCTTGGGCTAAGTCAAAATAAGGGAAGAGTATTGATGTTCTTATTAGAGTATAAGTTTGAAAAATAGTTCCTAGCTTAAGTCTGGATTCTGAAAACGTATACCCTACAATTTGCACAATCACGCACCTTGAAACTTGGAATAGTAGAAGAGACCTTGAAATGCTCTTGTCTAAAGTCCTTAGTACAAAGAAAATAAAAGAAAATACAAGTGTGAATAAAGAAAAAAAAATGAACACTGGTTTTTGTGATTACTTAAGGCTGTAAAAATAGAAAAATATTTAGCGAGGGTGCTTCATCAACTAGTGCCTTAAACCAACTGGTTTGGGAGTCACTGCTAAAGCCTTGGGTGTTGCAAGACTAGGAAGTACGCTTTAAAGTACTAACGCATCTTGTAATCGGTCGTTGGTACCTCAAGAAGTATTAACGGTCGCATGAAGGATGTGTAAGCAAAATTCAATTAAAAATTCACCTACTAATAAGTACTTTGGACAACGGACGAGAGTATGATTGCTTGATTTAAATTTCCAAGTGTAGGGGTGACTTTTACACACACGTAGGGATATGTGATTGGAGTTTAGATGAGAGAAAGGAGTGAAGAATAGAACTTGTATCTTTAATAGAGTTGATAAAAATTCCTAAGTGGAGATGGAACCCTAGAAGGAAAACTTAGGAGATGCCGAAAGCTAAGTAATTCTATAGAACATATATAATCTTAAGTTAGATGATAGGGAAGTGTGAAGAATATGGATGGATAATTCGTGAATCAAAAGATAATAGAATTCCTTGTTAGAAAACCTAATTGGAAAACAAAAGTCAATGGGCCGAGTTGATAGGATTTTGTGGGTGTAATCCACTGAAAACCCTCAGGAGACAACACTCCTCCTACTAGGGACACCTAGAGGTTTAACGGCTTGTTGCACGTGCTCAGTGCAATCGCGTTTCCCTGCGAAAGTGTGGTTAGGATTTTAGTGAATAAAAATAAGTTTGCTCGAGGACGAGCAAAAGATAAGTTTGGGGGTATTTTTTCACACCATAATATTGCATTATTATATTCCCCATTCTTATTCTTTTTATAAATAAACATGTGCTTTTGACGCATGTCTGCTATATGTTACAGGTTACAGGTTCTTGGAGCGAAAATAGTGAAAACAATGAAAAGACGATGTAAAAATGAGACTTTGACCAATAAACAGAAGACTCTTGATCAAGCCTACATAAAGATCAGTTCACAAAGCAGGGTTCAAGACATCGACACAAAGCCACAGTAAAAGTCCACTATATTATTCACTAGAATATCTGGAAGAAACCTGGAAGCCTATTTGAGAAAAATACCAAAGAAAAAAGAAGCCCAAAAAGCCCAGAGCCACATGCAGAAAACTCAGCAGTTGATCTCTTCACTGGGCCGTGGAACTGCGGCCCAACCCTTGCTGTGGCCGCGGTTCCGCGGCTATATGGAGCCTGAAGGAAATAATCTTTTTACCATAATTCTTGTGTGGTGCTGAAAAGATTTTCTAGGGCTATTTTTATAATTGTAGACATGCGAATCAGATGTAACCTAGGGTTTCCTATTCTTTTATAAATAGGAACTCTAATCATTGTATTTTCTTATGCCTCCTTTTAATAATAAATTTCAGATCTCTTTTTGGAGAGCATCGGTGTTTCCTTTCCATTCAGAAATTCAGATCTGACAACCCTGCATGGATGGTTGGAGGGATGCATCTGTAAGTAGATTTAATTTCTCGCCCTAGTTTAGATTTCAATTCTTTGCCCCAGGTAGATTTAATTTCATGCCATGGGAACTTGTTTAGGGTTTAGCTTTGGGAAAGGATTTTGAGAGATGAGATCTCTCATCCCTTTCTTACCCACCAAATATTTACAATAGGACTCCATGCATACACGCACACACCGCGCCCTACGGCATCCTACCCTTCGAGGTAACGATGACACCGTAGTGTAAAGGCCCGGTTGCGCGCGTTTTCCATGAAGGTTACGGTAAGGATCTCTAAAGGAAGGACAAGAACCTAGAGGAAGGAACACCTTCCCGAATGGATCTAATCCTCTTTATTGATAATTACCATAACTCCTCATAGATCTTCATTCGGTTATAGAAAGCGTTGAGATTTACCTGCATTTTCAAACCATCCCTAAACCTAACCCTAGCAAGAATAGATCTAGATAATCGTAGTATAGAATATTTAGGTTTTTAGATTTAATAATCAATCCGAACACCCTTCGGAATTAACTCATAAGCACGAATCGGAGATTCACAACATCCCTGTGGACCGACCCGTACTCACCGGCTAGCTACATGCGACGCCGTTCTTGATTGCGGTTTACAATAGTTTTTGAGAAATAAATCAGGACCTAAAACCTGTCTCCTAAGCCATCATTTCCTAATAAGAAAACGCAAATGATGATTCGCTCCTGGTACCATATTCCAGTGTAGCGATGCTGATGCCAAACAAAAAAAAAAAACCAATTCCTAAATCCTCTCATGACAAATGATGATTCGCTCCTGGTACCATATTCCAGTGTAGCGATACTGATATCAACCCAAATCAAATCAAACCAACAACCTCTACGGCGGAATCATGCTCCGTCCCAGAATTTACCCCGTGTCGAAATCATGCTTCGCCTCGGTGTACCTGCCTTCCCTGTCGAAATTATTTTTCGCCTCGGAATCAAGTCAACCAGCAAGCTCTGCGTCAGAATTATGCTTCGTCTCAGAATGCACCCCGTGTCGAAATGATGCTTCGCCTCGGTGTATCTGCCTTCCCTGTCGGAATTATGCTTCGGCTCGGAATCGACCAATGACCTCCTCGTCGGAATTATGCTCCGCCTCGGAATCAAGTCAACCAGCAAGATCTGCGTCGGAATTATGCTTCGTCTCAGAATGCACCCCGTGTCGAAATGATGCTTCGCCTCTGTGTACCTGCCTTCCCTGTCGAAATTATGTTTCGTCTCGGAATCAAGTCAGCCAACAAGCTCTGTGCCGGAATCATGCTCCGTCTCAGAATGTACCCCGTGTCGAAATCAATGCTTCGCCTCGGAATATTTGCCTTCCTTGTCGGAATTATACTTCGCCTAGGAATCTACCTCTGCATCGAAATTATGCTTCGGTCAGAATGTATGCCGCTCTTCGGAATGATGCTCCGAACCTTGGAATCATGCTCCGCCCATCGGAATGATGCTCCGACCCCTGAAATTATGCTCCGCTCTTCGGAATGATGCTCTGATCCCTGGAATCATGCTCCGCTCTTCGGAATGATGCTCCGACCCTGGAATTATGCTCCGCAAATCGGAATGATGCTCCGATCCTTTGGAATGATGCTCCGATCTCTGGAATTATGCTCCGCCCTTCGGAATAATGCTCCGATCCTCGGAATGATGCTCCGAATCCTGGAATCATGCTCCGCTCTTCGGAATGATGCTCCGAACCCTGGAATCATGCTCCGCCCTTCGGAATGATGCTCCGAACCCTGGAATCATGTTCCGCCCCTTGGAATGATGCTCTGAATCCTGGAATCATGCTCCGCTCATCGGAATGATGCTCCGATCTCTGGAATTATGCTCCGCGCTTCGGAATGATGCTCCAATCCTTGGAATCATGCTCCGCTCATCGGAATGATGCTCCGATCTTTGGAATCATGCTCCGATCCCTGGGAATCATGCTCCCCGAGGGATACTTCTACCCTGGAATTATGCTCCGTGAATCGGAATGATGCTCTGATCCCCGGGAATCATGCTCCCCGAGGGATGCTCCGATCCCTGGAATTATGCTCCGCGAATCGGGATGATGCTCCGCCCCTGGGATGATGCTCCGCTCCTGGAATGATGTTCCACCTCGAAGTCCAACTTCAAGATCCATCAATTTCATGCACACAACTCAAATGTGCGGTGTGCATTTATTGATGGGGGCACTTTGTTGGGGTAAAAATTTACACCCCGGTTGACCGAGTCAAAGTCAAGGTCAACCCCCAAGCTAGGTAGGTCCAAGCCCAGGTCAAGCGGGCCCATACCCAAGTCGAGCCCGCGGCCAGCCTCCCCATGCCAACAACAAAATCATGTAATAAATAACTTTTATGTAATTTTTTATACATGAATGTATGCAAAATGGGCATAAAGCCAATATTTTGTAAGCCCATGGCTTATGTGCAAAAATGAAATGGCATATGAGCCATGGGATAGGCAAAACGTCATTTTTGTAAAGCCTAAGGGGCTATATGTAAATATGTAAGCCTATATAAGGTAAAATGATGATGAATAAAAAAAACAACACTTTCATTCTCTCAAAAACCTAGGGTTTGTATTTCTTTCCCTTTTCTGAAGGTCTCAAACCTTCTTCTTTCTTCTGAATTAAATCAAGGGTTTTACTCTTCCTTTTCAAAAACAAAATAGTTTTTCACCACCAAACCCACAAAAGAAAACTTGGATCTGTCTTTAGATCCGAAAAAGGAGAGATTTTGAGATCTCACATCTCTTGATCTTCAAGATCCAGCTAACAGAGGAGGAAGAAGAAGAACCCCCTTCATCAGCTTCAAAACATCCTAGGAGTTTTAACTCCATATATATATATATATATAACAACAAATATTTCCTTTCTGAAGCATAGCTTCTGTTTCTGGGACTAAAAGTCCCTTTTTCCTCTCCGGAGCCCAAGCGCTCAAGCGCCGAGCGCCCACGTACCGACACGTGGCGCGCTAGCGCTCGAGCGCAAAGCGCCCACGAGCCGACACGTGGCGCGCTAGCGCTCGAGCGCAAAGCGCCCACGTGCCGACACGTGGCGCGCTTGCGCTCCAGCGCCCTGCGCCCGAGCGCAAAGCGCCCACGTGCCGACACGTGGCGCGCTTGCGCTCCTGCGCTCTGCGCCCGAGTGCAAAGCGCCCACGTGCCGACACGTGCCTTGCGCCCGAGCGCAAAGCGCCCACGTGCCGACACGTGGCGCGCTTGCGCTCGAGCGCCCAGTGCTCATGCGCAAAGCGCCCACGTGCCGACACGTGGCGCGCTTGCGCCTAAGCGCACAGCACCTAAGCGCACAGCGCTCGAGGCGCTGGCCCCCGCGCTGGCCCCCACGCATCCTTTGGATGTCTTTTCCCCCTCTTTATATATATATATACATATATATATACATATGCATACATATGTACACATACACATACTCCACGACACTGCCCCTGTTAGAAAAAAATTTCTAACGGGGCGCTGCCCCGCACCCCGCAAGGGGGCTGCTAGCCCTCTTGACCCCCAGCCCACTATCCGGGTAGCGGGACCCCCGTAAAAAACTCTGCGTGGCTCCCGATATATCCAAACCCCCCTTTCAAAACACAACACACGTACACTGCACATTGAGTTCGCATGACCTGTTTAACCCGTCAATCGGAGGTTCCCTCGCTCCAAAGGCGAGGGGTAATTAACGGCAGTTTAGTCCGCGGCTGCCGGAGATTCGGATCCCCACAATCATTAAACCCCGGCCTACCCTAGGCAGAGGAAATCTGTAGTACGCCTGACAAGCGTGCACATATTCCCATCTCAATGGGGTGATAAAAAACACCCTACAGAAGTGTGTGAGTCGGCAAATCTGTGTATGTGTAACATACGCATCATCGATAATGGTGTAGGTGTACTAGCACAGGCATAAGAAATGCAATGAGAATAGCATGAATGCAGCACAATGCATATAATGAATCAAATTCTATAAGGTATACATATCCACAAGACCGAGTCGGTGGATCTATCCATCGGCATCCAGTCTCACAATATCATGTACGGTACAATCCATCGAACGACATTCTCTAATCAAGGGTATGGATAAATCAAAAGGTAAAAGTCATCGCGTACGGTAATCTAACGTACAGCGGCATTAACAAATAGAGATTCTATCAACCTATACAATATCGGGATACGGATCTAAGTCTCGTACGGCAAATCACTCATTATGCAATTTTTATCCATAAAAATATATACCTATCTCTCAGGTCATATCCATGTCAATCTCGTATCAGGGGACCTACAAAGGTATCAACAATCACATATCGACTCGAATCCATATAATGACATATCACACTAGGTCATCATATCACATCGTATACTCGTCCATCACATTAATATCTCGCATCATATTAAATGAACATCACACTTGTTCTCTTTTAATTCATACCTATCATGATTCACTTATAATTTCATATTCTCCTAAACCAATATGTTCACTAATGTCCACTTCTATCATATTATCTTTTGCAAGTCCTAGAATCATATCGGTCGCCTATCATTTATCAGGATATAATAATCAAACGATCTTTCAATCCAACATTTGCAGGGGTGCTATACGCCATCCACCCGACTTCCCTGGTAGATATAAATCTACTCACCTGCTAAACTTCTCGCTTAGCCGTAGTCGATGCGCTTCGTCTTCTCGGAATCCACGCGAATATACCTACAATCAATACGAATTCGCAAAGCTATTATTATCAAATTCCGAAATCCAAAATACGGCACGCGGTGCGCTCATAGGTTAGAACCTATAGCCTACACATGCAAAACAATCAAATATCCTTGTCGTTGACGTACAAACATCCAATGACCAAATACAGCATCCAAAACTCAAAACCAATAATCCAAATATCGGAAAACGTAGCTGAAACCCTAAATAGGGTCGCTATACATGAAAACTGCCACATTAAAACCCAATAATCCCAATACGCATTTACAAACACAATAAATATCATAGGTATTAATATTTACGCCATCTCCAATTTCATTTAAAACCCACGCCAAATTTTACCGAAAAGCTAGTAAGCAGTTTATATTATTTTAGCACAAAGTAATATGTTTAAACAATTCTAGTGATCGCAATCATCATAAAACGGCTTAATTAAGTCATCCAAACTATTTCTACCATTTTATCTCATCCAAAACATGATTTAGTGAAACCTAGTTTGCTAATTATCTCAATTAGACAAATAGGAATTTAACAAATATCATTCTCACAAATTGAATAAAGTTTCCAAGTTAACACTTCATGATTAACCATTTAAACATATCAAAACCCTAACTTGATTTTCATACCCTTTTCATGAAAATTCTAAATATGCAATTAAAACTATATTAAACACCTAATAAGTAAGTTTTAAGGATTTAAACAACAATTTAAAGATTAGGGTTAGAATTATACCTCTTCAAGAACACAAACTAGCAACAAACTCCAAATTTGACCCTCTAAAATGAAGTCTTCATTAAGATCTATGCAAGCTTAGAGATGAAGAATGATGGGTAGTGATTTATTTTTGAGTTTGTGGGATTATTTGAGGATTTTTGAAGAATTATTTAGCTGGAGGAAGATGAAAATGGAGCAAAGGGAAAAAGAGGGCAGAACTTGGGGGAGGCTCGGCCATTGTGAGAAGTGTTCTCTGGGGAATTTTTTTGTTGAAGTGTGGTGGGTGATGAATCAATGTGAATAAATTAATGCCTCACCAATTAAAGAACAACACACTCAAATCTCACACAAAAATATCCACTGCCACCTCCCCAAAAGTCTAAACAAATATCTCCACCAAAACAAACACATTTAATGCCCAATGACTCATCACACAAGAAAAATGCATGCACCAAATTCGAGTTGCTCCAGCCAATCAATTTCCAAGAAATTTCACACAGCACATTCCCAAAACCGACACTCACAAATGGCATGCACACTTAATTAATTCATACACAAAACTCGCACTAAAGCCCATGCATTTATCAATTTCCCACATCCATTCACAGCAAACTAAATTCGAAATTGGCAGTGAATGGCCATCTCATGAAAAAAGAATTTTGGCCCAAAAAAAATAAGAATAACAATTTGAGTGAAGGAATGTGGCCAAAAACAATTGCAAACAATTTTTATTAGTTATATTTTTAAAAGAATAAATATTTTTAATCTCTAATTTACTTCACAAATATTGGTATAAATTCATACAATTTTACGACAACCCCAAATTCGTAAATCGGTAGTTTTTGCGAAATATATATTATTTTAATATTAAATTCCAAAATAATATTTTAATTAGGGAAAAATTCTATGTGAACCAAAACTTCCAATTGACAACCAAAGCTCGCGCACTAGCTTTATTTTAGCTAAACTAGGTGCCGGCAAATTTATACGGAAGTTTGATCAAAATCGGTTAAAACGGAAAATACCGACTGTTTTACCCTAAAACGGAAAAATTCGCATAACGATTTCAGAAATGTTACACTGTCAGAAATAATCGTCTGAGAGTCTACGACTTCGTCGTCTGAATCTCTAGTTGTAGCTTCAAAAGTAATATTGGACATGTCATCCTCGTTGGAAAGATTTGCCATGGTCCGAAGGGAAGGTCTTGGACAGGGTACAAGATATCAAGGAAGTGACAAGGGACATAGGAAAACTATTAAATCGGTATAGATGGATGAGATTCACAAATATAATAAGTCAGTTAACGGTTTCAATTTAGTACACAAGAGGACCTGCAAGGGCCACCATAAAAACCTGTCACGTCCCGCTTCCCAAAAGAAGGTGAAGGATGACGTGGCAAAGTCCGCAACCTAACTGTATTGAAGGTGGTCTATTCAATACAGTTACGTTAAGCGTATGAATATCTAACATACAGGGGGTGTACCAAAATCAAAGTAATAAAAGCGAAAGGCATTTATTTCCATTAACCAAACTTTATTACATCCCAAAAGAAAGAGTAAAATAAACTAAGTAGTTTAATTACATCGAGAAGAAACAAAAGCCCTAAACATGTGGGCAACAACAAAAATTAAATCTAGCTAATCTTTCATCATCCGGTCTGCATAATCTTCATAAGTTGGCTTCACACCTTGATCCTCGCCGTAATACACATTCTTATCTGACGGACATTCCAAAGATAGAGAAAGAAAATGAAGGTCCGTCAGCAAGTTATACTCGGGTAGGATTGCCTTATAAGAAAATAAAGGTATAGAAACGAACAGGTGTATATAATGAATATGATGTACATGTGTATAAAGGTATGAGATTATATACAAACTAGATATGTGAATATGAGTAGGTTGTGTGAGGTATATGTTTGGTAAAGGTTCAAGTCAAGTCAAACGGATATTCAGTCTAAGAGTTAGATCAGGTTAAACAAGGTGTGTATGGATGGAACTGACTGGTGAACATACTCGTATCCTTGAGGTATTCATGACTAGCTGGAAGCAGTATGAGCTGGTGCTCGTGCCTGAGATGGCAATCAATGTGGTAGCGTGAACATCCCCGAAAGGTGTCCCATGACTACGATGGAGCTTTGTCTAGCGTGAATATCACTCAAGTGTACAGGTATTACCACCCTTCAGTTCCACAATAAACAACAAGTCTAAACTGGTAAAATATTCACATCCAAGATACTGAATAACTCGTGTCTCAGAAAGAAAGGTAGATAAGATAACAGGTAGGTATAGCATATGATGTGAGTTTGGTGTTGAGTATCAATAGGTATTGTAAACGTTTCAGTTTGTTAAACAAGGGTCCGGATACTCGCGATTATTCCGTTGTGGCCACGGAACAACAACTGGGGAAGTGAAATGTACCGTTTCACTTCCCGGGATCATGATCGAGTAGTAGGAGAATCCGAGTTCCGATATCTCCTTACCAAATCAAACTACCCATCCCCGTGGTTCAGTATAAAGGTTCGGACGAATTAGAGTTAGTGCGTATAGCTCTAGGCATGGAATTTCCACATTGTATAGTCGTCCATATTTTGAACTGGTCACCCGGAATATCTGGATCTTCATTTTTGTATAGTCGTCCACACTTTGGACTGGTCACCTGGACTATCGGGATCTTCATATTTGTATAGTCGTCCACACTTTGGACTGGTCATCCGGAATATCGGGATCTTCATATTAAGTATTCCATACCTAGGTCCGCGCATTCTAACTCTAACCGTATCATATTTTGTATATGTCATGTTGTCATAAACTGAAAATTTAAAAAGTATTGATCTCGTTTAATATGGCCTTCCACAACCACTCGTTTTATTTTCTAAAGTTCGTAAAGCATTTCGTGTCATCTTAGGGAATGCTTAGTAAAAGGAATAATAGTGTTTAATTATCTTTTATTACTTCTAAGAGAAACCATGAGATTTAGGATATTTATCATTTTGGAAAAACATAATGTTTTACAGAAAAATATCCTTTCGATAAAAAGTTGTGGTGTTTATTTGAAAATCTTTTGCAAGTGATTTCTATAAGGACAAGTTGCAAGAGGTTTTTTATTTGAAAAACTAGACTGCTCCTAACTGTTCCAAAGGATAAGTTGTGAGACCCTCAAATCGCCTCTTGACCGCCAATTGTGGCCAGGTAAGCACAAGTAAGGAAAGGAGGGATCCGCTCACGAATCACCGTGAGACGGGCCTTTTAAAATTACATTTCCCACTTGTCTAGCCTAGGCACCACAAAGTCTGGTTTAGATAAACGACCGATACCTACAACCTTTCCTTTGTCCTAAATTGGTGTTATTTGAAAATATCATTTTAATAAGGTACTAGATATTCCTTTCGAAAAGATATCGTTATACGGATTATGATCCTTGTGGAAAATGACCCTTCAATAAAGGTCGAGATATTTAAATGAAATTAATAATTTTATGAAATTATAGTGTTTTAGATTCGGGGTAACGTTTTAGAAAATACGTTCGTTTTGGAAAAATCATAACCCGTTATTTAAATTTAGTATTTTCTTCTTTAAAAAGATTGAAGGGGTTTAACAACATTATAGTAGCTGATGAAAAAGTGTAAGTAAAATATATGTATGTCGTATCTAAAATATTTATTTCACATATATTATCTCTTATGGATATTTTAAACAAATATAACATTTTAATTAAACGAGGGTATTTTGTGGAAGTAACTTATTTCGAGATCATTTGATAGTATGGGTAAGTGGGGTATGTCAGAGGTGAATTGACAATTCATGGGTTATGACATTAAGTATATCAGATTCCAGGTAGTATGAGAGTGCAATATATTTTTGTGTACAGAGGAAATTAAACACTGTTTTAAAAGATGGGTTAACATTATCATCATTAAGGGTATAAGGAATAGGCATGCACGAATATTATAATATCATTTTAAATAGAGGGTTGATGATTAGAAGTTGGAATTAGGTTATTGAGAAAAGAAGAAAGCGACAGAAGGAGGGGAGAGAGGCGGATCCTACCTTTTGTTTGAGTCGGATGCCAAAGGGTTGAAGGGTTGAAAACGTAGGTGTGTACAAATTCCTCAATAGCTCCGCGCTCTAATTTTTCCTCGGCGATTGGGTGGAGCCGTAGCGTCGGCGTCGTCGATATGAAAGCACTGGTATTTTTTCCAGAATTTTTGGAGTTCTGAGGTGTGAGAAATCAGTGTTTGAAGTGCCTATTTGAAGTGCCTATTTATAGGGTTTTTTCACCAATCATAAAATCCAAAATTTCCGTTGAATTTCCACAAAATCTGCGCCGCCAATCATTCAGAATCATCACCTCGTCATTAGTCGCCACCGCCTCTGCTTCGTAGCCGTTGGATCTGCATCCAACGGCTCACGAGCCGCCGTCTCTGCGCCACGTGTCACGCGTGGGGGAATCGCGCGTTTTCGCATGGTCCCCACCACGTGGGCGCGTCGGTGGGTTCTGGGCCGTTGGATCGAGCATCCAACGGTCCAAGTTAAACGGTTTTTAAATATATATATATATTTTTTATAAATAAAATAATAATCTGTTTATTATTTTAAAAATTGAATTTGGTTTAAAAAAATTGTTAAAAATAGTTTTAAAATACGGGAAAATTATGGAAAAATTTCAGAAAATATATTTTATTGTTATCTTTAGTATAAAAATAATTTTGGGCTAAAACTAAATAATATATCCATTCCTATGGTTTTAGCTTGTTATTAAAATTATATAATATTTAGTTTATCCTTTAAAATATTTTTAATTACGAATTAATTATTTTAATCGATAATAAAAATATGTAGATTATTTTAAGGCATTATAAAATTTTATTAAAACATTTTAAGCCTAGGAAAACAATAAATAGATTTTAGAAAATTCCTTTAATCATTTTCAATGCTTTGAAAATTATTAACATTACTTTAAAAATATTTTTCTATCAACGAAACACGTAAATAATTATTTGATGGTAGAAATTTAAATAAAATATATTTTATTAGGTATTAGAAAACACGGTCGTTACAATCTACCCTCCTTAAAATAATTTCGTCTTCGAAATTTCAGAAGGCAGGTCAGGAAAAGAAAAAAGATCACCAAGAAGGGTTTATCGTGGTTGAAAATTTTGGGGTGCCGCTCTCTCGTCCCGTTTTCTCGCTTCCGTGTATGTCCGCCTAGTGGTTCTTTCTTCATATTACTCTAGCCAGCTGAATTATCTTGTCCCTCAAGGTTTCATCCTTCTGGTATCCCGACCGGTTGCTGCTTGTAGATTACGCCAACCTTTCCATAATCTTGGAATGATCAAAAGTGTGATTAGGGTTGCCAGCATACCCTCTTCGCCGTGAGATATAAAAGTATTATGCACGTCCTCCAAAGAAAATAGCAGAACTTGGCTATACACAAACCCACCGCCTCCTTCTAAGATGTTAAGCGGTCGATGAGTCGTGGGCTGAGCTTTCCTCGCTCGCTGCACTGTACCACTATCCCCACTTCTTTTTTTTATATACAATTATCTCAATTTTACAAATTCTCCATCTTCAGGATCGTCCCAACCGATCGGCACTTCTTCTATATAAAACTTGACCCCTCTATTCCGCTTCAAGTGCTTCGACCATCCGTGTCCACACGATCTTTTTTAGAGTAGTGTTTTTATATCTTCAAGATGAACATTACCATCGTCAGTTCTAGATCTGGATAGGAATAGTTGCATCCACAAGTATTTAGTTGTCTTGACGCATGCAACTATATGGCCGCGCTGATACATCACACCACCAAGTCCCTTCTCCGAAAATCGTTGTGGATGTTTAAAACTTCTGGGTTTGTTAAGAATTGTAAGAATGGTTGTGATAGTTATGATCTACCCTCCTTAGAATAATTTCATATTTTAAAATTTTCAAAGGAGTAGCCACTACTAGGCACGGAAATCAGTAACTCTATCAGGAATCTTCTTTGCTACATGTGTCGCTCCCGCGAGTTAGCGTATCACTTGATACATGGAAAGTCTCTGAAGGGTTTAGGTACAAGGATTCGGAAAATGTAAAATCAGTAGTTGCTTCCGGATAGAAAAGTTTGGAAGTTGAAGGAAGGTTGTGAATTGATGGAAGACTTGAGAGATATAACATAAAAGCAACTAGTCGAAATTACGAAAACTAGAGGAATTATAGTGAGTCCAACTAAGATTTGCATCGAAAGATAAATAAGAATGGTATCGAAAGAAGGGTTGAGAAAAAGAAAGAGTACCTCTGTTGTCTTTCCACATGGCATCAGTCTTCTCGGCTGTCATGGTGAAGGTCTGGCGTTTGGGTCCATTCCTCTGCGCTTGCTGAAAAACACGCTCCTGTAATGACAAGGGTGGTCCCTTTGGTGACGCCCCTTGACCAGTAGGTTTAGTGGCGGAAAGTGGCCGGTTTCCTTGTGTTGGTGCCCCATAATCAGCCAGCTTGTTGACGGGGTCTGATTGTCTCCCTCTCTGAGGACAGTCCCCAATGGCATGATCCGGAGACCCACAGCCTATGCAAAGTTTGTTCAAAATGCGACAGTCTCTCCTATAGTGTCCGGTCCTACCACAATGGTTGCATATAACGGCTGGTTTTCTGAAGATAGTTGGTCCGGCTGGTCTCTTGGGTTGTTGTCTCCCGTTGAGTCTGGAAGATTATCCCTCAAGAATTTGATTGGCTGGTCGCTTAATGCCAGACAAACGGTCATCCTTCCTTATGCGTCTTTGAATGTCTTCAAAGTTTCGTGTCGCCTCTAAGATTTCATCATAAGTTGAAAGAGTAGCAGAAGACATGGAGGACTGCGTCTTCAGGTCCAATCCTTGCCTGAATCTCTTAGCATAAAGTTCTGGGGTTGCCACCAGATGATACGCAAACCGACTTAACCTTGCGAACTCCGAAGCGTACTTGTCCACCGACTTATCCCACATGCTCCCTTGTTGGAAATGTATAAACTTTCTTCCCATCCTTAAGTGTGCCACGACTGGAAAAAGGTATCAAAACGCTGTTTGAACGTTTCTCGGTCGATGGGCTCCTTCAATCTATTTTCCTCGGCCTCCCACCATATCCTGGCATTATCCGTAAATTGTAGCTTAACGATCTTCACCCATGCGTCCTTCGGAATTTGGGCGGCACCGAGATCGTTGACTGTTCTCTTGAGCCACTTCTCAGCTTCTAAAGGAGTTTCCTTCCCCGAAAAAGTCTTGGGGTGGAGTGATCTAAACGGCTTCACTCCCACCGAACCTTAAGAAACTGGGGTTAGTGCCTTACTTAAAATCTCTGCTTTCTGCTGCCTACTTTCTCGTAGCTCCTGATGAAAGGAAGCTGTCTACTGCTGCTGTTGCTCCATTAGTCCTTGCATCATGTAGCATAGCTGTTTGCTGAGCAGCGACTTCATTGACTCAATTTCCCCTTCTGTTGCGGTTATGGTGTCGTCCGGCCATTGATGATCAGAATAGGTTAGGTTACAAACAGGCTGAGGGATGAGACAAGATAATAACTTGCATGGAAGAACAACAATTAATGCAAGAGAGGGACTAATAGGAAGAGCAAGAGACGCAAGAGAGATTTTTGCTCGTAACTAAGATTTTATTATCCAACTTCAATATGGAGAGTACAACCGAAAAGTAAGGACATGCCCCTACTATTCTTACACCGTTTTATTTGGCCAAAGAAAAGGAAAAAGGCTTATTAGTCTCGATTATGGGAGTTCAACAAGTGGTGATAGGTCATCGAACTAAGAAAGGTACGACCATTCCCATGGTGTCTTGTGGGGACAACTGCCTGAGTTTCTTCGGCCTCGAGTTTCTCCTCACCCGAAGCTTCGTCCTTCGACTTATCCTCGGCAGGAGCCTCGCTCTCTGATTCCACCTCTATAGGGTTTTGTTCTTTTGCAGGGGCCTCCTCATCCGGATCAGATTCCATAGGATTCTCTTCCGCCGCAGGAGCTTCTTTTTCCGGCCCCTCCTCTATATGCTCCTCTTCCATAAGATCTTCTTCTTCACCTTCGGAGTCATTGGCCATCATAGGTTCCGGAGTTGCAGTATCGACTTCTTTGTCTCCCAAGTCGCTGTCGAAAATAACCGCCTGAGAGTCTACAACTTCGTCGTCTGAATCTCTAGTAGTAGCTTCAAAAGTAATATTGGACATGTCATCCTCGTTGGAAAGATTTGCCATGGCCTGAAGGGAAGGTCATGGACAGGGTACAGGATGTCAAGGAAGGGACAAGGGACATAGGAAAACTATGAAATCGGTATATATGGATGAGATTCAAAAATATAATAAGTCAGTTAACGGTTTCATTTTAGTACACAAGAGGACCTGCATGGGCCACCACAAAAACCTGTCACGCCCCGCTTCCCAAAAGAAGGTGAAGGATGACGTGGCAAAGTCCGCAACCTAACTGTATTGAAGGTGGTTTATTCAATACAGTTACGTTAAGCGTATGAATATCTAACATGCAGGGTGTGTACCAAAATCAAAGTAATAAAAGCGAAAGGCATTTATTTCGATTAACCAAACTTTATTACATCACAAAAGAAAGAGTAAAATAAACTAAGTAGTTTAATTACATCGAGGAGAAACAAAAGCCCTAAACATGTGGGCAACAACAAAAATTAAATCTAGCTAATCTTCCATCGTCCGGTCTGCATAATCTTCATAAGTTGGCTTCACACCTTGATCCTCGCCGTAATACACATTCTTATCTGACGGACATTCCAAAGATAGAGGAAGAAAATGAAGGTCCGTCAGCAAGTTATACTCGGGTAGGATTGCCTCATAAGAAAGTAAAGGTATAGAAACGAACAGGTGTATATAATGAATATGATGTACATGTGTATAAAGGTATGAGGTTATATACAAACTAGATATGTGAATATGAGTAGGTTGTATGAGGTATATGTTTGGTAAAGGTTCAAGTCAAGTCAAACGGATATTCAGTCTAAGAGTTAGATCAGGTTAAACAAAGTGTATATGGATGGAACTGACTGGTGAACATACTCGTATCCTTGAGGTATCCCATGACTAGCTGGAAGCAGTATGAGCTGGTGCTCGTGCCTGGGATGGCAATCAATGTGGTAGCGTGAACATCCCCGAAAGGTGTCCCATGACTATGATGGAACTTTGTCTAGCGTGAATATCACTCAAGTGCACAGGTATTACCACCCTTCAGTTCCACAATAAACAACAAGTCTAAACTGGTAAAATATCCACATCCAAGATACTGAATAACTCGTGTCTCAGAAAGAAAGGTAGATAAGATAACAGGTAGGTGTAGCATATGATGTGAGTTTGGTGTTGAGCATCAATAGGTATTGTAAACGTTTTAGTTTGTTAAATAAGGGTCCGGATACTCGCGATTATTCCGTTGTGGCCACGGAACAACAACTGGGGAAGTGAAATGTACCGTTTCACTTCCCGGGATCATGATCGAGTAGTAGGGGAATCCGAGTTCCGATATCTCCATGCCTAATCAAACTACCCATCCGCGTGGTTCAGTATAAAGGTTCGGACGAATTAGAGTTAGTGCATATACCTCTAGGCATGGAATTTCCACATTGTATAGTCGTCCTTATTTTGGACTGGTCACCCGGAATATCGGGATCTTCATATTTGTATAGTCGTCCACACTTTGGACTGGTCACCCGGAATATCGGGATCTTCATATTTGTATAGTCGTCCACACTTTGGACTGGTCATCCGGAATATCGGGATCTTCATATTAAGTATTCCATACCTAGGTCCGCGCATTCTAACCCTAACCGTATCATGTTTTGTATATGTCATGTTGTCATAAACTGGAAATTTAAAAAGTATTGATCTCGTTTAATATGGCCTTCCACAACCACTCATTTTATTTTCTAAAGTTCATAAAGCACTTCGTGTCATCTTAGGGAATGCTTAGTAAAAAGAATAATAGTGTTTAATTATCTTTTATTACTTCTAAGAGAAACCATGAGATTTGGGATATTTATCATTTTGGAAAAACATAATGTTTTACGGAAAAATATCCTTTCGATAAAAGGTTGTGGTGTTTATTTGAAAATCTTTTGCAAGAGATTTCTATAAGGACAAGTTGCAAGAGGTTTTTTATTTGAAAAACTAGACTGCTCCTAACTGTTCCAAAGGGCAAGTTGTGAGATCCTCAAATCGCCTCTTGATCGTCAATTGTAGCCAGGTAAGCACAAGTAAGGAAAGGAGGGATCCGCTCATGAATCACCGTGAGACGGGCCTTTTAAAATTACCTTTCCCACTTGTCTAGCTCAAGCACCACAAAATCTGGTTTAGATAAACGACCGATGCCTACAACCTTTTCTTTGTCCTAAATTGGTGTTATTTGAAAATATCTTTTTAATAAGGTACTAGATATTCCTTTCGAAAAGATATCGTTATACGGATTATGATCCTTGTGGAAAATAGCCCTTCAATAAAGGTCGAGGTATTTAAATGAAATTAATAATTTTATGAAATTATAGTGTTTTAGATTCGGGGTAACGTTTTAAAAAATACGTTCGTTTTGGAAAAACAATAAGCCGTTATTTAAATTTAGTATTTTCTTTTTTAAAAAGGTTGAAGGGGTTTAACAATATTATAGTAGTTGATAAAAAAGTGTAAGTAAAATATATATATGTCGTATCTAAAATATTTATTTCACATATCTTATCTCTTATGGATATTTTAAACAAATATAACATTTTAATTAAACGAGAGTATTTTGTGGAAATAACCTATTTCGAGATCATTTTGATAGTATGGGTAAGTGTGGATATGTCGGAGGTGAATTGACAATTCATGGGTTATAACATTAAGCATATCAGATTCTAGGTAGTATGAGAGTGCAATATAGTTTTGTGTATAGAGGAAATTAAACACCGTTTTAAAACATGGGTTAACATTATCATCATTAAGGGTATAAGGAATAGGCATGCACGAATATTATAACATCATTTTAAATAGAGGGTTGATGATTAGAAGTTGGAACTAGGTTATTGAGAAAAGAAGAAAGCGACAGAATGAGGGGAGAGAGACGGATCCTACCTTTTGTTTGAGTCGGATGCCGAAGGGTTGAAAACGTAGACGTGTACAAAATCCTCAATAGCTCCGCGCTCAGATTTTTCCTCGGCGATTGGGTGGAGCCGTAGCGTCAGCGTCGTCGATACGAAGGCACTGGTATTTTTTTCAGAATTTTTGGAGTTCTGAGGTGTGAGAAATTAGTGTTTGAAGTGCCTATTTATAGGGTTTTTTCACCAACCATAAAATCCAAAATTTCCGTTAAATTTCCCCAAAATCCACGCCGCCAATCATTCAGAATCATCGCCTCGTCATTAGCCGCCGCCGTCTCTGCTTCGTGGCCGTTGGATCTGCATCCAACGGCTCACGAGCCGCCGCCTCTGCGCCACGTGTCGCGCGTGGGGGAATCACGCGTTTTCGCGTAGTCCCCATCACGTGGGCGCATCGGAGGGTTCTGGGCCGTTGGATCGAGCATCCAACGGTCCAGGTTAAAGGGTTTTTAAATATATTTTTTTTATAAATAAAATAATAATCTGTTTATTATTTTAAAAATTGCATTTGGTTTAAAAAAATTGTTAAAAATATTTTAAAATACGGGAAAATTATGGAAAAATTTCAGAAAATATATTTTATTGTTATCTTTAGTATAAAAATAATTTTGGGCTAAAACTAAATAATATATCCATTCCTATGGTTTTAGCTAGTTATTATAATTATATAATATCTAGTTTATCCTTTAAAATATTTTTAATTACGAATTAATTATTTTAATCGATAATAAAAATATGTAGATTATTTTAAGGCATTATAAAATTTTATTAAAACATTTGAAGCCTAGGAAAACAATAAATAGATTTTAGAAAATTCCTTTAATCATTTTCAATGCTTTGAAAATTATTAACATTACTTTAAAAATATTCTTCAATCAACGAAACACATAAATAATTATTTAATAGTAGAAATTTAAATAAAATATATTTTATTAGGTATTAGAAAACACGGTCGTTACAAGGTGGGGGATCTCGGCGGAGCAGGGAAGGGTCGCGGCGGTGTTCAGACGGTGCTGATGTGCCGACGAGGTGGCAGTGGGTGACGGTGAGGTAGAGTCGACGGCAGTCTCGACGGCGAGGGTGCAGGTGGTGGTTGGAGGTGAAGGTTGTGGAGAGGAGACGAGGAGGGTGGCTTCGGTGGTGTTGGGGTTAGGTGTCGGATTGTTGGGAGTGGGGTCGGTGCAGGGAGGCGATGTTGGCAGCGGAGTGAACGATGAAGAGGATATGATGTTGCGGTGGTGATGGTGGTGGCTAAAGGGGTCGCCGGAGGTTAGAGAAGAGAGGGAGAGAAAAATGAGTGAGAATGTAATACCCAGTTATTTTATACGCCAATATCCGTATTTTCATAACAGGGTCACTTACAAAATTTTCTTATTTATATTTATAATTATTTTAAGTATTTTAAAACCCTAATCCCTTCATTGTATCTTGTTCACTTTTTACCCTAACCCTATTATCTATATTCCCTCTTTTTCTTTTTCCTTTTTCTTCCCGAGCCGGCCCATCTCTCTCTCCCTTCCCAATTAATTTCATTTCCTTCCCGAGCCCGGCCCATCTCGCTCTCCCTTCCCAATTAATTTCATTTCCTTCCCGAGCCCGGCCATCTCGCTCCCCCTTTCCAATTAATTTCATTTCCTCCCGAGCCTAGCCCTCTCCCTCTATTTCTCCTCCATTTTTCCAACTCCCCCGAGCCCGGCCCAACTCCCTCGACCCGACCCGACCCGCTTCCTTCCCTTCTTCTTCCTTCGTTCTCCTTTCCCGCTCATTCGCCTCCCTCGTTCTCGCGCTCGTCCCCCATGTCCCCACATCGTGCAACCGCCACGACCCCTCCTTCGACCGCGCCTCCATCTCCCTCGCCCCTCTCCCCCCGCGTCCCCCTTTCTTTCTCTCGTTTCTCACATCTCTCAATCTCACCCACTGCCTCTTCTCTCCCCCCTCGTCACCATCATTTTCTCGCCCTGCTCACCGCGAGATCCTCACCGCCGACCACCCCGGTCTCCTCCACCTCACCTACAACTCACCTCGTTGCAAACCCCGACCACTTTGTACCCTCTGAATGCCCCCGCCAGCGACACCAATCTCCAGCCCTCGCTGCCTCCTCTCACCGACGATCCCACCGACCCTTACCCACCATCGACCACTCACTGACGCCGCTGCCACGAGCTCACCCCTCTCTTTCCTCCCCACACAACTCCGACCAACTTCCTGCCCCTCTTGAACCCGACTCCTCCACTCACAACCCCCCCACTGCCCCTGCAACCATTGTCTCCGACCTCATCGCCGTCACCGCCCTTTCCGGCCACCACCACAGCGAGCAACACCACACCTTGACCACCAACCGCCGGCGACCCCTACGCCATGGCCGAGCCCCTACGCGACACCCACCACCGACACCCCCTCACTGCATCCTTAGCCACCGCAGCCGAGCCCCCGGCATTTCGTCAAACACTTATACAAATCGCTACTGCCGCTATTCTGGTCACCATCGTCGCCATCAAATCTGTGGCCTCGGTCCCCGTAGCCGTTACAATCGTCAACGCAGTCACCATCGCAACGCCGTATACATCCATCGTTGCCGTGCCGTACCGTGCGTGTGTCGAACCCAAGCCGTGTCGTGTTTGTGCCATCCGTTCCACCGCAAACCCACTCCCGTGTCGCTCGCTGTGCCTAGTCTCCGTGCCACCGCAGACCCACTCACGTGTCGCGCCCCTTGCCCAGTTGCCGTGTCGTGCCTGTATCGTGTCGTGCCCACCTCCGGACCAGGTCCCGTGCCGCACCGTGCCTGCCTCCGTGTCATCACCAGGCCCAGCACCGTTTCGCGCCTGCGTCGTCACCAGGCCCAGTTCGGTGTCGCGCCGTGCCACGCACCGAGCCAGGACTACGCCCACTCCCGCGTCGCCACCGCGTCCAGTACCGGGTCACCGCGCACCGCGCTCCCGCCGCGCGCCCGTATCCAGCATCGCGCCGTCCCGTGTGTCGGGATAAACCCTGCAGCGGCGTCGCTTCCATATCAAGCGACCGAGGCAAGTGATTTCCACTTGCTTTACATGCTATTAATGTTATACACATACTTATTTATATCTTTGCACAACCGAAGTTTCGATCACCATACGTATAAACAAGTGCTTTATGCGAAACTATATGTGAGAGCCTGTCGTTAAACAACGGAACTTGTGATCTTTAGACCCGTCTACTATTTATCCATATGCTGTAGAAATTTAGTGGAAAACCACGGCCGTTTCGACTATGTAATGCTGCTCCCGATAGTCAGTACGAAACCTGAATTTACTGAACATGCTAGACCGTTAAATTCATATTAAGTCTTCTACAAGTCGGATTTTAGCGTTCGATGTCTCATATCAAAGCTCACTGTTTAACCTACCTTATTCTATAGTTGATCACTGAATTTTAACAAACTATGATAGAGATAATTGCGGAGGATTACGATTCTGGACTGCAGTCTAGAACGGAAATCCCAGTTAACCCCTGTTTATAAACCCCTGTATATTCCTGTTAAAATATGAGAATGCACGGAACCCTATATCGTTACGTATAAAATTGAATTAGCTTTCTTACTACACTGGTCTCACTGGATTCCTCAACTGTTTGATATTTTTAACTCATTTTATAACGTCGATACGTTTTGCTGAATTCTGCAGAGGCAGATTTTACACATCGAGCATAACCTGTCCATAACTCCCTGTCGGTATAGTATATTACTGATCCGCGAATTGTGGAGGAAACCTAACTGATAGCCCTAAACATTGTTCAACTATAGCGTCGCCTAATTACGATCTCAACTGGGATTAAAGTATGTTACGAAATGGACTTCCGATTCTGAAACCGGATTTCCAGCCGTGAACACTTAAATTGAAATGGTCATAACTAGCAACCCTGAAACCCGATTGGCGCGAAACCAATTTTGATGGATAGGTAATTCAATATACTGTTTACCCCTTTTTCATTGTTTCGCTTAATTCTGCACGCATAACTTATAGTGAATTATGCAAGTGGTGGGACACTGACTGATGGTATTCCATTCATATGGTAATTATTGTATTCTCATCATATCGTGTAGAAGTCATTGCATTGGTAACCTAGTGATCATGTGCATTACCCAGTGTTAGGTATTAGTGTTTGATTGTGGCAAGTACGTTAGTGTTTAAGTATGAATGGATAAGTGAAAGTGACACGTACTTGTGCACAATCAGTGGACCCTATTAATTTATTGCATTATCGACGTCTATGGGACGTGTATAAGTGTGACTATAATTGGTATGGGACGATTATGGAACCGCTTATATGGGTGTCATAGGTAAGACACCAAACACTATCCATTTATCTTGGGTATCGGTCGAGACATGCTTGATGGAGATCCTGTCTCCAGTTCTCGCGTTGACTTGTCATGGACCGACTGGTATTTGAGTTTATGATTGGCGTTTGATGTAGACTACGGGGTGTGGGGTAGTTTGAGTGTGAGTTCAACAGAATCTCGGGAGTCCCATTGCCGGCACATACAGCGATTCTGGAGATTGTTCACACCATAATATTGCATTATTATATTCCCCATTCTTATTCGTTTTATAAATAAACAGGTGCTTTTGACGCATGTCTGCTACATGTTACAGGTTACAGGTTCTTGGATCTAAAACAGTGAAAAAGATATAAAGACGATGCAAAAGTGGAACTACAACCAACAAACAGAAGGATCTTGATCAAGCCTACATAAAGATTAGTTCACAAAGTACAAAGGCAGCCTAAGGTCCAAGATTTCAAAGCAAACGGTTAAAAGTCCAATACAAATATTCACTGGAAGATCTGGAGAAGACAAGAAGTAAAATGGAGAAAAGAACTATATAATCAGAAAGCCCAAAAAGCCATGAGCCAGCCCAGGAAGTTTAAGAAGTCAAATCCCTAGTTTGACCGTGGAACCGCGGCCAAACCAGGCCTCGGGCCGCGGTTCCGCGGCAGGGATGAAGCGTTGGAATGTAAAAAATTTACCATAATTTAAAGCGACGTTGACTGGTCTTTACAGGGCTATCTTTGTAAATGCAGATGCACGGATCAAAATGTAACCTAGGGTTTCCTATTCTATATAAATAGGAACTCTAATCATTGTAATGCCTCCATGCCTCCTTTTAATAATAAATTCCAGAATTCTTTTGAAGAGCATCGGTGTCTCTTTTCAATTCATGAATTCAGATCTGACAACCTGCGTTGATGATTGGAGAGAGCCATCTGTAAGTAGTTTTAATTAATTGCTCTAGTTTAGATTTTAATTCTTTGCCCTAGGTAGATTTAATTCCTTGTCGTAGATAATTGTTTAGAGTTAGCTTTGGGGAAGGCTTTTGAGAGATGAGATCTTTCATCCCTTTCTTATCCATCATATATTTTCAATAGGACTCCATGTATACACGCACACACCGCGCCCTACGGCATCCTACCCCTCGAGGTAACAATGACACCGTAGTATAAAAGCCCGGATGCGCGTGTTTTCCATGGAGGTTAGGGTAAGGATCTCTAAAGGAAGGACAAGAACCTAGAGGAAGGAACACCTTCCCGAATGGATCTAATCCCCTTTATTGATAATTACCATAACTTCTCATAGATCTTCAATTGGGTATAGAAAGCGTTGAGATTTACTTGCATTTCCAAACCATTCCTAAACCTAACCCTAACAAGACTAGATCTAGATAATCGTAGTATAGAATAATTAGGTTTTTAGATTTAATAATCAATCCGAACACCCTTCGGAATTAACTCGTAAGCGCGATTAGGAGATTCACAACATCCCTGTGGACCGACCCGTATTCACCGGCTAGCTTCATGCGACGCCGTTCTTGATTGTGGTAAATATTTTTTATCGTTAAAAACCTACACCAATCAAATGGCGCCGTTGCCGGGGATGGCGTAGAAATTTCCTTTTTGAAATTTCGGGTTAATCTTAAATTAAAAAATCATAAAAATCTAAAAATCCAAAAATTACAAAAATATATCAATTGTTATTTTTTGTAAAGGGTACTTTGTTGTGTGAATCTTGCAGGAACAATCGAGACGGATCTGGAAATTTCCAGAAAGCAAAACAGAAAACAACAGATCAGAACAGAGGGGGATTTTCAAAACAGAACAGCAGAAAAAATTTGGAGTCTCGAACCGCCCACCTCACCGCCCTTCCGCGGCCAAAACCTGCCTTAGGCCGCGGAACCGCGGCCGCCTTGTCGATTCAGAACGCGAAATTTTTTTTGGGGATCTGAGCCATCAAGAAGACCGCGGAAACGCGGTGGTACCCCACTTAAACCGCGGAATCGCGGAAGTCTTGTGGCATTATCTGGTGAAATTTTTTCTGTAAGCCCCTCTGTTTCTTTTC
This sequence comes from Agapanthus africanus, assembly GCA_030015575.1. NCBI lineage: Eukaryota > Viridiplantae > Streptophyta > Magnoliopsida > Asparagales > Amaryllidaceae > Agapanthus > Agapanthus africanus. The sequence continues at coordinate 33,020,480 of CM057338.1, forward strand.
TGTACATTTTGAAATATCTTTTCTGAAAATTACTGCAGGATTTCGTGCGCATTAAAAATATTCCCCCTTCTAAATAACAATCTTGTGCAGGATTTTTGCGCCTCGTTTAAATTAGAAATAGATTGCAAGTAAAAAATTTATGTTGCATACTTTTTCTCGAAAATCTTTTTGCAACAAAAAAATTTCTTTCCTAATAAAGATAAAAAGAAAAAGGAAAATTACTATTAGAAAACTTGCAAATTTTTGCCGCAAATAAATCCTTACACCACCACCCAACTTTCTTTCTTTCACCCTTTCTTCTTACAACATGGGTACCCCACATAATAAATCACTTGACGAGCTTTGGTATCCCGAACCTAATTTTGCGTCATACGTCAATTTGTTCGGTCAATTTAAAGACGATCCTTCCATGCCTAAAATATCTTTGAAAGATCAAATAGAGACGTCTAGGAGAAATAGTTCGACTCTTCTACCCACTTTGTGTCAACCAAGTCAACCTTTACCACCTTCATATGTTGACACCACTTTTTCGAGTCCTTCTGTCACTCCTAAGCCGATGCCCATTGCTGAGCATATTGCTCAATCTCGTAGCCGATCTTTCACCCCTCTCCACTCATCTAGTTCTAGGGATCCACAAGACTATTCACCTTTTTATCCACGCGTTGACCCTACCCCTGTCCAACCACCCACTTCCTACCAGTCCTACCCGACTTTCCCACCATCACTAGACACTGTTTCTACACAGCCTTTTGGGAGTTTCACATATCCAAACAATTTCGAATCTTTTACCGAAACCCCCTCACCATCTAAGTCTAGTTTGGAAGAGTCGTTGGAAGCTTATATTGCTGCAACAAACAAAATGACTAGGAATGTGGAAGCGTCTGTGGCCGCCCTTATGCAACCTAGTGAACCGATAGCTAGTTTCTCACTAGCTTCAAATTTTTCAATGTATAAGGAGACAGTTGGACAGAGTGAGAATGTGAGAGGATGTCCAAATCAAACCTACCCATACCCAATTGAATCCAACAACTCCAGTTTTCAAACATGTGTCCAAAATGATGAATTGTGTGACTTTGTAGTGTTTGATTTGCCAAATTGTGAAGAACCCCTTTCAAGTGAAACCGCACCTAATCCGTTTGACCTTTACACCTCCACTCTAGAACCTAAATTGATAAATATCCATACTTTTGATGAGGTGTCTAAAGAAATTGATTTTCACTTGATTGAGGATATAGACGCCGGGAATATTTCGGATGATGAACCTGTCGATTTGCTTGAAATTTTATGTCCAATTCATCATCCCGAGTCATTAAATGTTTCTCCCGAACCTCATATGCGTCTTGATTTTGATGATAATGGCATGGATGAGTTGAATGTTGAGGAGAATAATAAGGATAGTATTGAGGAGAGTCTTGAGGATAATATTGAGGTTGAACCATTTTTGTTTGATGTGTCGGATTTTCCAATTCATCCTCTTGAACCTTTACCTAAATCACCCTCCCTCCTTTCCATCGTTCCGACCACGCCTAATATCACGCTTGAAGACTGTGAGTTTGAAAAATTTCTCTTTGAATCTAACACAGTTCTCACAGACGATAACACCTACGAGTGTTTCACTTTTTCGGACGATGTTGATGACTCACCGCCCGAGTTTGAGTCCTTTACATTTTCAGATGAGTTAGTTGAACCATCAGACTCGGTGGCTTACAGTAGTTTCGAACCATTGATGGAAACTTTCAAGTTCGAAACAGTTTACTACGGTGAGAAAGAGACTATCCCTAATTCACTCCCTGTCGTCATTCCTATTGTTCCGACCGTACAAGAGACCGTTAGGCTTTCATCTCCAATACCAAGTTCTGCGTACCCATGTTTTCTTGCGAATCTTGAGGGATTTGACCCCATTTCACGACGGGTTGATAGGTTAGCGCAATCGCTTTTAACACATCGGTCATCACAAATTGCGCTAATTTATTCACTCGATTTACACCCTCAAGATCGCGCGACCCTTCTTTCTCCTTTCCGCCATTCTTCTCTCCCACCGAGACCATATTCTACCATTCTTCTTTCCACACGGTCTCGCGTGTTTCTCATTTCTTTCCTTTACACCCCATTATTTCACCAACTCGGTCATTACCACGATAAGATTTTTGAATGGTTGGTGCTAACCTTTGGCTTGTGTAAGGCCAAGCTTAAGTTTGGGGGGGCCTTTTTGTATATATGTATATATATATTTTGTTTTCTTTTTCTATTAAAAAATAAAAAAAATTCAAAACATTAAAAAAAAATTTATAAATAAATAAACTGGGGAGTACCGGCATTTTTGACCCTCTTGGTTTAGCATGACAGTGAGGACACTGTCAAGTTCAAGTTTGGGGGTATGCTCGGTACGTCTTCTTCCTTCGCATTCATTTGTACATATTTTTGCATTTGCATACTTATTTGAAAACCCATAAAAATTGAAAAATTTTGAAAATTATAAAAATTATTGTATTCAATTTTGGCTAATTGACTTGAGTTTGACAAATAGGTTAACTGCCTAGGAACAACTAGATCTTAGACATAGTAAATTAAAAAACCTAAAAATAACATTCCTTAAAGTTTAACGGTAGAAAGTATATGCCTTGTAGTTTATTTAGAAATAGGCAAATTTTGGGTTCACTTCTTGGGCTAAGTCGAAACGAAGGAAAAGTATTGATGTTCTTATTAGAGTATAAGTTTGAAAAATAATTCCTAGCTTAAGTCTAGATTCTGAAAATGTATACCCTATAATTTGCACAATCACGCACCTTGAAACTTGGAATAGTAGAAGAGACCTTGAAATGCTCTTGTCTAAAGTCCTTAGTACAATGAAAATGAAAAAAAAATATAAAAAAGTGTGAATAAAAAATAAAAAAAATGAACACTGGTTTTTGTGATTACTTAAGGCTGTAAAAATAGAAAAATATTTAGCGAGGGTGCTTCATCACTTAGTGCCTTAGACCAACTGGTTTGGGAGTCACTGCTAAAAAGCCTTGGGTGTTGCAAGACTAGGAATTACACTTTAAAAGTGCAAACGCATTTTGTAATCGGTCGTTGGTACCTCAAGAAGTATTAACGGTCGCATGAAGGATGTGTAAGCAAAATTCAATTAAAAATTCACCTACTAATAAGTGCTTTGGACAACGGACAAGAGTACGATTGCTTGATTTGAATTTCCAAGTGTAGGGGTGATCTATACACACATGTAGGGGTATGTGATTGGGATTTAGATGAGAGAAAGGAGTGAAGAATAGAACTTATATCTTTAGTAGAGTTGATAGAAATTCCTAAGTGGAGATGAAACCCTAGAATGAAAACTTAAGAAATGCCGAAAGCTAAGTAGGTCTACAGAACATATATAATTTTAAGTTAGATGATGAGGAAGTGTGAAGAATATGGGTGGATAATTTACGAGTCGACGATAATAGAATTCCTTGTTAGAAAATCTACTTGGAGAACAAAAGTCGAAAAGCCAAATTGATAGGATTTTGTGGGTAGTATCCGCTAAAAACTCTCAGGAGACAACACTCCTCCTACTAGGGACACCTAGAGGTTTAACGGCTTGTTGCACGTGCTCAATGCAATCGCGTTTCCCTGCGAAAGTGCGGTTAGGTTTTTTGTAGAGAATAAAAAAATAAGTTTGCTCGAGGACGAGCAGAGATATATGGGGACATTACTGATTATTAGCGAGCGACTTGGGCCCGTGTTCCCTTGCCCTTGGGTCCTACCCTTGGGTGGGGGATACTCACGAGTGGTTGACTCTCACACTTGGACTGACGATATGTTTAGCGACCTGTACAGTGAGACTTAGAGACTGATAGGGTTAGTGACATTGACATGCATTGTTTACTGATTCAACATACCTGCCATACTGTTTACTATTTTACTGTTTACTTGCTCTATTAACTACCTGTATTTGGCTACTTCATGCTTACGTCATTATTCCATGATTACTGTTTCATATTCACCATTATTGCACGTGTTCACATTTGTGTATATATATATATATTGCTATCGTGTCGCTCTGACGACCTGAGTATGCATGCTCAGAGTGAGAAGTGGATCTAGCTTGGACCAGGACCTGACGTGCCTCGAGGACATCGCGGACATCTTGATCAGCGACCCAGAGCTATACTTCCTTGATCTCCATCTGGTTAGTTCTTTTTATTTAGTTACTGCATTTCTCATTACCTGTGCATTGATTACGGATTACCACGTAAAGCTAGAAGCCGAAATGTGACTACGGAGAGATATTTTCTCGACCGTAGGAGCATGGCTGGCCTTGTCAACCCCTCGTATTCCGTATTTTGGGAAGCGGGGCGTGACATAGTTTTGTTGGTATCAGAGCCAGGTTTTGCTATGATTGGGATTGCAGTTTCCGAGTAGAACTTGACAAATTAAGTCGCTCTTTCGGTCCAGATTGTGAACTGTTATCTTGACTTGAATCTTTATTATTCGTCATGCCATATTTTGACTCCATCCATTAGAATTTTGGGTGACTTAGTAGAGTTACGTGATTGTAATTATGAACTACGGCATGATTACAATACTGTACTTTGTTGAGTGACTTGGAGTTCTACATTTGATTTCCACTCATTTGAGTTTCACCTCACCCGATACTCTTGTTTCGTTGTTTATTCTATATCGTATTTTGACTCTAATTCCTGTGCCTTTTATCGTCCTCAAAATTGTTGTTTCAGGATCATGTCTTCCAACGACTCTTCTTCTATCTCCACTCCCCAGAATCAGACCGTCGAGATTCTGAGTGTACTGTAAGGTTTGAAGAAAGCCCAGGAGCGAACGAACGACCTGTTAGCTGAAGGATTAAGAAGGCAGATGACTCAGGCATCAGCGGAAGCCTCTAATCGTAAGGGAGTCCCTGTTAAACAAGGAAAAGAGGTGAAGATGAAGCGCCCATTTGTTCCTCAGCAACAGAAGCAACGGAGAACTTAACGTTGTGGATACTGTAAGAAACCAGGACACCTTTAGAGAGATTGTAGCGCCAAAGGGCAGTGCCTGATTTGCGGATCCAGCGAACATCTGGTCAACAGTTGCCCTAAAAGAAAAGAACTACAAGGAGGAGATTCGTCCACCCTCTCCACTCTCGCTAAGTGATGGTTATTTCGTAGCTCGAGCTTCGAGGATAGTACGGGCCCAGCGCAGAATTCCACTTGCTTGACAAGAATGCAGCGGTCTAGATATCAAAGAAAAATTATCACCTTTCTGCTTTCAATAAAAAAAAATGTTGTCACTCTTTTGTAAATATTTCCTTTCGTTTAAGATCTTGTATCCGTTGAACTTTTAGTTGAATACAATAAAATTCTGAGTTGTGATGTATGTATCGTCCCTTTGCTACTCACTTTACTTATACTACTTATTGCATCAGTATTCTAATTTTTTGATTTTTCAGTCCTTACCTACCGCATATTTTCCTTGTGCTCCATATCCTTAGTTATTTTCTTGGTGTGTTCCACTGCCTAATCATGACTCTTCCTTTCAGGCCATGGCCCACCCTAGAGCAGCACCGCCTCTAGATGAGGACACGCGTTCGTGCATTTCCTTAGACTGCATACTGGTAAGTTCAGATGACGAGATCAATGGCCCACATGTTATTTTCGGAAACAGCGATTCCGAGGGTGAGGGATTCGCAGCCCCAGAAGTTGACATGATTAGCGACTCTGACGACGAAGAAGAGGACCCCAAAGAAGACCCAATAGAGGAAGATTCCGAGGAGGACTCGATAGAAGAAAATCCAGGAGAGGAAAACCTTGAGGAGAATCCAGTGGAAGGAAATCCCGTGGAAGAAGATCCAGAAGAGGCGAATCACGTGGAAGCATACCATGACGAAGAAGCTCTAGTCGAGGCAGAAGGACCAGAAGAAGAACACCCCACGGCGGAAGAACCTCCAGTGGCGATCCCTGCGAGGCGCTATGGAAATGGACGCCCCTATCTGAGCGCGCGAGCCTACCGTAACCTGCTGAACTCCCATAACCGCGACTGACGTGATTTAGTTTTTGTCTTCTCGGGCCAAATAAATCTATGTATAGTTTAGGGCCATCTTTTTTTTTTCGAGAATGCCTTGTTTGGAATTTTCTGGAATGAAATAAAATTTCTGAGTTCGCTAATCTTTTGATTTTTGGTTCGCATGATGCTTTGACTGTTTCCCCTAAACATTTCTTTTCCTCCTGAGATTCATTACTGTCCTTCACTCCTGCACCTTGTGCTGATTTGACCCTCGCTTAGATTAAAAGTACCACACCCCGATCTTTTGAATGGGCCATACTCTATTGTAACCCCTATCCTGACTAGCCCTTACATCAGTAGTGCTTCCTTTTAATTACATTCAGGGACATAGTTATTCGGAAATTTAATTTTCATTATTTCATATTTATCAAAAAATTGCGTGTTATGAACTACTTCCGTTTTATTCATTTTAAATACTTTACTATTCTTCACATTTTCAATAGCGCAAACATATATCGCGCATATTATTTTGTGCTATGTTTCTTATTTTCACCATGTGGGTTTTCTAAGTTATTTTAAAATTGTTTGATCGATACATTTATTCTAAAATACTTTGGCCTATCGGCAAACCCTTCACTATTGTTTGTTATTGCTATTTTAATTTTCTGGTATTGTGCATATAATTTACCCTTATAGATGGTCTTGTCTTGTGCTTGCTTAGGCGTATTCTGTTAGTTGCGTTATTTCTCATACTTATATGGATCTTGGATCTTCCTAACTGCTTTAAGTAAATCACTATATGTTGGTACTTGATTTTGTGGCTGTTGCATATCATTTTATAGGTTATTGTTTATTTTGAATTTCAAGGACAAAATTTTTGTAAGGGTGGTATGATATAATACCCAGTTCTTTTATACGCCAATATCCGTATTTTTATAACAGGGTCACTTACAAAATTTACTTATTTATATTTATAATTATTTTAATTATTTTAAAACCCTAATCCCTTCATTGTATCTTGTTCCCTTTTTACCCTAACCCTATTATCTATATTCCCTCTTTTTCCTTTTCCTTTTTCTTCCCGAGCCGGCCCATCTTTCTTGTAGGATATGTATTCCCTAGAGGCCATTATTGTATAGTACTAGTTTGTATATTACATTTTGGAAGCTTGGGATATATATATGGATTGACGACAGTCTTGCTCGATATTGTAGTATGCTACTTGGTTTGTATCTATCTTAATATGTGTATATGTTTCTTCTAACATATCACTAATACATATTAATGGAGCCCTTAGGATCTTTGCTTGACTACCGGCGTTGTGATGGCGATCACACTAGTGGGGGCTGGGTAGTTTATAAGCACATCCTTATACAGGTCCCTAGTCGTAGAAGTATCGAGACAGGGAATCGATACTCCAGAGTAGACTGGTGCATACGCTTCTCATCCCAGCAGGGGAGATGGTCTGTCCCATAGCCATCAGTACGTCATACTGGAGATAGTATGCAGGTGCTCGTTAGGTTACGAGTACACTGGACAGGACTCGTCGGGAACTGTTGATTGGTATTATACCTATCGTCAGTTAACAGTTCCCAGGTGACAAGAGTACAGCTTAGTCCGTTGACTTGACACTGTCACTTCGCCTCGAGTGTGTTCCCACTGTTCTTAGATTACTACCCTACCACGGCTCTATTGAGTCGTGCAAACAGGCAGTAGTTGGGTGCAGTCCTGAAGCACTTGGAGGCAGTGACGGTTAGACAGGATTCGTCTCTCCCGGTATTGGGAGTTGATATCGCGTTGTGTCTAGGAGAGCCATTACACAAAGTCCCTGGTCAGGGCAAGTAAGATTTACTGGTAGTGTTTCCAGTAGTTTCTCTGGGTGTTCTGGGCTATGCTCTGACATGACTTGTACCGCTATTAGGGGTCTGACGTTTACCGCCCCCTAGGCCCGACATGTGATACTCTTCGACGAATAGACCGGACTGTACGGAGATTGTCACATTCAGGCTCAGTAGGAGTTTAGATGGGTTCACCTCATCGGTCTTCTTATCGGCATCTACCTGGGGACCGTTACGTACAGCTAGTACCGCTTGCGGCCTATAGTTAAACCCACTGCCAGCATAGTGACGGGTCTTTAGAGTCCCACACAGAGAGTTGTTCACCTTTGGGCGAAACGAGTAGAGGTCGTATGGTTTTACGACAGGGTTCGTTTACATATGCGTACTTGTGCGTGTTCGGTGTTCGGGGAGTTGATACTAGTGGGCTTTGGTTTAAGCCAGATCCTAGTAATTGGTTTCGGGTTGGTTTGGTCTCATTGTATTCGTGTTCCTCAGAACACGGATGCGGGTGTGTGTACACAGTTGACAGAGGCAGGGGAACCTCATTAGGGTTTTGACCATTGACTTGATTAAAACCATAATGAGATGGAGGAAATTGATTAATGAGTTTTAATTAGAGATAATTGTATCATGGTTAATTGGTTTGACTATTTGACTAAGTTGACCCATGTTGACTTAGATTTTTTTGTGAGCATGCTTAGCATTAATTGTGACATGATAATGGTCAAATCAACATCAACCATGACAATTTATCCTAATTAAAATTATCATTATTCTTTTTCATCATATGAGAGCTATCTCCTCATTATATCATGATACATTCTCTCTCTTGCTAGCTCTCTCCTCTTCCTCTCTCAAAGCTCTCTTATTTCATGAGTTGAAAATCAAGAGCTTTGTGAGATCTGACCACTAAAACAACTCTCTACTCACTCTAGGGTTCTCAGTCTAGCAAGCAAAGCACTCTAGTTACTTCATGGTTGAGGTAGGAGATCAAGGTAGAGGCATTTGGGTGGATCTTCTTCGATATAGAGAAGCCGGTGAAGAGGAGCCATCTAGATCATTCCAAGGAGCTCACAACAAGGAGAAGAAGGAGTTCAAGTTTAAGGTATAACTTTCTATCATAGTAGATAGAACTCAATTCTTTTGCTAGTTAGGTTTATGGTAAAGATCCGGATTTTGGTGTTATTCTAGCGCCAAGTTTATGTTCGTCGCAAAAATTTTGATCCGCATTTGGCCACGGAAGTTGGCGGGGCGCTAGCGTAACCCTTCATGGTATCAGAGACAACCCATAAACCCTACTAGCTAGTTTGCACGAAGTTAAAATCTCGATTGACAAATTTTTCGGAATCACGAATCTATGTTCATGAGCTTGCTGTCGATTTTCGAAGTTGTCCTAAAATTTTTCTGAGTATCTTAGAATTACATGCAGGCGAAACTATAGCTACAGAAAAAATTTAGGGGCCTAACTCCAAAATTTCGCCGCGGAAAGTGAGCAAAATGGCGCATTTTGCGGCGCTTCCGCGGCGCTTTTTGGGCTACAGTACCCCAAAATTTTTCTGGGGCTCTAGTTCATGAAAATATGATATTTGTAATATATAGTTTTGTCCCAGGTTTATTTGAGTGCTGGATTTGCTTTAGGGGCCTATTTGGAAAAGTTTAGTCGATCAAAATTTTAAATGTGTATTTTACAGTACATTCACTTTTATCTGCGACCGGGAATGTCACTCGATCGGTAAAACTCGTCTGATTGCTATATGTTCTTTTAGACGGGTTTTGCGAACGTGACATTCGTGTTGATGTTGTGTGCTTGTACTGTGGTTGTGGTTGGATAGTCATGTTGGATAGCATGTGATGAAATTTTAGTGGTGCAGTTTAAATTCTTTTGTACATTTGTTATTGCAGGGTGAGCGTCCGACATGTGAACTGCCGTCTTTGCCGGGTTGTATATTATTTTGGGGCACGACCGGATTGAGGTCGATGTCACCGTTTGTACATATTATTTTCTTTTTCTGTATTAGGATTACCCCGCGGTGGAGTGCACGAATAGCCGGGTTTTAGAAAGGCAGCAAGCCCGCATCTCATGGCGTTGAGACGGAGGGGATTCTTTCTCATGGTGTTGAGACGAAGGGGGCTTCATTCTAGAATTGGCGGGCTATTCGCCGCACTCGTAGGGGGTACTGGTTTTCATTGCATAGGTTATCCACACGACCGGAAACGTCGGGTTTTATTTGGGGCTCAAATGAAACCCGGGGCTCCAAGATTATCCACCATTCTGTATTGTTGGCTGTGTTTCTATGATGTTGTTTATTATCATGCCTGGGACGAATGTTGTATATATATATATATATATATATATATATATACTAGCAGATGTTGTATATGTTTTACACCCGCGCTAGTCCAGCCCCCGCTCTGTCGTTAGTTAAGTAACCTAACGGGTGATGACGGGGCCCAGTGGCGAATGCGGATGACACATACGTACAATTTATTTTTGGTCTTTTCTGGTGTGAGAGGTTAATTGATGGGAACGCATTAATTTTGATTAATGCAAGAAAATAAAGTTAAAAGATGTTGTTGGAACAATTTTCAAAAAGCTGTTATTGCAAGGACGTTCTCTTTTGTTTTGCACAGAGGTATTCGATTATGAATATCCAGCACCTCATTCGACGAGGCAAAGGCCGAGATCCCTTCATCGGGAGTGACCCCTTGGACAGAGGTTTGCGTCAACGTAATAACTTCACTATAGTCGATTATTTTTGCTTTGCATCGTGGTATTCAGTTTGGAATATCCTGCACCTCATTCGACGAGGAAAGAGCCGAGATCCCTTCACAGGGAGTGACCTCTTTAGCAAAAGTTTTCGCCACTATATATTTACAAAGCTATCAGGTTCCTTCAGTGAAATCATGTTCTTTACGTTAACGGGTTTTTCGCCAAAAACCCAGCCGTAGCCCTCCGTCGTTTCAGATAATTAATACTTAGTATTCGTGCTGCGTTTGTTGATTATTCGTCAAGGCACAGTGAACGGTAGCTAAGTAATAATTCTCTGTTGCACTGATAGATGCGATTGGTTAGGACGGTCACATAATTTTTTTGATTATTCATCAAGGATCATGCGGGTGGGTCTAATGCAATCCTGGATAACGACGGGTTGAACTTGACTAGGACCTTTTGATTTGTTGATTATTCGTCAAGATCACTTGGGTCCTAAGGGCAAAAACCACATCAGGAGTTTCAAATATACAGGAAACTTGCAGATTTGGCATACCTTCTGGAGTGTAGTGACTAGAGTGGATTCCATCTAGATCATTACACAATGACAGTTAGATCCCGATCCCACTGATGAGTTGGATTACTCTCGGGAGATTATTACACTTAACAATCAATGCTATAAACCAAGTAGGTGTCTAGAACGGTGTTAGCGGGGCTACGCCTCCAGGGAAAAGAGGTTATGTAATTAAGGAACTTCGCGAAAGCGTTGGAAAACCTCTCTCGAAATACCGACACTAGCCTGGCTGAAAGGTTAAGCAAGTATTGTGACGTGCGATTAATCCTGACTAGTTCTTCTTTTAGGGCTTGAAGAAGAATTTGAGGAAACGGTAGGAGCCATCCTGGTTAGATAAATTAATAACCAATCTAATTTTGCAAGAGCGCACGCTGAGTGTTTCTTTTCTCTTTCTCCAGGTAGCAACCATTTCACACCCTAATCAAGATAATAAAATGTATCGCTTGACCGATCTGAATTCTTATTCGGGACTGGGGAACGTCAGTTCGGCTCTAACTTATGACAACAGTCATAAGTGTGAGCAAGGAAAAGAGGATTGTATAGATTCCAAGGAGACCCAAATGAAGAAGAAGCATACTATTGCATCTACTTCAGGTGTTCTTGTAGTTGAGAACTGCTTTTCGGTCAGTCTTACCTCCTAGGTACTAGATACCGGATCATGATCTCATATCTGTAATTTATTGCAGGGACTGAGAAAAAGTAGGATCGTTGGACCTGGTGATATGTCCCTCAGGGTAGGGAATGGAGCACAAGTTAATGCTACAGCCGTCGGTGAGTATTACCTAGTGTTGCCAAATGGCAATACTATGATTTTGAACAATTGCTACTATGTACCTTCCATGGTTTACAACATCATATCGGTTTCTTTACTTGATAAAGATGGATATAACTTTGTTCTTGATAGAAATATTATGAACATTTACCTTGATAAGGTACTAGTTGCAGAAGGTACACTGTGTAATAGTATCTATGTTCTAAATCAGAACACAGTTCTCAATGTACAAAACACACGCAAGAGGAAGAGTTCAGATACGAATGAATCCTACTTGTGGCATTGTAGACTTGGTCATATCGGATAGAAAATACTACGTAAGTTACATAAAGATGGACTCTTGAATACATTCGAATTTTCATCTTATGAAACTTGTCAGTCTTGTCTCAAAGGAAAGATGACCAAATCTCCGTTCACCGGACATGGAGAAAGGGCAGCAGAGCTCTTGGGACTCATATACAGTGATATATGTGGTCCAATATCTATACATGCAAGGGGTGGGTTCTCGTACTTCATCACATTCACTGACGATCTCTCTAGGTTCGGATATGTGTATCTGATGAAACACAAATCTGAAGGTTTTGAGAAATTCAGAGAATTCGGAAACGAAGTGGAGAACCAGATAGGCAAAAGTATTAAGATCCTCCGGTCTGATAGAGGAGGGGAGTACTTTGTAGGGTTCCTAGGCACCCTAGTGAGGTCTCACAAGGCATCGAACATGCCAATTTAAAAAAATGGTGCCGAGAAACCCTAGACTACGGATCTTAGACTAGATGTTTAGGCGAAACTAAAAACTAGTTAACTACTTAACTAGAAGTTAGATGCTACAACCTTTGTAGATCCGGATTTCCACCTCCTTAGCTCCACGTGGTCATGCCCTCGCTGTCCATCATGAATCCTCGACTCATTCGTCGGCTTCATCGGAAAACGGGCGAGCAAGGTCGTCGGCTTCGTGTCAAAGACGATCTACGTCGAGGTTGCACTAGTTCAAGCTCCGACTTCACCAAGTAGTGAAACTTGTGAAGAAAACACCCAAAACCACTTGGCAAGAGGTAGAGGATGAAGAAATAGGAGGTGGGTTCACTTTAGATTTGGATTTCTCTCACTAGATCTCAAGTTGCCATTAAAGTAGCAAGCTTGAAGAAGAAGAAGAAGAAGATGGTTATGATAAGTTCTCTTAAAAAGAAATAGAAAATCAATACTTATCATAACTAAAACTAGGGTTAAGTGTAGAGAATAAACCATGGTGAATTAAGTGGGTTAGGGTTAAGCAAAAAGACAAGAATGGTTAAAGAAGTCAAAGCTTCATGAAGCTTCAACTAATGACAAAAGAAAGCCACCATTCTCTTTAAACTTATCCAAATAAATGAATAAACAAATAAATGAATAAATAAATATGCAAAACCCTAATTATCATAATAACCATGGTTTAATTCTATTCACTTAACCATATGATCAAGTATCATCAAACATGATACAAAAAAGTGCACAAAAGTATATCACATATACAATGTGCAATCCAAGTAAGAAAAATCCGTTTAAAGTGAACCAATACTAGTTAATGCAAAGTAATATATCAAATATATAATTATACATTAAATCATTAAATCAACACTTGATTCAATGATCCGGTCATGTCGCACATGACCGACTAGTATTCAATGCATCGATTTATCGAATCAATGATTCGATAACTAGGTCATATCTCATATAACCATTCGAAACATTAATCGCGAGAATCAAATACGGTATCACATACATGCATTATTCTCGGTCCCGCACATATCTCATATGCGCTCCTATTTCATTTCGCTTGAGCCAGGAAACCTCTGTGTAGGACTCTAAAGACTCGTCAATACGCCGGTAGCAGATGATGATCATATCAAGCACCCACAAGCCGCAAGCGGTCTGCTAAACGTAACGGCCATCCGGGTATTGAGCGATCAGAAGATCGACGAGCTAGCCCGCTCACACTCCTGTGAATCCAACCAGTAACACTTACCGTACAGTCCGGTCTCTTCGTCTGATATGTCGCATATCAAGTCTAGGGGTGGTAAACGTCAGACCCCAATAACCGATAAGTCGTGCCGATGTGAGGCTCATAACGGGTCGAGAAACTACTGGTAACACTTACCAGCAAATCTCTGATCAGCCCTGGCCAGGGACTTCCCTGTTACGGCCAATCGAGCACAGCGCATCATCAACCCCCAATACCGGGAGAGACGAAACCCCTCCTATCGCTCATTGCCTCCATGTGACTCGGGACTGTACCCAAAGACCACCGTTTTGCACGCCCTCATGGACGTGGTAAGGTGGAGATCAAAGCACAGTGGGAATCACACAAGACTCTATGACGATCTCGGGTCTACAGACTAACCTGTACAAGTGTCACCTGAGAACTGCTATCTGACGTGAGGTATAATACCATCTGGGAGTTCTCGGCGAGTCCGTCCAGTGTACCCAGTCTCCACTGAGCACCCGTATACCATCTCTGATGTCAAACACCAATGGATATGGGATCATCCATCGCCCATCACATGGGTCGAGAAGCGTACACGCTAGTCTACACTGGTATATCGATACCCCGTCTCGATACACCCACGACTAGGGACCTTGAAGGATGTACTTATGGACTACCATGTCCCCACTAGTATGATCTGCATCATAGTCCAGGTAGTCAAGTACACATCCTAAGGGCTTTACCAACATGTAACTACAAGACAGTATAAAGAGACTAGTGTACATGTTAAGATAAAGAGTAACCAGATAGCATACTATCATATCGAGCAAGAAAGTCATCTCTATATATGTCCAAGCATCCAATATAATATACAACATCTGTACAATACTGGCCTCTAGGGCATACATACAACTAACAATCTCCCACTTGCACTAGGGCCAGCTGCTGTAGTATCGCATACCGAGCATCCCGAAGAGTCTCTCAAACTGTGTCTGGGGAATGGCCTTCGTGAGTGGATCCGCCGTGTTGTTCTTCGTGTCAACCCTCCTGACCTCGATCTCCCGGCGATCAACTATCTCCTGGATCAGGTGATACCGCCTCAGAATATGCCTGGATCGCTGATGGGACCTGGGTTCCTTGGCCAAAGCCACCGCTCCATTGTTATCGCAATACAAAGGTATTGGACGCTCAATGGATGGAACCACTCCAAGTTCAGTAATGAACTTCTTGATCCAGACAGCCTCTTTGGCAGCATCGTTGGCAGCGATGTATTCAGCCTCCATCGTCGAGTCTGCCACGGTTTCCTGCTTGGAACTCTTCCAGCTAACCGCCCCTCCGTAAAGGGTAAAGACAAAACCCGACTGCGACTTAGAGTCGTCCTTATCACTCTGGAAGCTCGAATCGGTAAAGGACTCCACTTGGAGCTTTCCGTTACCATACACCAAGAACATATCTCTAGTCCTTCGCAAGTACTTGAGAATGCTCTTCACAGCTGTCCAGTGACTCTCTCCAGGATCAGCTTGATACCTGCTCACTACACTTAGTGAGTATGCCACATCGGGTCTGGTACATAGCATCGCATACATGATAGAGCCTACTGCCGAAGCATAGGGTATCCCTTGCATGCGAGCTCTCTCCAAATCAGTCTTAGGAGACATCTCTTTAGAGAGAGTGACTCCAGAGATCGTGGGCAAGTTCCCACGCTTGGACTCTTCCATACTAAACCTCTTTAGTATGGTGTCAATGTACCTGGATTGGGACAATCCCAAAATCCGTTTGGATCTATCTCTATAGATCCTAATTCCCAATATGCAGGAGGCATCACCAAGATCTTTCATTGAGAATCTTTGTGATAAGAAGAGCTTGACCGCTTGCAGCATAGGAATATCATTTCCTATCAAGAGTATGTCGTCCACGTACAATACAAGGAAGACAACCTTACTCTCTGCCACCTTCTTGTAGATACAAGGTTCATCTGGATTTTTGACGAAATCAAACTCTTTGATAACGACATCAAAGCAGATGTTCCAACTCCGCGATGCTTGCTTTAATCCATAAATGGATTTAAGCAGCTTGCACACCTTCCCGCTGCTCCCACTGTCTACGAAGCCCTCTGGCTGAGTCATGTACACGCACTCTTCTAAATCACCATTTAGAAAGGCGGTCTTAACATCCATTTGCCAGATTTCGTAGTCATGAAAGGCAGCAATGGCAAGCATGATTCGGATGGATTTAAGCATAGCCACTGGAGAAAAGGTTTCGTCATAGTCCACACCTGGTCTTTGACGAAAACCCTTTGCTACAAGTCTAGCTTTGAAAGTCTCCACTTTCCCATCTACACCAAGTTTCTTCTTGAAGTTCCACTTGCTCCCAATGGGTTTTACCCCTTCAGGAGCAACTTCCAAAGTCCATACTTTGTTGGTGTACATGGATTCCATCTCGGACCGCATAGCATCCAGCCATTTCACTGAGTCCCCACTCGTGATGGCCTGCTCGAAGCTAGTTGGGTCATCATCCTCCATGATTCCATCTCAGGTTGGCGAGGAACCCTACTAGATCGGCGGAGTGGCTGAGGTTCATTGGGAACTACGGAATCCTCTGGTTCCACCATATCTTTTGTTGTAGCTTCTGCAGCTGGAACCTCTTCCAGTTCTACCTCATGACCACTAATCTCTTTTTCAAGAAATTCCTTTTCTAAAAAGGTGGCATGCCGAGAAACAAACACTCTTTGTTCCTCAGGGTGGTAGAAGATATACCCTCGCGAATGTTTGGGATATCCAATAAACTTACACAGAATGGACCTTGCCGCGAGTTTGTCCGGATTTTGCGTTTTTACATAGGCCGGACAACCCCATATCTTAACATAATTAAGACATGGTCTCTTTCCTTTCCATATCTCATATGGAGTGGTCGGCACGGTTTTGGTGGGAACCATATTCAATAGGTCTGCAGCTGTTTCCAGTGCATATCCCCAGAAGGAAATAGATAACTCAGCTGTGCTCATCATAGAGCGCACCATATCTAATAGGGTGCGATTCCTCCGTTCTGATACACCGTTGTGCTGTGGTGTATATGGAGGAGTCAGCTGAGAGAGAATCCCATTCTCTTTTAGGAAGTCCAGGAATTCATTGCTCAAGTATTCACCTCCTCGATCTGATCGAAGGATTTTAATACTTTTTCCGGTTTGGTTCTCGACTTCTTGTTTATATTCTCTAAATTTCTCAAAAGCTTCTGATTTGTGTTTCATCAAGAACACATATCCGAATCTAGAGAGATCGTCAGTGAATGTAATGAAGTACGAAGAACCATCCCTGGCATGTGTAGACATGGGACCGCATACATCACTATGTATTAGTCCCAAGAGTTCGGTAACTCTTTCTCCGTGTCCCGTAAACGGAGTTTTGGTCATCTTGCCTTTGAGACATGACTGGCAAGTGTCATAGGATGAAAATTCAAACGGATTTAAATATCTATCCTGATGCAACTTAGCCAGTCGTGTCGCATTGATGTGACCCAGTCTACAATACCACAAGAAGGATTCGTTCAGTTCAGAACTCTTCCTCTTGTGTGTGTTTGTTATGCTCAGAACTGTTGATTGGTTTAGAACATAAATGCCATTGCACAACGTGCCTGATCCAACCAACTTTTGGTTACGGAAAATGTTCATAACATTGTCCTGTAATACAAAATTATATCCCTCTTTACTTAATAAAGAAACCGATATAATATTGCATATCAGGTTCGGCATGTAATAGCATTCGTTCAGAACCAATGTATTACCAGTTGGTAATACAAGGTGATATTCCCCGACAGTCTTAGCTGCAACAATTGCACCATTTCCAACTCTAATGTCTTTATCACCTTCTCCAAGTTCTCTACCTTTCCTGAGCCCATGTAACTGATTACATATATGGGATCCTGACCCGGTATCCAATACCTAGGACGTAGAGCAAATAGAGAAACAGTTCTCAGTAACGAACACACCCGAAGAAAATGCATCAACATGTACTTTCTTCATTCGGGTGGCATGGGAATCCTGGTATTCCCCTATATCCTGTTCATTCCTATAACTCTTATAGGAAAGAACGGAACCAACGTTCCCCAGCACAGTATAACATGCGGGTTCGGTCAATACATCCATATTATTATCTTGTTTAAGGCATGAAATGGTCGCTACCTGGAGAGAGAGAGAAGAAAACACTTTAGCGTAAGCTCGTGCAAGATCAGATTGGTTATTATCTTATCTAATCAGGATGGCTCCTACTGCTTTTTATCAAATCTTCCTTCAAACCTTAAAAGGAAAGACTAGCCGGGATTAATTACACACTACAAGTTCGCCAATCTTTCAGCCAGGCCAGTATCGGTACTTTGAGGGAGGTCCCCCGTGCTTTCGCACGAACCTAATTAATATAAACCTCGTTTTCCCAGAGGCGTAACCCCGTTGACACCTTTCTAGACACCTACTTGATCAGCTAATTGCAATGTGTAAAACTCTCCCAGGAGTAACTCTTACTTGCAGTGGGTATCGGGATCCAACTATCTCATAGAAGGTATGCAATCTCATTGCAAATTTCAACACTTGAAATTCCCGATAATATTTTTTGCCCCTAGCGTCCTATGACCTTGACGCAGGCCAACAAACCATAGTGCGCTAGTCAAGTTCAACCCGTCATTTCCTGATTGAATTAAACCCACCCGTACGACCCTTGACGCAGGCCAACAAAGTCGCACGACTACCCTAATCCAATCTGCATCATATGCATAAGCAGATAAATACTAGTTAGCTACCGCACACTACGCCTTGACGCAGGCCAACAAACGTAGCACGAATACTAACTACTACTGATCTGAAATGACGGAGGGCTACGCCAGGTTTTTCATAAAAACCATGAGCGTAATGAACTTGATATCGTTGTAGAATCAAATGAAGTTTTGAAATGGAGTGATTTTGAGGCTTTTCTAGTTTTGCTAAAGGGGTCACTCCCGATGAAGGGATCGTCGGCCCTTTCCTCGTCGAATGAGGTGCGGGATATATCATATATATCACTGTGCAAAGCAAAAAACCCTTAAAAGCAATCAAAGCCAAACCGAGTGTGTAGCATCTGCCAGTTATTGCTAAAGGAGTCACTCCCGGTGAAGGGATCTCGGTCCTTTCCTCATCGAATAAGGTGCAGGGTATATCATATATACCGCTATGCAAAGCAAGAACTGTAGCTACCTGTTTTATTTAAAATTTGATTCTACAACATCTTAGGTTTCTTTCTTTCATTAATCACATTAATGAAGTCCCATCATTTAAATACCTAAACATCACAGATAAATATGACGTACACTTATGCCATCCGCATTCGCCTCGATGTCCCCTCGTGCACCGTTAGGTTAGGTAACTAACGACAGAGCAGGGCAGGGCTAGCGCGGGTGTAAAACATAAGTAACGTCTATATAATATATCATATATACTATATATAGTATCTATCACAGAACATCACATGATCACATCACAGATATCGCAGCAGAATAAACATATGAAATATTGGATATACTAGGACGTCCGTGTTTTCAATACGAGCCAGTATAAAACACGGATTCCACGGTCGTAACGAATAGCCAATCCCACACCCCTAGACCCCTACGAGAGCGGCAAGCAACCCTGCCAATTCTAGGGTTAGGAGACCCGGACTCGACTCCTCGAGTTGGTCTCCCACTGGACCCCAGAACCCGGTTACTTGTGCTCCCCTCCTTGGGTCTATCCTAATGCGGAAAAGTAAATAATATACAAAAGGTGACAACTTCCGCTACCTGGAAGTGCCCCAAATAAAAGAATATTACATACAAGTTTTTACATGAATGAAAATGAAAAACACTCATCTCACATAAAAACCCCCGGCTATTCGAACACGACGATCCAATATAACATATCCAGCAACACATAACATCACATGTCATCAACGTAAGTAAGTATGCATACCCCAATTGTCGTTGACGTATAGCAACGAAACCGGCGATATGATCATACTACACTTACGGTCACAGAAAAGAAAGTGTAAAACTACAACAATTGGAATCCGCAACCTCTTTAGACATCGCATGCCTAACAGATATAAATCCCGCATTTTAGTCTCATTATCGAAAACTCTTTTCAATATCATATGGGACTAAACTGCTAAATTTATAACATTCATTCAGTTATCTCATAACTGTTTGTGAATTCCAATTATTGTATCACATTCCAGATAAACAGAAAATGTTAAATTTTTCGATCGAACAGTCGAATACCCAAGTTTTCCCGATACAACTCAACACATGAAATAAGTCTAACAACATTCAGTTCGTGCCTCAGTACCAACGGTCCAGCCGTAGAAGGGTCAAGCCAACGCCTCACATGTGGCACGCCGTACTGCCCCAAACCCGAAAGTTCAAAGGGCAATTCAAGACGGTCACATAATCGAGTTAAGGTTTGTTGTCTTCTAGAGGGTCCATCGCGTTACTTGCACTACTTAGAACGTCGTTAAACTACGGAAAAATCCAACATTTGGAAATTTCCCGACAGGGGAAAAGTTGGGTATTTATATCCGGTCGAACTTTTTAACATATTCTATAAATTATCCGGAAATACACAAAGACGAAATTTGATAATCCGATCGAACTATAGAAGCTCCAAAGCAACCCCAGAAAGTGCAACTCATGAAATATATTAAAAACAACCAGAGAACTCAGCACTGTTATATAAGAGTTACTGCGCACAAATATATGGATGACGTCATCAAGCCGCCGCGGAACCGCCGCCTAAGCTGGCTTAGGCCGCGGTTCCGCCGCGCTTGTCACTGTTCATGGAATAAAATTTGCGCCGTAATTCTTAGAATTCCCTGCTGAGTTTTCTGCATATTTTTAATTTTGAAAAATCCACGATTTTAGAAAAAGTACAGAGAGCAATTTTTGGGGTTCGGTTTCGGTTCGATCGGAGTTCAAATTCCGTCTAGACTTCGCCTAAGGCTCTAGCTAGGCTCTGATACCACTATAGGGTTCCTAGGCACCCTAGTGAGGTCTCACAAGGCATCGAACATGCCAATTTAAAAAAATGGTGCCGAGAAACCCTAGACTACGGATCTTAGACTAGATGTTTAGGCGAAACTAAAAACTAGTTAACTACTTAACTAAAAGTTAGATGCTACAACCTTTGTAGATCCGGATTTCCACCTCCTTAGCTCCACGTGGTCATGCCCTCGCTGTCCATCATGAATCCTCGACTCATTCGTCGGCTTCATCGGAAAACGGGCGAGCAAGGTCGTCGGCTTCGTGTCAAAGACGATCTACGTCGAGGTTGCACTAGTTCAAGCTCCGACTTCACCAAGTAGTGAAACTTGTGAAGAAAACACCCAAAACCACTTGGCAAGAGGTAGAGGATGAAGAAATAGGAGGTGGGTTCACTTTAGATTTGGATTTCTCTCACTAGATCTCAAGTTGCCATTAAAGTAGCAAGCTTGAAGAAGAAGAAGAAGAAGATGGTTATGATAAGTTCTCTTAAAAAGAAATAGAAAATCAATACTTATCATAACTAAAACTAGGGTTAAGTGTAGAGAATAAACCATGGTGAATTAAGTGGGTTAGGGTTAAGCAAAAAGACAAGAATGGTTAAAGAAGTCAAAGCTTCATGAAGCTTCAACTAATGACAAAAGAAAGCCACCATTCTCTTTAAACTTATCCAAATAAATGAATAAACAAATAAATGAATAAATAAATATGCAAAACCCTAATTATCATAATAACCATGGTTTAATTCTATTCACTTAACCATATGATCAAGTATCATCAAACATGATACAAAAAAGTGCACAAAAGTATATCACATATACAATGTGCAATCCAAGTGAGAAAAATCCGTTTAAAGTGAACCAATACTAGTTAATGCAAAGTAATATATCAAATATATAATTATACATTAAATCATTAAATCAACACTTGATTCAATGATCCGGTCATGTCGCACATGACCGACTAGTATTCAATGCATCGATTTATCGAATCAATGATTCGATAACTAGGTCATATCTCATATAACCATTCGAAACATTAATCGCGAGAATCAAATACGGTATCACATACACGCATTATTCTCGGTCCCGCACATATCTCATATGCGCTCCTATTTCGTTTCGCTTGAGCCAGGAAACCTCTGTGTAGGACTCTAAAGACTCGTCAATACGCCGGTAGCAGATGATGATCTTATCAAGCACCCACAAGCCGCAAGCAGTCTGGTAAACGTAACGGCCATCCGGGTATTGAGCGATCAGAAGATCGACGAGCTAGCCCGCTCACACTCCTGTGAATCCAACCAGTAACACTTACCGTACAGTCCGGTCTCTTCGTCTGATATGTCGCATATCAAGTCTAGGGGTGGTAAACGTCAGACCCCAATAACCGATAAGTCGTGCCGATGTGAGGCTCGTAACGGGTCGAGAAACTACTGGTAACACTTACCAGCAAATCTCTGATCAGCCCTGGCCAGGGATTTCCCTGTTACGGCCAATCGAGCACAGCGCATCATCAACCCCCAATACCGGGAGAGACGAAACCCCTCCTATCGCTCATTGCCTCCATGTGACTCGGGACTGTACCCAAAGACCACCGTTTTGCACGCCCTCATGGACGTGGTAAGGTGGAGATCAAAGCACAGTGGGAATCACACAAGACTCTATGACGATCTCGGGTCTACAGACTAACCTGTACAAGTGTCACCTGAGAACTGCCATCTGACGTGAGGTATAATACCATCTGGGAGTTCTCGGCGAGTCCGTCCAGTGTACCCAGTCTCCACTGAGCACCCGTATACCATCTCTGATGTCAAACACCAATGGATATGGGATCATCCATCGCCCATCACATGGGTCGAGAAGCGTACACGCTAGTCTACACTGGTATATCGATGCCCCGTCTCGATACACCCACGACTAGGGACCTTGAAGGATGTACTTATGGACTACCATGTCCCCACTAGTATGATCTGCATCATAGTCCAGGTAGTCAAGTACACATCCTAAGGGCTTTACCAACATGTAACTACAAGACAGTATAAAGAGACTAGTGTACATGTTAAGATAAAGAGTAACCAGATAGCATACTATCATATCGAGCAAGAAAGTCATCTCTATATATGTCCAAGCATCCAATATAATATACAACATCTGTACAATACTGGCCTCTAGGGCATACATACAACTAACATACTTAAGCACGGAATTCCTAGATTACTTAAAAAAGAATGGAATTCTCTCTCAGCTTACTCCTCCGTATACACCACAGCACAACGGTGTATCGGAGCGGAGGAATCGTATCCTATTGGATATGGTTCGCTCCATGATGAGTAGTGCTGAGTTGCTTCTTTCATTCTGGGGACATGCGCTATAGACAGCGGCATACCTTTTGAATCAAGTTCCGTCCAAATCTGTGCCTAAAACTCCATATGAAATATGGAGTAGTAAGAAACCATGTCTTAAATTTATTAAGATATAGGGTTGTCCGGCCTATGTGAAAATACAGAAACTGGACAAGCTTCAGGCACGTTCAGTTCTATGTAAATTTGTGGGATATCCTAAGGATTCACTAGGATATCTGTTCTACCACACTGAGGAACAGAAAGTGTTTGTATCTCGCCATGCTACCTTTTTTAGAAAGGGAGTTTCTTGCAAAAGAAACTAGTGGGAGTACGGTAGAACTGCGAGAAATCCATGAACCACATAATGTAACTGAAGATTTAGAGGAACCACTAGATTCAGTAATCCCAGACGAACCTCAGCCACTCCGCAGATCTGGTAGGATTTCTCATCCGCCCGAGAGATACTACGGTTTTCTCATAGACGGGGATCGAGAGGATTGCATCTTGGAAGAAGATGATCCTACCAGTTTCAAGCAGGCCATTATCAGTAGGGACTCTGATAAATGGCTGAATGCTATGCGATCCGAAATGGAGTCCATGTACACCAATAAAGTGTGGACCTTGGATATTGCTCCATCTGGTGTAAAAGCCGTTGGGAGCAAATGGATCTACAAAAGGAAACTTGGTGTAGATGGGCAGGTGGAAACCTATAAGGCTAGACTCGTTGCAAAAGGTTTTCGTCAAAGACCTGGTGTGGACTATGACGAAACTTTTTCTCCAGTGGCTATGCTCAAATCCATCCGGATCCTACTTGCCATTGCTGCCTTCCATGACTATGAAATCTGGCAGATGGACGTAAAAACGGCTTTTCTAAACGGCAGTTTGGAAGAGTGCGTTTATATGGATCAGCCAGAAGGTTTTGTAGACAGTGGGAGCAGCGGGAAGGTGTGCAAGTTGCTTAAATCTATTTATGGATTAAAGCAGGCATCGCGGAGCTGGAACATCTATTTTGATGAAGCAATCAAGGAATTTGATTTCATCAAGAACGAGAATGAGCCTTGTATTTATAAGAAGATTGTAGGACGAACTGTCGTATTCCTAGTCTTGTACGTGGACGACATTCTTTTGATAGGAAATGACATTCCTATGCTACAATCGGTCAAGCTATTCTTGTCACAACGGTTCTCCATGAAGGACCTGGGCGATGCCTCATACATTCTGGGGATCAAGATCTACAGAGATAGATCCAAGAGAATACTGGGACTTTCGCAGTCCAGGTATATAGAGACCGTACTAAAGAGATTTAGTATGGAAGATTCCAAGCGTGGTAATATACCCGCATTGCACGGAATCACCCTCTCCAAGAAAATGTCTCCCAAGACTGACGAGGAGAGGGTTCGCATGAGCACTATACCCTACGCTTCGGCGGTAGGATCTATAATGTATGCGATGCTATGTACAAGACCGGATGTAGCTTACGCGCTGAGTGTGGTGAGCCAGTATCAGTCAGACCCAGGTGAGAACTACTGGACGACAGTGAAGAACATTCTCAAGTACCTGAAAAGGACTAAGGCGATGTTCCTGGTTTACGGTAATAGAGACCTCAGGGTCAAGTCCTTTACCGATTCAAGCTTCCAGAGTGACAAGGATGACAGCAAGTCTATCTCGGGTTTTGTGTTTACCCTCAATGTAGGGGCGGTGCGTTGGAGGAGTTCCAAACAGGATACCGTCGCAAACTCGACGATGGAGGCCGAATACATTGCTGCAAGCGATACCGCAAAAGAGGCGGTCTGGATGAAGAAGTTCATTAGTGAACTTCAGGTGGTTCCGTCCATTGTTGACCCAATACCTTTGTATTGCGATAACAATGGGGCTATAGCTTTAGCGAAGAAACCAAGGTCCCATCAGAAGTCCAGACACATCTTAAGGCGGTATCACCTGATCAGAGAGATCATTAATCGCCAGGAGATTGAGGTACGGAGGGTGGACACAAAAGATAACACGGCGGATCCATTCACGAAGGCCCTCCCTTAAACACAGTTCGAGCGATTTTTTGAGCTATTAGGTATGCGGTACGCCAGCAGCTGGCCATAGAGCAGACCTTGGGTATGCGGTACACCAATTACTGGCTTTTAGTACAAGTGGGAGATTGTTGGATATGTATGCCCTATAGGCCATTATTGTATAGTACTAGTTTGTATATTACATTTTGGAAGCTTGGGATATATACATGGATTGACGACAGTCTTGCTCGATATTGTAATATGCTACTTGGTTTGTATCTATCTTAATATGTGTATATGTTTCTTCTAACATATCGCTAATACATATTGATGGAGCCCTTAGGATCTTTGCTTGACTACCGGCGTTGTGATGGCGATCACACTAGTGGGGGCTGGGTAGTCTATAAGCACATCCATATACAGGTCCCTAGTCGTAGGAGTATCAAGACAGGGCATCGATACTCCAGAGTAGACTGGTGCATACGCTTCTCATCCCAGCAGGGGAGATGGTATGTCCCACAGCCATCAGTACGTCGTACTGGAGATAGTATGTAGGTGCTCGTTAGGTTACGAGTACACTGGACAGGACTCGTCGGGAACTGTTGGTTGGTATTATACCTATCATCAGTTAACAGTTCTCAGGTGACATGAATACAGCTTAGTCCGTTGACTTGACACTGTCACTTCGCCTCGAGTGTGTTCCCACTGTTCTTAGATTACTACCCTACAACGGCTCTATTGAGTCGTGCAAACAGGTAGTAGTTGGGTGCAGTCCTGAAGCACTTGGAGGCAGTAACGGTTAGACAGGATTCGTCTCTCCCGGTATTGGGAGTTGATATCGCGCTGTGTCTAGGAGAGCCATTACACAAAATCCCTGGCCAGGGCAAGCAAGATTTACTGATAGTGTTTCCAGTAGTTTCTCAGGGTGTTCTGGGCTATGCTCCGACACGACTTGTACCGCTATTAGGGGTCTGACGTTTACCGCCCCCTAGGCCCGACATGCGATACTCTTAGACGGACAGACCGGACTGTACGGAGATTGTCACATTCAGGCTCAGTAGGAGTTCAGATGGGTTCACCTCATCGGTCTTCTTATCGGCATCTACCTGGGGACCGTTACGTACAGCTAGTACCGCTTGCGGCCTATGGTTAAACCCACTGCCAGTGTAGTGTCGAGTCTTTAGAGTCCCGCACAGAGGGTTGTTCACCTTTTGGCGAAACGAGTACAGGTCGTATGGTTTTACGACAGGGTTCGTTCACATATGCGTACTTGTGCGTGTTCGGTGTTCGGGCAGTTGATACTAGTGGGCTTTGGTTTAAGCCAGATCCTAGTATTTGGTTTCGGGTTGGTTTGGTCTCATTGTATTCGTGTTCCTCGGAACACGGATGCGGGTGTGTATACACAGTTGACAGAGGCAGAGGAACCTCATTAGGGTTTTGACCATTGACTTGATTAAAACCATAATGAGATGGAGGAAATTGATTAATGAGTTTTAATTAGAGATAATTGTATCATGGTTAATTGGTTTGACCATTTGACTAAGTTGACCCATGTTGACTTAGATTTTTTTGTGAGCATGCTTAGCATTAATTAGGACATGATAATGGTCAAATCAACATCAACCATGACAATTTATCCTAATTAAAATTATCATTATTCTTTTTCATCATATGAGAGCTATCTGCTCATTCTATCATGATACATTCTCTCTCTTGCTAGCTCTCTCCTCTTCCTCTCTCAAAGCTCTCTTGTTTCATGAGTTGAAAATCAAGAGCTTTGTGAGATCTAACCACTAAAACAACTATCTACTCACTCTAGGGTTCTCAGTCTAGCAAGCAAAGCACTCTAGTTACTTCATGGTTGAGGTAGGAGCTCAAGGTAGAGGCCTTCGGGTGGATCTTCTTCGATATAGAGAAGCCGGTGAGGAGGAGCCATCTAGATCATTCCAAGGAGCTCACAACAAGAAGAAGAAGGAGTTCAAGTTTAAGGTATAACTTTCTATCATAGTAGATAGAACTCTATTCTTTTGTTAGTTAGGTTTATGGTAAAGATCTGGGTTTTAGTGTTATTCTAGCGCCAAGTTTATGTTCGTCGCAAAATTTTGATCCGCATTTGGCCACGGAAGTTGGCCGGGGCGCTAATGTAACCCTTCATCTCTCTCCCTTCCCAATTAATTTCATTTCCTTCCCGAGCCCGGCCCATCTCTCTCTCCCTTCCCAATTAATTTCATTTCCTTCCCAAGCCCGGCCCATCTCTCTCTCCCTTTCCAATTAATTTCATTTCCTCCCGAGCCCAGCCCACTCCCTCTATTTCTCCTCCATTTTTCCAACTCCCCCGAGCCCGGCCCAACTCCCCCGACCCGATCCGACCCGCTTCCTTCCCTTCTTCTTCCTTCGTTCTCCTTTCCTGCTCATTCGCCTCCCCCGTTCTCGCGCTCGTCCCCCACGTCCCCACGTCGTGCAACCGCCACGACCCCTCCTTCGACCGCGCCTCCATCTCCCTCGCCCCTCTCCCCCCACGTCCCCCTCTCTTTCTCTCGTTTCTCACATCTCTCAATCTCACCCACTACCTCCTCTCCCCCCCTCGTCACCATCATTTTCTCGTCCTGCTCACCGCGAGATCCTCACCGCCGACCACCCCGGTCTCCTCCACCTTACCTACAACTCACCTTGTTGCAAACCCCGACCACTTTGTACCCCCTGCACGCCCCCGCCAGCGACACCAATCTCCAGCCCTCGCTGCCTCCTCTCACCGACGATCCCACCGACCCTTACCCACCATCGACCACTCACTGACGCCGCCGCCACGAGCTCACCCCTCTCTCTCCTCCCCACACAACTTCGACCAACTTCCTCTCCCTCTTGAACCCGACTCCTCCACTCACAACCCCCCCACTGCGCCTGCAACCATTGTCTCTGACCTCGTCGCCGTCACCGCCCCTTCCGGCCACCACCACAGCGAGCAACACCACACCTTGACCACCAACCGCCGGCGACCCCTACGCCGTGGCCGAGCCCCTGCGCGACACCCACCACCGACACCCCCTCACTGCATCCTTAGCCACCGCAGTCGAGCCCCCGGCATTTTGTCAAACACTTATACAAATCGCTACTGCCGCTATTCTGATCACCATCGTCGCCATCAAATCTGTGGCCTCGGTCCCCGTAGCCGTTACGGTCTTCAACGCAGTCACCATCGCAACGCCGTACACATCTATCGTTGCCGTGTCGTACCGTGCGTGTGTCGAACCCAAGCCGTGTCGTGTTCGTGCCATCCGTGCCACCGCAGACCCACTCCCGTGTCGCGCCCCGTGCCCAGTCTCCGTGCCACCGCAGACCCATTCACGTGTCGCGTCCCGTGCCCAGTTGCCGTGCCGCGCCTGTGTCGTGTCGTGCCCACCTCCGAACCAGGTCCCGTGCCGCACCGTGCCTGCCTCAGTGTCATCACCAGGCCCAGCGCCGTGTCGCGCCCGCGTCGTCACCAGGCCCAATTCCGTGTCGCGCCGTGCCACGCACCGAGCCAGGACCACGCCCACTGACGTATCACTCCCGCGTCGCCACCGCGTCCAGTACCGGGTCACCGCACACCGCGCTCCCGCCGCGCGCCCGTATCCAGCATCGCGCCGTCCCGTGTGTCGGGACAAAACATGCAGCGGCGTCGCTTCCATATCAAGCGACCGAGGCAAGTGATTTCCACTTACTTTACATGCTATTAATGTTATACGCATACTTATTTATATCTTTGCACAACCGAAGTTTCGATCACCATACGTATAAACAAGTGCTTTATGCGAAACTATATGTGAGAACCTGTCGTTAAATAACGGAACTTGTGATCTTTAGACCCGTCTACTATTTACTAATGTGCTGTAGAAATTTAGTAGAAAACCACGGCCGTTTCGACTATGTAATGCTGCTCCCGATAGTCAGTACAAAACCTGAATTTACTGAACATGTTAGACCGTTAAATTCATATTAAGTCTTCTACAAGTCGGATTTTAGCGTTCGATGGCTCATATCAAAGCTAACTGTTTAACCTACCGTATTCTATAGTTGATCACTGAATTTTAACAAACTATGATAGAGATAATTGTGGAGGATTACGATTCTGGACTGCAGTCCAGAACGGAAATCCCAGTTAACCCCTGTTTATAAACCCCTGTGTATTCCTGTTCAAATATGAGAATGCGCGGAACCCTATATCGTTACGTAGAAAATTGAATTAGCTTTCTTACTCTACTAGTCTCACTGGATTTCTCAACTTTTTGATATTTTTAACTCATTTTATAACGTCAATACGTTTTGCTGAATTCTGCAGAGGCAGATTTTACACATCGAGCATAACCTGTCCATAACTCCCTGTCGGTATAGTATATTACTGATCCGCCAATTGCAGAGGCAACCTAACTGATAACCCTAAACATTGTTCAACTATAGCGTCGCCTAATTACGATCTCAACTGGGATTAAAGTGTGTTACGAAATGGACTTCCGATTCTGAAACCGGATTTCCAGCCGTGAACACTTAAATTGAAATGGTCATAACTAGCAACCCTGAAACCCGATTGGTGCGAAACCAATTTTGATGGATAGGTAATTCAATATACTGTTTACCCCTTTTTCATTGTTTCGCTTAATTCTGCACGCATAATTTATAGTGAATTATGCAAGTGGTAAGACACTGACTGATGGTATTCCATTCATATGGTAATTATTGTATTCTCATCATATCGTGTAGAAGTCATTGCATTGGTAACCTAGTGATCATGTGCATTACCCAGTGTTAGGTATTAGTGTTTGATTGTGGCAAGTACGTTAGTGTTTAAGTATGAATGGATAAGTGAAAGTGACACGTACTTGTGCACAATCAGTGGACCCTATTGATTTATTGCATTGTCGACGTCTATGAGACGTGTATAAGTGTGAATATAATTGGTATGGGACGATTTTGGAAGCACTTTTATGGGTGTCATAGGTAAGGCACAAAACACTGTCCATTTATCTTGGGTATCGGTCGAGACATGCTTGATGGAGATCCTGTCTTCAGTTCTCGCGTAGACTTGTCATGGACCGACTGGTATTTGAGTTTATGGTTGGCGTTTGATGTAGACCACGGGGTGTGGGGTAGTTTGAGTGTGAGTTCAACAGAATCTCGGGAGTTCCATTGCCGGCACATACAGCGATTCTGGAGATATATGGGGACATTACTGATTATTAGCGAGCGACTCGGGCCCGTGTTCGCTTGCCCTTGGGTCCTACCCTTGGGTGGGGGATACTCACGAGTGGTTGACTCTCACACTTGGGCTAACGATAGGTTTAGCGACCTGTACAGTGAGATTTAGAGACTGATAGGGTTAGTGACATTGACATGCATTGTTTACTGATTCAACACACCTACCATGCTGTTTACTGTTTTACTGTTTACCTGCTCTATTAACTACCTGTATTTGGCTACTTCATGCTTACGTCATAATTCCATGATTACTGTTTCATATTCACCATTATTGCACGTGTTCACATTTGTGTGTGTGTGTGTGTGTGTATTGCTATCGTGTCGCTCTGACGACCTGAGTTTGCATGCTCAGAGTGAGAAGTGGATCTAGCTTGGACCAGGACCTGACGTGCCTCGAGGACATCGCGGACATCTTGATCAGCGACCCAGAGCTATACTTCCTTGATCTCCATCTGGTTAGTTCTTTTGATTTAGTTACTGCATTTCTCATTACCTGTGCATTGATTACGGATTACCACGTAAAGTTAGAAGCCGAAGTGTGACTACAAAGATATATTTTCTCGATCGTAGGAGCATGGCTGGCTTGTCAATCTTTCGTATTCCGTATTTTGGGAAGCCGGCTGTTATTTGAGAGACCTTCTGCTGATTGTGATTGATCATGAAATGCTTTATGACGTGTTGAAAATATTCTCTCACATTGTGATTGCTTCTGTTTCAATTTATTCAACTTCTAATGGGCTGTGCGCCTTGGCATGTGAGCTAATATTTTCAGCTACGATGTCAAGCAGCAGCACATGTTCCTTAGTTTTTTTTCCCTCAATGCCTAGGGGTCAAAGTAGGACCATAGGGTCAAGTCTATGCTAGCTGTATGTTTCTAAGTTCTGACTGTACAGTGAAAGATGATGTTCGATTGTTGATCCCATAACAATTTTTAATGAAAAGATTTGGAATAGTTGTTGGCAAGGTGTTTAATATCGGATATCGGAAACGTATATAGTGGATATCGTCCTTATACAGGGAGATGTCGTCACAGCGGCCGATATATTGGACAATCTTATGTCAGTTTTATCATATTGTTAGAGATCCCAAAACGATATATTGGCCGGTATATCAGTCAATATGTGATCGATATTTCATTCTCTGGTTGTTGGGTATCAGAATTCGAAAGAAGTATGTTCAGACGTATATTGTGGAACGGAATGTGCAAAATCAGTTCTCTGTAAGGGAATTGAGTCCGCAAAGGATTTGATGGATGATGCAATGTGGTAGTTCTTTTTCTTCCTTTCTCTTTTAACCAAGAACTGGCCGGGTTCCTAGCCTTCTGCGCGGAATTGGAATTCCTATGGTGAGATGTCCTTAGTGCCACATCTCCGTTTCCTCACCTTACAATTTTCTTTGGAAACAAACGACGGAAATTGAATTCTGAAAGACAAAATATGACCCTTGATTTGTGATTGCGCGGAATTGGAATTCCTAGTATGTGCCACATCTCCGTTTCCTCACCTTACAATTTTCTTTGGAAACAAATGACGGAAATTGAATTCTCGAAGACAAAATATGACCCTCTATTTGTGATCAACAGTTTTGGTAAATTTGGATTCATGTTTAAAGTTCTGGGTCAAGATTGGCAGCTTGCAACCCTCCTCAATAACAACATGTACCTATTTCTTCTGCTCACAAGTTGCTAATTTCAAGTCTCAATCTCTATCGACTCCCAATTTTTCTCCTTGATTCAAGAAACTCATTGGAATATGCGAAGAACGACGTTTCTCCTAACGTTCTAAAAAGCTTAATGCTACGAATAATAAAAGAATAATTTGTTGTGTTTGATGAAATGCGTGGTGGGGACTTTAGAAAGAGCACCCTCCACATGCTGCTCCCTCTGTGGGTCCCACCTGGATCATTCTGACACCCTGCTTTCCTCTGGGCCCCACCGACAGGACAGGCGTGTGCACGTGCTAGCAGCCTAGCTTAAAAACTAAAGCTTTTCCTTAATTAAGTTTAGCTCTTGATTAGTGGTTGGGTTAAGTCCCATTAATACTGCAAAATACGCGGAAAGTGTCTCCCCTTATCTCTCCACAATCCACACCTTTGAAGAGAGGAGGAAGCATCTCTCTCATTCTCTCTCTCTCTCTCTCTCTCTCTCTCTATATATATATATATACTTGAAATCTTCCTTGTTTAATATACCATATACCCCTTGAATGCCTCTTATCTGTATTTACCCCCTTAAAAAGCTTTTTTTTTAATATTGTTGCAAGGTTCCCTTCTTTGTGAGAGTAGCCAAGTCACCATGCAAATATAAAATGTCAGTTTATGTAATAAGTTTTGTTTTGCACCGATTCATGTAATCTTTCTTTTCTTCCCTGTCTATTATCAAAGCATGCATATTAACCATACCAAAAAAGCTATTTTACAAACACAATGAATCCATGACGGTATTTGTAAATATGAAAGAATAGAAGCGTTAGACAAGAAGAAAACCCAAAATCAAAAGCCACCCTCACATAAATAATCCCCACAACAATAATTGCAAAATCAAAAGAAAGAAAAAGAAATTAAAATCTAAGCAAGCACCACACAGCTATAGCTCTTCACTTCCATTGCCAAATCGTCCTTGAGCTCTCTGCCTTCAACAAAAACTCCAAACCCAAAGAATTCAAGAAAATGGGAGGAGTAACGTCGTCGATGGCGGCGAAGCTGGCCTTCTTCCCCCCAAACCCACCAACGTACACTCTCGCAACGGACCCGTTAACGGGGCTGACGACGTTGAGCCCGTTCCCACACAGAGAGAACGTAGAGATCATGAGGCTAAGCACAAGGAGAGGCAACGAGATCGTTGCAGTTTACGTGAGGAATCCAATGGCATCCTCAACTCTGCTCTACTCTCATGGCAACGCTGCTGACCTTGGCCAAATGTATGACCTCTTCATCCAGCTCAGCATCCACCTTCGCGTCAACATCATGGGGTAATTAAATTTATTAGTTGGTTTCATTTCATTGATTTTTATTTGTTGAAAAAGATGAGATTTTGTTGTTGGGTTTTCTTTGAAATTTACCAGCTGATCCTTTTGCCCAAGTTGTTGGCCGGGTATAAGAAAGTTCTCTTGATTGACTGACTCACTGACGTACTGATTCATAGATTGTTTATCCTGAGATTGACACTATATATATTTGTAGGTAGAAAACTAAACTTAATTAATATGGCAAATCATTGATAACAAAAAATATATATTATGCAATCCTAGATGTATTGCATAAGTGCATAACCTTATACTAACTAGATTGTTATAATATAAAATAATATACCTTCAGCTCTCATCAAGGCTTCGGAATTTTGTTGCAATGGTAGGGACATGTAACATATATAGTACATATCAGACTAACCTAGGTTCAATTCCCACCAGATGCTTATTAAACATGGATAAAAGCCCAGGTTTTGGGCAACCTGTTAGAATATAAAATATATCCCCTCGACTCTCACTGAACATAAATATTTCTCAATGGTTGCATGCTTTGTGATTTAGTTTTCTGTTTGGTAGGCTTTTTCCTCTTTCTGCAATTGCTTTTGTTGTTTTATTGAGCAGTTGGTAATGAAGTCTGGAAAGTGAGGTTGGATTATGGGTTTCTTTAGGTTGTTAATTGAACTGCTGATTCATATGGATTTTCTCTTTTCAGTCATGTCGTAGGTTTCCAAGTATATATAGAAAATATTGGAGGAAGTATATAATAGAAGTTATTTTAATTTTCTACCATTTGAAACTTCCTTAAATAAACACTCTTCATATGCTAACACCTGATTAAGACTATATATGCCAGACAAATAATATGGTTCAAAATTATTTATGCATTATCCATCAGGTTGCGGTACATGCATGTT
This sequence comes from Agapanthus africanus, assembly GCA_030015575.1. Taxonomy (NCBI): domain Eukaryota; kingdom Viridiplantae; phylum Streptophyta; class Magnoliopsida; order Asparagales; family Amaryllidaceae; genus Agapanthus; species Agapanthus africanus. Next base: position 33,054,804 of record CM057338.1, read on the forward strand.
ATGCGAATCACATATATCTGATGTTGAATCCAAACATCAACTCAAATTTTTGTCATCTAACAAAAATGAGTTATATATGTATGTAGCATGACTCTTGATTCAAAAATCTTCAATAAGAAATACTGAAAAGCATTTGATAAGCATCGGTCAACCTTACAACAGCACTGAAAATTTTGGTAACTATTTGGAACTCGATGCATATGAAAGAAAGGAAAATATCTGAGAGAAACCATTGGAAAACCATTAATGTGCCTTTGGGGCACTACCTGAATACGATGAAGGAAATTCCTGGAAAGCTTTTTGAGACGGCTATGAAATTCTATTTGGCTTTGGTGTGGAGAATTGATTAGTACCTGTAGCACATGGACACGAAAATAAACTATCTGACAATAGCTTCTGTAGAATCTTATTATCACAAAAAAAAAAAAAAGAAGAGGGGGGCGGGGACATTACCTTAAGTAGAATCTATTAGGATGCATGTAATAAACTGAGAAAATATGTCATTACGGATTAAAAAAATAAAAATGAGTGACTTGTAGGGCTTGGTTAGAAATGAAAATGGGACGCTGTAAGAAGAAATTTAACATTTGAAACAGATTATTGTGATTCATCAATAGCACGGATAAGAAAATGGGACGCTGTAAGAAGAGATTTAACATTTGAAACAGATTATTGTGATTCATCAATAGCACGGATAAGAAAATGGGTTGACAGCACAGATAGAAGATATTATTTACTGCTCAGAGTGAAGATGATACAAATTCTTAAATATACCGCAAAACCACCAAATGCTCTTCAAATACATTTCTCATTTATATCAAACATAATGCACACAGACGTGAGTGTGTGCATGCATTTACACAAATTCTCACACAAAACAAACAGTTAATAGATAATTTACACTAGAAATAGCAGGATAGGCAAAATACAGGCATGCTTATATCATTACATAACAGGACTACTTAAATTATATTCAACAACTAATTCTCTCTTGTATTAATAAAATTTCTCTAGTTTTCACATTAGATCGTAATACTTTTTCACATACAATCAAGGCAAACAAGTTGCACCAGTCGACATAAGACAGAGAATACGTATATTGTATCTAACAAGCAAGATGAGACTCAAAGTGAATTCCTTAACCAAATATCATGTGTGCATGCATGGCATGTGCCAGCCTAGACAAACAATAGCTGAAAGATAAACATTATATTTTATTTTAAAAAATATTTATAACAACTTTTGTATCATTAAATATGTGCATTCACCTATTGTTTATGGTGCAAATAATTGATACTTAATTTCTTTCACATTATTAAGTTGTGTTGAGAATTCTTGCATACTAATAGTCGCCGCTCTACAAACATGGTAAAACTTTCGATGCTCATCACCACACATATAATGTATATATTATGTTATAGTCTTTTGCTTGCATTGTTTTATATCTTACATTGAAAAATAGACTAATTTTTCATAGTCATGCAGATATGATTATTGTGGTTATGGGCAGTCATCTGGAAAGGTTTGTTACTCAAAAATGCTCCATTATATTTGAAACTAACAGGGAATTATGTGAATTAAACTCAGCTTCTTTTGTTTTCCCTTTTGTAGCCAAGTGAACACAATACATATGCTGATATCGAGGCTGTGTATAAGTGCCTTGAAGACAACTATGGTGCAAAAGAGGAAGATATCATTCTCTATGGCCAATCTGTAGGAAGTGGACCAACGTTAGATCTGGCTACTCGTTTACCTCGATTACGCGCAATTGTATTGCATAGCCCAATACTTTCAGGATTGAGAGTGATGTATCCTGTGAAGCGCACATACTGGTTTGATATATACAAGGTTAGTACTTCTTTTCTTCAGCTTTTGTTTTATTTTACGTACTAGTTTCTTGACATTATGGTGTGTATTTTTGAGCATGACCAAGTAACAAGGTGGTTTTGTTTTCTTTAACAGAACATAGACAAAATTCCGTTTGTCAATTGTCCTGTCCTGGTAATTCATGTAAGTACATCTTCCCAGTTATGGTTTGAATATGTTCGTCCGTATAATTTATGTTTACCATCCGAAGAGTTGTAAAGATCAATAATCATGCTGTACGTAAACTTCAATATTTTCCATAATTTGTAAACATACATGTCCCCCTTCTCTATAAACAAAAATGCTATTATGCAGTTATTTCATATTTATCATGCAAATAATAGCTCAACAATGGAACAAGCATATCTATCTTGGTAATCATGCAATAGATATACTCATGAAATTTATGTCTTCTTTCAGAAATTCTCTGTAATGCGTGTCGATTAGGGAATAAGAAAAGCGGTTATGCAATCAACTTTCCAGTACAAATTATTCCTTTTTTCAATCCCAGCCATCAGATAAGAAGAAATTTCAGTATCTGATAGTTACCACTACATGCCACTAAAATTTCATGATATAATTTATGTATTTCGCTTTTAACACTTCTTTTAATGTTATCAGTATTCTTAAGGAAGATCACAATTGAATTGTAAATAATAAATTTTCTCAAGTTCTTCACCCATTGTTAATAATTACTCACCATTTTCATGATAATCTACAGGGCACATCAGATGAAGTTGTCGACTGCTCCCATGGAAAACAACTCTGGGATCTCTGTAAAGAAAAATATGAACCGCTATGGCTCCAAGGAGGAAACCACTGTGATTTAGAGCTTTTCCCCGAATACATCCGACACCTAAAAAAATTCATATGCGCAGTCGAAAAATCACCTTCACAGAGGACAAAAAGCACAGATCGACCCCAACCTTCTAGAAGAAGCACCGATTGCTTCGAAGCATCACGAAGGAGCACCGATCATCGGAGAGAGAAACCGAGGCCAAGTGCAGATTGTAAATTGAGAGGCAATGATTTCAGAATTCTTGATAAAGAGAAATTGGAAAAATTAAAAATGCCATTTGAGACTATGGAGAAGTCGAGGAAGAGCGGGGATTGTGTCGACAAATCTAGGAAGAGCAACAGTCAAATGGAGAGAGGAAGGAAAAGTATCGACAGACTGGATAGAATAAGGGCAGGGTAAACTTTGGTTTTGTATTTGTAAAATATATAAAAAGATATACGAGATTGGTTATGTGGGATACTTTGTTATTTTGTGTATTTATTTGTGAGTCCAATCTTGTAATTTGTAATCTCCTACACTTGTTTGTGAGACTAAATGAGATGCTGTTGGAATCATTCGCCCCCTTCCGAATTAGTGATTTTCCTAATATGCTTGGTTATCTAGTTAGGCGAGTAAATTAATATGCTTGGTTATCTAGTTAATCTAGCAAGTTAATAAGTTAATTACAGTCTTGTTAATATGTAGTGCACTTGCATTGTGAACTTTGGAATTTGTTCACTAACTGAACATGGTAATGAATGCTTAATGTACTCGTAGCTTTGTTTTAGCAACTGCAAATGTTGCTCTCATTTGAGCGGCCAATTGTCACTTGCAGAATCATTTTTTTTCCAGTTTCTTAAGAAAACGTTTCAAGTTTCATTTTCTTTTCTCCCGGAGTTGGAGTTTGCATGGATCCAACGGAGCGGAAAACTTAAATCCGGGTTTTTGGTTTCCAATTTCTAGATTCCATCCATTTAGTTGGAATGGTTTGTGTTGAACATGTTGTACTCGAAATTATGTCCAAAATCAATGCAACACCAACATTATTTATTGAAGAGGGTTGGAATCTTAAATGATCGGTCTTACACGTGGATACGGTCGATAACTATAAATGTATTTATTGTTATTGTTTTTAAATAATAGGCTGTAATCCGATGCAAGCCAGGTTTGAAGCCCGGACCGCTTGCTTTAACTGCAAGGAGGCTTTACCATGGTGCAAGAGTGACACCCGCGCATTTAGTCGATAATAACTACACCCAACAACATACTGGTTATAAACCAACACATGTACAGTAAAACCTCCGTATAGGAATACTCTATATAGGAATAACCTCCCTATAGTGATAAAAAGTCCCGGTCCCGACTCGGGACCAGTTATAAATAAGAATAACCTCCACAGTGTGATATTCCATACTTTTTCCAAGTCCCGCCTGTACTAATTTACCTCTATATAGTAATAAATTGGCATTAAATTTTAAATAATTTTTTATATATATAAAAAATACATAAAATTACTTGGCTATTACAATTGAACTTAAGATGACATAAATTACTTAACTACACAATTGAACTTAAGATGACATAAAGTACTTTGACTTGTTAATAAGTTTGAAGGTCTATATGAATTTTGAAGGTCTAAGAATTTTGACTTGTTAATAAGTTTGAAGGTCTATATGAATTTTGAAGGTCTAAGAATTTTGACTACTATTTTTTCAAAAAAAAATCTAATTTTTATATATAAAACTCTACTTAAGAATAACCCCCCTATAGTAATATTTTTCCCCGGTCCCAAGGATATTACTGTATAGAGGTTTTACTGTACTTGGAGATTTCCAGACAAGTGGTACAGTGCACTTCAGCTGAAGTAGTTGGAGCTGCATGGAACTGAATAAGCAATCAAAACATGCCCTAAAAAAATGGACTAAGACCTAAACTCAAGCATTACTGCTCAACATCTCAAATCAACATCACATCAAGGTTTATATAAAGCTCTAATCAAGAGATGCCCAAGGCACTCCAATGATATGCAAATGGGACATTGATTTATATTTTTGTGAAGCCACCTTCCCAATTAAATCCAACTGATCACTGACTCTTCAAATTTAGCTCTGATTGAATTCAGGTTTAGGGTTGCCAAGATGATTGTGTGACCTTTAAATCTTTCCCAATTTAATTCATCTTTTGAAGCAGCCCGCCTTCAACAGAGGCCACTCAAACTCTACTAGATTCATGGTACCTAACTACCCCCATGTACACACCTTATTGTTTGTTTCTAAAGTTGCATTGCTCACCTTTCATCATAACTCTACAGTTCTAATAAAACATCAAGCACTTTGAGATAATACCATATCAACTTCTAATCAAATCTCACAGAATCCTTACTTTTAAAATGAGATTAAAAAAAAATTATTGTGCGAAAAAGCACAAGTTTTGGACAACTCCCACCATATCTTCTAAGTAGCATGGACCTCAATTCCAACCAAAACTTCAAAGTTCAAGTGTTGTTGCAGAAAGTTAGGAGTTTAGGATCCTCATGTATCAATCATAAGTAGGAACGTGAATATTAAGTATTTTTCAATAACTAAAGCATTTTTCTACTAGCATGCCCAAAATTAATGGCATTATTTATTATGATTTTGGTGGGTAAGTGAACTGCTATGGCCCAACAAAATCTTTGACAGCTAAGTTTGTATCAGCATAGTCTCTAGGCTTAACCAAATATTAAGGCCGGCTTAATTGCATAGAGTTTTCAACCATAATCTTTCCTACCACTAAGCTTAACCAAACTATGGCGTAGAATCAGCTTGAAATCTTTTGGATCCTTAAATAATTTTTTAACGTCTAATTCATAGGATCGCATGTATAATGTATACAAGTGACTAGAAAAAAGACTATAATATGTATTATCATCAAGTCAAATATATATATATATATATATATATATATATATATATATATATATATATAGAGAGAGAGAGAGAGAGAGAGAGAGAGCTGATCCTATAAAGCGGACCTCATTTCTTAGTTTGAGGTCAAAATTTCTAACACGCAACCCGACGTTCTTTTCACCGATCCGTACCGTTCACTTCAATCTACATGTTTAAGATATGCTGTTTACAAAATTTCACGAGATTTGAATATTTCTAGCGTAGCCATCAAGCATCGCATTTTTCATTTACCGAGAAGCCGATGAATTTTTGGTAGACTTGATGGACGTGTTAAATGATTTTAGATAGGTACTGTTCACTTTGATCTACATGTTTTAGATAGGCCGTGTATAAAACTTCATGAGATTTGGAAATTTTTAACACGTCCATCAAGTGTACCAAAAATTCACCAGCTTCTCGGTAAATGAAAAATGCGATTCTTGATGGCCACGCTAGAGATCTGCAAATTTCGTGAAATTTTGTATATAACCTATCTAAAACATATAGATTGAAGTAAACGGTACAGATCGGTAAAAAGAACGTCGGGTTGCGTGTTAGAAATTTTGGCCTCAAACTAAGAAATGAGGTCCGACCTCATAAGATCAGCTCCCATATATAGTACGGATCCTATAGGACGGGTTCACGTTTTTAAAAACGCGAATCTAAATGAGAACTGTTGAATCTTGTGTTTTTAATTAACAGTTAAAATTAATTCAGCTTAATAAATCATTAATAAATGGAAAGTAAATATTCTGTTTCCAAATATTGTGTAGGTAGTACCAAAAGATTTGATATTTCTCTTGATTTTTTCCCTAAAATCAAGAAGTAGAATATTTAACTTCCATTTATTACCGATTTATTAAGCTGAATTAATTTTAACCGTTGATTAAAAACATATGATCCAACGGCCATCATTCAGATTCGCGTTTTTTTAAAAACGTGAACTTGCCTTATAGGATTTGCTCTCTCTCTCTCTCTCTCTCTCTCTCTCTCTTTCTCTCTACACACACACAAATAACTTTTGACAGTCAGATAACACACAGGAGTTAAGTCGATGTGCTTTTTAAAAGTTGGATGGCGTAATCCACTAAGGTGCAAAACGATGTGAATAATTCACTATATATTCGATTCTGCAATTGAAGACATGGATATCCTATATCCATCCATATCCGATTCGTATTTTTCTGGCGAATAAAAATATCCAATATCCATATATTAACCATATCGGTATGAATAATATCAGTAAACTACTTGTCATGTCTGAAAATTCTGAAAGGTATGAAAGCATATATTTACGCATACGTAAGATTTCATATACAAGAAAGCCTTGATAGTTGGATTTTTTTTTCAAAATGTAAACATAAGAAGAATATTAAAATTAAGGTTCAGCGTATTCTTCTTTTCAAGGTTTATTTAAATACATGAATTTACAGACATCCAGCTAATATCCATATTTAAATTGAGGTTGGATTTGCTTTTACCATATGAATATTGAGTCCTATATATTCGAACGAAATGTATATTTTGGTTTCGCATTAACTATAAATAAATAAATACAGGTATCATGATACCTATACCCATTATATATCCGCTCCAATGCATCCATGCAATCCACTTACTGGGGACTTTGCCACTATGCTTAGGTGCTGTACCCTTGGTAGTAAATGGAGCTGCAAAAAGAATTCCATGCTGTCAGCGACATGGTAAATAAGAATTTGTAAAATAAAAGCTATGTGAGTATTTTTCTAAATTGCCCAAAACTCATTCTTAAGGAACCATATATGTTGGGCCAAATCAGTAGAACAACTACCTCGTTTTTAATAAAGTAAAATGTAACAAGTACCATATAAGGTATGTATCAAACAATCAACAACCACCTCCAAGTTCAGACAAATTGGTTCGTATCAATACACGACTCAACGCAACGCCCAAGTTACCTCATCAATGAGACCCAAAGGTCAAAAAATATATATCGGTCCTTTAAAAATTAATGCCTTTATGATTGGATCTAACAGTTATAATGAATGATAATAACTGGAAGAAAACTATATTTTGACAAGGCAGGCCTGCCTTATAAACAGAGGAAAAGACACAATAATGAAATTTAAGCCTATAAGCAGGGGTATTCTTGTGATTTGAGGTGGAAAATTCAAAGTCGAACCAACCAGCTTCTCTTCTGCTGGCAGTATAAAACTATAAATAGTAAGTGCTTATCAGCACATTGGTAGGTTCAACTGATTAGCCATTAACCATTTGTGCTCCTTTTCTCTTTCTTTGACAATAAGAGAGAGTGAGAAAAATGGAAGGCAAGCCAAAAGATGTAGAGATGATGAGCATTGAATCAGGGGAGCAAGTAGAAAAGAACCAGAAGCAACACGAGTATGGGACTACCACGGCTCATGCAATTGATAAAGGTCGGTACTTTTTTATATGAGTCGCTACAAGAAAATTAACTTTTTTTTATTGATTCATCGATGCATACTTATAGAAGAGATGTCCCGTATATAATACACAGAAAACTGGACTTAGCATGGCAATTAGAAAAGAAGGGGAAAAAAATAATTTGTATCTTATTGGATTAGGAATTCTAACCTCTTGACACTCATACTCGAAATTACGGTGGATCATGCACCGAGAATTCGAATAGGTAATATAGAGCTTAATGGGGTAATCAATGGATAACATAATCATAGGATTAATATACTACAACAACAACCACAACTGAGCCTAAATATAAAAAAAAAAATTGCACTTGATATGGCAGTCCTAAATATAAAAAAATAGTCCCAATTCTAATGGCATTAGAAATTGCAATCCAAATTGTATTGCATGAACTCAATGTTTGTTGTATTCATAGCCTTAACATGATTAGTATCAACTATCAAACTAAAAGCAGTCAAATTATTCCATCAAGGAATCAACTTCAAGAGAGAATTAACATTGTTTGTTTTATTCGTCGTTGTCCTTCATCTTTCTCATCCCAAGCCCTATAATAATTTATCTAACATTTTTTAAATGATTGAGACGGGATTAAGAAGCAGAACAATAAATGTAAGATGGAGGTGTAGGTCATAACATAATTCTCCATTAGATTTAGTAGAGTTAAATGAATATTCGGAATATCAACAGTTTTATCTTACTAAAAAGGAGTTGAAAAAGGAACTTTGTGTGTCTTGTGCAATAAAGACCGAAACAATTGAACATATTTTCCTTATATGTTCTTTTGTAAAATTGATATGGAATAATAAAAGACGTTTATGGAAGATAAAAGGAAATCCAATATCTATGTTCTCATTGTGGACGAAATGGAGAACCAAAAGGGTTAAAAAGATAATTAGGAACGCTTGGTATAAGTTTGTCATGGCATTCTGCTGGTGTATTTCGGCCGAACGAAATTCCAGTATCTTCCATGATAAAAAATGCTCTTCTTTAGTTGTACTTCATAAAGTTAATATTCTACCGGACTTTTGGACGAGCGTGATATCTACATCTACATAATCTACCGATTTTTTTGAAGAACTTTGTGGAGAAATGGTTTAAATCGCTTTTTAGTTAATTTTTTGTTGTCTGTAGAGAGGTGGTTCTCTAGATTTTTTTTGTTTACTTGTTTTTGTAACCTTCCTCATTTCATATTTTTAATGAAATGTTTTATTCGGCTAGGGTTCTATTGACCCTAACCTTTTTCTCAAAAAAAATCTTACTAAAAAGGACTGACTCAATTTCACTTGAAATGGTTGAGGCAGTATCACGAAAAACTGAAAAGATCATGGTATTTCAGTGCAGTTTAGCGTTTTGCTCGCCTTCGTAAACTTGTTCATATTTGCACATGCTAGTAACTACATGCATGATCCAATTAGCTTGTTTAGCAACTTGAAATGTTGTTGTCTAATGGGCACCAAATGCTTCTATGTTGATTGTGATAATAGTTTTGAGCCTGAAGCTGGCTCAGTGTGTTGGCACTAAAATAAATTAATCTGGATTTAAAATTACTATGGGATTTCAGCTGTAAGTATTCTGACCTAGGCTAGTTCAGCAGCACATTTCGAAAAAGCACAAATTTCATTAAAAGTTAAAATGAAAAGAGATACAAAGCCCGGTTTTTCTTAAATGGAGTTTTGATTGGTGACACGGCTTAGAACTGCAGTTACTAAAAAGTATGCAATTTCATTAACTTTGGGGTCTTTCAAACTTTTCTCAAACGTCTAGCTCTGGTTCAGTTTCATCCTTTGGGGTTCAGTCTCCAAACATCACAAAACCAAAATTTTGGTGAAAACTGTCAGTAATGTCCAGAAGAGTTGCATGGGTTAAAATTTTGTGATTTCTTCTTTAAATAATTAGACCTGTAAACAACAATGGATAATGAAAGGTAAACTGTTAATGATCTATGACCAGTGTAAATTAAATGCTGACAGATCACGCTCAGCATCAAAGTCAAAATCATATCAAGGTTCTATAAACTACTTATAATCAACGGAAACTCGTTGGCCACAACATTCCAACAAGAAAAATACTTACCTACTTCCAATATGCAAGTGGACGGTTGATTATGTTTAGTGAGGCGACCTCTGTTAAATCCAACTGCAACTTGACCTACTGTCCATAAGAAACTGCTTAGAGTTTGGTTCGATGATGCAACTTATCTCTTTCCAAATTTAATTCATCCCATCCAAATGCATTCATGCCAATGCTTAGGAGCTACCTGCACAAATTAGTAATATTGTTATCTAAATTTTTACGATCAAATAAACGACTGTGAAGTATAGAATTTTATGATCGGATGTCTATGACAACCTCTTTTAGTTAGTAGGTCTCATACGAGAATTAACAGTAAAAAGGTGTCATGGTTATAAATAACTAGTCAACGATAGGTATACTCCAATTTCTTCGTGGTTAAGTACATAAACCGAAAAAATAAAGATGATAGATTTTCCATTAATAATTGTGCTCAGCCCCGGGGTCCAAAATAGCTACCTGCCTCATTACACACCACCAATTTAAGAATAGAAATGCAAATCATGATAAATGACTAGTTCAATCCTATAGTAACATGCAGGAGAAATTTGTGTATCGATTCATGGGTAAGCGGTGAAAACAATTAAAGCATATATGTTTATTCTACAAGACCGAAATTATATCATTCAAGTGGTGAGGGAACCAATATGGACCAAACAATATCTTTGTTAGCTAGGTTTGGACCAGCAATATTTAGGATAAGAGGATGAAATGTCATCTCAAATTATTTTCCATCTTCCATTAAAGTTCGCACAAGCATCCAACTTTCAAGCATAATCTTGTCTACCACTAATCTTAAATCTGACTAATGGTTGCTACGTTAGTTCTGCTTTATTACTGAACTATGTAGAGTGGAATCAGCTTGTGATCTCATGGTTCAAGTCTAGGTAAAATTTAATGATGAAGGCCAATTTTATAGCATACATATCTGTCTAGTAAACTACATAAATATAACTAGATAAATATTTTTCTATCTGCCTCTATCTTGTTCATTTCTCTACCAAAAAGATAGCTATAGATGAGGCTTCATAAGACATTAGCATCCAGACACTGTGAATCACCACCGGTTGTTTCTTGAGTAAGAAAGTACACAAATTGAAAGTAGATAAAAGAAGAAAATGTATTGCTCAAAGATACATGTAAACAATGTTGTGGAAAGAATATAATTTGTGCAATCAAGTGAAAAAGGAAATAGTGGATAATTCAGTTTGTATCAGAACTGTATTTACTTTCTAAAAAAATACGGAAATCTTATTTCCATTCTTTTAAAAGAGGTATACAACAGCAGTTGGAACATCGCTGCATGCATGTATAGTTTAAAACAATATTAATACCATGCGACAAAACTTGTTATTTATTAAAAAAAAACCTCAACTTATCGATCTTTTAAAATTTCAAAATTAAAATACAAGAAAACATTAAAATTTGAGCTAGGTTTAACAGTACTATATTCATTTTTCCTTCGGTCATATTCTCTGCTATGAACTGCTATCCAGTGAATATTTATATTAAAGACTAATCAGAACACGATTTCACCAAGAGTATGTTTATATCCAAAGAAAACCTATATATGGATTTGTAACTGTTAAAAAAATTACAAATATAATAATATAGAAACATTCAGTATCTGCTCCAAATGAGATCTAAGACATAAATTACATGTGATTACATAATATGGCTTTCAGCTGTTCTCCTATGCTACACTTCCTGCTATGGGCAGCAAAATGGATGGATTCAGAATTTTTTTTTTCCATTTTCCGAATAATAATGACAACAACAATTACCCTCTTCCCTAGAATAATAATGACAACAACAATTACCCTCTTCCCTATTTCCTCACGTGTTAACAGAATAAACCAGATTATGTGTTGTAATAAATTTTATTCCATCCAACAAACGCTAAAAATAAGGGGTTGGCTTTGTCTTGTTCCAGTTATTCCAATCAAGTTTCGTTAACCTCCCTCTCATTTTCTAAGATCAATCCAATTAAACTAGGGAGAAGATGTGCAACTGCAATAAATATTACTTTAGTAGAACAATTTTCTTCATGATAGAATACTTATTTTACATGGCTATCAAACAAAAAAGTTGTGGCAATTGACTGGCTTGATTAAAATCAATCCATCTTTGATATTCAAAATATGGAACAGGTGATTGATATAAGTGTTTTAATTAAGTAAATTAAGATTAAAAAGAAGTCTTTCAGGAGGGAAGATGCAAACATTATCACTGTATTGCAGACACTCAGGGAAAAATTAGATGCCATGAAATAGATACATAAGATAGGAGTTAAATTATCTACAAGGGAAAGGATATAGAAAATTTTAAAAATTCAGTAATGAGTGTACAAGCCGTGAAAAGATTATGGGAATGTGTTATGTTATTGAAATTAACTATGTCTGGGAGTCGAATGCATATTTTCATAAATAGGCACCAAATTGTACATATACATTTTTCATTATTTTGTTTTTCCTAGCCAATGACTAATAAAATTCTAGGGAAAATTGTTTCCCGACCCAGTTTGGATTGATGATTTATTTTTAAATCTACGAAGTTCCAAAATTGTGAAAAAACCCCCAAAAATATACTTTGACATTATCTAAAACCCAAATCCTGATTTGTATACGTATTTATGTATGCATAGCCTATAATACCCTTTTAATATTTTTTAAATTATTAAAACATGAGATTTTTTGGATTCCCCTAAATATTAGAATATGAGATTTTTTATTATGTACCTATAGTTTTCCATGACTTATTTATTGTCATCTCTTTATCATTGCTTGTCCTAATTTTTTTTCTAAACCCGTCTCTTTCTAAACTCATCTTTTTACTGTTGCTTTCCCTCTTTATTATTGTTTGCCCTGGTTTCCAAACTTCTTTATTATTCTCTTTTTGTAATTGGCTGACCTACTTTCAACTATGATGGGAGTGGAGTTGCTGAAAACGGATGAGGAGATTGGGGGATTAGGAATGGGGAATCGGAGAATCGGACTGGAGATTAGGGATTTGAAAGGGGAGAAGCAAAAATTGAAAATGGAGATGGGGAATTAGAGGAATTGTATTGGAGAAGAGGGATTCAAAAATCGAGATGCGGATTTGGGAGAGGATATTGGAAAGAAAGAATGGGGAATTGGGAGAGAAACACAGAGAAAGAAGGAGCAAACCACAAATCACGTGAGAAAATCATACGAATAATTAATTTTAGAAAATAATCATATATGTATTTGATTAAAAAGAATGAGGGTAAAGCGGTAAACATGGAATTTTTGCAAAAATATCCTAAGTATAGTACACATAATCTATTTTGGGCTTGAAACATCTGTATTTTGTAGGTATTGGGTATTTTCACAATTTTGAAAATACGTAGGTTTAAAAATAAGTTGTCTCTCCAAACTGGGCCCGAAAACAATTTTCCCAAAATTCTAACAAGCAATTTTAATATTTTGGTAAAATCTCTTAGCTGATCTCAATTTTATAAGAAAAGAAGGATGAAAATGATGAATGATAGTCCCCTTTCACCATTAAAATAGAGTCTAAAGACTAATCTGACTTGAATTTTAAGCAAATTAACAACCCCTGCCAGCGCCAAGATTTGGCTCATTCTATCACAACATCAAGGCCCTGGTTACCCCAAGGTCACCAAAGTCATAGTACTAACGGTCCTTCAAAATTAATCTCCTCTATTACTTACTGAAACTAATAATTGAATGAAGACGGCTTAATATTGTTTTCATAGCATAAATATCTTAAAGCCAAAAAAGAAAGGCAAAGGAAAGAATGAGACAAAATCTTCAATTTTAAGCTAGGGCAGAGATTTCCAAAGCCATGAACCGAACCGAACCGAACCGAACCGACTATAGTCTTCTGCTGGCAGTATAAGTAGGTGTTGAGAGAAGCATTGGTAAGTCAGCTGATTGGCCATTGATCAGCTGAGCTTCTTCTCTCTATCTTTCATATAAGAGAGAACAATGGAAGGCAAGCTACAAGATGTGGAGATGATGGCATTGAATCAGGGCATCAGATGGAGAAGAGTCAGAAACAACATGAGTATGGGACTAAGTCAGCTCATGCGGTTGATAAAGGTTTGTAGTTTCTGTATATGATCTGTTGGCAGAAAATTCTCTTTGTTGATTGACCCATCATCGATACATAATTATGGGATTAATATGCTGTTTATATATGCACAAAAAGTTGGACTTGGATGACAACTACTAAGCAAAAGATATATAGTTTCATTCCTAAATGTATTAGTAATTCCAATCCTGGTTGTATTGCTTAGTTAAATATGTGTTGTACTTGAATCTTAACCCATGTCCTCAAACTCAAGATGGATCACAAACAAAAAGTTTAATAAAGAAAATACTCAACCTTGAACATTAGGAAACAGCGAAGTGACAGCTCACAATAAATAAATTCAGACTTATACTTCAGTCGCTTTTCACGACTGGCAAGGCGGACATACCCCTTAATCGCTTTCGCATGTCGAAGATGCTAAGATAGGTATTATTATTTTTCCAGGAGAAGAGCCGGAGATGCTAGATAGTTGCAATGACTTACAGTAGCTGGATAATGTAGACTACATAACTTGTGTTTCATGTCCTTACTTGAGTCGGTTTGTCTTCCAATTAATTGAAATTTATGGGTTCATGTCTTTTTTCTTTTTCTTCTTTTTTTTCTTTGGTTGTTGCAGATTCTTGGCAACAGGTTGGATTAATGATGGTGACTGGTTTCAACTGCGCCTATGTGTTGAGCTTCTCTAATCTTATGCTGGTACCTTTGGGTTGGGGTTGGGGGCTCACCTGCCTTGTAGTTGTTGGGAGATTTGCCTACTATGCAAACTGGCTCCTAGCAGGATTCCATGTGATCGATGGACAAAGGTTCGTCAGATATAGAGATATTATGGGCTTCGTATTTAGTACTTCTCCCTCTTTAATTAGATTCTGAGTAATGCTATACTACAAAAATGAAAACTAAAAATTTCTGAGAAACAAAAATTACACTATAGACACAGTGCCATATATGAAATGCATGTATCATGAAAAGGTGAGGATATTGCACAGAAATAGTACATCTAACCACAAGATGAAAGATTCACTAGGTTAGCAGAATTGTTTGTCTTTTAGTTAAAAAATTGAATATGATACTAGTTGATATAACAAAACTGAAATAACAAAACTGAATTAACGAAAATGATTCATGTAGCTGACCTAGTTTGTTGCTGGTGTGCCGGGCTCCTAGCGTCTCACAAATATGGTCGAAACCCTTTGGAAAACTCACTCGGTGAGGTAGGGGCGAATCTGTGCGACGTGGGGCTGGATCTCAGTGGATCGTGGCAGCAAGGCCACTCTACCACTTACAATGCCCCGTCGCGTATTTAAGTCGTCTGCAAAGGATTTGACCCGCCGACCGTTTGGAATTTCGTTCGACATGTGCCCATGGGGGCGCTTGCGCGGCCCTACTCGGGGTCGGGACGCGGTCGGTGGGCGAGGGCGCCGCTTCTCTAGCCTGGATTCTGACTTAGAGGCGTTCAGTCATAATCCGGCACACGGTAGCTTCGCGCCACTGGCTTTTCATGGATTCTATTAAACGATAAAAGAAAAAAGATTTAAATATTTTATTATGTGACCAATGGTCTCTTTATATAGAGATTATAATTACTTGATGCCTAAGTATCATGGTACGGTGTACCCTAATAACAATATATTCTAAACTATTCCAACACTCCCCCCTTCAAACTGGAGCATAGATATTAGTGATATATAGGTTGGACAATAGATGAAAGAATGCGGGTCTTGAAAGAGGTTTTTTCAAAATATCTGCAATCTATGCATGAGTAGAAACATGGTGGAAATTGACTTTCTTTTCAACAACTTTCTCCCGGATAAAATGACAATCCACTTCAATGTGTTTTGTGCGTTCGTGAAACACTGGATTCTCTGAAATATGAATTGTGGATTTATTATAAACAAGGATGCTGGTGTTGTAGCACTAACACCGAGATCTCGAAACAATGTGGAGAGCTACATCAATTCTAAGACTGCATGGGCCATAGCCCTATATTCAGCCTTGGCTGATGAGCATGCAATAACATGTTGCTTCTTGCCGTGCTAAGTAATTAGGTTCCCCGCAAAGAAAACACAAAATCCACTCGTGGAGCGACGGTCATTCACAGATTCGGCAAAATCGACATCAACATAAGCTATAAGAGACATATTAGAACGGGGTTTATAGAGAAAATCTTGCTCAGGTGCACGCTTCAAATAGTGGAGAATACGCTCAACAGCCCGAAGATGGGAAACTAAGGACGCCTGTATAAACTGGCTCACTGTGCTGAATGCAAAGGATATGTCTAGACGAGTAACCATGAGATAGATCAGCTTCCTAACTAACCGTCGATACCGACCTGAATCGGAAAGTGGCTGGTTATCAGGTGAGCTAATACGAGAGAACTTTACTGTTGTATCCATGGGAGTATCAGCAGGGCGACAGTCAAAAAAATTCTATTCTTTAAGAAAATCGAGAGTATACTTCCGTTGTAAGAGAAATAACGATATCTTATTTCAAGATATCTCTATACCAAGAAAGTACCGTAGAGGACCAAGATTTTGCTATGAAAATGTGAGGCTAAATGAGTTTTGACCTTAGATATACCGTTGGAATTATTTCCAGTGATGATTATGTCATCAACATAAACAAGAAGAATAACCATTTCTTCCTTCCGTCTATGTATAAAAAGAGATGGATCTGCCGAGTTTCTTATGAAATTTATCTTTTTTAGTACCATGCTGAATTTATCGAACCATACCCGAGGAGATTATTTCAGGCCATAAATAGATTTTTTAAGATGGCATATAAGAGATTCCCCCTCACGCTCAAAACTAGGAGGCTGCTGCATATAAACCGTCTCGGAAAGGTCGCCATTAAGGAATGCATTCTTGACGTTTAGATGATATAAAGGCCAATCGCGGATAACCGCAAGAGAGATCAAGGCATGAAAAGTAGTGAGTTTGGCCATCGGAGAAAAGGTCTCGGTATAGTCGACACCATATTGCTGAGTATAACTTTTGGCAATAAGGCGGGCCTTCAAACGAGATGCACTGCCATCAGAATTATATTTGACAGCAAAAACCCACCGGCAACCAACCGCCTTTTTCTGTGAAGGGAGGCTGATCAGATCCCAAGTGTGATTAGACCTTAGTGCATGCAATTCTTCTATCATAATCCTATGCCAATCTGGATGACTCATACCTTCCGGAACAGGGTTAGGAAGAGAAACTACAGACAAAGAAGAGACAAACTGATATAGAGCTGGAGTAAGACGATGATATGAAATAAATGAAGTAAAAGAATGAGAAATAGTGCATGTTCGTTTACCTTTGCGAAGAGAAATTGGTAAGTCGTCGGACAAACCATCAGAAGAGGAAGAGGTGAAGGCTCATCAGCTTTTAGCTGTATATATAGAGGAGGAGCTTCAGTATTTGCTGTTGAATCTACCACTGCTCTCGGTCGACGTCTATAGACCTGCGTAACCGGAGGAGGAACTTCGACAGTAGCAGATTCGGTTTGAATTGGTTGGTCATCTGAAAGTATAGGAAGTGGCGGCGGCGGCGGCGGAACGTGAGAAGGACTTTCCGCTGGAGGGTAAAAGGGTTGATCCTCAAGAAAGATAACACGAGAGACTACGACAGTGGATGTAGAAGGAAGCAGGAAAACGTAACCTTTTTTAGTTCTAGAATAATCGACAAATATATGTTTGACAGCTCTAAGATCCAATTTATCACGAGTTAATCAGTAATTATGAAAGTAGCAAACACGCCTAAACACCTTAGGAGGAAGGGGAAAAGGGTCTTGGTCGGGAAATAAAATAAAGAACGGCATTTGGTTTTGAAGAATTATAGAAGGCATGCGATTAATCAAAAACATGCAGTAAGGAAAAATTCCAAAGGCGTTTTGGGATATGCATGTTAAACATAATAGAACGAGCAACGTTAAGCAAGTGACGGTTTTTTCATTCAGCAATACCATTTTGTTGTGGCGTGTATTGTTGGGGTAAAAATTTATACCTCATTGCCAAACTCAAAAATCAAAATCAAACTCAAAGTCAGAGCCAAAATTAAATTCAAAAGCCAAGTGGGCCCAAGCCCAAATCCGAGCCCAAGTCGAGCCCAAGCATGAAGAGGGGGCCGACCAAAGAAAAGAAAAGAAAAACTAAATGTAATTTTTTTGATAGGTGTTTACCCCAATCAGAGCAAAGCTCTGTTCAAATTCTAAGGCAGGAAACGAAGCAACGCTTCTGTTTCCCCCAATCAGAGCAAAGCTCTGCATTGAAAATTAAAGTAAAAATTAAAAGTTAAAATAAATGAAGCAACGCTTCAGATTCCTTGCGCTGCGCGCAACGCGCCACGTGTCAAAATCAGACACGCCAGTGCAAGGAGCGCAGCGCCCAAGGCAGCACGCCCAATCAGAGCAAAGCTCTATTTAAAACAAAAATTAAAAGAAGCAACGCTTCAGATGACTTGCGCTCTGCGCTGCGCGACACGTGGCAGCGCAGTTGCGCTAGCGCCACGTGTCAGCGCAATTGTGGCAGCGCAGTTGCGCTGCGCGCCACGTGGCAGCGCAGTTGCGCTGCGCTGTGCGCTGCTTGACACGTGTCATGCGCTGGGGCGCTTGCGCCAAACAGAATTAAAATTCTAAAAAGATCTTTCTGTTCTTGTTAAAAACAAGAAGATTGCCTTCTGTAAAACAGAAGCCCTTGGATCAAAAGATCCAACGGTGGGGAAAATTCCCCAAATCACTCAAAGAAAGATCTCGTTAACAAATTCAACAAACTGATGGGCACTATAAAAAGGACCTTAGACCTCAATTCAAAGAAGGGACATTTTCTATAAAAAAAAAGAAGGAAAAGATTACTCTGAAGAATTCCTCAAGAACAAAAAGGTAAAAACCTTTAGAAAAAAGAGAAAGTTCTCTCATGAACAGATCATAGATCTAAAAACAAGATCAATGATCTTTAATAAAAAAAATAATAATAAAATAGTGCTTTGCACTTTTATGAACCTTTGGTTCTTTGAGATAAGAAAAACAAGAAAAACTTATCTTTTCTTTGATCTAAATTAGATCAAGAAATCAAATAGTGCTTTGCACTTCTGTTCTTGAATCTAAAAGATTCTTAGTGCTTTGCACTTCCAAACTGCGTTGTTGCGCTCTTGGGAGAACGCCACGTGTCAGCTACAGAACAACTTGCGCTACGCGCTCTTGAAATAGAGCTTTGCTCTCTGGAATTGGCGCAACTCACCAGAGCGCGCTACGTGTCAGCAGCGCAACAGCGCAGCGCACTGCGCTGTTGCGCTTGCGCTCACCAGAGCATGACACGTGTCCTCACCACAAGCGCTTGCGCTCAGTGATTGGCGCAAAGCGCCTGACAAATGCAATGCATTTCTTTTACTGAAGGGTCAGGCCCAAATCAGAGGGGCCTAGTAGGCCAAATTAAATTGCAATACAATGAAAAGGGACAGAGCCCAAACAATATTGATGCTCTGCATCATTTATAAAAGGGCAGAGCCCAAACAAAAATTGAAAATGCAATAAACAGGGCAGAGCCCAAACAAGACTGATGCTTTGCATCATCTAGAAATAGGCATAGCTCTGACAAAATAAATAATGCTATGCATTATTAAAAAGAGGCCAAGCCCTAGCACAAGCCTATTAGGCCAAAAACAAATAAAAATGTTGAATATTTTCAACTGGACTTAGCCCAATTCTGGCCGTAAGTCCTTAAATTAAATTGAACTGAGCACAAATGCTCTCTCAAATCAATTTACCTCCGGTTCGAGGGTACATCTCTGAACTCCTCTGACACCCATCGTTGTAATCCTTCAACGACGTCAGAGAGGTGACGGGTCCCAACGACCACACATCGATACGGACTGCAGGGTCCTTAAACTCGTGGACCGAAACGTCCTTAAACTAACATTGGACCGAAACGTCCTTAAACTAATGATGGACCACTACGTCCTTAAACTAATGTTGGACCGAAACGTCCTTAAACAAATGTTGGACCGAAACGTCCTTAAACTAATAGCGGACCACCACGTCCCTAAACTGGAGTGCGGACCACCACGTCCCTAAACTGGAATGCAGACCACTACGTCCCTAAACTGGAATGCGGACCACCATGTTCTTAAATTGGAATATGGACCGCAATGTCCCTAAACTACCTATGGACCACTATGTCCCTAAACTGGAACAATAGAGCCCCCAAATGCTCTTTTGCCGGATCTAAACGATCCCGTTTAAGTTGATCTTAGCCCACAAACACGGCTAACGTATCCTTAAACATTCAAACGGACTATAAAACTCCAAATCAACCTTGGTTCAAGGGTACATCTCTGAACTCCTCTGACATCTGCCGTTGTAATCCTTCAACGACGTTAGAGAGGTGACGAGTCCCGATGGCCAGATATTAAATGGATTATCACGTTAAGTTGATCTTAGTCTCAAACAGGACTATCGTATCCTTAACGAACGTTTAAGTTGATCTTAGCCGCAACGCGGCTAACGTATCCTTAAACTAAAAACACCAAACCCAAATCTAAGTAAATACGGATTTGGACTAATCCACGTCCTACGGGCGACGGCATTACTCAGTCTCCGTATACAATCCACGGGCAACCATAAACAAAACAAACACACACGACACGAAGTGAAATTCTGGAGAAGGAGAAACTTGCTACCGCGATGCGGTAGCGTAATTAACTGCAGGGGCTTGCGCCTGCAAGGAAGAGCGTCCCCACAATCAAAAACCCCTCAAGCAAGGGGGAATCTGACGAAGTCTGCTATATCGGCCGCATCCGTCTAAACCTCCGATACACGGTGCCATAAATCAACTTGGCATATTCGGAGAGGTGGACGGATAAAACCAAATAGCATCTGCCCCGAATCTCAGCGTCAAGACATCGCAGTCTTGTGCGCCGTCTTTCGGAGGGGAACAGATTCTGGCACGCCCGGTGGGACATTTTCCTCTTTCCACTCCACACTTCGTGTGTCGTCTTCGCGAACCAATCGCGGTTTGTTAACGGTTGCCTTTGGATTTTCAAGTTACTAAGATTTGGCCTTTTGCCTGGCGCAGAACTCAGGCATTCATGGCCTTTAACTGCACCAACTGCTCGAAGTGCCACTGCAACGGACGCTCCACCTCACCTAGAGGTGTAGCATATGGGCCCCAAGCGGCTTCCTTCCTCGCTCTGCCGGTAAAACAGGTGACCCAGGCCACCACCGGCCTGTTTTTCGGGACCATGATCCCACCTGCAAGCTTCTCTATACCAATACCTCCACCAGAAGCGAACAAGAAGTCGGTCTTCGACCGGCTCACTGCTACGACGGCCCCTGTCAACGGGTCGTCCACTACCAAACCAACAGCCTCCGTCTTCGACAGGCTAGATCAAAACTCTGAGGGGCCCACTAGGAAGCCCATGAACTCTAAAATGGCTGTCCCAAGGAAGGCAATAGCCGCTGCTCCAGAAGTCTTCAAGGCGGCTTCCCCTGTCAAAGAGTCAGTCTTTCCAAGACTGACTAGTCCTGCTCCTGCACCTGCTCGAGGATCTGTCTTCGACAGGTTGAATATCATCCCTCAAAGGACAACCTCAGTCTTTGAGAGGTTAACACCAGTGGCGCCTCATTCAGACGGGGGGCAAAAAGAGACTGTCTTTATCTCCGAGCCAGTCCCAACGGCTCGTCATGCTTGACGTCGCCATTGGCGACGAGTGAGGAAGGCAGGGGGCGACTCCCCCTCAGGGCTAACTCCACCTGCTCCAGTGGTGGAGGTCAACGCTGCTGTTCCAATTGGGAACAGTTTTGAACTGCTGAGGAGGGTACGTAAGAACTCTCCAACCGCTACCTTGAAAAGATCTCCTCCACCTGCGGAGAGAATTACAGAGGCTTAGCAGGAACAGCCCCCTCAACGGCTGTCTTCAAAAATATACAAGGTTTGGCGGAAGGTTCAAGACTCCGTGATTGACCCAGACCACTCTCGTCAACAGAAAAAGGCGAAGGTGGAAAAAGAAAAAGACCGTCCTCTTAAACAGCAAAGGACGACAATCACCAGGGTGCCCACTGCAACGGCCCCCTCCACTTCAACGGCTCACGAAAGAAGAAGGCCGGAGAAGACCCCCGCGCCCGCGACAAATGCCAAAGGTGGTGAACCTAAACGCCCTAAATCCGGGGGCATAACAGTTCATACAGTATACATGGCGTCCGGAAAGGAGGACAGCCGTGCATCCACGGGTCATAGACCACTTACACGGTCAGTGACCAAGGCTCAGGAGAAACAGCAAAAGCTCCAGGAGATGATGACCGTGATGGCCGCACTCACTGGGCCAAAAGAAACTCCTGAAACGTTCTCGAATGAACGTCAGGAACAAGAAACTGACGCCGAATTCCTTCGTCGCATACTGGAGAAGAAGGATAAAGAAGCTGCGGAACAAGCAGCCAGCCTAAAGAAAATGACCCTCCTGTTCCAAGACATGGTGGGTATGATGATTCAACAAGATCCACCTGCTGAAGATCCCCCGATCATCCTTGAAGATGATAGGGGAGAAACGTCGAATCCTCCTCCGGCTCTGTCAACAGCCAAGGAGGAGGCAATCTCCAAAGCCGATCTGGACGAATATATAGCTCAGCAGATCCGGGTCCATCAAGCGACGGAAGCAGTGGGACAGGTCGTAAAAACAGGGTGACCGTATCCGGGTTGGTACGACCAGATCAGGTACCCGCCAGGTTATACGATACCAAAATTTCATGTGTATAAGGGGACTGGCAATCCCCACCAGCATGTTGCCCAGTTCAGGGCACTCTACGGCAACACTGGCGGCGATGATAAACTGTTGCTTCGCCAGTTCGTTGGAAGCTTATCAGATACAGCGTTCGAGTGGTACTCTGAGCTCCCGAACGACTCTATTAAGATCTTCGCGGAGATAGAGCTATTGTTTACTCAGCGTTTTGCAAGCGCCAGTGAACGCACCCCAATGACAGCACTGATTAACGCCAGGGTAAAACCAGGCGAGACATGGGTTCAATATGCTATACGGTGGCGGAACTTATGGTCAAAGTGCGAGCAGCGCATTGAAGAAGCTCCTGCAGTGGGTATGTTTGTAGGAACCCTTGATCCGCAAGCAACCATCTCGCAATTTATGATGTTCTTCAAGCCGACTACCTTCCAGGCCTTGATTGACAAGCTAGCGCAAATGGATCAGATGGGCCATAGACCCCCTCTTCCAAAGCCGGACTCCCGAAATGAAAAGGGGAAGGGAAAAGCGATCATTGTCGCTAATACTCAACAACAGCCGAGTAACTCGAAGCCGGTTGTTAGTCAGAATAATATGCGTCCGCAGGTATCCCTTGGGGAGAGACTAGGACGTCCTTACTCGTTTCCCCGAGATAAAACGAGAAGGTTATTCGAGCTGGCATTGCGCAACCGACTCATAAATCTGCCGGATCCAAAACGTCCGTCGCAACCAAATGATGTCAACGATCCCAACTACTGCCCCTATCACCGAGTACTAGATCATCCGATCGAAGATTGCTACGTCTTCAAAAATTGGCTCGAAGACCAGTACCAACAGGGCAAGTTCGCGCTATCCGACAGATGGAAGGTGAATCCGCCGCAACCTCACGCCTCTAAGAGGATGAATATGACGGGGGCAACGTGCTCTCTCATTGAAGAAACCCCATGGGAGGTTGTGCTGTCACCTAAGACAAAGAGAATGCTGAACGATCTTCGGGCATGCCCAGCGATCAAATGGAAGAACCCGTTGGAACCTCAGATCATTGAGGGAATGTTGAAGCCAAGTCCAACTCAAAAGATCGATAGTAGTGGCCCAAGCACTCACAACCAGCCGTCAAAATCTTCGAAGAAGAAAAAGAAGAAATCCAAGAAGCCCGTGAAGCCTGGCGACGAGCGCACGGAATTACAAAAACAAATTGACGCGCTGGAGGAATACAACCAGAAAGCGCGGACTCCCATTACACTCCAAGAGTTCCTCAACTACGCCATTCAAGAAGAAGATGAGGGAGACAGCTCGTCGGATGAATCTGAAGAATACGTGGCGAGCTGTCATACGATTTCCCATTCGTTTACAGACGACGAGGAAATTCCTTGCGCTGGGAAGCTAGGGATGGACCCTGAACCAGAAATTCTGCGACCATCAGATGAGATGATCGATACTTTCCTGAATGAGATTCGTCTGAAAGTAAAAGCCAATCAAGAGCGTGAAATGGCCATACTGGAAAGAGCTAAACATCGCCGATTGGACGAAAGAGTCGAGGCACTCCCATCAAATCAAAAGACATCCGCTGCCGATAAAAACAAATTCAAGACGAGGAAAAGGTTTGCTAAAGCCATATCAATGGGAATGAAGCTACCACCCTCGGAGGAAAACACTCTCGGTGGAATAGAGATGTATCCTAATTATTGCCTATATCATCAGAAGATCGCACACGCTACTGAAGACTGCGACTCCTTTAAGTGTTGGTGGCAAGGGTATGTCACTTACAAACATTACATCAATAGAACAAAGCGGGAAGCTCGTAGACGGCGGGAGAATACGACAAATGAGCATAAAAGAATCGCCGGCAATTGCCACAGGAACGACCCCGATGAAGAAACAGCCTTCAACCCTCTCTTCAAGGGATCCGTCTCTGAAGAATTGAAGAGTCATGAGAACATTCATCCGTGCAAGGGCATACTATCCGGAAAGGATCTCGGACCCGCAAACGACGGAGCGAACAAAAGGGATAAAGGAAAAGGAAAAATGACCTTCGTCGCCAACATTCAACAACAGCCGAGCAACTCAAAATCGATTGTTCGCCAAAACAACATACGCCCACGCCCATCACTCGAGGAAAGACTGGGACGTCCTTACTCGTTTCCCCGAGATAAAACGAGGAAACTGTTTGAACTGACAGTGCGCAACGGATTCGTCAATCTGCCGAATCCGAAACGTCCGCTACAGCCGGGAGATGTCAACGATCCTAATTACTGCCCCTACCATCGAGCAGTAAGTCATCCGCTCGAAGATTGCTCCGTCTTCAAAAACTGGGTTGAAGACCAGTACCAACAAGGCGAACTCGTGCTGTCTGAAAACTGGAAGGTGAGCCCGCCACAACCACATGCTCCGAAAAAGATGGATGTGCCGGGGGCATCATGCTCATTCATAGAGAAAGCCCAGTGGACCCCTACGTCCTAAAACTGGATAGCGGACCGAAACGTCCTTAAACTAATGGCGGACCACTACGTCCTAAAACTGGATGATGGACCGAAAACGTCCTTAAACTAATACCGCAGCATCCGTAGGCTGACGAGATAAAAAAAAAGAGAGAAAAAAGAAAAAATAATAATAATAAATAAATAAAAAAGGTATGTCCATAAGCAAAAAGGGCACGGATGAAAACCCGAAAGGGCTCCGTGAGTAAAAACAGCAGGGCTACCAGCGAGTGTTCGTGAAAATCCGAAAGGGCACGACCTCGTTAAAAAAAAAAACGGTATGTCCATAAGCAAAACGGGCACGGATGAAAACCCGAAAGGGCTCCGTGAGTAAAAACAGCAGGACTACCGGCGAGCGTTTGTGAAAACCCGAAAGGGCGCAACCTCGTTAAAAGACACTTATAGGGTCATCTCGACCTTGTAAGGAGAAACCACCCACGTGAGATCCTTACGACTCACAAGGGAGAAACACACTTAGGAATCCCCACGATTCCTAAAGAGAAAATACACGTGCGAGATCCTCACGACTCGTAAGGAGAACGTTCTTATGGGACCCTCACGGCTCATAAGATTTGAAAGTCTTAAGTTACAGAGACCTAAACCTGTTCTTAAGCAGCCCCACAACCTCCGATACTGCCCTACAAGTGGCTCAATACTGGCCCTTGTATACAATTCACGGGCGCGAATAAACATTTCCCTAATCAAGTCCCATCCGAGACTAGGGATATGTTCGCATGGTGAACAACCCTTGTGAATCCTCTCGACTTATAAGGAGAAAATCCTCTTGTAGGATCTTTACGACTTATAAGAGGAACAAACACTTAGGAATCCTCACGATTCCTAAAGAGAAAATACACCTACAAGATCCTCACGACTTGTAGGGAGAAATACCTTTATGAGACCCTTACGGTTCATGAAGTCAAAAGCCTTAGTCGACAGGACCTTAACCATATTCGCTAAGCCACTTTTGTTCGACGTCGACAGAGGCAGATGATGATTCGCTCCTGGCAATATCCCAGTTGTAGCGGTGCTGATGCCGAAATCGGTGTCTAATTTCAGGTTTACGGCGAAAAGCCAGTAGGCCGCATATGCATATGAAATAGCCAAAATGATGGGGCGACTTGCAATACAAATGCAGCGAGTAAAAATAAAAATAAACAGCCGAAATGATTTGGCAACTCGCAATAAAAAACTGCGAGTAAAAATAAAAATAAACAGCCGAAATGATTGGGCAACTCGCAATAAAAAGCAGCGAGTAAAAATAAAAATAAACAGCCGAAATGATTGGGCACCGTGAAAAATAGCCGAAATGATTGGGCAATCGCGACCTTCGCGATATAAAAGCTGAAATGATAGAGCATCGCGGAAATAAAACAATAAAAAGAAATATGTGAAACCTTTTGCCCTACAGTTAAGATCACATCGATCCCTGTATACAATCCAAGGGCACAAACAAAGAGGGAACCACACCTTCCCAACAGGCTCCGCCATAAACCTAAGCCAAATCTCGACGATTCACCAACAGCCTGGAGACCAACAGCGGCTTTCCCCCTCATTCGAGCAGGACACGGACGTGACATCACCAATCGGAGCCACGGCAAAGTCCCCAGTTCCAAGACTCTACGGTTCACAGACAACCTAAAGTCAATCAAAGACCTCCGTCTCGAAAACAAGTCAACAACGACCTACGACCCGGAAACAAGTCAATCAACGACCTCCGTCTCGAAAACAAGTCAACAACGACCTCCGACCCGGAAACAAGTCAATCAAAGACCTCCGCCTCGGAAACAAGTCAACAACGACCTCCGACCCGGAAACAAGTCAATCAACGACCTCCGTCTCGGAATCAAGTCAACAGCGACCTCCGACCCGGAAACAAGTCAATCAAAGACCTCCGTCTCGGAAACAAGTCAACAACGACCTCCGACCCGGAAACAAGTCAATCAAAGACCTCCGTCTCGGAAACAAGTCAGCAACGACCTTCGACCTGGAAATAAGTCAATCAAAGACCTCCGACTCGGAAACAAGTCAACAGCGACCTCCGACCCAGAAACAAGTCAATCAACGACCCAGAAACGAGTCAACAGTGACCTCCGACCCGGAAACAAGTCAACAGTGACCTCCGACCCGGAAACAAGTCAATCAAAGACCTCCGACTCGGAAACAAGTCAACAACGACCTCCGACCCGGAAACAAGTCAATCAAAGACCTCCGTCTCGGAAACAAGTCATCAGCGACCTCCGCCTCGGAAACAAGTCAATCAGCGACCTCCGCCTCGGAAACAAGTCAACCGACGACCTCCCCGGCGGAGCTATACTTCGACTTAGAAACAAGTCAACTCACCAACCACTTACGGATTCTCTCGATTTGTAAGGGGGAAAATTCTCTTATAAGATCCTTACGACTTATAAGAGAAAATACACTTAGGAATCCTCACGATTCCTAAGGAGAAAATCCACCTACGAGATCCTCTCGACCCGTAGGGAGAAAAGTCTCTATGAGACCCTCACGGCTCATAGAGTTGAAAGGTCTTAGGCGGCAGATCTGAACCTGCGGCCTAAGCCATCGCTATCTTTTGGAAGATACTAAGTTATCTGCCAATTATGATTATCAAGCCAACATGCTGATAATAAAAGAAAGAAGAAAGCGACAGAAAGAACAGCTGATTGGCGTTTAATCAAGCATTCGAGACACACTCATTCACGCATGTGCAAAAGACTCAGTACGAGAAATAAGACAAGTTGGGATAAAAAAATTTCATTTATATTGCCAAAAATCCTTAGAATCATGAAAGCAGTAAATGGGATATAGATTCTACAATGGAATAACCTCAGATCCAGGGCACGGATTGAGGAATTCAAAAGTAAGACCTTCCAGAGTTCTTCTGGCCTTTCTGATTATCCTCGTGCGCAGCCTCTCGCGCTCCTGTATGTCAAGGTCTTCGGCAAGGCCCCCTATCCTTTGATAAGCAGCAATTATCGTCGTCTGCTGGAAAATTTGATGCAGGATGTCGATAAGGTTATCCCGCCACTTCTTCGAGATCAGCCCCGACAGGTACACTGAATGCACCTTGTCTTCGGCATCATCCAGCTCATTGAGCGGTAAGGCCTCCTGGAACCCCGGGAGTGCTCTCCAGATTGCTCCCAGCACGACTTTCAAAAGAGCGGAACGGCGAGGGAGCAGCCAACCGGCGCGTGCGTTTAGACGACCCATGACCTCTGCACATTGGGCGTCTATAAACTCTTGGTTTTGTTGACGGCCCTGTGCACGGATATCCTCGTAGGTGATGAATTCGTGCAGACTATCTAGACGCACCGCCATAATACCTGAAGGAGACATCATGGGAAGATTAGCAATGAGGAAAAAGCATAGAGAGTTAAAACTCCTCGAGAGCAATGCACTATAGACAGGAGTGACACCGGTCAAAATCAGTTATGAGGAGAATTTGAGGAAAATCCCCTAAGAACATTGAGAGCTTTGCTCTGGAAAAAATGATATAATAATAATAATACCGAATGCCATCTTTAACTTCCAAGATCCATGAAGAATTCTTAAGAGTTCTCCTATATGATTTGGAAGGAGCAAAGCTCCATTAATGAATTAAGGAAATCCAAGGAAAATCTTTTAGAGAGCAGAGCTCTATTAATGGAACCCTAATAGGGTTATCCTTAGTCCTCTTTAGACCCCTTTAGAGCAAAGCTCTGCTGAGTGAAACCCTAAATGGATTTTCTTTAGATCAAGGATCTATTGAGAGCAGGGCTCTGTTAATTAAAATTGATTCAATTTAAATTAAAATCTTTACCTAAAAGGTTTTAAGAAGTTCTAACTCTTGGAGTTCTTAAAGGCAAGAGCAGGGCTCTGGACAAAATGTTTATGAAGGGATGAAAATCATCTTAGGGACCAAAGGCCCTATTTATAGGCATCAAATGCCCTTTCAACTTTCAAGAGTTGCCGCGACAGTTAGAATTCTGCCACCGCTGCGCTCACGTTCCAAGGGCCACGTAAGCGCAACGGTGGGGAGGCATTTGTTTACCCCAATCAGAGCAAAGCTCTGTTCAAATTCCAAGGCAGGAAACGAAGCAACGCTTCTGTTTCCCCCAATCAGAGCAAAGCTCTGCTTTGAAAATTAAAGTAAAAATTAAAAGTTAAAATAAATGAAGCAACGTTTCAGATTTCTTGCGCTGCGCGCAACGCGCCACGTGTCAAAATCAGACACGCCAGTGCAAAGAGCGCAGCGTCCAAGGCAGCGCGCCCAATCAGAGCAAGGCTCTATTTAAAACAAAAATTAAAAGAAGCAACGCTTCAGATGACTTGCGCTGCGCGCCACGTGGCAGCGCAGTTGCGCTGCGCTGTGCGCTGCGCGACACGTGTCATGCACTGGGGCGCTTGCGCCAAACAGAATTAAAATTCTAAAAAGATCTTTCTGTTCTTTTTAAAAACAAGAAGATTGCCTTCTGTAAAACAGAAGCTCTTGGATCGAAGATCCAACGGTGGGGAAAATTCCCCAAATCACTCAAAGAAAGATCTCGTTAACAAATTCAACAAACTGATGGGCACTATAAAAAGGACCCTAGACCTCAATTCAAAGAAGGGACATTTTCTATAAAAAAAAAAAAGAAGGAAAAGAGAACTCTGAAGAATTCCTCAAGAACAAAAAAGTAAAAACCTTTAGAAAAAAAAGAAAGTTCTCTCATGAACAGATCATATATCTAAAAACAAGATCAACGATCTTTAATAAAAAAAAAATAATAATAAAATAGTGCTTTGCACTTTTATGAACCTTTGGTTCTTTGAGATAAGAAAAACAAGAAAAACTTATCTTTTCTTTGATCTAAATTAGATCAAGAAATCAAATAGTGTTTTGCACTTCTGTTCTTGAATCTAAAAGATTCTTAGTGCTTTGCACTTCCAAACTGCGCTCTTGGGAGAACGCCACGTGTCAGCTACAGAACAACTTGCGCTACGCGCTCTTGAAATAGAGCTTTGCTCTCTGGAATTGGCGCAACTCACCAGAGTGCGCTACGTGTCAGCAGCGCAACAGCGCAGCGCACTGCGCTGTTGCGCTTGCGCTCACCAGAGCATGACACGTGTCCTCACCACAAGCGCTTGCGCTCAGTGATTGGCGCAAAGCGCCTGACAAATGCAATGCATTTCTTTTACTGAAGGGCCAGGCCCAAATCAGAGGGGCCTAGTAGGCCAAATTAAATTGCAATACAATGAAAAGGGGCAGAGCCCAAACAATATTGATGCTCTGCATCATTTATAAAAGGGCAGAGCCCAAACAAAAATTGAAAATGCAATAAATAGGGCAGAGCCCAAACAAGACTGATGCTCTGCATCATCTATAAATGGGCATAGCCCTGACAAAATAAATAATGCTATGCATTATTAAAAAGAGCCAAGCCCTAGCACAAGCCTATTAGGCCAAAAACAAATAAAAATGTTGAACATTTTCAACTGGACTTAGCCCAATTCTGGCCGTAAGTCCTTAAATTAAATTGAACTGAGCACAAATGCTCTCTCAAATCAATTTACCTCCGGTTCGAGGGTACATCTCTGAACTCCTCTGACACCCATCGTTGTAATCCTTCAACGACGTCAGAGAGGTGACGGGTCCCGACGACCACACATCGATACGGACTGCGGGGTCCTTAAACTCGTGGACCGAAACGTCCTTAAACTAACATTGGACCGAAACGTCCTTAAACTAACATTGGACCGAAACGTCCTTAAACTAATGATGGACCACTACGTCCTTAAACTGGCGATGGACCGAAACGTCCTTAAACTAATGTTGGACCGAAACGTCCTTAAACTAATAGCGGACCACCACGTCCCTAAACTGGAATATAGACCACCACGTCCCTAAACTGGAGTGCGGACCACCACGTCCCTAAACTGGAGTGCGGACCACCACGTCCCTAAACTGGAATGCGGACCACCATGTTCTTAAATTGGAATATGGACCGCAATGTCCCTAAACTACCTATGGACCACTATGTCCCTAAACTGGAACAATAGAGCCCCAAATGCTCTTTTGCCGGATCTAAACGATCCCGTTTAAGTTGATCTTAGCCCACAAACACGGCTAACGTATCCTTAAACATTCAAACGGACTATAAAACTCCAAATCAACCTTGGTTCAAGGGTACATCTCTGAACTCCTCTGACATCTGCCGTTGTAATCCTTCAACGACGTTAGAGAGGTGACGAGTCCCGATGGCCAGATATTAAATGGATTATCACGTTAAGTTGATCTTAATCTCAAACAGGACTATCGTATCCTTAACGAACGTTTAAGTTGATCTTAGCCACAACGCGGCTAACGTATCCTTAAACTAAAAACACCAAACACAAATCTAAGTAAATACGGATTTGGACTAATCCACGTCCTACGGGCGACGGCATTACTCAGTCTCAGTATACAATCCACGGGCAACCACAAACAAAACAAACACACGACACGAAGTGAAATTCTGGAGAAGGAGAAAGTTGCTACCGCGATGCGATAGCGTAATTAACTGCAGGGGCTTGCGCCTGCAGGGAAGAGCGTCCCCACAATCAAAAACCCCTCAAGCGAGGGGGAATCTGACGAAGTCTGCTATATCGGCCGCATCCGTCTAAACCTCCGATACACGGTGCCATAAATCAACTTGGCATCTTCGGAGAGGTGGACGGATAAAACCAAATAGCATCTGCCCCGAATCTCAGCGTCAGGACATCGCAGTCTTGTGCGCCGTCTTTCGGAGGGGAACAATAAGTAATAAGCCAATTTTTTTACAAGCCATAGGGCTAAATGTAAAAGATGTAAGCCTATAAAAGGCCTTCCATGGTGATTAGAAGAGAGACAACAAAAAAAGTCTTAATCTAAATTCCCCTAAAACAAAAATCTTGAGTTTTGAGCCATTCTTTATTGCGCAAGTCTTTTTCTCCTTCTTCCTTTCTTTTTTTCAAAATGCGCACGTCAGGAGCCTCAAAAAAGGGAAAAAGTGCCCCTTTTGATCTTCAAAAGTCAAAATCTTGATGTTTTTTGACTGTTGCTTCATTAGGTTTCGACCGTGCTACGTGTCTATTTGACTAGGTGTGCACCTCGTTGGGTGCACATCTAGCCAGGTGCGCACCTCGCTAGGTGCGCTCTTCCCTAAGTACGCACCTTGTTGGATCTTTTGGTCCATTCAGGACCTTTTGGCCCCCTTCACTCCCTTGCATCTTACTAGGTGTGCACCTCGGCAGGTACGCACTTGTCATGTGCGTCCCTTTACCAAGTATGCACCTTACTACGTGAGCGTTTTGGCAGGTGCGCACTTTACCACTTGCTCACTTTACTAAGTGCGCACTTAACGTATATACACTCATCATCTCTCTCGTTAGAAAAAAATTTCTAACGGGCTGCACCCCGCAAGAGGGCTGCTAGCCCTCTTGACCCCAGCCCATCCGGGTAGCGGGACCCCGTAAACTCTGCAAGGCCTCTGATTCGTCCAAAACACAATATACGCACGCTACACATTGAGTTCACATGACTAGTTTGACCCGTTAATCGGAGGCTCCCACGCTTCAAAGGCGGTGGGTAATTAACGACAGCTTAGTCCGTGACTGGCGGAGATTTGGATCACCATAATCAATAAAGCCCAGCCTATTCTAGGCAGGGAAAATCTGTATACGCTTGATAAGCGCGCGTATTCCTATCTCAATAGGGTGACGAAAAACACTCTACAGATTCTAGCACGTCCGGTGGGACCTTTCTCTCCTCCCATATTTTGGGTCAAGCGTTCATGCGAACTGAATCAACATATATATCGATCGCATGTACTGAAATCATACTTCTTTGTGCAGGTTAACAGCTTTCAACCGTAATTTCGAACTCAGCACCCATGTCTCCCAAGATGAACTTTGTCTCTAATGCAACTCCAGTGACATACGTGGTCAAAACGAACGCACGCATGATCCTCCCAGCGAGTCTCATGAGGCAATGGGAGGAGTCTCTACGCCAATTTGGCTCAGTCATGATCTACCCAGCCGGCAGTGCTCCTATTGCGGAGCCCTTACCAGAGAAAGTGTCCAAACCAACCTCGAAGGGTAGGAGGCCAAATGTGGTGGTCGCAAAAGCATCCCAAATCAATCTCAAATCCGTTTTTGAATGGCTCTTTATTGCTCCATCCAAGGGCAAGGCCATAGACACAGAAGAAATCATAAGGCGTCGCGAGCAAGCTCAAGCAGTGCCCTCGACCATTGCACGACCGGACGTCTTCTCGAAACTTTCTATCAACCGACCTACGGTGATTTTCCGGAAAGCGGATGCCCGCCAAGCCCTCAAAGTGGAGAAATTAAGGCAGAAGCGGCTTTGGATATAAAGCCAACAAAAGGGCTAGGGCTCTGGCCAAGTTGAAGATCATAAAATTCAAAGAACCCAGTTACCCCACGACACAAGCCAAGCCGGCAGTAAAGGTTGCTAACCCTTTTGAGCCGTTGAAATTGGTTCAGAAGAATGCCATGATCGCAAAAATCAAGAAGACTGCGATCCAGACGATACTGCGAAATGACATATCCAAGCCCCAAAGCAGCAAGCATGACGCCATCTCTTCCGAAGTCTACCAAGCACTTCGTGCTGTGCGAAAGTAGCGAGGCAAAGCTAGAAAAGAATCACCAGCGTCACTCAACAACCAAGCCAGCCAAACCGTCTTCGGTCGATTGACCTTTCCCGAAGAAAAAAAAGCCACGACGATGATCCGAAAGATCAGCCGCCAAAGATAAAGAGATGGTCAGATATGTGGTCCACACCGTCTACATGGCAGAAATACGTAGCAAGAGTAAGGATGGGGCCACCACATCTTAAGTCCAAGCGGGTTTGAATGTGGCCGCCATTTCTTAAGACATCTCTCCTCCGGAAGATAATGAAAACCCCGCCAGTGAGGCTGATAAGATGAGAGATCCCTCGATTCATGATGAATCAGGCTCGGAAAGGAGCCGACTTTCCGTCTCAGGACCGCGGAGCAGCAACTCCTTCAAGAGCTCCAAAAGCAGCTTAAAACAAAGATAAGGAGATGGCCAAATTTTACTCAAAAATTGATGACTTGACAAATGTCGTCTTACAGCTCACGACCCAATTTGCCCCTCCCCCATCCAATCAAGCGCAAGGCTTCACTCATGAACTGGGAAACGGTGCCCCGAAGCAGTCGATGCCCATTCCCTTAAGTCCAAAAGCAGGCGAGCCGCACGAAAATCGGCCACATCCTATCTCGGGAAATGTCTTGGCTACCGATGACAGCAACCCGCTAACGCAAGATCAAATCATGAATTTGGTCTCCAACAAAGTCAAAACATTGGTGGCCGAAACTGAAACGCAGAAAGAAGTCTGGAATAGTAGGATGTCGTACCTTGCACGGTATGATCTGGTAGAGTTTCCTAGTGGCTATGTCATCCCCAAATTTGGAAGATTTGATGGGACGGGAAATGCGAATCAGCACATCGCCTACTTTAAAGCACCATGCGGGAATACTGGGGGCAATGATGCGCTTCTCCTCCGACAGTTCTTTAATAGCTTAACCGATATCGCTTTCGACTGATACGCAAACATATCGGATGGCTCCGTTATTACTTTTGTCCAAATGGAATCTCTGTTTCGACAAAGGTTTATGAGTGTCAACGATAAGATCACCATTACCGACCTCGTAAGGACCAAGCCAAAAAACAAAAGCAGCACGGATTTTATAACCCGATGGCGCAATCTTTCCGTCAAATGTGAGCCACCGTTGGAACAAGACCAATCCGTCAATCTCCTCATCGGAAATCTTAGTACCTGGATGAATCCTTTTTATACACCGCAGGTCTCAAGACGTTCCAAGAGCTGACCAAGAAAGTTCAAATGTTGGAGCGCTCAAAGCGGGAATCCTGCTCGAATTCGCAAAATAACAATAGATCCCGGAGAAACCGAAAGGACAATAATCGTAAAAGCGGAAATTCCGACGATACTAAATCTTTTAACACTTCGGCTAACCGAAATAAGCGAGAAATGAGCGAGCCTAATGCCAACCAGTCTCGGAAACCAGTGTTGGGAGAGGGAGGAGAATCGTCCTTGAAAGAGAAGCTGGATAAGGTCTATTCCTTCAGAAGGGACAAAGTCCGTAAAATATTCAAAGACGTCCTAAGAAACGATCTACAATTGCCAGAATCAAAAAGACCGCAAGAAGCGAATATGACCGACGACCCCAAATATTGCCCCTATCACAGAGTGATAGGTCATGTCATTGAGGACTGCTTTGTCTTTAAACATTGGGTCGAAAAACAATACAAGGCAGGAAAGATAGGTCTGTCTAAAGGCATGTTAACAAACAGTCAAACTGCGACCGCCAATTTCATACAAATAAAAACCGAACCCTTTCGGGAACCTGCTTCTCTTAGTCGTCTACCCTTCTCTGAAAAGAGCGGACAAATGCAACAAGCCAAAAGCCAAACGAGCAACATTGCCAATGAAGAAGCAGTAAACGGATACACAACCCATACGATCTACATGGTGGAGCCCATAGGAACAAGTCCTCCTACGTCTTATAGCCATGACAATGATGTGATTGTTGCCATCCAACATCGTCTCGGTCCAGATGATGAAGAGCCCGCTCAGGCCATTAAGCCAAAGGAGCTCGTGGTTCCTCCAGGATCAAGCTCAGGTAGTAAGAATGACCCGGTTATCATATCCGGAACTATAAAACAAGCATTATTCTAATGGCTTCAAAAGCAGCTTCAAGACATGGACGAGAAGTTGCCCAAGGTCCGTTCCAAAGTCGACGAGCTGGCAAACGTTGTGACAGATCTCACGACCCAAGTCGCCCAATTGCAACTACAACAAAATCAAAATCTGGTCCATAAACCAAGGGTTGACATCCTGAAACAGCTAGCCAATACTCCTTCCAACCCAAGAACGAAACACCTTTACGAAAAACGGCCGCAATCAGCCTCCAATCCCTCCGATACGTACACTGAATGGGGTAAACGGACAACAGGCAAACCAAAAACCGATCGGCCTCGAGAACCAGCATCAGGAAAGGCACCGACTCTAATAGAGAGAAGGAAGAAAGTATACTCCTTCAAGAGTGACGAAGTCCGCAAAATATTCGAGGATGCCTTAAACAACGGTCCGCAACTTGTTAGGAATATGTATGCCCTAGAGGCCATTATTGTTGATATAGTGGATGCTTAGATATATATAGAGAGGACTTTCTTGCCCGACATGATAGTATGCTATTTGGTTATCTTTATCTTAACATGTAAACT
Source organism: Agapanthus africanus (assembly GCA_030015575.1). Classification (NCBI taxonomy): domain Eukaryota; kingdom Viridiplantae; phylum Streptophyta; class Magnoliopsida; order Asparagales; family Amaryllidaceae; genus Agapanthus; species Agapanthus africanus. Next base: position 33,091,414 of record CM057338.1, read on the forward strand.
GGTATTATTATACTGTCTATCTCTTACATGTTGATAAAGCCCTTAGGATATGTACTTGACTATCAGGATTATGATGAGATCATACTAGTGGGGCCAGGGTGGTCCAAAAGTACATCCTTTAACAGTTCCTGGTCAAGGGGATATCGAGACAGGGCATCGATATTCCAGAGTAGACTAGTGTGTACGTTTCTTGTCCTTTAGAGGGCGATGGTTGATCCCACAACCATTGGTGTGTGACATCAAAGATTGTACACAGGTGCTCATTAGAGAATGGGTACACCGAACGGACTCGCCGAGGACTTCTAGTTGGTAGTATAGCTATCGTCAGATAGCAGTCCTCTGGTGATACTGGTACAGGTTAGTCTGTAGACCCGAGATCGTCATAGAGTCTTGTGCGGCTGTCACTGTGCTTTGATTTCCTCCCTACCATGCTCAAGAGGAGTTGTGCAAACATGTGGATTTTGGGTACAGTCCCGAGTCGCATGGAGGCAATGAGCAATAGGAGGGGTTTCGTCTCTCCCGGTATTGGGGGTTGATGTTGCGCTATGCTCGATTGGCTATAACTGGAATTCCCTGGCCAAGGCTGCTGCAGAGATTTACTGATAAGAGTTATCGGTAGTTTCTCGAACCGTTATAGGCCAGACATCGGCATGACTTATCATGTTACCGGGGTCTAACGTTTACCACCCTTAGACATGATATACGGCATATCAGACGAAAAGACCGAACTGTACGATAGTGTTACTGATAGGCTTCATGGAGAGTATGGACGAGTTTGCTTGTTGATCTTCATATCGCTCAACACCCGGATAGCCGTTACGTCCAGCTAGTACCGCTAACGGCTTGTAGGTGACTAATGTGATCATCACCTACTGCTGGCGTATTGACGAGTCTTTAGAGTCCCACACAGAAGTTTTCTGGTTCAAGCGAAACGAAGTAGGGCACATATGTGATATGTGTGTGGGCCTGATTAAATACGTGTATGTGATACCGTATTGTAATCTGGTAGTTATCTGATGTCGGTTAGGTTATATGTGATATAACCGGATTATCGAATCAAGCGTTGATTTGATAATGTGATATTAGTCGGTTATATGTGATATAACCGGATTATTAAATCAAGTGTTATTTAATAATGTGATATATATTATATCTTAATTAATATCATTAGCTCACTAATTATTCTTCATAATATATATATTAATATATATATATGATATATATATATTATGAAGAGGTTAATGGAGGAAAAAAGCCATAGGAGGGAATTTCCTTCTATGGCATCGAAAAAATACACCCTCCCTTATTTTTTCCGACGATCGGCACCCACCATCTTCATCGTTTTCATCTAAGATGTGGGTACACCAAATTTCTTGTGATTCTATAACCATTTCACCGTTGATTTAGTGGGTTCAAAATTAACGGTTTACCGACAATAGAACTTTTTACATTGCTAAATCAACGGTGAAATGGTTGTAGAATCACATGAAATTTGGTGTACCCACATCTTAGATGATAACGATGAAGATGGTTGGTGCCGATCGGCGGAAAAAATAAGGGAGGGTGTATTTTTTTGACGCCATATGAGGAAATTCCCTCCATGGCATCTTTTCTCCATTATTCTCTATTATGAAGCATGGTGTGTTTTCTATTTTTAAGAAAAATAGAAAAAGAGGTGGAAAATAAGGAGGTATGGTGAGGCATGGCATTTTTCATTTATTTATTTCTCTTGACTCACTATTCAAGCATGGTTGTAATTTTATATTGCAATAAACTCCATGCTTGAATAAGTGAGGGTCAAGGGGTTGCCATTCTTCACTTCATTCACAACACTTAGTCATGTTCTAGTGTTGCTCTCATATGCTCTCTAGCATCCTTCTTCTTCCTCATCATGCTTCAAGCTTCAATCCCTCACATATGATGTGAACCATGAAGCTTGAACACAAACTAGTGAGCCTTAAATCCCCTACTTCACCATCCCATACCAAACTAGCACTTTGGTGTGGCGTGTTTCCTTCACTAATAGGAGATTAGTGAAGAGGTAGTTTGAGCTAGTGGGCTTCGCGTGAATCATCTTCGGCACGAAGGTCATCAGAGGAAGCTCGATCAAACTCTCAAGTGGAGTCGCGTGGACTACAACCCGGAGCTTGTGAAGTGAAGGACTCGATCTACGAGGATATAGCCATCTTCACTTCTTTAGTTTTCATATCATTACATAGGTTAAACCCTAATCTTCTAGTAAACTTAGCACTTAGAAAAATTAAAAATTTGGCATGTTTGATACTACTAAAACCTCATGGCGGTGCTAGGATAGACTTTCATGGTATCAGAGTCAAGTCAGAACATTTGGGTAGGTCTTTACATTGTTAAAATGCTCGATCGGTTTTCGAAATGCCAAATTTTTATAGTTTCTTTCGAATTTTTCAAGAGTTGAAATTTTCGTTATTAAAAATGTCCAGAAATTCGTGCAAGCTTTTTTATGGATCCTCATAAAAGTTGAGAACCCAATGCGATCATATGACCGCGGAAGCGCGGCCAAAACCTATGTTTGGCCGCGGTTCCGCGGCAGGTTTGTCTTGTTGTGGTATCAATTTTTCTGTGATGATCCATTTAGTCAATTGGCACTTTCTGGGTATTTTTTATGATTCTCAAGTTGTTGAGGTCTCTAGAATTTATGGGTGATTGTTAAATCGATCGAAATGTTTAGCGTCGTATAAATCTTGATGATATGTGATACAATCTTTAGAATCCAAATAATTAGTTTTATGAAAACTGATTAGTATATTATAAATCTAGTGTATTAGTCTCGGTTAATCGGTTGCCACGGGGTTTTGATTCGGATCAAAACTTCGTCGCAATTGCGTATTGTACGCGAACACTCGCCGAGTAACTCTAGTAGAAAGCCACGCACCATAGCCCCGACCAAGTGACTGTAGGAGAACCCCGTTGCCAAAAGCACTCATTCGGATGCTCGCGGCCACGGTGTTCCGCCTTAGTGCACTTCGTCGACGGCATCGGGAGTGCGGCCATCTGCTAAAGCTTCCGACGAGTATTCGATAATGTAGTTGGGAATCCTGTTGAATTACCCGACTAAAGTAATTGAAAAGTGTTTTCAATTTGAGGCTAAAATACAAGATTTATAGGTTAGGTATAAAACTCAAGTGTGTATGTGTGCGTGTGTGTGCGACTACATATAACCTGCGATTCGCCACCAAGGTAATAATCCTATGGGTAGGTCTTCCTAGATCAACCTAATCTAACCTAAAGTCTTTTAAATACCTATTCGCTAAGTATCCAAATATCGCATCCAAATTCAATAATATAGTAATACCCTATCCTATGGTTGCGGGGGTGCTATACGCTATCCACCTGACTTCTCCCGTAGATATACATCTACTCACCTTGCCGAAGTTGATGACGTCACGTTCCCCTTTGTCGTACGATGTCCACACAGGGTACCTACAGTGAATACACAATCGAAATGCCATTAAAACTAAGTCTGAAAACCGATACGGTACACGAAGTGCTTATAGGTTAGAACCTATAGTCTACGCATGCAAAACAACCAAATAAATCCTTATCGTCGACGTACAAACTTTCCACGACAAAATCCAATCTCGAATACAAAAACCAAGTTTTAGAATTCGGAAAACATTGTCAAAACGCATTAAACTGCTCCCAGATTTTTGCTCAGGCAAATATGGACCAAACTAACATTATAGAAGCTAGGTTACATGGAATAGGAGCTACATGGAAAACCAATACACCATTGCCCATACTAGACCCGACGACAAGGAAATTTTTAACCGGCCTCGCCGGCCAGAACTTAGAAACTTTGCCTCGACTTTGGATGGTGGTCTTCTAGAGGTCCAACTAGGTCACTGGGGTTATTTGATTTTCTTGTAAAGGTCTCAGATTGCTCCAGATATCCTGTAGGCATCACAAATTACAAAATATGACATCGGCCAAATATCATCTCAAGTCTTGGGTTTGTCTCTGTTTTGGTCCATAATTCTAGCACTATAAAGGTTGTGGTCGCTAAACAAGTCTCAAATCTACCTTCACAAGTTATAAAAATTCCCAAATCTCCTCTTGAAAAATTTCCACATCACAAATCTCTACAAGTTTAACTCTAAACTACACTAAAACATAAGGAGAACTAAAAACTACACTAACGGTATAGGAAATTACCTCATTTGGCAACTTAAGAATTTTCTTGAGTTGCCCAAAACCTCCAAAATCTACACTTGATTGATCCAAAGTGCTAGTAGTGAGCTTAGGGTCAAAATTTGTGAAGAGAGTGAAGTTTGATGGTGGTTTTGAGGGTGGCCATGGAGGTTAGAGGAGGTGGAGGAAGAGAAAAACAAGAGAGGAGGTGAGGAAAATGGATGAAGAGAATGAGGGATGGCTTGGCTTTGTGTAGAAGCTTCTCTCTCTCCCCCCATGATACTTGTCCTATCACTCTCTCTTACCTTTTTTCTTTTTTTTCTTTTCTTTTACTTACTCATTTTAAAACAAAACAAAGCCATGCATATACAAATGAAGCCATGGGTAAAATAAAACAAGTTGTGTAACATGACATGGTGCATGTCATACATATAAACCGGATTAATGCATAATTAGTAAATACTAATCGAGTTTAGTATAATCTTGTATACAAATAATCGTATAATAATTTTTTAAAATGTCTAATTCACATAATTTCTTGAAAATCAATAATTCATATTAATTCTCCAAATATTTTCCAAACTATAAGTATATCATTATACTGTTTTATTAAAACTAATTTCCATATTTTCATAATATTCATAAATTAATTATTTTATTTATTTAAATTCCAAAAATAATATTTTATTTTTCTGAAATGTTACAAGTACGTTTCTTGTCCCTTAAAGGACGATGGTTGATCCCATAACCATTGGTGTGTGAGATCAAAGATTGTACACAGGTGCTCATTAGAGAATGGGTACACCGAACGGACTCGTCGAGAACTCCTAATTGGTAGTATACCTATCGTCAGATAGCAGTCCTCTGGTGATACTGGTACAGGTTAGTCTGTAGACCCGAGATCGTCATAGAGTCTTGTGTGGCTCCCACCGTGCTTTGATTTCCTTCCTACCACGCTCAAGAGGAGTTGTGCAAACATGTGGATTTTGGGTACAGTCCCAAGCGCATGGAGGCTATGAGCGATAGGAGGGGTTTCGTCTCTCCCGGTATGGGGGGTTGATGTTGCGCTATACTCGATTGGCTATAACTGGAATTCCCTGGCCAAGGCTGCTGCAGAGATTTACTGATAAAAGTTATCGGTAGTTTCTCGAACCGTTATAGGCCAGACATCGGCATGACTTATCACGTTACTAGGGTCTGACGTTTATCATCTTTAGACATGATATGCGACATATCAGACGAAGAGACTAGACTGTATGGTAGTGTTACTGATAGGCTTCATGGAGAGTATGGACGAGCTTGCTTATTGATCTTCATATCGCTCAATACCCGGGTAGCCGTTATGTCTAGCTAGTACCGCTGACGGCTTGTAGGTGACTGATGTGATTATCACCTACTGCTGGCATATTGATGAGTATTTAGAGTTCCACACAGAAGTTTCCTGGTTCAAGCGAAATGAAGTAGGGCATATATGTGATATGTGCGTGGGCCTGATTAAATACGTGTATGTGATACCGTATTGTAATCTGACAGTTATCTGATGTCGGTTAGGTTATATATGATATAACCGGATTATCGAATCAAGCGTTGATTTGATAATGTGATATACAGATAAATGATATTAGTCGGTTATATGTGATATAACCGGATTATTAAATCAAGTGTTGATTTAATAATGTGATATATATTATATTTGATATAATTATATCTTAAATAATATCATTAGCTCACTAATTATTCTTCATAATATATATATATATATATATTAATATATATGATATATATATATATATATTTTATGAAGCATGGTGTGTTTTCTATTTTTGAGAAAAATAGAAAAAGAGGTGGAAAATAAGGAGGTATAGTGAGACATGGCATTTTTTATTTATTTATTTCTCTTGACTCACTATTCAAGCATGGTTGCAATTTTATATTGCAATAAATTCCATGCTTGAATAAGTGAGGGTCAATGGGTTGCCATTCTTCACTTCATTCACAACACTTGTCATTTTCTAGTGTTGCTCTTATATGCTCTCTAGTATCCTTCTTCTTCCTCATCATGCTTCAAGCTTCAATCCCTCACATGTGATGTGAACCATGAAGCTTGAACACAAACTAGTGAGCCTTTAATCCCCTACTTCACCATCCCATACTAAACTAGCACTTTGGTGTGGCGTGTTTTCTTCACTAATAGGAGATTAGTGAAGAGGTAGTTTGAGCTAGTGGGCTTCACGTGGATCATCTTCGGCACGAAGGTTATCGGAGGAAGCTCGATCAAACTCTCATGTGGAGCCTAGTGGAGTCGCGTGGACTACAAGCCGGAGCTTGTGAAGTGAAGGACTCGATTTACGAGGGTATAGCCATCTTCACTTCTTTAGTTTTCATATCATCACATAGGTTAAACCATAATCTTCTAGTAAAGATCTTGTTAGTCTAACTTATCATCTAGAAAAATTTATAAGTTGGCATGTTTGATGCTACTAAAACCTCATGGTGGTGCTAGGGTAGACTTTCACAACTGTCTATTCCAAAAAGGCCACATGAAATGAATATGACCGACAATCACATATACTGCTTATATCATAAGATGGTGAATCATACCATCGAAAACTGCTATGTTTTCGAAGATTAGCTAGAGAACCAATATAAGGTTAGGAAAACTTTACCGTTCTTGGATGTACCGGCAAGCCACAAAGTTACGGTCATCAACTCAGCTCCGCCAAGATCAAAATTCGAGAGGCTTTTATAAGCCAACACCCTTGACCACCACATCATTAAAGTGGGAACAATTGACAACCACGTCGTTAAACTGGGAACAATCGACGCTTAAGTCGTTAAACTGGGAGTGTAAAAAAATTTGTGTAAATAAATAAATAAAAAGCCGAAATGATGGGACAACTCATAATAAAAATCAGCGAGTAAAATAAAAATGAAAATAAATAGCCGAAATGATGGGGCAACCGTGAATAAATAGCCGAAATGATAGGGCAATCGTGACCTTCGTGATAAGAAAAGCTGAAATGGTAGAGCAATCGCGGTAAAAATAACGTGTATACAAATAAATATTTCAAACTCCTCCAAGGACGAATGATGAGTCGCTCCTGAAAGCATACTTCAGTGTTAGCGATACAGACGCCAACAAAATTTCAAATCTCTAAATGTCCTAACGGTGAATGATGAGTCGCTCCTGACACCATTCTAGTGTAGCGATGCAGACGCCAACAAAAAAAACCAAGATCCAAATTCCCAAAATTCTCCCAGCCCTACGGCCGGTCTCCAAACTGACCCCCGTATACAATCTACGGGTACAAATGATCCCCATCCCAACCAAATTCCACAACATCAGCCCTACGACCAGTCCCCAAATTAACTACCGTATACAATCTACGGGCATAAACAAGCTAAATCACACCCATGCCCCACCGCAATCATCAGCCACGCGGCCGGTCTCCGCCATTGGAATTATGCTCCATTTGAGAAGACTCACTCATGTGTCCTCACGATACATGAGGAGAACAAAGCTTACAAGATCCTCTCAACTCGTAAAACAACACCTTCGTGAAATCCTTGCAACTCACAAGGGAAAAACACATTTGGGAGTCCTCATGACTCTTAAGGAGAAAATACATCTACGAGATCCTTTCGACTTGTAGGGAGAAAATACTTTTATGGGACCCTTACGGCTCATAAAATTGAAAAACCTTAGGTGATATGGACATAAACCTGTCTCCTAGGCCATTGCTCCCCAACAGGCAAAGACAAATAATAAATTGCTACTGGCACCTGTGCTCCAGTGTCAGCAACGCTGATGCCGGCCCCAGCCCTAAAATTCTAAGCTCTCAAATCCAAGAGACCCCTAAATCGTTAAACTAGAAACAGATAACCCCTAAGTTGTTAAATTAGGAACGAAGGAAATTCTCTCACGGCAAATGATGAGTCGCTCCTGGCATTACGCTTCAGTATTAGCGGTGCTGATGCTGACCCAAAATCCAAATCCTAAATTCCAAATCCCACACTCGCAAAGTCCTTTCGACCTTCTGAGGAGAATATTCCTGCGTGAGATCCTTATGACTCACAAAGGAGCAACACACTTGAGGTCCTCACGACTCCTAAAGAGAATATACAACTACAAAATCTTTTCGACTCGTAGGGAGAAAATGCTTTTATGAGATCCTTACAGTTCATAAAATTGAAAATTCTTAGATGACAGGGGCCTAAACTTGTTTTCTAAGCCATCATTCCCTAATGGGAATGACAAATGATGATTCGCTTATGGTACCATATTCCAATGTAGCAATGCTGATGCCAAACCAAAACCAAAACTCTCAAATCCTCTCATGGCAAATGACGATTCGCTCCTAGTACCATATTTCGGTGTAGCGATGTTGATGCCAAGCCAAAACCAAAATCCTCAAATGGCAAATGATGATTCGCTCCTGATACCATATTCCGGTGTAGCGATACTGATGCCAATCCAAATCCCTGTTCTCACGGCAATAATGATTCGATCATGGTACCATATTCCAGTATAACGATGTTAACGCCGAACAAAAACCCAAATTCCAAGTCTCAGGCTCAAAAGCCGCGCTGGACGGATAAGAAACTCTCAAATCAAATCAAATTAGCAAGACGACCAACGACCTACTCGTCGGAATCAAGCTCTATCTCGGAATCAAGTCAACCAACGACCTTTCCGTCGGAATCAAGCTCCGTCTCGGAATCAAGTCAACCAACATCCTCTGCGTCAAAATCATACTTCGTCTTAGAATGTGCCCCATGTCGAAATCATGCTTCACCTCGGAGTATCTACCTTCCCTATCGGAATTATGCTTCGTCTGGAAATCAACCTCTGCATCGGAACTATATTTCGTTCAGAATTTCCACCTCTGCGTCGGAATCCTGTTTCGTCTCAGAATATATGCCCCGTGTCGGAATCATGCTTCGCCTCGGAGTGTCTATCTTCACTATCGGAATTATACTTCGACTCGGAATTAACATCAGTATCGGAACCATGCTTCGTTCAGAATGTCTGCTCTGCACCGGAATTACGCTTCGTCTTAGGATACACCTGTCCCGTATCGAAATTATGCTTCGTCCCGGAACCATGCGTCGGAATTATGTTTCGTCTCAGGATACACATGTCCCGCGTCGGAATTATGCTTCGCCTCAGGATACACCCATCCCGTGTCGAAATTATGCTTCGTCCCAGAACCCTGTGTCGGAATTATGTTTCGTCTCAGGATACATCTGTCCCGCGTCGAAATTATGTTTCATCCCGGAACCCTGCGTCGAAACTATGTTTCGTCTCAGAATATATGCTCCCCTGGAATTATACTCCGCTCTTCGGAATGATGCTCCGACCTTGGAATTATGCTCCGCTCCTCGGAATGATACTTCGATATCGGAATTATACTCCGCTCCTCGAAATGATGCTCCGATCCTAGAATTATGCTCCTGGTATTATGCTCCGTACATCGGATTTGTGCCCCGCACATCGAAATTGTGCTCCGACCCTCCTGGAATTATGTTCCACACATCGGAATGACGATCCGACCCCCGGAATTATTCTTCCGGAATGATGATACACCCATGAAATTATGCTCCGCACCTCGGAATAATGCTCCGACCCCCTGAATTATGCTCCCGGAATGATGCTCCGATACCTGGAATTATGCTCCGTACCTCGGAATAATACTCCAATCCCCGGAATTATGCTCCCAGAATGATGCTCTGCCCCGGGAATGATGCTCCACTTCGAAATCAAATTTCCCACAGAAGAAGATTCATCAATTTCATGCACAAGGCCTATGTACGCAGTGTGCATTCATTGATGGAGGGCACTTTGTTGAGGTTAAAATTTAAACTCCGTTGCTAATCTCAAAAATCAAAATCAAGCTCAAAATCAGAACCAAAATTAAAATCAAAAGCCAAGTGGGCCTAAGCCCAAACCCGAGCACAAGTCAAACCCAAGCCAATTTTTGTATAATCCATGGGGCAAAATATAAAAGATATAAGCCTATAAAAGGCCTCCATGGTGATTAGAAGAGAGACAACAAAAAAAATCTTAATTTCGATTCCCCAAAAACAAAAATCTTGAGTTTTGAGACACTTTCTATTGCGCAAGTCTTTTTCTCCTTCCGCCTTTTCTTTTTTCAAAGTGTGCACATCAGGAGGCCTCAAAAAAGAGGGAAAAGCCGCTTTTGATCTTCAAAAGTCAAAATCTTGATGTTTTTGGACTGTTGCTTCATTGGGTTTCGACCCTACTTGCGGTAGTTAACTTCTTTATCCCTACTAATCTGCTCCTTCGTCTGGTTGTCCTGGATCATGAAGTAATTTAAAGAGAAAGTTATTGAACAGATGAAATCATCGATAAGACAACAAACAGATAAAAGATTTGTACGAAGTAAAAGAACTAGAACATTTTTAAGCTATAAGGAAGATATCACATCAATATTAGTACAACTACAAACAGGAAGGATATCCCCATTGACAATGGAAATGAATTTATGTGAAGTGAAAAACACAAAGTCAGAAGCAGAATGAGTCATGTGGTCGGAAGCACCGGAGTCAAGGACCCAAGGATTTTACTAAGATAGTAGAGATATACCTGATGTGGTTAAGTTGGTAGTAGAGATATGAAAGAAAATACGTTGCAGGTGATGTAAGTCTTCAGAAGAGATCTGCGAGAATGATAATGCTGGCGGTTAGATCGCTGTGGATGGAGGAGCCGTACTCTTTCGGGCAGTAGGAGTATGATCCGGATAGCCATGTTTCTCCCAGCAGAATTGATCTGTATGGTTGGTACGACCGCAATGAGAGCAAGAAAGAAAACCATGACTACGATCGCGACCTCGTCCCCCACGACCTCGAGTACCAATAGGAGCACGACCATGACCGGAGGAAATCCTCGGCCACGGTCCTGAGTAATAAGGCCAGAAGATGGAGCCTCCACTGGAGAAACGCCCGGTGGAAGGACACGATAAGTAGCGAGAATACTATTCAGGATAGGTGTACCGTCCTGAGAGAGAAGAAAAGAGCAAACTACATCCAGGTGAGGTTTCATCTTAGCCAAATAAAGTGTCCCAATAAAAGCCTCACGCTGACTCTTGGTAACGGTTGGTTCGAAGGAAATGGGTTGACACATGTTCCATTATTCTAGAAGCTCCCGGAACCGGGCCCCAAAGGCATGTAGATCATCATCTGGAGTAGCGGTGGTGAGTTCATGGAAGATATCATAAAGCCGCCGAAAGCTATCTTCTGACGAGTAAAGAGATTTAAGATGGAACCACATCTCCTTCACAGCAGAGAGATACACAATAGCCCGATAACAGCTGGGCTCCATAGAGTTTATAAGCCAAGTGCAGACTTTGTTGTCGTTTTGAAACCAAGATAAATACTATGCATCAGAGGTTGGTGGAGCATCCTGAAAGAGATGGTGATGGAGGCCCCTGCTTTTGAGGGCTCGTTCAATGGAGTGCGCCCATTCCAAAAAAATTATTAAATCCAGAGAGAGTCAAGGTAGTTAGACGGAGATCCGTTTAGTAATCTGAAACAGAAAGGTCAATTTTATTGTCCGTCATATTGAACGTCGCACGTAAAAAAAGAAATCAATAGAAAGTGCAGATCTTATCTCAAGATCAAATCATCATGGGATTTTGATATCCAGCAAAACGAAATGCGTTGAGGGCTGGAGGCGTTGAGGGCTAGAGGATCTGGGTACGAGGCGATTTGGGTACGATCTGGGTGCAAGATGGTCTGGATGCGATCTGGGTGTGAGACGATCTGGGTGCGATCTGGGTGCGTCGAGACGAGGGCGATCGAGACGAGGATATGGGGGTGAGGGCGAGAAGGGGGTGAGGCGGCGACAAGTTTTTTTTTGTGAGGATTATATTTAGGGTTTAGGAGACCCGCTCTAATATTATATTAAACGATAAAAGAGAAAAGATTTAGATATTTTATTATGTGACCAATGGTCTCTTTATATAGGGATTACAATTACTTGATAGCCAAGCATCATCGTACGGTGTACTCTAATAACAATATATTCTAAATTATTCCAACAGATTCCAACCCAGCACAATGGCCAAAAAACTTTCTCTGCAGAGAATAGGGCATTCATAATAAACGTTATTTGAAAATTCAGAGCACACCATGAACATTCATTTTTCAAATCATCTCAGTCCAAAACTGTGACTATCAGTTAAAAGTATCCAGTTGGGCTAGTGATTTCAATTATTTAAAGTATCCTGCTGGACTACCGACTTTAATTATTGAAAAACAAACAAAAAGATTCTAGTCCATAGATATACAAGCACCTTGATGAGATCTGCCAAATGCTTCCAAAGGGCGTGAGAGTTGACATTACATCAGAATTGTGATAAAAAGGTCATAAGTTCAAGGGAAGCCAACATGGGGAGAGGAGGCCAACCCTATTAATTATGGGAGATCATGGCTCCCACATGTTAAAGTCATATATCCAAAGCCAAAGAGCCTTAGCTCGAGCGGCAAAGACACTCCCCCACTAGGTGGGAGGTCCTAGGTTCGAATCCCCCTGCAGTGGAAAGGGGGAATTTTCGACTAAATATGTGGCGCAGTTTCCAACGGACACCCCCTCCTCCCAAATGCTTACGGACTGTTGTCCCATAACAAAAAGGTAACACATCCAAAAAAAGACGAGACATACATAGTTTGGTAAAAACCATAAGAATACAAGAGACACTCTTTAGTCTCTAATCTTTCATCATATCTCACCATCTCATGTCCATCACACAAAGCATACAGAGCACATGAAAAGCAATTGTGTACGTAAATAGACAGGTAGATATTTACTAGAAAGACCTAAGAGCACCACCTAGCATTTAATGGAAGTCCACGCTATCTTGACCCAAAAGGCACAAGCTAACCAAGTTTTATATCATTGACAATCACAAATGGGCACAAAACCCACCCGCAAAAAGCCTGCAGGTCTTAGATATGATTAAAAAGGAAGTTTGGGGATGGATTCAAACTATAAATCCTGAGATATAACCTTATGCTTCTGTAACATCACTTTACCATGATAATGCATGTGTAGCGCTAAGAAGAAGCTTAAGATGTACCAAGAACATATATTTGAAATTGATCACAACAGCTACGAGTATTGATATGAACAAGGATAACTACTGGTATTATAAATATAGTTGATGATGCAACTGTGTTAAATTCATGGTGTCTTACCTATTTTACAGGGAGGAGAATGTATTACATCACATGGGTCTTACAATTCGTGACCTTACTTCTCGGTAACATGGGCTTTGTCCTCCTTGGAGGAAGAGCATTGAAGGTGTGATCTTATTTCTTATGGAAAGAAAATTTTATTCAAGTTATTCATTTGGCTTGTGCAGAGAAAAGTTATAATTAACTTCCGATAAAGTTTATAGACAGGCAGAAAACTAAACTTTCTGTAAAAGGCCAAAATATAAGGGAATTGTATAAAGAACAATCTCACTTCATCAGTGACATTAATTGGTCTTTTGTCATCTTACTCGAAATAAGAATATCTCTATAACAATAACCAAAATCAGGATACGAATGTATATTATTCCATTTTCATTAATTTTGTAGGACAATAACCAACCAGTCACAGTTTGACAGAGTTTACTAATCCACTTGAAGGGTTGATCGTGATGGTTGAAGTGAATATGTTCTCTCTATTGGATTCACTGACACTTATATCAAATTTTGCATTCAGGAGATAAACTCGGAGTTTAGTAGCTCCCCGATGAGGCTTCAACTGTACATCATTATGACTGGTGTAGTATATTTCATCTTTGCAAATCTAGTCCCTACTATGTCGGCCATGCAAAACTGGCTAGCAACCTCTGCTATTCTAACATTAAGCCTCGATATCATTCTCTTGGCGATTTTAGTCAAAGATGGTACTTGCTTTCATTCACCTTTCCTTATAATTTAAATATCTGTCCACTGATATAAATTTGAGGCCGTTTGTGTCTATGATTTCCTTAAACATAAGGGAGTAGAAACAAAAATAGGGACTACAATATCAATGGAAATCAAGCAGATAAATTGCTTAATGCCTTTGGCGCAATTGCCGCAATTTTGGTCTGCAACACCTCGGGCTTGCTCCCAGAGAGATACAGGTTAGGAGTCTCAGGACATGCAGATGCATGATTTTAAAAAGAAAACATCTCCTATCAGCTTCAACCTATGTAGTTATTACCAGATGTAAATACCAAAGTAATGATGCATGTACCCATGTTTTTGCAGTCGACACTTCGGAAACCAGTAGTGAGCAACATGAGAAAAGCACTGTCGCTACAGTTTACAGTTGGCCTTGTAATATACTATGGTGTGAGCATAGCTGGCTACTGGGCATATGGTTCATCGGTTTCGGAATATCTTCCAAAAGAGCTAACTGGGCCTAAATGGGCCAAGGTTCTGATCAATTCTACGGCCTTCCTACAAAGTGTAGTCTCCCAGCATGTAGGTTCTCTTCCCAATTTTCTTTTCGCCATTTTTCATATTTAGACATATGAAACTCCGTCTTTTTCATGAAATCAGATGTTTGTTGCACCAATACATGAGGCTCTAGATACCAAGTTCTTAAGACTTGAAGAGAGCATGTTCTCGAAACATAACCTTATACACCGATCCTTCTTGCGAGCACTGGTTTTGGTGTGAATACATTTATCGCAGCATTATTTCCTTTCATGGGAGATTTTGTGAACCTTTTTGGATCTTTCACTCTATTCCCACTTACCTTTATTTTCCCAAGCATGATTTTTATCAAGGTACGAGCTCTAAACTTCCATCACATCGAATTGTTAAGTTTAAGCTTGAGGTTTAATTTCTCTTCTTCATCGCTTTAGGTCAAAGGAACGGTTGCTAGAAGAGGAGAAAAGGTATGGCATTGGGCCAATATCATCTTCTTCTCTCTCCTGTCGATAATAACTGCTGCTGCTGCTGCTATGAGATTGATAATAAATAATGCTCGGATATATAAGTTTTTTGCAGACACGTAAAAGTTTAAGGTTCAATAAGCATATTAACTTGATGTGGTATACATAATCGCAGTTTTATGACAAATTCATAGGCATGTATAGCCAATATATGGTTCAAAAGGCAGTATATAATATAATCACGGATTCGAGGCAGATGTATGTTCCATCTTTTGCAATATACTAAGATCAACTTGCGGTAAAGTTATAGTTAAACTTTGTGGTGAAAAATTATAAACTGGTATGTTTGTGTTATAGACAGGATGGTATACTTTTGAGTACTTATATGCAGTTGAGTCCAAAGTTCTTGATTAAAAAAACAAACAAACATGGATCCCTAATTGATAATCCAACCTGTCAGTTAAAATAGTGATTGAATTGCATCATGGACTTGGAAGTTAAAAGGGATTAAAATGTGGCCGATTCTGAAATTGATAACCTACTTTAACTATATATAACTTAGATCTTGTAAACACTTGCATAAACAAAATACAGTTGTGGATATCTTAGCAGAATAAGTACTAGACTGATACATACCATGAAAAAATACCGTTCTATACTAACTCTCCAAATACAATGACCAAATCGGTGGTTATGGATTCAATCCTAAAGTCTGCATCACTCTGGCTAGCCTTCCATGATAAGTGATTGTTTGTTGATCTATCTAACTCCACAAAGTTTTGCCAATAGTATGAACAGATTTGAATCAAATGCATCAAATTGACCAATAATCGCCACATCAGCACTATCCGTCTTTGACTTCTGAAACTGTGAGGGTTCACACACCTGTTGTTATATAACTGTTTTTAATGGCTTTGTTTGAGTTGTTACATCCAGTTTCAACTATTCAGAAAATTAAAATCATGAATTTGGCTTCCTAGCTATTTGATTCCATCTGCTTCGTTTGGCCAACAACTTGTATTGGAAATGTAGTTTACAGTGTGTTCAAATGTTCCACCGTCAACTACATCAGTTGGTAAAAAACATGAAAATTGAATGGTCGTTCTTACGCGTGGGTTTCCCCAAAAATTCAATAATAACTAACTTAAGTATTTAACAAGCATTTTTCTTCCCAAAAGGGTCAAAACATGTGCTTTAGGTCATGAAATCAACTAGTTATGGCTATGGGCCTTAAACTGGTTTGGGTTCTGAAATAAATAGTTTTGGTCTGACCTTAGGCTAGCTGATCCAATACATAAAAGTAGTACGAGCTCTCAGCTGAAATTATTCACTGCAGCTCAAAGTTTGAAAGAGAATTAGGCCTGGGTTTTTTTTACTTGTTTCTTTTTCTATTTTCCCTGTGTTCTGAAATTGGCCCACAGGCTTAAATGAGGGAACTACGCCCAGAAGTGTTTTGATGTTCAATTAGAGGCATTAGTTCCTGCTATAAACCCAAAAAAAAAAAAAAAAACTAAAGAAACTCCCGACATGAGATGAGATATATTTGTTCCAACATGACAAGATGGTTTCGTGTTTAAATGATTGTGATCCAGATAAGCAGCTATTTGTATAGAAATGATTGAACGATACAATTATAAGAAAATCTAATCTGCTTATCTTCGTGGATATGGATTCAGATCCTGAAAGAAAATGAATCAAAGAAGCAAATTCACCAACAGTAACCTACCACAAGATCACTCTCCATCTTAAAATCGATGAAGTCGTTCATTATCTGTAAGCATAATACATTCCATACATCCTACTAACAATCTTAATAAGCAAATAGCAACGTTCACGTACGCTTTTAGATTCTTCCATATCCTGTTCTAAATAATGTAGCAGCCATGAGCCATGCGACCATCATCCTCATACAGTAAAGAACATTCCTATCAGGCATTCCACCGAACAGCTTCAATGCATGATCCAAATCGCCGCAGTTCAAAATAATTAATGACCGGACATTTCAAAAAATAAATAAAAGGCACTCACCTTCATCAACACGAACATATTGCGATTAGCACCCGGACGATCCATTTTGCTTATGAACACAGTCACACCGGTCAGGCATTTCATCAAACATATGAAAGTACAGGATCAAACAAATGCAGCTTCGTATAAGCATCGGCAATGGGCGAAGGGATCGAGGTCGTGGACGAGGGATATGAAGTGATGAATACTCGTTGTTGGTGGAGAGTATTTCATTTGGGATGGTGCGCGCAGAGCATCGGCCATGGAGGTGGCTGAGGCTTTGCCGATGATGAAGACGATCAGGAGCGGAGTTGGATTTAGAACGGAAGAGGGAAAGAGATGGAGAGGTCATGAAAGAATAATAGTTTGAAATAAGAGCTTTGGTCATAAAATCGCAAGGTTTTACTGCGCCGTTTGTGGAGTTGATGCTTGATGGGGGACATGATTTGCATTTCTTATATTTTTGAAGAAAATGCTGGTGCTGATTAAACGCCGCATGTTGAAGCATGGTATGGTCAAGTGGATAAGACATAAGTTTCCAATTTATGCAGTCGGTCAAGCGGAATAACCATCTGGATTGTTTTTTTTGTTAGATATTAATAAACATTTGTACCAAATTTGTTTATTAAAAGTTTAATATAAATTTGTAGGCATCAGACCGTGTTGTGCTAAAACCTAAGTGTGGACTACTCACTGTGTCACCGACCATCAAGTTAAAAAAATAAATAACCCCTATTTTTAAGCTGGTATTTATCTTTTATCAAATCTCAACTGTCTGTGTATTATAGCATGGATTGGGACTCTACGGGAACACATCTGATCGATTATGAAAGAAAGGTCATGAAAGAAAATGATCACGAACCTCATAAAACTATGTACCTGAACATCAAATAATTTCTTGTGTTGGAGAGTAATCGATTTGTCGGGAATTCCTATATCCAAGCATAAATCAAAGGTTATGGATGGATGGCTCGAATATGAACAGGTAAAGTAATCTAATATGATTTATTGGTTTGGCCCGATAGGACTAGGATCAAAGAATTCATGCCAAGCTTATAATTCAAAATAAATAAATAAATAACGATATAGTAATCTATTAAAAATAAAGCGGACCGCTTTTGATAAAAAGAAGCTGAATTGCATGAAACATCACTAATTTTTGTCCCAACATAGTAGAAAATACCATGACTTTCTAAATCCTACACTCTGCACCCCTCCTCAATCTTCATTCATGAAATGACCTTATTTAATTGAAATAAGAAAGAAGAAAAAAAGACAATTTTTAATTAAATATTTAAATAAATAGCATTTAAGAAATAAAGTAAAGCTGGAGGTGGGGTGGGGTGGCAGGGGTGGGGTAGGGAACACAAGCTTTAGAAAGTCCGGAGGCGTTTACTGCCATCGGGCAAAGTTAAGGATATTTTCTTCAATTTAAAAAAAGATAAAATATTATGCGAACCAAATAAGAAAAATACAATATCCAAAACCCAAAAAAACCCGACATACCCAAATTGAGTTTCCGTTTTGCTCTCCATGTGGGTTGCATGCAAGAAATGCCTCCAGGTGTTTACCAAAAACCATATTGTAATTGATCTTTTACGGAAAGACTTCATGTGGTTTTCTTAGCAAAACACCGCCGTTCAATGAGTATAATTAGCAAACAAACACCTCACGGTAAGGGTACATATTTCAAGATAGTTTTTCGCTAAATTTATGATCAGGTGCAAATTTTTAATATCCTAATTTTAAGCGGTTAAAAATAAGTGATATAAATGTCATTAATTAAAGGCTCATCGTTTTTTGGCTGCAGTGCATACTTCATGGCAGTGTTTTGTAGACCGCAAGTTGGTTTCTCTTCGAAGTGATTTTTGATACATACCCCTAACAAAGAATATGCCTTTTTTATACCAAAACTTTTCGCCAACTTCTCAAAATTAGGGTTTCTTCTCCAGTTTTTTCTTCCTTGAGCGAGCCATCGATCGAACATGGCGATGGAGTGTTTGGCCGATTTTCCTCGATCTCACATAGATCATCGCCCTAGGAAAAGGCCGAGATGGGATGTTCAACCTAAGGCAAATTTTTACAATTCATTCTTGTTAATTTTCCATTTTCCTTCGTTGTTTAATAATCGTTGTTTCCCTTTGGGGATGTCAGTAGCTCATTAGTTCTTGATTTTTCATCAATTGAATGCGGTAAGAACTCAGCTGTTCAAAAGCTCATCAAGAAAAAGTTTGACCTGATTTCATCTATTTGGATGATGAAAGTTTCGCCTTTTTCTGAAAAAAAAAAATCTGCTGAATAAAATAATAGCTACAATCTTTTGAATCCACATAGAATAGCCTTAACGATTTATTAGAATAATAATTGTAATTCATTAATCCAGATAGCATAGCCTAAAAGGTACCGTTCCTTAAAAAAAGCACTTGTTAAACAATTATTCATATGGACTGTTGTTTTGGGATTAACTTGATAAGATTTCGGGCCTTCTCCTTTGCTGTTGGCGCTTGGCGATATATATAATCGCTTGTTGGAACATAATTCAAAATAAAGTTAGCTATGGTCTCTTTGTTTGTTTGTAAATCGGTTACTACTGAGATTAATATGGAATGTAGCTAAAAGATGATGATTGTGTTATTGAGTAGAAATAAATAAATGGATGGTTCTGTGTAGACTCAGATAGGAATGTTATGTGGTCAAGAAGTTGGACTTGAAGATTTCACAAGCTTGATATCGTCGATGGCACCTTCTGACGATACAGGTTCTTACTCTACTTTGAATGTAAATGGGGTGGCTCGAAATGATTCTCCTCCTTGGAGGGAGGATGACGAAGATGGTCATTACAAGTTTGCGGTTGGAGAGAATTTAACTCTTCGCTGTAATTACACTCGATCACCATTTTAATAATTTTCAGTTAAATGTTTTGTTCATTGAAATTGCTTACATTCTTTTGTATTACTTGCATGTAAGTTCATTTTATGTGCATCATTGCATATGAGAATAATTATAATCTTTTACGGAAAAAATCTGCAATTTTCACCATTTTTTTATAAAGATTTAACTGCTGAAATACGTGATTTTTTTTTTTGCGCATTCAAGTCATTCATATTATCATCTTGTTAGTTATTGCACGCTGTTATATTTGTGGATTCAACTTTTGTGAATAACAAGTGGGATGTTTTCTTTTTAAAAAAAATTATTCTTGCTAGAGAATTTGAACTAATTTAGTTTGGAACTTCGAATATGAAATTCTACAACTTTCTACTAGACTGTGAGACAGCCATGGCTTACCGCCGAAAATTATTGCAGACCTTCCTAATTATCTACACTTTTGAAACTGTCAACATTCAACTTTTAAAATATATGTTTTCGACAAGAATATATATAGGGATCAATGCCTTTTTTGGTTCAACATGGATTTCTGTGTAGACTGTTTTTTTTGTGTGTGGCTTTTTTTTCTTCCCGCAATCAACTTTTTGTCTTGTTTGCTTGATCTCATCTCTTGCTACTCATTTGTTTCTGTTACCTTTTTTGCAGATAAGATCTACCGTAAAATCGGGGAAGGTTAGACATCAACCTGTTATGATATTGTGAAATTACATTTAGTGTCATGATTATACCTGTAGCTTGCAATTGCCTAATGAATTGAAAAGGCTATCTCCCATTTCTTCCATCTACTAGAACATAACCCTGCGCTAGCACATGATGGTTTGCTATATATATTATTTTGAGATTAAAATAATATTTTAAAGTAAATCATAAATAAGTTATTTGAAAGAAATTACTAAGCCAACACCTTTAATTTTACGAAATTCCAGTTACAAATTAGAAAATGTAAACTATTATTCGGAGTTTAAAATAATATTTATATCATATTATAGAAAATTGCACCTTTTCCAAAATCATGTGATATTCTACGAAATTCCATAGAATAAAATTCATATGCGCTTTTTTACCCGGTACAGGTCAAGTAATATTTCTATGCCAAACCATTTTATTATTTTAAAACAAATATTAAAAAGAACTTATTATTTCTCAAGTTTATAGCATGGAAGGGCTAGGATTTCCTATGAAACTATTTTCAATATGAAAATTGTTGAAAAATTGATGACTATGATTAATTGACAATAAATTTGAACCGACTCAAATGATGTATGAATAAAAGTATATGTATTAAGATGCGAATATAAATAGGTGTATTAAGGTGGGTGGATCAAGATCCTATATTTTTCTTTCTTTTTTGGATATGTAGTTAAATAAATTTTAAAGAATAACTTATATTGGAAACTTTATATTTTCTAATAATACTATGCAAAGTGCATCAATATTCATTACAATTATAGTAAATGATTTTGTATGCAAAATAAATTTATTGAAGGGGTTACCAAAAGTTCTACTTAATAATAATTTACTAAAGGCATGGGCCTTGTCGAAGATGAGATTGAATTCTTGGTAGCAAGTAGAGGTGATGGACATAAATGTAAATAGATCAAAAGTTCATTATTTTTTTCACTAGCCCTAATCTCCACTTTAGTATTATATATAGATAGATGCCAGGCACGTTCAGTCAGGTATTGGAATGCTGGGACATGGAAAGAAAAGAGATGGTCGTGTTATCAATATAATTAGTTTAGATATTAGTTATGAGTTTTTAGATATTAGTTATAAATATATTGAGTTAAATCAGTTGAAATATGAGAGGTGGCCTGACTCTATATATTTGTATGTAGAACTCATTAATTATTATGCTAATAAATTATTTTCTCTCAGTTCATGGTATCAGAGTTTTGAAAAGAATTGAGAGGAAACCCTAATTTCTTAAAACCTAAACCCTAACCTTAATCCTCTTTCTTCTTTACGTATTATGATGTCTTCTATTGATATATCATAGTTTACTTGTGAATCATGTATTCTTGGTAAACGTTATCGCTTCTCTTTTCCTCCAGTTAATAAAAGACATGATTTGCCTTTTGTATTAGTTCACTCCGATATTTGGGGTCCTTTCAAATTTCCCGGTGTGTTTGGTTATAGATATTTTGTGACTTATCGATGATCATTTACGTTTGACTTGGTTATATTTTCTGCGTAATAGGTCTAAAGTTTTATATACCTTTAAAATTTTTGTAGTTGAGATTACTAATCAATTTGGTGTTTCGGTAAAGGTTCTTCGTTCAGATAATGTTAAGGAGTATATTATTACGGAGTTTCTTGCATTTTGTCAAACACTTGGTATATTGCATCAAACTCCATGTTCTTATACTCAGCAAAATGAGATTGCTGAACAGAAGAACCTATATTTGTTTGAGGTAGCTCGTTCTCTTGTTCTGCATATGCTTGTCCCTAAATGATTGTGGAATTTTACGGTTTTAGCTGTCTGTTTTTATATCAATCGCATGCTTTCTCCGATCTTGGGTAATCGGTCTTCTTTCTCTATTTTGTTTCCACGGGGCAACTCTTTTTCTATTCCTTCTAAGGTGTTTGGTTATCTATGCTATCCTCATATTCCAGGTACTCAGGTAGATAAACTTGATCCTCGAGCTACCCGTATGGCATTTGTAGATTATTCACGATCCCAGAAAGAATATGTTTGCTTTGACCCTGTCACTTCTAAAGTTTGTATTTAATGTAATGTTGCATTCTTAGAAAATAAAGTCTATTTTTCACCACCAATTGGGGACCCTACTCTTACTATTCATGTTCCTTACCTACCTTCCTCAGAACTCGATTCATCTGTTCAACCTGTGCTTTCTAGTTTTCAGCCTTTAGCACCATATCCACAGGTGTATCACCGTCGTAAGAAAGTTGCCCCACCCTCTCCCACTAATGATTCTTTTAACGATTCTTCTGCAGGTACATCTATACAGTCCTCTGTTTCTGGTTCTCTACCGCCGTCGCTTTCAGAAAATCTCTCTTCCTATTATCTTACGCAAAGGTAAGTGTTCTTATACTACTGCACATCCAATTTCTAGCTTTGTTTTCTATCATAAACTGGCATCATCTGCTCGTCAGTTTGTTTTTTTCTTATCTGCCATCACTCTTCCTTTCTCTGTTCAGGAAGCACATCAGCACTCAGGTGGGCATACAGCTATATTTGAGAAGATTGTCGCACTGCGCTCAAATCAAACTTGGAAATTGGTACATATGCCTCCAGATAAGAAAGTTGTCGGCTGTCGATGGGTCTTTGCTATCAAGTATACTCCCGATGGGACGATTGACCGTCTCAAAGCTCGTTTAGTGGCCAAAGGTTTTACTCAACAGTATGGTTTGGATTATGTTGAAACTTTCTTACTGGTTGCTAAAATTACCATCGGTTCGTGTTCTTATATCCTTGGCCGTTTCTAAGGCATGGCATCTTCATCAGCTTGATGTGAAAAATACCTTTATTAATGGCGACCAATCAAAAACTATTTATATACAGCAACCTTCTGGTTTTAAGCGACCGAGAGAGTCTACGGTTTGTCTTCTACACAAATCGTTATATGGACTAAAGCAATCACCATGTGTCTGGTTTGAAAATTTTAGCATGATTATACGACATGTTGGCTTCAAACGTAGTCGTGCCTACACATCTCTTTTTACATATTATTGTCCTTAGGGCAGGATAATTGTGTTGGTGTGTGTTGATATAATCATCACTGAAGATGATTCTGCTAGTATCTCTTAAGTGAAAGAACATTTGGTTTCACAGTTTCATATCAAGGACCTTGGACCACTTAGATATTTCCTTGGAATTGAAGTATCACAGAATTTTGGCAGTTTGGAGCTCTCTCAGTGTAAGTATGCACTTGATCTTCTATCTGAGACAGGATTTCTGAGATGCAAACCAGCAAACACCTCTATGGATTACTCAGCCAAGCTATCTTGATTAAGCTCTCGCTCGGATTCTCTACTATTTGACTCGGGACAATATCGACGTTTAGTTGGGAAGCCTATTTACCTCACTGTCACTCGGCCAGACTTTGTCTTTGCCTTTAGCACAGTGAGTCAGTATATACAGAATCTTTTGATCTCTCATCTTAAGGCAGAGGCAGTTGAGTATATTCTCAGATACATCAAAGGTTCTCCGGGACATGGTCTTCTTTATAAACCATCATATATGTTGTTGCTCCCAGCCTTTGCGGATATTGACTTTGCGGGATCCGTTGATCGTCGTTACACAAGTGGCTATTGTGTATTCTTGGAAGAAAACTTAGTTACGTGGAGGAGTAAGAAGCAAAATGTAGTGGCTTGTTCTTCTGCAGAAGCCGAGTATAGATTTATGCCGCATACAGTTGCTGAGCAGGTATGACTTACCTTTCTTTTGACAGATCTTGGGGTTCAATCTTCTCTTCCGACTACACTTTTCTATGATAACAAGGTCGCGATCCACATTGCTGAGAATCCAATTTTTCATGAGCGGACCAAGCATGTCGAAATAGATTGCCACTTCATTCATGACAAGGTGACAGATAAGGAGGTTGCATTTCAATATATTTTCTATTCGACTCAATTAGCAGATATTCTCACCAAAGTTCTTCCCTGACCGGTTTTTCACTCGTCTTCTATCCAAACTTTGCATGATTGACATCTACGCTCCAGCTTGTGGTAAGTGTTATCAATATAATTAGTTTAGATATTAGTTATGAGTTGTTAGATGTTAGTTATGAATATATTGAGTTGTTAGATCAGTTGAAATATGAGAGGTGGCCTATGACTCTCAATATATTTGTATGTAGAACTCATTAATTATTATGCCAATAAATTATTTCTTCTCAGTTCTTTTCAAGTAGCAATCGAGATCGTGTGTGTGTGTGTGTGTGTGTGTGTGTAGTGAAGCTTCTATGGTGGAGATTTATGTGCTCCAAGAGCTGAAGAAACATGATAATTCCATTAGCCGATTAGTTATATACTCTACTCTTTTTTTAAAAAAAAAATAGGACATTTCATTTGGGGTAAGCTACATCTGTGTATGCAGCTAATTTTTG
The DNA here is from genome assembly GCA_030015575.1 of Agapanthus africanus. Classification (NCBI taxonomy): domain Eukaryota; kingdom Viridiplantae; phylum Streptophyta; class Magnoliopsida; order Asparagales; family Amaryllidaceae; genus Agapanthus; species Agapanthus africanus. The sequence continues at coordinate 33,116,447 of CM057338.1, forward strand.
CAGTTGTGTAGAAATACGAAATTGGTTTGACCATCGTAATCATATATGTAAAGTACAACGATTGATTCGTGGTTATCTTCTACATTTACCCAAACGTTCCTGGGTTTTAAATCTGCCATGAATTTAATGTTCTAACAGGTATTTGAGAAGCTTGGACCAACCTCATATGATTTTCTTCGAAAAGACGGCTATCATCCATTGATCTAGTCTGTGAGCTTGGAAAACAACTGTTGCAGTCTATAGCATGCGTGTGTAGACTGTACTTCTACAATTTTATTACTTTTATTTTTATAGTTTGGTGGCTTTTTAACATATGCTATTTTCTCCCTTTGGGTTTCTGTTTTGTGGTGGTGTGGTGGTTGATTGCTGTGCAGCACTGCTTGTTAGTTCTTTTTTGTTTTAGTACTAGACTACTATCCGCAAAAAATCACTATTTGATGGATCATCTTGTTTCGACCACGATGCATTATGTGTTTCCTGCTATGGAACAATGATTGTTACTAATGTTTCTCTTTTTAAGATCCTGGTTATTAGTTACCTGCAATGCTGCACTTACTGTTAGCACTAGCAGTCTTAGGCTAATCAGCTGTGATCCCTCGTATATGCATCTTTTTTTTTCAAAAAGAAAAAAATCTGATTCATTGCATTTCAGCTAAAGTCTTGGCAATCACCACTTGTTGACTGTGTTTATTGTGTTCTGTCTCTGCAGTTTTGCATGATTTGCATCGTATTCATACTGACTTGAAGCCGGAGAATATTCTTTTTGTTTCTCCTGAGTACATAAAAGCATCTGACAACAAGGTACCTTGAAGGGGTGGATCATTTTATCTTCTCTTCTTTGTTTATGTATTCGAGTCTGGATTTATCTTATTTTAGATTGACGTTTCTATGCTGATTCATGCCAGTTTAATATACTGTCCTTGCTATGTTCATTCTCTTTCTTCATTTTACTGAATTAAGTTATTATTTTGTGGTGTTTTAAAGGTTGCCTGCTGCTCGATCAGATTATCAAAATTAAATGCTATCAAGGTGATAGATTTTGGCAGCACTACATATGATAGACAAGACAATAGTTATATTGTATCAAGAAGGCATTACCGTGCCCCTGAGGTTATTTTGGGTCGGTGACTGATGCTTCCTGGTCATTTCAGTTTTTAGCTTTACATTTTTTCCTAATTGTCACAGCTTTGCACATAAATACCAAGGAACTTACGGTTCATGTACTATCAGGACTTGGCTGGAGTTATCCTTGTGATATATGGACCATGGGTTGTATACTTGTGGGGCTTTGTTCTGTAAGTTCCATTGGCATGTGATTGTCTTCTTTTTGCTTGCATTTTACAGTGTCCGATTTATTAATATCTTCCCAAACACTGTATTCTAGGGAGAGGCGTTGTTTCAGACCCATGCGAACTTGGAGCACCTGGCCATGATGGAGAGAGTATTGGGTCCTTTGCCCCCACCAATTACTGAGGAGAGCCGAGTAAGTGTTATGTAAGTTCATAGCAGTTTAATAAGTGTTGAATATGGTTATACAGTATTAACAGAAAGCTTTTTCAAGGATACCTGAGGCAGTTATCTTGTATCATGTCCTTTTATTTTGTTTTGATAGTTTTCTTTTTCATTGTTGTTAGTCGACATGAAGAGAGCTGAGTAAGTGTTATTTAAGTAGTTAACTGTCCTATAAATAAGTCTTGAATATGGCCGTACAGTATTAACAGAAATTTCTTGCAAGGAAATTTAAGGCAGTTATCTTGTATTATATGTCCTTTTATTGTATTTTGATTGCTTTCTTTTTCATTGTTGTTAGTCGACATCCTGAGAAATATGTCAGAAGAGGTCTATTGCATTGGCCAAAGGGTGCATCCTCCAGAGAAAGCATTAGAGCTGTCTCGAAATTGCCTTATCTTCAGGTACAGGGTTTGTCAGTGACTATTAATTACTGCATATGTTATTGTTGAAAGAAAAACATAAAAACGGTATGTTTGCCATTGTTGTTCCTCAAAATGGCAAGGTCTCCAATTTTTGTTTTTGTTGAGATGTGAGAGACTAAAATAGTCCCACATTGGAAAAACTATGAGAGGTACATGGGTATAAGATGAGACCAATCTCAACAAGGCTTGAGTCTTATTGTTGGAACCCATTTATATTAAAAGCCTGTGTACACTCATAAATAAAATATATAATCACCTCCCTCTCTGAGAGACTTAGCTCTACAAGTGTTGTGCAATCCATGTGACAACCACACCAAGAAAAAGTGATGGTTGCACGTGAGGGACGATGTTGAGATGTGAAAAACTATGAGAGGTACATGGGTATAAGATATAAGATGGGACAAACCTCAAAGTGTTATTGTTGGAACCTATTTATATCAAAAGCCCGTGTACACTCAAATATAAATATTTAACCGCCCCTCTCATTCTTTAAAATATATATAAAAAAAAACTTTAATACTTTTGTTAAAAGTTCTTTCATCACAAATTGTGTAGCTTTAGTTGGGTCTGTCTTCAAGGATCCCACCCCACCCCACCCCGCAAACCCTGGCTTTTTTTGGAGGCGGGGGCAGGAATTGGGTTCTCATAATCGTTGCATGTTAGTAGTTCTTTAACCTATTGCTTGTTATATTTGAGTTGAGCATGTGCAGTGCTGTTTGATTCTTACACATTGTTTCTTGTTATTTTCAGAACTTGGTAATACAGCATGTGGACCACTCAGCTGGCGATCTTATTGACCTGTTGAAACTTGAAAGGTCTACTGAATTTTGAACCCTCAGGGCGATTGACTGCTCAGGAAGCTCTTAGACACCCTTTTTTCACTAGGCATAACTTGGGGTTCTAGAGATTAAATTCGACTCGCTACTTATCTGTTTAGTGTGGCCAAAAATGTTTCATTCAAGTGTTTCCATAGTGCTGCATCAGAGGATAGCTCTTAAAAGGGGAAAAAGAAAAAGGGTGGTTATCTTTATTGTTGTGGTTGATTTTGTTGACGGCTGATTGACCGGCTCTTAACTTGTATACTAGTAGTAAAGATGATCAGGATTTTCTGTCTATGACCTCAACATTTGTATATAATGTGCCATTTTATTCATGATTTGTTATCTCTTTATTTATGTATCATTCTTGGATGATAATCACATAATTGATGACTTTAGGTTAAGCTAGCTTGTGTTTTTTGCCAGTGTTGACCAATTGAGGAGACTGTTTCTGGAAATGAGACTGATTCTACAAGGATTCTGCGGAACCTTGGGCTTATCTGTGTTGCTGCTTGTGCTCTCTGATTGCGAGGTCTGGAAAGTGCCTCATCAGTGCTGCTGCTTGTACGAGTTAGCGCTGTGTTATGTTCGTTTTGGGTAGGTTACCGTTTCAGCTCCGAGCGTAGGTGCTGCATGTCATATGTGTTGGTTTTATATTTGTGGTCTTATAAATTGAGCTTCACACTCGCATCTGAAAAGCACTAGAGTGTACATAGTATCTCAGCCTGTAATTGTGAATTTGTGATGCAGAATTTCTTGTGCTCCATAATTTGCAGTTGCATTTGGCATTCATAGGTAATTACAGCACTATTAATACCAGATTATTTAAGCATACAGGTACATGCTAGAAATTGAAATTCATAATTTTATGCAATAATATCCCAGAGGGTTTGCAGATGCATGCAAGAAATCAGAACTCAGAATTTATGCCATAATGTCCCAGAGGGTTTGCAAAATGCAACCAGCATTGATTGGTTAAAACAGTCTTAGGGAACCTTATATATACCAAAATATTTATGTATGCAGGCATGCCAGACACTGAGAAGCAAAGCATGTGAGCAATTATTACAAAGGCAAGCTTCCCTCAAAAAATAACAAAGGCAAGCATCCCAATCTACAATTTAAGCATCCCGTACACGTCTTACCTATCAGAAATTTATAGGCAGGATATTATGTATCGTCAAAACAATTTTTTTGAGCATATAGAGACGTTACAAAAAGAGGAACGGGTAGAAATTTAAGTACAGGATCAATATAATGAATGATTTTACACCAATTCTCTTCGTGCACACATCACAATTTACACTTCATGTGGTCCACATCCATATATATACAGCAGCAGTCTTCTATTTCCTTACAAGTTCAACATCTCAAAGTATTGCGAGAGTTTCTTGGGAAATATGGAACGTAACGGCGAAAGCAAAAGCCTAGCTAGCTACTTAGAAATTTGGAATGTTCATCTCCATCAATATTCCATTTATCTATGAAGGAGAACAGTTCCAACAAGTCCAACCCAGAGAGCAAGGAAGAGCCAGGCGTAGCGATTCTCTGTAACTCCACTTGGTGGACGCCACACCATAAAGTCACCCAAGAAGTCTCTTGACGACGGAAGCTGGTTTGTCGTAATCATCCTTCTTCTTTGATCTCGATCTTTGTATTTGTCACTCCATGATCCTGCGTAGCTGATATTGGGGCATCCACAACATGCAAAATATGTCGTATATCAGTTGAGAGTTAAATTAAAAAGAATGCTCACATTTGCACAGTGTTCAGCTACTTCTTTAAGGGTTAAAATAATAAGATCCTTAAAAAGATGATATAGGGGCAAAGACAGCCATAGTATTTATACCATATGGGTATGAAAAATACTACCCGTGTAAGGGCCATATTCTAGACTTCCAGCTTAGACAAGCCTGACATAGCTTAACATACGGGTGCAACTTTGGGAGATACAATTATCAGCATTCATATCCATGATGAACCTACTAAACATAGCTTATGATCGCAAGTATGAAAAAATGTAACATAGCAACTAAGAGGGTTATCTCATAATTTACTCATTGCTCATTGCCGATTTTCAAGATGTTGTTGTGTTTCCACTTGGTCTTTGTTCACACAAGCACGAAATGTGGCTTGGATTCCTATAACAAAAGTTGAAAACAGTCAAACAATGGATCTGATGTTGTTAACTTGCAACAGTTGTTGCAGCTTCTATTGCTGCACACCAGACAGCCCCAAGAATGTCGTGTGTTTCCGGTTGGAAATTTTCAAAAAGAACTATAGGTATTAGAGATTGGAATATGTTCCATATCACTCTTGGTTATATTTGTGCCTCGGTGTTGAATATAATTCTAAATAACAAATACATCATCTTTGCTCCTTCTCTTGGACTTCTTCAAAGCCTATGAGAATTTGGAGGATGTCCACTGATCATCTAGGACTACCGACTAATGACAAGCCGCGCTCCTGTCATAAATTTCTGAACCAGGAATTTAGCAATTTTTCGGTAAGGGTTGATATCAGATCGACAGCGACAGACAGTAGGTAGTAAAACTTTGTCAGATCTTTATTGAAGCTCTGCTTCATAGCCTACTTCATTTGAATAGGAAAAGGCTTAGATGATGATGACTAGGTATCACAGATGCGGTACATCCTGTACCTAGCCGGAACAACTGATGGATAAGAAAGTTCAGAGAAACTCGAGAACACCGTTTCACTGAAAGCATACATACAAGCATGAACACAAGAAAAGAAGGGGGGGGGTGTCTATCTAGCTACATATCACCTACCACTAAGCATGATACGAAATTGCTATAAATTATACAAGTAACGAAAGTGAGCAACAGAAGCTCCTCGAATATTTTAACAAGATTTTGCCATTACAGGTTTATGAGCAAGGGTTGCTAAAGATCCACAAAGCCATAGAAAATAAAGTGTGATAGTAGCATATATAAAGCAAACATTGCGGGGATGACCAGCTGACCGCCGTCAATAAATTGTGAAAGCAAGTTGTAAAGCATGCGCATGCGCGCAAGAATATCAGTTAATATGTATACTTTATACTTTTTATAGAATGCAAGGGACAAGACAAGGCTCCAAATAGCCCGACCTACTAAAATTCGTAGAAGTGAAAACCCAAATTTTACCATAGTTTTTGCATTAAATAGACAATCTAGGAGAACATGGAACCATGAAACATCGATAGTTGCAAAAACACATTAAAATGAAATAATTTGATTGAGATGTGAGAAACCCTATCAGGACAACTCCCATTTCCATTATACTGTGACTTGATCTTAGCAAACACCTGGTTTAGGAAAAGAGAGTCCCACCTTATCACTTTTAGGAACGGATCAAGTGCTAGTCAAATAGACTTTTTTCTGACGAGAAGAATAGATAGAGATTGTTGTATCGACTGTAAGGCACTGCCAGATGAGAGTGTAACCACTCAACATAGACTTTTAGTTCTAAATTTTCGATTTAGAAGATGACCTAGAAAGATTAGACGTAAGGTAAAGCCTAAAATTAAATGGTGGCGATTGAAAGAAGATAACCAAAAGGTTTTTATAGATCGTGTAGTCCAAGAAGCGGATTGGCAGTCGGAAAATGATTCAAACAGAACATAGCACAAAATGGCTAGCTGTATCAAGAAGATAGCTAAAAATCTACTTAGTGAGTCGAGAGGTGGTGCTCTACCATCTAAGGACACATCATGGTGGAATGAAGAAGTAAAGACTGCTATTAAAATTAAAAGGGATTCTTATAAAGATTTGAAGAAAAGTAGAGATGTTGAGAGATTTGAGAAGTATAAAATGGCTAAGAAGAAAGTTAAGAAAGCTGTTCGGGAAGCTAAATCTAAAGTCTACAAGGAGATGTACGAGAAATTAGACCCTAAAGAGGCTGAAAATGATATATACCGGATTGCTCGGATGCGGGAAAGGAAGACTAGAGACTTATGTGCGGTGAAGTGTGTCAAAAATGAAAATCAGAAGATTTTAGTTCGAGATGAGGATATCAAGGAAAGATGGAGAGATTATTTTGACAAATTGTTCAATGAGAGTTTACTAAGAATTTGGATGGACTTGTCATTCAATTTCAAGATATAAACCGTGATTTTATGCGTAAAATAAGACTATCTGAGGTTAAAAAGGGTTTGAACAGAATGAGTTTAAGAAAAGCGGTTGGTCCTGACGGGATCCTATCGAGATTTGGAGATACTTAGGAGATAGGCGTTAAATGGCTGACAGATCTGTTTAATAAGATTTGACAGACAAAAAAGATGCCAAATGAATGGAGGAAAAGTATCCTTGTACCTATCTATAAGAACAAGAGTGACATTCAAAATTGCTCAAACTACCACGGAATAAAACTTATGTGTCAAACCATGAAACTTTGGAAGAGAGTGATTGAACACAGGCTAAGGAAGGATATTAAGATAACAGAGAACCAGTTTGGGTTCATGCCTGGACGATCGACGACAGAGGCTATTCATTTGCATCGTCAACTTGTCGAGCGTTTTCGAAAGAGGAGAAAAGATTTGCATATGATATTTATTGATTTAGAAAAAGCGTATGACAAGGTATCTAGAGAGGTATTATGGGGGACAATGATGAAGAAGGGGGTCCCCGTCAAGTATATTGACATAATCAAGGATATGTACGATGGAGTAGTGGCAAATGTCAGAACTTGCGGCGGCTTAACGAGTGATTTTCCGATTACAATTGGTTCACATCAAGGATCTGCATTAAGTCCATTCTTGTTTACCATCGTGATGGATGAGCTTACTAAAACTATCCAAGAGGAGGTACCTTGGTGTATGTTATTCGCTGATAATATTGTTCTAGTAAATGAGACGAAAGCAGGGGTTAATGCCAAATTGGAATTATGGAGGCAAACATTGGAATCTCAGGGATTCAGATTGAGCAGGTCCAAAATAGCATATATGCATTGCAAATTTAGTAAGCAGAGAAGTCAAAACCATATTGGTATAACATTGGAAGGGCAAGAGATATCATCGAGCGACCAGTTTAGATATCTAGGTTCCATCATCCAAAAGAATGGGAAGATCGATAGTGATGTTAATCAAAGGATCTAAGCTGGTTGGTTGAAATGGAGGAGTGCAACAGGGATTTTGTGTGATCGTCACTTTCCGTTAAAATTGGAAATGAAGTTTTATCGGAGCGCTATTCGGCCTGCCTTATTATATGGTACAGAATGCTGGGCTCCTAAGAAGCATCATACACAGAAGATGCACGTAGCGGAGATGCGCATGCTTCGTTGGATGTGAGGTAACACTAGAAAAGATAAGGTGCGAAATGAGGATATTCGTGCAAAAGTTGGTGTAGCACCTGTGGAGGAGAAGATACGAGAAAACCGGCTAAGATGGTTTGGTCATGTGCGACGCAGACCTATGGAAGCACCGGTTCGACGAATAGATACTCTCGATATGGGCAATGGCAAAAGGGCAAAAGGAAGACCGAAGAAAACATGGATGGAGGTGATACGAAACGATATGGTTGCCAAAGGACTCAATGAAAGTATATTGTTCGATAGGAGTGAGTGGAGGCGGAAGATTTATGTGCTGGACCCGGCGTGATTCTCATGTTGGTTTATGTAGCCTACCCCATATGCTTGGGATAAAAGGCTCAGTTGTTGTTGTTGTTGTGTGTTGAGGTTCCTTGATACACATTGTTAACTCATTACCATAAGCATTAGGTGAAGTAGTGCATCACATCAACACGTTTCAAGTGATCCTCAGTTCAAACCTGATCTTTGACGTTTTAGATTATGCTTATCACCTCCTATTTGTTCTGCTCTCCTAGTTGCTCTACTTCTAGTTGGAGTCTTCTCATGAGCTTTAAGAGACGATGTGCAGAAAGTGTAAAAAATATTAATTTTTCATATTATATGTTATTATCTGACATAAGCCAGTGGACTCATCATTTAGATAACAAGGGTCTTGAACAAAGATAAACATCCATAAGGCAGACCCCGAGATTTGGGATAATTGTTACCATCAAAGTCAGGCTACATATACCAACCTAACAAGATTATTGGGATGCATAAACAAATGATTACCTGTCATAACTAGATCCAATCAGTGGTATCGTGACCATCTCATCCTTCGATATCTTAAGCTTGGGTGCCTGCAAAATGTAACGCAGTTCGGCAGCCTGGCGTCTTATACTGACACTAGGGTGTTTCTTCTCTAGCTGCTGGTATAGTGCAATGCAATCCTTGTGACGATTATTAGCCTCATACGCCATGGCAAGCCATATCTGTATCTGGAATAAGTGAAAATATCAAAAAATTGTAAATAAGGGGAAGAACTTCCCTTATGCATAAAGGAGGGGGGCATCAAAAGCTTCCTAATTTTAGTGCATGTTACGAAATCTTCAAGTCCGCATTGCAGTAGTACACCAATTATTATTTTATAATATAATATAGCATAATATTTTCTTAAACATATCCTTCAAATTATTAAAGCATTATATTATACATATAAAATTGAGGTTAGGAATCACCTCACCACCAAAAAGTGTTGGCCCAGGGATAATGGTGAGGGCTGCCTCTAGAAACTCAATAGCTCGGGCATACATTCCCTTCTCGTAAGCCTTCTGTCCCAGCTCAAACATCAGCTTTGCTGTCTCCCTCCGTTCCGCCTGCTCCTTTGCCACCTATTTTTATCCAAACAAGAGCAACATATCATCATCATAATCATCCACCTGTATTACGGCTAAAACACAAAACATCTTCCTTTCATTTGATAACTTAGGCAAGAAATAGAATAACAATATGCAGCAAGAGCGCAATTTCAAGTTGCAAACGTTGGCGGAAACTGGAAAGGGATTGTGGACGGAGAATTTGGCCGCAATTTCAATCTTTACTAACCTAAGTTCAATTCCAATCACCCAGATTACATAACACTAGTAAAAACTAAATCTTTATTTACTGAATTCAGGCAAATTTTCTTATTGATTTCTATACTGAGTAAATTTCAATTCCAAAAACCACCAAAGTTGCCTCGATTCCTAAAATTCAAACCCTAGATTAACAGAGAGAGAGAGAGAGAGAGAGAAAGAGAATAGACCTTCTCGAGTTCTCGCCGGACTCGTTCACGCTTCTCTTCTTCGGTCTCTTCGACCTCCTCGGCCACTTGGCTCTGGATCTCTTGCGCCGCCTTCTCCAACTCTCTCATCTCCTCCCTATCCTTCAGCTTCCTCCTCAGCTCCTCCTCCCAATCTCCACCTCCGCCTCCTCCACCGCCAGAAGACGACGACGAAGAAGAAGAAGAAGAAGCTGCAGCTCCGATCTTTGAAGAGGACGAATTGCTCCCTCTTCTCTTTCCATCGATGATCAAGGGGAGATGAGGGTTGTGATCTCTCTTGGATCTGCTCACCGCCATCTCCGCGTGCTTGCCCTTGCCGTTGCGCTCCGGCATGGCGTTTCTCGGCGAGCTCCCATCGATCGGGAGTGGTAGGTTTCCGACTAGAATGGCGGCGGCCATGATTTTCTCCCTCTGGAAAAACACAAGAGAGAGAAAAGAGAAGAGCAGAGGTCGCGGCTTGTTAAAGATTTTTTTATTTAAATTTTTTCTTTTATGTATTTTATTTTTTAATGGACTTGGACCACAGGGAGGTAGGGGAGCCACAGACGCCACAGAGGGAAACTGGTGAACGTGTCGTGCCGTATCAGCATGAATTGCTTGGCTTTTTGGACTTTGATTTTTGGGCCTTCATTAAGTTTCACGTTTTCTTTATGAACCCTTTTTATCTTGAGCAATGTTTTTCAGACCAACTATCATATCAGTGATTGGTTACATAGATGGAGTAAATTTAAAACTTGAAAACCCCATGTCATGTTTACCCAACCATCAATCCGACAACGCAAGTGAAATCTGAAAGGCTGATAGGCTAAGCATTATTTAAGATACCCTTTATGCGGAATCTGAAAGGGCCAGCGGGCAAAACATTTTTCTTGTTTTCCTCTTACCTTTAATGAAGGTTATTAAGCATGTTTAGATTGAAATGCAATTCAACTAATTTTTTTGTAGAAAATTTTTCTTTGGGATGGAAAGATTAGATTCCATGCTGACTATTTTTATGAAATGTGAATGTTTTTGTATAAAACAAAGAAAACAAGTAAATTCTCAGTTCTTTGTAAAAAATTTCAAAATCTTTAATAAATTTTTTCTGATTTTTGTTTTCTAATTTTATTTTTATATTTCCTAGCTAGTTAAACCCAAATTCTTAAAGCCTTATTAAATCCTAACTACAAACCCAAACCCCGGCCCTGCTTCCTCTCCCCCGGATCCGACTCGGTTCCCCCCCTCTCTCTCTCTCTCTCTTCCTCAACCCAACGAACACCTCCTCCTCCTCCTTCGCAACTACCTACTCATGACACGCGCTCGCCCCACGTCCCCGCCTCGTCATCAACAGCCCCGAGATTCCCTCGCCTGTTTCCTCATTCTCCTCAACGTCTCTTTCCCATATCTCTCTATCTCTCTATCTCTATCGTTCTCTGTCTCCTCCCTCAAAAAAAAAACCTCAACCGCACCTACACCTAGCTCCTCCGTCCAAACTCACCTCCAACGATCCCATTGTTTCCGACCTCCATTCGAGCACCGACTCACCAACGACCATCACCACCCCACCACGAGACCTAACTCCAAGCCACAACCGCTGCAAACGCTGACGGGCTCCCACTGCCACCGCCGTCATGTCTACGACCACCTCGGCTGCTCGACCACCCTCCTCATCTCTAACTTTCGAGCTCCCCTCTTCTTCTAACCTCGCAAACCCAATCGAGCTCCATCTCACTCAACCCCAAACCGCGATCCCCCATCAGTTCCACCGCAACCCATCGTCGCCGCTGCCACCTCTGCGCCTGCATCGGTTCTCCAAGCTTTGATCACTCGTCGTTGTGCCCACCTCCTTGGAAGACCAGAGCAGCCAAGCTCCAACCCGAGGCATCCACTGCACTCGAGCTCCCTTCACTGCCGGCCTCCTCCCCAACGTCGCCACCACCGTCACTCTTGACCTCTCCATCGTCGTCGTCATTTCCATCAAGCAGCCGAGCTCACTGTCGCTGCTGTGAACGTGCCATGCTCTTGCTATCTGTCTTCACGATCGTCGCCAAGCAAGTAAAAATCATTCCCTTGCTTATTCATGTTAATGTATTAGTTAATCAAAATAATGATGATAAATGATATTGTACATATTTACGTATCTATTTATAGCTATATCAATACTTATAATCAAATTATTTCTCTAGCGAACTCTCGTAGTTTGATTGTGATGAATGGAAGCCCGACTCGGTCTACTAATCCGTAACAATATCTGTTGTCACACCGCGCTTCCCAAAATACGGAATGCGAGAGATGACTAGGCTAGTCATGCTCCTACGGTCAAGAAATAATCCTGCCGTAGTCACACTTCGGCTTCTAGTATTACATGGTAATCAGTAAATACAGCACTAAAGTAAACGAAATCACAGTTCACAACTTTATTGCATTAAAATAACAGAGTTCAGGATACATTTATTTGCATAAAAGAAATAACTAGCCAAAGAAATAACAGCGTTCTTTTAGCAAGCAAAAAAGTGATGGCGCCGATGTCACGGTCTAGACCTCTGCGATCTCGAATGGCAGGTCCTGCTCCTAAGCTCGGTCCACTCCATCCTCTGAGCATGCACACTCAGGTCGTCAGGACGACACGTATGGAAATAAATATATAGTATATGTACAATGTTAATAAACATGAAGTGCACAACAGAATACAATAACACGAGAATAATTAACGTCAAGTGAATATGAACAGTGCGGTATATGTATCATGTCAGCAATCCACACAATATGTATGTCATTACCTATTAGTCGCTAAGTCAAATGAAATCAGTCGGTAGAAAAGATGCTCGTGTTTAACAAGGGTCTTGTGCATACCCGAGACTACGGTCTACTGTTGTCCGGGACATAACCCTGCAGCCATGCCGCTAGGCCCATGACCTAATGTGTGTGTGTGTGTCACTAATATCAAATGATTATTCTCTAAGTCACTGTACCTCGCTAAATACAAGTTCAATTCCACCTTGATTCCCCTATTTTCCCATGTCTCAATAACCATAAGCATAGGATTAATTATATACAAGCACGCGCTAAATCACGGTCTTACTCATTTTCACTGCACTATTCACTTTCACTAATCAACCCCTTATCACTGGTGTGCTTGATACAACTAATCAAATGCCACTCACGTTCGATGATTGTTATAGCGGAACACGATACGTTTTATGATATACGTTCTACTCCGTTTTCTACTTACCGCGATCAAGACGGTGTCACTTTGCAGCTAGCCGGTTGAGCATGGGTTGATCCACAGAGAGATGGTTGTATGTCTGTTCTTGTCTTAGACGAGTCAATTAAGAATGTATATGTGTATGTTCAAAACTATCCTAAGTGATCGTATTTATGTTCAAGTAAGCTTATTAGGGTTAAGGTTGGTTAGTAGAGTTAGGATTTGTCTTGTGCTTTTCTTTTGCCAATCTTAAAATGAAGTTGGAATAATATCACATATTTACTGCATTGTACATCCATATTACTGTTTTACTGTTTTCGAATAGCCGTTCGTATCCGTATTATTTATCACATATATAGTCGCATGCAAATTTATCTTGCTACATACTATGTATTATATTTGCATCCATATTAATAATACTATTACATGTTCATTGTATTGTGCATCATATGTTACAGTTTTACAATATCCGTTCGCATCTGTACAATTTATTACATATCTAGTCGCACACAATTTTATCTCTCTATAGGCTATGCAACATATTTTACATATATAGGTATAGAATTATTACATGTTTGTTGCATTTCACATCCATGTTACAGTTTTACTGTTTTTCCGATATCCGTTCGTATCCGTGTTATTTATTATGTATCTAGTTGCATGCCATGTCATATTATATCATGTTACCGTTACATTGGCACCCCATGCTTGATAATGTGCATCATACTTAGTAATGGAGTTGTAGATGTGATCCCTGATAAACACTTGTGCATCCGTGTATTACCGTGTTTCGATACTAGTTGCATTTTACTGTTGGACATCCATTGAATGCACTGTACACCACCTGACATGACCTGATACACCACTGCTTGACTTGATACCTGATCTTGTTACTAATGCCGACAATCCTTACTTGTTGTCCTGATGGACATATCATGTTGTCTATTCAGACAAAACCTGTACCTGCTTGATCATGTTTTGGCATTAGCTCTAGATTTATCAATACCTGACTTGAACACATAACCTTGGGGGTAAGGGAAAATCAATGATGAAACTTGACTTGTAACTCAACAGTTCGACGCTTATACTGATCAGTTTTACGGGCTAGGCCGGCCCCGGGATGCTGCTGCTGATATCATTCGTCTGTACATGTTACCTGTTTATTATCTAGCAGCACGTCTCGGATTCAACCCGAGAGTCTTGACCGTGATCCCGGGCATGCACGGGATACTATTGAGTTATATCGACGATTCATTAAATTGATTTCAAAGACTTGAGAGTAATTAACCCAGTAGCATAGATTACTCACCACATGCACATACACTTCATTGTTCCATATTCGTGTTACTGTTATACACTCATTACTGTTCATACTCATGCCTGCATATCTTGTTACCTCCTGATTATATTTTATTGTTTGATATTATGACGCACTAACGTCTGGGTTTTACATGGCCCAGATACTCTGTCTCTTTCGCAGGCTGATCAGGAGTATTTCCGCCGTCAGGCCGAGCAGTAAGGATCCTGTTAGTATCTAGTTTAGTTTAGTTTTATTTCTGTACTTTCATTTCCTGATGTGAGCCCTTATTTGGGACGTACTTTCCAGATGTTATTGCTTATTGGATTTATTGCTTCCGCACATATATTATTTCTTGACTCGTTTATTCTGTCATATGGACATGTACTAGATAGTTCATTTTTATTTTACTGTTCTTGATATCTTATAGACAGACGTAATTTGACTGTGGAGGGATGTTTCCTAGCCACAGGTAGTATGGTTGGCTCTATCACGTGCCGATCTTAGCGCACTCTGGGAAGCGGGGCGTGACAGGGTTTGTTTGGTATCAGAGCCATAGGATATAGGTTAATCGGGTTTGATTCTTTTGTAGTTGGGTATTGGACCCAATACATGGATCAGAAAACCCGTGATTAGGAACATGTCATGCCACATTGTTGTCGTGATACTTGAATCTTATCTTTCTCTTAGCCTTTTATCTTGACGAGATGGAATGACTTTGCATCTCGGTTTGAAAGCCTTTTGGTTCGTTACTGTTTCTCCCTTCCTATTCTTTTGATTCTGATAATAGGATTTGAGCGACTTGAACGGAATTATGTGATTGTAACTATGAACTGCAGTATGGTTACAATGCGGTACTCTATTTAAGTAACTTGGAATCCCAGTCTTGATTCATTTTCTTGATTTATGGTCGTGATATTACCTTTCTTCTCTCGGTTTCATTGCTTATCAGTTCATGCTTTATCGCAAGCTTGAATCCTGTTTACCGTGCTTATCTTCTTCAGTGTCTTGGCTTCTGATGAAGTCATTTTAGGTATCCTACTCGTTCATGATTTTCCCGTATTAGCATTATTCGATTCTGGTGCATCCTATTGTTTTTTGTCGTCCAAGTTTATTGTTGCACATTCGATTTCTTGCACGACCCTGTCTTGTTGTTGGGACATACACACTGGGAATGGGAAGATCATATCTAGTAGCGAGTGCAAAAATTGTTCAGTTGTTATCTGCGGACGAGAATTATTTGCAGATTTCTTGGTGATCGATACCGGCAGTTATGATGTTGTCTTGGGAATGGACTTTCTTGGCACTTTCCACGCTCACATTGATTGTAGGGCAAAAAAAGTGATTTTCCAGATTCCTGAACATCCGGAGTTTGTATTTGCTGGAGGTAGTAGTTCTGTCGGGCCAGTCGAGTTTAGGGCTAGACCGACAAACACCGTTCTTTCGTCGATGGAAGTTGAAAGGGAGGAAGCGCCAGCTGTAGTTCGAGAGTTCATGGATGTGTTCGAGAACATCTCGGGTTTACCATCAAAACGAGATGTGGAGTCCGCGATCGATCTTGTTCCTGGTGCAACGCCAATCTCAAAAGCATACTATCCGATGTCACCAGTAGAGTTGGAAGAAGTCAAGAAGCAGGTTACCGAATTGCTAGAGAAGGGTTGGATTCACAGCAGTATTTCACCTTGGGGAGCTCCAGCTCTTCTAGTCAAGAAGAAAGATGGTACAAAGAGAATGTGCATCGATTGTCGAGAATTAAACCGGATAACTATTAAGAACAAGTACCCGATCATTCGCATTGGCGAATTATTCGAGCAACTTAGTAGCGCAAGGGTATTCTCGAAGCTGGATTTGCGATCCGGATATCATCAAGTTCAAGTTAAATCAGAGGAAATCTATAAGACTGCGTTCCGAACTCGATATGGACATTACGAGTATTTAGTGATGCCATTCGGAGTCACGAATGCACCGGCGATATTTATGGACTTGATGAACCGAATCTTTTCACTGTTCTTGGACCAGTTTATAGTGGTGTTCATCGATGATATTCTGGTCTACTCGAGGAGCCAAGAAGAGCATGCAGAACACTTGAGGATCGCACTGCAGACATTGAGGCATGAAAGATTATATGCAAATATGAGCAAGTGCGATTTTTGGCTTGAAGAAGTGAAGTTTTTGTGTCACGTCGTATCCTAAGATGGAATCGCTGTTGATCCTGAAAAGATTGCAGCAGTTCAAGATTGGCCGATTTCGAGGAATGTAGCGGAGATCTGAAGTTTTCTGGGACTTGCAGGATATTACAGAAGATTCATGGAAAATTTTGCTCGATTGGCTGAGCCTTTGACCAAGCTTACACGGAAGGATATACCGTTCGTTTGGACGGATGGTTGTACTTCAGTTTTTGAGGCGTTAAAGCAAAGGTTGATAACCGCTCCTATTTTGACCGTACCAGACGGTTTCAGATGATTGGTGATTCACAGCGACGCATCTGGAAAAGTTTTGGGATGTGTTTTGATGCAGCATGGGAAAGATATAGCCTATACATCGAGACAGTTGAAGACCCACGAGAAGAATTACCCAACTCATGATTTGGAACTTGCAGCAGTGATTTTCGCTTTGAAGATTTGGAGACACTACTTATTGGGCGAAAGGGTCGAAATATTCACCGATCACAAAAACCTAAAGTATGTGTTCACGCAGAAAGAGCTTAACATGAAACAACGTAGATGATTGGAGCTAATGGCTGACTATGATCTTGATCTCAAGTACCATCCGGAGAAAGTTAATGTAGTGCCGGATGCGCTTAGTCGGTTGCCAGCAATTCGGATGTTGACTGCACAGAAAGAGCTTATCGAAGATTTTCGGAGATTCGAGTTGGAGATCGTGCTACCACATTCTTCAGGACAGTTGATGCAGCTTTAAGTACAGTCATCGTTAATCGATACTATTAAAGCAGCACAGTCACAGGATCCAAGATTGCAAAAGTTTGGAGGACAGGTAGAAGCGGGACTTTGAGCGGACTTGTTGATTCATGAGGATGGTTCGTTGCGATATGGTAGCCGTTTGTGTATACCGAAATGAAACATTCGTGAAGAAGTTATGAAGGAGGCACACAGTTCCGTATATTCCGTACATCCAGGAGGCACGAAGTTGTATCGTGATCTACGACAACATTTCTGGTGGGAAGTCATGAAAAGGGAGATTGGTTGCTTTGTAGCGAAGTGCTTGGTGTGTCAGCAAGTTAAGGCTGAATATCAAAGAGTAGCTGGTTTATTGCAACCACTTCTGATTCCTCAATGGAAGTGGGAACATATAACCATGGATTTCGTGACAGCTTTACCACGGAGTCCAAAGGGAAATAATGCAATTTGTGTGATTGTTGATCAATTGACCAAGGCAGCTCATTTCATACCATTTCGAGTTGGTCAGTCGACGGAAGCATTAGCAGAACGGTACATGCAGGAGATTGTGAGATTGCATGGAGTACCTATGAGCATCGTTTCCGATCGTGATACCCGATTCTTATCGCACTTCTGGAGGAGTTTACAGGAAAGTTTGGGGACATGATTGAAGTTTAGCACTGCTTATCATCCCCAGACAGATGGCCAGTCGGAGAGAACGATCCAAACTCTTGAAGACATGTTGAGAGCTTGCATGTTAGACTTCAAGGGTTCGTGGGAGGATCATTTGCACTTGGTGGAGTTCTCGTATAATAACAGTTTTCAGGCGACTATTCAGATGGCTCCATTCGAAATGTTGTATGGCCGCAAGTGTCGCTCACCCGTTTGTTGGGACGATATTGGAGAACGAAGATTGTTGGGACCAGATTTGATCGTGCAAACAATAGAGAAGGTTAATACTATCTGGAATCACATGAAGGCAGCACAGGATCGACAGAAGAGTTGGGCCGATACATCGAGAAGAGCTCTACAGTTCGTTGTTGGTGATCTTGTATTCTTGAAGATATCACCGACTAGAGGAGTAATTCATTTTGGGAGTCGAGGCAAACTTAGTCCTCGATTTGTGGGGCCTTTCGAGATTATTGAGCATGTTGAAGAAGTGGCTTTCGAGATTATTGAGCATGTTGAAGAAGTGGCTTACCGATTGGCTTTACCACCATCTTTGGTGAGTGTTCATGACGTGTTTCATGTATCTCAACTCCGTAAGTATGTTTGAGATGAGACGCACGTGCTGGATCATTCGGAGCTGACTGTAAGGGAGGACTTGACCTATGAAGAACGACCGATGTCGATTGTTGATCGAAAAGAAAAGGTCCTCAAGAACAAGGTTATCCCTCTCATACTTGTTTCATGGGGGAACCGCTCGCACGGAGAATCGACTTGGGAACGAGAAAACGAGATTCGACAGAAGTTTCCACACCTCTTTTCCTAGATTCATGCTTGTTTTTCTTTTCTTGTTCCGGGAATTTCGAGGACGAAATTCTTTTTGTCGTTGGGTATAATGTAATACCCTAGTTCATTTATACCGGTTCGGTTTTGGGTATTTCTTTATTTATGGTTATTTCTTGATTTATTGTGTTTTGGGTGCGAATAATGTAATTGATATCTGTGTTTGCACTCGACCCGACCCGCTTGCTTGAAATCCGTCTTGATTCCTGTTTGTGATTTATCCCGGCTAGTTATGAAGATCCGTGCACTTTCATATTGTATATTCTGTATATCTGCATTATATCTAGCATCTGCATTTTTCAATATAACATATAAAGTCAAATAAAATATTTTAAAAATATCTTGCATGGCCTGCATCATACCCCTAACCCTATCGTAGCATTCGTATATCTTGTTCTCGTTCTGTTCAGTGAAACGAACTCGTTTGGATAGCTACGTGCACACTGCATGTATCCGTTCTTGGGGAATGCATTTTCGTTACCCGGTTACCATATTTTGGTTTTGGTTGACACGCATATTATCCGTATTTTCAAACCATAATTTTAAATCCGACCCGGACGTGTTTTGGACTATTTTTGTATTAGTCCCGAAAACTCTAATTTAATAATATTATATTCTTAATATATTATACTGTTCTATACGAATAAACATTTATAACTAAATATATTTTTATATATATTTACCTAATCAAATCCACACTTCCTATATCTGCAGATTTATTATATTTTTTCTTTTAAAAATTTAAATCCCAATCCTATCTCAACTCTCTCTCTACATTATATATATATATATATATATATATAACCCTATTATACCCACGTCCTCTTCTCTCTCTCCCTCCTCTTCTTTATTTCCTTTTCCCGCCGCCTCCTCGCTCGAACCCACGCCCCTCACCTGCCCTCGTCGCCATCGTCGCCGACCTCACCCTCGCCTTCCTCCCTCTCGCCGCTCTCCTCTCTCCCTTGCGCAACCACCACGACGACACCCATTACCGCATGACCTATACCCGCTCCCTTCGCTCGTCGTCTTCGCCGCAGGTGACCCTCGTCATCACCCTCTCCTCGACCTACACCTTTCCTCCTCCACCCCATGACGAGATCCCCTACACCCGAGCATCCCCACTGCAACCCAGAACCTATTGCTTGTGCACCTCATCGCTGCCGGAGCTCGCCTCGCCGTCGTCGCCTCACGCCTCCGACCTCCCTCACCACCTTCTCCTCCCTTTGTCCTTTCTCCAAAACCCCGAGTCCCTGCACGAAACCACTGCAAGAACCAAGCCTAAGAACCTACAGCCTTCACCTCGCCCTCGCCTGCATGCCCATGTCGCCGGAGCTCTGACCTCCGTCGTCGCCATACTCACGCCTCCGACCTCCCTCACCACGCCGTCGTCGCCTCACGCCTCCGACCTCCCTCACCACCTTCTCCTCCCTTTGTCCTTTCTCCAAAACCCCGAGTCCCTGCACGAAACCACTGCAAGAACCAAGCCCAAGAACCTACAGCCTTCACCTCGCCCTCGCCTGCACGCCCATGTCGCCGGAGCTCCGACCTCCGTCGTCGCCATCCCCATCACCACGACCTCCTCTCCTCCTCCCTGCACCCCGACCAGAACCTGCATACCCCAACAGAGCCCCTGCAGCCCTCGTCACCTGCGTCTCGCCGGAGCCATGCCAACGCCGACGATCCGGGCGACCCAGTTGACGTCCCCGGCCAGCGTAGTCTTGTTCTTGCTTTGCCTAGTCCTGTTCCGTACGTGCGCATGTGCATTGCGACATTTACCCAACGTCGGACGCAGCGTACGCATCCCGTATTGAGATCTGATCAGGCAAGTTTATCTTGCTACATGCTATGTTATTATATTTGCATCTATATGAATAAAAATATCACATGTTTACTGCATTGTACATCCATGTTACTATTTTACTGTTTTCGGATAGCCGTTCGTATCCGTATCATTTATCACATATATAGTCACATGCAAATTTATCTTGCTACATACTATGTATTATATTTGCATCCATATTAACAATAATATTACATGTTCATTGCATTGTGCATCCTATATTACAGTTTTACAGTTTTGCAATATCCGTTTGCATCTGTACAATTTATTACATATCTAGTCGCATGCAATTTTATCTCGCTACAGGCTATGCAGCATATTTTACATATATAGGTATAGAATTATTACATATTTATTGCATTTCACATCCATGTTACAGTTTTACTGTTTTTCCGATATCTGTTCATATCCGTATTATTTATTATGTATCTAGTTGCATGCCATGTCATATTATATCATGTTACCGTTACATTGGCACCTCATGCTTGATAATGTGCATCATACTTAGTCATGGAGTTGTAGATGTGATCCCTGATAAACACTTGTGCATCCATGTTTTACCGTGTTTCGATACTAGTTGCATTTTACTGTTGGGCATTGTTGGGGTAAAATTTTACACCCCGGTTGACCGAGTCAAAGTCAAGGTCAACCCCAAGCCAGGTGGGCCTAAGCCCAGGTCAAGTGGGCCCATGCCCAGGTCGAGTCCGAAACATGAAGCGGCCGACCCTCCCCATGCCAAAAAATGAAATCATGTAATAAATATTTTTTATGTAATTTTTTATACATGAATGTATGCAAAATGGGCATAAAGCCAATATTTTGTAAGCCCATGGCTTATGTGCAAAAAATGAAATGGCACATAAGCCATGTGATAGGCAAAATGCCATTTTGTGAAGCCCAAGGGGCTATATGTAAATATGTAAGCCTATATAAGGCAACATGATGATGAATAGAAGAAGACACTTTTCATTCCCCCAAAAACTAGGGTTCTTTGTGCCTCCTGCTCCTTCTCCAAGGTTCCAAAAACCTTCCTCTTTCTTTTGAATTAAATCAAGAGTTTAACTCTTCTTTTTCCCAAAATAAATAGTTTTTCACCACAAAACCCACAAAGGGGAACTCAGATCTCCCACCAGATCTCGAAAAAGAAGAGATTTTTAAAATCTCACATCTCTTGATCTTCAAGATCCGGCCAAAAGACAAGAAGAAGAAGGAGACCCATCTCCAAGAATCTAACTTTGGACAGATCCAAGGCTCAGAAGAAGGGCCAAAGATTCCTAGGAGTTTAACTCCTTTCTAGATCTGTTGGAGTTTAACTCCATAAATCAAATTTCTGCTAGGAGTTTAACTCCAAAAAACCCCTTTGGGAGTTCAACTCCCCAGCCCAGGGGCTAAGCCCCCTTCCCGCGGTCACGTGGGTGCCACGCGACCCCAGGGCGCCAGGGCGCCCATAGGTCACGTATGCCCACGTGACCCCGGGGGCCAAGGCGCCCAATGGTCACGTGTGCCCACGTGACCCCGGGCGCTGAGGCGCCCTTGGGTCACGTGTGCCCACGTGACCCCGGGCGCTGAGGCGCCCTTGGGTCACGTGTGCCCACGTGACCCCGAGGCGCCCTTGGGTCACGTGTGCCCACGTGACCCCGGGCGCCGAGGCGCCCTTGGGTCACGTGTGCCCACGTGACCCCGGGGCGCCGAGGCGCCCTTCGGTCACGTGTGCCCACGTGACCCCGGGCGCCAAGGCGCCCAATGGTCACGTGTGCGTCACGTGACCCCGGGCGCTGGGGCGCCCAATGGTCATGTGCGCGCACGTGACCCCGGGCACCATGCCCTATATGCCATGCACGCGTCTTTAAGACGCTTTTCCCCCTTTTTTTTATACACTCCATACTAAATATGTCTCCCCCGTTAGGAAAAATTTCTAACGGGGCGCTGCCCCGCACCCCGCAAGGGGGCTGCTAGCCCCCTTGACCTCCAGCCCACTATCCGGGTAGCGGGACCCCCGTAAAAAAACTCTGCGGGGCCCCTGAAATATCCATAACCCCCTCCAATACACAACATACGTACACTGCACATTGAGTCCGCATGACCAGTTTAACCCGTTAATCGGAGGTTCCTTCGCTCCAAATGCGAGGGGTAATTAACGGCAGCTTAGTCCGCGGTTGCCGGAGATTCGGATCCCCACAATCATTAAACCCCGGCCTACCCTAGGCAGAGGGAATCTGTAGTACGCCTGACAAGCGCGCGCGTACTCCCATTTCAATGGGGTGACGAAAAACACCCTACAGGCATCCATTGAATGCACTGTACACCACCTGACATGACCTGATACACCACTACTTGACTTGATACCTGATCTTGTTACTAATGCCGACAATCCTGACTTGTTGTCCTGATGGACATATCATGTTGTCTATTCAGACAAAACCTGTACCTGCTTGATCCTGTGTTGGCATTAGCTCTAGATTTATCAATACATAACTTGAACACATAACCTTGGGGGTAAGGGGAAATCAATAATGAAACCTGACTTGTAACTCAACAGTTCGACGCTTACACTGATCGGTTTTACGAGCTAGGCCAGCCCCAGGATGCTGCTGCTGATATCATTCGTCTGTACATGTTACCTGTTTACTGCCTAGCGGCACGTCTCGGATTCAGCCCGAGAGTCTTGAACGTGGTCCCGGGTATACACGGGATACTATTGAGTTACATCGATAATTCATTAAATTGATTTCAAAGACTTGAGAGCGGTTAACCCAGTAGCATAGATTACTCACCACATGCACATATACTTCACTGTTCCATATTCGTGTTACTGTTATACACTCATTACTGTTCATACTCATACCTGCATATCTTGTTACCTCCTGATTATATTTTATTGTTTGATATTATGATGCACTGATGTCTGGGTTTTGCATGGCCCCGATACTCTGTCTCTTTCGCAGGCTGATCAGAAGTATTTCTGTCGTCAGGCCGAGCAGTGAGAATCCTGTTAGTATCTAGTTTAGTTTAGTTTTATTTCCGTACTTTCATTTCCTGATGTGAGCCCGTATTTGGGACGTACTTTCCAGATGTTATTGCTTATTGGATTTATTGCTTCCGCACATATATTATTTCTTGACTCGTTTATTCTGGCATATGGACATGTACTAGATGGTTCATTTTTATTTTACTGTTCTTGATATCTTATAAACAGCCGTAATGTGACTGTGGAGGGATGTTTCCCGGCCACAGGTAGTATGATTGGCTCTGTCACGTGCCGATCTTAGCGCACTCTGGGAAGCGGGGCGTGACATACACCTAGCTCCTCCGTCCAAACTCACCTCCGACGATCCCATTGTTACCGACCTCCATTCAAGCACCGACCCACCAACGACCATCACCACCCCACCACGAGACCTAACTCCAAGCCACAACTGCTGCAAACGCTGATGGGCCCCCACTGCCACCGCCGTCACGTCTGCGACCACCTCGGCTGCTCGGCCACCCTCCTCATCTCCAACTTTCGAGCTTCCCTCTTCTTCTAACCTCACAAACCCATCCGAGCTCCATCTCACTCAACCCCAAACCATGATCCCCCATCAGTTCCACCGCAACCCATCGTCGCCGCTGCCACCTCTGCGCCTGCATCGGTCCTCTAAGCTTCGATCACTCATCGTTGTGCCCACCTCCTTAGAAGACCAGAGTAGCTGAGCTCCAACCCGAGGCACCCACTGCACCCGAGCTCCCCTCATTGCCGGCCTCCTCCTCGACGTCGCCACCACCGTCTCTCTTGACCTCTCCATCATCGTCGTCATTTCCATCAAGCAGCCGAGCTCGCCGTCGCTGGTGTGAACGTGCCATGCTCTTTCTAGCTGTCTTCACGATCGTCGCCAGGAAAGTAAAAATCAATCACTTGCTTATTCATGCTAATGTATTAGTTAATCAAAATAATGATGATAAATGATATTGTACATATTTACATATCTATTTATAGCTATATCAATACTTATAATCAAATTATTTCTCTAGCGAACCCTCGTAGTTTGATTGTGATGAATAGAAGCCCGACTCGGTCTACTAATCCATAACAATATCTGTTGTCACATCCCGCTTCCCAAAATACGTAATGCGAGGGGTGACTAGGCTAGTCATGCTCCTACGGTCAAGGAATAATCCTGCCGTAGTCACACTTAGGCTTCTAGTATTACATGGTAATCAATAAACACAGCACTAAAGTAAAAGAAATCACAGTTCAAAACTTTATTACATTAAAATAGCAGAGTTTAGAATACATTTATTTGCATAAAAGAAATAACTAGCCAAAGAAATAACAACGCTCATTTAGCAAGCAAAAAGGTGATGGCACCGATGCCGCGGTCTAGACCTCCGCGATCTCGAATGGCAGGTCCTGCTCCTGAGCTGGGTCCACTCCGTCCTCTGAGCATGCATACTCAGGTCGTCAGGGTGACACGTATGGCAATAAATATATAGTATGTGTACAATGTTAATAAACATGAAGTGCACAACAGAATACAATAACACGAGAATAATTAACGTCAAGTGAATATGAACAGTGCGGTATATGTATCATGTCAGCAATCCACGCAATATGTATGTCATTACCTATTAGTCGCTAAGTTAAATGAAATCAGTCGGTGGAAAAGATACTCATGTTTAACAAGGGTCTTGTGCATATCCGAGACTACGGTCTACTATTGTCCGGGACATAACCCTGCAGCCATGTCGCTAGGCCCATGACCTCTGTGTGTGTGTGTCACTAATATCAAATGATTATCCTCTAAGTCACTTGACCTCGCTAAATACGAGTTCAATTCCACCTTGATTCCCCTATTTCCCCAGGTCTCAATAAGCATAAGCATAGGATTAATTATATACAACACGAGCTAAAGCACGGTCTTACTCATTTTCACTGCACTGTTCACTTTCACTAATCAATCCCTTATCACTGGCATGCTTGATACAGCTAATCCAATGCCACTCACGTTCGATGATTGTTATAGCGGAATGCGATACGTTTTATGATATGCGTTCTACTCTGTTCTTGTCACGCCCCGCTTCCCGGTATACGGCGAAGGGGACGCGACGAGGCCGCTACGTATTTACTCTGAAGTAAATACGCTAAGCGTATCTAAACAATATAAATAAAAATGCACAAGAGACAAAGACAGTAGATATAACTGAACAACAACTTTATTTATTAATATTCTTTTGTACAATGCATGGAAAAGTAAATACAACTGATTGAAAGCAATGCCTAAACAATGGCATAACAGAAAAGGAAAGTACTGATATGAAATGTGTACAATGAAGCTAAAGCTCTGGGTCATAAGCAAGCTGATCCAAGTTCTCGCAGGTAGGCTCGGTCTCCTGAGTGTCCAGATCACCTAACAACATTCCAAAGAAGAAAGAGAAGGAATGTCGTTAGCGAACAATCGCTCGCTAAGTCCTAAAGATAAGGGAGAAGTAGAATAGGCAGAGAGGGAGAGAGTATCGCTTTTCAAGTTGTGCTATTTAGTTATATTGTTATATTTAGTGTTAATAATGTTGTTAACATAAATTCAAGGGTGAATGTCAACCAATCTCAAGAGTGTTCTCAAACCCAACAGGCTTCAATCCAGGGGTAGGGAACCGCAGGCCCGAATCAAATGTTAGTAGCGGGACTTCGACCGTCGTCGAAATATTCTAAACTCAACAGGACACAATCCAGGAGCATGGAAACACGGGCCCTCATGATTTCTTGCTTGTGTTAGTAGACATGAATTCATGATTTAGGGGGACTCTTGAGATTCTGTTGGATTCACGTATGAACTACCCCAATACCCCGTGTATTTATTCTATTGATAACAATGATTGTACTAATGATATTGTATTATATAGAAAATTGAATTGTATAGATGACTTGCCGAAACCATGATATCAGTAAATGGATATAACTGGAGAATCATGTAAATGGATATAACTGGAGAATTATGTAAATGGAAGTATATCCATGGTTCGGTTCGGTCAAATTGTATAGATTGTATAGATTGAATAGTTTGAATATATGGATTCATGGATTCATGTTGAATTGTAATTTGGATACTTGAATCATATTCAAGTCAGATTATTAAGAAGAGACTCAGTCTGAGTCAGACCAATTAGAAAAGAAATTGAAGTCCTGATTGTTTTGATGTTATCGGTAACCGCTGCACATGGGCGGCAGGATTTGTGTCTTTTTCAAAGACGATTACCGTGTTGATAACACCGTTGTTAAGTTGTCTACCTTAAATAGGAAAGCACCCACTTCTCCGGCTCCCCGAGGCTCAAGAGATTGGTCCCGCTTAAACCTATATTTACTAGGGTCCTTAGGATAATTTATAGAACTTGAGAGAGTTTTATGTAAAAATACTTTTGTATAATTTTCAAAATACACCCCAAGTATTTAATTATCATTTTTAGAGTTGTCATAGATATAGATTTTATATTTGTGACATTTCTAGTGAGAATAACCTATTTTTCATAATACATGGTATTTAATTGTAAAGTGTTGGACTTGTATAGAATTTCATGGTATTTTCATGTAAAGTGATTTTTGTGATTTTTAGAAAAAGTTGGAATATTTATATTATTACAAAACATATATTTTAATGATACATATATATATTTATATAAAAATAAATTTTAATATATATTATATTTCTAGAAATCTCATTTTCTTAAGATTTTCGTATTTTAAATCTCTCGAGACCGAATGCTCCTTGCGGAGGTCTGCATCTCACACTACTAAGCCTAGGAACGTGCGATAATTCGCACCATCCCAGTCGGGTTCCCCAAATTGGGTTGTAGCGGCGCTTTGCAAACATTTGTGTAAAATACTAAATCTTGTAAAAATGGTTTTATTAGTAAATGGTATTTATTTGAAATGTTTCGTTTTTCCGTATTCTAGGTTCCCGAAAGTATTGTGCTATGTTGCATATGAGTGTTGTGAGGAGGTAGGTCATTACCTCGTGATCTAACTTAAATGTATAGTAAGATTGTGATGATTTAATGTCAAAATGAAACTACATGGTATTTTACTGAAAAAGAGCAATAAAAGTTACAAAATAATATAGACTGTCATGAAACTTGTTCAACATATTTGTTAATAATTAATAGTCAACATGTAATAGTTTAATAGGGTTTTGTTTAAGAAAAGTGGGATTTTTAGAAAGAAACCGAATCGGAAATCGGTTTGACTCCGATTCCGTCGGGTTTTGAAATTTCGTATTTTTAGAACAAGATTAGAGAAGAGGGAGGGGGACTTAAGGTTTTAGACGTTAGAGGAGTGGAAGAGGGAACGGTAGACTTCGCCGGTGCGTCGTTTCGTTGCCGGGAGCTCCTATGGTTGTCGTCGGAAGATGGCCAGAGTTTCGCCCTTTTGCTCACTTCAAATGCACACTAAATTTCTAGGAATTTTCTTGAGAGTTTTGATCAGAATTTTGGAGTGAGGGGTGTGTGTGTGGAGGTTGTATTTATAGGGTAAGGCTAGGGTTAGGGTAGGTGAAAGGTTGAAATGAAAAAATGTGATAAAATGTAATAAAATGGAGTATTTGGTATTTTAATGGAGTCTCTGTTACTGTTCTGCACATTTAAACTATACAGGAGTACATGGGAGATGAAAAACCCAAACTTTCATGTTGGGAACTCGGCGGTCCGGCCGAGTCCGGCCGGCGGCGGCGGCCCGAGTCGGCCGAGTCGCCGGCCGAGTCCGGCTGAGTCCGGCCGCCGTTGGCTTCCCCGACGCTTCAATAACCCCCTGGGACAGTTAGTTTATCATGTGTAGTGAGGTTTTTGTGAGTTATGCATGTGTAAACCCTTGGTATTCTAAAAATTCAAAATAAAAAAATAATGTGGGGTATGAAATTTGAACTCTGGTGGCTTGGTTCAGCAGTGCAAGGTATTACCAATGAGTTACAAGCTCCTTCTTGCTATTAAAAAGCAAAACAAACTTATATCTTGTGCTCAGGCAAAAATACCCCTTTTTGTATTTTGAAAAAAAATTATACAGAAAGTTGTACAGAAAGTTTTTGGTTGTTACATTCTACCCTCCTTATAAAAATTTCGTCCTCGAAATTTATAAGAGGAAAGTGTAACAGATTCAAAGAAAGTTTAGTGATAGAACTATTGGTAGTGTATGAAAATATTTAGAAGAAAGAAAGATTGCAAAAGTTTTGGTCAAAGTTGAAAGAAATGTGAGGGAGTTACCAGGGTTTGGACAGATTCAAGATATATGAAATTGGAAGATTCAAGGAAGATGAATTGTAAAGGATGTTTTAGTTGCTGATTCTCATGTTATATTGCTTAGGTTGTTCACGCAGAACAAAATTGTATGGTAGTGTTCCATTTATCTCTGACCTGCATGGGCCACCAACAAAACCTGTCACACCCCGATTCCCGGTATACGGTGAAGGGGACGCGACGAAGCCGCTACGTATTTACTTTGAAGTAAATACGCTAAGCGTATCTAAGCAATATAAATAAAAATGCACAAGAGACAAAGACAGTAGATATAACTGAATAACAACTTTATTTATTAACATTCTTTTGTACAATGCATGGAAAAGTAAATACAACTGATTGAAAGCAATACCTAAACAATGACATAACAGAAAAAGAAAGTACTGAAATGAAATGTGTACAATGAAGCTAAAACTCTGGGTCGTAAGCAAGCTGATCCAAGTCCTCGCTGGTAGGCTCGATCTCCTGAGTGTCCAGATCACCTGACAACATTCCAAAGAAGAAAGAGAAAGAATATCGTCAGCGAACAATCGCTCGGTAAGTCCCAAAGATAATGGAGAAGTAGAATAGGCGAGAGGGAGAGGGTATCACTTTTCAAGTTGTGTCATTTTGTTATATTGTTGTATTTAGTGTTAATAATGTTGTTAACGTAAGTTCAAGGGTGAATGTCAACCAATCTCAAGAGTGTTCTCAAACCCAACAGGCTCCAATCCAGGGGTAGGGAACCACGGGCCCGAATCAAATGTTAGTAGCGGGACTTCGACCGTCGTCGAAGTATTCCAAACTCAACATGCCACAATCCAGGAGCATGAAAACACGGGCCCTCATGATTTCTTTCTTGTGTTAGTAGACATAGATTCATGCTGTAGGGGGACTCTTGAGATTCTGTTGGATTCACGCATGAACTACCCCAATACCCCGTGTATTTATTGTATTGATAGAAATGATTGTACTAATGGTATTGTATTATCTTGAAAATTAAATTGTATAGATGACTTGCCGAAACCATGATATCAGTAAATGGATGTAACTAGAGAATCATGTAAATAGATGTAACTGGAGAATCATGTAGATGGAAGTATATCTATGGTTCGGTTCGGTCAAGTTGTATAGATTGTATAGATTGAATAGTTTGAATATATGGATTCATGGATTCATGTTGAATTGTAGTTTGGATACTTGAATCATATTCAAAACAGATTATTAAGAAGAGACTCAGTCTGAGTCAAAACAATTAGAAAAGAAATTGAAGTCCTAATTGTTTTGATATTATCGGTAACCGCTGCACATGGGCGGCAGGATTTGTGTCTTTTTCAAGAACGATTACCGTGTTGATAACACCGTTGTTAAGTTGTCTATCTTAAATAGGAAAGCACCTACTTCTCCGGCTCCCCGAGGCTCAAGAGATTGGTCCCGCTTAAACCTATATTTACTAGGGTCCTTAGGGTAATTTATAGAACTTGAGGGGGTTTTATGTAAAAATACTTTTGTATAATTTTCAAAATACACCCCAAGTATTTAATTATCGTCTTTACAGTTGTCATAGATGTAGATTTTATATTTGTGACATTTCTAGTGAGAATAACCTATTTTTCATAATACACGGTATTTAATTGTAAAGTGTTGCACTTGTATAGAATTTCATGGTATTTTCATGTAAAGTGATTCTTGTGATTTTTAGAAAAAGTTGGAATATTTATATTATTACAAAATAGATATTTTAATGATACACACATATATATTTATATAAAAATAAATTTTAATATATACTATATTTCTAGAAATCTCATTTTTTTAAGATTTCCGTATTTTAAATCTCTGGAGACCGAATGCTCCTTGCGAAGGTCTACATCTCTCACTATTAAGCCCAAGGACGTGCGATAATCCGCACCATCCCAGTCGGGTTCCCCAAATTGGGTTGTAGCGGCGCTTTGCAAAGATTTGTGTAAAATACTAAATCTTGTAAAAATGGTTTTATTAGTAAATGGTATTTATTTAAAATATTTCGTTTTCCCGTATTCTAGGTTCCCGAAAGTATTGTGCTATGTTTTATATGAGTGTTGTGAGGAGGTAGGTCATTACCTCGTGATCTAACTTAAAGGTATAGCAAGATTGTGATGATTTAATGTCAAAATGAAACTACATGGTATTTTACTGAAAAAGAGCAATAAAAGTTACAAAATGATATAGATTGTCATGAAACTTTTTCAACATGTTTGTTAATAATTAATAGTCAACATGTAATGGTTTAATAGGGTTGTGTTTAAGAAAAGTGGGATTTTTAGAAAGAAACCGAATCGGAAATCGGTTTGACTCTGATTCCGTCGGGTTTTGAAATTTCGTATTTTTAGAACAAGATTAGAGAAGAGGAAGGGGGACTTATGGTTTTAGATGTTAGAGGAGAGGAATAGGGAATGGTAGACTTCGCCGGTGCGTCGTTTCGTCGCCGGGAGCTCCTATGGTTGTCGTCGGAAGATGGCCGGAGTTTCGCCCCTTTGCTCACTTCAAATGCACACTAAATTTCTAGGAATTTTCTCGAGAGTTTTGATCAGAATTTTGAAGTGAGTGTGTGTGTGTGTGTGTTGGGGTTGTATTTATAGGGTAAGTCTAGGGTTAGGGTAGGTGAAAGGTTGAAATGAAAAAATGTGATAAAATGTATTAAAATGTAATAAAATGGAGTAATTGGTGTTTTAAAGGGTTCTCTGTTACTGGTCTGCACATTTAAACTATACAGGAGTACAGGGGAGATGAAAAGCCTAAACTTTCATGTTGGGGACTCGGCGGTCCGGCCAAGTCTGGTCGAGTCCGGCCGGCGGCGGCGGCCCGAGTCGGCCGAGTCGTCGGCCGAGTCCAGCCGAGTCCGACCGCCGTTGGCTTCTCCAACGCTTCAATAACCTGCTAGGACAGTTAGTTTATCATGTGTAGTGGGGTTTTTATGAGTTATGCACGTGTAAACCCTTGGTATTCTAAAAATTCAAAATAAAAAAATAATGTGGGGTATGGGATTTGAACTCTGATGGCTTGGTTCAGCAGTGCAAGGTATTACCAATGATCTACAAACTCCTTCTTGCTATTAAAAAGCAAAACAAACTTATATTTTGTGCTCAGGCAAAAATACCCCTTTCTGTATTTTGAAAAAAATTGTACAGAAAGTTTAGAGTTGTTACAGTTCTCTACTTACCGCGATCAAGACAGTGTCACTTTGCAGCTAGCCGGTTGAGCACGGATTGATTCACAGGGAGATGGTTGTATGTATGTTCTTGTCTTAGACGAGTCAATTAAGAATGTATATGTGTATGTTAAAAACTATCCTAAGTGATCGTATTTATGTTCAAGTAAGTTTATGAGGGTTAAGATTGATTAGTAGAGTTAGGATTTGTCTTGTGCTTTTCTTTTGCCAGTATTAAAATGAAGTTGGGATAATAGAAAGTAGCGGGGATTAGGAGAACATAGGAATGTGATTTGCGAGTTTAAACAAGCTTTCCAACGCTAAATCAATTCTTAGTGCCCCTTGTCCTTCCGCTACGTACGCTTATTTCTAACCGTAGGCCAAACACCCACAACTATGTATCCGATTAAGTCACAACTACATGTCACGTTGTAGTGCGCCCAAAGGACTTCTCGGTTTAGGTCGCGGCTATATGTCACGTATAGCGCGTCTAAGTGAGGGGCTTGTGTTTGTTTGGTTTAGCTTCGTTTTAGGATGTTTGGCGAAGAGAAGCATAAGGGATTTTTCCGTCCCTCATACTAACCTTCCTTATCCCCTAACAAGTGTGGAAATCATTCACGCATTTAAAAGGAAATAAAAAACAAAATAAGAAAGAAGCAAAGAAAGAAAGAAAAAAATACGGTTTTACAAAGATGCAAGCTAACTGCTTGGGTCCTCACCTAAGTAAGGAACTTCATCGAGTATCATGACTTGAAAATACGGTTAAGAAGAAAAGAAAAAGAGTAAGAAACAACAACTACTTAACAACAATAAATAAAGTTAGACTAGGAATTAAAATTATAAGACAAGAAATGAAATTACAATACAAGAATTACAATACAAGAAAATTAAAGATACAAGTTAAATAAAAACCCTCATCTTCATTAATTTTCCACTCAAGAGCTCTTACTACACTTTCATGGAGAATAGATGATGAAGAAGAAGAAAATACAAACTAAACTACACTAATTCTAATTAAAAATAAGCATCCTTTACATGACACAAAACTGGACTATTTATAGGCAGAGAGCTGAAACCCTAGGGACAAATTCCGAGCCCCAACAAAGTTACAAAACTACCCCCAAAATATCGTATGACGCCGAGTCAACTCGGCCGCGGAACCGCCGTGTAAATGCCAAATTGGCCGCGGTTTCGTAGTGGGTTTGAGAGATTGGTTTGTCGTTTTTCTCAGGGTATCTTGTGTTGCTAATTTCTTTTGTTCTACATGTTCCAAATTGCAAAATGCTTCCAAAATTTCTTCAGATTTGCAACAGTTCAAAATGGCTTCACTTTTAATTCATTTGACTTTTATCTCCCTCGAGCTCCGCGCACCCATTGAATCTTGTGCTGCCCCTCTCATGCTTTATGCTTGTCCGAGACACGAATGATCACTGTTATTTATCTTGTCTCTTGAACTGGTAAGCGGCACTGTATGGATACGGATGACCGGAACCCGGCTTTTATCTGTTTGTGGCAGATGTTCTGGATTTTGGCGTAACTGTGGAGATTTTGTATGATTTGCGTCATTTTGGACTGGAAACCTGTAATCTGTAAATATGTAGCAACATGGATCAAAAGCACCTGCCTATAGACAAACGAGCAGAAGAACAGGCGGTATTAAATGCAATATTCTGGTATGAACAAATATCCCCAAACTTAACTTTTGCTCATCCCGAGGAAAACCAATTTATTCACAACTCCTAATCTCACTTTCACAGGGAACGTGATTGCACTGAGCTTATGCAACAAGCCGTTAAACCTCTAGGTGTCCCTAGTAGAACGAGTGCTGTCTCCTGAGGGTTTTCAGTGGATACTACCCACAAAATCCCGTCAAGCTGGTTTCATAAGTTAACGTCAATTCTACTCTTACAGTTTAGCATCTAAGTTAGAAACTCTATCATCCTAAATTAGAAATATTGAACCCTTATTTTTCACACTTTCTATTTATTCAACCTCAGGTCCTATGTGTTTTGCAGTTTAGAAAGATCTTGGTTTCTCCTGAGTTTTCCTTCTACAGAGCAGTCTCCAATCCGGGATTTTTATCATCTTTACGGAAAACATAAGTCTTATTCTTTATTCCTATCTTTCCTCCAAACATCGATCGTATACCCTTACGTGTGTGTAGAATTTCACCCCTACACTTAAGAATTTAATTCAAGCTATAGTACCCTTGTCTTAATACCTAATACTATTTATTTTCGTTAATGACGGATGGATTTGCTCACAAACCTTTTATGCGACTATTAATGCTTCTTGATGCACTGACATACGATTACTGAATGTGTGAGCTTAAAGCGAAAATAGCAGTTTTCAGGTCTTGTAATTTATTCTTTTTTTCTTTTTCAAGACCAGATATATTGTCACGTCCCGCTTCCCGATATACAGCGAAGGGGACGGGACCGGTCCGCTACGTATATACTCAGAAGTACATACGCTAAGCGTATCTAAGCAATATAAGAATAAATACACAAGAGACAAGATATAATAAAAACAACAACTTTTATTTATTAACATTCTTTTGTACAATACATGAAAAGAAAATACAACTGAAATAAAACGATGCCTAAACAATGGAATAACAGGAAATGAAAAGTACTGAATGGAAAATGTACAATGAAACTAGAGCTCTAGTTCTTCAGCAAGCTGATCCAAGTTTTCTGCTGATGGCTCGATCTTTGTCGGGTCCAAACCACCTGACGACATTCAAAGAAGAAAGAAATAGAATGTCGTCAGCGAACAGATTGCTCGGTAAGTCCCAAAGATAAGGGAGAAGTAGAAAACAAGAAAGAGAGAGAGAGAGTAGCTTTTAATATTGTATTATATTGTTGTAATGTTGTATTAACGCTGTTATTTGTAGCTTGGTACAGAAGAATGCCAGTGTATACGCGAGGGGTCTCAGTATGCTAGAGACCAGGGCAAATGGAAGTACAAGGCTCCGTTATAAAACCCGGAACAACGGCAATTGGAATCATGTTAGGTGTCTTAATCTTACCGTCTCGTGCCACCTTTAACACCTTCCGTACCAATCTACCCCTTAAACCCCGTAGTGTTTTATTTGTATTGTTTTGTACTGTAAATTGTATTGAATGTATAATTGAAAGACTGACCGAAACCATGATATCAGTAAACGGATGTAACCGTAGAATCATGTAAATGGAATAACTGGAGAACCATGTAAATGGAATGTATATCCATGGTTCGGTTCGGTCAAGTTGTATAGATTGATAATTGGATTCATGGATTCATGTTGAATTGTAATATTGAAGATTGTAGATTGTACTTGAATCATATTCAAGTCAAATATAATAAGACTCAAACCCGAGTCAGACAATTAGAAATGTAAATCGAAGTCTTGATTAATTCTTACCTATAATTTGCTAGGGTTCTTAGGGAAATTTATAAAACTTGAGGGGTTTTTATGTAAAAATAATTTTATATACTTTTCAAAATACACCTCAAGTATTCGTTATTCGTCTTTAGAGTTGTAATGAAGGTGGATTTTATATTGTGATATTTCTAGTGAAAATATCCTAATTTCATAAATAAAGGTATTTATTTGTAATATTGATTTATGTGGAATTTATGGTATTTTAATGTAAAATCGATTCTTGTGATTTTTAGAAAAAGGTGGAATATTTATATCTTAACAAAATAGATATTTTAATGATAAATATACATATATTTATAAAAAAATAATTTTAATAAATATTTTATATTCTAAAAATCTCATTTTCTTAAGATGTCGTATTTTAAATATTTCGAGACCGAATGCTCCTTGCGGAGGTCTGAATCTCGCACTACTAAGCCCGAGGATGTACGATAAACCGCACCATCCTGAACGGGTTCCCCAAAGTAGGTTGTAGCGGCGCTTTGCAAAGATTGTAAAATACTAAATCCTTTAGAAAACGGTTTTATGAAGTAAATGGTATTTACTTGTAAAGGTGTATATTTTCCGTATTGTATGTTCTAGATTCTCCTAAGTCAACTAGTCTATTCCTAACTGGTCTAGACGACAAGTTGTGAGATGCCTCAAATCGCCTCTTCACCGCCAATTGTGGCCAGGTAAGTACAAGTGAAGAAAGGAGGGATCCGCTCACGAATCATCGTGAGACGGGCCTTTTAAAATTACCTTTCTCACTTGCCAAGCGTAGACACCACAAAGTCAGGTTTAGATAAACGACCGATGTTCACAACTTATCGTATTTTCATAATAAGTGGTACTTCCTTAAAAAGTGTATCAAAACTAAATCTTTTATAAATGGTTTTATTTAGTATAGGGTACTTTAATGAAAATGTTTGTTTCTCGTATTCTAAGTTTTCGATGGTATCGTGTTAGGTTGTATGTAAGTGTGTGAGGAGGTAGGTCATTATCTCGTGATCTACTTTAAATGTATAGTAAGTTTGAGGGGGTTAAATAAAGGATTGAAACAATATGGTATTTAAGTGAAAAATACGATAAATTGAAAAAAGCTATCATGTCATGTGATAAAACTTGATCAAATTGTTTGATTAATGTTTAATAGTCAACATGAGAAAGTTTAGGTATGATTGTATTAGTGAGAAGTGGAATTTTATCGAAAACTGAATCGGAAATCGGATTTGTTTCGATTCCGTCGGGTTTTGTAATTTCGTATTTTGAGAATGGAAAAGAGAGATAGAAAAGGGACTTACGAGTTTTAGATTACTCAAGAGAGTGAGAGGCAACTAGAGGGATCGTCGGTGTATTGCGTCGTCGCCGATAGTTCCTAAGATGATCGCCGGTAGTTTCGCCGGAATTTCGTCGGAGGTTCGCCTTGAGTTTGTTTTCAAAGTACACGATCTTTGGAAAATTTTTGAGAGAGTGGGCTCAGGATTTTGGGGTGAGAGGGTAGTGTGTAGGGTTGGTATTTATAGGGTTAGGCTAGGATTAGGATAGATGAAATGTTTAAAATAAAAATGTGATAAATGTAATAAAAATGTATTAAAAGTGGAGTAATTGGGGTTTTTAAAGAGCTCTGGAAATGGTCTGAGGCTAAAATTTTGCAGGTGTATAGGGAATATGAAAAGACACAATTTTCATGTTGGGGCAGTCGCCGGAATCGGCCGACTCGGCCGTGACTCGGTCTGAGGACCGAGTCAGACCGAGTCAAGGCCGATTTGGCCAATTCCCGGCCGAGTCAGACGGCCGGGATCCCCCCTGACGGTTTATCTAACTCCTGGAAATGTTACATCTTTGGGTGTAGTAGGGTTTTTGTTAGATATGCACGTGTAAACTCTTGGTATTCTAAAGGTTTTAAAAAAATCAATATTAAAAATAATGTGGGGTATGGGATTTGAACTCTGGTGGCTTGGTTCAGCAGTGCAAGGTATTACCAAAGAGCTACAAACTTCTTCCTGTAATTATTGAGCTAATTAATTACTTAAAGTAATAACAGTAAATGTAAATACCCCAAATATACATTAATTTTAAAGCAAATTTTTGTACACTAAAAATGGAGTTGTTACATTCTTTTAACTTGTAATTAAAAAGCAAAATAA
Source organism: Agapanthus africanus (assembly GCA_030015575.1). Taxonomy (NCBI): domain Eukaryota; kingdom Viridiplantae; phylum Streptophyta; class Magnoliopsida; order Asparagales; family Amaryllidaceae; genus Agapanthus; species Agapanthus africanus. Next base: position 33,154,018 of record CM057338.1, read on the forward strand.
TTACTTATAACTTGTACTCAGGCTAAAATACCCCTTTATGGATCTTTTTGAAATTTTTTTGTAAAAACTTGTATTGGAAATTTGGGGTTGTTACATTCTACCCTCCTTATAAAAATTTTGTCCTCGAAATTTGTAAAAGGAAAGTGTAACAGTTTCAAGGAAATTCTGGTGACTGGAGTATAGATAGTGTATAAAAATAACAAAGTGATACAAGGGTGAAAAAGCCTTACCGGTGTTACCTTGACCTACAGTCTCGGCTTCTACGGCTTCTAATGTGAATGTCTGTCGCCGTGGTACATTCCTTCTAGCTGGAGGCACATTCTGCCTTTGGGGCCTGTTTCTCTGCCCTCTAGGCATGCCCCTCATTGCTTGTTGGAATTAGCAAGTAGGCTGTGCAGGTGGTGGAGCAGGTAGTGCAGGACGAGTTGCAGGAGCCTGGATAGCTGGCCACTGCGGGTAGTTGGTAGGTGTGTGAACTGAGTTGTATCTATATAGACAAGTCTCAATTCTGTGATTGGATGCGCCACAAATTAGACACAGGCCTTTTACGCGTGTACAGTCCTTCCATAAGTGCCCCTTTCTATGGCAGCAGTGGCAAATTTTTTCAGTTCTCCTGGGTTCAAACGATGGCCTGGAAGGGGCTCCTGATTGAAATGTGAGATTTTGTGATCAAAGAATATTTAACCGCAATCAAGAATGGTGTCGCTTAGTAGCTAGCCGGTGAGTACGGGTCGGTCCACAGGGATTTTGTGTATTCTCAATTTGTTCTAACGAGTTAATTCCAAACGGTGTTGGATTGATTAAATCTAAAAACTAAGGTTGATCTAGACTAGGATTAAAACCTTACTAGGGTTAGGTTTAGGTTAAGCTTGGAAAGTCAATATTCCTCACCGCTTTCTATGACCTAATTAAGATCTATGAGATGTTATGGTAATAATTAATAAAGTGGATTAGTACCATCGGGAAGAAACCAGGTTTCTTCCTTTAGGTTCTTGTCCTTCCTTTCTTAAATTCTTACCCTAACCTCCATGGTAAACATGCACAACCGGTCTTTTAAACTACGGTATCACCGCTACCTCATGGGATAGGGTGCCGTAGGGAGCAGTGTGTGTATGTATGTATGGAGTCCTATAAAAATATGTGATGGGGAAAAAAGGGGTGAGAGATTTTCATCTGTCAAACCTTCCATATTCCTAACCCTAATAAGTGAGGAACTACTCACTCATTAGGGAATTGATAAACATGTTCTAAACTAATTAATTAGGGCAGATAATAAAATCTATATTAGGGCAGAAAGAAAATTAACTAGGGCAATGAAATAAAAATCTTACTTTATTTGATGGCTCTCTTCAAACATTTACACCGAATTAAAATTCTTAATAGATGAAATAAAAAGAGGCATCCCCCAAAAAAGAGGTTTAGGGTTTCTATTATAGATCATAGAAACCCTAGAGTTACATTCGATTCACATCTGCATTTACAAATATACCCTAAAGAAGACTACTCAACGCACCGCCACGCCGACTTTTTTTAGCACTGACACGTGCTCTATATGGCCGTTGAACCACGGCCAAAAGCCCTGTTTGGCCGCGGATCCACGGCAATGTGGTGGGTTCAATGAGTGCAATTTTCTGGTCTTGGTCTGGTTGCATTTGGGTACTTGTTTCTTCCTTTACTTGGTTCTTCAGAATATCTTCTAGTTTCTTTCAGATTTCCACAGTGTAGAAGGTTGTGGACTTTTACCGTTTGCTTCGTGTTGAAGTCTTGAATCTTGCTCTGCCTCACAAAATTGTTCATTGATCTTCATTTGTCCCTCAAACTGTATGCATGATAAAGATTCTTCCATTTGTTGGTCGTAGTCTCATTTTTGTATCGTCTTTTCATCATTTTCACTATTTTGTTCCGAGAACCTGTAACCTGCAACTATGTAGCAGACATGGATCAAAAGCACCTGTTTATTTGTAAAATGAATAAGAATGGGGAATATAATAATGCAAAATTATGAGCTGAACAAATACCCCCAAACTTATCTTTTGCTCGTCCTCGAGCAAACCTAGTTTTATTCTTGAAAAAGACCTAGCCTCACTTTCGCAGGGAAACGCGATTGCACTGAGCTTGTGCAATAAGCCGTTAAACCTCTAGGTGTCCCTAGTAGGAGGAGTGTTTTCTTCTGAGGGTTTTCAGCGGATACTACCCACAAAATCCTATCAATTTGGCATATTGACTTTTATTCTCCAATTCGGTTTTCTAACAAGAAATTCTATTATCTTTGATTCAGAAATTATCAACCCGTATTTTTCACGCTTCCTTTAACTTAAGATTATATATGTTTTGTAGATTTACTTAGCTTTTAGCATCTTTTGAATTTTTCCTTCTAAGGTTCCATCTCAACTTAGGAATTTTTATTATCTCTACTAAAGATATAAGTCATATTTTTCATTCCTATCTCTTATCTAAACCCCAATCACATACCCCTACGTGTGTGTATATATCACCCCTACACTTGGAAATTCAAATCAAGCTATTATACTCTTGTCCATCGTCCAAAGTACTTTTCAATTGGTGAAATTTGCTCACACATTCTTCATGCGACCGTTAATACTTCTTGAGATACCAACGACCGATTACAAAATGTGTTTACACATTAATGCGTAATTCCTAGTCTTGTAACACCTAAGGGTTTAGCAGTGACTCCCAAACCAGTTGGTCTAAGGCACTAGGTGATAAACACCCTTGCTAAATATTTTTTCTATTTATGCAGCCTTAAGTAATTACAAAAACCAGTGTTTATTTTTTTTTCTTTATTCACACTTGTATTTTTATTTTATTTTCCTTCATACTAAAGACTTTTAGACAAGAGCATTTCAAGGTCTCTTCTACTATTCCAAGTTTCAAGGTTCGTGTTTGTGCAAGTTGTAGGGTATATATTTTCAGAATTTAGACTTAACCTTCAGAATTATTTTTCAGACTTATACTTTAATAAAAATATCAATACTCTTCTCTTATTTTGACTTAGCCCAAGAAGTGAACTCAAAATTTGCCTATTTCTAAGTAAACTACAAAGACATATATTTTTCTACCGTTAAATTTTAAGAAAGGTTATTTTTAGGGTTTTTAATTTACTAAATTTAGGATCTAGTTTTTCCTAACTAGTTAACCTTCTTATCAAACTCAAGTCAATTATGGCCAAAATTGAATTTTTCAATTTTATAATTTTTAAATTTTTTCAATTTTTATGGGTTTTAAAATAAGTATGCAAATGCAAAAATTTACATATGAATACGAAGAAAGAAAGCTTACCGAGCACACCCCCAAACTTAAACTTGACAGTGTCCTCACTGTCAGGCTACACCAAGAGGGTTAAAATTGTCGGCACTCCCCTGTTTATTATTTTTTTTATAATTTTTTTTATTGTTAACAGAAAAACAAAACAAAATATATATACAAAAAGGTCCCCCCCAAACTTAAGTGAAACAGTGTTTCCACTGTTGAAGCATTAAAATTCAGAGTTAGGGGAGAGAAAAACACAGTATCAAGCAATACAAGGCCTTACACAGGCCAAAGGTTAGCACCAACCATTCGAAAATTTTATCGTTATAATGGTAGGGTTGGTGAAAGAATGGAGTGTAGAGAAAAGAAATGAGAAGCACACGAGACCGTGTGGAAAGAAAGATGGAATATGGTCTCGGTCTATTAGGAGAAGAATAGCGGAAGAGAGAAAGAAGTGTAGTACGAACTTGAGGGTGTAAATTGAGTGAATAAATTAGCGCAAATTGTGATGACCGATGTGTTAAAAGAAATTGTGCTAATATATCAACCCGTCGAGAAATGGGGTCAAATCCCTCAAGATTCGCGAGAAAACATGGGTACGTTGAACTTGGTAAACCATCCATTGAAAATGGAAGCGTGACGGATTCTTGCGCGGTCGAAACGATTGAAAGGATGAAGGAGAGTGATTTAGGAAGGGCCTCATTCTCACCTAAGTAAGCGTATTTAAGATGAGACGGCAACAGCTTGAGTTCGAGTTTTTGAGGTGGTAAAATTGGTGAGAATGTCTCGAACTCGAAAGATTCCATCAATGGTTCGAAATTACTGTAAGCAACCGAGTCGGATGGTTCAACTAACTCATCCAAAAATTCAAAGGAATCAAACTCGGGCGATGAGTCTTCAAAATCGTCCGAAAAAGTGAAACACTCATAATCGTTATCGGTTGTGCAAACTGTGTCAGATTCAAGGAGGAACGCACTAGTGGCGTCAAAACTGCCGTGATCAAACAGAAATTTTTCAAGCTCACAGTCCTCCTGCGTGATTTCTTGCGTGGTCGGAACGATGGAAAGGATGAAGAGGGGTGATTTAGGAAGTATAACAGTTAAAGGTTCAGGAGGATGAATTGGAAAATCCGACTCATCAAACAAAACTGGTTCATCCTCAATACTATCCTCAATACTCTCCTCAATACTATTCTCATAATTCTCCTCAAAAGTTATCCCAACCATGCAATTATCATCAAAATCAAGACGCATATGAAGTTCGGGAGAAACATTTAATGATTCGGGATGATGAATTGGAGAGAAAAATTCAGTCAAATCTGCGGGTTCATCATCCAAAATATTCCCTACGTCAATATTCTCAATCAAGTGAAAATCAATTTTTTCGGACACCTCATCAAAAACATGGATATTTATCAATTCAGGTTCTAGATTGGAGGTGTAGAGGTCAAAAGGATTGGTGATGGTTTCACTCGAAAGGGACCCTTCACAATCTGGCAAATCAAGCACTACAAAGTCGCACAACTCATTAAACGTTTTATTTTCAACTGGTGAATCATTTGGGACACTTGTTTGAAAACTGGAGTTGTGCGATTCAATTGAGGATGGGTAGGTTTGATTTGGAAGTGTATAGAACTCACTCTCTCCACTCAAATTCTTAATCTGTCCAACCGCCTCATCATACATTAGAATTTTTGGAGATAGTTGGAAACTAGCTACCGGGTCACTAGGTTGCATAAGGGCGGCAATGGACGCATCCAAATTCCTCATCTGTTGGTTTGTCGCTACAATATAAGCTTCCAACGACTGTTCCAGACTAGACATAGGTTGTGAAGGGGTTTCAGTAAAATGTTCAAAATTGTTTGGATTTTGGAAACTCCCAAATGGCTGTGTAGAAGCAAGGTCTAGGGAAGGTGCGAAAGTCGGGTAGGACTGGTAGGAATTGAATGGTTGGACAGGAGTGGGATCAACATTTGTATAAAAAGGTGAATGGACTTGTTGATCCCAAGAACTGAAAGTGTTGAAAGGAGTGAAAGATCGGTTACGAGATTGTTCAATATGTTCAGCAATAGACATGGGTTTCGGAGTTACAACAGAGCTTGAAAAAGGAGTATCAACGTAAGAAGGTGGTGAAGGTTGAAATGGTTGATACAAAGTGGATTGCGGAGTCGAACTGTTTCTCCTAGACGCTTCTATTTGATCTTTCAAAGAAATTTTGGGCATGGAGGGATCGTCCGTAATTCGACCAAAACAATTCGCGTATGAAGCAATGTTTGGATGAGGGTACCAAAGTTCGGCAAGAGTTTTGTGAGGTGGAGTACCCATGATGTAAGAAAGGAGAAGAAAAAGAATGTGGGTGCAAGTGGGGTGTAAGTGGGGTGCACGGATTTCTTAGCGACAAGTGTCAAGTTTTTATAAAAAAAAATTTCCGTTTTGTGTTTTTTTTATAAGGAGAATTTTACAAAAAGATTTTCAATAAAAGCTTAGACACACATTCAATCAATCACAATATGCACAATCAAGCCTAGATCTAGGGTCACCTAGGTCAACTAGACTGCTCCTAACTGTTCTAAAGGGCAAGTTGTGAGGACTTCAAACCGCCTCTTCACCGCCAATTGTGTCCAGGTAAGCACAAGTAGAGAAAGGAGGGATCCGCTCACGAATCACCGTGAGACGGGCCTTTTAAAGTTACCTTTCCCTACCTGTCTAGCCTAGGCACCACAAAGTCAGGTTAGGATCAACGGTCAATGCCTACAACTATTCCTTTGTCCTATTGAGCGCGAAGTCCTTAGGGCTGAGTCTAATCTTTTTTAATTAACTTGATGGTCAATGCAATATGCTTTATGTGATTTTTGGGGTCCTGGGAAGGGTGATGAAATCCCCACCCAATCTGGATTGGTGTTCAAGCCCCTTAAAGTCAATTTAAATATGCAAAGCAGTAAACACAATCACTTGCAAACAATTTTTTTTTAGCGCGGCGCAAAGAATCCTGCACAAGATCAAGTTATTGAGAAGGGGGAGAAGTTTTTGCACAAAGAACCCTGCAGGAAATTTTTACAGAGGAGATAATGGGGTTAAGAAGAAGAAGAGGGAGCTTACAGAGGAGTTTTTGCTTGCTGACGTCAGCAAGGCGCCGCGGTTCCGCGGCTAAATGTAGCCTTTGATCGCGGTTCCGCGGTCACCTCATTGGTTCAGATCCCCAAATCTTTTCTGTTTTCTGTTCTGATTATCCTCTGCTTGTTCAGATCTTCTGTTTTCTATTTTGCTCTCTGGAATTTTCCAGATCTGAATTCATTTTTCGATCCTGCACAATTCAAAAGAAAACCCTTCAAAGAATTACAAGACGATAATTTTTTTTATTTTTTTTATTTTTCAGTTTTTATGATTTTTTTAATTTTATATTAACCCAAAATTACAAAAAGAAAATAGTACGCCATCCCCGGCAACGGCGCCATTTGATTGAAATGTGAGATTTTGTGATCAAAGAATATTTAACCGCAATCAAGAACGGTGTCGTTTGGTAGTTAGCCAGTGAGTACGGGTCGGTCTACAGGGATTTTGTGTATTCTCAATTTGTTCTAACGAGTTAATTCCAAACGGTGTTGGATTGATTAAATCTAAAAACTAAGGTTGATCTAGACTAGGATTAAAACCTTGCTAGGGTTAGGTTTAGGTTAAGTTTGGAAAGTCAATATTCCTCACCGCTTTCTATGCCCTAATTAAGATCTACGAGGTGTTATGGTAATAATTAATAAAGTGGATTAGTACTATCGGGAAGAAACTAGGTTTCTTCCTCTACGTTCTTGTCCTTCCTTTCTTAATTCTTACCTTAACCTCCATGGAAAACATGCACAATCGGTCTTTTAAACTACGGTATCACCGCTATCTCGTGGGATAGGGTGCCGTAGGGAGCGGTGTGTGTATGTATGCATGGAGTCCTATAAAAATATGTGATGGGCAAAAAAGGGGTGAGAGATTTTCATCTGTCAAACCTTCCCTATTCCTAACCCTAATAAGTGAGGAACTACTCACTCATTAGAGAATTGATAAACATGTTCTAAACTAATTAACTAAGGAAGATAATAAAATCTATACTATGGCAGAAAGAAAATTAACTAGGGCAATGAAATAAAAATCTTACTTTATTTGATGGCTCTCTTCAAACATTTACACCGAATTAAAATTCTGAATAGATGAAATAAAAAGAGGCATCCCCTAAAAAAGAGGTTTAGGGTTTCTATTTATAGATCATAGAAACCCTAGGGTTACATTCGATTCACATCTGCATTTACAAATATACCCTAAAGAAGACTAGTCAACGCACCGCCACGCCGACTTTTTTTAGCACCGACACGTGTTCTATATGGCCACGGAACCGCGGCCAAAAGCCCTGTTTGGCCGCGGATCCGCGGTGGTAGGTTCAATGAGTGCAATTTTCTGGTCTTGGTCTGGTTGCATTTGGGTACTTGTTTCTTCCTTTACTTGGTTCTTCAGAATGTCTTCTAGTTTCTTCCAGATTTCCACAGTGTAGAAGGTTGTGGACTTTTACCGTTTGCTTCGTGTTGAAGTCTTGAATCTTGCTCTGCCTTTGTACTTTGTGAAATTGTTCATTGATCTTCATTTGTCCCTCAAACTGTATGCATGATAAAGATTCTTCCATTTGTTGGTCGTAGTCTCACTTTTGTATCGTCTTTTCATCATTTTCACTGTTTTGTTCCGAGAACCTGTAACCTGCAACTATGTAGCAGATATGGATCAAAAGCACCTGTTTATTTGTAAAATGAATAAGAATGGGGAATATAATAATGCAAAATTATGATCTGAACAGCTCCTCCTGCCATTTGATTGGCAGGGCGTTTCAAACCGGCAGATTGAGGTATGCCCCTTGCCTTTATTACTGCCTCATAACTGCGGGCAGCTTCCAAAGCATTCTCATGAGTCAGAAATTTCCCTGTGGCTAGTGCAGCCTGAATTTCCGTGTCCAAACCTTTTTGAAAGCGACGGGCTCTGATCTCGTTCGTCGGTATCAAGTGTGCCGCGAATCTGTTTAAGGATTGTCTTAGCTGTGTAGTATGTGATATTTAAAAATTGAACTATTGTGACATATCTTACCGGCTTAGCATGGTGAATTCAGCGTCGTACTCATCTACTGAATTGTCCCACATCGAACCTTGTTGTAGATGAATGAACTGCTGCTCCATGGAAAACCTGGCAGTCACAGGGAAGTACTTCACGTCGAACTTCTCGCGAAAAGTCTTCTATTCAATAGGCTGTACAAGACTGCTTTTTTCCGCCTTCCACCAGTTGCGGGCATTGTCCGTGAGCTGCAGTTTCGCCACACGGACCCAAGCTATGTCTGGCACTTGTGCTGCCACCAGATCATCCTCTATACTTTGTGTCCATTCCTCAGCTTCAAGTGGGCTTCCCTTTCCGGAGAACTGCTTGAGATGTAAAGCCCTGAATTGCTTTACCTCAGGTATGTCAGTCTCGGGACGGTTCAGGAGTTGTTGCTGTCCCTCAAGAAGGCTGCGGATCGCCTCAAGTAGCACTGTTTGCTCGGTGGGTGGCGTAGGAACAGCAGAAACGATTGGTAGTAGAGGTAGAGGTGTGTTGTTGACGTTGGTACTGGTGTTGTTCGGGGAATCCATAACTTTGAAAAAGATTTGGGTTAGGACAGATTCAAGTATATGAAATGATAAGATTCAAGAAATATGAAATTATAAGATTCAAGGAACATGAATTGTAAAGAATGTTTTAGTTGCTAGTTCTTGGGTTATATTGCTTGGTTGTTCACGCAGAACAGAACTGCATGATAGGGTTTCATACAGCTCTGACCTGCATGGGCCACAAACAAAACCTGTCACGCCCCGCTTCCCAGTATACAACGAAGGGGACGGGACTGGTCCGCTACGTATATACTCAGAAGTACATACGCTAAGCATATCTAAGCAATATAAGAATAAATACACAAGAGACAAGATATAATAAAAATAGTAACTTTTATTTATTAACATTCTTTTGTACAATGCATGAAAAGAAAATACAACTGAAATAAAATGATGCCTAAACAATGGCATAACAGGAAATGAAAAGTACTGAATGGAAAATGTACAATGAAACCAGAGCTCTGGTTCTTCAGCAAGCTGATCCAAGTCTTCTGCACATGGCTCGATCTCTGTCGGGTCCAAACCACCTGACGACATTCAAAGAAGAAAGAAATAGAATGTCGTCAGCGAACAGATCGCTCGGTAAGTACCAAAGATAAGGGGGAAGTAGAAAAGAAGAAAGAGAGAGAGAGAGAGTAGCTTTTAATGTTGTATTATATTGTTGTAATTTTGTATTAACGCTGTTGTTTGTAGCTTGGTACAGAAGAATGCCGGTGTATACGAGAGGGGTCTCAGTATGCTAGAGACCAGGGCAAATAGAAGTACAAGACTCCGTTATAAATCCCGGAACAACGGCAATTGGATTCATGTTAGGTGTCTTAATCTTACCGTCTCGTGCCACCTTTAACACCTTCCGTACCAATCTACCCCTTAAACCCCGTAGTGTTTTATTTGTATTGTTTTGTACTGTAAATTGTATTGAATGTATAATTGAAAGATTGACCGAAACCATGATATCAGTAAACGGATGTAACCGTAGAATCATGTAAATGGAATAACTGGAGAACCATGTAAATGGAATGTATATCCATAGTTCGGTTCAGTCAAGTTGTATAGATTGATAATTGGATTCATGGATTCATGTTGAATTGTAATATTGAAGATTGTAGATTGTACTTGAATTATATTCAAGTCAAATATAATTAGACTCAAACCCGAGCCAGACAATTAGAAATATAAATCAAAGTCTTGATTAATTCTTACCTATAATTTGCTAGGGTCCTTAGGAAAATTTATAAAACTTGAGGAGGATTTATGTAAAAATACTTTTATATACTTTTCAAAATACACCTCAAGTATTCGTTATTCGTCTTTAGAGTTGTAATGAAGGTGGATTTTATATTGTGATATTTCTAGTGAAAATATCATAATTTCATAAATAAAGGTATTTATTTGTAATATTGATTTATGTGGAATTTATGGTATTTTAATGTAAAATTGATTCTTGTGATTTTTAGAAAAAAGTGGAATATTTATATCTTAACAAAATAGATATTTTAATGATAAATATACATATATTTATACAAAAATAATTTTAATAAATATTTTATATTCTAGAAATCTCATTTTCTTAAGATGTCGTATTTTAAATCTTTCGAGACCGAATGCTCCTTGAGGAGGTCTGAATCTCGCACTACTAAGCCCGAGGATGTGCGATAAACTGCACCATCCCGAACGGGTTCCCCAAAATAGGTTGTAGCGACGCTTTGCAAAGATTGTAAAATACTAAATCCTTTAGAAAACGGTTTTATGAAGTAAATGGTATTTATTTGTAAAGGTGTATATTTTCCGTATTGTATGTTCTAGATTCTCCTAAGTCAACTAGTCTATTCCTAACTAGTCCAGACGACAAGTTGTGAGATAGCTCAAATCGTCTCTTCACCGTCAATTGTGGCCAGGTAAGTACAAGTGAAGAAAGGAGGGATCCGCTCACGAATCATCGTGAGACGGACCTTTTGAAATTACCTTTCTCACTTGCCTAACCTAGACACCACAAAGTCAGGTTTAGATAAACGACCGATGTGCACAACTTATCGTATTTTCATAATAAGTGGTACTTCTTTAAAAAGTGTATCAAACCTAAATCTTTTATAAATGGTTTTATTTAGTATAGGGTATTTTAATGAAAATGTTTGTTTCTCGTATTCTAAGTTTTCGATGGTATCGTGTTAGGTTGTATGTAAGTGTGTGACGAGGTAGGTCGTTACCTCGTAATCTATTTTAAATATATAGCAGGTTTTAGGGGGTAAAATGAAGGATTGAAACAATGTGGTATTTAAGTGAAAAATACGATAAATTGAAAAAAGCTATCATTTCATGTGACGAAACTTGATCAAATTGTTTGATTAATGTTTAATAGTCAACATGAGAAAGTTTAGGTATGGTTGTATTAGTGAGAAGTGGAATTTTATAGAAAACCGAATCGGAAATTGGATTTGTTCCGATTCCGTCGGGTTTTGTAATTTCGTATTTTGAGAATGGAAAAGAGATAGAAAAGGGACTTACAGATTTTAGATTACTCAAGAGAGTGAGAGAGAACTAGAGGGATCGTCGGTGTGTTGCGTCGTCGCCGATAGTTCCTAATATGATCGCCGGAAGTTTCGCCGGAATTTCGTCGGAGTTTCGCCTTGAGCTTGTTTTCAAAGTACACGATCTTTGGAAAATTTTTGAGAGAGTGGGCTCAGGATTTTAGGGTGAGAGGGTAGTGTGGAGGGTTGGTATTTATAGGGTTAGGCTAGGATTAGGGTAGATGAAAAGTTTAAAATAAAAATGTGATAAAATGTAATAAAAATGTATTAAAAGTGGAGTAATTGGGGTTTTTAAAGAGCTCTGGAAATGGTCTGAGGCTGAAATTTTGCAGGTGCATAGCGAATATGAAAAGACACAACTTTCATGTTGGGGCCGTCGCCGGAATCGGCCGACTCGGCCGTGACTCGGTCTGAGGACTGAGTCAGACCGAATCAAGGCCGATTTGGCCGATTCCTGGTCGAGTCAGGCGGCCGGGATCCCCCCCGACGGTTCATCTAACTCGTGGAAATGTTACATCTTTGGGTGTAATGGGATTTTTGTGAGATATGCACGTGTTGTCACGCCCCGCTTCCCAGTGTACGGCGAAATGGACGCGACAAGGTCCGCTACGTATGTACTCAGAAGTACATACGCTAAGCGTAGCTAAGCAATATAAAGTAAATCACAAGAGACGAAAGATATAGAAATAACAGCAACTTTTATTAATAACATTCTTTGTATAATGCATGAAAAGAAAATACAACTGAAATGAAAAGCAATGCCTAAACAGTGGCATAACAGTAAATGAAAATACTGGAAAGAACAAGGTACAATATCTAAAGCTCGGGATCTTCATGGAACTGCTCCAAATCTTCACCGGTGGGCTCGATCTCAGCTTGGTTCAACGCACCTGACGACATTCAAAGAAGAAAGAAATAGAATGTCGTCAGCGAACAGGTCGCTCGGTAAGTCCCAAGATAAAGAAGAATTAGGAAGACAGTGTAAAAGTATTTTCTAAAGTATTATATTGTTGAATATAATGGAATATTGAATTAACGCTGTTGTTTGTAGCTTGGTACAGAAGGATACCAGTGTATACGAGGGGGGTCTCTATATGCTAGAGACCAAGGCAAAAGGATAGTACAAGGAACCGTTATGCCACGGTACAACAGCAATAGAATTCAGGTTAGGTGTCTTAATCTGACCACCTCGTGCCACCTTTAACACCTTCCGTACCAATCTACCCCTTAAACCCCGTAGTGTTTTAACAGTATTGTGGTATTGTATAGTGTAAGTTGGGTGACTGACCAAAACCATGATATCAGTAAACATGTTGTAACTGCATAATCAGGTAAATGGATTGATGGAATAATGGATGAATATCTATGGTTTGATTCAGTCAAAATGAATAGATTGTTAACTGGATTCAGGAATTCATGTATTCAAATTGTGTTGTAATATAAAAGAATATAGATTGATTTGAATCACATTCAAGTCAGAAATAGTCAGACTCTAACCCGAGTCAGACTAAAAGAAAGGTAATTTGAAGTTCAATAATTGTTAGGGGCCTTATTGTAATTTATAAAACTTGAGGGGGTTTTATGTAAAAAGTAATTTTGTATAGTTTTCAAAATACACCTCAAGTATTTATTATTCGTCTTTATATTCATAATGAGTGTGAATTTTATTTTTATTATTCTAGTGAATATATCATAATAAAAGTATTAATTGTTTTATTTGAAATTCATGGTATTTTAATGTAACTTTTAATCTTGTAATTTTAGGAAAAAGTGGAAACTTTATATTATAATACAATAGGTGTTTAAATGATAATTATATATATATTAACACAAGAATAATTTTAAATAAATATTTTAATCTCCAAAATCTCATTTTTCTCAAATATCGTATTTTAAACCTTTCGAGACCGAATGCTCCTTGCGGAGGTCTGAATCTCGCACTACTAGCCCGTGGGTGCACGATGAACCGTACTATCCCTAACGGGTTCCCCAAAAGTGGGTTTTAGTGGAACTTTGCTTAGGTTTAACAAATACTATTCATTTAGAAAAACGGTTTTATAAATATAAAGTGTTTATTTGTAAAAGGGTATAGTTTTCCGTATTTTCGTTTCTAGGGTTTCCTAAGCCAACTAGCCTATTTCTAAGAGTCTAAACGACAAGTCATTAGAACCCTCAAATCGCCTCTTCACCGCCAATTGTGGCCAGGTAAGTACAAGTGAGGACGGAGGGATCCGCTCACGAATCGTGAGACGGGCCTTTTAAAGTTACCCAAGCTCACTTGCCTAGCCTAGACACCACAAAGTCAGTTTAGATAAACGATCGATGTCCATGACATATCGCATTTTCCTATTAAAAGATATTGTTTTAAAATTGTAAACAACTTAGAACATTTTAGAAAAGGTTTATAAAGAAAAGGGTATTTTAGTGAAAAGTCTTGTATTTTCGTATTCTATGTTTTGACGTTTATAAATTAAGGTTATATTTGTGTGTGTGTGTGTAGAGGTAGGTCATTACCTCGTGACTTATTTTAAGTTTTAATGAGGTTTAGAGGTTAAACATGATATATTAAACTTGAAGGTATTAACGCGCAAGAATACTGTATTTGAAAACGTTATCATTTCATGTGTGAAAACTCATTCAAATTGATTTTTACAAGTTTATTTATCAAGATAAACATGTTTAGGAATGAGGGAATTAATTAGAACAAGAAAAAAATAAACTTTATGGTATTTTGATGAAAGAAATACGGTATTACAGGAAAGTTATCATTTCACGTGAGAAACTTTGTTTAAATTGGTTTCTAGGTGATTAATAGTCATCATAGATAGGTTTAGGTATAATGTATTAGGTGACAAGTGGAAATTTGTAGAAAAACCGAATCAGAAATCGGTTTGTTCCGATTTTCGTCGGGTTCCAAGAAAAGTCGTATTTTCTATTAAAAGAAAAGAGAGATAGAAGAGATGGGACTTATGGGTTTGGACAAACTAAGCAGGCTAAGGAAGTGGTGGTTGTCGGTGCGTCGAAAACGTCGCGAAGGTTCTAGTACGATCGCCGGAATTCGTTGTCGGTTTCGGTAGCGCTTCGCTTCTCGCTCTTTGTACCGAGTTCTCTTGAGAATTTGAGAGAGTGGACTTAGAGTTGTAGGGTGAAATGGTAGAGGGTAGAGGTGTTTATATAGGGCTAGGCTAAGGTTAGGGTTTGGATTAAAAAAAATATTTAAAAATGTAAAAATTCATTAAAATTTCATTAAATTTGGGATTAAAAGAGGTGTAATGGGAAATTGGTAACAGTTCTGAAAAATTGAAGTATGCAGGGGTATTGACCAAGTCAACACGGAATTTTTCCGTGTTGACGACTCGGCCGGCCGGCCGAGTCCGGCCGGCGGCGCCGGCCGACTTTGCCGAGTCGGGTCTTGTTGGGTGTGGTTTCGCCTGGGGGGAATTTTGGTGTACTTCATTTTTTTTATACCGCATTAATTTGAGAGTTATGGCTGTTTGACCGTTTGACTTCCTAAAAAAATTTAAAACAAAAAGATATAAAAATATGTGGGGCATGGGATTCGAACTCTGGTGGCTTGGTTCAGCAGTGCAAGGTATTACCAATGAGCTACAAGCTCCTTCTTGTAATTATTGTAGGAAAGTAGATACTTAAAATGTTATCAGCAACATCAATACTCCAAGTATACTTCAAATTTAATTCAAATTTAGGTATACAAAAATTGGAATTGTTACACGTGTAAACTCTTGGTATTCTAAAGGTTTTTAAAAAAATCAATATTAAAAATAATGTGTGGTATGGGATTTGAACTCCGGTGGCTTGGTTCAGCAGTGCAAGGTATTACCAATGAGCTACAAGCTCCTTCTTGTAATTATGGAGCTAATTAATTACTTAAAGTAATAATAGTAAATGTAAATACCCCAAGTATACATTAATTTTAAAGCAAAATTTTGTACACTAAAAATGGAGTTGTTACATTCTTTTAACTTGTAATTAAAAAGCAAAATAATTACTTATAACTTGTGCTCAGGCTAAAATACCCCTTTATGGATCATTTTGAATTTTTTTTATAAAAACTTGTATTGGAAATTTGGGGTTGTTACATATATTTTTCAATGATACTCTTTTGGTGGTTAGTTTTAAATACCATTTTTTCTTTCATACTAGGTTTTCAAGCAAGAGTATTTCTAGGTATCTTCTACTATCCCATGTTTTAAGGTGCGTGTATGTACAGTTTGTAGGGTATATACTTTCTACTTTTGACTTAATAATAGGAATTATTTTTCAGACTATCCTTCAATAAAGCTTTTAATACTTTCCCTTCATCTCGACTTAACTCAAGAACTGAACTCAAGATTACCTACTTCTAAAAAAAATTGCAAGGACGTATAATTACCAAGGTTAAACAGAAGGATGGTTATTTTTAGGGTTTTTCAATTCTTAAGCCTGAGATTTAGTTATTCCTAACATATCAACTAATTTTTCAGAATAAAAATCTAAGTTGCCTTATTAGCTAACTTGACGACAAGATTTTTATATTTTTTGGAATTTTTTTTTGATTTTTGTGGGTTTTTAAATAAGTATGTAAATGCAAAATATACACATGAATGCGAAGGTAGAAAGCTTACCGACCACACCCCCAAACTTAAACTTGACAGCTCCCTCACTGTCATGCTACACCAAGAGGGTCAAAATTGTTGACGCTCCCCGGTTTTTTTCTTACAAAAGAAACAACAAACAAAATATATATACACAAAAAGGTTCCTCCCAAACTTAAGTGAAACAGTGTTTCCACTGTTTAAGCGTTAAGATTCAGAGTTAGGTTGAAAAGAACAGTATCAATCTATACAAAGCCTTACACAGGTCAAAAGTTAACACTAACCATTCAAAAATTTTGTCGTGATAATGCAGCGGTTGGTGAAAGAAGGCGTAGAGAAAATAAATGGAGAATACATGAGACCGTGTGTGGATGGAAGTAACGTATGGTCTCGGTGGAAGAGAAGAATGGTGGAGGGGAAAAAGAAATGGAATACGAACTTGAGGGTGAAAATAGAGTAAATAAATTAGTACAATTTGTAATAACCGATGTGTAAAAAGCGATTATACTAATCTACCAACTCGTTGAGAAATGGGATCAAACCTCTCAAGATTCGTGAGAAAACATGGGTAGACCAAACTTGGTGAACCGGACATAAGAAATGAAGGTGATACGGTGGCTTGCGAAGTGGAAACGATGGGAAGGATGGAAGGAAGTGATCGAGGAATGGTGTCGGTTAAACGTCCAGGAGGGTGTACACAGTCAATGAAAGGGACATGATGAATTGGAAAATCCGACTCATCTAGTAAAACTGTTTCATCCTCAATACTATCCTCAAAATTCTCCTCAAAATTTAGCTCATCCATGCATTCATCATCAACAATTTCCAGACGCATATGGAGTTCGGGAAAAACAATTAATGGTTCGGGATGATGCCCACATGGAAGTGAAAGGACATGATGAATTGGTGAGAAAAAATCATCCAAAAATGTGGGTTCATCATCAAAAATATTCCCAACGCCGATATCCTCAATGAAATGAAAATCAAATTTCTCAGACACCTCATCAAAAGCATGGATTTCAATCAATTCAGGTTCTAGAGTGGAGGTGTAGAGATCAAAAGGATTAGGATCGGTTTCACTTGAAATGGACCCTTCATAATCGGGCAAATCAAACACTACAAAGTCGCACAACTCATTAGACATTCTATCATCAATTGATTGTTCATTTGGGACACCCGATAAACTTTCGGAACTGGAGTTGTGGAAATCAATTGGGAATGGATAGACTTGATTTTGAAGGGTGGAATGCTCACTCTCACGACTCAAATCCGCAACCTGTCCTATCGCTTCATCATACATTGGAAAATATGGAGCTAGTTGTAAACTAGTAGTCGGTTCATAAGATTGTATGAGGGTGGCTATGGACGCATTCACTTCCTCCATTTGGCACGATACTGCTCGAAATTCTTCCAAAGTTCGCTCCTGACTAGACATGGGTTGTGAGGGGGTTTCAGTAAAAGATTAAAAGTTGTTTGGATACGTGAAACTCCTAAATGGTTGTTCAGAAGAAATTTCTAGAGGTGTAAAAGTTGGATAGAATTGACATGAATCGAATGGTTGGACATGATTAGGATCAATATTATGATAAGAAGGTGATTGGAATTGTTGTCCTAATGAGTTTGAAGTGGTGAAAGGCATGAAAGATCGGCTAAGGGATTGTGCAATATGTTCAGCAATGAACATTGGTCTCGGAGTCGCAACATGACTCTCAGATGGGGTATCAACATGAGAAGGTGAATGTTTGAAATGGTTGATACGAAGTGGATTGCAGAGTCCAATTGTTTATCCTAGACACGTCTATCCGATCTCTCAATGAAATTTTGGGTATGGATGGATCGTTCGAAGTTCGGCCAAAGCAAGAACCGTATGAAGAAATGTCTGGTTGTGAGTACCAAAGTTCGGCAAGTGTTGGTCATTTTGGGATACCCATGTTATGAAAAGGTAGGGAGGGAGGAAAGTGGTTGAATTTTTATAAATTTTTGAATATTTGATTTTTTTTTCAGTTTTTGAAATTGTTTGTTTGTTTTTGAAAAAATACGAAATTATGGGACTAAAATTTACATAAGCACAATCACAATCACAATATGCACAAATAATACCTAGATTTAGGGTCTTCAAAGTCCAACTAGACCGTTCCTAGACTTCCAAGCGACAAGTTGCAGGATAACTCTCAAATCGCCTCTTCACTGCCAATTGTGGCCAGGTAAGCACAAGTGAGGTAAAGAGGATTCCGCTCACGAATCACCGTGAGATGGGCCTTTTAAAATTACCTCCTCACTTGTTTAACCTAGGCACCACAAAGTCAAGTTTAGATAAACGACCGATACCTCGCAACCTTCACTTGTCCTAGATGAGTGTGACAAGTCCTTATAGATTTGGTCTAGATATTTTTTATTAACTCAAGATAATGCGTATGCTTTTTGTGATTTGTGGGGTCTTAAGAAGGGTGATAAAATCCCCACCCAATCTTAATTGGTGTTCAATCCCCTTAATGTCCGTATTATTATATGCAAAGCTGTAAACAAACAAAATCTAAAACAACAAAAATTTTATTTGGCGGCGGCACAATTTGTGCAAAGGAACCTGTATAAATACAGTTTAGTGGAATTCATAGAGAAGAATAGAGGAAAGAGAAGGGGTAGAAAAAAATTGGGGCCAAGAAACCACAATAGAACCGCGGAACCACCGCGACAACCAAGCTTTGATAGCGGTTCCGCGGTCAAAATATTGAATTGGCGCCTGAAACTTTGGTCCCTGCACTCCCCTTACTCTGTACAACAGAATAAAAACCTCTATCTCTTGATTTGAATACTGTAATTGCTCCAGATAGCCTGCACACTTGCACACAAAAAATATCAAAAAAAAACAAAAAGTTTTTTTTAATATTTATTTTATTATATATATACAAAAAAATATTAACCCGAATAACAAGAAAGAAATACGTTACCGTCTCCCCGGTAATGGCGCCATTTGATTGTTATAGCGGAACGCGATACATTTTATGATATGCGTTTTACTCTGTTCTCTATTTACCGCAATTAAGACGGTGTCACTTTATAGTTAGCCGGTTGAGCACGGGTCGATCCACAGGAAGATGGTTGTATGTCTGTTATTGTCTTAGACGAGTCAATTAAGAATGTATATGTGTAACAACTCCAATTCTTGTGTACGTAAATTTGATTTAAAGTTAATGTATACTTGGAGTATTTACATTTTCTGTGAATGCTATAAGTATTTAATTTATTTTTGAACAGTAAGAAGGAGTTTGTAGCTCATTGGTAAGACCTTGCACTGCTGAACCAAAGCACCTGAGTTCAAATCCTATTAGTCACACATTATTTTTATTTTAAATTCTTTTAATCTTTTTAGAAGTCCAAGAGTCTACACGTGCATAACCCGTAAAACCAAGAGTCACAATAAAACAAACGAGTCCACTGCAGCAGTCAAAGCGTTAGGGACACGTGGCAAGAAGATGGACCCCGACTCGGCCGACTCGGGCCGGCGGAACGGGCGACTCGGCCGACGGCGCCGGGTTAACTCAGCCTAAACCTATTTTTTCTTCAACTCTCAGAGACCTTTGGCCTACCCCACTCCCCCTGTACTATTTAAAATCTCTGAAATTAAACAGAGAATTTAAAACACCCCTTTTAATTTTTTTATGCAAAATTAAATACAATTTTTATCACACCCTTTCATCTACCCTAAACCCTAATTTTTCCTATAAATACCACACCTAAAATCACCCCTCCTCATTTCCAAATCTTTGTCCAAACTCTCAAGAAAATTCCATAGACTTTTTGTGTGCAAGTGGAGTTAGCAAAGGGCGAAACTCCGGCGAACTTCCGACGATGTTCCTAGGAGATTCCGACGACGAAACGACGCACCGACACCTCCTACTTCTTCCCTTTCCTCTCCTCTCCACTACAATCCAGTAATTCCCTTCTCCCCCTTCTCTTTACTATTCTAAAAACTTAGAATTCTAAAACCCGATGGAAGTGGAGTTAATCCGACTTCCGATTCGGTTTTTCCTTAAAAATCATTTTTTTTAAACACAATAATACCAAACCCTCACATCATGATCATTAAACATTAACAAAATATATTGACAAGTTTCATATCAAAAGAATATATATTCCAATTTTTATAGCACTTCTACAGAAAAATACCATATAATTTAGTTTCGACATAAAACATCATTACCCCTTGCTATACCTTTCGATAGTTTACGAGGTAATGACCTACCTCCTCACAACACTCATATGTAACATAGCACGATGATCTTTGGGAACCTAGTTTTGGGAAAATACGATTTTTACAAATAAATACCATAAACTACAAAACCTTTTTCTATAAGATGTGTATTTTAACAAATTTTTGCAAATGCGCCGCTACAACCTATTTTGGGGAACCCGTTCGGGATGGTGCAGATTATCGCACATCCTCGGCCTTAGTAGTGCGAGATGCAAACCTCCGCAAGGAGC
The DNA here is from genome assembly GCA_030015575.1 of Agapanthus africanus. Taxonomy (NCBI): domain Eukaryota; kingdom Viridiplantae; phylum Streptophyta; class Magnoliopsida; order Asparagales; family Amaryllidaceae; genus Agapanthus; species Agapanthus africanus. Next base: position 33,174,558 of record CM057338.1, read on the forward strand.
ATACGGTCTCAAAAGATTTAAAAATACAATTTTCTTTAGAAAATATGATTTCTATTGTAAATAAAACTTATATTTTTAATAAATAAATATATATGTAATTAATATCAAAATATCTATTTTTAATATTTATAATATTCCACATTTCCAAAATTCAAGAAAAACATCTCATTTACAAGAAAATACCATACAAATTTCAATATTACAAATAAATACCATAAATTATGAAAAATAGGTTTTATTCACTAGAAATGTCACAATGATAAAATATACATCAATGAAAACTTTAAAGATGATAATAAAATACTTGAGGTGTATTTTGAAAATTATACAAAATTATTTTTACATAAAACCCACTCAAGTTATACTAAATTACAATAAGGACCCTACTAAACATAGGTTTAAGCGGGGCCAGTCTCTTGAGCCTCAGGGAGCTAGAGATATGGGTTCTTGCCTATTTAAAGTAGACAACTTAACAAACGGTGTTATCAATACGGTAATCGTCTTTGACAAAGACACAAATCCTGCTGTCCATGTGCAGCGGTTACTGATAACACCAAAACCTAATTCAGTATTCAATTTCTTTTCTAATTGTCTGACTCAGACTGGGTCTCAATATAATCAATCTGACTTGAATATGATTCAAGTATCAAACTTCAATACAACATGGATTTATGAATCCATATATTCAATTTGTTCAATCTATACAACTTGACTGAACTGAACCATAGATATACATCCATCTACATGATTCTCCAGTTACATCCATTTACTGATATCATGGTTTCGGTAAGTCATCCATCTATACAATCTATAATACAAGACAATACAATTTACAATACAATACAAACAATACAATCAAGACATCACAGGGTTTAAGCGGTAGATTGGTACGGAAGGTGTTAGAAGTGGCACGAGACTGCAACCATTAAGACACCTAACCTGAATTCAATTGCCGTTGTACCGTGGCTGAACGGTTCCTTATATTCCATCCACCGTAGTCTCTGGTCTAACGAGACTCCTCTCTTATACACTGGCCTCTTCTGTACCAAGTTACAAACAACATCGTTAACACTAAATACAACATTATAACAATATAATACCACTTTAAAAGTTACACACGCTCTCTCTCTCTCTGTCTATTCTACTTCTCCCTTATTTTTGGGACTTACCGAGCGATTTTTCGCTGACAACATTCCTTCTCTTTCTTCTTTGAAATGTTGTCAGGTGGATCGGATCTTCAAGAGATTGAGCCCACCAGCGAGGACTTGGATCAGCTAGCTTTCGACCCGGAGCTCTAAATACTTGTACATTTCATTTCAGTATTTTTCATTTCTGTTATGCCACTGTTTAGGCATTGCTTTTCATTTCATGTATTTACTTTTTAGATGTATTGTAAAAAGAATGTGAATAAATAAAGTTGATGTTCAATTATATCTATTGTCTCTGTCTCTTATGCATTTTATTTATATTGCTTAGATACGCTCAACGTGTTTACTTCAGAGTAAATACGTAGCGGCCTCGTCGCGTCCTCTGCCCGTATACTAGGAAGTGGGACGTGACAATATGTGTATGTTCAAAACTATCCTAAGTGATTGTATTTATGTTCAAGTAAGCTTGTTAGGATTAAGGTTCGTTAGTAGAGTTAGGATTAGTCTTGTGCTTTTCTTTTGCCAATCTTAAAATGAAGTTGGGATAATAGAAAGTAGCGGGGATTAGGAGGACATAGGAATGAGATTTGCGAGTTTAAGCAAGCTTTCCAACGCTAAATCCATTCCCAGTGCCCCTTGTCCTTTCGCTACGTACGCTTATTTCCAACCTTAGACCAAACACCCACAACCATGTATCCAATTAAGTCATAACTACATGTCACGTTATAGTGAGTCCAAAGGACTTCTCGGCTTAGGTCGCGGTTATATGTCACGTATAGCGCGCCTAACTGAGGGGGTTGCGTTTGTTTGGTCTAGGTTCATTTTAGGATGTTTGGCAAAGAGAAGCACAATGGATTTTTCCGTCCCTCATACTAACCTTCCTTAGCCCCTAACAAGTGTGGAAATTATTCTCACATTTAAAAGGAAATAAAAACAAAATAAGAAAGAAGTAAAGAAAGAAAGGAAAAAATACGGTTTTACAAAGATGCAAGCTAACTACTTGGGTCCTCACCTAAGCAAGGAACTCCATCGAGTATCATGGCTTGAAAATACGGTTAAGAAGAAAAGAAAAGGAGCAAAAAATAATAACTACTTAACAACAATAAATAAAGTTAGACTAGGAATTAAAATTACAAGACAAGAAATGAATTTACAATACAAGAAAATTAAAGATACAAGTTAAATAAAAACCCTCATCTTCATTGATTTTCTACTCAATAGCTCTCACTACACTTTCATGGAGAATAAATGAAGAAGAAGAAGAAGAAGATACAAACTAAACTACACTAATTCTAACTAAAAATAAGCATCATTTACATGGCACAAAACTGGGCTATTTATAGGCAGAGAGCTGAAACCCTAGGGCCAAATTCTGAGCCCTAACAAAGTTATAAAACTACCCCTAAAATATCGTATGACGCTGAGTCAACTCGGCCGCGGTACCGCCGCGTAAATGCCAAATTGGCCGCGGTTCCAAACTACCCCTAAAATATCGTATGACGCCGAGTTAACTCGGCAGCGGAACCGCCTCGTAAATGCCAAATTGGCCGCGGTTCCACGGTGGGTTTGAGGGATTGGTTTGTCGTTTTTCTCAGGGTATCTTGTGTTGCTAATTTCTTTTGTTCTACATGTCTTAAATTGCAAAATACTTCCAAAATTTCTTCAGATTTGCAACAGTCCAAAATGTCTTCACTTTTAATTCATTTGACCTTTATCTCTATCGAGCTCCGTGCACCCATTGAATCTTATGCTGCCCCTCTCGTGCTCTGTGCTTGTCCGAGACACGAATGACCACTGTTATTTGTCTTGTCTCTTGAATTGGTAAGCGGCACTGGACGGATACGGATGACTGGAACCCGGCTTTTATTTGTTTGTGGCAGATGTTCTGGATTTTGGCATAATTATGGAGATTTTGTATGATTTGCGTCATTTTGGACTGGGAACCTGTAATATGTAAATATGTAGCAACATGGATCAAAAGCACCTGTCTATAAACAAACGAGTAGAAGAATGGGAGGTATTAAATGCAATATTCTGGTATGAACATTCGACAATGCATAGTTCGCTAAAAATCACTATGAACATTCGCTATCATTAACGGTATCATAGTCGGGTAAAAATACAAGAGTGGCGCAACATAGCAAGTCATATGCGATATGAAACACACACCTTATAATTTCAGAAAAATGTATTAATCTACATATTTAGACAAAAAAGTTACAAAAAAATGTAAAAGTAAACTCCAACAACAATCTAACAAAATTGGTTCCATTTCAACTAGGTTTCAGGTTTGTGAGATGCGGTCATTTCATTTTAAGTTTTCATCGCTGAAATTTCAATTCCTGAACTAAAAGTCCAATTCGCGACACACTTTTCACCCTGTTGAGATCATAATTAGGCAAACCCACAATTAGTAAAATTTAGATCTTTTAATTAGGTTTCTAACACACCAGACGGATCGACAATATACGCTGTGTGCTAGGAGATACGTTCTGTTCAAGGTCAGAACATCCGTTCTGTCCCTGCTTGGGACTGCAGTGTACTTCGACAGTTTAAATTGCAATTAAAATACCAAACGGAAGTAAAATTAAACTAAAACAAAACCAATGGTTATCTAACAGGATTATATTTACAACGGTATAGGTTTACGCATAATTCCATGTTCGTACAACGCTACACATTCATATAAAGTCAAGCATAATCGTTGAATGCTGCTCTGGACTGCAGTCCAGAGCCGCATTCCTAATCAGTTCTCGTTGCTGTGATCTATCAGTATTGAAGAATAAACAATAGAAGGTTCTATATTATTGAGTCGGATTCAATATGAGCCATAGAACATTACATTCCGACATGTATCTAATTTAATATCAATTTAACACTACGACATGTGCAGTAAAACTCAGATTTGGCGTCGCCTCTTTGGGGCGATATTTCATGACGATATTCTCAACATCTTAAACTTAAATCACTACACAATAGTCATCGACAGTAACGGAATTCAACATTCCCAAAACATAGGCATGTTAAATAGGATTTTCATTCGGTTAACCTATCGAACATCTAGGTAAACGTTCGGTTATCGATCGTAATTCCCATTTCATTTAGCCAAACTAAATTAGATAATGACCATATAACTCCCGCATGATACCAAACACCGTAATAAGCCCTAGTCGGGCTCCAATCAATAAGTCGGTACTATAGTTCGGTACACAATTTCAATAAAATCAACTATCTAATTATATATATATATAGTTGTTGTAACTATCACGGCTAAAGTTTATAGTAGTATGATAAACAAGTGAATATTTCACTTGCCTTCGGTTGTTGATATAGAAACGACACCACGTGCAGAATTCGTCTTGACACACGAGACGATGCGATACTGGACATGGTACGTAGCGCGTGCGCGATACGTAGTGACCCGGTACTGGACGCGGTGGCGACGCGGGCATGACACGGTACTGGGCACGGTGATGATGCGGGGGTGATACGGTACTGGGCACAGTGATGACACGGGCGTAATACGGTACTGGGCACGGTGTGTGCACTAGATCGGTGAATGGGGTAGCATGGAGGCGACACGGCACTGAGCATGGTGTGTGCACTGGACCAGGGCACGAAGTGGCACGGAGACGACACGGCACTAAGCACGGTGTGTGCACTAGACCAGGGCACAGGGTGGCACGCAGGTGACACAAACACGGTGGATGTAGATTGGTGGAGGGATCGATGCTGTGGTGGTGGAGGCGAGCTCGTCGGCGATGTAGGTAGTGCTCGGCGGTGGGAAAGGCTCGGCGGTGAGAAAGGCTCACCGACGAGAGAAGGCGTCAAGGTAGCGGGTGGCAAGAGTTGTTGGGTTACCGGCAACGATGGGTTTCACGGATCTGGGTTGGTGGCGTCGGGGTTAAGTGCTCGGAGTTAAGGGGCTCGAGGATGAGAAGAGCTCGGTGGTGGTGGTGGTGTTCATCGAGAACAAGAAGGGCCGTCGGAGGTGGAGGCAGTGAACTTGGTGGTTGGGTTGAGTAGAGGAGAAGAGGGGCTCAGTTTGGTGGGGAGGTGACGGTGATGGAGTGACTTCAAGTTCGTCGGTAGTTGTTGCACGGGGTGTTAGACGGTGGTGGCTCGCTGGAGGAGGTGTAACACCCGAGCCCAATAATACTATTCATATTACTAGTTGAGGGTTATGTATTGCTCATTCCAATTATCCTGATTGTTTGGTGCTTTTTGCAAAATTATAACCGGTTAAGTCATTTTGGCACATAACAAATTTTAACTCCTAAAATGAAATTAAAAGTGTCCATGTTGGCCTACTCGTCGCCACTAGTCGCGTGGTAGCGTCCGCGCGTCGAGATTCTGTCCCGTTTGGCTAAACGGGCAAGTTTGGACGACTACGTGCACGTGCAAGTGTCCGACTTGGGGGCATGCATTTTAATCATTAAACACCTCTTTTCAAAATTTGGAACCCACTTAAAATCCTATAATTTGAATTTGAAACATTTGGGCGCAACCCGGGCGCGATTTGAAAATGTTTCATTTAGCGCCAAAAAGGCCCATTTTAATTAAATATTCTTAAAACTATATTATAAACTTAATATTCATTACTGTGGGATTCTAAACGTTAAAATCCTTTTACAATCTTTTAAATATTGTTTTCTAACCTCCCCAGCCAATCACATTGGCCGTATCACCCTCGTGGGCCCCCACCTTTTCCCTCTCTCTCTTTATCTCTCCAATCACTCTCTCTCTCTCCTCTAACAACTCTCTCTCTCTCTTCCTGTGTATAAGATTAACCCATGCGGCCGCCTCCAGAAACCCACGAGAAACGAAACCCTAACCCTAGCCCGTGTACTCGCGCAGCCGCCATCACCGCCCCGACCTCGCCGTCGCCGTCACCACCTCGTCGACGCCGCCGCGAGCCAACCGCACCTCTTCCTCCCTCCTCCGATCATTTTCTGTGCCTGCACCCAACCCCCGACGCCTCTGTTCGGCCGCAACTCCCGCCGTCGACGCCGCCTCTCGTCGCTGACGACTCCCATGACTCCCTCTCCTCCTCCCCGTCACAACCTCGTCGTCGCCTTCCCTCTCCCCTCGCCGGACCACCAACCCGAGACCTTAACCCCATCACCTACCCTCTGCAGTTCGCCGGAGAACGCGCCGGCGACCTCGCCGTCGTCACCAGAGCCACCTCCGTCTCCCCCTCGACCACCAGAGCCGACCACCCTCTCCCCCACTCGCCGCAGCAACCTCTCCCGCGCACCCCGAGGCCTTTCAGCCCTTGCAGCCGCCGCCGTTGCCTCGCCGGCGTTCCAGAGCCGTCGAGCTCGCCGGGGTTACCCCCTGGTGTCTCTCTGTAAGCTTTCTCACCTTTCCTTTGTGCAGTAAACCCCCACGCTGATCTTGCATGTTTATCGTGTTGCTAACTTCATTACCGTGACATTTGCCGGACTCCGACCGTGCCGTCTTTTGAACCCGACGCTCCAGCGAAGCCCCCTGGTCCGTGTGATCCCGTTGTTCTCTGTTGGGACTCGATCCGTGGCCCGTGCAACCATATCGTGCTTTCTGCCGACATCGCATCCGTGTTCCAGTTTGCAGACCGTCGAGGCAAGTATCTGAATACTTGCTTGAACATGCTAGCGTGCGAGATCTAGTCTTGCCACGCAATTGAACTCATACTATTTAATACCACAACTTAATGATGGCAATTGATATCATATTATTGCAGTATCTTTATAATGGAACCGTTACAATAGTTCCTCGTAATTAATCAACCCACATCAACCCATATTTCAACTAAATAAAACGACTGAATCATATCTGCTTAAACTGTTAAACCATTCATGAGACAATTATTATATTTAGTATAATTTCATGTAGTTCCTTAATTTATAATTGTGGATATTGCTTTACCTTGTGGCTATTGCACCCTAAAGATGTTTGAACCTGTTAATAAGAGAATACAAACATCACTGTGGTTATATAGAACATTGTGGTTAATTATTGTTTCCTGCTGCTGTTCATTATTGATTGTATACCTGTTGTGAGCACTTACCCGATTGCACGACATATTGGCCTGACCCTGCTACACCTGACATATACATACATACCGACTCATCCTGTTGTATCATGACATTACTTGTTTCCTGATCTCGTGCCTAATGCCGACAAACCTAACCATTCCTGCTGTCGATCCAGACAGACCTACTTTTACTTGACTTTGCGTTGGCATTAGTCCTTGACTACTGAATACCTGACTTGACATACATAGTTTGGGGGTATGGGGAAATCAAAGGTGAAACCGACTTGTAACTCAACAGTTCGATACTTGTTCTGATCAGTCTTACGGGCTTGGCCAGCTCCGGAGTGGTGATGCTGACACTACTCGTCCATCTTGCTACCTTTTACTGCTTAGCGGCATGTCTCGGATTCAGCCCCGAGGGTCATGACCGTGGTCCCGGGCACGCACGGGATACTATTGAGTTACATCGACGATTCATCAATTGGTTTCAAAGACTATAGAGTAGAAAACCTGATAGGACAGTTTGGACACCATTGCACATTACCCTGCTTGTTATTCCTTGTTACTGCTTTATTCCTGTTCATACTTACATTGCTTATTACCATGTTTATGCTATATACTTGATGTCTTGACGCGCTGACGTCTGGGTTTTGCATGGCCCAGATTCCGTACCACTGTCGACGACCGAGCAGGAGTACTTCAGCCAGCAGGCTGAACAGTGAGTCCTTAGGATTTAGTTTATTTATTTCTTTTCATTTCCAGATGTGAGCCCGCATTATGGGACGTACTGTTTATTCATTGTATTGGATCATTAGCTTCCGCACTTATTGTTTATTGATTCTTGTTATTATGGATTTGGACATGTATTAGATTAGTTTATTATCTTGTTCTTGATATCCTTACAACCGTAATGTGACTGTGGATGGATACTTCCTACCCACAGGTAGCATGGTTGGCTATGTTACGTGCCCAATCTTGCGTACTCTGGGAAGCGGGGCGTGACATGGTTCTTTTGGTATCAGAGACATAGGTTAATTGGGTTGATTCTTTGTAGTTGGGTATTGCACCCGATACACGAATCATAGTACCCGTGATTAGGAAACATGTCCAGCCACCTTGACCGTTTTACCATCCTTGAATCATTCTTCCGGATCATGTCGACATGCAAACTTACTTTGCATTGTCAACTCGAAAACCTGATTTCTTGTTATCCCTAGGACTTGGGCGACTTGGGCGGAGTTAAGTAATTGCGGCTATGATACCGCGGCATAGCTACAATGCGGTACTCTATTTAAGTATCTTGGAGTTCTAGCCTCGATCTATATTCAGAATCTATCTCATGCTAATATTGGGTGTTTTGAGTTCAGGATTATGACAGGTAAGAAGTTGAAGACGTACCGGAGGTGTGTGAACGAAGTCGCCGTGCTTGGAGTGATAAGAGAAATACTGGAAATCAAAGAAACAGACCGAGCTGATCCAGCAGCACGCGGACTTGTTTCAGGAAGGTTTGCAGATCGTTCAGCAGTCTGTAAACGAAGTTGGAACTAGACCAGTCGACCGAGTAAGGACCGTAGTAGAATTCAGACGGTTGGGTCCTACTACTTTCACTGGTCGGGAGGAGCTGTTGCCAGCCGAGCAGTGGCTAGTAACACGGAGAATTTGCTGATTGCGACGCAGATCCCAGAAGACAAGAGTGTTGATGTGGTGCGCATTCAGTTGGTGGATTGCGCCGAGAGTGGTGGCTTGTGGAGGAGAACCGTTTGCCCAAGCGAAGCAGTTAGGCGGATTTCTCTAAGAGTTTCCTAGAGAAGTTCTTTCCGCGGACTGCACGGGAGGAAATGGAAGAGAAATTTATTGGGCTGAGGCAGAATGGAGCAGCCGTGGACGTGCATGCAGCAGAGTGGACGAGACTCAGTAGTCTCGCTGGACCTTTCGCGGCCAACGATGTAGACAGCAGTTGCGGTAAGGAAGCAGTTGTTCGCGACTATGGAAGCTAATAGTAATGAAGAGCCGGCAGTTGTTCGCGACTTTATGGACGTGTTTGAAGATATATCGGGCTTGCAGCCGAAGCGAGACGTGGAGTTCCGATTGACCTTAGTCCTGGTGCAGCGCCAGTGTCTAAAGCTTACTATCCAATGGCACCAGTGGAATTGGAAGGAGTTAAGAAGCAAGATGGTGAATTACTTGAGAAGGATTGGATTCGAAGCAGCAACTCGCCTTGGGAGCTCCGGTTCTTTTAGTAAAGAAGAAGGATGGCACGAGAAGGATGTGCATTGATTACCGAGAATTGAACCGGGTGACTATTAAGAATAAATACCCGATCCCTCGCATTGGAGAACTTTTTGAGCAGCTTAGTGGCGCGAGGGTATTCTCGAAACTGGACTTGCGATCAGGATATCATCAGGTCCGAGTGAAGGCAGAAGACATTTGCAAGACGGCGTTTCGAACTCGGTATGGACATTTCGAGTATCTAGTGATGCCTTTCGGAGTGACTAATGCGCCAGCAATATTTATGGATTTGATGAACAGGATCTTTTCACCTTTCTTGGACCAGTTTATCGTGGTATTCATCGACGATATTCTGGTATACTCGAAGAGCCTGGAGGAGCATACTGAGCACTTAAGGATCGCACTGCAGACGCTGAGACAAGAGAAGTTATGTGCGAAGATGAGTAAGTGCGAATTCTGGCTGGAAGAAGTGAAGTTTCTGGGGCATGTTGTGTCGAGCAATGGAATCGCCGTTGATCCCGAGAAGATTGCAGCAGTTCGAGATTGGCCTATTCCAAAGAATGTTGCGGAGATAAGAAGTTTTCTTGGACCCGCCGGTTACTACAGAAGATTTGTGGAAAACTTCGCTCGTTTAGCTGAGCCGTTAACCAAGCTTACGCGTAAGGAGGTACCGTTTGTTTGGACGGATGGATGTGCATTGGCCTTCGAGACGGCTGAAGACTCATGAGAAGAACTATGCGACTCATGACTTAGAGCTTGCAGCCGTGATCTTCGCCCTGAAGATTTGGAGGCACTACCTTTTGGGCGAGAGAGTTGAAGTCTTTACGGATCACAAGAGTTTGAACTATGTGTTCACTCAGAAGGAGTTGAACATGAGGCAACGCAGATGGTTGGAGCTGATGGCCGACTATGACCTTGATCTTAAGTACCATCCGGGAAAGGTTAACGTCGTGCCAGATGCGCTAAGTCGGTTACCAGCAATTCAGTTATTGACTGCACAGAGAGAGATCATTGAGGATTTTCGGAGATTTGACTTGGAGGTTGTGCTACCACATGCTACAGGACAGCTCATGCAATTGCAAGTACAATCGTCCTTAGTTGAGAAGATTAAAGCGACACAATCGCAGGATCCTAGACTGCAAAGGTTTCGAGAACAGGTTGGAGCCGGACTACGAACCGATTTACTGATCCATGAAGATGGTTCGTTGAGATATGGTAGCCGTGTGTGTGTGCCAAAAGGAGATGTGCGTGAAGAGCTTATGAAAGAGGCACACAGTTCAGCTTACTCTGTACATCCAGGAGGGACAAAGATGTACCGAGATATTCGACAGCATTTCTGGTGGGAAGGTATGAAACGGGAAATTGCTCGCTTCGTGGCTAAGTGCTTGGTGTGTCAGCAAGTCAAGGCTGAACACCAAAGGGTTGCTGATTTGTTGCAACCACTTCCGATTCCTCAATGGAAGTGGGAACGTATAACCATGGATTTCGTGACGGCTTTACCGCGGAGTCCAAAGGGCAACAATGCAGTATGGGTGATTGTCGATCGGTTGACCAAGGCAGCTCACTTTATTCCTTTTCGGGTTGGTCAATCGACAGAGACTTTGGCAGAGCGGTACATGCAGGAGATTGTAAGATTGCATGGAGTACCGGTGAGCATCGTGTCCGATCGGGACACTCGTTCCTTATCACGCTTCTGGAGGAGTTTACAGGAAAGTTTGGGGACTCGATTGAAGTTTAGCACAGCTTATCATCCTCAAACTGATGGTCAGTCGGAGAGAACGATCCAAACTCTTGAGGATACGTTGAGAACATGCAGGTTGGACTTCAAGGGGTCTTGGGAGGATCATCTACTTTTGGTGGAGTTGTCTTACAACAACAGTTTTCAGGCAACTATTCAGATGGCCCCGTGTGAAGCACTGTATGGTCGTAAGTGCCGTTCACCTGTTTGTTGGGATGATGTTGGTGAACGAAGGTTACTAGGACCAGATTTGGTGGTACAGACAGTCGAGAAGGTGAATACAATCAGGAAGCATATGAAGGCAGCTCAAGACAGACAGAAGAGTTGGGCCGACACGTCAAGAAGACCTCTAGAGTTCACCGTGGGTGATTTGGTATTCCTGAAGATATCACCGACTAGAGGAGTGTTTCGCTTTGGAAGTCGGGGAAAGCTTAGCCCCCGATTCGTTGGACCCTTCGAGATATTGGAGCGTGTTGGAGAGGTATCGTACCGGTTGGCGTTACCACAGTCTTTAGCAGGAGTTCACGATATGTTTCACGTGTCTCAACTACGGAAGTATGTTCGTGATGAGACTCATGTCTTGGATCATTCGGAGTTGACTGTGCGAGAGGACCTGACTTTTGAAGAGCGACCAGTTGAAATCAAGGATCGAAGAGAAAAGGTTCTTAAGAACAAGGTTATCCCTCTTGTGCTAGTTTCTTGGGGTAACCGATCGCATGGAGAATCCACTTGGGAGCGAGAAGACGAGATCCGGCAGTATTTCCCTCACCTTTTCCAGTAGTTAGCCATCTTGTATTCTTGGAATTTCGAGGACGAAATTCTTTTGTAGTTGGGTATGATGTAACACCCGAGCCCAATAATACTATTCATATTACTAGTTGAGGGTTATGTATTGCTCATTCCAATTATCCTGATTGTTTGGTGCTTTTTGCAAAATTATAACCGGTTAAGTCATTTTGGCACATAACAAATTTTAACTCCTAAAATGAAATTAAAAGTGTCCATGTTGGCCTACTCGTCGCCACTAGTCGCGTGGTAGCGTCCGCGCGTCGAGATTCTGTCCCGTTTGGCTAAACGGGCAAGTTTGGACGACTACGTGCGCGTGCAAGTGTCCGACTTGGGGGCATGCATTTTAATCATTAAAAACCTCTTTTCAAAATTTGGAACCCGCTTAAAATCCTATAATTTGAATTTGAAACATTTGGGCGCAACCCGGGCGCGATTTGAAAATGTTTCATTTAGCGCCAAAAAGGCCCATTTTAATTAAATATTCTTAAAACTATATTATACACTTAATATTCATTACTGTGGGATTCTAAACGTTAAAATCCTTTTACAATCTTTTAAATATTGTTTTCTAACCTCCCCAGCCAATCACATTGGCCGTATCACCCTCGTGGGCCCCCACCTTTTCCCTCTCTCTCTTTATCTCTCCAATCACTCTCTCTCTCTCCTCTAACAACTCTCTCTCTCTCTTCCTGTGTATAAGATTAACCCATGCAGCCGCCTCCAGAAACCCACGAGAAACGAAACCCTAACCCTAGCCCGTGTACTCGCGCAGCCGCCATCACCGCCCCGACCTCGCCGTCGCCGTCACCACCTCGTCGACGCCGCCGCGAGCCAACCGCACCTCTTCCTCCCTCCTCCGATCATTTTCCGTGCCTGCACCCAACCCCCGACGCCTCTGTTCGGCCGCAACTCCCGCCGTCGACGCCGCCTCTCGTCGCTGACGACTCCCACGACTCCCTCTCCTCCTCCCCGTCACAACCTCGTCGTCGCCTTCCCTCTCCCCTCGCCGGACCACCAACCCGAGACCTTAACCCCATCACCTACCCTCTGCAGTTCGCCGGAGAACGCGCCGACGACCTCGCCGTCGTCACCAGAGCCACCTCCGTCTCCCCCTCGACCACCAGAGCCGACCACCCTCTCCCCCACTCGCCGCAGCAACCTCTCCCGCGCACCCCGAGGCCTTTCAGCCCTTGCAGCCGCCGCCGTTGCCTCGCCGGCGTTCCAGCGCCGTCGAGCTCGCCGGGGTTACCCCCTGGTGTCTCTCTGTAAGCTTTCTCACCTTTCCTTTGTGCAGTAAACCCCCACGCTGATCTTGCATGTTTATCGTGTTCCTAACTTCATTGCCGTGACATTTGCCGGACTCCGACCGTGCCGTCTTTTGAACCCGACGCTCCAGCGAAGCCCCCTGGTCCGTGTGATCCCGTTGTTCTCTGTTGGGACTCGATCCGTGGCCCGTGCAACCATATCGTGCTTTCTGCCGACATCGCATCCGTGTTCCAGTTTGCAGACCGTCGAGGCAAGTATCTGAATACTTGCTTGAACATGCTAGCGTGCGAGATCTAGTCTTGCCACGCAATTGAACTCATACTATTTAATACCACAACTTAATGATGGCAATTGATATCATATTATTGCAGTATCTTTATAATGGAACCGTTACAATAGTTCCTCGTAATTAATCAACCCACATCAACCCATATTTCAACTAAATAAAACGACTGAATCATATCTGCTTAAACTGTTAAACCATTCATGAGACAATTATTATATTTAGTATAATTTCATGTAGTTCCTTAATTTATAATTATGGATATTGCTTTACCTTGTGGCTATTGCACCCTAAAGATGTTTGAACCTGTTAATAAGAGAATACAAACATTACTGTGGTTATATGGAACATTGTGGTTAATTATTGTTTCCTGCTGCTGTTCATTATTGATTGTATACCTGTTGTGAGCACTTACCCGATTGCACGACATATTGGCCTGACCCTGCTACACCTGACATATACATACATACCGACTCATCCTGTTGTATCATGACATTACTTGTTTCCTGATCTCGTGCCTAATGCCGACAAACCTAACCATTCCTGCTGTCGATCCAGACAGACCTACTTTTACTTGACTTTGCGTTGGCATTAGTCCTTGACTACTGAATACCTGACTTGACATACATAGTTTGGGGGTATGGGGAAATCAAAGGTGAAACCGACTTGTAACTCAACAGTTCGATACTTGTTCTGATCAGTCTTACGGGCTTGGCCAGCTCCGGAGTGGTGATGCTGATACTACTCGTCCATCTTGCTACCTTTTACTGCTTAGCGGCACGTCTCGGATTCAGCCCCGAGGATCATGACCGTGGTCCCGGGCATGCACGGGATACTATTGAGTTACATCGATGATTCATCAATTGGTTTCAAAGACTATAGAGTAGAAAACCTGATAGGACAGTTTGGACACCATTGCACATTACCCTGCTTGTTATTCCTTGTTACTGCTTTATTCCTGTTCATACTTACATTGCTTATTACCATGTTTATGCTATATACTTGATGTCTTGACGCGCTGACGTCTGGGTTTTGCATGGGCCAGATTCCGTACCACTGTCGACGACCGAGCAGGAGTACTTCAGCCAGCAGGCTGAACAGTGAGTCCTTAGGATTTAGTTTATTTATTTCTTTTCATTTCCAGATGTGAGCCCGCATTATGGGACGTACTGTTTATTCATTGTATTGGATCATTAGCTTCCGCACTTATTGTTTATTGATTCTTGTTATTATGGATTTGGACATGTATTAGATTAGTTTATTATCTTGTTCTTGATATCCTTACAACCGTAATGTGACTGTGGATGGATACTTCCTACCCACAGGTAGTATGGTTGGCTATGTCACGTGCCCAATCTTGCGTACTCTGGGAAGCGGGGCGTGACAGGAGGTTGCCGGTGGAGAGTGAGAAAGAGGTAGAGGGTGAGTGATATGAAGAGATAGAGAGACGAGGGGGAGAGAGAGATGAAGAGGAGTTGTTGAGACAAGAAGGAGGCGGTCATGGAGGTCGTGGAGATGTTGGGGCGAGGACGAGGTCATGGGGGAGCGGGTCTTGCGGAGGCACCGGTGAAGGGAGAGGGAGTCGTTGGGTTGAGAGAGAGGGGAGACGAGGGTGTGTGTCATGACCCGAAATTTGGTGCATGACCGGCACTTAGATTGTATGATATCTAAAGATACCAACACAATCTGAGTAATCCAGAAAACCAAGATCAAAACCCTATTTGTGGAATTAAGAAAAATTTTAGTTTTAAAGTAAAAGAATGAGGTAGCATGTCGAATGATTTTTAAGAAATGAAATTTAAACAACTGATTTTTAGCATTTAAAATTTCGACAGCATCTCCATTTTTAATTATAATTAAAAACAGTTATTAAATGTTTAATTAAGTTTCGTCCCTAGTTGGGAGCAAAATAACTCTAAACGGTGGAAATCAATACGCAATAACAATACGACGCTCAAAACGATGAATTTCATGCATAAGTAAAGAAAGCATAAATTAACACAACTTGACGATCTCACTCAATCTAATCAAAACATATACAAGCGTGTTTCGTTCTAACTCAAATATACAGGGTCTGATGGAGTAATACTAGATCTAAAATACATATACCAAAATAGGAGGTTACTACATATGTAACCCACCTAGCAAGACAAGCGAGAAAAGCTGATAAGTGTGTCCGCAAGGCAGCTATGCGTTCACCTTCTCCTGCAATGAACTAAGGCATAACGGGGGTGAGTTGTCAACTCAGTGAGTAAATCTAACATCTAACAGTTGATATTGTAAGCATGACGAAATAGAGTAGTAGCAAACAAAGGTAAGCATGATGTTTGATAGCACATTTATGCATGAATATGTACTAAATGAATGTATAAAACAACACTGAACTCTCATCAAATATTCAAAATATTGGTCATTTCCAAATAAGATTCATTTTTCTGTGTCCAATATCGACACAAATCTTCTGGTTTAGCAGGCATCATTTCCCGAACGATCCTTTCAATCAGCAACACCAGTCGGTATCCTTTAGATATCCGCCGTGTTTTACAACTATCTCCGGTATCGAGTATCCTCGCTAGGCTTCCCGCCTCAAATGCGGCTTTCCTGCCCCTCAGTCTCGACCGGGTTCACCATGAATCCGACTGTATACTCCCCCACTCAGTCCGGATAACATAAAAATCTGCAACCGTATAGCTCCCCCACTCGGTCCGGAATAAAACCAAATCATAAAAACGATATCTCATGGTGGACATATCACATCAATCATGAAAAACCGCCGAATATAACTTAATAATGCATAAAACTCAAAACCAAGAAATCCTCATAATCCGATACACCTTATACTACAATAATAACAATTGAAAGTAAAATATGATAAGTGTCCATAATAACATTGATGCAAACTAATTACTATTAATGATACTTATGGTATGAAGTGAATCATACATGACATAACAAGTTCTAAGTGGGTACGTGACATGTCGATACCGATGAGGTGTAGTGTAACATGTAGGTATGTGCACGTGCAACATAACTCATCGATAAATAGTGCAGTATCCTAGCAATTGTTAGACATGCAATTTATAGATATGAATGCATACGATGAAGTTTTTTGTTCTAATTATATACACAATGTAAATGGAAAACAATTATAACTAAATTTATAATCACGGGCGTATCACGCCATCCATAAAAAATCCCCCGGTAGATATTTAGTCTACTCACCGGAACACGTCGAATCTACTCGGATATCATCAATCCCTTTCCTTTTTTTGCGGCCTCTGAAGTCCCCGCGGTCGAACCTAACATCGAAATTAATTTTCGTATAAGAAACGGCTAAACTCCGATACAGCGAAAACGTGAAACTACAAGACTTACATACTAAACGTGCTACGTGCGAATATTGTGAACTATATAAAACCTACTAACCTGAACTAACCCCATGCTATTCGTAACTGGGAAAACATAATCGTGACACGAAATATCCGTATCGTATTTAGAACTATAACCAAAACAAGAATTTGCTTCCAGATATTATATACAGAACATATAACATAATCTAACTATACCAGATACCCTAAAATATATACAGAGAGCCACCCTAGAAAACTCAACAGCCAACTCCCACGAAAAACCGGCGAGATCAGAAAAATGGGGATTTTCGTCGGTCGAAAAATCATAGAATGGGTCTGTGTTTCTAATGTATATTCTAGGTCCAATTTACAAGGTTACTGTATTATTTGATTTTGTTACAGATTAGCTAGATTATAGCAGATTCAAAACAGAGCAATACTCTATAAAAATTTACCGATATTATACTTCTATACTAAAACAGTAATGAAATTAAAATCTATGGGGTTGGAAATTATACCAATTGAAAGATCAACTGAAAGGCTTTCTCCAAAGATGCACAAGGACATAAAATCCTAGCTTGAGGGTTTGAGTTAAGGAATACATGAACTTAGCTTCTCATTTCATCTTTCATTCTAATTGAGATAGAGGATATTTACTAAATATTGTTTCTAAACCAAATATCCAACTGAACAATTATAGAATAGACTTAGACAAGAAGTGATGAGATTAGGGGGAGGTGTCACCATGAAGGAGAGTGGTGCATTTATTCAAGTAGGAGGTGTGAGCATAAGGTTTAACCTAGGGTATGGTGTCTATGAGGTTTATCTTACCTTAACCATAATCTAACATATTAACATATAAACCCTCACACAACTCCAATTCTCACAAAGAACCAAACTTTCCACAAAAATCCTCATGACACCTAATATTATATAAACAAACTACTTGTAAGTCTACGGTAGCGCCCCGGCCGTCAATCCGAGGCCAAACACGGAATAAAATTTTTTTACGAAACCGGCGCTATCGTGGTCTTTCACCCGGATCGAACCATTAACACTAAACTAGCTAACTACTAAAATGATAGAATGGCTATACCAATCGATCCATGTCCTTCGGTCTTTAGCCACCATTCTTAGCTCCTCGCGGCATCTCCGATCTCGCTCGATCTCCGGTCTCCTCGTCGAAAGGGCACCACGTCAAGAAGTCTTTTTACGGGCTCCCGCTTCAAACCGAAGCAACTCGGACATAAAGTTTGCTAGCCAACATGTTCAAGGTGAAGTAGAGAATGTGTGTGATAACTTTGTCTCTATACACTCAATGAATCTCAACACATGAGATGGGATGAGTAGAGGTTGAAGAAGAAACCATTGATGTAGGAAGTTGTGAGCTCAAGAGTAGAAAGAAGAAGAGCTTTTGCTTATTGTGTGAGATGATAAAATGTGAGAGAGCTTTTTCTCAAGACTAAGCCCACACTATATGTGGCTGTCCTCTCTCTCCTCACACATCATTTCCACACAATAATTAACCAAGAGATTAGACATGGCACAAAAATTAACACCATGACTCATCAACAAAGCACATGCCACATTTAATGCCTTTAATCATGACTTGAGCTCATAATTTCCACCAAATAAACATTAACCCAAATGTTTATAATAATAAATAAAATGGCATCTTCTAAAGTAAACTCGTGACGGATTACAAGGATACCCCTCATCTGTATATACATACCTGCATCTGCATTCCGACTGAATGCGAATGCAATGAGACTAAAGTAATCCAACTAATCTAATACTAGGATCCGGCTTAAACCAAAACCCTCTAGTATGATCCGTCCGATCATGATCTGTGCACAACTGCACGTATATGATCGAACCCTACCATAATACCATACGGCCTCTACAACGTTTCCCCCGAACTTGGGAAAACTTTCTGTGGGGGACTCTAAAGACTCGTCAATACTCTGGCAGTGGGTTTAACCACAAGTCGTCAGTGGTACTAGCTGTACGTAACGACTGCCCATGTATTGAGCAAAAGGGAGGCTGATGAGCGAACTCATCCAGAAACCCTACTAAGCCTGTCAGTGAAAATATCCGTACAGTCCGATCCGTTCATCTATGAGTATCGCATGTCGGGCCTAGGGGGCTGGTAAACGTCAGACCCCCAAAAGTGGTACAAGTCGTGTCAGAGTGTAGCCCAGAACACCCTGAGATACTACAGGAATACCTACCAGTAAATCTCACTTGCCTTGGCCAAGAACTTCTTGTAATGGCTCTCCTAGACACAGCGCGATCTCACCCCCAATACCGGGAGAGACGAAACCCCTGCCGATCCGCTCACTGCCTCTATGTGGCTCGGGACTGTACCCAACTAAAACCTGTTTGCACGACTCCTTTGAGCCTGTTCCCTGATAAAATATCAAGAAATTCCCCAATGGGGTATTACGTGCTTACACGTGACCGAGGGTCACGTGCTGACACGTGATGGTTTCCCGGGACTCTGTTATAACAGAATTAAATTCTAATCAAGCAGGCGATTAGTGGAGTCACGTGCCACCACGTGATGGGCCTTTGAAATCCACCAAAAGGGATTAAAAGATGTAATAAAACAGCCAGGAAATACCCCAATGGGGTATCACGTGCTCACACGTGACCAAGGGTCACGTGCTCACACGTGACCAAGGGTCACGTGCTGACACGTGATGATTACTTAGTTCTGCTAAAAGGCAGAATTAAATTCTGCATAAAATGTTTAATCAAGAGGGTCACGTGCCAACACGTGACATGTCCCTTAACTCTTTAATTGATAGAATTAAATTTTATTTCAATGATCAAACATTGGGATCACGTGCCAACACGTGATGGGCTTTAAAAGCCTTCTGAGCTAAATAGAATTAAATTCTAATAAAGGGAAATCAAAGACCCTAACTGAGAAAATATTTCTTTAAATCTTTCCAAACAAAAAATGGTGCTCTGTAAAACAGAGCACCGTTGGATTAAAAATCCAATGGTGATTAAGAATCACCAATTTATAGAAAGATTTTATACAAGGAATGATTTCCCTAAAATTCACCAAGAATAACAGACAGAATATCTTCTGGATTAAAAATCCAATGGTGAATAAAATTCACTGAGTGATCTAAAAGATCATGTTAGTTACAAAAATAACCAAAATCTTTCAATGAAAGATTCACTAAACAAATTGATTCTTTTCTTTCTCCTATAAATATGAGCCAAGAAGAGAAGAGAAGGAATTCTGGATCTTGGAATTTTGATTTTCTGGAGAGAAAACAACAGTAGAGAGAAAAGAGAAGAGAATTTAATTCTCAAGAAAAGAAACCCGAGGTGAGAAAGGGGAAAGAGATCTAAGCTCCATAAAACAAAAGAGAATTTAATTCTCAATCTAAAAGTTTAACTCTTCTGCAAAAGAACTTAGTTCTTCCTCTGATCGAAGATCTGCAGAAGCAAATCTCCCCACAAGTTGAGAATTTAATTCTCATCGGGGAGATTCTGCCATGCAGATCCAAAACTTAGAGAGAGAATTGAGTTTGGAGAATTTAATTCTCCCAAATTCATAGGAATTTAATTCCTCCAAGTAAAACTAGGATTTAACCCTATATGAGAATTTAATTCTCTCAATTTCACAGGAATTTAATTCCTCCCAAATAAAACTAGGGTTTAACCCTATATGAGAATTTAATTCTCCCAAATTCGTAGGAATTTAATTCCTCCAAGACAGAACTAGGGTTTAACCCTATATGAGAATTTAATTCTTCCACATACATAGGAATTTAATTCCTCTAAAACATAATTAGGGTTTAACCCTACAGAGAATTTAATTCTTAAAACAAAGAAACTTGAAAGCTTTCCATGCACGTAAAGAACTTGATCACGTGGTAACACGTGACCCCCATTCTCAATGAGCAGAGAAGAAAAAACAGAACTTGGTCACGTGGTGACACGTGACCCCTATCCTTAATGATCAGAAAAGAAAGAATAAAACTAGGTCACGTGTCCCTACGTGACCCCTAAACAGACTCCCCAAAATGAGAAGAAAAAAGCTTGGAGGCAATGCCTCACGTGCTCCTACGTGACTTCCAAAACAAAGGGAACAAAAACAAAGGCAGTACTGGCTTTGGGCGCTCTCATGTGTTTTCACATGACCCCTAATAAACAATTTAATAATCAATGCATAGATACCCATCACATGCCCACACGTGATGGCCTGAAGATTAAAAGTGTTTAACACTTATTTGAATATTCTGATAATAAAATAAAGGAGGTCTGTCCCCATCTTCAGGCGCCTCACGTAACCCCACATGACCCCTTCCTTTCTAGTGTTTAACACTATTTTGAGCATTTTGTCTCCAGTGTTTAAGACTGTTTTAAATACATAACGTGAGGACACATGACCACCAGATGTCCTCTAGTGTTTAACACTATTTTAAAGCCAACTTAGCCCAAATTGGCTAAGTTTTCCAGAGGCAAAATCTCCCCTTCAAATGGACTTTAAAATCCAGAGCTACAATGTTTAATGCTCAGCCAAAGACAAAATGTTATCAGAGCTCTCAAACTCTTGTTTAGCATTGCTAAATAATGAGGGGCTGAACCCAGAAAAATGTTTAACGGTCCAACAAAGGGCCAACATTTCAAACTTAATTGGACTTAACCCAAATTGGTCATAAGTCCTCAATTCAGATTTAACTGTGCCAATGTGCTCATAATCTAATTAATTGATCTTAGTTCCAAAATTGGACTATAGATCTCCCAATCAACATCAGTTTAAGGGTACATCTCTGAACTCCTTTGATATTTGTTGTTGTAATCCTTCAACGTCTTCAGAGAGGCGACGGGTCTCGATAACCATACATTTCATGGACTGTGATGTCCTTAACCTTGACCGTGAGGTCTTTAAACTCATGGACTATGATGTCCTTAACCTTGACCGTGAGGTCTTTAAACTCACGGACTATGACGTCTTTAAACTGGACTGTGGGGTCCCTTTAAACCCACGGACTATGATGTTCCTAACCTTGGACCGAGATGTCCTTAAACTAACATTGGACCACCATGTCCTTAAACTAGTAATTGACCGCAAAGTCCCTAAACTAAAACAATAGAGCCCAAATGCTCTTTTGTTGGATCTAAATGATCCTGTTAACTAGATCTTAGTCTAAAATTAGACTAACGTATCCTTAACAAATGGTTAAGTTGTCTTTAGTCTAAAACTAGACTAACGTGTCCTTGACAAACTGTTAAGTTTATTTTAGTCTAAAATTAGACTAACGTATCCTTAACAAACGTTTAAGTTGATCTTAGTCTCATATGAGACTAACGTATCCTTAAACCAAACTCCCAAACCCAAATCTAAGAAAATACGGATTTGGACTAATCCACGCCCTACGGGCAACGACATAAATTAGTCTCCGTATACAATCCACGGGCAACCAAAAACAAAATAAACACCCACGGCACGAAGTGACCATCTGGATTTGGAGAAAGTTGTTACCGTGATGCGGTAGCGTAATTAACTGCAGGGGCTTGCGCCTGCAGGGAAGAGCGTCCCCACAATCAAAAACCCCTCAAATGAGGGGGAATCTGATGAAGTCTGCTACATCGGCCGCATCCATTTAAACCTTCGATATACGATGCCATAAAACAACTTGGCATCTTCGGAGAGGTGGACGGATAGCACCAATTAGTATCTGCCCCGAAATTCAGGCAAGACGGACCTACATGGTCGCGTCTCCCGTTTTTCAGCGGGGAACAGATTATGGCACGCTCGGTGGGACCTTTTCCTCTTTCCACTCCACACTTCGTGTGTCGTGTTCGCGAACGAATCACGGTTTGATATGGTTGCCCTTGGGTTCAAGGTACTAAGATTTGGTGTCTTGTTCTGTGTAGAAAAATAGAAGATCAATGGCTCCAACCTGCACTAACTGCAACTGCAACTCTCGCTCCGTCCCGTCCGGAGGAGTGACTTACGGGTCCCAAGCGGCCTCCATCTTCGCTATGCCGGTGGAACAGGTCACTCAGGCCACCACTGGATTGTTCTTCGGGACCATGCTCCCGCCAACGAGCTTCAGCGCTCCTGTACCAACACAAGAAGCTCAGAAGAAGTCGGTCTTTGATCGACTCACAACTACTGCGGCCCCTCTCAACGGGTAGTCCGTTCGGGACCACTCGTTGAACTGCAGGAAGACTTACTTGGTTTAATCGTTCGCTCCAGCTCTAACGCTTCAGTCTTTGACAGACTAGGCCAAAGCTCAGTTGGGCCCATGAAGAAGCCCGCGATACCAGAAAGGGTTATCCCAAAAAGGATATCCATCCCTGCTCCCGAAGTCATCAAGGCGGCTTCTCCTGCCAAAGGGTCGGTTTTCACAAGACCGACTATTTCAGCTCCTGTTCCAGGAGAAATCGTCAAGGTTGCTTCCCCTACTCGGAAGTCTGCCTTCGATAGGTTGGATATTCCCTCTCAACGGACGTCTGTCTTCAATAGGCCGACAACGACAATTTCTGACCAACACAGGGGGCATCAGGAAGTCACTCCTATAGTTGAGATAATCCCAACGGCTCGACACGCTCGACGTCGCCACTGGCGCCGAGTAAGGAAGGCTGGGGGCAACTCCCCCTCTGGGCTAACTCCGCCAGCTCCCATGGTGGAAATCAATACTGCTGTTCCAACTGGGAACGGCTTTGAACCACTTAGGAGGGTTCACAAGAACTCTCCGACTGCCGTGCTGAAGAGATCTCCTCCGCCTATGGAGATTACTACAGAAAAGAAGCCGGAGTAGCCCCCTCAGCGGCCATCCTCCAAAATTTATAAAGTCTGGTGACAGGTCCAGGAATTGGTGATTAAACAGGACTACTCTCACCGACCAAAGAAGATTAAAGCTCGACAAGGAGAAAACCATCCTGTTAAGCCACAAAAGGCGACAGCCGTTTAGGTGCCCGCTGCAACAGCTCCCTCCACTTCAACTGCTCACAAGAGAAGGAGGCCAGAGAAAGCCCCCGTGAATGCGGCAAGCTGCAAGGATGTCGAATCTAAACGCCCCAAGTTTTGGGGCATGATGGTGCATACTGTTTATATGGCTTCCGGAAAAGAGGAAAGCCGTGCTTCTACGGGTCATCGACCGCTTACCCGATCGATAACGAAGGCTCAGGAACAACAGCAGCAGAAACTTTAGGAGATGCTGACTGCAATGGCCGCACTCACTGGGCCAAAAGATAATCCGGAGACCTCGGAGCAGCGTCGGGAACAAGAAACTGATACCGAGTTCCTCTGAAGAATGCTCGAGAGGAGAGAAAAAGAGGCCGCGGAGTAGGCAGCCAATATAAAACGAATGGCTCTTTTGTTCCAAGACATGGCTGGGATGATGTTACAGTCGGAACCTCCAGCTGAAGACCCCCCGATCATCAATGAAGACGACAGAGGGGAGATATCGAACCCTCCTCCGGCTCTTTCAGCAGCCAAAGAGGAAACCATCTCCAAGGCTACTCTGGATGACTACATTGCTCAGAAAATACGAGCTCACCAGGCGAATGAAGCGGCCGGCCAAATTGTTAAAACTGGACGACCATATCCAGGTTGGTATGACCAAATAAAATACCCACCGGGATATACGATCCTTAAATTTCATGTATATAAAGAGACGGGAAATCCGCATCAGCACGTCGCTCAATTCAGGGCTCTATGTGGCAACACCGGGGGTGATGATAAACTTCTGCTCCGCCAGTTTGTTGGTAGCTTGTCGGAGACGGCATTCGAGTGGTATTCTGAACTTCTAAACGATTCTGTCAAGATATTTGCGGAGATGGAACTGCTGTTTACGCAGAGAATCGCGAGCGCTAGCGAATGTACCCCGATTACCGCACTAATTAATGCCAGGGTGAAGCCAGGCAAAACTTAGGTACAATACGCAATACGGCGGCGAAATTTATGGTTAAAATGTGAGCAGCGCATCAAGGAAGCGCCGGCAGTGGGCATGTTCGTGGGCACTCTGGACCCTCAGGCAACTATTTCCCAATTCATGATGTTTTTCAAGCCGACCACGTTCCAGGCCTTGATTGACAAACTAGCCCAAATGGACCAGATGGGTCATAGACCGTCTCCTCCAAAGCCGGAGCCGCGGAACAAAAGGGTAAAGGGAAGGCAACATTCATTGCGAATACTCAACAGCAGCCCAGTGGCCCAAAACTAACGGATCGCCTAGAGGAAAGACGACGATACTATAATGAGAAAATGAAGCATCCTTATTCGTTCCTCCGGGACAAAACGAAGAGACTGTTCAAACTGGCGGTGCGCAACAGCCTCATTAATCTGTGGAATCCAAAATGACCGTTGCAACCCGGCGAGGCTAATAGTCCCAACTATTGCCCCTACTATCAAACGGTAAGCCATCCAATTGAGGACTGCTTCGTCTTTAAAGGCTGGATTGAAGATCAATGCCAACAGGGCAAATTTTCCCTGTCTGAGAATTGGAAGGTGAACCCACCACAGCCACACGCTCCTAAGAAGACGGACACACCGGGGGCATCATGTTCTTTCGTAGAAGAAGCTCCGTGGGAGATCGCTCTTTCAGCCAAGACAAAAAGAATGCTGAAGGATCTCCACACATGCCCAGCAATCAGGTAGAAAAATCCCCTGGAACCCGAGATCATCGAGGGAATGCTGAAACCGCGCCCAACTCCGAAAATTGGTGGTGATAGCCAAAGCGCTCACACCCAGCCGTCAAAGTCTTCGAAGAAGAAGAAGAAGAACAAAAAGCCCGTGAAGCCTGGTAACAAGCGCACAGACCTGTGAAAACAGATTGATGCGCTGGAAGAATATAACCAGAAGGCGCGGACCCCAGTCACAGTCCAAGAATTTCTCAGCCACGCCCTTGAGAACAGAGATGATGATAATGGAGAAGACTCGTCAGATGAATCTGACGATTATGTGGCAAGTTGCCATGTGATCTCTCACTCATCGATAGACAATGAAGAAGCTCCTTACACAAAGAAACTGGGGGCAGATCCTGAGCCGGAACTTCTAGGGCCATCAGACGAAATGATTGATGCATTCCTGGACGAAGCTCTTTTGGAAAGCAAAGCCGATCGAGAGCGTGAGAGGGCTATATTCGAAAAAGCTAAACGCCGGCAACTGGACGAAAGGGTTGAAACACCCCCGCCAGATCAAAGTACATTCGTCTCAAATAAAAGCAGGTTCAAGACGAGAAAGAGGTTCGCTAAAGCCATGTCAATGGGAATGAAGCCGCCACCCTCCGAAGGGAACGCTCTTGGTGAAGCGGAAATACATCCTAGCTACTGCTTATATCATCGAAAGATTGTGCACCCCACCGAAGAGTGCGACGCTTTTAAAGGATGGTGGCAGGGATATATTGCTCACCGGCAACATTTCAAGCGGATGAAACGCAAAACTCGTCGGGAGGAAAGAAATACGACCGAGGAGCGTAAAAGAACTACCGGCAACTGTCATATAGTCGACGCTGGGGGACCGCAAGTTCTCACCTTCGGGAGCGACTCTGACGAAGAAATGACTCTTGGCCCTCTCTTTAAAGAATCCACCTCAGGAAAAGAGGAAGAACCGAAGACCTGTGAAAATATTCAGCTGCGCAATCGTACGCTGTCCGAAAAGAATCTCGGGCCCGCAAATAAAAAAGATAAGGGAAAAGAAAAGGTCCCTGAGAATATCATCCTTGATGACCAAGCTGTCGAAGAGCTGACAGCCAAGGACCCGCCAAAGAAAAGTAAGGTAGACTACCACGTTCTGGCACACTTGAGAAAGCTACCTTCGCAGCTAAGCATTCTCGACGCCTTTCTGCTATCCAAAGAGGCGAGAGATTTTTTGATTAAGGCACTGCAGGAGCCCAACCAATTTCAAGCTTTCCTCGCCGAAGAAAAGATGAAGGACGAGCTGGAAGAAGTGCATATGGCCGATATCACTTTCGGCGATGAAGATCTCCTCCTTGGGACATGCGAGCATAACCGTCCCCTTTACGTCTCCGGATATTGTCATGATATCAAGATAGGTAAAATCCTGGTTGACAATGGGTCTTCCGTCAATCTCCTCAACGTGAGAGTGTTGAAGGAAATATGCATGAGCATTCAGCACCTCGCTCACGATAAAATCACCATCTTCGAATTTGACTCCCAATCATCACGAACGCTTGGGTCTGTAATATTGACACTACGCTTTGGGCTGCTTGTCACGGATATTAAGTTTCATGTCATTGACGCCAAGTCATGCTGCAATGCTTTGCTCGGCAGGGCTTGGTTACACGAGTACAACATTATCCCTTCTACACAACATCAGTGTATGAAGTATTTCAAGGATGGTCTCGAGTATACCGTAACAGGGGAGCTGAACCCATTCTCCGTGAATGAAGTCCGAAAGTACGAAGATGCAAAATACTTCTTACCAGATTTCGAGGACACGGAAAGATGTCACAAACCGAAGAACAAAGCTATCACCACTATTCCAGTCTTCGGGAGTGATACCGAGGAGGAAGAAGAAATAGTTTATTCAGATCCGCCCCAGTACAACAAGCCGGGACTGTCCACTCCTATGTTGATCTTCGGCAGCGACTCGGAAGATGAAGTCAATGCCGTATTTTCTGTTCGACCATCAATTCAAGCCTTTGCTGATAATGGTCGAAGTTTGCAAATTGCCATGGTTCCACGAGAGCATTATAAAGAGCTCGATGCACTTGAAACTTATAGTGTGCAAGAACTGCAGACATTCTACGTCTCTCCCAGGAGAAAGGGTGAAAAGGCGATCCTATTTTATCAATCCACGGAAACCAAAGTGGAGAAAGAAATTTGGCATGGTGCGGATTCTACGCTCGACAGGCTCCAGCCTATCCATCTGCTTAGATATTACACAGAAGGTTAGAAAAGACTATTGAAGCGCCAAGGGGTGCCCTTCAGACAGACTGCTTGACAAGCTCGGTTCTACAACAGGATCTGGGACGTCCCCGGAACTCAGCGAAAGTTGCCTAACGGGAGAATGGAAACAGTCGGGCTTGGATATGTCCAATCCAAGAAACGGAAACGAGTCAATGGTAACTACGTCATACATGACTTCGATGAAGAAGGAGACGCCCTGTTAAAAGACGCTGACCCTGAACCAAAACGAGATGTTGCCATCAAAATGCCGAATCCGACGTTTGAAGAACGGATGGACAAGCTAATAAGGGAAGCGAGTTAAAAGGTCCGGGATGACCATAACCGTGAAATGGCCATTTACGAGAAAGCCAGGACGCAGCGCCTCCTTCAGCAGGTCGTGGAGAATGACAATGCTCCTCGTCGCCAGCCCGTCATACAAAAGACCCGGCGCAGAGGCAAAAATAAACCGAAGAACGGAAAAAATGTTCGACAGCAGCCAAGCGGGTCCAAGAAGCCACGCAAGCAAGAGTCGAGCGGCCGGGATCCGTCCCTTATAAAGAAGATGGGTCGGGAATATTCTTTTCCTCAAGACAAGACAAAGAAGATATTCGATCTCGTCGTAAAGCATCAGATGATGACACTCCCGGAGTTCAAGTACCCCGAGCAAGCAAACGAGGTCTCTCACCTAGACTATTGCTCCTATCACCGAGCGATAGGACATCCTCTCGAAGACTGCTTCACTTTCAAGAACTAGGTCGAAGACCAATATCAGCAAGGCAGGTTCGCTCTATCCAGTAGCTGGAGGGTAACCCCGCCGCAGAAGCATGAACCGAAAACCGCGAGAGTAGTGATTGAAAACGATTTCGGATTGTGTGTCGGTTAAGAAAATGAATAGAAATCACAACCAAAGAATTATTTGACCGCAATCAATAACGGTGTCGAATGTAGCGCGTTAGTAAGTGCGGATCGTCCACAGGGAAAGTGTAATCGTTCGTGTTTCGAATTAGATGAATTGAAACTTTAAAGAAAAGAAAAGAAAACAATTCATGATTTGAAATTGCATTTCAAGAAAGAGAAAAATCTAGATCTAAGAAAGCATTAAAATCAAGAAGTGGTAATTTGTGATAATTTCCAACCAAATATCAAGAATCGAAATGAGGCTCGTAGGAATCGATCGGATCTATAGATGTGATGAGATCTAATGATTTCATATTCTTATCCTTTAACGAATTGATACTAGATCGATGATGATTCATCGAGGTTAAGGATCTTGCGAAGAAGCTAGGGTTTCCTCGTCTTATCCTTTATCCTTTCGATAAATTTCATTCACAAACTAGTTTCGAGTAAATCTAATGATCGATCGTTGATCTCTAGTTTCGAGCGAACACAATCAAGAAAGCATCGTCTCGAAACTAGGTCATCGATCATTCGATTTACAAGAATTTACAAACGTTATAGGATTTAAGAATTGTAAAAAGATTTAAATCATCATCATTCTATTGATCGTCTCGACTCCTTTACGAGCGGAGTTTTACTCAAACATCATAACAAGAACCACAATCACAAATTGAGATCTAATCATGATGCAAGAATTAAAAGAAAGCAAGATTAAAGAATTTCACCTTTTATTTATATCAACAATTTCGTTACAATCACTCAAGAACTATAAGAGGAAGAACTCGATCGTCGAATTGGCTTCACTCGTCTCCTTGAGTCGCGGATCGGCTTGGATCACTTGCCCGATTGAAGATCGGCTCCGCTCCTAAAAGGTTGAAGGCTTCTTGCTTGATTGGTACTCGGGATCTTGAATTTAGATTGGAATTAGGGTTAGGGTTTTGCACAAGTCGTGTCACTCAACTTGTGGATGAAGAGGGAGAGATGAAGAATTGATTAACTAATGAACTAATGAACTCATCCCCCCATCAACCCTAGATCTAGGCTCCTTTTTATAAACCATCAAAACCCTAGATCTAGGATTTGAATTTTGAATTTCCCTCCAAAAGTTTGTTAGCAAGAGAGGCTTCTAGAAATGATTAGTTAGGAGGGAGCTTCTAGAAAGAGTTTGTTAGGAGCTTAATCAAGATTAGCTTAATTAATCATCCTTGCTGATCTGGCAGTAGCTTCGAAAAAATTCTGGAATTTGAAGCATGTTTCTGAGCTGTAGCCACTGAGATAGGAATAATGAAGCAAACACTTCTTGCTGACGTGGCAAGGCCGCCGTGGAACCGCGGCGCAAGCCGGCTCCCGCCGCGGTTCCGCGGCTCTTTGGAGGCGTTAGGGCTTGCAACTTCTGGTGCTGCTTTGGGCTGAATTATGGGCCTTTATAGGATATGTTGAATTGTATTTTTCCCTTTGGATTGTTACCGGATCTCAAAACTTGGAGTTGGTGTAATGTTTGATCAGCAAAATGACAATTTTGGTTTTTCTTCCGGATTTTCCTGCACAATTTCTCAAGACAAGTGTTGCGCAATATAGGAATGATGCCATGCTATGAAATGCAGTCAATTCCCTCAGAAATGTCGGTTTTAGAGTATAATACATGCAATCTGGTATTTCAGGATTGTTTTGCTAATATGTGAAATATGCAAACCGAACACCTCTAGATGAATGCAAAAGATAGGGAAATTGACGTGTTAAAAATACATTATTTTCGACTGATCAAGTAGAACCGGATCAACATCGGTCTTGGAAACGATCTCGTACCTGCCACGTGATAACACTGACAGAAGAAGAGCCTGAGAATACGGATGACATCCCCTGGTGCTTCAAAAACAATGATGACAAGGTAATCTCAGAGTTTCCACCGGCGCCAAAAGAGCTGGAAGATGGAATACATACTACCGTAGATAACCTCAAGAAAATTGATTTGGGGACGGCAAGTGACCCGCGGCCGACGTTCGTCAGTGAGCTGCTGTCTGAAGAAAGGGTGGCTACGCTAAAGGACGTGCTTATGCAGCATAGAGATTGCTTTGCATGGAACTATTCAGAGATGCCGGGACTCAATCCAGAGATTGTCGTCCACAGGTTGGCGATTTCTCCAAACGTCAAACCGATCAAACAAGCGCCGAGAAGAATGCGGCTCGAGCCTGAAATGAGCATCAACGCCGAGGTCAAGAAGCTAATCGATTCCGGCTTCATCCAAGAGGTTCAATACCCTGACTGGATCTCCAACATCGTCCCGGTGATGAAGAAAAATGGGACGGTGCGCATATGTGTGGACTTTCAGGATCTCAATAAGGCCTGCCCGAAGAACGACTTCCCAGTACCAATCACTGAGCTGATGATAAATAACACATCCACTCACGAAGTCTTCTCTTTCATGGACGGCTCATCAGGATACAATCAGATAAAGATGCATCTTGAGGACCAGAAGCATACTGCTTTTCAGACCCCTTTGGGCATATTTTGCTACAAGGAGATGCCGTTCGGTCTAAAGAACGCCGGTGCCACCTATCAGAGGGCCATGAAGAGGATTTTCGATGACCTCATACACGAAATCGTCGAATGTTATATCGACGAACTCGTAGTTAAAAGAAAATCATACGAGGAACATCTAGAGCAGCTGAAGATCGTGTTTCAGGGCCTTCGGAAATACAACTTGAAGATGAACCCTCTCAAATGCGCGTTCGGAGTTTCCTCAGGTAAGTTCCTGGGATTCATCGTCCGACACCGAGGCATCGAGATAGATCCGTCAAAGATCAAGGCGATCATGGAAATGCCTCCACTAAGGACTCTCAAGCAATTGCGGTCTCTCCAAGGGAAGCCCGCGTATATCCGGCGATTTATAGACAATCTCTCGGGCAAGTGCCGTCCTGACAGTCACCTAATGAAGAAGGGAACCCCATTCGTCTGGGATCACAAATGCCAAATCGTACTGGAGAAAATCAAGCAATACCTACAGAACCCCCAGTGATGGCCGCTCCCGTTAAAGGAAAACCTCTCGTCCTGTACACAACAGCCCTCGAAGGTTCTTTAAGCGCGCTATGGGCACAAAAGAACGACCAAGGAAAAGAAAAAGCTCTCTACTATCTGAGTCGAGTTCTTCTGGGGGCAGAAAGCAACTACTCCCCCATCGAAAAACACTGCCTGGCGTTGATCTTCGCGATAACGAAGCTCAGACACTATGCGTTAGCACATGAGGTCCATCTCATATCAAAAGTGGATCCTCTCAAGTATTTGATGTCAAAGACTATATTGACGGGGCGGCTCGCTAAATGGGCCCTGCTTTTGATAGATTTCTCGATAACTTATCAACCCCTCAAGGCAGTGAAAGGCCAGGCCATCGCCGACTTCCTCGTTGAGTATCTGATACCTGCCGACTCTCCCTTGAACAATTGCCGGACGAACACACGTTTGGCACGATCGACGGGGAAAGAAGAGAGAATGATACCCGGTGGGAACTCTATTTTGACGGAGCATCTTCCATGAAGAAGCGCAAACAAAGCACCCCTATAATCAAATCAGGGGTAGGACTCATCTTCGTGACTCCACAAGAAGGGATAATGCGCTTTGCCTTCTCTTTAACAGAGCCGAGGACGAACAATGAAACCGAATATGAAGCTTTAATTGCAGGTCTCGAGATCGCTATCAACATGGGAATTGAAAACCTCATCATATACGGAGACTCTCAACTGGTCGTTAGTCAAATAAACGGTGACTATCAAACGTGCAAGCCAGAGTTGGTGAAGTATGGCGAGAAAGTACAGCAACTGCTGACTCAAATTCCTTCCTACACATTGGAAAGCATACCGTGTGCGGAGAATAGCAAGGCGGATGCGTTAGACAAGCTCGCTAAAGAACTGGCTGACGAGAGCCTCGATGACGTGAGGATCATTGTGCAAAGCCGTCGGATTCTTGCACCGGCAGAAATATCTCTGGAGTTGTCCAAAGAAAAGGGAGCGACCGAGCAAATGGCTCTGCAAATAAAAGACCAGGAAAAGGCTGAGGATTGGAGAGAAGTCTTTATAGACTACTTCAAATCCCGTCGAACACCTGAAGATGCGTCCTCAAAACATCAGCTCATGAAGCGAGCTCTATCTTTTGCCTTCGTCAATGATACTCTGTATAAGAGATCATTTGATTCTCTATGGCTAAGATGCCTGAGACCTGAAGAAGCAAAGAGAGTCATCTAAGAAACTCACGACGGACTCTGCGGTTCTCACCAAGCCGGGCCGAAGATGAAGCTGAAGATCAAAAGGATGGGCTACTATTGGCCCACGATGATTCAGGAATGCCTCGAGTATGCGAAGCAGTGCCACTCGTGCCAGATTTACGGAGACTTTATCCATCAGCATCCAAATCCACTACATCCAACGGTGGCTAGCTGGCCGTTCGAAATGTGGGGAACTGACATAATCGGCCCTATCGAACCAGTATCGTCCAGAGGACATCGATTCATTTTGGCGACAACTGATTACTTCTCCAAGTGGGCAGAAGCAGTACCACTGAGGGAGGTGAAGACGGAGAATATTCTCCATTTCTTCAAAACACACGTCATTTACCGGTTCGGCATTCCGCGACAGATTATCTCCGATAACGGACCAGCCTATAGGAGCCACAAGATCAGTCGCTTCGCGCAACAACATAACATAGACTGGAGATACTCTTCGGTCTATAATCCCCGAGCTAACGGTCTAGCTGAGGCTTTCAATAAGACCTTGACGAAGATCGTGAAAAAGACGGTGTCTCGAAATAAGAGGGATTGGTACGAGATACTGCATGAAGCTCTTTGGGCGTATCGAACTATGTTCAAAACGGCCACGAACACAATGCCGTATGTATTGGTATTCGGCACAGAAGCGGTACTCCCCCTCGAGATAGAGTTACCCTCTCTACGAGTGGCAGTTCACTACAAGCTAACAGACGAAGAAAACGCTCACCTTCGGCTTGAGGAGCTCAACGCCCTTGATGAAACCAGGCTCATGGCGCAGCAAAATCTGGAGGCTTATAAAGCGAAGATGACGCGCTCATATGAGAAATTGACTAGGCCGAGAACATTCCGGCAAGGAGAACTCGTACTAGTGGTTAAAAGACCTATGATCCCCACTCGTACCAAGTGGGGAAAATTCGAGCCGAACTATGAAGGCCCGTATATCATAGATAAAGTTTACCAGGGTGGAGCATATCTACTCATGGACATGCATGGCGAAAGACCTTTCCGGCCAATAAACGGTCGCTTCCTAAAGAAATACTACGCCTGATGAGTCATGGCATAGGTCAACAATAGATGACGACGACTATGTCCGCTCGCTATCTTCCTAAACCCAAACTCTATAAGTAGTAGCCGGTCCAGACCGAAACGTCCTTAAACTAACGATGGACCACTATGTCCTAAATCTAGCTGTTGACCGAGACGTCGATAAACTACTGTGGACTGCAGCATCCCAAGGCCGACACAAAAAAAGGGGAAGAATAAAAAAAAGAAAGAAAAAGAAAACGGTATGTCCATAAGCAAAATGGGCACGGATGAAAACCCGAAAGGGCGCCGTGAGTAAAAACAGCAGGGCTATCGGCGAGTTTTTGTGAAAACCCGAAAGGGCGCAACCTCGTTAAAAGACACTTGCAAGGTCCTCTCGACCTTGTGAGGAGAAACCACCTGCGTGAGATCCTTATGACTCACAAGGGAGCAACACAGTTAGGGATCCCCACGATTCCTAAGGAGAAATTACACTTACGAGATCCTCACGACTCGTAAGGAGAACCCTCTTATGAGACCCTCATGGCTCATAAGATTCAAAAGTCTTAAGCTACAGGGATCTGAACTTGTTCTTAAACGGCCACCACAACCTCCAATGCTGCCCTACAAGCGGCTCAATGCTGACCCTTGTATACAATCCACGGGCGCGAATAAACACTTCCCTAACAAAGTCCCATCCGTGACTAGGGATATGTCTACATGGTGAACAGCCCTTGTAAGTCCTCTCGACTTAGAAGGAGAAAATACTCTTGTAAGATCCTTATGACTTACAAGAAGCCATACACTTAGGAGTCCTCTGATTCCTAAGGAGAAAACGCACCTACGAGATCCTCACGACTCGTAGGGAGAAATACCTTTATGAGACCCTTACGGTTCATGAAGTCAAAAGCCTTAGTCGACTGGATCTTAACCATGTTTACTAAGCCACCTTTGTTCGACATCGACGAAGGCAAATGATGATTCGCTCCTGGCAGTATCCCAGTTGTAGCAGTGCTGATGCCGAAATCGATGTCTAATTCCAAGCTTGCAGCAAAAAACCAGCGAGCCACACATGCATACGAAATAGCCGAAATGATGGGGCAACTTGCAACAAAATCAGCAAGTAAAAATATATGCATGCAAAATAGCCGAAATGATTGGGCAACTCGCAATAAAAAGCAGCGAGTCAATAAAACAAATAGCCGAAATGATTGGGCAACTCGCAATAAAAAGCATCGAGTCAATAAAAAAATATTCGAAATGATTGGGCACCGCAAAAAATAGCCGAAATGATTGGGCAATCGCGACCTTCGCGATATAAAAGCTGAAATGATAGAGCATCGCGGAAAGAAATAAATTTTTTTTTTGAAAAGAATGAATTTTTGCCCTACAGGCGATATCACATTAATCTTTGTATACAATCCAGGGGCGCAAACAAAGAAGGAATCACACTTTCCCTCCCCAGGCTCCATCAGAAGAAGAAGCCAAATCTCAATGGTTCACAGACAGCCTGGAGATCATCTTAACATTCGTCTCATTACAACAGATGCAACATCAGGCAAAGTGAAACTGCGGTAATTCCTAGTTCCATGACTCGGCGGTGCACAAATGACCGAGAGTCAAACCCTGACTCCGTGAAATGCGGATGAAATCAACCCTTCCTGGTCACGTGGAACACAGCCTATGTCAATCCTGACCCCGTGGGAAACGTCTAGAGCGGAGCTTGGTCCTCACAGAACACGGCTATGACCCCGTGGAAAGCATCCAGAGCAAATTCCTGGTCACGTGGAACACGGCCTATGTCAATCCTGACCCCGTGGGAAACGTCCAGAGCGGATCCTGGTCTTCGCAGAATACGGCTATGACCCTGTGGGAAGCATCCAGAGCAAATTCCTAGTCACGTAGAACATGGCCTATGTCAATCCTGACCCCGTGGGAAACGTCCAGAGTGGAGCCTAGTTCTCGCAGAATACGGCTATGACCCCGTAGGAAGCATCCAGAGAAAATTCCTGGTCACGTAGAACACGGCCTATGTCAATCCTGACCCCGTAGGAAACGTCCAGAGCGGATCCTGGTCCTCGCAGAACATGGCTATGACCCCGTAGGAAGCATCCAGAGCAAATTCCTGGTCACGTGGAACACAACCTATATCAATCCTGACCCTATGGGAAACGTCCAGAGCGGAGCCTGTTCCTCGCAGAACACAGCTATGACCCCGTGGGAAGCATCCAGAGCAAATTCCTGGTCACGTGGAACATGGACTATATCAATCCTGACCCCGTGGGAAACGTCCAGAGCGGAGCCTGGTCCTCGCAGAACACGGCTATGACCCCATGGGAAGCATCGAGAGCAAATTCCTGGTCACGTGAAACACGGCCTATGTCAATCCTGACCCCGTGGGAAACGTCCAGAGCGGAGCCTGGCGCTCGCAGAACACGGCTATGACCCCGTGGGAAGCATCCAGAGCAAATTCCTAGTCATGTGGAACACGGCCTATGTCAATCCTGACCCCGTGGGAAATGTCCAGAGCGGATCCTGGTCCTCGCAGAACACGACTATGTCAATCCGACCCCGTGGGAAGCATCCAGAGCGGAGCCTGGTCCTCGCAGAACACAGCTATAACCCCGTAGGAACCATCCAGAGCAAATTCCTGGTCCCATAGAACACGGCTAAAGTCAATCTTGACCCCGTGGGAAATGGCCAGAGCAACCCCTGACCCCGTGAAACGCGGATAATGTCAATATCATCCATCACTTACGGGTCCTCTCGACTCATAAGGGAGAAAACTCTTTTGAGAGATCCTTACGACTCTCAGAAGAAAACGCACTTAGGTATCCTCACGATTCTTAAAGAGAAATTACACCTACGGGATCCTCTCGACCTGTAAGGAGAAAATTCTTTATGAGACCCTCACGACTCATAAAGTTGAAAAGTCTTAGGAGGCAGATCTTAACCCTGAATCCTAAGCCATCGTTGTCCTACGAGGAAATCGAAATAGATTATCCAAAAGACACACTAACTAAATGGGACACCATCATGAAGCAAAATATGTCTTTTATTCATGAATCAAAATGAATACAAAGTACAATTTATGAAAGAATAAAAGAAAATATACTCTCATTCAGGAGTATGTATAAAAGAAGAATAAAAAAATGTACAATTCTTCATGCCGGCGGGCGATTCAGTAGATTTGCCAGTTCACCCCTTTTCCGCTGGGCATCGGCTTCATGATTCATTATCGTCAAAAGACGGGCCTCCGCTTGAGCCTGTTGGGCCTGGTATGAGGCAAGCCGGCCTTCAAGCTCTTTTTCAGTAACCTTATGGGCTTCAACCATTTCACGAGTAAGAACGGCGGCGTTATCAATGGCTACCACCTCCTTGATAGCCTCTTGAAGCACCCGTCAAAGATCATATGCCCAAGTGGTCTTGGCCGTAAGGTTGGCTTGAAGCTCCCTCAGCGCTTTGGAAGCCAGCTCCCTCTCCGAAAACTTATGGCTGAGCCTCTTTTCGCATGATATCATGTTCGCAGCGCACCGCTCAATCAGCCCCTGTAAGCTCGCCTTCACGGCCACAACCTCTGAAGGAAGGCGTGTACATTCAAGAATATGCAAGCAAGCCTCCACCTGCCGAAAAAATTCAACCCAGACTTGTACCAATGTTTCTTTATGGTAGGTGGCAAGAAAGGGAAGAGAACCGTTAGCTTCAGCGGCAAACGCTTCGGCCATGATCAGACTTCCAGCACGAAGGTTTTCAATTAGGGCTGATAAGGAGTGGAGGCTTAGCTTTGCCATCCGTTCCGAGGCACGTAGAGCGTAGGGGCCGGGTGGCATGACGATGCGAGATTCCAGCGTGGTAAGAACTGGCAAAGCTGTTCATATTTATAAACAGTCAGCGAGACTTGTAAGCAAAGAACAAATGGAAAAACGTTGAGACTTTACTTACCCACAGTCATGCAAGAGGGGTCTGAAGGCTCTCCAGGCCCGTCAAGAATCTCAACTTCGTCATCAGCTTCCAGAACTGTAGAAGACATCAATGTCATTATATGAAATAATAATAACACCGTGAGGAGAGGGCAAAAGACACTGACCTTGCCCGGAAGAGAGGACGATGCGTTGAGGAGATATCGCCTGCGGAGCGGCCATCTCCAACAGGCGCTAAAAGGACCTCCTGGGAGACAGATCGGCAATAGACGCCGCCAAGCCACGCAATTCTGAAAAGACAGAAGGGTTCAGATAATGGAGAGATTATTAATATAAAATATAGAAGGCTACCTTCGATACTTCTCCCATTCTGGGCTGGAGGGATAGCAGCTTCGGCGGCCTCCTCCGTGCCCCCAAGCACATCATCGGGGACGTGGGCCAGTGTAACGACTTCCGAGCGAGGAGCCGTGGCTGCCACTGCAGGCTCCAGCGGAAGGATGGTATCCTCGACTACCTGTCCCCTAATCTCCGGGCCACCCCCAGAAAGATCCATCGGTTCGGCGACCAACAAAGATGCCTCTCCCGGAGGAGCAAGCGCTTGGGGAGCGAGAATCACCGAGGGAGGCTCCATCGTAGGAGCAACGGTTGCATCGACCCCCTCCATACTGATTAGTGTTTCATTGGGGATATTGGCGGAGTCTACAGTTAAAGCGTGACTCGAATTCAGATCCTCCGCCGTCGCCGAAGTCCCTGCAAAGTTTGTACGAGGATAACGATATATATATATGTATACGAGCAATACAAAATATTACAAAGAGATACATGAATATACCGATGCGCAAGGGAGCCTCTAATATGGCTTGTTCAAGCCGACGCTCCTTCCTGAGGAGATATGCTCGCCGAGGTTCGAGAGTAGACTCATGTCCACCAGTCCACAATGAAAGTGCGTCTTCGGTATCGGCTGAAACAACCTGCTTAAGGGTCCTCTCACCCCATTCTTCCAAAGGGCCTATGAATAGCCTCCGTATCGATGGAGGGTCTTCGTAAAAAATGACTGCAGGATAAGGCCTCTTCGGGATCCTTACGTTCTCAGATTCATCTTGTGAACGTCTTATAGCCTCAGCCAATTGTGCGGCTTCCTCGGCAGATGAACCCGGGAAAAGTAGACCACCATCTGATTCTTGCGAGGCTAGTGGTTCATCTTGAAGAATAGGCTCGGACTCTATTAAAGAGTCGAGCAGATTGGTGACCGTCTTCCTCCGCCTCTTAGGCCCAGAACTAACCGCCGAAGATGATCGTTTCCTTCCCCGTGGAGCTTTGGTACGGCGTTGACCCACTTCGCCTTCAATGTCCTCGCTCGGTGGTGCTACTGATGACGATATGGCCATTGTTGACGCCGCAGCCGATGACACTACTACTGGTGCCCTATTAGCCCTTGATTGAGCCCTAGTACGCAGTGGCATGCCAGCTGTGGGAGTTAAATCTACTTCCACCGCCTCCGGAATAAGCACGATGCTGGTATCCCTCAAGGGAGGGCGAACCGTTGCACGCGGTTGCGGCGGAACTCCCGTGGCTTGGATCGGAGTAGGAGCCCTATATCCAAGGAGCACCCTCCTCTCCTCGGCAATGATTGGACTGACTCGGTGGAGGTACCAGCCCGTGAATGACCCCACACATCGAGGAATATGATCAGCTTCAGGAATCATGAAGCGGGAACCAGTGTTCAGCTGCATGAAGTGATGAGCGGCGTCACGAACAACTTCTGGCGATGGGCTAAGCGCCACTGTAAATGCCTCGAAGGGGAATCCCTGGTCATATCCAAGTTGCCGAGCAAAGCGGTGTGGGTTGTACCTCATAAAAAGGGCCGCACCGTTCTGACGAAATACCAGATAACCCGGTCTAATCGAATATAGGTGCATGGCTTCCCTGGGCTTCAGACAAGGTACTCCCTCTTTCGACAAGTCACAGAGCTGTTGAACCGGTCCTGAGGGAGCAGAGAGAACTCGGTCGTTGAATACCATCCCGCCTGTATCGTCATAGGGATTAACCAGCACGCGAATAGCTCCAGACTGAGTCGGGTCAGGAGCAGAAGCACCCACCAGCCGCATGAGTCGCGGAAAAGTGTAAGCGTCATAAAAGCTGGGTCCTTGGTGCGCAGCAAATGCCCCCAGCACGTGCATCTCAATCCAGGACGTAAAATAATGAAGAGTGAAATTTACCACATCTACGCCTGGAGTTGAGGTGTTGGCCGCGGCGCTTAACCCATGATATAGATGCGCTAGCCCTGCAATGCCCACACCTAGTCGCGTCCCCTCAGCAATGCGATGAGCAGGGTAAATAACTGAGGCTCTCATGAAATGACGATGCATGGGAATGGCGAACCAACAGAGCCAAACACTGATGAAGCCCACAAAGAAAGTCTCCTCATCCATACCAGGAGCTGCAATCGACTCGAAAGACACGGCTGACATGATGGGAATGTAGAACTACGGCAAGTCCTCTTCTTTAGCAGGCCGCTTATTTAAACCAAACCCAAAGGGGTCGTTGATGTTTGCGAACTTCGGAGCCGTCTTTGATAGAACGTCTTCGCGAAGGAAGCAAGCGATAAAGCTTTTGAAAGTGACACCCTGCTCCTCTGACTCTGCGAATAACTTCTCAAAAATGCTCAGAGCCTTGATCAAACTTGAGCGCTTGTGGCGGACGGCATTCTCTGTCGACAGGCCGTCAAGCATGGCAGGCTCAGTTTCAAAGACATATTCATCGGGAGGCAGCAGTTCTTCATAGAGCGTCCCCCTGACCGGCAACCCTGATATCTCGCGAAACTCTTCCAGAGAAATTGAAATTTCGCGGTCCCCTAGAAGGAAGGTGTTGGTGGGAAGATTCCATTGGTTTAAGAAGGCCTTAACCCACCAGACATGGGGATACTGATAGTGGAAAAGAGACGCGTATATCGCCTGATAGAGTCCGACCCTCTGCAGTCGCGCACGATGGGCGGACAGGATATAACGGGCCCAGAGATGGTAGCCCGTGGGATGTCGAGGAGTAAGCCTTATCTTGTAAATCTGTCCCCATGGCTGGGCTTCGCCCTGAAAAATGCGACGCCCTAAAATGTCTATAGCCGGCACTGGATGGTTCGGAATACCAATTGTTGATGGCTCAAGCCGTCCCATAGGGGTCCAATTTAGATTCTCCACAGCAAAGTCGGTCCGTAGAGGATCCATCGGCAGGAATGGATAGGTAGGCTCTGTCGGTATCTCGCAAAGAAAACTGCGGCGACCGCGGATGATGTGACCGTACCAGGTCCCCCATAATAGTAGATTGGTGCAATTCGGGTCATGATCCCTGATCATCGCCATCACCTCCTCGTCAGACGGTGACTGAGGAAAGGCAGTCTCCGAGCGGGTAAAAGGGAAGTACGGAAGATAAGTCATTGTGCCTGAAATAAAAGAAGGGGAAACTGTTAAGCGAAACCAACACGTGTATATATATGTTTATAAATGTATATATATAAAAATATAGTGGAAGAAAGTGACAGAGGACTTATTTAATGGGACCATTGGTTACAAAACGCATGGGTCCCACAAAATTAAGATGACGGCTCATTAATAATGAGGCCAAGCAATCATCATGAGAATAAAGGGAAGATTCTCAATGAATTCAAATGACTCTACACATTCCCCCAAAAGAGAAACCTATCTTGGACTCTGCGAAAATCAAGCAGAACAGGAGAATTAAATTCCCAGAAAACTCTACTGCAATTCTTTTTTTTTTGCAAAGAACAACTCAGGGCAAGAAAACCCCAAGAAGTTCTCTGGGAAGAACTGAGTTCTTTAGAGGAATTGAATTCCTTTTGAATAGAGGAATTAAATTCCCAGAAAATATTTTTCAGAGCCAAAGCTCTTTGGAATGGAATTAAATTCCAGAGAGAAGACAAGCATCGCCGTCGATCCCTGAAGATCAGAGAAGCCCTGAGAGTTTTATTATTTAAAGATTGAGTAGTTTTCTTTTTAAAGAACTTAAAAAAAATGAGTTCTTGTTAAAGGGAAAAACCCTTGGTGTGGATTCCAAATTTCTACAAGGAGTTCCTCCAGCCGTTCAAGATTCTCACATAAAAAAAAAGGGGAAATCTTTGTTAACAGAGTTAAACTCTGGAAAATCTTTGAATCAGAAAACTAAGCTCTGGGAAAGAGAATTAAATTCTCAGAGGAAGAACAAGAAAGGAAGAAGATGGAAAGTAGAGGTGCTTCTGAAGGGACTCCTGCATTTATAAGGATGTGATGGGGGACGGTTCATCTCCCCTATTCCCTAGACAGATCCAACAGTCACAAAGGTGATAGCGTTGCACTCACGTGCCAACACGTGAGAACAACGCTGTGGGGGCATTCGTTCCCTGATAAAATATCAAGAAATTCCCCAATGGGGTATCATGTGCTGACACGTGACGGTTTCCCAGGACTCTGTTATAAC
Source organism: Agapanthus africanus (assembly GCA_030015575.1). NCBI lineage: Eukaryota > Viridiplantae > Streptophyta > Magnoliopsida > Asparagales > Amaryllidaceae > Agapanthus > Agapanthus africanus. Next base: position 33,216,826 of record CM057338.1, read on the forward strand.
AGAATTAAATTCTAATCAAGCAGGCGATTAGTGGAGTCACGTGCTACCACGTGATGGGCCTTTGAAACCCACCAAAAGGGATTAAAACATATAATAAAACAGCCAGGAAATACCCCAATGGGGTATCACATGCTCACACGTGACCAAGGGTCACGTGCTGACACGTGATGATTCCTTAGTTCTGCTAAAAGGCAGAACAAAATTCTGCATAAAATATTTAATCAAGAGGGTCACGTGCCAACAGGTGACAGGTCCCTTAACTCTTTAATTGATAGAATTAAATTTTATTTCAATGATCAAACATTGGGATCACTTGCCAACACATGATGGGCTTTAAAAGCCTTCTGAGTTAAATAGAATTAAATTCTAATTAAGGGAAATCAAAGACCCTAACTGAGAAAATATTTCTTTAAATCTTTCCAAACAAAAAATGGTGCTCTGTAAAACAGAGCACCGTTGGATTAAAAATCTAATGGTGATTAAGAATCACCAATTTATGGAAAGATTTTATACAAGGAAAGATTTCCCTAAAATTCACCAAGAATAACAGACAGAATATCTTCTGGATTAAAAATCCAATGGTGAATAAAATTCACCGAGTGATCTAAAAGATCATGTTAGTTACGAAAATAACCAAAATCTTTCAATGAAAAATTCACTAAACAATTGATTCTTTTCTTTCTCCTATAAATAGGAGCCAAGAAGAGAAGAGAAGAAATTCTGGATCTTGGAATTTTGATTTTCTGGAGAAAAAACAACAGCAGAGAGAAAAGAGAGGAGAATTTAATTCTCAAGAAAAGAAACCCTCGGTGAGAAAGGGGAAAGAGATCTAAGCTCCATAAAACAAAAGAGAATTTAATTCTCAATCTAAGAGTTTAACTCTTCTGCAAAAGAACTTAGTTCTTCCTCTGATCGAAGATCTGCAGAAACAAATCTCCCCACAAGTTGAGAATTTAATTCTCATCGAGGAGATTTTTCCATGCAAATCCAAAACTTAGAGGGAGAATTGAGTTTGGAGAATTTAATTCTCCCAAATTCATAGGAATTTAATTCCTCCAAACAAAACTAGGATTTGACCCTATATGAGAATTTAATTCTCTCAATTTCACAGGAATTTAATTCCTCCCAAATAAAACTAGGGTTTAACCCTATATGAGAATTTAATTCTCCCAAATTCGTAGGAATTTAATTCCTCCAAGACAGAACTAGGGTTTAACCCTATATGAGAATTTAATTCTTCCATATACATAGTAATTTAATTCCTCTAAAACATAATTAGGGTTTAACCCTACAGAGAATTTAATTCTTAAAACAAAGAAACTTGAAAGCTTTCCATGCACGTAAAGAACTTGATCACGTGGTAACACGTGACCCCCATTCTCAATGAGCAGAGAAGAAAAAACAGAACTTGGTCACGTGGTGACACGTGACCCCTATCCTCAATGATCAGAAAAGAAAGAATAAAACTAGGTCACATGCCCCCACGTGACCCCTAAACAGACTCCCCAAAATGAGAAGAAAAAAGCTTGGAGGCAATGCCTCACGTGCTCCCACGTGACTTCCAAAACAAAGGGAATAAAAACAAAGGCAGTACCGGCTTCGGGCGCTCTCACGTGTCTTCACGTGACCCCTAATAAATACTTTAATAATCAATGCATAGATACCCATCACGTGCCCACACGTGATGGCCTGAAGATTAAAAGTGTTTAACACTTATTTGAATATTCTAATAATAAAATAAAGGAGGTCTGGCCACATCTTCAGGCGTCCCACGTGACCCCACGTGACCCCTTCCTTTCTAGTGTTTAACACTATTTTGAGCATTTTGTCTCCAGTGTTTAACACTGTTTTAAATACATCACGTGAGGATACGTGACCACCAGATGTCCTCTAGTGTTTAACACTATTTTAAAGCTAGCTTAGCCCAAATTGGCTAAGTTTTCCAGAGGTAAAATCTTCCCTTCAAATGGACTTTAAAATCCAGAGCCACAATGTTTAATGCTCAGCCAAAGACAAAATGTTATCAGAGCCCTCAAACTCTTGTTTAGCATTGCTAAATAATGAGGGGCTGAACTCAGACAAATGTTTAACGGTCCAACAAAGGGTCAACATTTCAAACTTAATTAGACTTAGCCCAAATTGGCCATAAGTCCTCAATTCAGATTTAACTGAGCCAATGTGCTCATAATCTAATTAATTGATCTTAGTTCCAAAATTGGACTATAGATCTCCCAATCAACATCGGTATAAGGGTACATCTCTGAACTCCTCTGATATTTGTTGTTGTAATCCTTCAACGTCTTCAGAGAGGCGACGGGTCCCGACAACCATACATTTCATGGACTATGATGTCCTTAACCTTGACTGTAAGGTCTTTAAACTCACGGACTATGATGTCCTTAATCTTGACTGTGAGGTCTTTAAACTCATAGACTATGACGTCTTTAAACTGGACTGTGGGGTCCCTTTAGACCTACGGACTATGATTTTCCTAACCTTGGACCGAGATGTCCTTAAACTAACATTGGACCGCTATGTCCTTAAACTGGTAATTGACCGCAAAGTCCCTAAACTAAAATAATAGAGCCCAAATGCTCTTTTGTTGGATCTAACTGATCCTGTTAAGTAGATCTTAGTCTAAAATTAGACTAATGTATCCTTAACAAATGGTTAAGTTGAGCTTAGTCTAAAATTAGACTAACGTGTTCTTAACAAACTGTTAAGTTGATCTTAGTCTAAAATTAGACTAACGTATCCTTAACAAACGTTTAAATTGATCTTAGTCTCAACTGAGACTAACGTATCCTTAAACCCAACTCCCAAACCCAAATCTAAGAAAATACGGATTTGGACTAATCCACGCCCTACGGGCGACGATACAAATTAATCTCCGTATACAATCCACGGGCAATCAAAAACAAAACAAACACCCACGACACGAAGTGACCATCTGGAGAAGGAGAAAGTTGTTACCGCGATGCGGTAGCGTAATTAACTGCAGGGGCTTACGCCTGCAGGGAAGAGCGTCCCCATAATCAAAAACCCCTTAAATGAGGGGGAATCTGACGAAGTCTGCTACATCGGTCGCATCCGTTTAAACCTTCGATATACGATACCATAAATCAACTTGGCATCTTCGGAGAGGTGGACGGATAGCACCAATTAGCATCTGTCCCGAAATTCAGGCAAGACGGACCTACGCGGTCGCGTCTCCCGGTTTTCGGCGGGGAACAGAGCCGTAGTAGGGTAGTAATCAAAGCACAGTGGGAACTCACACGAGACAAATGACGATTTCAGGTCAATGAACTAACCTGTACACATGTCACTAGTGAACTGCTATCTGACGCTAGGTATAATACCAACTAGCATGTTCCCGACGAGTCTGTCCGGTGTACTCATAACCCAATGAGCACCTGTATACATCTTAGGTGAACCAACTGACACCAATGGCTTGTGAGACCGGCCACCGCCCCTTGTCGGGGTCTCAACTGTATACACTAGTCTACTGATAGAGTATCGATGCCCGGTCTCGAAACTCCCACGACTAGGGACACTTTAAGGATGTGCTTATAGACTACCCAACTCTCACGTATATGATCGCCATCATATTGTTAGTAGTCAAGCAAGAATCCTAAGGGCTCTATCAACGTGTAATAGTGATCTGTAATATCACCTAAAGTATGTACACGATGACTAAGATAAACCAGATAGCATACTATCATCTTGAGTAAGACTGTCCTACCGGTATAGGTCCTCCCTCAATCATTGAAATCACGTGCCTGCGATCCAATAATTGACTTGAGGGCACTATATCCAACAATCTCCCACTTACACTTAAGGCTTATTATTGCGATGTCGCATACTCACGGCCCGTGTGATACCGAACACCTAACTTCCCTACTGATCAGTCTCACAAAGCCTGTTTGTGAAACTATTGCGTTCGAGAAATAGCCTCAGTGAGTGGATCCGCTCTGATGTTTCTTTCTATGTCACTCTTTATCTCAAGTTCGCGGAGAAAGCCATCTCCCGAAATGAGCAATACCTGTCTTAGAATATGTCTGGATATCTGATGGGACCCAGTTCACAAACGAACTCCAAATCCAGAAAACTTCTTAGACTGCATCGTCAACTGAATTTAATCAGTATCCTGCGCCACACCTCCCTTGTTCCCGCCAAAATTTTGGCTCAAAACCCACTCCCAATAATAACAATAAAATAAAATAAAATAAAATAAAATAAAATAATAATAAAAACTCCACATGAAAAGAATGTAACAAATGCCTCAAAGCCAAGAGTTAAAACATTGTGAAGCAACGTTTCAGATTCTGTGCGCTGCGCGCCACGTGTCAAACGCAGACGCGCTAGCGCCAGGTGCGCTGTGCCCTAGGCAGCGCACCCCCAATCAGAGCAAAGCTCTGCTTTAAAATTCAAAATTTAAAAGTTGAAGCAACACTTCAGATCCAGCGCTCTGCGTTGCGCGCCACGTGTCAGACACGGGTGCGCTAGCGCAGTTGCGCCGCGCTCTGCGCTGCGCGCCACGTGTCAGACACAGGTGCGCCAGCGCTGGAACCTAAAAGCTCCCCAACCGTCAGATCAAAGATCTAATAATAATGATAAATCATTAATTAATCAGAAACTAAATTCTGTTAAGGAAAGATTCCTCAAAATTCTTCCAAATAACAAGATTGTGCTCTATAAATCAGAGCACCATTGGATCAATGATCCAATGGTAAATATAAATTACCAAAAAACAGAATAAGTTCTGTTATGGAAAGATTTTCTCAATCTTGTTAAAAACAAGAAGATTGCCTTCTATAAAACAGAAGCCCTAAGATCAAAGATCCAATGGTGGGGAAACATTCCCAAATCAATCAGAGAAAGATCTCTTAAAACGGATTTAACAAATCATTTGGCCCTATATAAAGGACCCTAGACTTCAAGTCTAAAAGATACAGAAAACAAGAAAAGAGATAGAAAAACCCCCTACAAACTTTGAGAAAACTCAAAAGAAAGAGAGCAAGCTCTTGAAAGAAGATCATTTCTTCAAGGTAAAGAATTGAATCTTGAACAAAGAGATGAAATCATCTCATTAAAAAAGAAGAACCATCTTCTAAAATGATCATAGATCTGAAAAAAGACCAAGGTCTTTGATAAAAAGAAAAAGATCAAAAGATCTAATCATAAAAATAAAAGAAGTATTTAATTCATTCACAGATCCTTGATCTACAAAGGCAAAGCCTTTTTATTAACAAGAACTTTTGTTCTTGAATTTTGAGGCAAAGCCTCCTTTGAAAAGAAGAACATAAACTTGTTCTCTGATCATAAATTTGATCAAATGCGCTTTGCACTAATGAATAGTGACTTGCACTCATGAACTGCGCTTTTGCGCTCCTTGGACCGGCGCTCAGGGCCAAAGCATGCTACGTGTCAACCATAGACACTACTTGCACTTTGCGCTTCTGAAACAGAGCTCTATGCTCATGGGCTGGAGCTCAGCGCCAAACGCGCCACGTGTCACTCACTGGTGCACCAACGGACTAGTGCAATGCACTAATAAATTAAAAGCGCAACGCGCTAACAAACTAGCGCTTAGCGCTAAGCGCGACACGTGTCCTCTTCGTATGCGCTACCCGACAGAAGCGCAATGCGCTCTTTGACTGGCGCAAAGCGCCTGGCGCACCACGTGGCGCACTGTTAGAACATACTTTGTTTTGATGAATACTATGCATTCAATAAAAGACAAAAAAAATATCAGAGCCCAATGCTTAGCATTATTAAAAGGGCCGAGCCCAAATAAAGGCTTAAAAGCCAGAACAATAAAATGTTAAAACATTTTAATTGGACTTAGCCCAATTCTGGCCATAAGTCCTCAAGTTATCTTGAATTGAGCACATCTGCTCTTTCAACCAACTCACCTTGGTTCAAGGGTACATCTCTTCACTCCTTTGATATTTTTCGTTGTAATTCCTCAACGTCTTCAAAAAGGTGACGGGTCCCGACAACCATACGTTTCACAGACTATGACGTCTTTAAACTGGACTGTGGGGTCCTTAAACTCATGGACTATGATATGCTTAATCGCGATCGTGATGTCTTTAAACTAACATCGGACTGTGGGGTCCTTAAACCCATGGACTATAATATTCTTAACCTCGACCGTGATGTATTTAAACTAACATCGGACTGTGGGGTCCTTAAACCCATGGACTATGATGTTCTTAACCTCGACCGTGATGTCTTTAAACTAACATCGGACTGTGGGGTCCTTAAGCCTATGGACTATGATGTCCTTAACCTCGACCGTGATGTCTTTAAACTAACAATGGACCACCATGTCCTTAAACTGGTAATCGACCGAAATGTCCCTAAACTAAACAATAGAGCCCAAATGCTCTTTTGTTGGATCTAAATGATCCTGTTAAGTAGATCTTAGTCTAAAATTAGACTAACGTGTCCTTAACTAACGTTTAAGTTGATCTTAGTCTAAAATTAGACTAACGTATCCTTAACAAACGTTTAAGTTGATCTTAGTCTCAAATGAGACCAACGTATCCTTAAACCCAAACCCCAAACCCAAATCTAAGAAAATACGGATTTGGACTAATCCACGCCCTACGGGCGACAACATACATTAGTCTCCGTATACAATCCACGGGAAACCACAAACAAAACAAACACCCACGACACGAAGTGACCATCTGGAGAAGGAGAAAGTTGTTACCGCGATGCAGTAGCGTAATTAACTGCAGGGGCTTGCGTCTGCAGGGAAGAGTGTCCCCACAATCAAAAACCCCTCAAACGAGGGGGAATCTGACGAAGTCTGCTACATTGGCCGCATCCGTTTAAACCTTCGATACATGGTGTCATAAATCAACTTGGCATCTTCGGAGAGGTGGACGGATAGCACCAATTAGCATCTTCCCCCAGATTCAGGCAAGACAGTCCGTCTTCCCGGTTTCTGGCGGTAAACAGATTCTGACACGTCCGGTGGGACCTTTTCCTCTTTCCACTCCACACTTCGTGTGTCGTGTTCGCGAACGAATCGCAGTTTGTTATGGTTGCCTTTGGGATTTGAGGTACTAAGATTTGGTGTCTTGCTCGGTGCAGAAAATGAAAGATCAATGGCTTCAAACTGCACTAACTGCAGTTACAACCCCCACTCCGCCTCATCCGGAGGCATAGCTTACAGGCCCCAAGCGGCTTCCCTATTCACGATACCGGTGGAACAGGTCACTCAAGCCACTACTGGACTGTTTTTCGGGACCATGCTCCCACCAACGAGCTTCAGCGCTCCTATGCCAGCACCGGAAGCTCCTAAGAAGTCGGTCTTTGATCGGCTTGCTACTACTGCGGCCCCTCTCAACGGGTCGTCCAGGTCCAATGTCTCAGCTTTCAGCAAACTGGGCCAAAACTCATGTGGGCCCATGAAGAAGCCTGCAATACCAGAAAGGGTTATCCCAAAGAGGATAGCCATTCCTACTCTCGAAATCATCAAGGCTGCTTCACCTGCTCGGAAGTCTTCTTTCGATAGGCTTGATATCCCCACTCAGCGGACCTCAGTCTTTAATAGGCTGACAACGATAACTTCCGAACAACACAGGGGGCATGAGGAAGTCACCCCTATAGCTGAGACAATTCCGGACGCACGACGTGCTCGACGTCGCTACTGGCGCCGAGTACGGAAGGCTAGGAGCAGCTCTCCATCTGGATTTACTCCACCAGCTCCAACGGTGGAGATCGATGCTGCTATTCCAGCTGGGAACAGCTTTGAACCGCTTAATAAGGTGCGCAGAAACTCTCCTACTGCAGTGCTGAAGAGATCTCCTCCACCCGTGGAGAATACACCGAAGGCGAAGCCGGAACAGCCCCCTCAGCCGCTATCCTCCAAGGTTTACAAAGTCTGGCGACGGGTCCAAGAGTCGGTGATTGATCAAGACTATCCCCGCCGACAGAAGAAGCCAAAGGTTCAACAGGAAGAGAACCGTCCTGTCAAGCCACAAAGGACAACAACTACCTGGGTGCCCGCAGCAACGCCCCCCTCAACGTCAACCACTCAAAAGAAAAGGAGGCCAGAGAAAGCCCCTGTGAACGTGGCAGGACACAAAGACGCTGAGCCCAAACGCCCCAAGTCTGAGGGCATAACGGTGCATACTGTTTACATGGCTTCCGGAAAAAAGGAAAGACGCGCTTCGACGGGTCACCGACCGCTCACCCGATCAATGACAAAAGCCCAGGAGCAGCAGTAGAAGCTTCAGGAAATGCTGACGCAAATGGCCGCACTCACCGGGTCAAAAGAAAGCCCGAAGGCATCATCAGAGCAGCGTCACGAACAAGAAACCGATGCTGACTTCCTACGCAGAGTCCTCGAAAAGAAGGACAGAGAAGCTGCAGAACAAGCTGCCAACATAAAACGAATGGCGTTTCTCTTCCAAGATGGTCGGGATGATGTTACAGCCGGATCCTCCAGCTGAAGACCCTTCAATCATTATTGAAGACGACAGAGGGAAGACATCGAACCCTCCTCCGACTCTTTCAGCAGCCAAAGAGGAAACTATTTCCAAGGCCGCTCTGGATGACTATATTGCTTAGCAAATACGATCTCACCAGGCGAATGAAGTGGCCGGCCAAGTCGTTAAAACTGGGCGACCATATCCAGGCTGGTATGACTAAATAAAGTACCCTCCGGGATACACAATCCCCAAATTCCATGTATACAAGGGGACAGGCAATCCCCATCAACATGTCGCTCAGTTCAGGGCTCTTTGCGGCAATACTGGAGGTGATGATAAACTTTTACTTCGCCAGTTCGTCGGTAGTTTAGCAGACACAGCTTTTGAATGGTACTCGGAGCTTCCCGACGACTCCGTCAAAACATTTACAGAAATGGAGTTGCTATTCACTCAATGGTTCGCAAGCGCCAGTGAACGCACCCCGATCAAGGCATTGATCAACGCCAGAGTAAAGCCGGGAGAGACGTGGGTGCAGTATGCAATCCGGTGGCGGAATCTATGGTCGAAATGCGAACAACGCATAGAAGAAGATCCTGCCGTGGGCATGTTCATGTGGACCCTTGACCCTCAGTCGACTATCTCCCAATTCATGATGTTCTTCAAGCCGACCACCTTCCAGGCCTTGATCGACAAGCTGGCCCAAATGGACCAGATGGGCCATAGGCCCTTCCCTTCAAAAGTGGGTTTTCAAAATGAAAAAGGCAACGGGAAAGCGACCGTTGTCGCCAACGCTCAGCAATAGCCGAGTAACCCGAGACCGTATGTTCGTCAAAGCAATAAGCCGCGATCCCTCGATGAGAAGTTGAAACATCCTTACTCATTTCCCAGGGATAAAACAGGGAGACTGTTCGAACTGGCAGTGCGCAACAGGCTCATCACTCTGCCAGATCCAAAATATCCGTCACAACTGGGTGACGTTAACCATCCTAACTATTGTCCCTACCACAGAGTAATGGGCCACCCACTCGAAGATTGCTACGTCTTCAAAGTCTAGATTGAGGATGAATACCAAAAGGGCAAATTCGAGTTGTCTGACAACTGGAAGGTGAACCCGCCACAACCACATGCTCAGAAAAGGATGGACACGCCGGGGGCATTATGCTCTTTTATAGGGGAAGCTACATGAGAAATTGTTTTTTCGGCAGAAAACTAAAAGAGTGTTGAAAGATCTTCAAACATGTCTGACCTATGAACCAAAGACCGAAACGTCGTTAAACTAGCAATAGACCACTATGTCCTAAAACCGGATATTGACCGAGACGTCGATAAACTACTACAGACCGCAGCATCCCAAGGCTGATACAAAAAAAGAGACAATAAAAAAAAGAAAAAAAATAATAAAAGAAAACGGTATGTCCACAAGCAAAATGGGCACGGATGAAAACCCGAAAGGGCTCTGTGAGTAAAAACAGCAGGGCTACCGGCGAGTCTTGTGAAAACTCGAAAGGGCGCAACCTCGTTAAAATAAAAAGAAAAAGAAAAAGAAAAAATAGGAAAAGGTAAGTCCATAAGCAAAATGGGTACGGATGAAAACCCGAAAGGGCTCCGTGAGTAAAAACAGCAGGGCTACCGGCGAGTCTTGTGAAAACCCGAAAGGGCACAACCTCGTTAAAATAAAAAAAAAGAGAAAAAAAGGTAAGTCCATAAGAAAAATGGGCACGGATGGAAACCCGAAAGGGCTCCGTGAGTAAAAACAGCAGGGCTACCGGCGAGTTTTGTGAAAACTCGAAAGGGCGCAATCTCGTTAAAAGACACTTGCAAGGTCCTCTCAACTTTGTAAGGAGAAACCGCCTGCGTGAGATCCTTACGACCCACAAAGGAGCAACACACTTAGGGATCCCCACGATCCCTAAGGAGAAATTACACTTGCGAGATCCTCACGACTCGTAAGGAAAACCCTCTTATGAGACCCTCATGGCTCATAAGATTCAAAAGCCTTAAGTTACAGGGATCTGAACCTGTTCTTAAGCAGTCATACCGCCCGATTATGCCCTACAAGCGGCTCAACGCCGACCCTTGTATACAATCCATGGGCGTGAATAAACATTTCCCTACCAAAGTCCCATCCGTGACTAGGGATATGTCTACACGGTGAACAACCCTTATAAGTCCTCTCGACTTATAAGGAGAAAACACTCTTGTAAGATCCTTACGACTTATAAGAGAACATACACTCAGGAATCCTCACGATTTCTAAGGAGAAAATGCACTACGTGATCCTCACGACTCGTAGGGAGAAATACCTTCATGAGACCCTTACGGCTCATGAAGTCAAAAGCCTTAGTCGACAGGATCCTAACTCTGTTCGCTAAGCCACCTTTGTTCAAGATCGACAGAGGCAAATGATGATTCGTTCCTGGCAATATTCCAGTTGTAGCGGTGTTGATGCCGAAATCGGTATCTAATTCCAAGCTTGTGGCGAAAAGCTAGTGAGCCACACATGCATACGAAATAGCCCAAATGATGGGGCAATTTGCAACAAAATTAGCAAGTAAAAATATATGCATGCAAAATAGCCGAAATGATCGGGCGACTCGCAATAAAAAGTAGCGAGTAAAAATAAAATAAATAGCCGAAATGATTGGACACCGCAAAAATAGCCGAAATGATTGGGCAATCGCGACCTTCGCGATATAAAAGTTGAAATGATAGAGCGTCGCGGAAAGAAACAAAGAAAAATGAAACTCTTGCCCCACAGGTGAGATCACATTGATCCCTGTATACAATCCAGGGGCATAAACAAAAAGGGAACCATACCTTCTCACCAGGCTCCATCCGAAAGAAAGCCAAATCTCGACGGTTCACAGACAACCTAGAGACCACCTCGACATTCGTATCGATACAGCAGACGAGATGTCACTACAGCGTCCTTCCTCCAACAGGATTCAGACACACCAAAACAAACAAAGCGAAGGAAGATCCCTAGCTTCAGGGTCTCGACGTCAACATCGACAACTTAGAGATCAACAACGGCGTTTCTCCCTACTCCAATAGGATGCGGACAGGACGTCAACAAAAGACCTCATGGTCGAAACAAAGCGGAGTAATGACAAAATCCCAACTCCACCTCAGCATTCGTCTCATTACACCATACGCAATGTCCACAATGGCGTTCCTTCGCAGTCCAGCAGGATGCAGATGCAACGTCAATAAAAGACTTCACGGTCGAAACAAAGCGGAGTGACGGCGAAATCCCAGCTCCATCCCAGCATTCGTCTCGTTACACTAGACGCAATGTCAACAATGACGTTCCTTCTCAGTCCAGCAGGATGCAGATGCAACGTCAACGAAAGACCTCACGGTCAAAACAAAGCGGAGTGACGGCAAAATCTTAACTCCATCTCAGCATTCGTCTCGCTACAGCAGACGCAATGTCAATAACGGCATTCCTTCGCAGTCCAGCATGATGCAGGTACAACGTCAACAAAAGACCTCACGGTCAAAACAAACGGAGCTACGACAAAGCCCCTACTCTAAATCTCGATGGTTCCCAGACAACCTAGAGACCACCTCGACATTCGTCTCGATACAGCAGACGAGATGTCACTACAGCGTCCTTCCTCCAACAGGATTCGGACACGCCAAAACAAACGAAGCGAAGGAAGATCCCTAGCTTCAGTGTCTCGACGTGAACATCGACAACTTAGAGATCAACAACGGTGTTTCTCTTTACTCCAATAGGATGCAGACGTGGCGTCAACAAAAGACCCAATGGTCGAAACAAAGTAGAGTGACGGTAAAATCCCAGCTCCACCTCGGCATTCGTCTCGATACAGCAGACGAGATGTCACTACAACGTTCTTCTTCCAGCAGGACTCAGACGCAACATCACCAAACGGAGCCACGGCAAAATCCCTAGCTCCAAGCCTTGACGGTTCACCAACAACCTAGAGACAACCGCGACATTCGTCTCCATACAGCAGACGCAATGTCAGCAAACGAAGCAAAGGCCAAATTCCTAGCTTCAGGGACTTGACGGCAACTCATATAAAGCCTGAAAGACAATCGGAGATCATCCCACACCAGCGCGGAGTGGTCACCACCTTGACATTCGTCTCGATACAGCAGACGACATGTCACTACAACCTCCTTCCTCCAACAGGATTCGGACATGACAAAACAAACGAAGCAAAGGCCAAATTCCTAGCTTCAGGGTCTTGACGGCAACTCATATAAAGCCTGAAAGAAAACCGGAGATCATCCCACACCAGCGCGGAGTGGTCACCACCTTGACATTCATCTCGATACAGCAGACGAAATGTCACTACAGCGTCCTTCCTCCAACAGGATTTGGACACGACAAAACAAACGAAGCAAAGGCCAAATTCCTAGCTTCAGGACCTTGACGGCAACTCATATAAAGCCCGAAAGACAATTGGAGATCATCTCGCATCAGCACGGAGTGGTCACCACCTCGACGTTCGTCTCGATACAGCAGACGAGATGTCACCACAACGTCTTTCCTCCAACAGGATTCGGACACACCAAAACAAACGAAGCAAAGGCCAAATTCCTAGCTTCAGGGTCTTGACGGTAACTCATATAAAACCTGGAAAACTATCGGAGATCATCCCACACCAGTGCGGAGTGGTCACTACCTCGACGTTCGTCTCGATATAGCAGACGAGATGTCACCACAGCGTCCTTCCTCCAACAGGATTCGGACACGCCAAAGCATTCCTGGCTTCAGGGTCTTGACGGTAACTCATATAAAACCTGAAAGACTACCGAAGATCATCCCGCATGGAATGGTCACCACCTCGACGTTCGTCTCGATACAGCAGACGAGATGTCATCCCAGCGTTCTGCCTCCAGCAGGGTTCAGACGCGACAATCAAACAACGGAGCCACGGAAAAATCCCCAGTTCCAAGCCTCGACGGTTCACCAACAACCTAGAGACAACCGTGACATTCATCTCGATACAGCAGACGCAATGCCAGCAAACGAAGCAAAGGCCAAATTCCTAGCTTCAGGGTTTTGACGGCAACTCATATAAAACCTGAAAGACTATCGAAGATCATCCCACACCAGCACGGAGTGGTTATGATTCATCGGGGCTCTCCAAAATGGGCCTAACCTCAAGTAAAAAGCGGCATGGCAAAATTCCTAACGCTTGCTCTTTCGACGGTCAAACTGCCTAGGAGGATTGCTTGAAGACGTCTTGTCCAGCCCCCGAAGGGATCAGAGACACGACAGTCGCAAGGCTACTCGAACAAGCAAGATTACCTATCAAGGAATACATCAGTCAGTGCGATGGTATGATGGACAAAACCCTAGTACCACAAACCCTAACGGACCTTTGTCGTAAAGAGCAGAGATTAACTGTGACGTTAGGATATCCTTGCGAGAAATGCTCGATTCGTCTCGACTCGTAGGGAAAAACCTTAGGCAATCTGGATAAGAACCGGTTTCCTAAGCACTGGGGCCCTGCAAATCGGTCGAAAATGGACTCTTGCATACTATTCACGGGTCACACTCTCCAAAGTCGAATCTCGACAAGGTGGGAAACAACCAATTACGGGTCCTCTCGACTTGTAAGAGGGAAAATTCTCTTGTGAGATCCTTATGACTCTCAAGAGAAAATACACACTTAGAAATCCTCACGATTCCTAAGGAGAAATTACACCTACGGGATCCTCACGACTCGTAGGGAGAAAGAGACTTTATGAGACCCTCACGGCTCATAAAGTTGAAAAGTCTTAGGTGGCAGATCCTAACCCTGTCTCCTAAGCCATCACCGCCCTACAAAGAAATCAAGATGGATTATCTATAGGCCACATTCCCCGAAGTCAAATATCGACAAGGAGGGAAACAATCACTTATGAGTCCTCTTGACTTGTAAGGGAGAAAATTCTCTTGTGAGATCCTTACGACTCTTAAGAGAAAACGCACTTAGGAGTCCTCACGACCCCTAAGGAGAAAATACACCTGTGGGATCTTCTCGACCTGTAGGGAGAAAAAACCTTCTTGAGATCCTTACGGCTCATAAAGATGAAAAAGTCTTAGGCTACAAGGACCCTAAACTTGTATCCTAAGCTCTCAATTCCATGGCCATGCATAAATCTGCACTACTTCACCCACGTACACACTTACATGGGCAAAGTACTGGGGGGCATTTGTTCCCGCCAAAATTTTGGCTCAAAACCCGCTCCCAATAAAAACAATAAAATAAAATAATAATAAAAACTCCACATGAAAAGAATGTAACAAATACCTCAAAGCTAAGAGTTAAAACATTGTGAAGCAACGCTTCAGATTCTGTACGCTGCGCGCCACGTGTCAAATGCAGACGCGCTAGCGCCAGGTGCGCTGCGCCCTAGGCAGCGCACCCCCAATCAGAGCAAAACTCTGTTTTAAAATTCAAAATTTAAAAGTTGAAGCAACGCTTCAGATCCAGCGCTCTGCGCTGCGCGCCACGTGTCAGACATGGGTGCGCTAGCGCAGTTGCGCTGCGCTGTGCGCTGCGTGCCACGTGTCAGACACAGATGCGCTAGCGCAGTTGCGCTGCGCTCTGAGCAGCGCACCACGTGCAAAGCACGGGTGCGCCAGCGCTGGAACCTAAAAGCTCCCCAACCGTCAGATCAAAGATCTAATAATAATGATAAATCATTAATTAATCAGAAACTAAATTCTGTTAAGGAAAGATTCCTCAAAATCTTTCCAAATAACAAGATTGTGCTCTATAAATCAGAGCACCGTTGGATCAATGATCCAATGGTAAATAAAAATTACCAAAAGACAGAATAAGTTCTGTTATGGAAAGATTTTCTCAATTTTGTTAAAAACAAGAAGATTGCCTTCTGTAAAACAGAAGCCCTAGGATCAAAGATCCAATGGTGGGGAAACATTCCTAAATCAATCAGAGAAAGATCTCTTAAAACTGATTTAACAAATCATTTGGCCCTATATAAAGAACCCTAGACTTCAAGTCTAAAAGATACAGAAAACAAGAAAAGTGATAGAAAAAACCCCTACAAATTTTGAGAAAACTCAAAAGAAAGAGAGTAAGCTCTTGAAAGAAGATCATTTCTTTAAGGTAAAGAATTGATTCTTGAACAAAAAGATGAAATCATCTCATTAAAAAAGAAGAACCATCTTCTAAAAAGATCATAAATCTGAAAAAAGACCAGGGTTTTTGATAAAAAGAAAAAGATCAAAATATCTAATCATAAAAATAAAAGAAGTATTTACTTCATTCACAGATCCTTGATCTACAAAAGCAGAGCCTTTTTATTAACAAGAACTTTTGTTCTTGAATCTTGAGGCAAAGCCTCCTTTGAAAAGAAGAACATAAACTTGTTCTCTGATCATAAATTTGATCAAATGCGCTTTGCGCTACTGAATAGTGCCTTGCACTGATGAACTGCGCTTTTGCGCTCTTTGGACCGGCGCTCAGCGCCAAAGCATGCCACGTGTCAACCATAGACACTACTTGCGATTTGCGCTTCTGAAACAGAGCTCTGCGCTCATGGGCTGGCGCTCAGCGCCAAGCGCGCCACGTGTCACTCACTGGTGCGCCAACGGACTAGCGCAATGCGCTAATAAATTAAAAGCGCAACGCACTAACAAACTAGCGCTTAGCGCTAAGCGCGACACATGTCCTCTTCGTGTGCGCTACCCGACAGAAGCGCAATGCGCTCTTTGACTGGCGCAAATCGCCTGGCGCACCACGTAGCACACTGTCAGAACACACTTTGTTCTAATGAATGCAATGCATTCAATAAAAGACAAAAAATGTCAGAGCCAAATGCTTAGCATTATTAAAAGGGCCGAGCCCAAATAAAGGCTTTAAAGCCAGAACAATAAAATGTTAAAACATTTTAATTGGACTTAGCCCAATTCTACCCATAAGTCCTCAACTTATCTTGAATTGAGCACATCTGCTCTTTCAACCAACTCACCTTGGTTCAAGGGTACATCTCTTCACTCCTTTGATATTTTTCGTTGTAATTCCTCAACGTCTTCAAAGAGATGACGGGTCCCAACAACCATACGTTTCACAGACTATGACGTCTTTAAACTGGACTGTGGGGTCCTTAAACTCATGGACTATGATGTCCTTAACCTCGACCGTGATGTCTTTAAACTAACATCGGACTGTGGGGTCCTTAAACCTATAGACTATGATGTCCTTAACCTCGACCGTGATGTCTTTAAACTAACATCGGACTATGGGGTCCTTAAACCCATGGACTATGATATCCTTAATCTCGACCGTGATGTCTTTAAACTAACATCGAACTGTGGGGTCCTTAAGCCCATGGACTATGATGTCCTTAACCTCGACCGTGATGTCTTTAAACTAACAATGGACCACCATGTCCTTAAACTAGTAATCGACCGAAATGTCCCTAAACTAAACAATAGAGCCCAAATGCTCTTTTGTTGGATCTAAATGATCCTGTTAAGTAGATCTTAGTCTAAAATTAGACTAACGTGTCCTTAACTAACGTTTAAGTTGATATTAGTCTAAAATTAGACTAACGTATCCTTAACAAATGTTTAAGTTGATCTTAGTCTCAAATGAGACTAACGTATCCTTAAGCCCAAACCCCAAACCCAAATCTAAGAAAATACGGATTTGGACTAATCCATGCCTTACGGGCGACAACATACATTAGTCTCCGTATACAATCCACGGGCAACCACAAACAAAACAAACACCCACGACACGAAGTGACCATCTGGAGAAGGAGAAAGTTGTTACAGCGATCCGGTAGCGTAATTAACTGCAGGGGCTTGCGCCTGCAGGGAAGAGCGTCCCCACAATCAAAAATCCCTCAAACGAGGGGGAATCTGACGAAGTCTGCTACATCGGCCGCTTCTGTTTAAACCTTCGATACATGGTGTCATAAATCAACTTGGTATCTTCGGAGAGGTGGACGGATAGCACTAATTAGCATCTGCCCCCAGATTCAGGCAAGACAGTCCGTCTTCCCGGTTTCCGGCGGTAAACATCCCTCATTATCCACTTGGACCTCCTGTCCAAACTACTGCCCCTCGTCAGAGGGAAAACTATAACTTTGACAGTCATTCTGTCATCCAGATCACCTTGGAAGCTTGGAATGATAACCGTCTCCCGAAGGAGGCTGCCGTTATCAAATCCCTAGAACATATATACTTATGTTCATAAAACTGCTTCCGAACGTTTCTCCAGAATTGGATTAATATCAACTTATTGCAGTTAGTGCAAAAACAACATCTGGTGTAGTACTTGACATCTCATGATCGACTCAATTGCCTAAGCAAGTGATATGCCAATCATGCACATCTCTCTCCCCTTTAGTCTGTAAGACACCTTTAGAGGGGGTGACTCCATCACCTGTAGGTATACTACCGTATCAGAAGTCGTCCATTCTAAAACATCTTTAGAATGCTGTCTAAGTACCCAGATTGGGAAACTACCCAAATCTAGATCTAAAACCATAGATATAGTAGCCGAAATGTCTGATATAATATCTAAGCCCTATGTGGAGAAACCACTGTGTGACAACCAAAGTAAAACCAATAGTAGTATAGGAATTTCACTTCCTACTATGTGTATGTCATCTAAATACCAGGACATCACACCCTACTACCTTCTTAACAGATCCATCCCCTGTTCTGATGAAGTCAAACCTATAACTGTCACATCAGAAATAGATGATCTATCTCCGCTATATTTGCTTTTGTCTATAAATAGACATAAGCTACTTGTCCACTATACTTCCGCTGCTCCCACTGACTACAACAACCCTCTGGCAGAATTATATATGCGTGCACTTCTAAAGCTAGTTTAGAACGATACTATACTCATCCTCCTGCCGGGTCTCATAGTCTGGAACAGCAGTAATGGCAAGTCTGGGTAAACAAGAACCACCCTGTCACCGTCCTTAAGGCTACCGGAGTACCTCTCGGGTGCTTGAGGTTACCCTCCATATTTACGGAGTGGCTAATGGAATGTCAATCCAGATTGAATCTTTAGGTCCTACTAAATTTTCAGTAATCGTTTGCGGTTCTGGAATCACTCCTAGTTCAACCATACTCCCACTACTGTTTTCTGAAAAAATCCATTTTAATAAAACTGTAGCGAGTCAAGAACAATATCGCTATTGATTTTCCAGATGGTAGAAAATCAACCCTCGTCATAGCCCGGGTCAACCCACAAACAACCATTACAGAAACGTATCTTGAGTTATCCAGAGTCTGGCTTTAAGCATAAGCCGGAAAACTCCATATATCTTAACATCGTTAAGATATGATCCATTCTATATCTAATATAGAAACAGAGGCACTGATTTAATTGGAACCAGATTCAAATCATGCAGCTGTCTCCAGTACATGTCAACTAAATAGAGAGAGGCCGATCATCATTACTCAACTTAGGAGTGCATCCAAACATGAGTAACCTGAAAAAGAAACAAGTTTCTCAAAATCATTACTATCAACTGAATACCAAACACAAGTATCTACATCTTCGATCACCTTGAAGAATCCTGATACTTGCAACACCCGGTTCTCTACTTTATTCTTATAACTATAACTTCTCAAAATCTAGACCTTGTATTTCTACGAAACACTTGTCTAAAAACTAGAGAAGTCATAAGTAAACAGAATATAGTACGAGGACCAACCCCTATGTCCTTATGGACACTGGACAATATAAATACTCTGTATAAGTCTCCTGAGTTGATTAACTCAAACCCTGTGCATCGTAGGTTGAAAACTGTACTATGGTTAAGAAGAATTACACCGCTGTTTAATACTCCTTACCTAACCATCAACTGATATTGGTAAATTCCATGGACATAATTTCAAAAAGCTATATCTCACTTTATAAAATAAACGTACAGATATATCAGTTTGAAATTGGTGCATAATAATGAATATTCAAAACCAAATATTTGTCGTCCGGCAAAAACCCAGGCGATTTCCTCAAATATCACCAATTACAACGAATTCCGATATAATGAGGATGATCACCTAATTCCCAATAACTTACTCCCACTCATCATCTGTAAAACCATACAGATGTGAGAATCAAACCTTGTAAATACATATCCTGGAGCAAGGTCCATTTGGGAAATCGGTTTTCTATTAATAATGCACAGTGAAACTGAAACATGAAAATGTTTCGAAGGGGTATCCGGGTATTCCTAGTAATGCCTCTTCCATTATCAGATTCACAACTGTAACCGTATATATTTTTTCCATCTCTCCAAATCCCTTTATTTGTCTTTACTCATTTTCTTTTGTACACCACACTTAGGCTAAATGGTTTTCTTCCTTCCCTACCGTTCGGCACCAGCCTATGGTTTGGAAGAAGACTGTCCAATAAGCATAATAGGTGTACTCTCCTAATCGTAGGAGTACTTGTAAGTGCACGGCGGCGCCCCGGCCGTCAATCCGACGGCCAAATGCGGAAACGGTGAATAACTTAAATTTTTGCGAACTTAGCAAACCGGCACCACCGCGCACTATAACCCGGATCGAACCATTAACTAGTCCTAGCTATCTACAAGAAAGGGAATAGAGATATACCGACGATCCAAGTCCTCCGGTCTTCTCGTCATCGTCCCGATCTCCTGCGGAATGTCCCGTCTCCTCCTCGTCGCCGGAAGTGCACCACATCGCCTACATCGTTTACGGGCTCCCACCTCAATGCCGAGGCAACTCGGGCACGAAGCCGGCTACTCGACGTGCCCAAGGTTCGCTGTAGAATATGTAGTGAAGAAGTCTCATTTGGGGTTCATGGAGATGCCATTTTGGTGGAGGGATGATACAAGTAATATGTGGAGGAGTTTGGGGATTTTTCTAACATCAAGAGAGCAAAAATCCCCACTACAAAAATGGGCAACCCCTCCTCCAAGCTTGGCCGGCCATGAGAGGTGAATGGAGAGAATGAGAGAGAGTGAGCCAAGGAATGAGTGGTGCAACCATAACAATAATGCAAAAAAGGGAATCATGAAAGAACATGATAACAAAATACATCCACACTCAAACACCAACCATCATCAAACATGATGGCTTAAAAGTCATGCCATCATGAAGATACAAGTCAAGGTCAAAAGAATGGTGCACCATCATGATACAAGGAAACATGCAAAGACCCCCTTCCACAAAAGCTTATTTGCAACAATGCAAATAAGCCCTCCTCCACCAATCTTCGGCCAATGAACGGAACAATAGAAATTGGCCGAAACGGAAAGCAAACTGGCAACTCCAGAAAACTGGTCCCGTAATAAATTACAGGAAAACCCCGATACTGTGCATACACACCCGCATTTGTATTCCAACCGAAATACAAATGCAATGAGACAAAATCTACACTGTACTATACTAGGATCCGGCTTATACCAAAACCGGCTAGTAATATCTGTTCGATCCTGATCCGTGCAATACCGCACGTATCTGATCGAACCCTGCCATATAACCATACGGCCTATAGTACAGACTGTCCGATCCTGATCCGTGCAATACCGCACGTATCTGATCGGACCTTGCCATATCTCCATACGGCCTCTACAACCTTTCGCCCGAAAGCTGAGTAACTGAATGTGGGGGACTCTAAAGACTCGTCAACACCTCGGTTGTGGATTTAACCACTAGCACGTCAGAGGTATAAGCCAATACGTAACGGGCTACCAAGTATTGACTAAAAGGGACGTCTGTGAGTGAACTCAGCCTGACAACCCTACTGAGCCTGTCAGTGACAATATCCGTGCAGTCCGGTCCGTTCGTCTATGAGTATCGCATGGCGGGCCTAGGGGGTTGGTAAAAGTCAGACCCCCAAAAGCGGTACAAGTCGTGTCGGAGTGTAGCCCAGAACACCCTGAGATACTACTGGAATACCTACCAGTAAATCTCCTTGCCTTGGCCAAGGACTTTGTGTAATGGCTCTCCTAGACACAGCACGACCTCACCCCCAATACCGGGAGAGACGAACCCCTGAAGATACGCTCACTGCCTCCATGTGGCTCGGGACTGTACCCAACTAAAACATGTTTGCACGACTCCTTTGAGCCGTGGTAGGGTAGTAATCAAAGTACAGTGGGAACTCACACGAGACAAATGACGATCCCCAGGTCGATGAACTAACCTGCACACATGTCACCAGGGAACTGCCATCTGACGTCTGGTATATGACCAACTAGCATGTTCCCGGCGAGTCCTGTCCGGTGTACTCATAACCCAATGAGCACCTGTATACATCTTAGGTGATCCAACTGACACCAGTGGCTTGTGAGACCGGCCACCGCCCCTCGTCGGGGTCTCGACTGTATACACTAGTCTACTAATGGAGTATCGATGCCCAGTCTCGAAACTCCCACGACTAGGGACCTTTTAAGGATAAGCTTATAGACCCCCAGCTCCCACTTATATGATCGCCCTCATACTGCTGGTGGTCAAGCAAGAATCCTAGGGGCTCTACCAACGTGTAATAGCGACGTGTCAGGTCACCTAAAACAGTACACGATGATAAAGGTAAACCAGATAGCATACTATCATCTCGAGTAAGACTGTCCTACCGGGATAGGTCCTCCCTCAATCATTACAATCACGTACCTGTGACCTAATAATTGACTCTGAGGGCACTATCTCCAACAATCTCCCACTTGCACTCAAGGCTAATTATTGCGATGTCGCATACTCACAGCCCGTGTGATACCGAACATCCAACTCCTCTACTAGTCAGTCTCACAAAGCTCGTTTGCGGAACTATTGCGTTCGAGGAATAGCCTCAGTGAGTGGATCCGCTTAGTTGTTTCTTTCTATGTCTCTCTATATCTCAAGTTCGCGGAGAAAGCCATCTCCCGAAAAGAGCAATACCTGTCTCAGAATATGTCTGGATGTCTGATGGGACCTAGCTCATAAATGAACTCCAAATCCAAACTTCTTAGACTGTATCGTCAACTGAACTTAATCAGTATCCTGCGCGCCATGCCTCCCTCAGTATTGCCTTGGACCACCTGTCCAAAATACTGCCCCTCATCAGAAGGAAAACTATAACTCTGACAACCTCCTTGTCGTCCATGTCACCTTGGAAGCCTGGAATGATAACTGTCTCCTGAATGAGGCTGTCGTTATCATCTCCCTAGAACATCCACTTATGTTCTAAAACTGCTTCCGACTGTTTCTCCAGGATTGGATTAATGTCAACTTATTGCGTCTAGTGCAAGAACAACATCTGGTGTGGTACTTGACATCTCACGATTGACTCAATTGCCTGAGCAAGTGATCTGCCAATCATGCCCGTCCCTCTCCCCTTTAGTCTGTAATACACCTTTGGAGAGGGTGACTCCATTACCTGCAGGTACACTACCGTGCCAGGAGTCGTCCATCCTAAATACTCTTAGAATGCTGTCAAGTACCCTGATTGGGAAACCACCCAAATCTAGATCTAAGAACATAGATCTAGTAACCAGTATGTCTGATATAAAATCTATTTCCATTGTGGAGAAACAACTGTGTGACGACCAAAGTATAACCGATCGTAGTGTAGGAGTTTCTTTTCCTACTCTGTGTATATCATCCAAATACCAGGATATCACACCCTACTACCTTCTCAACAGATCCATCCCCTATTCTGATGAAGTCAAACCCATGACTGTCACGTCAGAAATAGATGATCTATCTCCGCTACATCTGCTCTAGTCTATAAATAGACATAAGCAACCTGTCCACCAATGCTTCCGCTGCTCCCACTGACTATGACAACTCTCTGGCAGAGTCATATAGACGTACACTTCTAAAACTGGTTTAGAACGACGCTATACTCATCCTCCCGCCGGGTCTCGTAACCTGGAACAACAGCAATGGCAATTGTGGGTAAACAAGAACTTCCCTGTCACCGTCCTTGAGGCTACCGTAGTGCCTCTCGGGTGCCTGAAGTTACCCACCTTATCTGCGGAGTGGCCAATGGAATGTCAATCCAGATTGAATCTTTAGGTTCCTTATCAAATCTTCAGTAATCGTTTGTGGTTCTGGAATCACTTCCAGTTCTACCATACTCCCACTACTGTTTTCTGAAAAAGTCCATTTTATTTAAAACTGTGGCGAGTCTAGAACAATATTGCTATTGTTCATCCAGATGGTAGAAAATCAACCCTCGTCATAGCCTGGGTCAACCCACAAACAGCCATTACAGAAACGTGCCTTGAGTTATCCAGAGTCTGGTTTTAATCATAAGCCGGACAACTCCCCGTACCTTAACATCGTTAAGATACGAACTGTTCTATATCCAATATAGGACCAGAGGCACTGATTTAATTGAACCAGATTCAAATCATGCAGCTGTCTCCAGTGCATGTCAACTAAATGGAAGGAGGCCGATCAGCGTTACTCAACTTAGGAATGCTTCCAATTATGAATAACCTGAAAGAGAAGCAAGATCTCTTAATCATTACTATCAACTGAATACCATGCATAAGTATCTACATCTTCGATCTCTTTGAAGAATCCCGATACTTGCTATACCTGGTTCTCTACTCTATTCAAATACCTATAACTTCTCAAAATTTGGACCCTGTGTTTCCGCGAAACACTTGTCTAAAAACTAGAGAAGTCATAAGTAAACCGAATATAGTACGAGGACCAACCCCTCTGTCCTGATGGACCCTGGACATCATACAATACTCTGTACAAGTCCCTTGAGTCTGATAACTCACTCACTGTGTGTCGTAGGTTGAAAACTGTACTTATGGTTAAGAAGAATTACACCGCTGTTTAATGCTCCTTACCTAACCATCCACAGATATAGGTAAATGTTGTAGACATAATTTCAGAAAGGTACATCTCACTCTATGAAAATAGACGTACAGATATATCAATTTGAAATTGGTGCATAACTGCGGATATTCAAAACCAAATATTTGCCGACCGGCAAACAGCCCAGGTGATTTCCTCAAATATCACTGATTACAACGAATCCCGATATAATGAGGATAATCACCCAATTCCCAATAACTTACTCCCACTCATCATCTGTAAAACCATACAGATGTGAGAATCGTACTTGGTAAATACATACCCTGGAATAAGTATCTAATCGGGAAATCAGTTTTCTTTTAACATTACACAGTGAGACTGAAACATCGAAGTGTTTCGATGGGGTATCCTGGTATTCCTAGTAATGCCTCTTCCAGATTCACGACTGTAACTGTATAATTCTTTGCCACCTCTCCAAATCCCTTCATATGTCTTTAGTCTTTACCTTCTGTACACCCCTTTAGGCCAAATGGTTTTCTTCCTTCCCTACCGTTCGGCACCAGCCTATGGTTTGGAAGAAGACTATCCAATAAGCATAATGGGTGTACTGTCCCAATCCTAGGAACACTCGCAATGAGAGAGGGTGAAGATAAAAGACAACCGAATAAAACTTTATTCCTATTTCTCCTGAACCAGAATCCATCCCCGAACTGGAACAAATTCCTTTCGAGTTCGTATATAACCATACGATGGAGTATCCAAATAAACTGTGGATCTTCGTAGTGATACGGAGTGTCCTGGAGAAATACAAAGGTGATGTGGGAGTGGTAACGAAATATTTGGTTTGGTCGTGAATATCTGTTGCAATTTACTTTGCCCTCTTACTAATCCCTTGCTTTGTCTGAACTTAATACCTTCTGCACACCATCGTTATGCTAATTGGTTTTCTTCATTCCCTACCGGTCGGCACCAGCCTAAGGTTTGGAAGAAGACAATCCAATTTGCGTAATAGGTGTACTACCCCTAAACCAAGGAGTACTCGTAACCTGAGAGAGGGTAAAAGGAAAAGACAACTGAATAATCCCATCCGTTTTCTCCAGAACCGGAAACCATCCTCGAATAAATTCTTTCGAGTTCGTATCTAACCATACGATGGTTTTGTCCAATGGAAGTGGACGTTCGTAGTAATACGGGGTGTCCTGGAGAAAAGGGTAAAAGTAGGAGTGGCAATGAGGTTCGCAACTCTAACAATCCAAAAGCCGGTGTTAAGAAGGTTCGGTCAACTTGGTCACTGAGTCATAGTCTTAGGGTCGGGTCAATGGTCGCTGCCAAAGAGAGAGAGAGAAAAGAAACACTCAGCGTGCACTCTAACCTAGATCAGAATGGTTACCAATTTATCTAATCTGGAAACCTCCCACTGTACCTCAAATTCTCCTCCAAACCTGAAAGAAGAATTAGTCGGTGTCACCCGAGGAGTAAACTAACTCATCAGTGGGAATCGGGATCCAACTCTCATCGCATGACAACGTGACGGAATCCGCTCACGGTATCACACTCCAGAAGGTATGCGCATATCTGGCAAGTTTCAGTTCTTTTGAAACTCCCGATGTGATTTCTGCCCCATGCTCTTATGACCTTGACTTTGGCCAACAAATCATAAGTCACATGTCAAGTTCTACCCGTCATTCTCCAGGTTGATTCGAATCCACCCGCACAAGCCCTTGACTTTGGCCAACAAGGCTATACGACTGTTCCAAACCAACGCATCTATCTATGCTGCATATGAATAACCAACAGCTACCAAACACTGTGCCTTGACTTTGGCCAACAAACACAGCTTGAATACTATTGACTACCCATATGAAACGACGGAGGGCTACGAATGGTTTCTGGCGAAAACCTTTAACGTAAAGAACTTGATATCGTTGAAGGAACTGATAGCTTTTAAAAATATAGTGACGAAAACCGTTGCTAAAGAGGTCACTCCCGGTGAAGGGATCTCGGCTCTTTCCCCGTAGAATGAGGTGCAGGATATTCCAACTGAATACCACGGTGCAAAGCAAAAGTAATCGGCTATAGTGAAGTTAATGCCCTGACGCAAACTTTTTGTCCAAGGGGTCACTCCCGGTGAAGGGATCTCGGCCCTTGCCTCGTCGACTGAGGAGCAGGATATTCCAACTGAATATCACGATGCAAAACAAAAGTGAACGTCCTTGTAATAACAGCTTTTTGAAAAGTGTTCCAACAACATCAGATTAGGTTTGTTTTTAACTTGCATTGATCCGAATCAATGCAGTCCCATCAATTGATCACACCAAAAAGAACGAAAATATACTGATGTACGTATATGCCATCCGCATTCGCCACTGGGTCCCGTCATTACCCGTTAGGTTAGCTAACTAACGACAGAGCGGGGACTGGACTAGCGCGGATGCAAAACATATACAACATCTACTAATATATATACCAATATATTATATTCGCTCAAGGCGTGAATAAAATGCAACATCACAGAAATGTACAGCATCACAGAAACAATACAGATATCTGGGATCCCCGGGTTTCACAGAGCCACTGCTGAAACCCGACGTTCCCCTGGTCGTGTGGATAGCCTGTGCAATGTAATCCTATACCCCTACGGGCGCGGCAAGTCACCCGCCAAAACCTGAAGCGAGGCAGCCCCCTTCAGCGCCGTGAATGGACCACCCAGCACTTCACGGAATCCGGTAACTTGGGCACCCCTCCTGGGTCAACCTGTACCCCCTACGAGTGCGGCGAATAGCCCGCCAATCCTAGAGTGAAGCCCCCTCCGTCTCAATGCCATGAGATGCGGGCTTGTTGCCCTCCAGAACCCGGCTATCCGTGCACCCCTCCGCGGGGCAATCCTAGTACAGAAAGTAAAATATACATACAACGGGTACATCGACCGCAACCAGGTCGTGCCCCAAAATAATAATACAAACAGGCAGTGACGGCAGTCCACATGTCGGACGCTCGCCCCGCAAAATCAAATGTACATAATACCACCACAACTGTACTAGCATTGCATCCAGGCTATCCCTACGACCGATCCGCAACAACACAGCAAATACATAGAACATCAACGTGAAAGTCACGTTCGCAAATCCGTCTAACCGGGCTATAGCAGTTAGACAGGATTTACCGATCGAGTGACATTCACGGTCGCAGATATAATGTAAATACTATGAAAAATGTGTTTAAAATTTTCCGATTGACCAAAAATTAACAAGTGGGCCCCCAATCAAAACTGTAGCACTCACAGAAAACCTGGGCCCAATTTTAATATTCCAAAACCCATATTTTAAGCCCAGAAAGCCTCTGAAAAAAAATGGTGCAGTGATGTCTACAGTGCGCGGCGGAAGGGCGGCGGAATGGGGGTTTGTGCGGCGCTTACGCGCTCTGACTGTGGAATCACTTCATCGAAATTTTACAGAGTTCTTAGATTTTCTAGTACATCAATATTTTACAACCTGAAAAATTTTTAGAGACCAAAAATTCTCAACAGAAACTGATGCGAAGGTAAAATGCAGTTTTGGAACTTTTTGATCGATCGGAAATGCAAACACATTAAACCAAGCTAGACTAAGTTAATGGCGAGGCTCTGATACCACTGTAAGTGCACGACGGCGCCCCGGCCGTCAATCCGACGGCCAAATGCGGAAACGGTGAATAACTTAAATTTTTGCGAACTTAGCAAACCGGCACCACCGCGCACTATAACCCGGATCGAACCATTAACTAGTCCTAGCTATCTACAAGAAAGGGAATAGAGATATACTGACGATCCAAGTCCTCCGGTCTTCTCGTCATCGTCCCGATCTCCTGCGGAATGTCCCGTCTCCTCCTCGTCGCCGGAAGTGCACCACATCGCCTACATCGTTTACGGGCTCCCACCTCAATGCCGAGGCAACTCGGGCACGAAGCCGGCTACTCGACGTGCCCAAGGTTCGCTGTAGAATATGTAGTGAAGAAGTCTCATTTGGGGTTCATGGAGATGCCATTTTGGTGGAGGGATGATACAAGTAATATGTGGAGGAGTTTGGGGATTTTTCTAACATCAAGAGAGCAAAAATCCCCACTACAAAAATGGGCAACCCCTCCTCCAAGCTTGGCCGGCCATGAGAGGTGAATGGAGAGAATGAGAGAGAGTGAGCCAAGGAATGAGTGGTGCAACCATAACAATAATGCAAAAAAGGGAATCATGAAAGAACATGATAACAAAATACATCCACACTCAAACACCAACCATCATCAAACATGATGGCTTAAAAGTCATGCCATCATGAAGATACAAGTCAAGGTCAAAAGAATGGTGCACCATCATGATACAAGGAAACATGCAAAGACCCCCTTCCACAAAAGCTTATTTGCAACAATGCAAATAAGCCCTCCTCCACCAATCTTCGGCCAATGAACGGAACAATAGAAATTGGCCGAAACGGAAAGCAAACTGGCAACTCCAGAAAACTGGTCCCGTAATAAATTACAGGAAAACCCCGATACTGTGCATACACACCCGCATTTGTATTCCAACCGAAATACAAATGCAATGAGACAAAATCTACACTGTACTATACTAGGATCCGGCTTATACCAAAACCGGCTAGTAATATCTGTTCGATCCTGATCCGTGCAATACCGCACGTATCTGATCGAACCCTGCCATATAACCATACGGCCTATAGTACAGACTGTCCGATCCTGATCCGTGCAATACCGCACGTATCTGATCGGACCTTGCCATATCTCCATACGGCCTCTACAACCTTTCGCCCGAAAGCTGAGTAACTGAATGTGGGGGACTCTAAAGACTCGTCAACACCTCGGTTGTGGATTTAACCACTAGCACGTCAGAGGTATAAGCCAATACGTAACGGGCTACCAAGTATTGACTAAAAGGGACGTCTGTGAGTGAACTCAGCCTGACAACCCTACTGAGCCTGTCAGTGACAATATCCGTGCAGTCCGGTCCGTTCGTCTATGAGTATCGCATGGCGGGCCTAGGGGGTTGGTAAAAGTCAGACCCCCAAAAGCGGTACAAGTCGTGTCGGAGTGTAGCCCAGAACACCCTGAGATACTACTGGAATACCTACCAGTAAATCTCCTTGCCTTGGCCAAGGACTTTGTGTAATGGCTCTCCTAGACACAGCACGACCTCACCCCCAATACCGGGAGAGACGAACCCCTGAAGATACGCTCACTGCCTCCATGTGGCTTGGGACTGTACCCAACTAAAACCTGTTTGCACGACTCCTTTGAGCCGTGGTAGGGTAGTAATCAAAGTACAGTGGGAACTCACACGAGACAAATGACGATCCCCAGGTCGATGAACTAACCTGCACACATGTCACCAGGGAACTGCCATCTGACGTCTGGTATATGACCAACTAGCATGTTCCTGGCGAGTCCTGTCCGGTGTACTCATAACCCAATGAGCACCTGTATACATCTTAGGTGATCCAACTGACACCAGTGGCTTGTGAGACCGGCCACCGCCCCTCGTCGGGGTCTCGACTGTATACACTAGTCTACTAATGGAGTATCGATGCCCAGTCTCGAAACTCCCACGACTAGGGACCTTTTAAGGATAAGCTTATAGACCCCCAGCTCCCACTTATATGATCGCCCTCATACTGCTGGTGGTCAAGCAAGAATCCTAGGGGCTCTACCAACGTGTAATAGCGACGTGTCAGGTCATCTAAAATAGTACACGATGATAAAGGTAAACCAGATAGCATACTATCATCTCGAGTAAGACTGTCCTACCGGGATAGGTCCTCCCTCAATCATTACAATCACGTACCTGTGACCTAATAATTGACTCTGAGGGCACTATCTCCAACAGTACTCGCAATCTGAGAGAAGGTAATGATAAAAGACAACTGAATAAACCTTATTCCTATTTCTCCTAAACCAGAATCCATCCTCGAACTGGAACAAGTTCCTTCGAGTTCGTATATAACCATACGATGGAGTATCCAATAACTGTGGATCTTCATAGTGATACGGGGTGTTCTGGAGAAATACAAAGGTGAAGTAGGAGTGGCGATGAAATACGTAGTTTGGTCGTGAATGATAGCAGTTGCAATTTACTTTTCCCTCTTTCTGATCCCTTTATTTGTCTTTACTTAATACCTTCTGTACACCACACTTAGGCTAATTGGTTTTCTACATTCCCTACCTTTCGGCACTTGCCTATGGTTTGGAAGAAGACTATCCAATAACCGTAATAGGTGTACCCTTCTCCTAATCTTAGGAGCCCTCACAATCTGAGAGAAGGTAAAAGGAAAAGACAACTGAATAGTCCTATTCAATCTCTCCAGAACCAGAATCCATTCTCGAATCTGGAACAAGTTCCTTCGAGTTCGTATATAACCATACGATGGATTTATCCAATGAAAGTGGATATTCATAGTAATACAGGGTGTTTTGGAGAAATGCAAAGGGTAAAAGAAGGAGTGGCAATAATGTATGCAACTCAGACAATCCAAAATCCAGTGTTTTAAGAAAGTTCGGTTAACTAGGTCACCGAGTCATAGTCAAGGGTCGGATCATGGTCGCTGCCAAAGAGCGAGAGAAAAGAAACACTCTGCGTGCACTCTAACCTAGATCAGAATGGTTATCAATTTATCTAATCAGGAAGCCTCACACTGTATCCTCGAATTCTCCTCCAAACCTGAAAGAAGAATTAGTCGGGATCACCCGAGGAGTAAACCAACTCATCAGTGGGAATCAGGATCCAACTATCATCGCATGATAACGTGATGGAATCCACTCACGTTATCACACTCCAGAAGGTATGCGTATATCTGGCAAGTTTTTTGTATGTTTGAAACTCCCGATGTGATTTTTACCCCATGCTCTTATGACCTTGACGAAGGTCAACAAATCATAAGTCACATGTCAAGTTCTACCTGTCATTGTCCAGGTTAATTTGAACCCACCCATACTCGCCCTTGACGAAGATCAACAAGGCTGTACGACTGTCCCAAACCAACGCATCTATCTATGCAACAGAAAGGTAACAACAGCTACCATACACTATGCCTTGATGAAGGCCAACAAATATAGCATGAATACTAAGTGTTACCCGTCTGAAATGACGGAGGGATACGAATGGTTTTTAGCGAAAAACCTTTAATGTAATGAACTTGATATCGTTGAAGGAACCGGGTAGCTTTTTACAAAAATATAGTGGCAAAAACCTTTGCTAAAGAGGTCACTTCCGGAGAAGAGATCTTGACTCTTTCCTCGTAGAATGAAGTGCAGGATATTCCAACTGAATACCGCGATGCAAAGCAAAAAGTAATCGACT
This sequence comes from Agapanthus africanus, assembly GCA_030015575.1. Taxonomy (NCBI): domain Eukaryota; kingdom Viridiplantae; phylum Streptophyta; class Magnoliopsida; order Asparagales; family Amaryllidaceae; genus Agapanthus; species Agapanthus africanus. Next base: position 33,248,360 of record CM057338.1, read on the forward strand.
ATAGTGAATTTATTACCCTAACACAAACTTTTGACCAAGGGGTCACTCCCGGTGAAGGGATCTTGGCCCTTGCCTCGTCGAATGAGGTGCTGGATATTCATAACCGAATACCACTGTGCAAAACAAAAAAAAATCCTTGTAATAACAGATTTTTGAAAATTGTTCCAACAATATCGAATAGGATTGTTTTCCTTGCATTGATCTGAATCAGCGCAGTCCCATCAATTGATCACACCACAAAAGAACGAAAAAATGATGTACGTATATGCCATCCGCATTCGCCACTGGGTCCCGTCATCACCCGTTAGGTTACTTAACTAACAACAGAGCGGGGACAGGACTAGCGCGGGTGTAAAACATATACAACATCTACTAGTATATATATCGATATATAATAATCGCTCAAGGCGTAATAAATGCAACATCACAGAAAAGTAATAAGCATCACAGAACAATACAGATAATCTGGGAGCCTCGGGTTTCCTTTGAGCCGCAAGTGAAACCCGACGTTCCCTTGGTCGTATGGATAGCCTGTGCAATGAAAACCTAGACCCCTATGAGTGCGGCAAGTTACCCGCCAAAACCAGAAGCGAGGCAGCCCCCTTCAGCAAAGTGAATGGACCACCCAACACTTTACGGAATCCGGTAACTTCAGTACCCCTCCTTGGGTCAACCTGTACCCCCTACGAGTGCGGCGAATAGCCTGCCAATTCTAGAGTGAAGCCCTCTCCGTCTCAAAGCCATGAGATGCGGGCTTGTTGCCCTCTAGAACCCGGCCATCTGTGCACTCCACCGTGGGGTAATCTTAGTACAGAAAAGAAAAATATGTACAACGGGTATATCGACCTCAACCCGGTCGTGCCCCAAAAGAATAATATACAAACAGGCAGTGATGGCAGTCCACATGTCGGACGCTTGCCCCGCGATATCAAATGTACAAATATAACCAAACTGTACTAACATTGCATCCAAGCTATCCACCACGACAAATCCGCAACATTACAGCACAACACAGAACATCAATATGAATGTCACATTCGCAAATCCGTCTAAAAGGACTATAGCAATTAGACAAGATTTACTGATCAAATGACATTCACGGTCACAGATAGTAATGTAATGCACTGCAAACTTTAAACAATGTTAGAAAATATCGACTTCGAAATAATCCCCGAATAGCCCCAAACAACCTGATAAAACCATATCCAAACTGGGCTAAACAAACAATACCACTGAACCAACTTTCTAGAGACCAGACCACACCCCCAAAAACCAAACCCAGAACCCCCTAATAGGCTGGCGACCTCGGATTTTTTGAGCTTGGGCTCGGCCAAAATACGGCGAGGTGGTCTCATGTTTGGGGCGTTGTCTTGTGGTCATGTCAGTAGTCTTCTGCACTTGTTTAAATAATTTTGGAAGACACTTTTGAAAAGGACAGAAACTGGAATTCTTGGTGCAGTGTATCGGGTTTGTTTCGGTTTCGATACTTTAACATTGTCTAAACAAGCTAGTTAATGGTTAATGGCGTGGCTATGATACCATGTAAGTCTACGGTAGCGCCCCGACCGTCAATCCGAGGCTAAACGCGGAACAAAAACTTTTTACGAAACGGGCACTATCGTAGTCTTTCATCCGGATCGAACCATTAACACTAAACTAGCTAACTACTAAAATGATAGAATGGCTATACCGATCGATCCGTGTCCTTCGGTCTTTAGCCGCCATCCTTAACTCCTCGCGGCATCTCCGATCCCGCTCGATCTCCGGTCTTCTCGTCGAAAGGGCACAACGTCAAGAATTCTTTTTACGGGATCCCGCTTCAAACCGAAGCAACTCGGACATGAAGTTTGCTAGCGGACATGTCCAAGGTGAAGTAGAGAATATGTGTGATAACTTTGTCTCTATACACTCAATGAATCTCAACACATGAGATGGGATGAGTGGAGATTGAAGAAGAAGCCATTGATGGAGGAAGTTGTGAGCTCAAGAGTAGAAAGAAGAAGAAGAGCTTTTGCTTATTGTGTGAGATGATAAAATGTGAGAGAGCTTTTTCTCAAGACCAAGCCCACACTATATGTGGTTGCCCTCTCTCTCCTCACACATCATTTCTACACAATAATTAACCAAGAGATTATACATGGCACAAAATATAACATCATGACTCATCAACAAAGCACATGCCACATTTAATGCCCTTAATCATGACCTGAGCTCATAATTTCCACCAAATAAACATTAACCCAAATGTTTATAACAATAAATAGAATGGCATCTTTTAAAGTAAACTCGTGACGGATCACAAGGATACCCCTCATCTGTATATACATACCTGCATCCGCATTCCGACTGAATGCGAATGCAATGCGACTAAAGTAATCCAACAAATCTAATACTAGGATCCAGCATAAACCAAAGCTCTATAGTATGATCCGTCCGATCATGATCCGTGCACACCTGCACGTATATGATCGAACCCTACCATAATACCATACGGTCTCTACAACGTTTCACCCGAACTTGGGAAAACTTTCTGTGGGAGATTCTAAAGACTCGTCAATACTCTAGCAGTGGGTTTAACCACAAGCCTTCAGTGGTACTAGATGTACGTAACGGCTGCCCATGTATTGAGCAAAAGGGAGACTGATGAGCGAACTCATCCAGAAACCCTACTGAGCCTGTCAGTGACAATATCCGTACAGTCCGGTCCATTCGTCTATGAGTATCGCATGTCGGGCCTAGGGGGCTGGTAAACGTCAGACCCCCAAAACCGGTACAAGTCATGTCAGACTGTAGCCCAGAACATCCTGAGATACTACTGCAATACCTACCAGTGAATCTCACTTGCCTTGGCCAAGGACTTCGTGTAATGGCACTCCTAGACACAGCGCAATCTCACCCCCAATACCGGGAAAGACGAAACCCCTGCCGATCCGCTCACTGCCTCCATGTGGCTCGGGACTGTACCCAACTAAAACCTATTTGCACGACTCCTTTGAGCCATGGTAGGGTAGCAATCAAAGCACAGTGGAAACTCACATAAGACAAATGACGATCTCAGGTCGATGAACTAACCTGTACACATGTCACCAGGGAACTGCTATCTGACGCTAGGTATAATACCAACTAGCATGTTCCAGGCGAGTCCGTCCGGTGTACTCATAACCCAATGAGCACCTGTATATATCTTAGGTGAACCAACTGACACCAATGGCTTGTGAGACCGGCCACCGCCCCTCGTCGGGGTCTCGACTGTATACACTAGTCTACTGATGGAATATCGATGCCCGGTCTCGAAACTCCCACGACTAGGGATACTTTAAGGATGTGCTTATAGACTACCCAACTCTCACGTATATGATCGCCATCATACTGCTGGTAGTCAAGAAAGAATCCTAAGGGCTCTATCAACGTATAATAGTGATCTGTAATATCACCTAAAGTATGTACACGATGACAAAGATAAACCAGATAGTATACTATCATTTTGAGTAAGACTGTCCTACCAGTATAGGTCCTCCCTCAATCATTGAAATCGAGTGCCTGCGATCCAATAATTGACTTGAGGGCACTATATCCAACACTACTTTCTTTACTAAATTACTCTACCACATATTAAAAGGGTTTTTCATTACAATAAAATTTAAAATAACATTTTTAATTAAAAAAATAAAATAATTAATTATCTATAATATTTCAAAATGTTACAGTGTGGAGAGATGGGCGTCGGGGATCTCAGGGGTGGTTGAGATCGAGGCGGGGTCGTTATGGGGGTCGGCGCCGGTCACGAGGCGGCTGTCGCGAGGAAAGGGAGGGAGGTTGGAAAAATTAGAGGGAAAAGAAAAAAGGAAAAAGAAGAAGAAGAAGTGGGGAAGGACGGGTGGGGTCGGGTTTAGGGGTAATAGATTAGGGAAAATAATAAAATAAAATAAAATAAAAAATAGGAAAAAAAATAATAGGAAAATTTTAGGAAAATACGGGAAAAATTATATACAAGGAACTGGGGATTTATATCATACGCCCCTACAAAAATTTCACCCTCGAAATTAAAGAATGAAAACAACGGAACAAACAACAACTACTCAAACAGGTGCGGAAAACGTGGACGGATGTCCTCCTCGCATTCCCAGGTAGACTCTCCTGAAGAACGACCACCCCAAGAAACTCAAACCAAAGGAATGAATTTTTTTTAGCACTTTTCCCGACGATCGAGAATGATGGCAGGCTGCTCCTCGTAAGACAGATCGGTACCCAACGTTAACTTTGAATGGTTCAAGATATGGCTGGCATCCCGAACACAGCGCCTCAACTGAAATACATGGAAAGTATTGTGCACACCAGCCAGCGATTGAGGCAAGGCTAGTCAATAAGCCACCTCCCCTACTCGCTCTAGCACCTCAAAAGGTACGATGAATCGGGGACTGAGTTTCTCCCGACTACCAAACCTGATCACTCCCCTAGTAGGTGATATCTTCATAAATACGTGGTCACCAACACCAAACTCCAATGACCTTCTGCTGGCATCTGCCCAACTCTTCTATCGGTCCTGAGCAGCCTTGATTCGTTGCTTGATCGCCTGAACCTTACTCACCGTCTGTACTATAAGCTCAGGGCCCAACAACCTTCGTTCACCTACGTCATTCCAACAAAGTGGGGATTGACACTTCCGTCCATACAGAGCCTCGAATGGTGCCATCTGGATGCTAGCTTGGTAGCTGTTGTTATACGAAAACTCTACCAGATGGAGGTGATCTTCCCAAGAGCCTTGAAAATCAGGCATGCATGCCCTCAGCATATCCTCGAGCGTCTGGATAGTACTCTCAGATTATCCGTCCGTCTGCGGATGATAGGCCGTGTTGAACTTGAGACGAGTACCCAAACTCTCCTGCAGGCTCTTCCAGAAATGGGAAACAAACCTGGTGTCTCGATCAGACGCGATACTAACGGGTACTCCATGCAGTCTCACAATCTCCTGCATATACTTCTCCGCAAGCGACTCCGTCGATTGTCCGACTCGAAAAGGTATGAAATGTGTTGCCTTCGTGAGACGTTCAACAATAACCCAGACATCATTATTTCCCCTTGGACTTCGAGGTAGTGCCGTCATAAAATCCATGGTGATGTGCTCCCATTTCCACTCTGGCACTGGAAGCAGTTGCAACAACCCAGCTATTCTCTGATGCTCGACTTTCACCTATTGGCATATCATACACTTGGAGACAAAGTGAGCAATATCTCTCTTCATTCCGTTCCACTAGAAGTGCCGTCTCAGATCTCTGTATATCTTAGTGCCTCCTAGGTGCACCGAGTAAGCGGAACTGTGTACCTCAGCTAAGACTTCATCTCGAATACCCCCTTTCGGAACACACAACCGACTGCCAAATCTCAGAGAACCATCTTCGTGAATCTGCATATCCGTCCTCAAACCAGCCTCAACTAACCCTCTGAATTTCTGCAACTGAGAGTCTTAATCTTGTGCATCTTTAATGCGATCTGTGATGATTGAACCTGCAACTGCCAGAGCTATCTGGGCACACCCGGTGTAACTACCTCCAACTCGAGTCTCTGAAGGTCATCGAGAATCCCCTTCTGACAAGTCAGCAACGTGGCTGACGGCCTGCGACTGAGAGCATCAGGAACGACGTTCACCTTGTAGGGTGTTTTTCTTCATCTCATTGAGATGGGAATTCGCGTCGCTTGTCAGGCATACTACAGATTCCCCTGCCTAGGGTAGGCTGGGGTTTATTGATTGTGGGGATTCAAATCTCCGGCAGCTGCGGACTAAGCTGCCGTTAATTACCCCTCGTCTTTGGAGCGAAGGAACCTCCGATTGACGGGTCAAACTGGTCATGTGAACTCAATGTGCAGTATGCGTGTGTTGTGTTTTGAGGGGTTTTGGGTATACCGGGGGCCTCACAGAGTTTATGGGGGTCCTGCTACTGAGATAGCAGGATGGGGGTCAAGAAGGGTAGCAGCCCCCTTACGGGATGCGGGGCAGACCCCGTTAGAAATTTTTTCTAACGGGGAAAGTGTCGTGGAGTGTATATAAAAAAAATGGTGAGTAGCGTCCAAAGGACGCGTGGGCGCCGGGGCCTCACGTGCCCGGCACACGGGCGTCGGGGCCACACGCGCCGGGCACCGGGGGCCAACGCCTCATGCGCCCGACACGTGGGCGCTGGGCGCCTGCGAAAAAAATGGGGTTTAGCTCCTGTACTGGGAGTTGTACTCCCGATTGACTTTTGGTGTTAAACTCCTAAAAGAAGTACAAAAGGGGCGTAGCCCCTATACTGGAAGTTGTACTCCCAGTTGACTTTTGGAGTTAAACTCCTAAAAAAGGACAAAATGGGTTCATCCCCTGCACTGGGAGTTGTACTCCCAATTGACTTTTGGAGTTAAAATCCTAAAAAAGGACAAAAGGGGCTTAGCCCCTGCACTGGGAGTTGTACTCCCAATTGACTTTTGGAGTTAAACTCCTAAAAAGAAAGACTTTTTTTCTTTTTTTTCAGAGTTAAACTCCCAAGAGGAGATGATGAAAGCGGACCCCTTTCTTCTCCCTTGAGCCCTAGATCTTCTCTTAACCTTTAGATCTTCCCCAAGTGGGGTTTTTGGGGATAAGTCTCTTTCTTCCTCCTCTCTGTTGGCTGGATCTTGGAGGAAAAGGGGGTGAAATTTAAAAATCACCCCTTTTGGGGATTTGATGGAAGATCCGAGTCCCCCTTCATGGATTTTATGGTGAAAAACTATTTCTTTCTAGAAAAAGAAGAGTTAAACTCTTAATTTAATTCAAAAAGGAGAAAAAGGTTTAGAATTTTGAAGAAGGAGAAGGAGGCATAGAAACCCTAATTTTTTAGGGGAATCAATTCTTCTTTCATTTTATCATAATGTTGTCTTTTATAGGCTTACAAATTTACACATAGCCCCTTGGGCTTTAAAAAAATGGCATTTTGCCCATCTCATACCTCATGTGCTCATTTTTTTTGCACATGAGCCATGGACTTTACAAAAATTTGGCTTTATGCCCATTTTTCTTATATTTATTCATAAAAATTATATCAAAATTATTTATTACATGATTTTCATTTTGTCATGGGAGAGGCCGGCCTTGTGTCTCGACTTGGGCATGGGCCCACTTGACCTGATCTTGGGCTCGCTTATTTGGGGTTGACTTTGACCCGTCAACCGGGGTGTAATTTTTGACCCCAAAATAGTGCTCCACATCAATAAATGCACACCATCTATATGAGTTGTGTGCATGAAATTGATGGATCTTGGAGTTGGACTTCGAGGTGGAATATCATTCCGGGAGCGGAGCATAATTCCGGGAGCATAATTCCAGGGATCGGAGCATCATTCCGGGGATCGGAGCATCATTCCGGGATCGGAGTATCATTCTGAAGAGCGGATTATGATTCCAGGGATCGGAGCATAATTCCGAAGAGCGGAGCATGATTCCGAGGATCGGAGTATCATTCCAGGATCGGAGCATCATTCTGAATACCGGAGCGTGATTCCAGGGATCGGAGCATAATTCCGACGAGCGGAGCATGATTCCGGGGATTGGAGCATAATTCCGGGAATCAGAGCATCATTCCGGGATCGGAGTATCATTCCGAAGAGCAGAGCATGATTCCAGGGTTCGGAGCATAATTCCGAAGAGCCGAGCATGATTTTAGGGATCGGAGCATAATTCCGACGAGTGGAGCATAATTCCGGGGATCAAAGCATAATTCCAAAGCATAGTTTCGGCGCAAGGTTCCGGGGAAAAGCATAATTTCGACACAGGACAGGTGTATCCTAAGACAAAACTTAGTTCTGGCACAGGGTTCCAGGGTGAAACATAATTTCGACACGGGACAGGTGTATCCGGAGACAAAACTTAGTTCCGGCACAGGGTGGACATTCTGAACGAAATATAGCTCTGATGCAGAGGTTGATTCCGAGTCGAAACATAATTCCGACAGGGAAGGCGGATACTCCGAGAAGAAACATGATTTCGACACGAAGCACATTCTGAAACGAAGCACGATTTCGCCGCAGAGTTTGTTGGTTGACTTGATTCCGATACGGAGCATAGATTCCGAGATGGAGCACAATTCTGACGGGGAGGTCAGTGGTTGACCTGATTCCGAAATGGAGCATAATTCCGACGGAGAAGTCATTGGTTGACTTGATTCCGAGACGGAGCATAATTCTGACGGGGGGGTCATTAGTTGACTTGATTCCAAGACGGAGCATAATTCCGACAAGGAGGTCATTGGTTAACTTGATTTCGAGTCGAAGCATAATTCCAATGGGGAGCTCATTGCCGCTCTTTTTGCGATTTGGACGGTAAGTGCTGCCCTTTTTGCGATTTGGATGGTCGGTGCTCGATTTGACATGCTCCGCTTCTTGCGGTGTCAGGGATTAGATTTGACTTACTCCACTTTCTGCGGTGTTAGTGGTTGAAGTTGACTTGCTCTGTTTTCTGTGGTGTCGAGATTCGTCTTGTTTCCGAGGTGGAGCTTGATTCCGCCAGGGAGGTCGTTGGTTGTCTTGCTGACTTCATGTGATTTGGGTTGACATCAGCATCGCTACACTGGAATATGGTACCAGGAGCGAATCATCATTTGCCATGAGAGGATTTGGGGATTTTGGTTTTGGTTTGGCATCAGCACCGCTACACTGGAATATGGTACCAGGAGAGAATCATCATTTGCCATGGGGATTTCTCTCGTTTCCGGTTTAACGACTTAGGGGCCATCTGTTCCCAGTTTAACGACTTAGAGGTCATATGTTACCAGTTTAAAGACTTAGGTGGTCTATTGGATCGAAAGTTTAAAATTTTGGGGTTGGGGTCGACATCAGCGTTGCTAACACTGAAGCATATGTGCCAGGAGCAATTCATCATTTGAATTTACATGTTGGGAAGCGATGGCTTAGGAGACAGGTTTAGGTCCCTACCACCTAAGACTTTTCAATTTTATGAGCTGTAAGGGTCCCATAAAAACATTTTCTCCCTACAAGTCGAAAAGATCTCGTACGTGTACTTTCTCCTTGGGAGTCATGTGGACTCCCAAGTGTATTCTTCCTTTGTGAGTCGTAAGGATCCCACGAAGGTGTTTTCTTACGAGTCGTGAGAATCCCGTAAGTTTTGTTCCCCTCATGTATCATGAGGACACATGAGTGGGTCTTCCCAAATGGAGCATAATTCCAAGGGCAAAGACCGGCCGCGTAACTGGTGATTGCGGTGGAACATGGGTGTGATGAGAATTATTTGAGCCCGTGGATTGTATACGGTAGTCAACTTGAGGACCAATCGTAGGGCTGGAAGAATTTTGGGAAATTGGATTTTGGTTGGCGTCTACATCGCTGTACTGGAATATGGTACCAGGAGCGACTCATCATTCGCCGTTTGGGGATTTGGGATTTAGATCTTGGTTGGCGTCTGCATCGCTGCACTGGAATATGGTACCAGGAGCGACTCATCATTCGCCGTTGGCAATTTGAATTTTGGTTGACATCTGCATCGCTGCACTGGATTATGGTACCAGGAGTGACTCATCATTTGCCGTTGGGAGGGTTTTTTTTTCCGCGATTGCTCTATCATTTCAGCTTTTCTTATCACAAAGATCGCGATTGCTCTATCATTTCGGCTATTTATTCACGGTTGCCCCATCATTTCGGCTTTATTTTTCATCTTTATTTTACTCGTTGATTTTTATTGCGAGTTGCCCCATCATTTCGGCTTTATTTTTCATCTTTAATTTACTCGCTGGTTTTTATTGCGAATTGCCCCATCATTTCGGTTTCTTTTTTTATTTTCATTTTTTTAATTACAAATTTTTTATTTACACATTTTTTTACATTCCCAGTTTAACGACTTAGGGGTCGTGCATTCCCAGTTTATCGACATGGTGGTCGACTGTTCCCAGTTTAACGATATGGTGATCAATTGTCCCCAGTTTAACGACGTGGTGGTCAACTGTTGGAGTCTGGGCTCGATTCTGCAGGAACCACGGGGTCCTTTGGCTTAATTTCATAAGCAGGCTCTTCGTCATCTAGACCAAGCCGGTGTTGGATGGTAACAACTACGTCATCGTCATGGCTATAAAGCGTAGGAGGACTTGTTACTCTAGGCTCCATCATGTAGACCGTATGGGTTGTGTACCCGTCTATCGCTTCTTCATTGGCAATGTTGTTTGTTTAGCTCTTAGCTTGTTGCCTTGGTCCGCTCTTCTCGGAGAAAGATAGATGTCTGAGAGAATCAGGTTCCCGAAGGGCTCCGGTCTCCATTTGTATGAAATTGGAGGCCGCAGCTTGACTGTTTGTTAACATACCTTTAGACTGTTCTATCTCTCCTGCCTTGTATTGCTTTTCGACCCAATATTTAAAGACGAAGCAGTCCTCAATGGCATGACCTATCACTCTGTGATAGGGACAATATTTAGGGACGTCGGTCATATTCTCTTCTTGAGGTATTTTTGATTCTGGCAATTATAGACTATTTCTTAGGACATCTTTGAATATTTTACGGACTTTGTCCCTTCCGAAGGAATAGACCTTATCCAGCTTCTCTTTCAGTGGAGATTCTTCTCCCTCACCGAGCACTGGCTTTCGAGGCTGGTTGGTATTAGGCCCGCTCATCCCTCGCTTATTTCAATTAGCCGAAGTGTTAAAAAATTCAGTATCGTCGGAATTTCCACTTTTTGCGATTATTGTTCTTTCGGTTTCTCCAAGACCTATTGTTATTTTTGGAATCAGAGGAGGACTCCTGCTTTGAGTGCTCCAACATCTGAACTTGTCACGTCCCGCTTCCCAGTATACGGCGAAGGGGACGCGACTGGTCCGCTACGTATATACTCAGAAGTACATACGCTAAGCGTATCTAAGCAATATAAAAGTAAATATACAAAAGACAAGATATAATAAAAACAATAACTTTTATTTATTAACATTCTTTTGTGCAATACATGAAAAGGAAATACAACTGAAATAAAACGATGCCTAAACAATGGCATAACAGGAAATGAAAAGTACTGAATGAAAAATATATAATGTCTAGAGCTCAGGGTCTTTGCCGTACTGATCCAAGTCTTCTGCAGTTGGCTCGATCTCTGAAGGGTCCAAACCACCTGACGACATTTAAAGAAGAAAGAAATAGAATGTCATCAGCGAACAGATCGCTCGGTAAGTCCCAAAGATAAGGGAGAAGTAGAAAAGAAGAAAGAGAGAGAGGGTAGCTTTTAATGTTGTATTATATTGTTGTAATGTTGTATTAACGCTGTTGTTTGTAGCTTGGTACAGAAGAATGCTGGTGTATACGAGAGGGGTCTCAGTATGCTAGAGACCAGGGCAAATGGAAGTACAAGGCTCCGTTATACAACCCGGAACAACGGCAATTGGATTCATGTTAGGTGTCTTAATCTTACCGTCCCGTGCCACCTTTAACACCTTCCGTACCAATCTACCCCTTAAACCCCGTAGTGTTTTATTTATATTGTTTTGTACTGTAAATTGTATTGAATGTATAATTGAAAGACTGACCGAAACCATGATATCAGTAAACGGATGTAACCGTAGAATCATGTAAATGGAATAACTGGAGAACCATGTAAATGGAATGTATATCCATGGTTCGGTTCGGTCAAGTTGTATAGATTGATAATTGGATTCATAGATTCAGGTGTTCATATTGAATTGGAATATTGTAGATTATAGATTGTACTTGAATCATATTCAAGTCAGATATAATCAGACTCAAACTCGAGTCAGACAATTAGAAACGTAAATCGAAGTCTTGATTATTTCTTAAACCTATATTTACTAAGGTCCTTAGGGTAATTTACTTGAGGGTGTTTTATGTAAAAATAATTTTGTATAGTTTTCAAAATACACCTCAAGTATTTAATTATCGTCTTTATGTACATACAACAATTTAAAAATCAAGATAAATATGTATACATGTTCGAAGAGTATGAAATGAGTCAAGTATATTATTCGAGTAACTACCATAAACAATGCTGTAAAGAAATATTATCTACGACTAATTAGTCAAGTCGAACGAATGTGAAATATAAACAGAAATATGGCTCTAAGTGTTTTTCATGCGTGAGTTCCAGTTTCACCTAAATACGACTACCGTTTTGGGAGATATATCTGTTTTCGTATCGTCGCGCAGAACAGATCAGAATCTATCCGGCACCGTCACATATTTTTAAAACATAGTTTCGGTCAATTTTCATCAGGTTTTAGGTTAATAAAATTATTAGAAAATTGTATTACTTTTGATATACTTATCCAAAACACCAAGATTCATGTGATTTGGATTCCTGAAACTCTAGTTATGATTATTTTAACATCAGCGTTTAAAACAGAAATTCAGATTTCTGGACAGCAACTATATGTTATATTTCAAAGCCTATATTGGGTTGTTTCATGTGTTTCTAAGTAATATAATATATATAAAATTATAGTTCTATCAATTATGCATCTACACATCTAAAGTTTGTCACGAACGGACATCGGGAGTTTGAGTTATGTTTAATTTAAAAACAGTGTGCGAATCAGGACAGATTCTGTCTAGATTCGTCGTTTAATATTGTAACGTGGTTTTCTATATTTTAAGTCGGTTTTCAGTAAAAACTTAAAACTAATAAAATATATATATTTCGATGTAGATATCAAAAACACCTGAGTTTGCTCAATTTGGATAACTTTATACCAAGTTATGTGTCTTAGAAGTTGACCGATAACTGCAGTTTTCTGTTTTACGATCAGTGAATAAAAACGATGTAATTCCTAAACTGTTATGCGGATCGATCTAAAATTTTTACGGAATGAAAAAAATAATTTATTCTATAATATGTAAATTTCATGAAATTTCCAGAAGTAAAAATTAATTTCTAAAAATTATTTTAAAGGTAAAGATATTGATATGTATACTAAAATCGGCAAAAAGATTAACTGGTATTTTTATGCAAGCTTCATCTTTTCTTTTAATAACCAAACCGATTCCATGAGATATCGTAAATATATTGTGGCATGAAATCTATGTTCTCACTACTCATAATAAACATTTATAGTCATGAACAAAGAATTGAAAATACTTTAATTTGAACAAGAGGCAATAAGGTATTATTAAACCATATATAACCATATGTATCTAGACCTATATATATGTATATGTTTATGTTTATTTTTCTCTTAAGAATTACTATATGGAAAAAAAAACGGGTTCACGAGATATGAAAAGAGAAGAATAAAGAGATGGAGGGAGGGAGAGAGAAGGGACTTACATGCACAAGCCGGTATTGTCACCGGGCTTATCTATCCGCCAATAGCCTCGCGTTACTAACAAGACCTTCTTGAAGATTTCTTCATGTTCTTCTTCTTGGACTCTAGGTGAAGAGGGAGAAGTGAGAGATAGAAAAATGTGAGGAAGGAAAAGATAGAGGAGGACAATGAAGATGGTGTAATGGTGAATTATGTATAATGATATATGCATTCAACATGAGAATTAAAAGAGAAATGAAAGGTCTCATTTGTAGGTTATGAGAAGAATAAAAAATGATAAAAAATAATTGCAAGAATGGGGATTTGAACATGTGACTTATGGAATAACAATGCAAATACTTAACCAATGAGCTACAAGGTTGTTCATGCACATATTTAATTAGAATTAAATATATGATGTTGCTTGAAAAGAAAGTGGGCTTTTTAGATTGGCTGTAGAGAATAAAAATAATGGATTTGGGTTAAATATTTATGAAAAGAAAAATAAGAATGAGAAGTTAAAAACTTAAATATAAGAAAAAGAAATTGTACCTAGAAAAATATACATAATAGATTGAGAAATAAAATAATAATAAATTTACGAGAAAACGGAAAATACCAAGTACAAATAAATACGGTATATTATTGAAGAGAGATAATACAAATGTATAAAGATTTTAGGGTCTTTACAGAACATTCCTGGTCGGCTCTTGAAATGTTTTGAGACCCGCACTGCATAAAAAAGGATTCTTCCAGGTATTGAGATTTTCGATGAGGAGATTGACAGATTGGTCCGGCTCTATCTGCAATTCTTATTTGACGGAGAGATTGGGCCATCGGGTTATAAAATGCTACTTTCGTTGTTCTTTGGCTTTGTTCTTACGAGGTCGGCGATGGTGAACTTATCGCTGACACTCATGAACCTTTGCCGAAACAGGGATTCCATTTTGTTACGCCCCGCTTCCTGGTGTATGGGGGAGGAGACGTGGCGAGGCACGCGACGTATTTACTCAGAAATAATCACGTTAAATGTAAATAAGCAATATAAATGAATAACACAAGAATAACAAGAGATGTAATAAAACAATAACTTTTTATTGATAATCATTCTTTACATACAACTGAAAAGTAAAGTACCAAGATAGAAAGCGATGCCTAAATAATGGCATATAAACTGAAAAGAAAATAGTACAAGTAAGGCCTAAAAGTCTGCCTTCTCTGTAAACTGCTCTAAGTCGTCCTGGCTGGGCTCGATCTCCTGAGGGTCGGGTCCTCCTGACTCCAAAGAAAGAAGAGATAAAAATGTCGTCAGTGAACTAGCGCTCGGTAAGTCCCAAAAGATAGAATGGAATAGACAAGTAAAGAGAATAGAAATGGTAAATTATTTGTTTGTTATGATAATATCACGCCCCGCTTCCCAGTGTACAGACAAGGAGACGCGACGAGGCCGCTACGTATTTACTCAGAAGTAAACACTCTAAGCGTATCTAAGCATTATAAAGTAAAAGTATATAAGAGACAAGAATGTAAATGAACAACAACTTTATTTATTAAACATTCTTTTTATAATATAGATGAGATGTAAATATATGGAAAGAAAGCAATGCCTAAACAATGACATAACAGAAATGAAAATATGTACAAGTAATCTAGAGCTCTGGGTCGAAGGCTATCTGATCCAAGTTCTCGCTGCTGGGCTCTGTCTCCAGAAGGTCTGATCCACCTGACAACATTCCAAAGGAAGAAGAAAGGAATGTCGTCAGCGAACAATCGCTCGGTAAGTTCCAAAGAATAGGTATAGATAGAATAGACAGAAAGAGAATATAACTTTTAAAGTTGTATTATATTGTTAACGCTGTTGTTTGTAGCTTGGTACAGAAAATGCCGGTGTATACGAGAGGAGTCCCACTATTCCGGTGACTAAGGTATACGGAGCATAAGAAACCGTTCAGCCATGGTACAACGGCAATGGATATTCAGGTTAGATGTATTATGGTTACAGTCTCGTGCCACTTTTAACACCTTCCGTACCAATCTACCCCTTATAAATCCCGTGATATCTTGATTGTATTATTTGTATTGTATTGTCTTGTATTGTAAATTGTATATGGACGTCTTGCCGGAACCATGATATTAGTAATGGAACGGATATAATGGATGTACATGTAGATGGAGAATATCCATGGCTCAGTTCAGTCAATATATATTGATATAAATTGAATAGACGGATTCATGTTGAATTATAGTTTATACTTGAATCACATTCAAGTCAGATTGATTAGATTGAGACTCGGTCTGAGTCAGGCACTTTAAAAGGAACTTGAAATACTGAATTAGTTTTGATGTTTGTTCTATTGAAATACTGAACTGAATCGAGTGAAACCGTCTTGCGGTAACTGTTGCACATGGACGACAGGATTTGTGTTTTTTTCCAAGACAATTACCGTGTTGATAACACCGTTTGTTAGATTGTCTACCTGAAATAGGAAAGCACCCATATCTCCGGCTCCTTGAGGTTCAAGAGACTGGTCCCGCTTAAACCTATGTTTACTAGGGTCCTTATTGCAATTTAGTATAACTTGAGGGGGGTTTTATGTAAAAATAGTTTGTTATAATTTTCAAAATACACCTCAAATATTTAATTATCGTCTTTAAAGTTTTTATGGATGTATATTTTTTAAATGTGAAATTTCTAGTGAGTAGAACATAACTTCATAATAGATGGTATTTTATTGAAATATTGGAATTGTGTTGTATTTGGATGGTATTTTCATGTAATAGTGATTCCTTTGATTTAGAAAACTTGGAATATTTATATAATTAAAATATATATTTTGATAATAGATATATATGTATTTAATGAAAATTATTTATTTATTTTCTTGTAGAAATCTCATTTTCTAAAGAAAAAATGTATAAAAATTCCATCGAAATCGAATGCTCCTTGCAGAGATCTGCATCTCGCTCTACTAGGCCCGAGGATGTACGATAATCCGTACCATCCCAAAAGGGGTCCCCAAGTGGGTTGTAGAGACGCAATTGCACTGAATTGTTTAATACATCTTTTTATAGAAATGGTTTTATAAGTTGATGGTATTTATTTGTAAAGTCGTGTTATCCCATGAATAAATTCCCAAAACTTCATCGTGCTATATCAATAGATGTGTGTTGTGATGAGGTAAGTCGTTATCTCGTGAGTTATCTAAAGGTAATACAAGTTTTATGTTGTTTTATGTCGTAAATGAAGTATGTGGTATTTTACCGTAAAAATACAATGAAAATTGCATAAAAGAATATTTTGAGATGAAACTTATTTTAAATTGTTTGTTAATGTTTGTTAAATATTATATGAGAGTATGGTATTTTATGGTTTAAGAAAAATAGAGCTTTAAAGGAAAACCGAATCGGAAGTCGGATAAACTCCGTTTCCGTCGGGTTTTAGAAATGATAGTTTTTAGAATAGAAGATGAGAGGGGGGGAGAGGACTTACTGGCATCAATGAGAGGGAAGAGGTAGGAGAAGGATTGGGAAGTATCGGGACGTCGTTTCGGCCCCGGAATCTCCTCGGAATTTTGTCGGAGCTTCGCCCTTCGCTAACTCCATTTGTACACAAAAAGGACTTGAAAGTTTTTGAGAATTTTGGCAGAGAATTGTGAGTGAGAATGTGTGAAATGGGGTGTGGTATTTATAGGAAAAATTAAGGTTTGGTGTGTTTAAGAATGCATTTAAAATTTGCATTAAAATTGGATTAAAAGAGCATTGTATTGCATTCAGAGTAAACAAGCAATATGGGGTTAGTGGGATAGGCCAAAGGTTGCAGTGGTGAAGAGATGGGGGCATTACTATCAGGTTGAACCAATGGCACCGGTTTTTCAAGAAATCTCGCCGGCCCAAACTTTGGGGCGGGGGCTCGGATTCTCGCCACGTGTCCCTGTCGCGTGGTATAACCTAGTGTAGTGCAAGTGTAAACCCTTGAGTTTCTAAAAGATTAAAAGAAATTTAAATAAAAAAATAATGTGGCTGATGGGATTTGAACTCTGGTGCTATGTCTCAGCAGTGCAAGGTCTTACCAATGAGCTACAAGCTCCTTCATGTAGTTCAAAAACAAAATAAACTTATAACTCGTGCTCAGGCTTAGGTGTTTCTTTCTGTATTTTCAAAAAATTCTGTACATAAAGTTTAGGGTTGTTGCATTCTACCCTCCTTATAAAAATTTCGTCCTCGAAATTTGTAGAAGGAAAATGTAACAGATTCAAAACAATTTGGTGATAGTGATAATGCTAGAACTATTGATAGTGCATGAAAATATTTGAAAGAATGAAAGAATGCAAAGGTTTTAGAAAGATGTGAAGGAATTACTAGGGTTATTTTGGTCAACGATCTTGGCTTCTACAGCTGCTAAAATGAAAGCCTGACGCCGGGGTATATTCCTCTTAGCTGGAGGTACATTCCTTTGTCCTTGGGACATGTTTCTCTGCACTCGAGGCATGTTCCTCAATGCTTGTTGGAATTGGCGAGTAGGCTGTGCAGGTGGTGGAGCTGGGAGTGCAAGACGAGCTGCAGGAGCCTGGATAGCTGGCCGCTGTGGGTAGTTGGTGGGTGGTGAGCTAACTTGCGTCTAGAAGGATAGGTTCCAATTTCGTGATTGGATGCGCCACAAACTAAGCACAGGCCTTTTTCGCGCCTATAGTCCTTCCACAAGTGTCCATCTTTCTTGCAATAAAAGCAAAAATCTGGATTTGATTGGTTATTAGTTTCTTCCGGTTTCCTGGGATCAACAGTTGGTCTTGAAGAGGCTCCTCCTGCCATCTTGGTGGCAGGGCGCTTCACTCCGGCAGATTGGGGTTTGCCCTTCCTCTTAACTACTCTCATATCTATGGGCAGCTATGTCATGGGTTGGAAAATTCCCTGTAGCAATTTGCTTCACTACGGTTGCTTCCGCTTCTGGACAGTTTAATAATATAGCAGTCTACTGCTGCAGTCCTTCCAGGAGGCTTTGAATTGCCTCAAGCAGAACCGTCTACTCATTGATCTGAGCATCTACGGTAGGAATAGGTGGAGGTGTGTTATTGAAGTTGGTGCTAGTGTTGACCTTAAATGAAAAATTTGGGTTAGGAAAGATTCAAAATGTATGGAATTGGAAGATTCAAGGAATATGAATTATAAAGAATGTTTTCAGTTGTTGGTTCTTAAATTATATTGCTCAGGACTTCATGCAGAATTGACCCGCATGTCCATGCAGAACTGACCTGCATGTCCATACAGAGCTGACCTGCAAGGTAGGGTTCCACGCAGAACTGACCTGCATGTCCATACAAAGCTGACCTGCATGGGCCACCAACAAAACCTGTCACGTCCCGCTTCCCAGTTTACGGGCAAGGAGACGCGATGAGGCCGCTACGTATTTACTCAAAAGTAAACACGCTAAGTGTATCCAAGCAATATAAAGTAAAAGTACACAAGAGACAAGAATGTAAATGAACAACAACTTTATTTATTAAACATTCTTTTTACAATACAGCTGAAATGTAAATACATGGAATGAAAGAAATTCCTAAACAATCGCATAACAGAAATGAAAATATATACAAGTAATCTAGAGCTCTGGGTCGAAGGCTATCTGATCCAAGTCCTCGCTGCTGGGCTCTGTCTCCAGAAAGTCCGATCCACCTGACAACATTCCAAAGGAAGAAGAAAGGAATGTCGTCAGCGAACAATCGCTCGGTAAGTTCCAAAGAATAGGTATAGACAGAATAGACGGAAGGAGAATGTAACTTTTAAAGTTGTATTATATTGTTAACACTGTTGTTTGTAGTTTGGTATAGAAAATGCCAGTGTATACGAGAGGAGTCCCACTATTCCGGTGACTAAGGTATGCACAAGGAACCGTTCAGCCACAGTACAACGGCAATGGATATTCAGGTTAGGTATATTATGGTTACAGTCTCTTGCCACTTTTAACACCTTCCGTACCAATCTACCCCTTATAAACCCCGCGATGTCTTGTGTAACAACTCTAAAATTCCTATACTTCATATTAATAAAATACTGTATTTAATTTTCCGTATATTTTTATTCTCTATTAAGTAAATTAATATATTATTTATTTTGCTAATTTGGTGATGTCATTACACTATTTATTATCATTTTAGTTTTATTTCAATTAGTAATATTTAGTAGTTTAAAGTAACTTGATGGTATTGATTAAATATGTTAGAACTGTCCTATATTTTACTTAGCATATTGTATTAGAGTGTTGATTTATTAATAGTCAAGTGACAGTGATTTATGTATGCAAATGTTATTATTTGAAATGCAAGACCAAATTCACTTTTCTATTTTTATTTCAATTTATCTATTCTCTTGGCCCACAAGCCCAAAATACCACACCCATTCATATTCTCACGTTTTGATTAACAATGATTAATTTTGTTTTAGTGGTTATTAAATTTTATTAATTATCATTAACTAAAAATTATTTGGGATGTTTTTTTTGAACCATTTTCTTTAAAACCCACTGTCCAAACCTCCCCTTATTTAATACGTCACTTCATTTCCCTTTCCTTTCTTTTCTTCTGCCTCTTCTTCTTCTTCATTTCCTTCATTTAATTCTTTTTCCTATTGTACCCCCTATATTTAATTTCCCTCCACCTCTTTCCCTTCCTCTCCAAACCGCAGGCCCTCTATCTCCCTCTCTCATCAATCCCCACTCTCATCAATTCCCCATAACCTTTCACTCTCTCACCCACCATCTTCCTTTCTCTCTCTCAACTCTCTCTCTCTCTCTTTACATATACATATATTTAATGCATATCCATACACATAGCCTAACATTTCTACTTCCACATTTTCTTCTCCATCTCTTCTTCTTTTTCTTTTAAAACCAACACCCATCTACACCACCATGGCCGACCCTTCTCATTCTTCGTTGACTCGATCTAGCAAGCCAGGCAAACCCCACCGCCACCAACGCCCGCTCGCCTCCATCAACCGCACTGTCCAAACATCAAACCGTCGACATTCAACGATTTCGTATGACACGACCGAGCAGAAAACCGAGACTACAAGCCCAAGCCCAAGTCCGTGTGAGAACGACAGTAATTTCTACGCCTCTGGATCTTCAATCCGTCGACGTTTCAAATTTGCGCCGGAGGTGTTCGACGAAATGTTTCAATGAGATTAGGTCATATTCCATCGCGAGTAAGTCCCCCATGTCTCCCTATTTCTTGTTGAACCTCACTCTTTTTACCATGTTGCTGTTTTTGTCGATACTCGTTCTTAATTATCATGGCTATTAAATTATCACTATTAAATGGTTCCAATTTCATTGTATTTGTAAGCCATATTATAACTATTAATTTTTCACCCATTTAAGATTAAGCGATGTATAACAGAATAGCATTGCAAAAAGTATAGATCCATGCAACATTAATCTGACATACTAAACTCTATAGTATATTATTTGCATCATGTGAAGAAGTTCCCTCAACAATGGATCGGCACGTAAATAAATTAATAATGCATTAAATACATGTATCATACATCTCTGGAGCTTAAAAGGAATGCGAGTAGAGCAGCAACAGCATCATGATCAGCAGCGGTTTTATTCGTAGATAATAAACTTTGCACAAAAAAAATTCATATAATGACGTCATTAGAGTTTATTATATAATTCTATGGTAGGTATTCTTATTGAGTTGTGAGCACCCCATTGTTGATATACTTGTCTTAACTTTTCCAATGAAGTTGATATTTGAATTGGTTTGGTAATTGTCACATCCCGCTTCCCAGAGTACGCTAAGATGGACACGTGACATAACCAACCATGCTACCTGTGGATAAGAAAAATCCCTCCACAGTCACATTACGGCTGTAGAGATATCAAGAACAGGAAAGTAAACTAAACTATCTAGTACATGTCCATGAGCCAGAATAAATGAGTCAAGAAATAATTAGTATGCGGAAGCAAAAGATCAAATAAACACCTGGAAAGTAAGACTGGATACCAACAGGATCCTCACTGCTCGGTCTAGCAGCGGCAGTACTCCTAATCAGCCTGCAACAAAGGTAGAGGATCTGGGCCATGCAAAACCCAGACGTCAGAGCGTCATAACATCAAGCAATAATATAAACAGGGTAGTAAGACATGCAGGTATGTGTATGAACAGTAAAGCAGGTGTAACAGCAATATAAATCAGGGCAGTGAAAGGTAGTGTGCAGTAAGTAATCTAAACTGGTCTATTGGGTTAACTACTCTCCAGTCTTTGAAATCAATTTGATGAATCATCGATGTAACTCAATAGTATCCCGTGCGTGCCTGGGATCACGGTCTATGACTCTCGGGCTGAATCCGAGACGTACCGCAAGGCAGTAAAGGGTGGTAGGTAATGACGAGTGATGTCAGCAGCATCACCCCGGGCCTGGCCTAGCCCGTAAGACTGATCAGAAAAGGTAGAGAACTGTCGAGTTACAAGTCAGGTTTCATCATTGATTTCCCCATACCCCTAAGTTATGTGTGCTCAAGTCAGGTATTAAACAATCTGGAGCTAATGCCAACACAGGATTAGGCAGGTACAAGTTTGTCTGAATAGACAACAGGAAATGTCCGTAGGGACAACAGGTAAAGTTTGTTGGCATTAGTAACAAGATCAGGTAGCAGGTAAAGCCATGGTACATCAGGTCAAGTCAGGTAATGTATAGATATCATGTCATATCAAGAATTGCACGGTACCATGTCGTGTCAAGTAGTAGGTGTACAAGTCATGTCAGGGTGCACAAAATGTCAAGTGCGTGCTCATAATCAAACTAACATGAGCATGGGTATACAAAACAAACTTGGGGTACTAGTAGAACAATAAGAATGGAATATCGTACTGTGATATGCAAATAAGTACAGATTCAAACATATGGTTGCACAGTTATGATTAGAGTTAGGATTATGGTTCCAACATTAAGTAAATACGTTCTATCAAATATGGAATGTTAAAATCATACTAATATGTAATGAATGACCTAGTGATGCAATTATATAAAAAAAAAGTTAAAAGGATGCAAACGGGTGTCCGATAGGGTTGAAACTATTAAAAGGTACTGTGGGCTATGCAGATAATTATTATGTGATTTAAATATGAACGTGGGTACACGATATTGTAATCTGACATGCAGCAGGGTATATTTCAAGATCCAAATCTAAAATGATATATGGAATATCGAAAGGGGAAATGGAACATATGGCACTATATGTAATCTACAGGTTTACTATGCAATTTACATAGTTGTAAAATCATATAGATAGCATGTAACAAGTTTTACTTGCCTTGACAGATCGCGATACGGGTATACGGAACATCACACGTCGGCAGGAAAAGTTACAACGCACGCACGGTACATGAAACGAATCCAAACAACGTACAAGGTGATCACACGGGTCAGGTTTTTTCGCTGGGTCGTCGGGATCGTCGACGTCGCGACCAACTCCGGTGATCCTGGCACACATACCAACTGCACGGCCACGGCCAACACCAAGTGTAGAACCTTTGCCCCTAATTCTAGCATCTAATCGCTTGAACATGGAAGCATTTTTCAGCATATCTGGTATGATCATGAACCAAACCTTGTTGCCTCTGATGAAACATGCTCAAGTTGTGGCACCTTCCCATCCTTAGGCAACGGATAGAACACGACAAGCATGGAGATGTGAACACGACCCAAGAAAGATCTTGGATTGGATCTCAGCACTAGTGAGGTCTCGGCCAAGGAAAGGGACAACGGTGATGCGACAACTTGGATCAACGGCGATGAGAGGTGAACCGGCGACAGTTGCAGTGGTCTAAAGGGTACAGATTCTGGAGTTTGAAGGAGACGATGACAGCAACGCTCCGAATGCGGCCTCGAAGACGATGGCGATGAGGTCGGGTGCTGGGTTTGGGTTGCTGCGGCAACGGTGAGTCTTGGTGGGTGCAGGCGATGGTGATGCCGTTGTGGTCGAGGATGAGGTGGCCGGTGATGGATAAGAGGGGCGCCGGTGATGAGGTGAATGGAAATGGTGGTTTGGTCTCGGGTGGCTAGGGCGGTGATGGGTTTTGGAAAAGAAAGGATCGAAGAGGATGCTGGTGGCGATGGTGGGTGCTCGGGGAAGAGAAAAGTGGCGGCGAAAAGGTGAAGACGAGGGAAGAAGCCGATGGAAGGAGATGGAGTCGGGTTGCAGAGGAGAGAGGCGCTGTGCGGTGGAGGTGATGGTGGTCGAGGTCGCAGGCATGGGTTGCGCGCGGGAAAGAAAAAATGAAAAGGAGAAGAAGAAGAAGATGGGGACGTGAGAAATAAAATATGGGGTGAAGGAAAAATTAATTATGATTATAGGAGAGAGAGAAAGAGAGAAAGTCACGAGAGAGGGAGAGTCGGGAGAGAGAGAGAGAGAATTAGTTAGTTTAAAATATAAAAATATATTTTCAGAGAGAGAGAGAGAGAAATGCTGTTAGGGAAATATAAAATATTTTCTTAGTCAAAGGTATAATAAAAGTTATAATGAATTAAGGGATATAATATTAGTCCGTTTTGAGATTTTGGCAAATACAAATTTACTCCAAAACACGTCCGGATCGGGTCCAAAAATTCAGAATTAAAATATGAAAAATATATGCGACTTCCAAATTTCAAAATGAATGCTCAGTCAAAGAAAATGCATACTCCAAAAAACGGATGCACGTACGTGCGTGTAGCCATCCAAACACGTCCGTTTCACTGAACGGGACGAGAACAAAATGCGCGGACGCTACCACGGGGTTAGGGGTATCATGCAGGCTATGAAATGTAATTTTAAATTATTTTCTGTGACCTAGAATGTTATATGATAAAAGATGCGATATCAGGTAAAACGTCAGCATGTACTAATCATGAGACGCACGTGTCCATGCAACAAGTCAAGATAATCTATAAATAAGAATTAAATAGGTTCAAGCAAGCTGGTCGGATCGAATGCAAAGTAAAATGTAAAATACCATTCGCACCCAAACACGCTAAATCAAGAAAAATACCATGGATAAGTAAATACGGAAACTGGAATTGGTATAAATAAACTCGGGTGTTACAGTAATTTTTTTCGGTAGTGTATTCTAAATCCTGTTACTCTTGACATGGTTTAGCTTGCTTTTTCTATGCCCAACTATTTTAGACTAAAATTAATTTCCCAAAGCAAGGCATTTGCAAAGAGGCACCTTGCTGGATGTCTTGCATTTTATAACATAATTGTTCTGTGGTTGAGTCTTTTTAATTGGAACCTGTAAGCAAAATAAATAGGAAATATGTCATTGAAGGAATCAGGCCACTTTAAAAATCATGAACTGAAGAGTGACTTTCTCGCTTAGACTAAAAGAATGCTATCTGTATATTCTTATTATTCTACACACTTGCATGTAGTAAGAAGCCATGATTAAATACCTGTGAGCATATGTTTGCACACATAAGGGATGCTGAATCTTTTTCTAAAAACATTATTACTATCGGTAGGAAAATTTTGTGTTATTAGCAATCAATATTTATACTACATATATAATAGTTGAATACATATTTTGTTGATATGCTTAAACTCTAGTTGTAAATAACACACGGGGTAATGACCTACCTCACACACATGTTTGATTCCTAAACCACTAATATTTTTAGTAAAATCTAAAGTTATGTTTTTATTATAATACCCTAGAGTTTTAGAATAGAATTATCTAATTTTTTTTCCTTGCATAATTTGCCTCAATCCAAAACAACAAGTTTACTCCAAAGTTTTACAGCTAAGAATCAAACCCCAAACTACAACAGTTACCGATAACACCAAAACCTAATTCAGGGCTTCAATTTATTTTCTAATTGTTCTGACTCAGACCGAGGCACTTGATTTCTGAATGAGGAGTGCCAAAGGGTAGGGTTGTATTTATAGGGTAGGATTAGGGTTTAGGGTATGAATTCGAGAATTAAAATTCATTAAATCATGGAGTAAAGCTCAGTTTTAATTCTCTGGAAAATGTGCAGAGAAAATAAACAATATGAGAGAAGTGGGGTAGGCCAACAGGCGCAAGGGGCAAAAAAAATGGGAACCATCCCCTACGGGGGGCGGCGGTGCCGGCTCTGGCATGAATCTCGCCGACCATTTCCCGATGGTGGGTGCTTGGATCGTCGCCACATGTCTTAGGATGTATAAATAGCATTTTCCACATGTTTGTTTTTATTGTGACTTTTCATTTTACGTGCGGTGTACGTGCAAACTTTTGAGCTTCTAAAAGTTTAAAAGAAAATACAATAAAAATAATATGTGGCCGGGAGGATTCGATCACAGGGGCTACGGCACAGCAGTGCAAGGGTTTACTAATGAGATACAAGTGTTTTCTTGCTGTTCAAAAGCAAATCAAATTTATAACTTGTGCTCAGGCTTAGATGTTCTTTCTATATTTTGGAAAAATTTTGTTCAGAAAATTTAGGGTTGTTACACATTTTAAGAACTTTTCTGGGAAAGAGAGCCCACTAGAGGCATAGGAATGGGCTCAGTTAATTAAAGATGACCTGGAAGCAGCACAAGTGCCAGAGATTGCTTGGATGAGAATTGTGAAGCTGCAACTCACAGATAATGCCAGAGTATGGTGGAAGGCGGAAGAAAACCGTCTTACTCAGCCGATTGAATGGAGGACTTTTCGCGAGATGTTCGACGCGAAATATTTCCCCGAGATTGCCCGTTTTGATATAGAACAGCAATTCATCCACCTGCAGCAAGTTTCGATGTGGACCAAATCTGTGGATGAATATGATACTGAGTTTACCATGCTCAGCAGGTTTGCGACACATCTCATACCTACTGCTGAGATCAGAGTTCGATGATTTCAGCAAGGGTTAGATCAGGAGATCCAAGCTGCATTAGCTACAGGGGATTTCCCAACCCATGATCTTGTTCAGAAGGCTGCCCGAAGATATGAGGCGGTTGTGAAGAAGAAGGGCAGATCTCAGTCTGCCGGAGTGAAGCGCCCTGCCAATCAGATGGCAGGAAGAGCCTCTTCCAGGCCACCTTTTGAACCCAGGAGACCGGAAGAACCATTTAACCGGCCCAGTCCAGATTTTTGCTTCTACTGCAAGAGAAATGAACATCTAGGGAAAGACTGCAGGCGTGCAAATGGCATGCGCTTATTTTGTGGCGCATCCACTCACGGCATTGGAACATGTCCTCATAAACGCAACCCAGTTCCAGCACTGTCACGCCCTGCTTCTCAGTGTACGGGTAAGAGGACACGGCAGACCGCAACGTATTCACTCAGAAGTAAACACATTAAGCGTAAATAAGCAATATAAAAGTAAAGCACAAGAATAAAAAGATATATAATGATACAACGACTTTTTATTTATATTCATTCTTTACATACACTGGAAATTAAAATACAATAATGGAAAGTGATGCCTAAACAATGGCATATGAACTGAAAGTAAAATAAGTACAAGTATGAGCTAAAACTCTGGTTCCTCAGCAAACTGCTCCAAATCTTCCTGGCTGGGCTCGATCTCCTGAGAGCCGGGTCCTCCTAACAACATTCCAAAGAAAGAATAAATAGGAATGTTGTCAGCGAACAATCGCTCGGTAAGTCCCAAGAGAGAGAGAAGAATAGATCAAGTAAATGAAATATATCTGGTAATTTATCTGTTTTGGTTATACTAACGCAGTAGTTTGTAGCTTGGTACAGAATGTATCAGTGTATACGAGAGGAGTCCAACTATTCCGTGGAGTAAGGTGTACGGAGCATAAGGACCCGTTAAGCCACGAGACAATAGCACGGATATTCAGATTAGGTGTATTATGGTGACCGTCTCGTGCCACTCCTAATACATTCCGTACCAATCTACCCCGTTAAAACCCCGTAATGTATATTGTATTGATTGTAATGATTTGTTGTATAAGACTTGCCGAAACCATGGTATAAGTTGTTCATGTAAACGGATCAGATGTAAACGGATAGTCATGTAGTCAAGTTCAAAATATATCCATGGATCGGTTCAGTCGAGTCATGTTGTATGTTTGTATTGTTCGGTATTTATGTTTAATCCATTGGATTCATGCTAAATTGGATATATCGTTGGATTCACTTTTGGATTGTATTCAGATTAGACGGAGACTCAGATTGTGTCAGACACTTTAAACAGATTTGAGTCCTGAATTAGATTTAGGAGTTATCGGTAACTGCTGCACATGGACGGCAGAATTTGTGACTTTTTTCAAGCCAATTACCATTGATAACCCCGTTTTAGTTTTCTACCTTAAATAGGCAAGCACCCACTTTCTCCTGCTCCCTGAGGCTCAAAAGAATTGGTCTCGCTTAAACTTATATTTACTAAGGTCCTTATTGTAATTTAATATAACTTGAGGGGTTTTATAAAAAAAAATTCAGTATAATTTCAAAATAATGCTCAAGTATTTATTTATCGTATTTATGGTTTTCATGGATGTAAATTTTTAAAATGAGGTATTCTAGTGAATAAATACCCAGCTTGAATAATATATGGTATTTTTGTATAAATTTTACTTGTATGGATTCTTGATGGTATTTTCATGGAAATATAATTCTTTCCTTTTGTTTGGAAAAACATGTATTTAAAATAGATGATTTGATAATATTTATATATAATTATTAAAAAAATTATTTATTAAATAGAAAATCACGTTTTTCTTAAAAATTGCATTAAAAATTTCATCAAGATCGGATGCTCCGTGAGGAGGTCTGCATCTCGTTCTATTAGTCCCGAGGATGTACAATAACCCGCACCTTCCCGATCGGGTTCCCCAAAATGGGTTGTAGAGGTATAATTGCAAGAAATGTGAATAACACAATTTAAAGAATACGGTTTTTAATGGTTTATGGTATTTTAATGTAAAACTCGTATTGCCACAAAAGTTATTGTTCAAAGTAATTTTTGCTATATCAAGATGCGTGTTTGTGAGAAGTAGGTCATTACCTCGTGAGATTTTCTAAAGGTAATATGAGCAAAAGTGATAAAAGATGTCATATGTAACTTTATGGTATTTAAACGTAAAAGCTTAATAAAAGTTGCTTTACATGGAGTTTTGAAATGAAACTTGTTTTTAAATATTAGTTAAGATTTAACAAGTAAGATGTAATGATATGGTTAAGTAGTTATTAAGAATTTTTTTTAAATTTTAAAGAGAATAGAATTAAGAGTCGGTATAACTCCACTTATCGACGTGATTTGAAAAGAGATAGTTTTGATATGTGAAAAGATGAGAAGAGAGGGGACTTACTAGCTTAGAGAAGAAAGGGGAGCTTGAGGGAAAGTTTGGTGGTTTCGCGGAGTCGCGGGGTTGCAGGAATCATCTTAAATCGTCGCCGGAACTTGACATAGTGCTAACTCTACTTGTACTCTTTTTTGCCTTGGAAAATTTTGAGGATTTTTGACAATAGATTTCAGAATGAAGAGGGCTAGGGTATGGGGTTGTATTTATAGGGTAGAATTAGGGTTTTTGAGAATTGAAAAGAGAGAAAAAATGCATTTAAAATTGAATTTATGATTGAATTTACACTATATATTAATTTACAGAGAAATCAAACAGCATGAGAGTAGTGGGGTAGGCCAAAGGACTGGGATTCAAAACATGGGAGCATTCCCGACAGGGGGCCCGGCAGCGCCGGCCCAGGGGGGATCTCCTCGGTCGTGCTAGGGCTTTGGGTGCTAGGATTTGTGCCACGTGTCTAGGTCGTTGTTAATACAATTTTCCACATGTTTTTTTTCTGTGACTTTTCATTTTTACGTGTATAGCACGTGTAAACTTTTGGGCTTCCAAAAAGTTTAAAAGAAATCATAAAAAATTAATATATGGCTGATGGGATTCGAACACAGGGGCTATGTCACAGCAGTGCAAGGCTTTTCCAATGAGCTACAAGTTGTTTCTTGCCGTTCTTAAACAATTTTAATTTATAACTTGTGCTTAGGCTTGAAACCCTTTTCTGTACATTAGCTTGAAAATTTTTGTACAATGAAGTTAGAGTCGTTACACTCACACATCACCTTTCCGCAGAGGCCGGCTATTCAGGCTCCTGCACCTCGTCTTGCCCTATCTCCTCCACCTTCTCGTGGACCTCTTGCACAATCTCCTTGTCAGTTCCACCAGGCAATGAGGAACATGTCTCAAAGGCAGAGAAACATGCCCCAAGGACAGAGGAATGTGCCTCCAGCTAGGAGTAATGTACCTTGGCGTCAGGCTTTCACTTTAGTGGTCGTAAAAGCCAAAGCTATATGTCAGGGTAACACTGGTAATATTTCTCCTTTCAAAACCCTTGCATCCTTTCGTTCTTTCAAACATATTTTTTTCATGCACTTTCAGTAGCTTTGTCACCACCGCTGTCATCAAAATTTTCTTGAATGTGTTACAACTTCCTTCTATAAAATTCGAGGACGAAATTTTTATAAGGAGGGCAGAATGTAACGACCTTAATTTTTTGTACAAAATTTTTCTTTCTAAAGTACAGAAAGGAGTTTCCAAGCCTGAGCACAATTTAAAAGTTATTTTTGTTTAAGAACAGCAAGAAATAACTTATAGCTCATTGGTAAAGCCTTGCACTGCTGTGACGTAGCCCATGCGTTCGAATCCCATCAGCCACATATATTTTTACTGATTTTTCTTTTAAAATTTTTAGAAGCCCAAAAGTTTACACGTGCTTTGCACATAAAATGAAAAGTCACAGAAAATCAAATATATGCTAAATGTTGTATGAACAGCCGAGGACATATGGCACCGATCCCACCCCCATCCCCTCACACGTGGTCGGCGAGATCTTGGTTTGGGACGACACCTCCGGGCCCTCGTAGGGAATGGCCTCCGTGTTTTTCCCACTAAACCGCTTTGCCCACCCCACTATTCCTGTTTTGTTTATTTCCCCTGCAATTATCCAGAGAATTAAAAATTTGCTTTAAATCCCCTTTTTAATGCATTTTTAATTCTTTCTTAAATTCCAAAACCCTAATTTTTACACTATAAATATAATCCCATACCCTAGCTCTCTTCATTCTGAAATCTATTGCCAAAATTCTAAAAAAATTTCTAAGTCCAAGAAGAGTACAAGTGGAGTTAGCGCTAAGTCAATTTCCGGCGATGATTCGAGACGATTCCGGTGACCCCACGACTACATGAAGGCTACCTTTCTCTCCTTTTACCTCCCCTCTATCCTTTTAGCAAGTAAGTTCCATCTTTCCTTTTCTCTTTCTACCATAAAAATTCTTCTTTTCAAAACTTGTCGGTAAGTGGAGTTATTCCGACATCCGATTCTATAATCTTTAAAATTATAATTTTTCTTAAAAATCACTCATCCATATCACTATACCTTGCTTATTAACCATGAAACAAATATTGAGAACAATTTTCATCTTAAAATATCATGTTATGTAACTTTAAATTGCGTTTTTCGTTTAAGTACCACAAACTTTACATATGATATCTTTTAATTATTTAGCTTAGCATACCTTTAGAAAACCTCACAAGGTAATGACCCACCTCTCTTATACACACATCTTGATATAGCACGATTCTCTTGAATAATATTTTTGTGGCAAAATACGACTTTTCATCAAAATACCTTAAACTATTAAAAAACCTGATTTTTTAAAATTGTGTTACTTAATTCTTTGCGATTGTGCTTATACAACCCATTTTGGGGAACCCACTATTGGATGGTGCAGATTATCGCACATCTTCGGGACTAGTAGAGCGAGATGCAAACCTCATCACGGAGCATATGATCTCGATGGAATTTTAGTATAATTTTTAAGAAAAATGAGGATTTCTATTTAATAATAAAAAATTATTTTAATAGCTATATAAATATTATCAAACATTTTTAAGATATTATTATATTCCATGTTTTCTAAACAAAATAAAAAAATTACACGTTTCATGAAAGTACTATTAAGAATCAATACAAGTCAAACTTTAGACTAAAATACATTGAATTATTCAAGCTAGGTATATATTCACTAGAATACTTCACCATTTAAAAGTTATATCCATGAAAACCCTAAATACGATAAATAAATACTTGAGGTTTATTTTGAAAATATACTAAAAATATTTTTCATAAAAACCTCTCAAGTTATATTAAATTATAATAAGGACCCAAGTAAATATAGGTTTAAGCGGGACCAATTCTCTTGAGCCTCAGGGAGCCGGAGAAAGTGGGGTGCTTGCCTATTTAAAATAGAAAACTAAAATGGTGTTATCAATGGTAATTATCTTGGAAAAATACACAAATCCTGCCGTCCATGTGCAGTAGTTACCAATTTCCTAAATCTAATTCAGGATCCAAATCTGTTTAAAGTGTCTGACTCAATCTGAGTCTTAGTCTAATCTGAATACAATCCAAATATGAATCCAATTATAACTCCAATTCAACATGAATCTAATATACTAAATATAAACACTTGAACTTGAGCATGAATACCAGAATAATATCAATATGGCATGACTTGACCGAACCATGGCTATATCTTAAAATTGACTACATGATTACCATTTACATCCTGAATCACTTTACATGAACAACTTATACCATGGTCTCGGCAAGTCTGGTAACCCTAATTCAATACAATATTCACTACGGGGTTTTAATGGGGTAGATTGGTACGGAATGTGTTAAAAGTGGCACGATGATGGTCACTAAAAGACACTTACATGAACATCCTGTGCCGTTGTCCCGTGGGTTCTGACGGGGCCTTGTACTACGGGTTACCATAGTCCACGGGAAAAGTTGGACTCCTCTCGTATACACTGATAAATTTTGTACCAAATTACAAACAACTACGTTATCTGTAACAACCCTAAACTTTCTGTACGGATTTTTTTGAAAATACAGAAAGGAACACCTAAGCATGAGCACGAGTTATAAGTTTGTTTTGCTTTTGAACAGTAAGAAGGGGATTGTAGCTCATTGGTAAGACCTTGCACCGCTGAGACATAACACCAGAGTTCAAATCCCATCAGCCAGATTAGCTTTTTATTTAAATTTCTTTTAATCTTTTAGAAGCTCAAGGGTTTATATGTGCACTATACGTAAACTGAAGAGACACAGAATAAACAAACATGTGCACTAGGTTATACCAAGCGACATGGACACGTGACGAGAATCCGAGCCCCCACCCCAAAGTCTGGGCCGGCGAGATTGCTTGAAAAACCGGCGCCATCGGTTCAACCCGACGGTAATGCCCCCATCTCTTCACCGTTGTAACCTTTGGCCTACCCCACTAATCCCATATTGCTTGTTTACTCTGAATTTATCCAGAATGCAATAAAATGCTCTTTTAATCCATTTTTAATGCAAATTTTAAATGCATTCTTAAACACACCAAACCCTAATTTATCCTATAAATACCACACCCCATTTCACACATTCTCACCAATAATTCCTTGCCAAAACTCTCAAAAACTTTGAAGTCCTTTTTATGTACAAGTGGAGTTAGCGAAGGGCGAAGCTCCGACGAAATTCCGAGGAGATTTCGGGGACAAAACGACGTCCCGATACTTCCCAATCATTCTCATATCTCTTCCCTCTCATTGAAGCCAGTAAGTCCCTTCTCCCCCCTCTCAACTTCTATTCTAAAAACTATCATTTCTAAAACCCTATGGAAACGGAGTTTATCCGACTTCCGATTCGGTTTTTCTTTAAAACTCTATTTTTCTTAAACCATAAAATACCATACTCTCATATAATGTTTAACAAACATTAACAAACAATTTAAAACAAGTTTCATCTCAAAATATTCTTTTATGTAATTTTCATTGTATTTTTATGGTAAAATACCACATACTTCATTTACGACATAAAACAACATAAAACTTGTATTAACTTTAGATAACTCACGAGGTAACGACTTATCTCATCACAACACATATCTATTGACATAGCACGATAAAGTTTTGGGAATTTATTCATGGGATAACACGACTTTACAAATAAATACCATCAACTTATAAAACCATTTCTATAAAAAGATGTATTAAACAATTCCGTGCAATTGCACCTCTACAACCCACTTGGGGACCCCGTTCGGGATGGTGCGGATTATCGCACATCCTCGGGCCTAGTAGAGCGAGATACAGACCTCCGCAAGGAGCATTCAATCTCGATAGAATTTTTATACATTTTTTCTTTAGAAAATGAGATTTCTACAAAAAAATAAATAAATTATTTTCATTAAATACATTTATATCTATTATCAAAATATCTATTTTAATTATATAAATATTCTAAGTTTTCTAAATCAAAGGAATCACTGTTACATGAAAATACTATCCAAATTCAACACAATTCTAATATTTCAATAAAATACCATATATTATGAAGTTAGGTTCTACTCACTAGAAATTTCATATTTATAAAATATATATCCATAAAAACCCTAAAGATGATAATTAAATACTTGAGGTGTATTTTGAAAATTATAACAAACTATTTTTACATAACCCCCCCTCAAGTTATACTAAATTATAATAAGGACCCTAGTAAACATAGGTTTAAGCGGGACCCGTCTCTTGAATATCAGGGAGCCGAAGATATGGGTGCTTGCCTATTTCAGGTAGACAGTCTAACAAACGGTGTTATCAACACTGTAATTGTCTTGGAAAAGACACAAATCCTGCCGTCCATATGCAACAGTTACCGATAACATCAAAACTAATTCAGGATTTCAAGTTCTTTTTAAAGTATCTGACTTAGACTGAGTCTCAATCTAATCAATCTGACTTGAATGTGATTCATGTATAAATTACAATTCAATATGAATCCGTCTATTCAATTTATATCAATCTATATTGACTGAACCGAGCCATGGATATTCTCCATTTACATGTACATCCATTATATTCGTTCCATTACTGATATCATGGTTCCGGCAAGTCATCCATATATAATTTACAATACAAAACAATATAATACAAACAATACAATCAAGATGTCATGCCCCGCATCCCAGTGTACGGGCAGAGGACGCGACTGGCCGCTACGTATTTACTCTGAAGTAAATACGCTAAGCGTATCTAAGCAATATAAAAGGAATATACATAAGAGACAATGTAATGAACGCCAACTTTATTTATTAACATTCTTTTGTACAATGCATAGAAAGTAAATAAATCTGAATGAAAGCAATGCCTAAACAGTGGCATAAAAGGAATGGAAAGTACTAAAATGAAATAGATACAAGTGGCTACGGCTCTGGGTCTTCGGTGTACTGCTCAAGGGCCTGCTCCAAATGCTCTTGAATGGTCTCATACTCTAATGCGTCCGATCTACCTGACAACATTCTAAAGAAGAAAGAGAAGGAATGTCGTCAGCGAACAAATCGCTCGGTAAGTCACAAAGATAGGGGAGAAGAAGAATAGATAGAGAGTAAGAGAGAGTGTAGCTTTTAAAGTTGTATTTAGTATTAAAGCTGTTGTTTGTAGCTTGGTACAGAAGAATACCAGTGTATACAAGAGGAGTCTCTATATGCCAGAGACTAAAGGTAAATGGAAGTATAAGGCTCCGTTATACAACCCAGAACAACGACAATTGAATTCAGCTTAGGTGTCTTAAATCTTGCAGTCTCGTGCCACTTCTAACACCTTCCGTACCAATCTACCCTTTAAAACCCGTGATATCTTGTTTGTTACCAATAACTCCAAAACAATCAGGACTTCTATTCTGTTTAAAAGTCTGACTCAGTTCGAGTCACAGTCTAATCTGAAATCAATCTGACTTGAATATGATTCAAGTATAAACTACAGTACAACATGAATTCATGAATGCCAGAATACAATCTATAACAACATGAACATGACTGAACCGAACCATGGATATAATCTGTTTACATGACTATCCATTTACATCCATTCCGTTTACTGCTATCATGGTTTCGGCAAGTCTTCCATTTATTACAAGACAATACAATACCGTAAGTAAAATCAATACAATAAGACACTACGGGGTTTATAAAGGGATAGACTGGTACGGAACATGTTAAAGGTGGCACGAGGTGGTCACTAAAGACGTAATTACATCCATGTCGTTGTTTCGTGGTATTTTTGACGGAGCCTTGTATTATGGGTTACCAAAGTCCACGGTGTAAGTTGGACTTCTCTCGTATACACTGGTATATTCTGTACCAAACTACAAACAACTGCGTTAATATTATAATCAAACATTACTAGTTATACTCTCTTTCTGTCTATTCTATCTCTACTCATTTTTAGGACTTACCGAGCGATTGTTCACTGACAACATTCCTTTTCTTCTTTTTTTGGAATGTTGTCAGGAGGACCCGACTCTGAGGAGCTCGAGACCAGCCAGGAGCACTTGGAGTAGTTCACAGAAGATCCTGAGCATTGACTTTACTTGTACATATTTCCATTTCAGCTATGCCATTGTTTAAGGATTGCTTTCCATCCATGTATTTACATTTTCAGTTGCATCTGTAAAAGAATGTTTAATAAATAAAATTGCTATTCATTTATATTCATGTCTCTTGTATACATTTACTTTATATTGCTTAGATATTCTTAGCGTGTTTACTTCTGAGTAAATACATAGCGGGCCTCGCCGCGTCC
Organism: Agapanthus africanus; assembly: GCA_030015575.1. Lineage (NCBI taxonomy): Eukaryota > Viridiplantae > Streptophyta > Magnoliopsida > Asparagales > Amaryllidaceae > Agapanthus > Agapanthus africanus. The sequence continues at coordinate 33,284,220 of CM057338.1, forward strand.
CCTTCCCGTACACCAGGAAGCGGGGCATGACAGAATGCAATATCCGGAATTGTTTGACTCCGGATGCCTCAGTTTCAGGGCGATGTAATAGAATAGCAGTCTGTTGCTGCTGACCCTCCAAGAGGCTCTTGATTGCCTCAAGCAATATCGTCTGTTCGTTGATAGGATCCGCTATGGTAGGTGGTGGTGGTGGTAGAGGAGGTGGAGTGTTTCCATTCATGTTGGTGCTCGTGTTGCTTAGGGAATCTATAACCTTAAAAGAAAAAGTAATGTTAGGATAGATTCAAGGAATTGAAATGTAAAGAATTTATAATTGCTGATTCTTATAATTCTTGTGATATATTGCTTAGGTTTCCATGCAGAACTGACCTGCATGGTAAGACTTCATGCAGAACTGACCTGCATGGGCCACCAACAAAACCTGTCACGTCCCGCTTCCCAGTGTACGGGGGAGGAGATGTGGCGATGCACGCGACGTATTTACTCAGAAGTAAACACGTTAAGCGTAAATAAGCAATATAAATGAATAACACAAGAATAACATGAGATGTAATAAAACAACAACTTTTTATTGATAATCATTCTTTACATATAGCTGAAAAGTAAAGTACCAAGATAGAAAGCGATGCCTAAACAATGATATATGAACTGAAAAGAAAATAGTACAAGTAAGGCCTAAAAGTCTGCCTCCTCTGTAAACTGCTCTAAGTCGTCCTGGCTGGGCTCGATTTCCTGAGAGTCGGGTCCTCCTGACAACATTCCAAAGAAAGAAGAGACATGAATGTCGTCAGCGAACTAGCGCTCGGTAAGTCCCAAAAGATAGAATGAAATAGACAAGTAAAGAGAATAAAGCTGGTAAATTATCTGTTTGTTATACTAACGTAGTTGTTTGTAGCTTGGTACAGAATATATCAGTGTATACGAGAGGAGTCTAACTTTTCCCGTGGACTATGGTAACCCGTAGTACAAGGCCCCGTCAAAACCCACGGGACAATGGCACAGGATGTTCATGTAGGTGTTTTTTAGTGACCATCATCGTGCCACTTTTAACACATTCCGTACCAATCTACCCCATTAAAACCCCGTAGTGTATATTGTATTGAATTAGGGTTACCAGACTTGTTGAGACTATGGTATAAGTTGTTCATGTAAAGTGATTCAGTCAAGTTCAAGATATAGCCATGGTTCGGTCAAGTCAAGTAATATTGATATTGTTTTGGTATTCATGTTCAAGTTCAAGTGTTCATGTTTAGTATCTTGGATTCACGTTAAATTGGAGTTATGATTGGATTCATATTTGGATTGTATTCAGATTAGACTGAGACTCAGATTGAGTCAGACACTTTAAACAGATTTGGATCCTGAATTAAGTTTAGGAATTATCGGTAACTGCTGCACATGGACGGCAAGATTTGTGTCTTTTTCCAAGACAATTACCATTGATAACACCATTTTTAGTTTTCTACCTTAAATAGACAAGCACCCACTTTCTCCGGCTCCCTGAGGCTCAAGAGAATTGGTCCCGCTTAAACCTATATTTACTAGAGTCCTTATTGTAATTTAATATAACTTGAGGGGGTTTTATGAAAAATATTTTTAGTATATTTTCAAAATAAACCTCAAGTATTTATTTATCGTATTCAGGGTTTTCATGGATTTAACTTTTAAAGGGTGAAGTATTCTAGTGAATATATACTTAGCTTGAATAATTCAAGGTATTTTAGTGTAAAGTTTGACATGTATTGATTCTTGATGGTATTTTCATGAAACGTGTAATTCTTTTATTTTGTTTAGAAAACATGGAATTTAATAATATCTTAAAAATATGTGGTTTGATATATTTATATAGTTATTAAAAATAAATTTTTATTATTAAATAGATATCCTCGTTTTTCTTAAAAATTGTATTAAAATTCCATTGAGATCGTATGCTTCGTGAGGAAGTCTGCATCTTGCTCTACTAGTCCCGAAGATGTGCGATAATCTGCACCATCCAATAGCGGGTTCCCCAAAATGGGTTGTAGAGGCACAATCGTAAAGAATTAAGTAACACAATTTAAAGAAATACAGGTTTTTAATAGTTTATGGTATTTTGATGAAAAGTTGTATTTTGCCAAAAAAATATTGTTCAAGATAATCGTGCTATGTCAAGATGTGTGTATGTGAGAGGTGGGTCATTACCTCATGAGGTTTTCTAAAGGTATGCTAAGCTAAATAATTAAAAGATGCCACATGTAAAGTTTGTGGTACTTAAACGAAAAACGCAATTTAAAATTACATAAAATGATATTTTAAGATGAAAATTGTTCTCAATATTTGTTTCATGATTAATAAGCAAGATATAATGATATGGATGAGTGATTCTTAAGAAAAATTGTAATTTTAAAGATTATAGAATCGGATGTCGGTATAACTCCACTTACCGACAAGTTTTGAAAATAAGAATTTTTATAGTAGAAAGAGAAAAGGGAAGATGGGAATTACTTGCGAAAAAGATACAGGGGAGGTAAAGGGAGAGAAAGGTAGCCTTCGTATAGTCGTGGGGTCGCCGGAATCATCTCGAATCCTCGCCGGAAATTGACTTAGGGTTAACTCCACTTGTACTCTTCTTGGACTTAGAAATTTTTTGAGAATTTTAGCAATAGATCTCAGAATGAAGAGGGCTAGGGTATGGAGTTGTATTTATAGTGTAAAAATTAGGGTTTTGGAATTGAAGAAAGAATTAAAAATGCATTAAAAATAGGATTTAAAGCAAATTTTTAATTCTCTGGATAATTGCAGGGAAAATAAACAGAACATGGGTACTGGAGTAGGCCAAGGGGTTTAGTAGGCAAAACACGGAGGCCATTCCCTATAGGGGGCCCGGCGGTGCCGGCCCAAACCAAGATCTCGCCGGCCACGTGTGAAGGGATGGGGGTGGGATTGGTGCCACGTGTCATCGGCTGTTCATACATCATTTAACACATGTTTGATTTTCTGTGACTTTTTATTTTATGTGCAAAGCACGTGTAAACTTTTAGGCTTCCAAAAAGTTTAAAAGAAAAATCATTAAAAATATATGTGGCTGATTGGATTCGAACACAGGGGCTACGTCACAGCAGTGCAAGGCTTTACTAATGAGCTACAAGTTATTTCTTGCTGTTCTTAAATAGGAATAATTTTTAAATTGTGCTCAGGCTTACAAACTCCTTTCTGTAGTTTAAGAAGAAAAATTTTGTACAGAAAATTTTGATCGTTACATTCTACCCTTCTTATAGAAACATAACCTAAACCTTTTCCCGACGTATTGCTATGAACAACCAAGCCACCGGAGCTGTCTGGCACAGTCAGGATTGGGGCCATGGTCAACTTCAGTTTCAACAGCTCGAACGCCTGGGTGCACTCCTCCGACCAAATATAAGGAACCTCTTTCCATGTAAGTTTCGTCAAGAGTTCTGCTACTCTGGCGAAATCTTGGACAAACCGCCGATAATACCTAGCCAATCCCAGGAAGCTTCTTATCTCAGCTATCGATTTCGGGGTTGGCCAGTCCTTGATAGATTCAATTTTCGTCGGATCCACTGAAATTCTGTCACTCGAAACAACATGCCACAAGAATTGCACCTTGTTGAGCCAAAACTTGCACTTGCTTAGCTTAGCTTAGAGCTTCTCCTTCCGTAAAACCTGCAATACAATTCATAGATGCTCAGCATGCTCTTCTCGACTCCTGGAGTAGACTAGAATGTCATCGATGAATACAACGACAAACTGATCCAAGTACTTGGAGAAAACCTTGTTCATCAAGTCCATAAATATAGCGAGTGCATTGGTAACACTGAACGGCATCACAAGAAACTCATAGTGGCCGTATCGGGTTAGGAAGGTCGTCTTGCATACATCCTCTGTTTTAACCTTGATTTGGTGATACCATGACCGAAATCTAGTGTAGAAAATACCCCAACACCACCCATCTAGTCAAAAAAGTCATTGTCACGTCCCGCTTCCCAGTGTACGGGTACGGAGACGTAGCAGGGACGCGACGTATTTACTCAGAAGTAAACACGTTAAGCATAAATAAGAAATATAATTAATGTACACAAGAAATGACAAGAGATATAAATAAACAGTAACTTTTTATTGATTAAACATTCTTTACAATACAACTGGAAGTAAATACAATACCGGAAAGCAATGCCTAAACAATGACATATGAACTGAAAGTAAAAGTATGTACAAGTATACTAGAGCTCTGGGGTCCTCAATGAACTGCTCCAAATCGTCCTGGCTGACTTCTTGAGAGTCTGGTCCTCCTGAAAACATTTCAGAGATAAGAAGAGAAAGGAATGTCGTCAGCGAACAATCGCTCGGTAAGTCCCAAAAGAGAAAGAGATCAAGTAAAAAGGAATAGATTCGTTAATTTATCTGTTTTTGTTATACTAACGTAGTTGTTTGTAACTTGGTACAGAATATATCAGTGTATATGAGAGGAGTCCAACTTTCCCCATGGACTAAGCTATATGGAGTACAAGGCTCCGTCAAAACCAACGGGACAACGGCAACGGATATTTAGGTTAGGTGTATTATAGTGACCGTCTCATTCCACTTCTAATATATTACGTACCAGTCTACCTCTTAGGAACCCCGTAAATGTATATTGTATTGATTGTAATGATGTGTTATATAAGACTTGCCGAAACCATGGTATAAATTGTTCATGTAAATGGATTGGATATAAAAGGATAGTCATGTAATCAGGTTCAAAGTATATCCATGGTTCGGTCCAGTCGAGTCATGTTGCAAGTTCATGTTCAAATTCCAGGATATATGGATTCATGTTGTATTGGAGTTAAATTTGAATTGTATTCATGTATGGATTGTATTCAGATTAGACTGAGACTCTGACTGAGTCAGACACTTTAAACAGATTTGGATCCTGAATTAGGTTTAGGAGTTATCGGTAACTGCTGCACATGGACGACAGGATTTATGAGTTTTTCCAAACCAATTACCGTTGATAACCCCGGTTTAGTTTTCTACGTTAAATAGGCAAGCACCCACTTTCTTCGGCTCCCTGAGGCTCAAGAGAATTGGTCCCACTTAAAACTATATTTACTAATGTCCTTATTGTGATTTAATATAACTTGAGAGGGTTTTATGAAAAATATTTTTTGTATAATTTCAAAATAATCATGGATGTAAATTTTAAAAGTGAGGTATTCTAGTGAATAAATACTTAGCTTGAATAATATATGGTATTTTGTGTAAATTTGACTTGTATGATTTCTTGATGGTATTTTTATGAAACTTGTGATTCTTTTCTTTTGTTGGAAAAACATAGAATTTATTATATATTTAAAATAAATGGTTTGATAATATTTATATATAATTATTAAAAATATAATTTATTTATTAAATAGAAAGTCACGTTTTTCTTAAAAATTGCATTAAAGATTCCATCGAGATCGGATACTCCGTGAGGAGGTCTGCATCTCGCTCTACTAGTCCCGAAAATGTGCGATAACCCGCACCATCCTGATCGGGTTCCCCAAAATGGGTTGTATAGGTTTATTCGCAAGGAATGTAAATAATACAATTTAAAGAATACGGTTTTTAATAGTTTATGGTATTTTAATGTAAAAGTCGTATTTGTCCCAAAAATATTGTTAAAAAGAAATCGTACTATGTCATGATGTGTGTTGTAAGAGGTAGGTCATTATCTCGTGAGATTTTCCTAAAGGTAATATGAGCAAAGGTATTAAAATATGTCATATGTAAGTTTGTTGTATTTAAACGAAAAAGTGCAATAAAAGTGGGTTTATATGGAGTTTTGAATTGAAACTTGTTTCTAATTATTGTTTAATATTTAACAAATAAAGTACAATGATTTGGATAAATAGTTCTTAAGAAAAATGGTTAGTTTAAGAATTTTTAGAAATGAATGTCGGTATAACTCCACTTACCGACATTATTGAAAAGAAAAAGTTTTGAGAGGTGAAAAGAAGAGAGTAGATGGGACTTACAAGTTGAAATGAGAGAAGGGAGGTTGAGGAAGGATTTGGAAGCTTCGTGGAGTCGCGGGGTCGCCGAAATCGTCTCGAATCGTCGCCGGAACTTAACCTTGGGCTAACTCCACCTGTACTCTTCTTTGACTTGGAAAATTTTGAGGATTTTGAACAATAGATTTCAGAATGGAGGGGCTAAGGTGTGATGTTGTATTTATAGGAGAAATTAGGGTTTTGAGAATTGAAAAGAGGAATTAAAAATGCATTTAGGATAATGCTCATTTTTAATTCTCTATTTAATTTCAGGAAAAACAAACAGTACTAGGGTTGAGGGGGGGCCAAATGACTAGGGTTCAAAATTTTAGAGCATTCCCGACGGGGAAGCCCGGCGGCGCCGGCCCAAGTGCTCATCTCGCCGGTTGGTTTGGTAGGGTTGGGGTCTAGATTCGTGCCACGTGTCCCTATCAGTACATATAATATTTTCCACATGTTTGTTATCAGTAACTTTTCATTTTTACGTATATTGCACGTGAAAACTTTTGGGCTTCTAAAAGTTTAAAAGAAAAATCAATAAAAATAATATGTGGCTGATGGGATTCGAACGCAGGGTCTACGTCACAGTAGTGCAAGGCTTAACCAATGAGCTACAAGTGCTTTCTTGTCATTCTTAAGCAATTTTAATTTATAGCTTATGCTCAGGCTTGAAACTCTATTCTATACATTAATTTGAAAGTTTTTGTATAATGAATTTGGAGACGTTACATTCTACCCTCCTTATAAAAATTTTGTCCTCGAAATTTACAAATATATAAGAACTAATTTACAAATAAGAAAGGGTATCTTGCATGCATGTCGTCCTCACGTTCCCACGTTACTCGGACCAAGTTTACTTCCTTATTCCTAAGTTACTTTACTTTTCTATCCAGGATTTCAATGGGTTGCTGCTCACAAGATAAGTCTGTCTGTATAGTGAGCTCGAAGTGATCAAGGATGTGGCTGGGGTCACCCACATATCTTGGAAGTTGGGATATGTGGAATACATTGTGCACTCTTTCCAATGAGGGTGGAGGTGCCAAGCGATATGCCACTTCTCCGACTCGTTCGAGTATGTTGAACGGTCCAATAAATCTCGGACTGAGTTTACCCCTCTTGCCAAAGAGAATCACTCCACAGTTTGAAGAGATCTTTAAGAACACATGATCTCCCGGTTGGAACTCCAAGTGTCGGTGTTTTGCATCGGCCTAGTGCTTCTGTCTGTCTTGGGCTATGCGCATTCTTTCCCTGATCGTGCGAAATACATCCACAGTCGCCACGATCATTCAAGGTCCAAGGAGTTCCATATCTCCGATATCGTCCCAACTTAATGGTGAATGACACTTCCTTCCATAAAGATCTACAAAGGATGCCATTCCAATACTCTCCTGGTAGCTGTTGTTGTATGAAAACTTCACAAGATGTAGGTGATCTTCCCATGATCCTCCGAAGTCTAACATACACGCTCTTAGCATATCTTCAAGAATCTGAATCGTTCGCTCAGATTGACCATCTGTTTGTGGATGATAAGCTGTGCTGAAGTTTAGACTCGTTCCCAATCTAGCTTGCAGACTCTGCCAAAACTGCGATCGAAATCTGGTGTCACAATCGGAGACAATGCAAACCGGTACTCCATGTAATCTCATAATCTCCTGCATGAGTTCATGGGTATTAGAAATAGTACACTATGAAGAGTTCAATTTTACTTAGATTCAGACTTACTTCCATGTACTTCTTTACTGGTGTCTCGGTAGATTGACCAACTCGAAATGGGATGAAGTCAGTCGATTTTGTGAGTCGATCCATAATAACCCATACTGTATCGTTACCTTTTGTGCTGCGATGAAGTGCAGTCACGAAGCCCATGTTGATGTGTTGCCACTTTCATTCTGGAATAGGTAACGGTTGAAGTAAACCAGCAGTCCTATGATATTCAGCTTTTACTTGCTGACACACCAAGCATTTGACTATGCTTCTGGCTACTTCACGCTTCATTCCATGCCATCAGTAATGTTGTCTTAGATCTTTATACATCTTTGTACCACCAGGGTGTACTGAGTATGGAGAGTTGTTAGATTATTTTCTCGAACAGGACCTTATGGTACACACAATCTGCTTACGTATCTCAAAGATCCGTCTTCGTGGATGATGAAGTCTGTTCTAAGTCCACTTCCTACTTGTTCTCTGATCTTTTGCAACTTGGCATCACTCGCTTGAGCTGCTTTGATCTGATTGACATAGTATATTGAACTTATAAATTCATCAACTCTGAAGTATTACCTGGCATAACTACTTCAATCTCCATCTTGTGCAATTCCTGTTGTAGCTTCCACTGTGCTGTAAGATTCATTGATAACGGCCGGCGACTAAGTGCATCAGGAACTACAATAACCTTCCCTGGATGATATTGTAGGTTAATGTCAAAGTCTGCCATAAGTTCTAGCCATCTTCTCTGCTGCATATTCAACTCTATCTGAGTAAACACATACTTCAGACTTTTATGGTCTGTGTATATATCTACCCATTATCCAAGAAGATAATGACGCCAAATTTTCAGTGCAATATAACTGCTGCCAATTCTAGATCATGCGTTGGATAATTGCGCTCATGAATCTTCAACTGTCTTGATGCATAAGCTACAACTTTTCCATACTGGTGTAGAACACATCCTAATCCCTTACCGGATGCATCGCAATGCACAACAAAACCTCCATATTGGTCCGGTATTACGAGAATAGGAGCTGATGTCAATCTTGACTTGAGTTCTACAAAAGCTTGTTCACATGTTTCTGACCACACGAATGCTTCATCTTTACGTGTGAGCTTGGTCAGGGGTGTAGCAATCTTTGAAAAGCCTTCTATGAATCTTCGATAGTATCTCGCTAATCCCAAGAATTTTTGAATGTCCTTCACTGCCTTTGGTGCCGGTCATTCGCTTACTGCTGATACTTTAGCTGAATCTACTAAGATTCCTTCGCCCGTAAAGATATGTCCGAGAAATCCAACTTGATTTAGCCAAAACTTGCACTTGCTGTACTTAGCGTAGAGTTGATGTTGTCGCAAAGTCTCCAGAACAATTCGTAAATGTTCAGCATGCTCTTTCCGATTCTTTGAATACACTGGAATATCGTCAATGAAAATAACAACGAACCTGTCTAGGTACTCTCGAAAAACTTGGTTCATTAGATTCATGAATATGGCTGGTGCATTGGTCACTCCAAATGGCATCACGAGAAACTCATAATGATCATAGCGAGTCCTGAATGCCGTCTTCAGAATATCAGACTTTTTGACCTTCACCTGATGATAACCCGAACGAAGATCTAATTTTGAGAAAATGCAAGGCCCACTTAGCTGATCGAACAGATCGTCGATTCGTGGTAGTGGATACTTTTTCTTTATCGTGACTTCGTTCAAAGCTCTATAATCAATGCAAATTCTGTATGAACCTTCCTTCTTCTTCACAAGCAGAACCGGAGATCCCCAACTTGAAGTACTGGGATGAATCCACCCTTTCTGCAAAAGTTCATCCGGTTGAGTACGGATCTCCTTCAATCCTTCTGGACTTAACCGGTATGGTGCTTTTATCACTGGTTGTGCACCAGGTACTAAATCAATACTGAATTCAAGAGCTCGATCGAGAGGCAAACCTGAGATGTCTTCATGAAATACATCTTCGAACTCTCGAACTACTTCTGGCTTGTCTTCTTCAACTTGTATTGTAGCAACCACTGCTTTCCTCTGTTTAGCTTTATAAGTGCTAGGCTCCAGTGTACGGTCACCGCTCTTGAAATAAAAGACCGGATGGTTTGGAATCTCGAACACTACCCTCCTTTGATGACAGTCGATGGTAGCGTAGAAAGTTCCTAGCCAGTCCATTCCCAAAACTATATCGAAGTTCGGTATGTCCAGCACCTTGAAGTCAGCATAAAATTCTCTGCTGCAGACGATCACTAGACACAGGTCGTATTCCAAAATTTCCTTTAGAACGCCATTCCCTGAACTGACATTACAGCTGGATACAAGTGGTTTGACTGGAATCGCATGAGTTCGGACGAACCGTTGCGACATAAAGCAATGTGATGCTCCAGTATCGAAGAGTGCTAGTACAGAAAGTGAGGCTGCTAAGATTGTACCTAAGTTGTGTGGAATATGTTTAGGTATAGGAAAGGATATATATGGATGTAAACAAGTATTGAACAGATTTAAAAGATGGAAAGTTACCAGTGATGACTTGGCCAGTGGCTTCAGTTTCTTCCACAGTCATTGTGAAAGCCTGACGCCTAGGTACGTTTCTCCTTGCAGGGGGGCATTCCTCTGTCAGTTCCTCTGTCCTTGAGGTAGGTTTCTTTGTGCATGATGGAACTGACGAGGAGGAGGTGCAGTAGGTCCACGAGGAGGTGGAGCTGGAAGAGCAAGTCGAGGAGCAGGTGCCTAGATATCTAGCCGCTGCGGAAAAGAGATTGCTGGTCTTGGTGCAGGGTTTGTATTGAGTCTATGAGGAAAAGATCCAATATCGTGTGTGGATGAGCCACAGACTAAAAATAGGCGATTTGCATGCCTGCAGTCCTTCGCCAGGTGTCCATTCCTTTTACAGTAGAAACAAAAGTTTGGACTGGGCCTGTTAAAAATTACTCCCGGTCTCTTGGGTACAAACAGTGGCCTGGAAGAGGCTCCTCCTCCTATCTGAATAGCAGGACGCTTCATACCGGCAGATTGAGTTCTGCCTTTATCCTTTACCACTGTCTCATATCTTCGGGCAGCTTTCAAAGCCAAATAGTGGGTCGGGAAATCCCCTGTAGCTAGAGCAGCTCAACCCTTACTGAAATCGCCTAGCTCTGATCTCAGCAGTCGGTATGAGATGTGCTGCGAACCTTTTATGGTCTTGTTTTAGCTCTGTAGTATGTGATATAAGGGAATTGAATATTTGAGACATATTTTACCTACTCAGCATGGTGAATTCAATGTCATACTCATCCCCAGATTTGGTCCACATCGAACCTTGTTGCAGGTGGATGAATTGCTGCTCCATGTAAAAACGGAAAGTCTCGGGAAAATACTTCGCGTCAAACATCTCACGAAAAATCCTCCATCCAATCGGCTGGTCAAGATGGCTTTCTTCCGCCTTCCACCATACCCTGGCATTATCAATTAGTTGCAGCTTTGCAACTCTTACCCAAGCGATCTCTGGCACTTATGCTGGTGCCAGATCATCTTCGATGGACTGAGCCCATTCCTCGGCTTCCAAAAGGCTCTCTTTCCCAGAGAATTTTTTAGGGTGTCGTGCCCGGAATTGTTTCACACCGGGTGCCTCAGCTTCTAGGCGGTTCAGGAGTATAGTAGTATGCTGTTGCTGTCCCTCCAGGAGGCTCTTAATTGCCTCAAGCAGTACCATCTGCTCATTGATAGGAGCTGCTACAGTAGGTGTAAGTGGTAGAGGTGGTGGTGGGGTGTTTCCATTCACATTGGTGCTCGTATTGTTGGGAGAATCCATAATCTTGAAAGAAAAGGTAAGGTTAAGATAGATTTAAGGAATATGAAACGTAAAGAATGTTTAGTTGCTGATTCTTATAATTCTTGTGATATATATTGCTTAGGTTTCCATGCAGAATTAACCCTGCATTGTTATGTAGATTTCCACGCAGAACTGACCTGCATGGGCCGCCAACAAAACCTGTCACGTCCCGCTTCCCAGTGTACGGGTAAGGAGACGTGGCAGTGACACGACGTATTTACTCAGAAGCAAACACGTTAAGCGTAAATAAGCAATATAATAAATATACACAAGAAATGACAAGAGTTATAAATAAATAGTAACCTTTTATTGATTAAACTTTCTTTACAATACAACTGGAAGTAAATACAAAACTATAAAGAAATGCCTAAACAATGGCATATGAACTTAAAGTAAAAGTATGTACAAATAGACTAGAGCTCAGGTGTTAGTTATATGTATGCCCTAGAGGCCATTACTATACATATGATGTATATTGTAGTGGATGCTTGACATATATAGGGAGGACTTTCTTGCTCGACATGATAGTATGCTATCTGGTTACTCTTTACCTTAACGTGTATACTGATTGTCTCTCTGTTACATGTTGGTAAAGCCCTTAGGATGTGTACTTGACTACCTGGACTATGATGCGGATCATACTAGTGGGGACATGGTAGTCCATAAGTACATCCTTCAAGGTCCCTAGTCGTGGGTGTATCGAGACGGGGCATCGATATACCAGAGTAGACTAGCGTATACCTTCTCGACCCATACAGATGGGCGATGGATGATCCCATATCCATTGGTGTTTGACATCAGAGATGATATACGGGTGCTCAGTGGAGACTGGGTACACTGGACGGATTCGCCGAGAACTCCCAGATGGTATTATACCTTACGTCAGATGGCAGTTCTCTGGTGACACCGGTACAGGTTAGTCTGTAGACCCGAGATCGTCATAGAGTCTTGTGTGATTCCCACTGTGCTTTGATTTTCACCTTACCACGTCGAAGAGGGCGTGCAAAACGGTGGTTTTTGGGTACAGTCCCGAGTCACATGGAGGCAATGAGCGATAGAAGGGGTTTCGTCTCTCCCGGTATTGGGGGTTAATGTTGCGCTATGCTCGATTGGCCATAACAGGGAAGTCCCTGGCCAGGGCTGGTTTAGAGATATACTGGTAAGTGTTACCAGTAGTTTCTCGACCCGTTATGAGCCAGCCTCTCATCGGCATGACTTATCGGTTATTGGGGTCTGACGTTTACCACCCCTAGACTTGATATGTGACATATCAGACGAGGAGACCGGACTGTACGGTAGTGTCACTGTCAGGCTTTTTGTAGGAGTTGGAGCGGGCTTGCTTGCTGATCTTCTGATCGCTCAATACCCGGGTAGCCGTTACGTCCAGCTAGTACCGCTGACGGCTTGTGGGTGTTTGATATGATCATCACCTACTGCCGGCGTATTGACGAGTCTTTAGAGTCCTACATAGAGGTTGTACTGGCTCAGGCAAAATGAAATAGGAGCGCATATGTGATATGTGCGGGACCGAGAATGATACGAGTATGTGATACCGTATTCTATTCTCGCGATGATTGTATCGATTGGTTGTATCCGATATAACCTAGTTATCGAATCAAGGATTGATTCGATAAGTCGATACATTGATATTAGTCGGTTATATGCGATATGACCGGATCGTTAAATCAAGTGTTGATTTAATGATTTAATGTATAATTATATATTTGATATATTACTTTACATTAACTAGTATTGGTTCATTTTAAACATTCATTTTTCTCACTTGTGCACAACTTGATATATATGTGATATATATTTATTTGTGCTCTTTTTTGTATCATGGTTGTTGATACAAATATCATGGGTGTACAAGACTTATACCATACTAATTATAGGTTTAGGTTTTTATATTTAAAGTAATTCAAAAACAAATGGATAATGAGCTAAAATGCATGAAGCTTCATGAAGCTTGTGTTGCATTGACTTAGTCCATTTGTTTTGTTTTACTTAGGATATTATTAAACCTAACCACTACAATTAACCTATGGTAATGTCTCTACATGAGTTAAGTATATGATACTTACTCACCATGGTTACCATTCTCTCTCTTGATCATTATCCTTTCATATTCATTTTTGAGCTCATCTTCTTCTTCCTTGAGTTTTCATTCTAGGGTTTGAAAAAGAGAGAGATACAAAGTGAGAAATGAAATTCTAAAGTGTACCCATTTCCTATCTCACCATCCTCTACTAGACTAGCACTTTAGTTTTGGGTGTTTGCTTCACTAATTCTTTGATTAGTGAAGTAGAAGCTTGTGTCCGTATTCCCTCGACGTAGATCATCTTCGGTACCGAAGACTTCAAGCGATCCCGTTGCAATTTCCTCATGGAGCCGTCCGAGAATCCGGGAGTTGGTTGATCGCAGCGAAGGGACGTCGTCACGGAGCTATGGAAGTGGAGGACCGGATCTACAAAAGTTGTAGTCCCTTTCCTTTAGTGTAAATATGATTTACTTGCCTTTGTTTTCGCCTAATCTCTAGTTAACGATCTTGCTTCGGGTTGTTCGGCATCTAAAAATTTTATTCCGGCATGGTCGATGCCTTGTAGAGCCTCATTAGTGTGCCTAGTAACCCTACATCAGGGTCCTCAATGAACTGCTCCAAATCGTCCTGGCTGTGTTCGACCTCCTGAGAGTCTGGTCCTCCTGACAACATTCCAAAGATAAGAAGAGAAAGGAACGTCGTCGGCGAACAATCGCTCGGTAAGTCCCAAAAGAGAGATAGATCAAGTAAAAAGGAATAGATTCAGTAATTTGTCTGTTTTTATTATACTAACGTAGTTATTTGTAACTTGGTACAGAATATACCAGTGTATATAAGAGGAGTCTAACTTTCCCCATAGACTAAGCTATATGGAGTACAAGGCCCCGTCAAAACCCATGGGACAAAAGCAACGGATATTCAGGTTAGGTGTATTATAGTGATCGTCTCATTCCACTTCTAATACATTCCATACCAGTCTACCCCTTAGGAACCCCGTAAATGTATATTGTATTGATTGTAATGATGTGTTGTATAAGACTTGCCGAAATCATGGTATAAGTTGTTCATGTAAACGGATTAGATATAAACGGATAGTCATGTAATCAGGTTCAAAGTATATCCATGGTTCGGTCCAGTCGAGTCATGTTGCAAGTTCATGTTCAAGTTCCAGTATATATGGATTCATGTTGTATTGGAGTTATATTTGAATTGTATTCATGTATGGATTGTATTTAGATTAGACTGAGACTCTGACCGAGTCAGACACTTTAAACAGATTTGGATCCTGAATTAGGTTTAGGAGTTATCAGTAACTGCTGCGCATGGACGACAGGATTTATGACTTTTTCCAAGCCAATTACCGTTGATAAACCCAGTTTAGTTTTCTACCTTAAATAGGCAAGCACCCAATTTCTCCGCCTCCCTGAGGCTTAAGATAATTTGTCCCGCTTAAACCTATATTTACTAAGGTCCTTATTGTAATTTAATATAACTTGAGAGGGTTTTATGAAAAATATTTTTATTATAATTTCAAAATAATCCTCAAGTATTTAATTATCGTATTTATGGTTTTCATGAATGTAAATTTTAAAAGTGAGGTATTCTAGTGAATAAATACCTAGCTTGAATAATATATGGTATTTTTGTGTAAATTTGACTTGTATGGTTTCTTTATGGTATTTTTATGAAACTTGTGATTCTTTTCTTTTGTTGGAAAAACAAGGAATTTATTATATATTTAAAATATAATTATTAAAAATAGAATTTATTTATTAAATAGAAAGTCGCGTTTTTGTTAAAAATTGCTTTAAAGATTCCATCGAGATCGGATACTATGTGAGGAGGTCTGCATCTCGCTCTACTAGTCCCGAGGATGAGTGATAACCCGCACCATCCCGATCGGGTTCCTCAAAATGGGTTGTAGAGGCCTATTCATAAGGAATGTAAATAATACAATTTAAAGAATATGATTTTTAATAGTTTATGGTATTTTAATGTAAAAGTCGTATTTGTCCCAAAAATATTGTTAAAAGGAAATTGTGCTATGTCATGATGCGTGTTGTGAGAGGTAGGTTATTAGCTCGTGAGATTTTCCTAAAGGTAATATGAGCAAAGATATTAAAATATGTCATATGTAAGTTTGTGGTATTTAAACGAAAAAGTGCAATAAAAGTAGGTTTATATGGAGTTTTGAATTGAAACTTGTTTCTAATTATTGTTTAATGTTTAACAAACAATGTACAGTGATTTGGATAAATAGTTCTTAAGAAAAATGGTTAGTTTAAGAAGTTTTAGAAATGAATGTCGGTATAACTCCACTTACCGACATCATTGAAAAGAAGAAGTTTTGAGAGATGAAAAGAAGAGAGTAGAAGGGACTTACAAGATGAAATGAGAGAGGGGAGATTGAGGAAGGATTTGGAAGCTTCGTGGAGTCGCGGGGTTGCCAGAATCGTCTTGAATCGTCGTCGAAACTTGACCTTGGGCTAACTCCACTTGTACTTTTCTATGACTTAGAAAATTTTAAGAATTTTGAACAATAGATTTCAGAATGGAGAGAGCTAGGGTGTAATGTTGTATTTATAGGAGAAATTAGGGTTTTGAGAATTGAAAAGAGGAATTAAAATGCATTTAAACTTAGATTAATGCTCATTTTTAATTCGCTGTTTAATTTTAGGAAAAATAAACAGTACTGGGGTTAAGGGGGAAGGCCAAAAGACTATGGTTCAAAATTTTGGAGCATTCCCGACGGGGAAGCCCGGCGGAGCCGGCCCAAGTGCTCATCTCGCTGGTCGTTTTGGTGGGGTTGGGGTCTGGATTCGTGCCATGTGTCCCTATTAGTACATATAATATTTTCCACATGTTTATTATCAGTGACTTATCATTTTTACGTGTATTGCACGTGAAAAATTTTGGGCTTCAAAAAGTTTAAAAGAAAAATCATTAAAAATAATATGTGGCTTATGAGATTCGAACACAGGGGCTATGTCACAGCAGTGCAAGGCTATAACAATAAGCTACAAATGATTTCTTGTTGTTTTTAAGCAATTTTAATTTATAACTTATGTTCAGGCTTGAAACTCTATTCTGTACATTAACTTGAAAATTTTTGTACAATGAAATTGGAGTCGTTACAGTCGTCGATGCTGGGAATGGGATACTTGTTTTTCACAGTCATCCGGTTCAACTCCCGGTAGTCGATGCACATGCGAAATGAACCGTCTTTCTTCTTCACCAGTAATACCATAGCGCCCTACGGGGAAGCGCTTGGACGGATAAATCCCTTTTTCAAAAGATCTTCTATCTGCTTCTTTAATTCTGCCAACTCCACTGGCGCCATCCTGCAAGGAGCCTTGGAAACTGGCGCCGTCCCTGAAATCAGGTCGATCAAGAAACCCGATATGCGAGGCGGGGCTAAACCAGGTAGATCTTTAGAGAACACATCAAGAAACTCTTGAACCACCTCCGGTGCTGGCTCCTCATCTATCTCCATAGCTCTCAAGGTCTTCGGCTTCGTTCGGATCTTAGCCGGTTCCAAAGACTCGCTACCGCCCATGAACACGAACTCCGGATGATTAGGAATATGAAACATCACACTCCTAGCTCGGCAATTGATAACAGCATGGAATGTGCACAACCAATCCATCCCCAGAATGGCGTCGTAGCTACCAGTCCCAATCAAAAGGAAGTTTGCATAAAATTCTCTGCTATAAACCACCACAGGACATAATCTACACTCTTGGCTGGACACAATAATTCCGTTACCCGTATATATCTCCTAACTCTTGGTCAACGGCTCGTGAGGTATAGAGTGAGTCTCAACAAACCGTGCAGAAATAAAGCAATGCGTAGCACCCGAATAAAAAAGAACTCTAGCTGGTACAGAATAAACAAGAAGAGTACCTGCAACCACTTCTCTAGAAGTCTCTGTCTGCTTGATAGTCAGGGTGAAAGCCTGCCCCTGACTCCGACTCGTATTAGTCTGTCTCTGATCGAATAACTGTCGCTTAGATACCAGAGGTGGACCCCTCTGAGCTGAAGTGTCGTACGACATCTGTTGTTGCTCGAACCCTCCCTGTAGCTCGGATCTCTGGGGACACCCGTTGACCCTGTGCTCGATGGATCCGCAAATCAGACACTGCCCCTTGGCTCTGCGACAATATCTCTGCATGTGCCCTGGCCTCTGGCAATAGTCGCAAATCAGTGCCCTCCGCTGCGGTTGTTGAGGTGAGAAAGTACGCTTCATCTGCGTAACACCCGACCTGTGAACTGGGATCGCTCCATGAAGGAAAAAGTAGTTCGTGATGGAACTACATGGGATCTCCTGTCCACCGATCGTTAGCCTTTGGCCTTCTCCGCCAATCTTTCCTATACTCGAGTAGTATTCAATACCTGAGCGAAGGTCTGTAGGTCGAGAGACGTGATAAGCTGCTGCAGTTCGATATCGAGCCTATGCTGAAACCGTCTGGCCCTGACGGCTTCGGTGGCTACCATGTACGGTGCGAGGCGACTCATCCAGTTAAACTCTGCGGCGTAGACATCCACCGAGCGTCCATTTTGCTTCAATATAATGAATCTCTCCTCTGTCTCGGCCTTGGCAGTTGCCGGGAAATAGTGATCTAGAAAGCACGTGGAGAATGTGTCCCATCTAATAGGTTTTTCTAGCCAGCTTTCCTCTACGGACCTCCACGTGCGAGCCTCGTCCTCCAGTTGAATCTTCACCACGCTCACTCTGTCCTCATCAGGGACCCGAGCGCCGTTAAAAGGTTCTACACGTTGATGAGCCATTGCTCGGTCTCGAATGGATTTGCTGATCCCGTGAAAACCGCTGGATGAAGCCTCCTAAAATAAAAAACGATACCAACCCTAGCCTGTGTAGTCGGTACGAGGACGCCATCAGGAGGATGGGGCAGCCATAGATCTCTCCAGAGCGGTAATTGCAGTCTCCTGTACCGTCTTCAATCTCTCAGCCAAGAGATCGGTCTTCCTCTCTTGAGCCTAGGCTAGGGTCGTCAGTGTGCTGAGGATCTTCTCGGTACGATCATGGGAGAAAATGAAAATGAACCGGCACCTGAGGAGTTTCCCGAGGAGTCCATACCTCTGAAAGATGATTAAGAAAAAGAATCAGATTCAAGTAAGGATTATAGGTTAATTCGACGGAGGATTAGAGAAAATGAAAATGAAATGTACTAAAGCATAAACTAATGGTGTCACTCAATCTAGGGATCTCTCGACGGAACTATAATTTCATCCAAACTTGGTTCTGATAACAACAAAACCATGTCACGCCTCGCTTTCCAAAATATGGAATGTGAGGGGTGACTAGGATAGCCATGCTTCTACGGTCAAAGAATAATCCAGCCGTAGTCACACTTCGGCTTCTAGTATTTCATGGTAATCAGTAAACACAGCACTAAAGTAAAAGAAATCACAGTTCACAACTTTATTACATTAAAATAACAGAGTTCGGGATACATTTATTTGCATAAAATAAATAACTAACCAAAGAAATGACAGCGTTCTTTTAGCAAGCAAAAAGGTAATGGCGCTGATGTCGTGGTCTAGACCTCCACGGTCTCGAATGGTAGGTCCTGCTCCTAAGCTGGGTCCACTCCGTCCTCTGAGCATGTACACTCAGGTCGTCAGGAAGACACGTATAGCAATAAATATATAGTGTGTGTATAATGTTAATAAACATGAAGTGCACAGCAGAATACAATAACATGAGAATAATTAACATCAAGTGAATATGAACAACGCGGTATATGTATCATGTCAGCAATCTACGCAATATGTATGTCATTACCTATCAATCGCTAAGTCAAATGAAATCGTTCAATGGAAAATATGCTCATGTTTAATAAGGGTCTCGTCCATGTCCGAGACTACGGTCCACTGTTGCCCGGGACATAACTCTGTAGCCGTGCCGCTAGGCCCACGACCTAATGTGTGTGTGTGTGTATCACTAATATCGAATGATCATCCTCTAAGTCACTGTACCTCGCTAAATACGAGTTCAATTCCATCTTGATTCCCCCATTTCCCCAGGTCTCAATAACTATAAGCATAGGATTAATTATATACAAGCACAAGCCAAATCACGGTCTTACTTATTTTCACTGCACTATTCACTTTCACTAATCAATCCCTTATCACTGGCGTGCTTGATACAACTAATCCAATACCACTCATGTTCGACAATGCATAGTTTGCTAAAAATCACTATGAACGTTCGCTATCATTAACGGTATCATGGTCAGGTAAAAATACAAGAGTGGTGCAACATAAAAAGTCATATGCGATATTAAACACCATGCACCTTATAATTTCAGAAAAAATGTATTAATCTACACGATCATATTTAGACAAAAAAGTTACAAAACAGGTAAAATTAAACTCCAACAGAGATCTAAAAAAATTGGTTCCATTTCAACTGGGTTTCAGGTTTGCGAGATGCGATCATTTTATTTTAAGTTTTCATCGCTGAAATTTCAGTTCCTGAACTGAAAGTCCAATTCGAGACAAATTTTTCATCATGTTGGGATCATAATTAGGCAAAACTACAGTTGAGTCAAATTTATATCTTTTAATTAGGTTTCCAATGCATAAGACATTTTGACAATATCCACTGTATACTGGGAGATGCGTTCTATTCAAGGTCAGAACATCCGTTCTGTCCCTGCTTGGGACTGCAGTACATTTTGACAGTTTAAATTGCAATTCAAATATCAAACGGTAGTAAAATTTAACGAAACCAAAACCAATGGTTAGATAACAGGATTATCTTTACAACGGTATAGGTTTACGCATAATTCCATGTTTTTACAGCGCTACACATTCATATAAAGTCAAGCATCATCGTTGAATGCTGCTCTGGACTGCAGTCCAGAGCCGCATTCCCAGTCAGTTCTTGTTGCTATGATCTATTAGTATTGAAGAATAAACAATATAGGGTTCTATATTATCGATTCATTTTCGATATGAGTCATAGAACATTACATTTCGACATGTATCTAATTTAATACCAATTTAACACTACGACATGCGCAGTAAAACTCAGATTTGGCGTCGCCTCTTTGGGGCGATATTTCGTGATGATATTCTCAACATCTTAAACTTAAATCAGTACATAATAGTCATCAACAGTAACGGAATTCAACGTTCCCAAAACATAAGCATGTTAAATAGGATTTTCATTCGGTTAACGTATCGAACATCTAGGTAAACATTCGGTTATCGATCGTAATTCCCGTTTCATTTAGCCAAACTAAATTAGATAATGACCATATGACTCACACATGATACCAAACACAGTAATAAGTCATAGTCAGGCTCCAATCAATAAGACGGTACTATAGTTCGCTACACAATTTCAATAAAATCGACTATCTAATTATATATGTGTGTGTGTAGTTGTTGTAACTATCACGACTAAAGTTTGTAGTAACATGATAAACAAGTGAAAGTTTCACTTGCCTTCGGTCACTTATATAGAAGCGACACTTTGTGCAGAATTCGTCTCGACAATACGAGACGGTGCGATGCTGGACATGGTGTGTGGCGCATGCACGATGCATGGTGATCCGGTACTGGACGCAGTGGCGACGCGGGCGTGACATGGTACTGGGCATGGTGATGACGCGGGCGTGATACGGTACTGGGCATAGTGTATGCACTGGAACGGGGCACGGGGAGGCATGGAGGCGACACGACACTGAGTACGGTGGGGGCACTGGACCGAGGCACGAGGTGGCATGGAGGCAACACGACACTGTGCACGGTGTGTGCACTAGACCGAGGCACGAGGTGGTAAGGAGGCAACACGGCACTGAGCATGTTGTGTGCACTGGATCAGGGCACGGGATGGCACGGAGGCGATAAAGCATTGAGCACGGTGTGTGCACTGGACTGGGGCACAAAGTGGCACGGAGGCGGCACGGCACTGATCATGGTGTGTGCACTAGACTGGGGCACGGGGTGGCACAGAGGCGACACAAATGCGGTGGATGAAGATTAGTGGAGGGCTCGATGTTGTGCTGGTGGAGGCAAGCTCGTTGACAATGTAGGTAGTGCTCGGCGGTGGAAAGGGCTCGCCGGCGAGAGAAGGCGGCAAGGTATTGGGTGGAAAGAGTTGTTAGGTTACCGGAGGTGATGGGTTTCACGGATCTGGGTTGGTAGCGTCGGGGTTAGGTGCTCAGAGTTGAGGGGCTCTAGGGTGAGAAGAGCTCGGTGGTGGTGGTGTTCGTCGAGAACAAGAAGGGCCGTCGGAGGTGGAGGAAGTGATCTTGGTGGTTGGGTTGAGTGGAGGAGAAGAGGGGCTCGGTTTGGTAGGGCGGTGACGATGATGGAGTGAGTTCAAGTTCGCTGGTGGTTGTTGCATGGGGTGTTTGACGGTGGTGGCTCGCTGGAGGAGGTTGCCGATGGAGAGTGAGAGAGAGGTAGAGGGTGAGTGATATAAAGAAAGAAAGAGATGAGGGAGAGAGAGAGATGAAGAAGAGTTGTTGAGATAATGAAGGAGGCGGTCACGGAGGTCGCGGGGACGTTGGGGCGAGGACGAGATCGCGGAGGAGCGGATCTTGCGGAGGCATCGGTGAGGGGCGAGGGAGTCGTTGGGTTGAGAGAGAGGGGAGACGAGGGTGTGGAGAGATGGGCGTCAAGGATCTCGGGGGTTGTTGAGATCGAGGCGGGGTTGTCATAGAGGTGGACGCGGGGCACGAGGCGGCAGTCGCGAGGAAGGGGGAGGGACGTTGGAAAAATTGAAGGGAAAAGAAAAAAGGAAAAAGTAGTAGAAGAAGAAGAAGTGGGGAAGGATGGGTCGGGTCGGGTCGGGTTTAGGGAGAATAGATTAGGGAGAATAATAAAATGAAAAAATGAAAAAAAAAATATGAAAAAATAATAGGAAAATTTTTGGAAAATACGGGAAAAATATATACAAGGAACTGGGGATTTACATCTGTCGCGCCTCGCTTCCCAATAGACGGAAACGGTGACGTGACAAGCCCGCAATGTATTTACTAAGAAAATACGTTAAGCGTAATTAAGCAATATAACCATAAGTAAGAAAGACAGGAGTAATAAAATAAAACAGCAAGTTTATTTACATTCAACTTTACATACAACTGTCAGAAAATAAAAGATACAATAAATAAAGCAAATGCCTAAACAATGACATACTGAAAGTAAGTGCAGGCTGGAAGGAACTAGTAATCTGGCTGTGCAGTAAACTGGTCCAAGTCTTCTAGGCTCGGCTCTATTTCCTCAGAGTCCAGTCCTCCTGACGAACATTCCAAAGAAAGAAACAGAAATGAATGTCGTCGGTGAACTAGCACTCGGTAAGTTCCAAAAGAATTAAGAGAAGATAGTATAATAAGAATAGAAACCAAATGAACAGAGGACGGGTAAAATTGTATATGATCATTCAAAAGTATAGGATAGTTATTCTAACGTGATTATTTGTAGTTTGATAAAGAAAGTATTCATGTATATGAGAGGAGTCCATCTTACTCTGTGGACTATGGTAACATGTAATACAAGGCCTCTCATAACCCACGGGACAACGGCACATGAATTCATGTAGGTGTCTTTTAAGTGACCTCTCGTTCCACGATAAACGTTCTGTACCAATCTACCCGTTTTTCCCTGCGTATTGTATTGTATAGATTAAGATTATAAGTCTTGTCCGAATTCATGGATATAAAATGTCCAGGTTCATATTCAAGATATAATCATGTGTTCAGGTATTCATGTCAAGTTCATGTTAAGTTATAACCATAGTTCGGTCAAGTCGTGTTAAGTATTCAAGTTTGAGTTTAATATTTGAATTCGAGTGTTCGGGTTCATGATCAAGTATTCAAGTTCGCGTTAGATTTTTGGATTCTGGTTTGAGTTTGGATTCAAGTTGAAGTCAGAATCTTAAGAAAGGATTTAATTCTTGAAATTCTAAGGTTCGGGAGTAATCGGCAAGTACTGCACATGAACGGCAGGATTTGTGTTTTTTTCCAAGACAATTGCCATTTGATAACTCTGTTAAGTTATCTAGCCTGAATAGGCAAGCACTCACTTTCTCTGGCTCTCCGAGACTCAAGAGAAATGATACCGCTTAAGCCTATATTAATTCTATAGTCCTTAAAATATCGTTTTGTATATCTCGAGGGGGGGTTTAAGAAAAAAATACATTAATATAGTTTAAAATACAATCTCGAGGGTGATTTATAATATTTAGAGTTTTCATGAACATGTATTTTAATTTTTTGTGGTGTTTTGGTGATAATCTAACTTTTTGAAAGTTTATGATACTTTTATAAAAACTAGCTCTTTTGGAAACTTATTGGTATTTATTTAAAATTCTACTCTTTCATTTTAAAAATATAGTTTCATAATATGTCTTTGTTGAAAATACGAATTCATAGCTTTATATAATTTTCCAAAATTTAGTTTTTATTTAGAAAGTCGTATTTCTTAAAAACCGTATTTTTATTTCCTTTTGAGACCGAATACTCCGTGACGAGTTCTGCATCTCACTTTATTGTCCCAAGGATGTGCGATAATCCGTACCATCCATTAGCGGGTGCCCTAACGAGGGTTGTAATTTCCAAGGATTTAAAAATCTCGATTTAAAAGAAACCCGTTTTGAAAAGGTGTGGTATTTTAATATAAAACCTATTCTTTAGATTAGCCATATGTTAGAATACCGTGCTATGAAACCATAGTGTGCGTGTGGAGTAAGTCATTACCCTATGATGTTTTCCTAAAAGTATTTTTAACAATTATCGAAATAAGGGCTATACTAAAGTTCATGGTATTTTAATGAAAAGTTCGTTATATAATTGTTTCACATGAAAATTTTGGTTAAATTCAAAACTAAATGATTGTAAATAAATTTCAAGTAGTGTGAGAAAGTTAGTTTAACCTATTTTGGTTTAAAGATGAGAGTACATAGGTTAAAATCACACATATCGGAATTAACTCCACTTTACCGATATATTTTTAGACGATATTTTGATATGAAAAGAAGAAGAGATAAGAGAGACTTACGGCTTTATAATTTCGAGAAAGGGGTAAGAAAAAGAGAGGGGGCTCCGTGGCGTCGTGGTAGCTCCGGAAACGACTTCGATTTACGATAGAAAGAGCTTGGTTGCTAACTCCACTTGCACTCAGGAACTTTTAGGATAATTTTGATGGAAATTTTCAGAATAGAGGGGAGCTAGGGCATGGGATGATATTTATAGTAAAGAATTAGGGTTTGGAAATTAAAAATTTGGATTAAAAGAATTAAAATGATGTTAAATGATAAATTGAAGAGTCGCTGTTTAATTGCATGGAAATCAAACAGAGCAAGAGAGTTGAGGGGGGTTGAAGGGACGAGTGTTCAAAGCACGGAGTCATTTGGACTCATCAGGACCGTCAACGCCGGCCCAAAGTGAGAAACATGCAGTCGAGATTTGATGATCTATCTCGAGATTCGTGCCACGTGGTGTAGTCAGGGTTTACTCATTTTTGCGCATGTTTGATTTTTCTGAAACTTTTCGTATTTCCGTGAATTGCGCGTGAAACTCTTGGGCTTCTGAAAAATTAAAAAGAAAAATCTTAAAAAAATAATTGGAGCTGATGGGAATCAAACACACAAGCTATGTCATAGAAATATAGAGCCTTTACCAATGAGCTACAAGTTATTTCTTACTTTTATTAAACAAATCTAACTTATAACTTTACAGCAGGCTGAAATACCCCTTCTATACATTTAAACAAATAATTCTGTACAGGGGTTTCAGAGTCATTACAATATCAAATAGAATGTATTTGATCAACATCTAGTTTGGATCGATTAAATGGAATCAACATTTCGTTTGATACCCGTATAAATAACCCAAGTGTTCGATGTGATATATGGATGAGTACCCTTATAAAATGCCTATACATCATGTTTAAGGAATCCCACTACTGTTAATGACTATTGTGTAGAGGTTTAAGTTAAAAATACCGAGATTATCATCATGAAGTGTTGCCCAAAAAGGGCGACGTTAATCTGGAAATCACCATACTTGTCACGTTGTAAAATTGATAATAAATTGAATACAAATCGAAACATGATTTTCTAAGGCTCATATCGAAGAAGACTCGATAAACTAGAACCCTATGTATTTTATATTTCGATACTGCCATAACACAATGACAAAAACTAACTGGAAATACGGCTCTGGACTGCAGAGCAGTATTTCATATTGATACATGAATTTAATCGTCTGTACATACCTTCATAAAATGGGAAATACGCGGAGTCCTATATCGTCGTGTATATAATTTAGTTAGATAACTTATGCTTCTATTCTCCTTTAGTTTTCCTGTCGTTTGATATTTTAATTATATTTTAGATTGTCGATGTGTCTTGCAGTTTTCTGTAGTGACAGTTTATATATTTTAACACTTAACTGAACATATCTCCTAGTGCACAGAGCCTATTTATGATCCTCTTGGTGCTCTAGAAACCTAACATATGGATCTAGGTTTTATTTAACTAGAGCAACACTTGAATCTAAACACAATCTATAGTAAACTGCGCGTGAAGTTGGACTTCAAGTTCTGAAAACTGGAATTCTAGCGACTAATCGCTGATTTAAAATGATGATAAATCCTTAACCCGAATTCCTATTGACATGAAACTAATTTTAATGCTTAGATAATCAAGTATACTTTGTATGCCTTTTATATTGTTTTGGTCGATTCTGCACATGTGATTTATGGCGAATTTTACAAGTCATATGGCGCTGGCCGTCACAATTTAGTGAATATTTGTTTAGTGCATTTCTACCTCGTTTTGTGATTGCTTTATACTCAGTGTACAGTGATCGTTGATATTGAGACCCAGCGACTGATTTGCATTGTTGATAGATAATTGTTAGTAATTGGGTTGTGACAAGTACGATAGTGAACCCGTGATTGAAAGTGATATTGATAAGTGAAAACGGAATTGAAAGTAAAAGCGATACGTACTTATTCGCAACCTATAGAATACCTGAACACATACTATAACCTGGGAAAATAGGGTAATCAAGATGGAATCGAACTTGTAATTAGCGAGGTACGGTGATTATTCGATATTAGCGATATATATATATATATATATATATATATATATATATATAAGGTTGTCACGCCCCGCTTCCCAAAATACGTAACTACGGCACGTGACAGAGCAAACCATGCTACCTGTGGTTAGGAATCATCCCTCCACAGTCACATTACGGCTGTCTATCGGATATCAAGAATAGTAAAATATATAATCTAGCTAACACATGTCCATCTGCCACAATAAATAGAATCAAGAAAATGCATAAAGCGGAAACGAATCCAAATCCAATAAGAACAATAGTATCCGAATCGCGTCTCAATATGGGCTCACATCAATAGAAATAAACTGCTGAAATAAAAGAAACTAAGTGTCTATAAACTAAATATCTAGTTTCTCATTACTCGGTTTGATTGCTAAAGTACTCTTAATTTGCGTGCGATAAAAGTAGAGGAACTGGTCCATGTAAAACCCAGACGTCAGTGCGTCATAACATCAAAATAATCGTAATAACCAGGATATGATAATATGATTAAACATGCATGTAAATAATAAATACAGATATACAACATTGAGGTGATATGTATTCTAAAATTGTGCTTCTGGGTTATCTATTCCACAAGTCTTTAAAATCAATTTAATAGAATCGTCGATATAACTCAATAGTATTTCGTGCGTGCCCGGGATCACGGTCAAGATTCTAGGGCTGAATCCGAGACGTGCCGCTAAGCAGTAAACATGTAACATGTACAGATGAATGATGTCAGCACCATCATTCCGGGGCTGGCCGAGCCCGTAAAGACTGATCGGTATTTGGAGTATCAAACTGTTGAGTTACAAGTCAGGTTTCAATATTGATTTCCCCTTACTCCCCGGGTTTGTGTTCAAATTGTTAGTCATATGTATGCCGTAGAGACCATTATTGTACATGATTGTATATTATAGTGGATGCATATAGAGGACTTTCTTGCTCGACATGATAGTATGCTATCTGGTTGCACTTTATCTTAACATGTACACTTGTTTTATTATACTATCTCTCTGATACATGTTGATAAAGCCCTTAGGATATGTACTTGACTACCAGGACTATGATGCAAATCATACTAGTGGGGCCAGGGTGGTCCACAAGTACATCCTTTAATAGTTTCCGGTCGAGGGAGTATCGAGAGAGGGCATCGATATTCCAGTGTAGACTAGTGTGTACGTTTCTTGATCCTATATAGGGTGATGGTTGATCTCATAACCATTAGTGTTTGACATTAGAGATTGTACACAGGTGCTCATTGGAGAATGGGTACACCGAACAGGACTCACCGAGAACTCCTAGATGGTACCATACCTATCGTCAGATATCAGTTCTTTGGTAACACTGGTACAGGTTAGTCTGTAGACCCGAGATCGTCATAGAGTCTTGTGTGGTTCCCACTGTGCTTTGATTTCCTCCCTACCACGGCTCAAAGGAGTCGTGCAAGCAGGTAGATTTTGGGTACAGTCCCGAGTCACATGGAGGTAATGAGCGATAGGAGGGGTTTCATCTCTCCCGGTATAAGGAGTTGATGTTGCGCTATACTCGATTGGCCATAACAGCAAGTCCCTGGAAAGGGCTGATAAGATTTACTGGTAAGAGTTATCAGTAGTTTCTCAAACTGTTATGAGCCACACATCGGCATGACTTATCAAGTTACTGGGGTCTGACGTTTTTCCACCCCCCCAGACTCGATAAGCAACATATCAGACGAAGAGACCGGACTATACGGTAAGTGTTACTTATAGACTTCATAGGAGTTTGGAAAAGTTTGCTTGTTGATCTTCTATTCGCTCAATACCTGGGTAGCCGTTATGTCCAGCTAGTACCACTGACGGCTTGCGGTAATTGATATGATCAGTACCTACCGCTGACATATTGACGAGTCATTAGAGTCCCACATAAAGGTTTCCTAGCTCAAGCGAAATGAAGTTGGGCACATATGTGATATATGCGGGGTCTTGATTAAATACGAGTATGTGATAACGTATTCCAGTCAGGCGTCATTTGATATCGATTAGATTATATGTGATATAACCGGGTTATTGAATCAAGTGTTGATTCGATAAATTGATATACATATAAAAGATATTTGTAACGACTTTGTTTATATTGTACAAAATTTGTTTAAAATTAAAATACTAAATGGAGTATTTGCAACCCTGAGTATGCTATAAGTATTTAATTTGTTTTAGAACAGAAAGAAAACACTTGTAGCTCATTGGTAAAACCTTGCACTGCTGTGACGTAGGCTCTATGTTCAAATTCCCTCAGCCACATATTATTTTTGCTAATTTTTTCTTTCAAACTTTTTGGAAGCCCAAAAGTTTACACGTAAAAATAAAAAGTCTCAGAAATCAAACATGTGGAAAATGTTGTACATACAGACCCTGACACGTGGCATTCATCCAAGCCCCACCCCCTTCATGATGGTCGGCGAGATGAACCTCTAGGCTGGCGCCGCCGGGCCCTCCGTAGGAAATGCTCCCAAATTTTCCCCAACACCTTTTGGCCTTCCCCCCATTACTCCTCTTCTGTTTGTTTTTCCTGCAAATTAACAGAGAATTAAAAATGAGCCTTTAATCCAATATTTAATGCATTTTTAATTCCCTAAACCCTAATTCTATGATATAAATACCACACCATACCCTAGCCCTCTCCATTCTGAAATCTATCATCAAAACTCTCAAAAATTTCCAAGTGAAATAAGGTGTAAAAGTGGAGTTAGCCTAAGGTCATCTTCCGGCGATGATTCGGGACAAATCCGGCGACACCGCGACTCTACGACGCTTTCAAACCCTTCCCATACCTCCTCTCTCTCTCTCTCTATATATATATATCCAGTAATTCCCTTCTTTTCTTCTCTCTTCTCTATTAAACAAGTTCTCTTTTCAAATGACATCGATAAGTGGAGTTAACCGACTTTTAAATTCTATTCTCTTTAAAATAACAATTTTCTTAGGAAACTCAGATCCATATTATTAAACCTTGCTTATTAAATATTAACTAAAATTTAGAAACCAGTTTCACCATAAAACTCCATGTAAAACCATGGTTATTACACTTTTATAGTTTAATACCACAAAGTTTACCTACGATATTATTTCATATATTTGCTCATATTACCTTTAGAAAACTCATGAGGTAATGACCTAGCTCATCACAACACTCATCATGACATAGCACGATGGCTTTTGGAATAGTGTTTTGTGGGATAAATACAATTTTACAATAAAATATCTTAAACTAATAAAACCGTATTCTATAAGATTGTTTTAAAATAAATTCCTTGCAATTAAGCCTCTACAACCCATTTTGGGGAACCCGATTTGGATGGTGTGGGTTATCGCACATCCTCGGTACCAGTAGAGCGAGATACATAACTTCTCACGGAGCATCCGATCTCGATAGAATTTTTTATTACAATTTTTAAGAAAACAAATAAATAAATTTATTTTTCTATAATTATTTATAATATTATCAAATTATCTATTTTAAATACATATAATAAATTCCATGTTTTATAAACAAAGGAATCACAAATTTCATGAATCTACCATCACAAATCCATACAATTCCAATTTACACTAAAATACCATATACTATTCAATCTAGGTTTATATTCACTAGAATACATCACATTTAAAAATTAAATCCATGAAAATCCTATATACGATAAGTAAATACTTGAGGATTAATTTGAAAGTATACTAAACTAATTTTTATAAAACCCCCTCAAGTTTATTAATTTACAATAAAGACCCTAGTAAATATAGGTTTAAGCGAGACCAATTCTCTTGAGACTCAGGGAGCCGGAGAAAGTGGGTGCTTGCCTATTTAAGGTAGAAAACTAAAACGGGGTTATCAATGGTAATTGGCTTGGAAAAAGTCATAAATCATGCCGTCCATGTGCAGCAGTTACCGATAACTCCAAAACCTAATTCAGGAATCCAATTCTGTTTAAGTGTCTGATTCGGACAGAGTCTCGATCTAATCGAAATCAATTAATACATGAATACAATCCAAATATAACTCCAATACAACATGAATCCATATATACCAGAATACAATCTATATCAACATGACTTGATTTGACCGATCCATGGATATACATTGACTTGTCTACATAACTATCCATTTATATCTTTATCCGTTTACATGAACAATTGATATCATGGTTTCGGCAAGTCTTATATCCGCAAATCATCTATAAAACAACACAATAAACATTACGGGTTTTTTAAAGGGGTAGACTGGTACAGAATGTGTTAAAAGTGGCACGAGACGGTCACTTTAATACCCTAACCTGAATATCCGTTGCCGTTGTCCCGTGGGTTATTACGGGGCCTTGTACTCCATATACCATAGTCCACAAGGTAAGTTGGACTCCTCTCGTATACACTGGCACATTCTGTACCAAACTACAAACAACTGCGTTAACATAATAATCATATATTATACCTGATATTTTCTCTTTACCTGTTCAGTCTATTTCTATCTCTCTTTGGGACTTACCGAGCGATTATTCGCTGACGACATTCCTTTTCTATTCTTTCTTTGGAATGTTGTCAGGAGGACCCGACTCTTTGGAGATTGAGCCCAGCTCAGAAGACTTGGAGCAGTTCGCAGAAGACCCGGAGCTTTAGTCACTTGTATATACCTTTACTTTCTATTCATACCATTGTTTAGGCATTGCTTTCCGCATTGTATTTACTTTCCAGTTGTATTGTAAAGAATATTTAATAAATAAAAAGTTATTGTTCATTTGCATCTCATGTCATTCTTGTGTATATTTTTATTATATTCCTTATTTACGCTTAACGTGTTTGCTTCTGAGTAAATACGTCGTGTGCCTCGTCACGCCTTCTTATCCGTACACCGGTAAGCGGGACGTGATAGGTTTTATTGATGGCCCATGCAGGTCAGTTCTACATAAAACCTTACCAGGCAAGGTCAGTTCTGCATGGAAACCTAAGCAATATATCACAAGAATCAACAACTAAACATTCTTTATATTTCTATTTCTTGAATTCTATCCCAGCCCTATTTTTCTTTCAAGGTTATGGATTCCCCGAACAATACGAGCACGAACGCCAATGGCAACACCACACCACCTCCTCTTCCACTTACGCATACCATTGTAGCTCCGATCAACGAGCAGACGGTACTGCTCGAGGCAATAAAAAGCCTCTTGGAGGGACAGCAGCAGCAGACTGCTATACTCATGAACCGTCCAGAAGCGGAAGCACCTGGAGTGAAGCAATTCCGGGCACTTCATTCGAATCAATTTTCTGGGAAAGAGAGCCCCTTAGAAGCTAAAGAATGGGCTCAGTCGATCGAAGACGATCTGGCAGCAGCACAAGTGCCATACATTGCTTGGATAAGGGTTGCGAAGTTCCAACTTACCGATAACGCCCGAGTATGGTGGAAGGTGGAAGAAAGCCGTCTTACTCAGCCGATTGAATGGAGGATTTTTCACGGGATGTTCGACGCGAAATATTTCCCCGAGACTGCCCGATTCGACATGGAGCAGCAATTCATCCACTTGCAACAAGATTCGATGTGGACCAAATCTGTGGATGAGTATGACGCTGAATTCACCATGTTGAGCAGGTAAGATATGTCTTAAATATTCGAATTTCTATTAACACATACTACACAGCTAACAAAAGACCGTAATAGGTTCGCGGCACACCTCATACCGACTGCTGAGATCATGGCCAGACAATTTCAGCAAGGGTTGGACCAGGAAATCCAAGCTGCTCTAGCTATAGGGGATTTCACAACCCACGACTTAGCTTTGAAGGCTACCCGTCTATACGAGGCAGTAGTGAAGAAAAAGGGTAGACCTCAATCTGCCGGTATGAAGCGCCATGCTACTCAGATAGCAGGAGGAGCCTCTTCCAGGCCACCATTTATACCCAGGAGACCGAGAGTACCATTCAACCGGCCCAGTCCAGACTTTTGTTTCTACTGCAAAAGAAATGAACACCTGGCGAAGGATTGCAGGTGTGCTAATCGCCTATGCTTAGTCTGTGGCTCATCCACACATAATATTGGGTCTTATCCTCACAGACTCAATCAGAATACTGCACCCAGACCAGCAATCACTTATCCGCAGCGGCCAGCTATCCAGGCACCTGTTCCACGTCTTGCTTTCCCAGCTCCACCTCCTCGTCAGTTCCATCAAGCACAAAAGAACCTACCTCAAGGACAGAGGAACGGACAGAGGAATGCGCCTCCTGCAAGGAGGAATGTACCTAGGCGTCAGGAATTTCACAATGACTGTGGAAGAAGCGGAAACCACTGGCCAAGTCATCACTAGTAACTTCCCATCTTTCAAATCTGTTCAATACTTGTTTACATCCATATATTCTTTTCCATACCTAAACATATCCCACATAACTTAGGTACAATCTTAGTAGCCTCACTTCCTGCACTAGCACTCTTCGATACTGGAGAATCTCATTGCTTTATGTCGCAACGGTTCGTCCGAACTCATGCGATTCCAGTCACACCACTCGTATCCAGCTGGAATGTCAGTTCAGGAAATGATGTTCTAAAGGCAACAATGGGATACGACCTGTATCCAGTGGTCGTCTGCAGCAGAGAATTTTATGCTGACTTCAAGGTGCTGGACATACCGAACTTCGATGTAGTTTTGGGTATGGATTGGCTAGGAACTTTCTACGCTATCATCGACTGTCGTCAAAGGAGGGTAGTTTTTGAGATACCAGATCATCCGGTCTTTTATTTCAAAAGTGGAGACCATAGCCTAGAGCCTAGCACATACAAGGCAAAACCGAAGAAGGCAGTGATTGCAACTCTACAGGCGAAAGAAGACAAGCCAGAGGTAGTTCGAGAGCTCAATGATGTATTTCCTGAAGACATATCAGGTTTGCCTCCTGATCTAGCTCTTGAATTTGGAATTGATTTAATACCTAGAGCACATCCGGTGATTAAAGCACCATATCGATTAAGTCCTGAAGGTTTGAAGGAGATCCGTACTCAGCTGGACGAACTTCTGCAGAAAAGATGGATTCATCCCAGTACTTCAAGTTGGGGATCTCTATTTTTGCTTGTGAAGAAGAAGGAAGGTTCATACAGAATGTGCATTGATTATAGAGCTTTGAACGAAGTCACGGTAAAGAATAAGTATCCACTACCGCGAATCGACGATCTGTTCGATCAGCTAAGTGGGTCTTGCATTTTCTCCAAATTAGATCTTCGTTCGAGTTATCATCAGGTGAAGGTCAAAGATTCTGATATTCCGAAGACGGCATTCAGGACTCTCTATGGTCATTATGAGTTTCTCGTGATGCTATTTGGAGTGACCAATGCACCAGCCATATTTATGAACCTGATGAATCAAGTTTTCCAAGAGTACCTAAACTGGTTCGTTGTCATATTCATCGATGACATCCTGGTGTATTCTAAGAATCGGAAAGAGCACGTTGAACATTTACGAATTGTCCTGGAGATTTTGCGACAGCATCAATTCTATACCAAGTATAGCAAGTGAAAGTTTTCGTAAGAACAAGTCGGATTTCTCGGACATATCGTTTCAGGTGAAGAAATCTCTGTGGATCCAGCTAAAATATCAGCAGTAAGCGAATGGCCGACACCAAAAATAGTGAAGGACATTCGAAGTTTTTTGGTATCAGCGGGATACTATCGAAGATTTTCGAAGATTGCAACATCCCTGACCAAGCTCACACGTAAAGATGAAGAATTGGTGTGGTCAGAAGCACGCGAACAAGGTTTCGTAGAACTCAAGTCAAGATTGACAACAGCGCCTATTCTCGTAATATCGAACCAATCTGGAGGTTTCGTAGTGCATTGCGATGCATCTGGTAAGGGATTAGGATGTGTTCTACACAGTAAAGTTGTAGCTAATGCATCAAAACAGCTGAAAGTTCATGAGCGCAACTATCCGACGTATGATCTGGAGTTGGCAACCGTTATCTTTGCACTCAAGATTTGGCGTCATTATCTTCTTGGAGAACGGGTAGATATCTATACAGACCACAAAAGTCTGAAGTATGTGTTTACTCAGAAAGAGTTGAATATGCGGCAAAGAATATGGTTAGAACTTATGGTGGACTTCGACATCAACCTACAATATCATCCAGGGAAGGTGAATGTAGTACCTGATGCACTTAGTCGTCAAACCACTATCAATGAATTTCACTGCACAGTGGAAGCTACAGCAAGATTTGCATCAGATGGATATAGAAGTGATCATGCTAGGTAACGCTTCAAGTTTGATGAACTTACAAATTCAGTCTGCAATTGTCAATCAGATCAAAGCAGCTCAAGCAAGTGATGCCAAGATGCAAAAGATCAGAGAACAAGTAGAAAGTGGACTTCGAACAGACTTCATCATTCACGAAGACGGATCTTTGAGATACGGCGGTAGATTGTGTGTACCATAAGATTCTGTTCGAGAAGAGTTGATGAAAGAAGCTCACAGCTCCCATACTCAGTACACCCTGGTGGTACAAAGATGTACAAAGATCTGCGGAGACATTACTGGTGACATGGAATGAAGCGTGAAGTAGCCAGAAGTGTAGCCAAATGTTTGGTGTGTCAGCAAGTGAAAGCTGAACATCACAGGACTATTGGTTTACTTCAACAGTCACCTATCCCAGAATGGATGTGGCTACACATTACCATGGATTTCGTGACTGCTCTTCCTCGCAGCACAAAAGGTAACGATGCGATATCAGTTATTGTGGATCGACTCACAAAGTCGGCTTACTTCATCCCGTTTCGAGTTGGCCAATCTACTGAGACATTAGCAATAAAGTACATGGAGATAAGTTTGAATCTAAGTAAGATTTATCTCTTCAATGTGTACTATCTCTGATACCCATGAACCCAGGCAGGAGATCGTGAGATTATATGGAGTACCGGTTTGCATTGTCTCCGATCGTGACACCAGATTCCGATCGCAATTTTGGCAGAGTCTGCAAACTAGCTTGGGAACGAGTCTGAACTTTAGCACAGCTTACCATCCACAAACAGATGGACAATCTGAGCGAACGATTCAGATACTTGAAGATATACTAAGAGCGTGTATGTTTGACTTCGCAGGATCGTAGGAAGATTACCTACATCTTATGGAGTTTTCATACAACAACAGCTGCCAAACGAGTATTGGAATGGTACCGTTTACAGCGCTCTATGGAAGGAAGTGTCGTTAACCATTAAGTTGGGACGACATCGGAAATAAGGAACTCCTTGGACCTAAGATGATGGCGACTGAAGATGTAGTTCACACTATCAGAGAACGAATGCGCATAGCCCAAGACCGACAGAAGCACTGGGCTGATGCAAAGTGTCGTCACTTGAAGTTCCAACCGGGAGATCATGTCTTTCTAAAAATCTCTCCAAACTGTGGAGTGATTCATTTTAGAAAGAGGGGAAAGCTAAGTCCAAGGTACATTGGACCGTTCCACATACTCGAACGGGTCGAAGAAGTGACATATCGTTTGGCACTTCACCCTCATTGGAAGGAGTGCACAATATGTTCCATATCCCAACTCCGAAGGTATGTGAGTGACTCCAGTCACATTCTTGATCACTCCGAGCTCACTGTACAGACAGATCTATCTTATGAGCAACAACCCGTTGAAATTCTAGACAGAAAGGTAAAGTCACTTAGGAACAAAGAAGTAAACTTGGTTCGAATGATGTGGAGGAAGACTCACCAGGAGAATCAACGAGGGAAAGAGAAGACGACATGCGTGCAAGATACCCTTGCTTGTTTGTAAATTAGTCCTTAAATAATTGTAATACCCGGTTCATTTATATACGCCTATATCCGTATTTCTTTTTAAACCTATGAAAATCTTATTTATAATTAATTATTATTATTTTAAAACTCCTAATCTATTTTAGTTCTTCCCCTCTCCTTTCTCAGACCCTAATCTCAATTCCTCATGTTCTTGTCCCATTTTTATAAACCTCAATTTATATACGCCCACCTCTTTTCATATTTTATTTAAACTCAAAACCTTAATTTTTCCCTAACCCTAAATTTATCTAAACTTTTTCCTTATATATATATTAGCCAGCCACTTCCTTTACTTACTCCCCCATTTTTCCCCAATCCCTCAGCCCAAACAATAAAACCAAACTAAGGAAATCATTCCCTTTTTACTATAACCTCAGCCCATTCTTTTTATAAATTCACTCTTCTTTTCATTTTTCCAGCCCAGCTTCTCTTCCCGGCCCGGCTTATCTTTTTCCTTCCCATTCTATTTCTTTTAAATTTTTCTCAGCCCGTCCCCTCCTTCAGCCGAGCCCACGAGAAATTATTAAATTAAACCATTTTTATTTCTGGCCCACACCCAGCCCAGGCCCACTCTCATCTCCAAGCCCGCTTCACTTCTGCCCGCACCCGTTACACCCTACCCGACCCGCCTTCTCTATCTTCCAACGGCTCTCTCCCAATTTCCCGCTCACCTCCTTTAACGCGCGATCCGCCTCCTCCGCCCTCGCTCGCCGCGAGCGTTACCCACGACGCACACCCTTTGTCCCCTCTACCCTTCACCACCTCTCCTCTCTCGTGCACACCCACACACACACTCTCTCTCATCTCGCACTTTCTCCCTTCTCTGTTCCCGCTCCCTCTCTCGAACCCACGGCCGCGCTCGTCTCGTCACCGCCGACGAACCTACCACCCTTCAAAACTCCTTCCCACGCTCTCCTCTGCAACCACCACTCAATACCCAAAACGACCGAGCTCCCCCACTTCCTTCTCGTCTCCTTCACCTACTTCCCCGACTCACTCCCCCGCACCCACTCGGGTCTCTACACACCGCCGTCCCCTCACCGCCGCTCTCCTCCACCCTCGTCCCCATTTCTCCCTTCTCCACCATCTCCCCACCGTCAACTCCACCATCCTTCACTGCCTCCTTCTCCAATTGACCCACCTCCATAATCAACCGACCACCGCCTGCTTCCCGACGACGACATCGACGACTGCAGCCACCTCGTGCCCACGTCGCTTCGCCTCCGCCTTCACCACCTCGCAGCATCATCATCATCAGCACCATTGCCATCATCTCTCTGATCTCTCTCGCTGTGTCTCCTCTCTCTCAATCTCTCTAAACCTCTTTCTCTCTCTCACTCTCTATTTCTCTGTCTCTCAATCTCTCTAAACCTCTTTCTCTCTCTCACTCTCTCTCCCTCTGTCCCTCTCTCTCTAACTCTCAGCTCTCTCTCTCCCTCTGTCCCTCTCTCTCTAACTCTCAGCTCTCTCTCCCTCAGCCTACTCTCTCTCTCTCTCTCATTTCTCTCTCTCTCTCTAGCACTCTCTCTCTCTCTCCAAATCTCACCGTATTTCCATCCTCTATCACCTACTACACCACACGACATTGCCCAAGCCCGCAACAGCCCATTCCCAAGCTCGAGCCAAGCCCAAGTCTAGCCGAGACTCGTCGCGTGGTTGCTACCCCGTGTCCGGGACGTGTCACTACTGCTTTAGCTGCCGCGCCATCAGTTCACCGTGTCCAGGCAAGTGTTATACTTGCTTACATGCTAATTAGTATTTGTTACGAACTATAATCTTATAAATTTTATACTAAACATCCTCGATAAATTACACGATGCAACCGCTTGATGTGTGATCCCAACGAAATTACTTGTCTAATTTGACGGAACTAGATTGTTTTTGTTGGCCCTTGGTGTGATGAATATCTTGTGTAAATTTCGTTGGATAATATGACTGCTAACGACTAAAACAACTACCCCCAAGTTAATCGTAAAACTGTAATTTTATTGTACCTGAAAATCGTTAAATTCACCATAAATTATATACACATTGGATTGATGCGTTCGAGGGCTCAAATCGAAGCCGACTCGACGAACTTTAACCCTATACTAGTTTCCTGGTATTCTATACTTAAATTGTGATGATATTTGGATCGGAGTGCGACTCTGGACTGCAGTCCAGAGCGACTCCAGTTGTTGCTTGCTGTTCCGTAATGGGTAGATCTTCTTAACTCGTAGATTGCGGAACTCCGCTGCTTATTATAGGTAACTCTGTTATCTAGACAACACAATTGATTTTATTCTGTTTCGTTACCGTTTGATATTTAATCTGTAATTTAAAAGATCGGGACGCATAACAGTCCCAACAGAACCAGAACTGACATATTGGTATCGATTAGTGTATAAATTCTGACGTACAGATGCGATCGAAGATCTGTCTGTTGCGTTGAAAACCTTACTGAAAACCCTAGATTTCATCTAACTGTAGTATCGCTAAAATATGATTCCAACTGGGATTAAAATGCGTTGCGAAACGGACTTCTGATTCTGAAACCGGATTTCCGGCCGCGAGTGCTTAAATGAAATGGCTATAATTAGCAATCCTGGAACCCGATGGGCATGAAACCAAATTCGATGGATGGAAAACTGAACATACTAGTTTTTACCTGTTTATCATTTCGCTAAACTATACACGTACGTTTCATGATAAATCGTGCAAGTGATAGAATACTATTTTTATGACACCTTAATCATGCTTCATATACTGTTTATGTATCATATCATACCCCTATCATCGCAGTGATTACCTAGTGATATTGTGCATTTAACCAGTGTTAGATTTTAGTGGTGATTGTGGTAAGTACTTCAGTGTTCGTGTATCCGTGAATAAGTGAAAGTGATACGTACTTGTGCACAATCTGCGACCCTATTATTCTATTGCATTGTCGACGTCTGTGGGGTGCGTGTACGTGTGACTATAAGTGGTATGGGACACTTATGGAAGCGCTTGCACGGGGTGTCACAGATAAGGCACCAGACACTACCAGTTATCTTAGGTATTAGTCGGGACGTGCTTGATGGAGGTCCTGCCTCCAGTTCTCGCGCAGACTTGTCACGGATCGATTAGTATTTAGGGTTATGGTTTGCGTTTGATGTAGACCACGGGGTGTGGGGTAGTTTAAGTGTGAGTTCAACAGAATCTCGGGAGTCCCATGCCGGCTTATATATTTAGGGAGATATATGGAGATTTACAGGGTATGTGATATTCACCGTGATATACATGTTACATGTTGGGCCCGTGGTCCCTTGCCCTTGGGTTCTACCCTTGGGTGGGGGACACTCGCGAGTGGTTGACTCTCACACTTGGACTGACGATAGGCTTAGTGACCTGTACAGTGAGACTTAGAGACTGATAGGGATACGGGCATTCATATACCTCATATACTGTATTGACATATCGTTCTACTGCTTTACTGCTCCGCTGCATTGATTACTGCACATTCATATTCATGCTGTCATTGATTTACTGTTTCATATATCTGTTACACTATTAGAATTGGCACATGATTTTATATATATATATTATATTGCTATTGTGTCGCTCTGACGACCTGAGTATGCATGCTCAGTGTGAGGAGAAGATTTAGCCTGGACCAGAACTAGACGTGCATCACAGACTTCTTGACTTGCCATTCCGAGTTACATTCGTTTGTTTCCCATCAGGTCAGTTTATATTATTGTTTCTTTCAATTACTGCATTTCTCATTACCTGCGCATCATTACTGTTTACCATGAAAAACTAGAAGCCGAAGTATGACTACGGCAGGACATTTTCTTGACCGTAGGAGCATGGCTGGCCTTGTCTACCCCTCGTATTCCGTATTTTGGGAAGCGGGGCGTGACAATAATTGTAAATTTCGAGGACGAAATTTTTGTAAGGAGGGTAGAATGTAACGACTCTGTTTATATTGTACAAAATTTGTTTAAAATTAAAATACTAAATGGAGTATTTGCAACCCTGAGTATGCTATAAGTATTTAATTTGTTTTAGAACAGTAAGAAAACACTTGTAGCTCATTGGTAAAGCCTTGCACTGTTGTGACGTAGCTCATGTGTTCAAATCCCCTCAGCCACATATTATTTTTACTGTTTTTTTATTTTAAACTTTTTGAAAGCCCAAAAGTTTATACGTGCAATACACGTAAAAATGAAGTCTCAGAAATCAAACATGTTGAAAATGTTGTACACACAGACCCCGACACATGGCATTCATCCAAGCCCCACCCCCTTCATGATGGGCCGGCGCCGCCGGGCCCCCCCGTGGGAAATACTCCCAAATTTTCCCCAACACCTCTTGGCCTTCCCCCCACTACTCCTCTTCTGTTTGTTTTCTCTGCAAATTACAGAGAATTAAAATGAGCTTTTAATCCAATGTTTAATGCATTTTAATCTCATTTTTAATTCCTTAAATCCTAATTCTATCCTATAAATACCACACCATACCCTAGCCCTCTCCATTCTGAAATCTATCATCAAAACTTTCAAATTTTCCAAGTCAGATAAGATGTACAAGTGGAGTTAGCCCAAGATCATCTTCCGGCGACGATTCGGGACAAATCCGTCGACACCGTGACTCCACGACGCTTTCAAACCCTTCCCATACCTCCTCTCTCTCTTTGTATCCAGTAAGTCCCTTCTTTTCTCCTCTCTTCTCTATTAAACAAGTTCTCTTTTCAACTGACGTCGGTAAGTGGAGTTAACCTACTTTTAAATTCTATTCTCTTTAAAATAACAATTTTTCTTAGGAAACTCTGATCCATATTATTAAACCTTGCTTATTAAATATTAACTGAAATTTAGAAACCAATTTCACTATAAAACTCCATGTAAAACCATGTTTATTACACTTTTACAGTTTAATACCACAAACTTTACCTACGACATTATTTCATATATTTGCTCATATTATTGTTCCCGCCAAAATTTTCGGCCAAGAGCTACTTGTTCCCTTACAAAAAAGGGGGAGTCCTCAAAATTAGGCCTCACATGTAAAACGCGTGAGCGCTAATATGCAAGCGTATGAGCGCTGAACATAAACAACTAATGGCCAAACAAGCCTCACGTGCTAGACACGTGAGCGCTCATATGTAAAGCATATGAGCGTTGAAAATAAACTAAATAAAACAATAATGGCCAAACAGGCCTCACGTGTAAAACACGTGAGCGCTCATATGTAAATTATATGAGCGCTAAAATAAACAGGCTAAAACCCACATTAGGGGTCACGTGTTAAACACGTGAGTTCTCTTGCTACTCACGTGCAAAACATGTGAGCGCCCCAATTTAAAATGTTCCTGTCAAATTTTAGAATTAAATTTTATTTGGGAAATATTTCCCTGATCTTCCTCAAATTAGAAAGATCTTCTCTGTTAAACAGAGAATCTTTGGATCAAAAATCCAACGGTGGCCATCTGGTAGAATAAAGTTCTATCATAGAAAATATTTTCCTAATCTTATAAACTAACAAGATATTCATATGATAAGAATCAATTCT